>OX421979.1:32469288-33816555 GCA_949128135.1 Parasteatoda lunata
GTTACGTGAAATCTAACTTAAGTATCAATTTTATTTTAGAAAAAAAATTTAAAATAAAAACTTGAGGTTTAGACATGTTTTTCTTATCTATTTTGCTATCACAAATAAATGGAAATAGTAAAAATTTTTAAATATAAACGCAATTTTTATTAAACTGGATGTCTGTTAAATAAAATTGCAAATATAATGAATAATTGTAAAAATATAGAATGTTTAACCGTTTTGACATTTTAAAACTTTTTCAATTATCCTTTCATTTTGTTTTGATATTTTTAAACTTTTTGTGTAGTATGAATAAAACTGTTAAAAAATATTTACGTAATAAAAATATTTGCAACTAAATAACACATATAACTATAGTCAAATTTTCGAAGTTTTCAAGAATATTTGTTTTATTATTAAAAATGAAAAGTCTATTGATTGCAAATTATTTATTTTCAGTGTTAGCATGAAACCGACGAAAATTGCAGCACAATAAAGATAACTTAATTTAAAATTAAAATTTCTTCAAATATAACTAATCACATTGTAAAATACTCATTTCTGTTTCGATCTTTTAAATCTTCTTCAATGATCCAGCGAAGGAAAGTGGAAAATCGCTTGCGGCAGATTAAAACGTGCTGCAAACGATTAAGATGAAAATAAAATAAAAAAATAAAATCAACCTTGATTTACCTTAATAGTATCCTCCGTTTTGTCGCCCAAATCGTTTGCTTCGGAATGCATTAAATTTATTTTCCCCCAGGAGATTCTATAAGAAATGACAAAAGAGGTGAAAGTGTCACTAAATGATTCCATTTAGTCCGACGAAGAAACCATTGAAACGGAATTTTCAACTTCAATAACCTTCGCAATGGGGTGCTTTTTTTTCTCGTCTGCATATCAACAAGGTAACACTCTAAAACACTTAAACAGCTGAGTAATTTAGCTGCAAATAATAAAACAATGTTGAGTTATTATCGTTTGCAATCCTATTTGTTTTGCTCGATTTAGTTTGAAAACTGATTTAAAGTTCTTGAGTACTTAATACATTTAGAGTCAAAAAATATTATTGAGATAATACTTTAATCAACTTGTCACGGACGATTTATGCTTTTCAAATGTGTT
Organism: Parasteatoda lunata; assembly: GCA_949128135.1. Classification (NCBI taxonomy): domain Eukaryota; kingdom Metazoa; phylum Arthropoda; class Arachnida; order Araneae; family Theridiidae; genus Parasteatoda; species Parasteatoda lunata. Next base: position 32,470,396 of record OX421979.1, read on the forward strand.
CGGATTTAATTCCGGCTTACTTTGACCTGCAGAAAGGTTATAGAACAGTGACTGAAACTTCAAATTTATAAACAGCATTTAAGTATGAATTTCTGGGCATTTGATTAATTAAGTTCAATTAGAAATTATATTTTTTTTATAATTATGGTAACAAGTTGCTTGTCTGAATATTATACACGAACTTGCTGGTGCGTAGCTTTAGCCACGCAGCTATAATTTGTTAAACACAACTTGCAAATAAATAGTATTTTTAATATTTTTTACTATTATATTGGCAAAGATTTAATTGCTTCTCAATCTATCATAAATATAAAATGATATCTATGCACAATCAAGAGAATCTAATCAAGAAAAAACTAAAATTTTTTGTTAGTTTCTAAAAAAATATTTAAATTAAACTGATTCGAGATATGGAGAGAAAAACTAAAAAAATTTAAACGGAAAAAATGTATTTTAAAATTATTTATTAATTAAATTTATTATTAATTTACATTTTCTCTTTCAAAACTTAATCAAAAAATATTAAACTAAAGTTAATCATTAAGATGACGAAAACGTTTTTCAAATAAAAAACATAACTCATTAATGTTTTTTTAAATATTTATAATGATGATTCTTTTAACTATAATAAAAGATTTGAGAAAATTAGTTTTAAAAAAACCACACTGTTATGTTCATGATGTTCATTCTCTATTATGCTCACACTATTTAATGACTACACTATTATATTCAAAATATTAAAGACCTAACCATTCATTTAAACCAACTAATGATTTTGATTATTTTAATTAAAAAAAAATTTCTAATTTAATAAACTATTTGTGCAGTATTTACAGAACTTCAAACCAAAGTAATAAAGGCACAGTTTTAATTGTCTTCACTATAATATTCAATGCGATCAAAAGCCTTGCAATTTATTAAAATCATCTCGAACTATTAAAATTAATTTTACATATTTTTTTCATTAAATATAGGTTTACGTACCTTAATTTTAACTTCGGAATTAATTTATTATGGTATTAATTAACAACGGAATTATTTTCTTTTCTGATTTTATCTAATTTAAAATAATCTTTTGTGAAGCATATATCAAAAATTTCTGTGTATAGTATAATTTAACCTAAAGCTCAAATCAATATTTATAAATATTATAAATATAACTTTTGTTTTTATATAATTGAATGACATTGAGGCTTATTTCATTACTTGTAAAAATGTAATGTTCAATTTAGGGCTTAGTAGGACTGTGGAAAGTATTACGAAAATTACATTAACGGTAAACATTGAGAAAAGGATAGGTGCCTGACAATGGACGGAAAAAAACGGCATTACGATACTGAAAATACAAATTAATCTGATCTACATATAATAGTTTACAAAATAGAAATATTGTAAAAAGGAAGGATATATTAAATTTATTTCATTACAATTTTCTGAAAATTCAATCAATTGAATAAATAGAAAAAAAATATATTCCTGCAGAAATATTTAATGCGCTGACCTCTTTAATTAGCTAATAACAAAAGATTTAATTTTTTCTTATTTTTCTACTTAAAAGATAAGTGGTGTTTCACTTTACCGCCTCACATACGAAGAAGATAAAGGGACTGCCGCGGCTTAGTTTCAATCTTAGAGATAAAAGAAAAGAAGAAAAAAAAAAGTAAATTAAACAGAAACTTTCACCGTATGAAAGAAAAACTAAAAAAGAAGGGGAAAAAAACTACAGCTTGAAAAAAAGAAAAGAAAAAAAAAGCTGTCGAAATTACAAGAAATAGGCTAGCGAGGAAATAGATCATGTTTCATGCACTTCACACATAAGAGAAAGTGAAAAGGTTAAGAAAAGATGGACACGTGAAAATAATTTTGTTTTACTTTTTTTTTTTTTCTTCATTTCTTGAGTAGCCAGGATGGGCGAGGAATTACTTATGTTTAGCTTTAACCCTTAACATTTTTTTTTTTAGAATGAAAACATTTTTTTTCTAAGATTTTGCCTATTTTGTACAATTACTTATGTATCTAAAGAAAAAAAAACTATTCTAAAAATTAAGAGAAATATTTCATTGTTTAAAATCGAAGACTTTCGAGGTTTTTTTATTGATTATTATCTCTATAATATTATTTTACACGTATTCATAATTACGGTAATTGCATAATTGCCAACAATGACAGTATATATATATATATATATATATATATATATATATATATATAATAACAGGGCTACATTCCTGTTATCAGTGGTGTATTTAGCTTGAATAATGCAGTCGTAAGCCATGATACACTCCAAAAAGCTTTATTAATGGTAGTAGGCTGGTATCGATAACAATTCACATCCACACTCCGCAAGGGAGGGGATGGACAAGACTTTGGACAATTCCGGAACAACTTATCAGGATCAGAACATGATGAAAAAGCCATGCGAAAAGCATTGCTCTCGCTTTTATACTAACACATTTTGGAGTAAAAAGGCACAGTCTTTGAAATACTTGTATCTTTACGCATTAAGGAAAATCATTTCATGCTTCTTTATATGGAAGTGAAAGGGAGAGAGATTCTAAAAATAACTCAATCGTATGTTCATCAGCCTTGAATTCCCAAAATAGAATCTCCCTACGCTTATTCTTTAACAAAGACATTTTATGAAAACGAAAGAATTTTAATTCTTTTATTAATACAAAAGTATTATAATTTTTGTATTGCATATATATATATATATATATATATATATATATATATATATATATATATATATATATATATCTTGGTTCTCCTCACGCTACTGTATTAATATATTTTGCTTTGGCTATATTAATGCAGTATTCGAAAGTAATCTAATTAGCGGATTTAATGTCGTGAGCTGATGAAGAGATTTTATTTTATTTTATAACCGTCGTTGAACAGCCGACCCAATTTCATGGGTTTACGACTACTGATGTTCAACTCCGTAGCCTTGTAGTTTTGAACCAATCCAGAAGACAAGGAAACTCCTGAATCAGTACCCCCAGAGGTATTGATTTGTTATGGGAACATGGAGGACTTTGAGACACGACAGATTTATCGTGCATCAGTCACCATTTACTACACGGGGAGTCTTCGGTCGGCGAGGATCGAACCCACGACCTCATGGACATGGCCCCAGTGCCCTACCGACCAGGCTATCCCGGCCAGATGAAGAGATTATATCTTTTTTGTTATTTTGTTAACATTTTATTCTTTTATTCTGCTATCTGGCTGCTTAGATTAAATTTTGAGTTTTTCCTTTTCGCCGTTTTTTGTCATTAACATAATATTTAGGATAACCATTAACATTTTAGGATATTAAACTGTAAAATATTCCGGATAAGGCCAGGATAGTCTGGCTGACTGGAAGTCGGGACCATGTCCAAGAAATCTTCGGTTCGATCTCCGCCGGCCGAAGATTCCCCGTGTGACTGGTGCATGATAAATCTGTCGGGTCACAAAGTCCCCATGTTCCGAAACAAATTATACCTCTGAGGTACTGAATTGGAGATTGATCGTTCTCTGTTTCACGTCAAAATTACGATTTCTGATGAATGAATGGATGTATGAATGGATGATCTTTGGCCCGATGAACGGCCAAAGGTGGTGCCACTGAAAATCAAGCCTTCTGAGAATTAAATTTCGCTTGGTTTCACTAAGCTGATTCGCTGATTTTGGCAAGAGCATTAGAAACAACAAGAACAACATATTCCAGATCAAATTACGGTTAAAGTACTGGCACTTTCCTGTGCATCATCCGTAAATATTACCACACTGTGCCATATTACCGTAAAATCCATTTTTACCGTAAAATATTATACCCTAATTTTTACAGTAAATTTTTCCTTAAATGAAGTGATTCAATGATTTCTCGATAATTATTGCTATAAAAATTAAAGTATATATTTTTTTTTCCGTAATGTGTTATTTCTTTTAAAAAAAAATTTATAAATGGCATTGCTGTTAACATTTTAAAATGACTTTGCACTAGCATTGACTGTTTTGTATACTTAAAAAATTTTATTGAATATCAAAATGTCATTTTCCTGGCATGTTCCAAACAATATTTCCAATAATAACTAGCTTCAAAACTTCCCATACATTCTTCAAAATAGATTTTTTTTTTTATCTCAACCATTGTAAGCATTTCTAGAATATACACAGAGGGTATTATTTAATAAAACTTTCTTTTTATTTCCTATGAGCTGCGCAATTAGTCTTCCCGATGAGCAGACCTAGTGCGTTCTCCAGAAGTGGTATCCACTCTTTCAGGACCACCACAATGGGTGAGATACCGTTGGCCATGTTAATTTGGACGTCTAGCTTCTGCCACACTAGATGGCAGCATCGAGACTATTTGGATGCTAAAGTGCACTAGGAATTTAAATTTGCCGGAAATGCTGAGAGCCAATAAGGCCCTCCAGGAATTTTTTACATGCCGCATAATCATACGACATGGCCGCTGAGGATTTTCTGCATCCGAAAATGCGGGGTCTGGGTCGGGGATCGAACCCGCAGACTTGGGCTCAGAAGGCCGATGACAAACCAACTGCGCCACCCAGCCACTATTTAATAAAAAATAAAAAAAAATTCTAAGACTTCGTTGAAAAAAAAATTTTCTCTTAATAATTTGCTTGTCACATGAAAATCTGTCATTTTCCTGACCACTTTTATTTATTAATCAAAATAGATAGAGCCAGCAATCAATATCTTATGTTAATAGATTGATTCGATACCATCCTATCTGAACATGTCGTATTGCATGAATAAAGAACCTACTTTCTGGTTCAAAATCTATTTCAAAAAAGTTTTCAAGGTGAGTAGGTTTTTATGTTGTCTTTTTCCTGTCTTCTTGAAATCATTAATAACATAAACTACATAAATTTATTTGAGTTATTTCAAGAAATTCTGTTGTTTTCTGCGGAATGTAAACGTCTTAGGACAAAGTGTTAAATGAAAGTAAAGTTAAATGCTATAAAATGGCAAATCTGTCATTATCCTGGCTTATGAATGAAAGGACATTGACGTGTTACCAGAAAACTTTTTAAACCGTATATTGTAAACAAGGAAAGCGAATATTAACCTAATACCAAGTTTATGTATGATTTTAATATTCTTGGAAGTAATCAAAGTTATTTATTTATATAATGATTGATTATTACATACAATTTTATTCTGTACATATCAGCAACAAAATTTTTTTTGATTCTTTCTACAGTGGATAAAAAGAATTAATTTACGCAATTTATGGTCCAACTAACATAAAGGCATAAATTGAATTACTTACTATGAACTTAAAATGAATGTTTTTTAAACTTCTAAGCTAATATGTCATTTTCCTGGCATTCAAGATTTGGTGAATTTTTTTTATTTATTTTTTCTCTCGAGCAAATGTCAATAAACTACACTGCTGTCTGTTAGATATTAATAAATGTAACTAAAGAAGTATACAAAAAAAAAATTATATTATTTTGAAGACTTTAAATTTGAAGAAATTTTTTTGGTCCGAATTGTCATGTTTAAAAAGAATCACCCAAAAATGAATTTTAAGGTAAAAAGTCAGTACTGGTCCTGAGTGCCGGTATTTTTTTGTTTTAAAATTTTTAAAACAATCCTTTATTTTTTATTTCTCTACTTAGGATAAAAAACAATAGTGGTGTTACCGTTTCGTGAATTCTCATTGTAGAGAAAAATCACGCTATTAATAAACAATAATAAACGCCATTAATAAATAAAATTTCCGCAGTGTATGGTAATGACATTTTTGGCAAAATTACCGTTCTGTATGATAATAACATTTATATTAAAAAAACATGATTCTTGTTAATAAATCAAAATATGAAATATTTAAACCATTCATTTGGCAATTTTTCTTTCAAATGGTAACAGTTTACCGGAAAATTTGTGTTTTTAAAATTTTAGTTCCTTCTACCACCCATTTAGTATAGCATACAAAACCTAATTAAACCTAATAAATGGTTTTTATTCCACGCACTAAGGTATCGTGATAAAATTACCAAATTTTATAACATTTATCAAATTTTATCGCACTTTATGAAACAATATTTTATTGCTAATTTTATCAAAAGCGTTACTAAAGAGCTTTGGTAAAAATTACGGAGCATTTTGGTCTTCCCATAGAGCTTGGTAAATTTTACCACATTTTTTCAGTGCAGTTATTTTTTCTTCCAGAATTTGGTTATTGATACCCCACGACCCTCTAAACCGTCCCTCTCTGACTATTCTGTTCATATAGTAACAATTTACCGGAGTTTGTAGCCATGAGAACTTTATTGATTAGAAGGTGCATTAGAGTGAGTATTCTGGCCATTTGGCGGAATTTTTTGGCTTAAAAAATTTCCTACATATTCGCACATATACGGGGAAAACAATTCTGATAGAATTACAGTATTGAGTAACAATGACATTTCTGGTTGGATAAAAAAAATTTTTTTTGGCTAATAAAAAATTTTCGCTAATTAACCCTTTTATTTGATAATTTATCCTTTCATATGGTAACAGTTTACCGGATTTGTTTTGATTTTTGAAAATTTTAATAATTTTAAACTTTGAATAGAATTATGAAATAATCAATAAAGAATGTAGATAATTAAAAAACCATTAAACTTTGAAATTATAAGTTAAAATTATCAATAAGGTTATCGAGAGAAATTCATAAGTAGTATAGATATATTTTTTTCATCGCTTATTGAAATGAATTTGAAAGATAGCCATAAATTTGTATACTTTTACTTTTGCATGCATAAACACCTAAACATTTTAATAAAATAATAGTCATCAATTCTAAATTACTTAAACCATCATTTAAAAACATTTAATGTTGAATTAATAATACAAATGACTACTCACGAAAGTCAAAACATTTATTTTTCAATTAATAACCTCAACTTCAGCTATTTAAAATGCTGAATGAGTCCAATTATTTTTAAATTTTCTTTTGACATAAAAAAGAATCTTAATCAGTCAATTTTTCATTTTTTTTTCTGTTCCCTACATACACGCTCGTTTTTCACGTCGTAATCCATCAAAGTTCCTACATTTCAAGAGCTATAACAATCACCACGCCAAGCACGCAATCTCTGATCCTGGATCGTACATAACCATTAAATTGCTAACTCATCAAATTTCCTGTAAGAGTTGTAACGAGGTAGGACATCTTGGCTTTTAGACATCATTGTAGTGGTGAGGAAATCAGCCCTTCTCCAGAAATTTCCATTGTATCACATGACATAGGATTGCCTTTTATCACGCAGCTTGGGACTTATTCTGGTGAGCATACTTAATGTCATCTAGCGTACGGCTTGTCAAACTTGATGAATGATATTTGCATGCACTAGTCCTTTGACTGCTGGTTGTCTTTAAAAACTTATTTTAAGTGACATGAAGGTGGATATCATGAACAATACTTATCTTTAAAAAAAATACGTTATAAATTATTAATGTCTTAAGCAGTGAGAAAAAATAATGATTGAAGGTTTGTTGAAAAATAATCATAATAATTTTATTTCTGAACAAAAGGATTCACCATTTTACTGGGCAAATTTAATTGAGACAAAAGGAAATGTCATGAATAATACTTGTTTTTGGAGAATGCTACAAATTATTAATATTTTAAACTATATGTGAAGAAATAATAATTAGAGGTTAGTTAAAAAAAACAAAATTAAAAATTTGCTTTCTAAACCAAAAAATGACCATAACTGGACTGCGTTTTTTTTGGTAACTGGACGCAAAGAAAACCAATAAAATTAACGAGAACAAAGCATATGAGCAATTCTACAAATAAACGCCAATTAGGCGGCCAAAAATAAATTTTTTTTTGGGGGGGGGCACGCCATTTCTACATGAATTTTCTTCTTTTTTGCACCCTAAAAAAGCGTGAACATGAAATTTTTTCTTTTTTGACATACTTTAAATGACAAAATACCAATTTTAAATTTTTTCAATTTACGAACTTTGATTAAATTTTTTTATATTTCTTTTTTATACTAAAATATAATCTTATAGTATGAAATCTCTATAAATACATTTTAGAGAGACATTATAATAATATTATATTTTTGTAAAAATCGTTTTATCTGAATAAATGACTCAGAAATCGGGAAAAATTTAAAATTGGTATTTTGTCATTTAAAGTATGTCACAAAGAAAAAATTTCCTGCTCACGATTTTTTCTTGCTTTTTTGGGGTGTAAAAAAGAAGGAAATTCATGTAGAAATATAGCATGCCCCCCCCCCATTTTTTTGGCCGCCTAATTGGCGTTTATTTGTAGAATTGCTCATATATATTAAGAAGGTCTATATCTAAACATGTATTTACTAGGAGTAAATCACTTCCAATTCCACCTGGATACGAAAGAACATTGGATAACAAAAAAATATGAAGAAAAAAATTCAAAGAGCTTCCTCTGATTATAGCCAATATATTCATCATGTTTGTATATGATGCTTCATACCATTTACTAATTCCTGGAGACAGCAATATTGCCCCAGGTTTGAATGATGGCAGTCTTCAATTTTATCACAAAATGAAACTGCTACTTCTCAGCTTAAACATCTTATTGAGGACAGCGAGGACGTTTTCTTGGGAATATAAATCGGGTAAAAGGACAAGCCAAGCACCTATGCATTTTATGCATGCATCCTATTATCTAACACACACTATGAAGATTTTGCAACGTAAATAGAGGCCTTCTCCTTTAGGAATATCCGACTTGGCCCACCAATTATTCTTTGTAAGCAGTATATGGATCTGATTTTATGACCAATAGCCTCCTACAGCTTAAAGGGAGAAACTAAGCTATGTTTATTGCTATATCTGAAGCTGTATCCCGCAATTGATGAACCTCCACCTTGCTGTATAATGGAGAAGAAATACTCTTCTTTTTTTTCGCGATTGTAATAGCACCCAAAATTGGTTGGGTTATCTTAATTCTTTAATATATTTTACACTCCTTTTCATGTAGATAGCTTTCACCCTAGGTGACTGGACTATTTTTTTATTTCGCAAATTTCTTGTAGATAAAAAAAGGAAACAATAGAGGATAAAAAACGAGAAATTCTTTTCGAAATGGACAGCAATGTGGATAAATTTAGCGTGGTATTTTTCCCAAGCAGCATGAAGGCTACCGATTATTATAAAAATTGCTAATATACTGGCAACTGAAGCAAAAATTGTCGATCTAGTTCAGGTTTTCCAGTGAGTGAATTCTTTCATTTACGCTGTAAATTCCTCTAAGTAGTGATTTTTGATTAATAGGATGCATGTGAAGAAGGAATAATAATATGCATGTCACCTGTCCTTTCTAATGGCCTCAATGTCCCAGAAAAGGCAAAGGGCTATCGACAGAAAAAATGTTTGTACAAAATAGAAGCAGTTTCAGTCTATAACAGAAATGAAGATGGACATCATCGATATTGATGCTATTATCCTCCTGGGATTGGTAAATGGTATACAACATCACATATTTTAAGTCAGATAAAAAATATGATGGATGTTTCGGCTTTTATCAGAAGTGGATTTTTTTCTAAAAAAGGATACTTTTTTTCTTCCTTTTTATGCATTCGGTGTTTTTCTTCCGTCAAGGTGGAGACGGAATTAAGACTTTCCTAATGTAAATGTTTGGTTCTCATTGTTATTCTTTGCTACCAGTTATTGCAGAACATCAAGGGGGCTTTCTTTAGTTGGGGCACAATGTATGTATATGGGTGATTCTCACGAAATATGACAATTCACTGTCCCTTGCTCCAAGATCTAATACTATAATACTAAAATAACTTTTTTTTAAAAATTAATAAATTGCATTGCTGTTTGCATTTTAAAATGACTTTGCACTAGCATTGACTGTTCTGTATAGTTAAAAAATTTAATTGAACTTCAAAATGTCATTTTCCTGGCATGTCCCAAACAATATTTCCAATAATAACTAGCTTCAAGACTTCCCATAAATTTTTCAATATCTAATTTTTTTATCTCAACCAGTTTAAGCATTTCTAGAATATACGCAGAGGGTATTATTTACAAAAACGTCGTTTAAAATAATTTGTTCTGTCAATAACTTGTTTGTCCCAAGAAAATCTGTCATTTTCCTGATTACTTTTATTTAGTTGTTTATAATCAAAATAGATAGAGCCAGCAATCAATATCTTATGTTAATAGATTGATTAAATACCCTCCTATATGAACATGTCTTGTTGCATTAATAAAGAACCAATTTTCTGGTTCAAAATCTATTTAAAAAATTTTTTCAAGTTGAGTAGGTTTTTGCGTTGTCATTTTCCTGGCTTCTTGAAATCATTAATAACACAAACTACATAGATTTATCTGAGTTATTTTAAGAAATCCTGTTGTTTTCTGCAGAATGTAAACGTCTTAGGCCAAAATATTAAATTAAAGTAAAGTTATATGCTATAAAATGGCGAATTTGTCATTATCCTGGCTGTCATTTTCCTGGCTTATGAATGACAGGACATTGAAGTGTTACCAAATTTTTTTTTAACTGCTAATACTGTAAGAAGGAAAAGCAAATATTAACCTAATACTAAGTTTATGTATGATTGTAATATGGTTGGATGTAATCAATGTTATTTATTTATTTAATGATTGATTATTATACACAATTATATTCTGTACATATCAGCAACAACAAAAAAATTTGATTCCTTCTGCAGTGGATAAAAAGAATTAATTTAAGCAATTGATGGTCCATCTAACATAAAGGCTTAAGTTGAGTTACTTACTATTAACTTAAAATGACTGTTTTTTAAACTTCTATGCTAATATGTCATTTTTCTGGCATTCAAGATTTGGTGAATTTCTATTTTTTTTCCTCGAGTAAATGTCAATAAACTACACTGCTGTCTGTAAAATATTAATAAATGTAACTAAAGTAGTATACAAAAAAAAATTTAGATTGTTTTTAAGACTTTCAATTTGAAGAAATTTATTGGTGCAAATTGTCATGTTTAAAAAGAATCATCCATATGTTCTAGACTGTTTAAATAATCCGAATCTTTTCAAACCTTTAGCTTAATTATTCATTGCGCCTTTCATCAAGCTAACTGTGAAAGTCTTCCGTATTTTCTAATCAGCTTCACACACTTTAGACTTAGTAAATTTAATCCATAAGCACTTGGGGTAATTATAAATGAACTATATATATAGGCTTTTATATAGCTAATTATAAATCATAAAAATTATAATTAGAAATATTACACTCAGCCTGATACATTTCAAGAAGTTTGCAATAAGAATAAAGTAGACAAGGTTTATTGAAAATAATCTAATATAAGCTTTTAGGGCAATAAGTTCAAGCAAATTTAGTCCAATCCAGTAATTCTTTACTTTTACCAGCTAGGCTAAAGGCATACTGGTAATTTGTAGTAAGTTAAAAAAATATCAGACAGATAAAAGTAAATACAAAAAACATTTAAGTTAATATAGCGCATTACTCAATGCCTGTGACTTTTTCAAAAAGTCGGATTTTTAAATTTGTTACTTTAAACCATATATATTAACAAATTCAGTGTGCATTTCCTTAAAAGCAAGGAACTATTAAAGAACGTTTTAGCATGTCTGATTTTTAGCAGGTTTAGCAGGTCTGATTTTTTAGTAAGAGAATGCTTTCATATACGCTGCAAAATCATCTAACTTATAATTTTAGTATAATATGACGCTAAAATGTTATCTTTTAACTAAGCTGGAATATAAAACGTATTAAAGTTTAATAAAAAAAACTGACAGAAATAAACAGAATTGTCAATTTGAGTTGTTATCAACATCATATTAATTGCCGCATTGAAGAAATAATGATTAAAGTTGCCAGAATCAGGCTTTCATAGCATTAGTCATCGTGTATTTTTTTACACGGTCTATCAATCTTTCCGTCTCTTCAAAACATCTCTCAAGTTCTCATTGGGATTTAAACTTATCAAATTCCTTTTCAAATAAAGGTTAATTATTTAAATTTTCCAGTTTGAATCTCCTGACAATATTTACACCCACGATTACACCCACAAAAATAAATTCATGCAACAAATTGCTTTTTTCTATGAATTTTTATTTAAATTTTATAATTCTAACGATATAACAAAAAATGCGGAACATACCGTCAAAAATAATTTTTGTAATTGTATTTCTTATAAAAAATAATTTTTTAAAGTGTTATTTTGTAACTAAGCAAAGCCATAATCTAAAAAGTATATAAAGTTTAATAAAAAAAATGACAAATATAAACAGAATTTCAAGGAAAAAAAACTTTTCAGGCTTACTTTTTTTTCAATTCACTAATGAAACTGGCCAAGAAGCTGAGGACAAGAACAATATGCTAAAGAATATTCATAAAAAAATATTACGTTTTTTTTTTGTTTTTTTTTTTACGTTTAGTTTCAAAATAAACAAAGCATTCCCGCTGATAGAGAATGCTGACGACAGATTGCGGTATCCCACGCTTTGGAAGAAGAGATTAAACACCGGGTCTTGAAGTATCATTAATTTTCCACAAAATAGAAAAGAACGATTGTATAGTTTCTGGAACTTAAATTAGGTCATTGACACTAAGCTTTAAAGAACAACGTTTGCATCTACGTTTAACTCAAGAAACAAAAAAATATCATTATTTAACGTAATGATAACAAATGAATATTTTCCGTGAAGGAATATTTCATTTAAGAAAAATTATCTAAGGTACCTTCTGTCTTGGCAAAAATGAATGAAAAAGTTCGTTTTTTTTTTTTTTAATTTTATTTTTTTATTTTTATATTATCAAATCTTCTTTTTGGTACATTTTTCTTTGAATCCCTATATATGTGTAAAGCGCGTAACTGTGTAGCATTTATGATCATAGGAAACGAGTTTTATGTATAGAAAAAGGTACCAAATGTCCAATACGTCAATACCAATACGTCAGCATATTTTCAAAACAGCTCAATTTGTACGAAGGACTTCTGTAGAAGTCTCCTCCAGGGCAGCATATTTTTTGACCTGGATAGCCAGTATTTTACCCTAATCACTTTAAAATCTGATTCCACAAAATAGAATCCTAGTTGTTTTGTCTTTTTTTGATTTGTGAAGGGCTTTGACACAAAAAAAATTGTTTGTATTTTTTTTTTAATTCAAGTAATCTAATAGGAGATAGTTCCCTTGTATCGGCTACCCCTATTTGTTCATAAAGAAATGGTTGACTCAACCAAAAACAATCAAAAGCGTATGTGAAAGTTGTGTGAAAACGACAGCTAAGCAAAAGTAGCCTTCTATAGGCTTTTGTGCGGATATGGATAGTTTTTATAAAAATTAACTAGATTGAAGTTCTTCTCAAAAAATAAATTCACAAAATTATATTTTCATTATTATAAACGAATCTGATCAAAAAAAATTTTGAAAAAATTTATGATATAAAAAAAAATATTTATTTTACATTCTTTGAATTTTCAAGGGAAATTGAGTTAAAGTATTGTGCAAACATTTTCAAAACATAACATAGCGTTTAATTCGACTTTTTTATGTGTGCATATTAAATCAGTTTAAACTTAATTACTCGATATCTGATACAACTTCTATCCACAGAATTCCGGATCAAATAACGGTAGAGAAAAAAGAATATAGCATACGTAAAATTCATTTTCAGTAAAATCCATTTTTATCGTAAAATATTATGCCGTAACTTACGCAGTGACTTTTAACAGTAAAATTTACTGTAAAATCATTGTAATTAAATAAATATTATTGTATATCGTAATTTTGTACCTTGAAATTTAACGGTAAAAATGGGTTTTGTGGTAAAAACTACTGAATGATGGCTACCCTGAATAACGGTACTTTTCACCGTAATTTTTTTACAGTGGGGAATCGTTATTTAATTTAACACAGTGCAGCATATTCGCATGATATTAGAGTTCAATAATATTATAGTTCGAATCCTTGAGAATTTTAGAAAGAATAGCCAATTTTGAAACGAATCTTGTAGTTTAATAAAGTTTTATCTCTAGAAATATACTTTATTTCAAGGTATAATTTTGGAAACAAGACTTTGCGACAAACTAATCTAATAATTCAAATGAATACGAAAGTACCATTTGTTTTGGAAATCAGTGCACAATAATTGCACACTATTATGTCTTGAAACCTTTTCTGTCTTTATCGGAATTATCTTTAATAAAGAATTAACATTAAATAGGTTGGAATACATCGCTTGTAACTTATTTCAATTTAAGAAACTATCATTACGGGTGAAGCAACACAAGTCAGAAAATGAAGATGCCTTGTAATATAGGAAATGCGATTTAAAGATTACATAAAACAAATACTCTATCTTTTAAGATAAGATTTCGAATAAACATACCTCTAGTACGTTCACTGGAAAATTATCTTAAATTCTTTAACTATAACCTCAGCAAACGTCAATAAAATTGATTTAATCCTTGAGGATGGAAGAGGAATTATATTCCTGCTTCCATCACGTTGGCAAAGGCTTCGATCAAGGGATTTAGCATTGTGGGAAAGTTTACCCAATAGCTTAAAGCTCTTTTATATTATCATCAGGCGTAATAGAATGGACGATTTTTAGACAAATTATTGAGCCTGGAATCTAGGGAAATTAAATTTTCATGACGGTGAGATATCAGCATAATTTTGAGGTTACTTAAAGTTAGGAAGTGTATTACTTATTAAACTTAGATATTCAGTTTTAAATATATTTAAATTACCTTCTCTTAATTAAATTTTGATTTATTTTCCATTAAGTGTAGGGATAAAATTTAAAGATTATATAGCGTTTCTTACACTTTATGTTCCTTGAAGAATAACTTACAGATTTTGTTCTTTGAGGAATGTTGAAAAATCAATGAAGAAACCAACAAAAGCGAATTTTTTTATTAAAAAGTTGTTTTTTTTGGGTGAATTTGGGTTTTTTTTGGGTGTTTGTTTTTGGGGGGTCGAAACGCTCCATTAACGTTTCTGAATCGTTAAAAATGCGATTATGTTTTTCGAAGGGCCAATAATACGCTACTAAACACATACCTACATTACTGAAAGACCCTACTACATATATTTTGGCAACTTTTTTGAAAAAAAAGGTAAAAAAGGATTTTTAAGAAATTGAGTGCAAATGTGTCAAAATAGCTTCGATACAAATAATAGTCAAATTTGAAAACCTCATATATTCAAAAAACTTGTTTGGGCAAAATTCATATGAGCAAAGGAAGAGTTTTTGGCTGGAGAAATGTTTGAGAGAGAGATTAGTTAGCCGTCGACAGGATTCGAAGTAAAAGACTTCGGATTCATAATAAGATGCTCTAACGACAATGGATGCAATTCGTTCAATGAAGAGTTATCTTTAAATATTCAATTGCGTTCAAAATTACAGCGTAACGGAGTTAACGTTGGTAGCTGTAATCTGAAAATTAGGTCAGCTGTCCAACGACTGTTATAAAATAAAAATATATTCCATTCACTTAAATGTTTTTAAGATATAACGAAATAAGCAAAAAGTAAAACTATTACCGGTCTCCTGACTACGCTATTGGGAATTCAACCCTTATCCAAATTGTAACCTTTTGTACCATTAAAATTAGAAATTAGTTTGTCATGGTGATTCATTGCGAAATTATATTGAGCTTCCTAACTCTACCTGGACTGGAATGTACAACTACGATGCTTAGAGCATCCTACTACGAATCTGGACTTCCTAGGATCAAGTTTTGCTTCCCAGCTAACGAACATCTCGATCAAACATTTATCCTTCCACGTGCGTTTTGCTCAAACATTTCAATTTTGAATCGATGCAGTTTTCAAATTCGACTATTATTTGTATCTGAGCTATTTTGACATATTTTACTCAATCTTGAGGAACCTTCTTTTTCGTGAGCAGTGCTGGCACTGGGGAGGGAGCCACCACCTCGATTCTCCATGAGGTGACCCAGGTCCGATATCAGTGATAACTGGTCGATTCAAATTCAGAACCAGGCTCTCACCGACCACAGTGCTTATATAAAATGTGTTCAGTGGTAGACGGATCATGGGTTAGAGTCCCCTAGTCGTTAGACTATTCCTGGAAGGTGTTTATGATTTTCCTCTCAGTGTAACACAAATGCGGGTTAGTTCCATCAAAAAATCCTCCCCAAAGGCAAATTTCTCCCAATATTAGATCTAGGAGTTCCCTTGTCTTCTGGATTTGGTTCAAAATTAGAAGACAATGGAGTTGAACATACGTAGTCGTAAACCCAAAATTGTGTCGGATGTTCAACGACGATTATAAAAAATAAAATAAAGGCCTTTTTTTACAGTGTAGCAGCGAAACAATAAACCAAGGATTTTTCATCGCTATAATCATAACAAACTTGTTTTTTTAGCAAAACAAGTGTACATTCAAAACACTGTGAGTAAACTAAAGCTAAAAAAAACAGAGCAACTTAAATAAAGCACAAATAATGAGTAAAATGAGGATTTATAATAAATTAAATGATGCCTTATAAATAATGAGGTTTTATAAAAAAAAAAAATGAATGAAGTACAACATGAAAAAAGCTTTGAAAAAGTAGCTTAAATGTGACACTCCTTTAACATAGTACTATATAAATTCAATATCATATCGGAACAATACACTATAACTCTCAAAACCACAATTATAAGTACAGAGTTATGCCCATAAAATTTTAGAATTATAAACATATCAAAGAAAAATCGAAATGAATTAATTCTAAATATTTTACTATTACATTTATCAGCCAACATGATACTCTCTTACCCAGAAGTCTTGGTTATATTTTTTCTTTCCAAATGAAAGATTTTTTTCCTAACTGTCACATTGAAAAGAAGATAACGAACTTCTTGACTCAATTGGATAAATTGAGTAGACAATCTTTTTCTATAAATAAAGCACTTGTATTGGGAACGAAATATTTTTTAAAGTAAATAACGAAATTATTTCCGAAGTACTTTATTCATGTTAGCTTAAATAGATTTTGGTATTAAGAACGTACAAGCTTGTTTGAAATTTAGCAAATAAATATTAAGTGTAAGTATATTTGTTTTATAAAATCAAATCGTCTCGTCCATGAAAATATTTTTGATTCATTTACTGTTTAATATTTGAATGATGTTTTTGTGATAATTTTAGTCAGAAAGTTTAAGATTCAGAATTTCCAATTCCAAAGCGCATTATTATTTAAACTATTAAAAAGCATATTAAATGCGTTTATGCCTATTGCAGAGCCACCTTTTAGTGGATTCTTTCTACAAAAAAAATTAGATAATTAAAGTCAAGCGTGTTATCTGAATTATCTGTAATTTTATTTTGTCTCATTTAAAGCATAAGAATTTTATAGAGAAATAGAACTAATAAAACCATTCTAGAACACTATGAACCTGGTAAATACTACCCTGTAAATACAACAGCTCATATTGGTAGGAAATGGATTTTCGTACGGCATTAATTTATCTGTGTCACACAATTTTGTTTGAAATTTCGCATAATTAATTAGTATATACTTAATTATTGTACTTTTTTTTATTATTCTAATGAAATGTATTTTCCTTTTTTTTAGGTAAGGGATTATCTACGAATTTCTTTATCGTCATCATGTATTGAGTAAGGTAGAGTAAATTTAAATTTGTGTTTTTTTAATTTTAAAAAAAACAAATATATTAACTGGAATTAAAGATGTATAACAAGAATATTAATGTAATTTATCGTTTTTTATTTCTAATTTATAAAAATCAAAATCTTTATATAGTTTTTAAATATACTCGAAGAAAAAATAAACCAGTTTTAAGTCGTCATTACCTTTAATTGATGCATCACCGTGTCTGTGACAGAGTGTTTAATCTAAATGAAAGATCATAATATTTTAGGGAGGAACATTTTTTAGGTACCAACTCACTATGCTGAGAAAAATATTATTGCTAAAACTTTCAGAATATGGTAAAATTTACTGTGTTTCAGACTCAATGTGCACGCCGAAATCTCGGTAACTTTTCCGAAGCACTTTGGTATGACTATGGTGAATTAACAATAAAATAATGTTTTTAAATTATATTTGGTTTAATATAGTGTTTATTAATTATATTAAAATATTTGGTAAATATAGTGTACCTATCACGATATCTTAAGGTAGGGCATAAAAATTATTTACTCGATTAAACTTGCTCGTCACTTTTTCACGGTTTTGAAACCATGGTAGTAGTAAATGGTTGAAAAACTATATAGTTTATAAAACCATGTAGTTTTATATTCACAGTTTTTCAACCATACTAGTTGCAAAAGGTTTCAAAACCGTAAAGATAAAAAAATGTTCTTTACTGTAAACTTTATGCTTAATTGGATGGAGACTCTACTCCCAGTTATTTTACCATAATTTTAGAATGGAAATTCTAACGTGCATGCTTATTCGTTTAAGATCTACACATAATTCTTTTCCAAGAAAACACGTTTGGAAGTACATTGTAACAATGTCTGTACTGTAACAGTGTCTGACATCTACACTGTAACAAGTAGTTTACATTAAGGACTCTTGGATTTTGGACTCTTGTGATTACTCAAAAGTTCATTAAGTTAAGATTTCGTTCATAATAACATTTTAAACAGAATACCTGTTTTTGAATATGTTGTATGAAATACAATTTTATAAAAACACTGATAAATTTGTTGCAAAAGCAATGACTAAGTAAGCAAAAGTTTCAACAATGCACTACTTTCCTGATTTTTCTCATACTGTCCAGGATAATTTTTTTTCTTATGATATGATATAGAAAAGAATTATCAGCCTTTTTAAACAATATAATGTAATTGGCGATCGAAATGGGCTTCAGATGGCGTACAGCATAAATCTCCACCTATGGCAACACTTTGCATGCTTTCACCATTATCGTGTGGAGAGTCATAGAAGAAGGAAGTTAGTTAGTTTCTGTCTTGATTTTCAAATGGATTAAAATCTTTTAAATAAGGAAACTGCATGGAACAGAAAATTACATTAAACATAGTTTTTTAGGAAAGTGTCATGGAAACTTTAAAAAAAAATATTTTTAACAACTAAATCTGAAAAATATTAAGAAAATGAAAAATATCGTAGTACATTCCCATACAACTGAAAAAAGGAGGAGAGGGAAGGGGGAAAAGGCAATGGCAGGGTGCCATTCTTCTCTCCAAATGGCATATTCGAGATTGCCTATAATAGCTTATAACCTTTAGAAACTATTTAAAGCGTGTATCAACTTTATCTTGTTTCTTATAACAACTCCTTTATTAACATTCAAAGAATCACTTTTATATTATTACATTCAATTTCGAATCATTAAAGAATCAGACTTATTTACTAATGCTCATTAACTCCAACAGATAAGTTAAACGTCTTTATCTTAATGTTGTTACATCCAATTATGAAACATGAACCGAAGAGAAAGTAATTCCATACGTATCTACTAACCGTATTAATTTTACGTAATGTATCAATGGCATCTGAATTCATAATTATATTTCTCCTTTTATCTGACACTAAAGTTTATTTATAAATTTGAGAGCCAGCAAGAACAAAAAGAAACCATTTTGAATGCAGAAATCTCCAAAATGACATTTCTTACAATATTAATTTAATTGTCATAAAACTGTCAAACGACAGAAATAAGTTTTCATAAGAAAGAATAACCCTCTTTATAATCAATATTTTGGCAAAACATTTCTAGCCAAGAAAGAGTCGTTTAACAGCAGGAAAGAAAAAAAATCAGCCAAAAGCTGTCTCTATCTATGTTTTTATTTGAAAGAGAACAATCTAGTACCTTATGATTGATTTTCCTCTCGGCAATTTGCCGTATGGAGAACTAGCTAGAATTGGGACTGTCAAGATCTGAATTACCTCTTGAGTTGTGGCGAAGCCTCCTTATTTATGATGGCTTTGTTTTTATCTTGCCTACTATTGTTTGACCGCTACTGAAAGAAGAGAAAAAAAATACTCGAGTTTTTAGACGTTTTTATGTATTGTTTAGATGCCGCTGTTGTATTATAAATACGAATATGCCGTTTGTTTTTGAGGTCTAATGTTAGATTTTTAAAAGTATGGCTATGTTTAAATCAGTTTTAAAAAGTAAACACTATCAAAAACACGAACTACTTTATTTATTTTAAATCATATGTTAATATATATGTGTATAGATATTATATGGAAAAATAGTATGGCCAAAAATACCAGAAGGTAATAAAATTTACGGAAGTTCTGGCTGTATGTGAACATTAAAAATCTCGTAATGTTTACCAAAGCTCTCTTATGTAATCATTTTGGCAATACTAACAATAAAATATGGTTTTATAATAAGCGTTAACATTTGGTAAATGTGGTAGAATTTTATGATTTTAATATATTACCTCACATCATGGCTTAAAAGCCCTTTATTCGCTTAAATTTACTTTTCAATTTTCTATTTTTCACTAAAAGTGTGGTAATGAGAACAAAAGTTTTGAACTCAAGAACTTTTGGTTAACCATTACCAAATGAACGGAAAAATTACCAAATGAATGACTTAATTACGGTTCATTTTGGTTTTATAGACCAGAATAATGTTTTTTTATTTTTTATTTAAGCATAACTTTCATTACTATATAGTACGGCAATTTAACCAAAATTTTCACAAGACAATCATATTTAATAGCATTTTACGATCATAAACTGCAAATGTAAAAATAAGGTAAGACTCGATCAGATATAATCGGCATCTTGCTGTCATCTTACAGTCATAATTCTACAGAATTTGTTTTATTTTCTTCTTATTTTATTATTTCCATCAGAAAAAAATATAATAAAAGCTATCGATATTAGACATTTTACTTCCTGTTAAAATGTACTGATATTGCATCGAACGGTACGGTTTTCTTGAAATAACTAACAAAATATATAAATATTTAGAAATTGGACTTACAAGTATTAAGAGAAAATATTAAAAACACTAATAAGAAATAGCTGTAGATTAAAGCTATCTTTTTCCAATACCAAATAACAAATTAAGTTTTGACGAATTTTTTCTCGGATAAACCACTTTTGGGGGCAATCTATCTTTTTTGTCATCCAACCTGTCAAACCTGAAAATATGTCTTTAAAAAAGTGGTGTATTGTTTCAGAAAACTTCATATTTTTGGAACTTTTAACCTTCACTTCGACCCTTGCATATTTGTATCTAAACAATGAATAGGAGATTTTTATACTTTTGACGCATTTCAATAACTATTCAGTGTACCGTAAATCCGGGATACTAAGACATATTTTTATCTCAATTTCTGATGTAATCTTATTGAAATTAATACAATAGCCTTCTACCCCTGATATCCATTTTTTTTTTCTAATTTACAGTAGTTCTTCTTTTAGATTTTGCAAGTTATTTCAATATTTTTGTATTAAAAGTGTGTAAAACATAATAATAAATAGGTTCATCTAGTCCTTAATAATTTGCATTACTTAGACAATATCCATGTTTCATTTTTATCTACATGAAATGTACTTATTTGTTCACTTATCCTCTTCGTGCCGCACTGGCACATAGGGCCTCGACTCTTTTTCTCCACACACTCCTGTCTTTGGCCAGGCAACGCACTTCTTCCCATCCAGTTAATCCTGTTCCACTAAGATTTTTACTTAACTTGATGTCAGTCTAGGTCTCCCTCTTTTTTACTTTCCGTCAGGAGCACATGAGCTTGCAACATTTGCAAGTTTGCGAGTTTTTAATATACCTTCGTTTGAAAATGTACATAAAATATAGAAAATAAAAATTGTAATTTAGAAAGTAATGAATAAACTTCCATGAATAAATATCCCAAAAGAAATTTGTCTCTCTTTAGTTTGTTTTTTCCCGATTCGATGTATTTTTATGTTCCCCAACAGCTCATGATGGAACCCTTTGTACTTGTGGTGATTTACAGGCATATTTATCTTTAGACTGCATCTTCAGTCTTAAATCTGCAGGAAATATAATTCATTGAAGTCTAACATATTTCATATAAGCTTAAAATAAAAATTTTTTCTTTAGATATAATGTAATTCATGCTATGTTATAATTGACCTTCTATAACGAGACATTTTTTTTTTAAATATTTGGCAGCATTTTATTTAAATATGTTACTTAATATGTTTATAATATAAGTAACTTCAATTATCTGTAAAAAAAAACTCAATCAATTTTCACGATATTTCTTTCGTTTTTGACGAAACCAATTCCAGGTATATGCTCCGAGCGAACATTTCTTCAAAGTGACGAAATAACTATCGTCACTTCTTCAAAGAAGCTAATTTCATCAATAGTAAATAAATATTTCATTATTCTATCTTTTTTACAAAAAGGAAAAAAAAATTTCATAGCCTAATTTTACTGATAATTACTTTAGTGGGGTACCATATAGATGGATCAATGTCACCTTAACAACACACAAAATACAATATCTTTATCGATTCCTGAAGCGGGAATCGAACCCTGGATGTTCCTAGTAGGAGGCCAACTCCTTTCTCACCATTCAAACAGTCGGTAACTTACGCCACCTTATTTTCGACAGTCTAGTCTTCATCCAAGTTCCGTCATTCTGGTTAACTATCTCCCGCAATGCACTATGAATAGGTTCCTAGTGGAGAAAACAATTTTGTCATTTAATTGAGAGTTCTCATTTTGCCACAAATTACATGATTTCTTGACGAAATATTTCTAGAAATTAAAGAAATGTAGCTCAAGAATTGTTGAATTGTCAAAAGTGAGAGTTTTATTTCTGAGAATGCATGTGTTTTGAATTAATTAAAAAGTGTAAGTAATTAAATAAAATAAAATATATAGGATGGAAGCAAATTTGAAGAAAATATTAAATTCATATATACAGAAGCATAGAATATCATCATTATCATAATTGACCAGACAATTCAATATGTGTCAATGCCTTCCTCTGAAGATTTTCCCATAACGACTTCCGGTCTATCTTTCAGCTCCAATTCTTTTCATTAAATGCAAGAAAATCAGATCTTACCGAATCAACCCATCTCTACCGTAGCTTTCCCCGCTCTCTTGTTTCAGTGGGTCTAAAACGAAAAATATTTTTTTAGAAAATAATGAACATAATACACTCTATAACAAAAAAATCGACGCACCAAGAAGGAGTTGTTCGATTGAAACGAATTTCGATTGAAACGAACAGAACAATTGAATAATTTATTGCAGAGTTACAGTAACAAGTTCAATAAGGTGTTGACCCGCCTCTAGCCTGGATACAAGCTGCCACACGGCGTGGCATAGACCGATAAAACTCCCGGATGTTCTCTTGCGGTATTTCCTGCCAAATTTGATCCAATTGTCGAACGAGGTCATCAACATTCCGTGCCAGATGCAATCGCCTTCCCATCATATCCCAGACATGCTCGATGGCAGAGAGATCATGTGATATGGCAGGCCAAGGAAGAGTTTGACAAGCTTGCAGACAGTTCATAGCAACACGTGCCGTATGTGGTCAGGCATTGTCCTGCTAAAAAACTTAGGGCGCCCAGGGCGCTGCAAATGGAATGGTAGCAAAACAGGTCTTAGGATGTCGTCGACGTACCCCTGTGCAGTAAGTGTACCTCTAATGACGACCAAAGGGGTCCGGCTGTCAAAGGAAATGGCACCCCAGACAATAATACCTTGTTGAGAGCCGGTGTGGCGTGCAATAGTGAAGGCATGATCCCCCCTCTGCCCTGTGCGTCTCCAAACACGTCTTCGATGATCGTCAGGACACGGTTGGAAGCGGGATTCGTCGCTAAAGACTATACGTCCCCAGTCGGCATCATTCCAGCCTGATCGAGCCATGCACCACTGTAATCTGGCTCGGCAAAGCAATCGGATAATTGCTTCTTGGTGCGTCGATTTTTTTGTTATAGAGTGTATATAATGAAATATAATGAAGAATATTTAGGATTACATTATTGTATGGTATAATTATAATTGAAAATTATATTTTCATAAAAATCTTACAGCATCCTTTTTAATAAAATAACTAATTATTTTAACTTAAAGTACAGAATACAAAAAAAAAAAAATACTTAAAAATATTTAATTAATTTTATAGGAAAATGAAATTGAAATTTATAAATGGAAATGTTGTGCTTTTTACGTTACTGTCTTATTACATAATGTCATTAAAATTAATAACATACTCTTTACAGTTCATACATTCAAAACACATCCAATAATTTCTCAACTGAACTACAGCAACTCACATACACATAGTTTGCTTCTCATTCTTTGATCTTCGCAAGTTGTTTCATTTTTCGGGTCAATACCGATGAAATCTGAAAACCCTCGGTGGAATAAAGGAGAAGCTTTATAGATTTCCGCATGAAAACCATCTTTCGGGAAGTAACCTGATGAATAATTAAAATATTCCTTCATTGTTGGTATTTCTCCCTGCTGCACGCAATTCTCAAGATTATTATTACTATGTTTGAAGTTGTCTTTTATACGTACATGCAAATTCAAATGCATGGAAGTGAAAGTTTGACCAGAGACATTTACAGTTCTAGTTCTATTTCAGCAGCATGGAACTTATTAAATCCTTTAATTGTGTTTTATATGTTATTTGCTTGTTTTTTAATTTTCAAAGAAGAACTATTTGTTTGATACATTTCCAATGTTACAAACAAATCTACGAACATCAATTTTTTTATTTAGAAGTCATAAAATGCTTTATTTTGTACACTAAATACTAATGTTCATCTTATAAGTATTTATTAAATGTTTGATTTTTATAACCATTTTTTGGGAAGTTACCTGATAAATAATTAAAATATTCCTTCATTGATGGTATTTTCCTCTGTCGCACACAATTTTCAAGATTATTATTACTATGTTTGGAGTTGTTTTTTATACGTATGTGTACATTCGAACGCATGGAAGTGAAAATTTGACCAGAGACATTTACAATTCCAGTTTTTTTCGGCAATATACACTCTTTAAATGACTACGAGTATAGTTGTTATTTTTGTTTTTTAATTCTCAAGAAGGAACTATTTATTTGGCATATTTGCAATGTTACAATCAAATCCAAAAAACATTTTACCACTTTCTAAGAAGTCAATAAATCTTTTACTCTATGTGGTAATTATTAGTGTTAATCCAATAAGTATTTATTAAACGTTCGCTTTTCTCGCAAAAATTATACAAATGTTTTATTTAAGTTTCTTTAAAACGTGTCTTTGTTACTATTTTTAATAGTTATAACGAACCTAAACATAAAAAATAATACGGAAACTTTTCAAATGCCTTTACGGCAGTGTGAAGTAGCTTTTTGTCCCATGCATTCAATGTCCGATTGGATGAAAAGTGGCGATTTCGACGAAAACTTCATTTTCATTTATTATCAATGTTTGAAATTTAATTCAGTAGCTATTCAAAACCATTTAAATTTTCGATCTTTGATTTTTAGAAATTAACATATAGTATTTTTTTCTTATACTGACGGACGAAACTGGAACCGGAAGAAAACTTACGAAAACAAAACTAAAATGTTTTATGAAGTGAAACTTCTTATGCAACAAACTTCCAACAAGGTTGCGTTAAACGTTTAACGCTACCGTTGTCATGGAAACTAGATTTCTCTTTACGTTCGTTGAGCGCACGAGGTAAGAGAAAAACATAGTAGGTAATATTGGCGTTAAAGAAAACAAAGCGATATTTTTTTTAAATTCACCAAGAATACCTTACTGAAATTTAGAACATTTAGAAACAAGCTGATTTCTTATTATATATATTTTTTTTTAAATATATTTTATTATTAATATTTTTTAAATTAGCGAAGAATTTTTTAAATGAAAAAAGTATTGTATTTAAAAAGTTAATAAGTATATTTTTTTTATTAAATACAATTAAAAAAATACTTTTAATGCACATAGATACTCTGCTTTAGATACTTATTTTTCTATGCTTTTATTTTTATTTTTGCCGGTTATTATTTTATGAGTGAAACTTCTAATGCGACTTCCAACAAGGTTGTGTTAAACGTTTAACGCTACCATGGAGGGGGTATGAAAGCACTGTTGCGTTAAACGTTCAACGCTCCTGGGGAGGGGGAATAGAAAGAGACAGAGTGAGAGTGAATGCGTGGCATTCGAACGCATGCGCGTAGAAAATGATAATTAAAAGATGCGATCAATTGTGAATTGTAAGCAATGTTAATAAAGTTTGTCTTAAAGAAACAATATGATTTCACTAAAAATCAATTTCTACCCCTTCCTATTTTCATTTCCACATTACGAAGTTTCACATCTTCCTCGCGGAGGGACTCCACGCACTATTTTTTGTTATGCTTTAAGCCTATTTTTACCATTTTTTGATTTGAATAAATTATATTTTTAAGACAAATAAAATTCAATTTCAGAAATTCATCTAGAAATTTTAATTTTTTTTGTTTTTAGAATGCTTTTGCCTTTCTGAAATTTCTTGAATTTAAAATGCATTTTCTGAAGAAAGATGTTTTGGGGAAAATTTTATTACGCTAACACACATTACAGAAAAAGTTTCGTATAGAATTCTTTAAAATTTTGTATAAATGTTTCAACTAAAAGCAAAGGTCTAAGTGTGAATTTATTATTTTTACCAAGCTTTAAGTATTTTTCCTTAAAAATGCAATATTTAACAATATATTTAGTTCCATTTCATTGTCTTTTTGTTAATTTTCAAAATTTTAGTTCAAAACACTGGTAATCACATATGGATAATCACAAAGGTATTACATTTCAGCTCAAATTTGTAATTAATTTGAAATATAATTTGCAAACTTTTCAAATTTTACTTTAAAATTATACATTTAGGGCCCCTTGCATACTAAAATTAAAATTTTTATTCAGCCTTTTTTAAAAAGAAATTGTGTTAAAACCAGTTAGATACTTTAAACGAAGATATGCACAACTAATTAGGCTTTTATGGATATTTTATCACACGTTTTAATTAAGTCTCGTTAATTTACGATTAATTTTTTACTAAGGCTGCTACAAACAATCCTAAAAAAATCATTTTACTTTCTAAAAAGCAATAAAATGTTTTACTCTATCCGTTGAATTTTCGCGGTTATTTAAAATAGTGTTTATTAAGTGTTTGCTTTTCTTAATCGAACGCTTAAAACACTTTATTTGCGTTTATAAGAGGCATCTTTGTAGTCATTTACAGTGATTACATCATTAAATACGCAAAAACTTTTTCTCAAACATTCCAAATGTTCTTACGATGGCTAAATAGCATTTAGTTCTATACATTTAAATTTTTTTCAATGGTGGGATTTGCAATCCCAGCGAGTTTTTTAAATGTAGCTTATACTTGACTACATGTTGTACTTTTTTAAATAAGTTAGTTTTGTCTTTGATTACATGCTAATATTTTGGTAACTGAATTAGATATATTTCATTCATATGTGATTTAGGTGAAATAATTTTACGGCAGACTTTACTGACATCAACTAATAACAATTACAGAATGATCCATTATTTATTTTCTTTCACATCTTAACTAATAACAGAGACAGAATACCTCTATATTTTTTTAATCTATGTATCTTGGCTAGTGGCCTCGGTACCTTTGGGGATAAGACGTACGCCTTTCAATGAGGTAAATCAAGTTCGAATCCCAGCGATAGCTGGTCGATTCAAATTTCGCACCTGGCTCACTTCAACTACAGTGCTGACTTGAATTATCCGCAGTGTTAGACGGATTATGGGTCCGAGTCCCCTTGCCCTCAGGCTTATCGGAGGATGTTTTCGTGGTTTTCCTCTCCATGTAAGGCAAATGCGGGTATGTCCCTTCAAAAAGATCTAGATGAAGGCCCATTTCTCCCAATACTTGATCCATGATTTCCCTTGTCTTCTGGATTGGGTCCAAAATGACAAGGCTATGGATGTGAACACTGGTACCCAAAATTGGGTCGACTGTTCAACGACGGTAATAAAATAAAATATATGTTAGCTAACAAGGAGAACAGAATGGGTTTTTTTCTTTCATACCTTGACTAATAATAATGACTTAGTCATTCAACTATTTTTTTCTTCATATATTGGCTGATAAGTACATAATGGACAGTTATTTTTTTTCTTTCACTTCTTGGATCATAACCAAAACAGAATAGTTTAATTATTTCTTTCTTTGGTGTCTTGGTTTATAACAAAAAGAGGATGGTTCAATTATTTTTTTTCTTTCAAATATCAGCTTAATAATTCTATTCAACAAACTTTAGCCAAATATAATAAATAAATATATTCTTCATTAATGCTTTTTTTTCTTCAATCCAGTATAAGAAAGGCTAATTCTTGGTTTAATTTGATTTCTGAACGAAACAATTCACTTTATCTTTTCAATCTAGCAATTAAATTTGAATTTTAAATATGTAGTTATGATAATTGCATATATTGTTTTGAAGAAACATCGGAATCGACATATAAAGCTATTTAGAAATTTGGTTTAAAAAATCTTATTTGTATTCATTGAATTTTATCCCCTTTTTAAAATATTACAACCCCATATCACGAATCATACAAATTCAACTTATTTTTCACTTGTTTTGGGGTAGTTCTCTTTAAATTGTTGATGGTATTTCCTAGTTATCTAACGGAAAAAGGACGTGACTTGAAAAAGAAGTACATGGAATTCACGAAATTAATGCATAGCCGTGCTTAGAATAAATAAGAATTGGCTAGTCAATATACTATTCATTTCTTTACCTAACTGGAATTTTCCTTCTAAAATACATCAAAATGGCCTTCCTTTTTTCGTGATCCGATTTATCGTGATTTTAATCAGTGTTCTTTTACCTTAATCTCTTGTTTCTTTTTAGCATAGATACCCTTTCTTCTTAACCGTTATTTCCCTAAATCGCCATTTTTTTTTTCTTCATCCAAACACGTTTCTAAAGTTTCCGAACGAAGTTCTGATTTAAGTGCTCTTAGGAAAGTCCTTGAAACTTTTAAAACTCATTTTTAAAATGAGTATAGTTTAAACGGGAATCTGAGATGGATTAAATTCCTTTATTCTTTTGCTTATGTTTATGTTTTGAATAAATTTCGAGACCGTAAATACATACCTAAGAAGAATGTAGCTCATTAAATAAAATTCTTAAATTTAAATACGTTACTAATTGTGGCTTAGCTTTGTTTATCGGTTATTTTAAAAGAGGATTATTTGAAAGTGATTTATAAAAATTATATATTTTTGTTATTTTACGTTACATTTAAACTCAGCTTAGCAAATGAATGATTTATTACATATCTCATCAAAGCATTTTAAAAACCGTACAAGTAAGTTAAAAGATTGACTTAAATTAAAATAAGCTAGTTTTGAGGGTAAATTATTTTATCAATATGCTTTAAATGAGTTTCACACGAAGAAAATTATTCTAGTGAAGTCACCGTACTGTATGATAATAACATTTCTATTATAAAATTTTTTAAAAAAAAAACATGATTCTGGTTAATAAAACTAAAATATACGGTATTTAAATTATTTGTTTGGTAAATGCAAAACTGAACAATAGATCTTATTAAATAAAGGGTTTTTATACCATGCTCTAAGGTAATATCATAAAATTCTCAAATTTTACCACATTTACCTAATTTTTTGCATATTGTAAATTTTATCTAAGTGTTTCGGTAGAAAATACCAAACTTTTTGGTGTTCTCATATAACCAAAAAAGTAAATAATCTGGTAGTTTTGAAGGTTCTTTTTTCTAAATTTGTATTTAATTGTTTCTCAATGCGTATTTAATCTCAGTGTGTTTTTTTCTCAGTGGGGATAGTTAATCATTACTACCCAGACACATTTACTAAGGACATACATGTGCAATTTTTGGTGAAGGCTATGCATTTCATATTTTAAAGCAGTAGAAACAATTAATAGCTTTATTTTTGCTCCCTTACTTCAAAAATATATGAACATTCCTTTTAATAAAAATGGAATGTTCATATATTTATTCTCTATCACGATATCTTAAACTTCGCGAAATACTGACCGTCTCTTAATATTGAAATATAAATTTAGAAAATACGTGATCGTAAACATTCGATGCAAGCAGCTAACGATACAATCGAAATTTTTAACTACATATTTATGATTCAGAGCATAATAACTAGTGCAAAGCTCCGGGAGTTTTATAAAGAATGTCGTAACTAGCGAAACACTACAGCAAGGCATTCGATACTAAATCGCTAAAACTCTTTCCATTCAAAACTACATTTGGATGATAAAAATCTTTCAAACGGTCTAAAATCACTAGCACATAATATATATATATTTTAAATTAGAGAGAGATTTATAGAAAGATACAAAGCACATCTAGTTATTTTCGAAAAATAACATATATATAAGTATCAGAGAGCTTTTCGATAGAAGGAGAAATATTAAAAAAAAAAATTTATCTCAATTTTGAATATAAATTTTGCTGCATTAGACATAACAAACATTTTTTTTTCCGAAAAAGAAGAAAAATAATCAATAAAATATCTCTCTCGTATCTTTCCATGGATACATATATTTTTCTCAATCGAAATTTACAGAGAGAAAATACCTTCCTTTGATATTGCATATTTTGAATTCCAGAACATTTTCCAGAAAAATAATTTTTTTTACGAATAAAAATATGTCGCAAAGAATTTAGTACAGTTTAAAAATCACTGATCAAGCTGTATCCATTTCCTGCAAACATTCCGATTTTTTTCTTGCTTTATCTCTTTTTTCTGTACAAATACTTGTTTCTTTTTTTTAAAAAAAAAGCATGAAAGCCACAAAATTTAGAATTATAATTTTTATTTCATATAGACTTTCAACTTCATAACAATGGCTTTTAGTATTAAACATTTGTCTGCTTTTAATTTAAGCAAAAATGACTTATTAGATTATTTTTTTCGTATTATTAATAATAAAGATATATATTAAAATAAAAAAAGACAAAAATGTACAGTATATACACAGTTATAAGTTCTGAATCAAATTACAGTAAAATTTACCTGAACCCAGAGCCCCGGTATTTTTTACCTTAAAGTCCATTTTTACTGTAAGTTTTACGGAGCAAAAAAATAATTTTTACAGTAATATTTATTGCAAAATCTTTAAATCACCTTGAATAAATAAATATTACTGCAAAAATTATGGTGTAATAATTTACGGTAAAAATGAATTTTATGGATGAGTAATCCAAAGCGCCGGTACTTTTTACCGTAATTTGATCTGGAATGTTTTACATTGTAGTTGTCCATTAAACATTTTGAAGCATATAATATAATTGGTTTAAATTTTTTGAGTTATAAATTGCTCAATGTTCTGTAATTTATCGCGTGCTGTAACTGGCTATCAACAGAGGAAACCCTATTTTCCTACATTTTTTTTTTTTTTTTTAAATGTATCGTTTTATCAAGTGATACTCAAGTGATCTTTAAATTTTAAATAAATAGCAACAGCACCGAAAAAGAAATCATCAAAATTTTATCGAATCTGTAATTTTGCTTGGTAAGAAATTTATTAAAGAATAATTTTACTTCAGTTCTGAAAGTATCCCATTTTGACCTGGTCTCTATTTGCTTAAGCGAAATTTTCTTTTATAAAGGAAACATTGTAGTATTTCGCATAACATGGCTCCAAATTTCTGCTATATTAGTCCAATAGCAATTTGAACTTACTGTTTGAACAAATCAATCCTTCCTAAACCTTTCTATTTACTTAAGATCTTTACGCCGTTTGGCGAATGTGGAATCCAGTCTACTTTGCCGTGATTCCCGGTCATTAACTTGAGTTTTGACTCCCTCGAATCACGAAGAAACCAAATTCCGGTAAAATTTCCTTACTGTATGGTAAGGATATCTCTGGTAAAAAAAACATAACTGTGTAATAGAACCAAAATATATGGTAATAAAACCATTTATTTAGTAGTTTTCCCGTTTATATGGTAACGGGTTTTCAGAAATTATGGTTTTCAAAATTATAGATATTATTATCACACATTTAGTGAAAGGAAATGGTTTTTTATGTCATGCTTTAAGGTATCATGATAAAACTACAAAATTTTTTCCACATTTACAAAATTTCAACACATATCACAATACAATACTTTATTGTTAATTTTACCGAAAGGTTTCGGTAAAAATTAGCGTGCGTTTTAGTATTCTCGTAACAGCCATAAATATGTTAAATTTTATTATATTCGTGTAGTTTTGACCATACTTTTTCTCTGTGATCTTTTAATTTTTGTCTTCTCAAAATGTGCTCATGTTTGACTTTTCTAAGTCATTCTTGTACCTCATAATTTTTTCTTAACATCAGGAAGGCAAGAAAAGGAAACGTGTATCAATTTCTTGCTTGGCATTATTAGCAAATGGCTGGTACATTTTCTCCTTTGATTGTTGATTTTATTTTTCATTGCAATCAGGATTGCCTCTTCTAATATTGTTTAATTCCTTATTTTATTAAACCAAAAGAAAGTCATATGTCATTTTTAAAAAAAGTTATATGTTCCTGACGCTTTTTATTTTAAATTTATTTCAAAATGTGGATGCCTGAGTTTCTAAGAAACTCTGTTTTAACTGTTGTAGTAGGTGTTCAGTTTTTGCAGTTCACCGAATTTTTTGTTCTAGAAAGTGGGAATAGCCCATCGCTTAACTCTCATCAGTTTATCTGGGTTACCAGCCTTAAACCAGCTCGGCATTAACCTGGGTTTTCGTCCAGGCATTAGTTTCTTAAACTTAATTGCACTTTAATCAGATTAAACTTCTGTGAAAGCACTTTTTAAATATACTAATTATTAAAGTTTCAACAAATCTTAGCATTATTTTCTAGGTATTGGTACTATGCTTCAACGTTGCAATTTAAAAATCAAATTGCAAGAATTCTGAGACTAAATTTATTCTCTCTAATAAATCATTTCACCGTTAAACCGAAATATGAGTATATTGAAAAATAGCAGAATGCAATTTTTCTACAAATTTATTAATAATTAATACTAATTTATGCGTTAATAATATGTTACAACTTTAAAGATGTGTCGTTAATGTTATTAACTTTTATATATGCAGATGATAAAATATGAAGTTAATAGTTATACTATTAACTTCATTATTTTCTCCAAAATTAATATAGTGTTATACTAAATCATGTTTGTTCAATTTTAAGCTATAGTTTAGCGTAATTAAATTTAGGGTTGTTTAATTACGAAAAAAATACGTTTCAATTTGAACTTTTAATTGGGTTTAAAACAAATCTTGATCTAAGTTTTCTGACATTTTAGAGAATATGTTTTGTTCTGAAATTTAGTTCTTGAGCAGTCACATGAATTCTCAATCTGTATACTTTATTGTTATAATTATTTTACTCCAATTAAAAAAAAATACTTCCTATGAAATAATTTAAGAAACTTATGAGTCAAGAACAAAAATGATAGATCAGCAATTAAAAATAGTTTTATAAATTAGAGATTTACACAAAGTAAAAAAAAAAGCAGCCCATTTTTATTTTTTTGTGCACTGGGAAAAAATAAATTGCCAAAACTACCGGCAAATTTTTTTTTTTTTTTTTTTTTTTTTTTTACCGTATTTTTTGAAAAACAGAAGTTTAGTAAATTTTACTAAAGGCTTTGCTAATGATATTGAAAAAATAAAAAATAAGATGTGGTTTTTTAGTATACGATAAAATTTGATAAATGCTTTGAAATGTGGTAATTTATCAAAATACCTTAAATAAAAACCATTCATTCGGTTAAATATTTTTTGGTTTTGTATTTTTTATTAAATGTGTGATAAGAACTATAATATTGAAACCAGAATTTACGGTAAACCATTACCATATGAACGGAAAAAAATATTAAATGAATGATTTAAATACTTTAGCTTTATTTCCCAGAATGATTTTTTTGCCCAGATATGTCATTATTATACATTGTGGTAATTTTACCCAGACTCTTTTTCTCCGTGTGGTTTATAATCTTAAGAAATTTCATAAACTGTAACCAATTCAAAAATGTTCTTGAAACTCTTATTTGACTTCCATTATCGCAATACTCTGTGTAGTAATTTTTCTTCGATTTGTGGTTAAAGAGATTCTTAGAGAAACAATTTCATGGAGCATTTTTCAGACGATTAACGCCCAGACACTAACTATTGAATTTTATTTCAATGACGCATGTGGTTCTAAAATACATATACCTGGGAGTATATAATAAAATTCCTAAGAAGTAGTATGTGCGTAATGGGTTTCTACGTTGAATAGTTATCTTTAAAGTAAAACTATTCATTCCTCCCCCTATTTTTTTATTTTTCCTTTTATTTAACCATTTTTTCTGAGATGAAGATGATTTAGTTCATGATGAAATATGTCTTGTAAAATATTTAATTAAAATATTTAATTATGTAGATTGGATCATTAGTAACTACGTAAAATTTAACTATATTAAACTTAGTACAGCTGAAAGTAATTATTCGTGCTTTATGCTGTTTGGCATTTAATGGTAATTGAACAATAACACACGAAGAAAAGAATCTAGACAATTACCTGACTGTATAATTATGGCATTTTTGAAAAAAAAAGAAACATAATTCTGGTTAATAAAACCAACAAATATGGTATTTAAACCATTCTGTTTGTATTTTTCTTTCGTTTGCAACGGTTTACCAGAAATTCTGAATTTTAAAATTATAGTTTTCATTACCTCTTATTTAGTAAAAAGTAGAAAACTGAATTATAAATTTAACCGAATAAATACTTTTTATGCCATGCTCTAAGGTATCGTGTTAAAATTACCAAATGTTACCACTTTTCTGAAATTCTATCATATGTTATAAAATCTTATTTTCTTACTAACTATACTAAATTTTTTTACCAAAGCGCTTTTGTAAAAATTACCAAGTTTTGTGGTACTCTCATAGAAACAGAAGATCAGTAGACTTAACCATATTCTGGTAGATTTGAACGTACTTTTTTCTCGTTTTAGCTTTCTTGAAATATTAGTTTTATAAACAAATTCGGTGTGCAAAAGCAATAATACAAACAGTATATATTTCTCCTCTAAAATAATTGAATGTAGTATATTATAGTTCACATCAACTTAAAATATTTAATTTTAAGATTAATTACGGCAACAACTACATTTATTTAAGCAATAGCTGGGGCATATGAAAACCCACATTTGTAATAGGGATATTAATTGATTGCATATCGTTGTTTTAAATGACAGAGACTTAAATATGTTATATTGAGTGTATTTTAAAGAAAAATTGAACGATAATTATTGATAACGGTTTTTTGAAATATCTGTATTTTATTTGAATGATAAATAACGGAATCTTTATCCGTATATAAGCAGTGGGAAGATAAATAGTGTAGGTTGCTTCCGTTTATCAAGATCTTGTCAAATTAGAGATTTACCCTGATTTTAATTTATCATTTTAATTTAAAAAAACATTTTAACGCATTTAAAAACGTTAAATTTCCAGCATATCCATGATTAAAATAATAGAAAATCTTTTTTATTTTTTTATTTATTTATTTTTTATTTATTTTTTATTTTTTTTATTTTTTTCCCCCCTTTTCCCTTTTGTGACAGTAATTCTCCCTGATACCAAAAAATATTAAAAATAAATAAATAAAAATTAATAAAGCGAAGTAATAAATTTATATTTCAGACTATAACTGCTAATTTACTTTATTTTTTCTTAACAATCGATGTAACTCCCTGAAATAATTAACATTATTATTCTCCTAAAAACATGAATAGAGTTTTAAGAAATATAATTTGTTTAAAAAAATAAGTTCTTCAATGAGAAAGCATATGGTGACACAGAAAAGTCGCACAAAAAAATAGTAAACATAAATATAACTAAAAATTGTAGAAAAAATACGATAAAATACACTGTAAAAAGTAACTTACACTATCGATTTTGAGGTAAAAAGTACGACACTCGAAGTGCCAACGACACTCAAAGTACTGACCCCCAATCAAAGTGCCGACGATTGTTGCCGTAAGATCTATTGTTATCGTTACTGATGTACCGTGAATTTTTAGGGTATATCAGTAACAAAAAAAATATGATATACAGTAATTGTTAGAGTACTATAGACCATTATAGCACTGACTCACTCAAATGTAGTAATTGTTACTATAACAATTGTGATGGAATATTTCCCAATAAAAAATAAATTGTATGGTTAAATGAATTTTACGGGAAGAAGATGTAATCCAAAATATTGGTACTTTATACCTGTAATTTGATCCGGAATTTCTTATTAGTTCCCATTAGTACCCAAGGGTCTTATTCATTTGCAATATTTTTATAGTCTTCTTAAAACAATAATGGAGTATTAATAAATGTTTAAAAATCCTGAGAATCATCTCCGAATATGCAAAAATTCACTGTCCTGTATGCTAGCAAAATAATAATAATAATAAGAAGAAGAAGAAAAGAAAAAAAAAGAACTCACTCAGGTAAACAGTAAGAACAGATATAACTAATAACTTCAAAAAACATATGATGCGTTACATGTCAATACCCGTTGTCTGAATCAAAATTAAATTTCTTTTTTTTCCAAAGAGATAAATTATTGATCATTATTATATATTTTCGTTTAAGCAAAATGTTTTCCATAAGTAGGTACCATAATAAATCATAGTAAAATACTTAATATTTGTATATAAATGTTCGTTCTCTCTCTTTTTAATCTAAATCGGTAGCCGATATTAAATACATACCCTCTTGATCGATATTAAAGAATATCCACCATAACAATGCCACTAAAGAATATCCACCATTGGCATTTTTATAAAAATAAAAAATAGCACTGATTCAGTATCAAAATTCCCCCCAATGCAGTATTAAAATTCAAACGGTGATGAATTAAGTTGAAACACAAAATTAACAGCTTTTTTACTAAATTGCAAAATAAATAAATAACATTTAGAATTCAGAACAATAGCATCGATTAATCAAATTCCTAAACAATTTACTAAGCCATATTCAATAAATATATTTCTTTTTTTCTTTTTTTAAATTATTGATTCCACGGGCTGATTAAAGAACAATAAAACAAAAAAAGAAGAAGACAGGTATGACAAGGCCACAATTCAGCCTTTATTTGAGCAATAATGACGCCCACTCCTCTTCATGTCCGAGTCAAGAATCGTAAAAGTCAAGGCCGAGATAGGCAGGTAGAATCCCTAAGCTCCATTTACCGCCTCACCTAGAAGTGTTTGTGTATAATACATTTTTTTTCTTCTTCTTCTTGATTCTGTGGTTAGCTGTTGGGCGTTTACATATATTCACGGAAGACACATCTATGTCCTTGAAAAACGTCTGCGAAAGTATATTCTCTCATTGGCGATATATCTTCGGATATTGTTGTAATAAACTAGTGAAATGGGTATTTAACATGTTGAAATGACGAATGCGTGGGTGAGAAAAAAATATTTAATTTTTTTTATTTTATTTATATTTTTGTAATTTATGTCGTGATAGAAAAGCAATAAAAAATGATTCACGGCACTTACTACTGTTTTGTGTGCCCTTTTGGAAAAATCAACGTTTAACCTTATTATTTGCGAATTAAACCATTATTCGTTTCAAGTTTGCCACAGCATTAATTACAGTGTAAAATTGAAACATGTTTACATTCAAGTTGTACCAAAATATCATGTAATAAAGTTTCAGAAGTACATTTAAATGGTTCACCATATCAGAGCTGATTGCGCTCCGGAAAAAAATTCTGATTTCCGGATTTTTCGCTAACCGTGATCCGGAAGTTTCCGGAGATCGAAGGTTCAGACGTTTCAAAAAATCATTTATCACAAAAATCAAAAATTCCGGAAATCAAATTTTCAAAGGTGGAACATAAAAACAGTTTATTTTATTTGTTTGTAAGGGAGAGACAGATATACTTTATAAGCTTATATTCAAGATTAATATTCAAGATTAATATTCATTTTTTATCAGTAAATAGTTATTATAATCATAAGCTCAAGAAAGGAAGACATATTTGTAAATTTTAATTACTTCTCCAGGTCATCATAGGTATGTGTAAAATTTTAAATGTATTTTAAGTAAACTGACAAATATTGAGAAAACGGAAAAAACCTTGTTTAAATTTTTTGCTAATTTTTCGATTTAAACCTTTTTTTTTTTACTACAGTTGTTAAAAATAAAACCGGTTCATTAATTTGTTGAACCAATATATAAAACTTAATATTTATAAACTAAATTATAGTTAAGCACATCAATTAATAATAATTTATAATTAAGCACAAACAACTAAGTCAATTCAAATCTCTGTTATATATATTTTTTGCAGAGAATATAGATTTTTATATAGATTAGATTTTTTTAGCATGTCTTAAGAATTAAAATAATTGAGCGAGCTTTATTTTATCTTCCAAGAACAAGGAACGAACTATTTAATGAAATTGTAGAAATGATAACATTTCTCCAGTATATTTATTTATTTGAATAATAATCTAAATTTAAGTTATTTTCAAGTACATGACCAAAATAAAAATTTGTGAAAAAAATAATAAGCATCTCAAATCTTTTTTAATTCTTCCGTTTTAAGTTAAACACTTTCTCCTAAGAATTTTATAACGCTTTTGCTTTTATGTCACTTAAATACAAAATTAAGACGTAATTTTTGCATTTTTTCTCTAAAAATAAATGTTCATTAAATAATTTAAAACTATTATATCACAGAATAGCAAAAAAAAATCCAAATTTATTCCATCAAAGTCAAAAAATAAATTGTTGTATAAAACTATAAAAAAAATTAGTTCGAGTTCAATATAGTTAGTTTTACTAAAAATATATCTATATCCTTTTTTTTCGTTTCGTTTTCTTAGAACTACTTTTATTTTTGTTTATTTATTTTTTAATATATAGTTGAAGTCAGACGAAGTTGTTGAGGAATTCGGAAGTAATTTGTTCTTCCGAACATTTTCTTTCTATATATTAGTTAATACTTGAAATTAACGAGTTCTCGTCTTGTTCGATCTAAAAGAATGTTATTTCTGATACACGATGGAGTTTTCAATGTTTTTTGATGTACTTTTTCCTGATTAAACTGAAATGAAAATAGAAGTTTATCACTAAAATATACAATCGGATTATTCACGGAGAAATAAAATATATATTACTGTAAACCAATTTCATTTCTGGTTTAAAAAAAAGAAAAAAAAAAGCATTATTTTGGTAAATAAAACAAACAAAAATAGAGAGTAATTAAATCAATCATTTGATAATTTTTCTATTCATATGAAACAGTTTTCTGATTCTGGTTTAAAAAATAAATTTTTCTTATTAACACATTTAGTAAAAATTACAAAACTGAAAAGTAAATTTAATCGAATAAATGGTTATTATGACATGTTGTTAAGTACATGATAAAAAACATATAGTCTAGTAAAATTACCGTACTGTTTGGTACTAATACAAACTAAACAAACAATATTTAAACAATCATTTGGTAAATTTCATGTATATATGGTAACGTTTTACCTAAAATTCTGGTATTAAGAAACTACACTTATTATTACCACACATTACACAAACCACAATTACCACAAAACTACAAAACTGAAAAGTATATAAATCGAATAAAATATTTTTTGGTACTCTGTAGGTTATACGATGAAAAAGAATTCTGGTAAATATACAGTACTGTTTGGTAATGATATTGCTGGCAAAAAATACAAATCTAGTTAATAAAGACAAAATGTTCAGTATTTTAGGCATGTATTGTACATTGTGAAAAGTAAAAAGCTTCAGTAAATATAAAAATAGAAAGAAAAATTAAAATTTAAAAAGCACCGGTACTCAGAGTAACAGTAATTTTTATCGTAATTTGACCTGGAATTTTTTACAGTGTAGCCTGATATTTCCTGTATTCTTTTGCTTATAAAATAGGCCTAAACTGTATAGAACTGTTTTAAAAAACATTCAAAATGCATAAAATTCGAAAATTACGCTGGTTAAAGAATAAAATAAAATGCGAATTTGAATTTTATTTATGTCTAGAAATAGCTTTGGACTTGAATTTTCTAACTTTTGAGATTTTATTATTTTCAGATTTCTTCTAGAAATTATCTTTTAGAAACTATTTGTGAAAATTAAGTCTGGATAGGAAAACATTTAGGAAAAGCGGCAAATTTAGAATTTGCTACATTTAATGATTACTGTTTAGATTTCCATCTGTCTACTCTTTTTCTCACCGTTTCACATTATTTTGACGTTTCGTTGTGCTACCACCTCCGCAATCATTCAGAATTCTGAACGTTCCCTTTAGAAATATGTAAATTTACTTAGAATCTATTTTAACGTTGGAATGTTCTAAATAAATCTGAGTATTCTATTTTAGATTGGCAGAAAAATTTTAAGTCAAATTTTAAGACAAGTGTCAAATGAAGATAAAGTTCACTCAATTAAATAATTAAACTAAAATATGCAACTACTACATTTAAACTCTATAATATTTAAGAACGTGCATTGTTTTTCTTCATTCAATATCATTAGTCATCCTAATCTATTCATCTAGTTTAGTCACACTGCAGAAAATTCTAGATCAAATTACGGTAATTCCCGCACTTAGGAGGCCTGTACTTCTCAGCAGAACATGCTATGAAACAAAAACAAAATTTGATATATTGTAATTTTTACTGTAATTATTACCGTAATACCACTGAATCACTCTAATTAAATGTTACTGTAAAAATTACGGTAAAATTGGATTTTACGGTAATATATATTTTACGAACAATGCACCCTAAGTGCCGGTACCTTATACCGTAATTCATTCCGAATTATTTAGATAGTAAGCATTTCACAGTTTTGTGGCATGAATGTTGTGAAGCATTATCTAATTTATAAAAATAATTACTTGCACATAAAGTTGGTATATCAAAACAATGTGAGTAAATGTGGGAAGGGATTCAGTAAATAATTTATGTAATTTTAGTAAATAATTATATGTTGATGGAGTTGTAATACCAGATGTGAAGATAAAATAATATTATAAAGATGAATCAGTTCGTAAATTGTAAATCACATTTTTATTTCCGCTTTAGCTTCCCGCATAATAAGAAAAACTATTCCTTATTCAAATCAAATTACCTTTTTCGGCAAAATGAATCTTAAACATTAAGATTTAAAATATTAAATATCGAAGAATGCGTAACCGAAAAGATATGGCCAGCCTGCAGAGCAAACCCTTCTGTTAAAAAATCATTAAAACATGTAGTAAATTTTACACGCTAACGAACTTCATTAAAATCGTAAGAAATCCATGGTCCATGAATTGATATAAATTATATCCAATGATTATGAGAACTTAAGTATTATACCTTTGATCATTTTCGCCAACATAGTGTCAAAGTTATTTTAGTATCTTTCATAATTCGTTTATAATAAAAGATCAAGAATCAAGAAAAAAACAAGAATGCAAACACAAATGTTCTAGAAACTATTTGGATTTTTTTGTTTTTTT
This sequence comes from Parasteatoda lunata, assembly GCA_949128135.1. NCBI lineage: Eukaryota > Metazoa > Arthropoda > Arachnida > Araneae > Theridiidae > Parasteatoda > Parasteatoda lunata. Next base: position 32,511,875 of record OX421979.1, read on the forward strand.
TTTGTATTAATACTAAAATTACTTAAATTGATTAATTGTTTTCTGTTTAGATGCTACCATTTAAGGATGGCCTCTTAAAAACTTTTTGGAAATATAATATTTTTAAGCATAACATTATAATTATAGTATAATATATAATATTATAAGTATAAAATTTAGAAACCAACCATATAACTATTTCCAAATTCTATGGAAATGTATTAGGCACGTATACGAGTATTTAATGTTTTCCCACAGATTCTCTAAAAATAGATAGATTTTCGATAGTACGTGAAGTTTATTGAATAAAAAGAATAAATAATTTGATTAATGATTTTTATTTATTAAGAAAAATATTAAATCAAATTTTTTTTTCATATAAAATAAATATGATGGTATGCTTATATTTTCATGATTATTAGTCAAAACAAATTGCATTAAAAATGCTCATCCTAATGCCGTTAAAGGTGAAAAATACTCATCATTAACGGCAGTATGTCATATTATTCGGCAGTTATGTCGTACACTAAAAAAGTAATGAAGCTCCATGTTTTTACTAACTAATTGTTTAGGGCAGGGATGCCTGGTTTATAGGGCACTGGACCCATGTCCAAAAGTTTGTGGGTTCGATCCCAGACCGACCAAAGACTCCAAGTGTAGTGAATAGTGACTGATGCACGTTAAATCTGTCTAGTAGTCCTCCATATTCCCATAACAAATCAAAACCTCTGGGGGTACTGATCCAGGAGTTTCCTTGTCTTCTGGATTAGTTCAAAATTACCAGGCTACGGAGTTGAACATTAGTAATCGTAAACCCAAAATTGGGTCGGCCGTTCAACGGCGGGTATATATAAATAAATATAAATATATGAATTGTTTGAGCCACGATGACTCGGGGGATATAAAGTTCAACTTCCAATGAAGTGAACCGGGTTCGAATCCCAGCAATGGTTAGTCGATACAAATCCGCAACCAGCTTCTACCGACCACAGTGCTGACGGTAAATATCTTCAGTGGTAGACGGATCATGAGTTAGAGTCCCTTTGCCTTCAGGCTTACCGAGAGAGGTTCTTGCGGTCTTCTTCTCCATTTAACGCAGATGAGGGTCAGTTCTATCAAAAAGTCTTCAATAAAGGCAAATTTCTCCAAATACTTAATACAGGAAATCCCTTGTCTTCTCGATTGGGTTCAAAATTACAAGGCTACGGAGTTGAACATTAGTAGTCGTAATCACGAAAATTGGGTCGGCTGTTCAACGACGGTTATAATGTATTAATTGTTTGCTAAATTGTATCTCTTATTGTCACATCGCTTATTAGAACAGTGGAATAACTACAGAAATACTATTAAAGTGCCGTAGATAAATCCTCAGTCTGAATATATTTATTATTTTCCCACAGATAAACTTGCAAGAAAGTTATTTAAAAATCCACTTGTAGATAGATTATTCACTTACGCAATGAACGAAAGTGACCAAATTGTGAGTTATTAATGATGAAACATAAAAAGGCCGAGTTGGTTTTAATTGGTCAATAAATAAAATATTCTCTTAGGCCCCGAATTCCATGCTGATAAGTAAGTATAAGAGGAGAAAATAAACAGAGAAAGGCCGAGTTTTTTTTATTTTTTTATCTTATGACAGATTACGAAAGAAAATTGATTAAATGATTAAGAAAGTTTCCTTGTTTAAAGGCTAAATCACTATAATTGGTGCCCTTATTGTAGTAATATTTTATATGATAAATAAAATTTAAAAAAAAACTGAGTTACAATTTTATGAAGCCAAGAAAAATTATAATAATAAAACATATTTTCTTCAGCATTAAAGCTTAGATTAAATCAAAAATTTGGTGAAATTGTTTGTTAAGATGCAAACAAGACAGTTCAAGTTAATTGGAGTAATTCTCTATTATCTATTTCGTAATTGTTTAGTGTAATTATCTATTTTCTAATTAGTCAGTATAATTTTCTACACTGAGAAAAAAAAGGATGACAGAAACTACAGAATAAATTTTACCGTGTTTCTGGCTTTATGGGAACAAAAAAACTCGATAATTTTTACCGAAGCGCTTTGGTACTGATTTTGGTAATATTAACAATAAAATGTAAAAATTCCCTAACTCTTAAGTTAACACTATTTGAGCATCTCTAAACATACTCCAAATTTATCTACAAATTATAATGTAGATAAGGAGTAAAAAATAATTGGTTATTATGTAAGGTTAGCGTGATGATTAACGTAAAAATTTTCCATGCAGTCTGTTCACAAAATATTAATTTTATCAAGATTATTTTTGTACAACAAAGTGACCTCAATATAAAACTGCGTGCCATTTTCTGATGAACATCTGTTACCAGAAATGTCTTGAAGAAATATTAATAATTTTCGATTACGAACCACGGTGACTCAGGTTAGAATGTCAAAGGAAGCTGGTCGATACAAATTCTGCTCCCGACTCGCACCGACCACAGTGCTGACGTAAAATATCCTTAGTTGTAGACGGAATCATAGATTAGAATCCACTTACCATCGGGTTGAACGGAGGGAGTTTTCGCGATTTTCCTCTTCATGACCCGCAAATCCAGGCTAGTACCATCAAAAGTTCTTTCATGAAAGCTAGTTTTTTTTCTCCAATAATTGATCCAATAATTGATCCCCTGGCTTCTGAGTTGAGTTCAAAATTACAAGGCTATGGAGTTGAGCATTGAAAGCGATAAACTCAGAATTCGGTTGGCTGTTCAACGCAGGTTTCTAAATTGAGTTTAAATATTATAATTATCTGCTTCAATTGCAATTTACCAATTACAATAATTGATTAATAAATGCAAAATCACAGCAATTACTTAGAGTAATTCATTTCAGAAGTAATAACAAAAAACAATTGTTTATGAACAGCATAAATCAAGCGAGATTCCGTTACAGAAGTATAAGAAATTACAAATTGTGTACTAACAGTATTAATAAGTGTACTGTCAGTATAAACAATAACAATAATTAATTACCTAGAGCAGTGATTCTCAACCTTTTTTTGATGGCGGCACACTTTTAACAATTTCGAAATTTGACGGCACACAATGGAAAAAAAAAGTTTAAAGTTGTTTACTTACCTATAATACACTGTGTTAAATAGTCTGTGATAATAATTTTGAATGTGAAATAATATAATTTGTACTACAAAAGCACGTTTATTAAGGGATTAATTATTTCTTTCGGCAATTTTTTTATTAGTTAGTAACAGTTATTTTTTTTTCGCTAGTTATTAATTGTTAGCTTGTTTTCTATAGTTATTAACTGTTAGTTTTTTTACATTAATTATTATTTTTTTGTGATTTCTTGTTAATTAGTTTTCTTGCTAATTATTAGCTAAAAAACTATTAATTATTATTATTAATTGTTAGCTTATTTTTTTTTGTTAGCTATCCTTTGTTAATTTGCTTTTATAACTATTAACTGCATAGCTTACTTTAATGATTAGCTTTTATTTCCGTTGGAAAGTTTAATATTTAGCTTATTTCAGCCTTTGTTAATTATTTTAATAGTCATTAAATTTCCTACTTATTTTAAAAATTTTTAAAATTTTGTGTCAAAGACAGTTTAAACATTTCCTTCTTATTTTAACTTATTTTAAGATTGTCAGAGACAAGACAATCGCCGACAAAGATGTTCACGCGGTTAAAGCGTGGACAAATTATAAAAAGTATATATATATATATATATATATATATATATACATAAAAGTGCCGCGGCACAGTGGTTGAGAATCACTGACCTAGAGCCATGTTGGTTCCAGTGATAGAGCGTTCACCTTTCAATGAGGAGAATGGGGTTCGAATCCCAGCGATGGCTGGTCGATACGAATTTCACACCCGGCTCGCACCGATCACAGTGCTGACCTGAAATATCCTTATTGGTAGACGGATCATGGGTTAGAGTCCTCTTGCTGTCACGCGAACCGTGGAAGGTTTTAAGGTTTTCCATCCCATGTAACGCAGATGTGGGTTAGTTCCATCAATAAGACGTCCACGAAGCAAATTTCTCCCAATACATGATCCAGGAGTTCCCTTGTCTTCTGGATTAGATTCAAAATTATATGGCTACGGAGTTGAAAATAAATAGTCGTAAACCCAAAATTGGGTCAGCTGTTCAACAACGGTTATAAAATAAAATAAAATTAATTATCTATAATAAGTATCTATTTAGGACAAGCTATGATTTAACAGTTACAATTAGTAATTATGTAAACGCATTTATTTAAAATAAATGTTTTGATGCGTATCGGACTTTTGAGCATGTTTATTGAGGTTTCGTTCTGAAACAATTCATCACCATAATGATTTGTGCTAACAAGTTTTCGATTCAGGAGCATTAACAATAACAATATGTGTGTTAAGTATCCAACATCTAATCTTTATGATTTTGTTCTATAAGACATATGTCTGATTTCGTCCCATGAATATTAACAATAACATAATCATTATTTTAAATGATAGAATTATTTTTGTTTGGATAGTTTTAAAGACCATAAATTACTAAATCTAATTACTTGCAAGGTAAACGCATAAATAAAGAATTTTCTGTGATTTTACTGATTGTCTCAGTTAATCTTCAGATATAATAACAATACCTATAAATTTATTGTTTAAGCCTACACATACTTAAGTATTCATTTGCGGTTGCTTATTTATTTTAACAGTAGGATGAAACAAAAAAAAAATATTTTCTGAATCTTTCGCATTTTAAAGATATTTCTTTATAAATTTGTAAACACATGCATAAATTAAAGCCCAAAAATATTTAAAACTAAACACATTTCAAAGAATCTTCTGTACAATGGAATAACAAAAGAGCTTAAGTTGCGTATTGCTAAAAAGATTAGTGCATTAAACATTAATGAAACGAGAATCGTTAAAATGATGCATATTTTATCAGAAACGTTTACAGAATTAGTCTTTAAAATTATAAGGTGATGAATTTTTTAAAGCTTTAAGGAAATATTTAAAAAATGACATAAGAATTGAATAAAAAATTTATATTTTTAATTTTCCGATTCGCATAGATATACGCAATCACATAATCCCAATTATAAATGTTTAATTATGAACTGCTTCACACGGTTTTCAAACTCATAATCTTGAAACATTCGTTTAAATATTAATATCAGCTTTAAGAGGGATCTTAAATTCATTACTAATAAATAGGCACTTAGATAAAGCAATACTAAAATATGCTAGCTATTGTTGATTTCATCAAGCATTTTAAAAGTTAAAAAATTATAAAAATTTAAGCGTCAACACATAAAAGAATATTTTACTCTTTCTGATAATTATGCATTTAAATTAAAATAATGATTTCTTAATTGTGGCTAGAATTTTAATCCAATTCTTTTAAACTATTATTAATGAAGCATTTTTTTAAAGGCATCTTTTAAACAATGTTAAAAACGAAAACAAATGTTTTCGAAACTATTTGGAATTTCTTTTTAATAATATTACGAAAATTCTTGAAACTGGTTAATTGTTTTCTGTTTATATGCTACAATTTAAAAATGTATTCTTAAAAACTTTTTGGAAATGTGTATAATACTTTTTTAATTATCTTTCTATACTAAATATAATGATATTTATGATCTGAACTTATTTTAACAAATATTATATATTTAAATTGTATGACCTAAGTAAGATATATTTTAGTTTCCGTAAATTGAAATTGAATTCGAAATTGTTTAAGTACATAATGTCGCCAAGTTTCCCTTAATGTGTTTTGTTTGAGTTCTGCTCTTATAAATCTTTTGAAGGATTATTTACTAATATTTCAAATTAGAAAAAAATGAAACATTAATTGCTGTCTTATTAGAAAACGTTTAGAATAAATAAAATAATAGAGTTTTTTTTATCCTTCTTTTAAAAGAAGGAAAAAAAGTATGTTCCATAAACATGGAGAAAAGAATTCTGCTAAAATTACCGTGCTCTTAAAATATTTATGGTTAGAAAAAATAAATAATTCTGGTGGTAATAAAACTGTAATATACGGTATTTAAAGCATTAATTTACTAAAATTTCCGTCCATGTCGCACCGACTTTACGGAAATTCTGGTTTTCAAAAATCATATTTCTTATAACCACACATCTAGTAACAAACAAACGATTGAAATATCAATTTAATCAAATAAATTGTTTTCATTTCATGCTCTAAGGTATCAGGATAAAATTACTACATTTATCAAATTTTAACCCATATTATAAAACAATATTTAATTTTTACTTTCGGTAGAAACTACCGTACTTTTTGGTGCTCTCATAGAGCCAGAAAAATGACAAATGTTAATATATTCTGGCAGTTTATATTTGCAATTCTCTAAAATTACTAAGCTAGGATACAAATTTGTATCCAGAACTACTGTTAATTCGAGATGCTTTACACACAAAAATACAAAAAATTATAATTTAAAGCATTTATTTATGAATTGTCTCTATGTATTCATTCCTTTAATTCCATTTGAATAGTATTTAAAATAATTAAAAATGAGCTAAAATTTCAAAATTGCAACATTTTTGTTCACTTATTATCTTTATATTTCCTAATATTTAGTTTGATATGTAACCTTAAGTGTGATTGTCATTGAGAAAACTAAATAAATTCCATTAAGAATTATTTGAAGAAAAGGATTATTTTGCAGATGTCGGAAAGCTTTTAAGATGCATTAAGATCAAACACTTACATTTCAGTTTGATTGGTTTGTTTAGTGTTTACATTGAGTGCTTCTAGTAGAAAATTTTTCAAAATAACTAATGCATAAGAATTTTAAAATATTTATAACTGTAATTTACAGATTAAATAAAATATAACAATGATTTAAATTTTTAAATCAAGCATAATTTTGAAATTATTGTTTTTAACTAACAAGTTGCAGAGTTTGATATTTGGTTTACTTAATTCTTGTGGTACATTCTTACAATTACTTCTTTTTTATAAAGACTCAATTAGAATGGCTGAGCATTTATTTTTATAACCAAAATAACAGCAATAAAAACCAGTTGAAAACATTTTCTAAAAACGCTTATTTTAGATTATTCCATTGCTCAGCGAATAGAGCGTTCGCCTCCCAACCAGGGCACCCAGTTTCGAATCCCAGCTTTGGCTGGTTGATACAAATTGCGCTCCCTGATCTAACCGACCACAGTTCTGAAATAAAATATTCTCAGTGGCAAGAGGATCATAGGTTAAAATCCCCTTGATGTGAGCCTACCGTGGAAGTTTATCCTATTGCTTAATCCAAGAGTCTTCTGGGTTGGGTTCAAAATTACAAAGCTACGGAGTTTAACACTGATAGTCGTAAACTCAGAATTGGGTTGTCTGTTTAACGCCGGCTTTAAAATAAAAATAAATTATATTTATAAATAAAACAAAATTCAAAATAAAAATGATATTAATTTAGTTACAAGAACAAAAATCATGCGTAGATTTAACAAAAAAAAAAAAAGGATTAAAAAGATATCTTGTTGAAAAGGACTATACTCATAAAGATTTCTCAATTATAAAGACTAAACCATTATTTTCCTCATAAAAATACTTTCAATAAAACATGTAATTCGTTTTATAAATTCTGAATTGCGTTTCTTTAAAACATTAATGCATTTTTATAAAACATTTTTCTTCTATGTTGGCGTATATCATTCCGTTGGCGAAGAAAATTAATTTCTTATGACCAAGAATTTAAATGAACAAAAGTATTCATCGACGTAATCAGAACACTCGAGTAATATTGAATTATTAAAATACATTAAAATTCAACGCATAACATGAAAACAAATGAAATGCGGTTCGGAAAAAAATGCTTCTTTATTTTTATTTTTGTGATCACAAAGCAAAAGAAAATATGTTAATAAAGTTGTTCTTCAAAGAAATATTGTAACCTTTGGCGATGAAAGCATGCGGCGTCTAATATCAAGATGTTTGATTATTTTTATTTTCTCAGTACGTCATTGAGTTAAATTCAAAAGTACATTGTTCATTCAAAAATAAAAAAAATAGGAATAACGAAATGTAAACCATAAAAAGGAAATCAGAAATACTGTGAGATGACTGTCAACGTAATATTTAAATTAAAAATAAAAAGATAAATTAAAAATAAATTATATTAATTAAAAAATATATTCTAACACCCATTAAATGCACATGATTTAATTTCATAGACGTTTCAAAAATTACTCAAATGCTTTTTAACTAAAAACGCATACATTTATTTTTGCTATATATTTTTTTAAATTATTTATTTCTATTGTCTATATCATAAAGATCAATCTTCAATTTTTTGTTTTTTTTGTTTTGAGTTATTTATTTTTTTTACGAAATAGCTAGAATGCATATTTCTTTTATGGTTTCTTTTTTTAAAACATTAAATAGATGTGCAATTTTTTCAACGATTTGAATTATTTTTTAAATCATTAAAAAGACTTTAGATGCAATTCTTACGGTATAATATTTGACAATGGGTTTAATTATTTGAAGTGATATAGAACAAGCGAATAGATTTAACAGATTAATATACTTCTACCCTTTTTTATTTCGTATTGTAACTCATGTCGTTTTTAAAGGAAATGCTACTTCTACTCTTTTGGGTAATAAGTAACTAAAGATGTGGTATAATCTTGTAAAATATAGCCATTCATTATATTCATTATTCAAATTCATTATATTCATTATTCTTGTAAAATATAGCCATTCATTATATTCATTATTCAAATTCATTATATTCATTATTCTTGTAAAATATAGCCATTCATTATATTCATTATTCAAATATATTCATTACTCCTAAACATCAGATCAGTAACTATAACTACAACAGTTCAAATCTTAAGAATATGATTACGTATTTTTGTGGGTACCTCGTATACACAATGCGAAACTTAAACTATCCTCAGCACAGGTGCTTAACCATATTCAAGATTAGTCCCTTGAATCCTAAAGATTGCATGTTTGTGCATGAAAATTCTATCATTAAAGCAAAAGTTAATGAGGTGTTTACTTTCTTTTATTTTGCACACTATACAACAAAATATGATAAGAAAAATAGTACTTTTTCAATATTCACTTATTTGTATTTTTTATCATAAACTAGAATTAATCTTAAAAATAAAAATCATTTCTTAAAATATATATATATATATAAATCTTGCTTTTGCATTATATTATGCTTTTGTTATATTATGTTTCTTTTTTATTATATATAAGTTAAATTACCAGAGCAGAGAAATTTAAAAGAATAAAATGAAGTTAAATTTCTATGAAATGCAAAATACAATTCTCCTCTTAAAAACGAAACAAAACCACTCATAAAAAGTAGAAAACCATGTTTTTATTTTGAAAATAAACATTTATTTTTCATAAAACGAAATAAGGATTTTTCAAAACCGCTCTTTGACCTAATTCTTTTTATTCTGAAATACGAGCCCATTCCCTCTCATGGAATTGCAAGAATTTCTCATATCAGACTCTTAAAGAACATGAAGGGAAAGAACTTTTTATCTGAGTTTCTTTTCGTTTTATAATTTTTTTATACTTAATGCCTTATGCAAAAGGCTTGTCACTGGGTTCGTAAAACAAACAGTTTTATCTCCTTGAATAACTTACGTTGAAATATTTAAAACGTAATGGTTTAGAATAGTTTTACTCTTTAAGAAATGCATTCATTTTACTTTTAGTTTTAGGGATTATGCATTTTCTATTTCATTTTTTGGATATAATACGAAGTTAATGTTATTATTATAATACTTCAATTTCCTTCAAAATTTAATATTTTTTTAAATGTACTTTTAATAAATAATAAATCATGTATAATTAAATATAAAAAGGCATGAAAAAGGGTTTATCATCGTTTTTTATTTTGGTTCATTGTTTTAATAATTCATAACATTATAAAATAACTGGAAAAATTCAGATATTTTGTATTTTGCAATATGTACCCGCCACTCAGTTATTTATTTTTCGCAAATTAGTCTATGAATAAGGCTACTTTTGTAATATTTTCTTAATACTTTCTTTCTTTCTTTTGTAATATTATTGTTTTGAAAAATGTATTTTTTTTTTAAATATTTCACATAAGTAATAAATGTCCCATTCAAAATAAAAAATAGGAAACAAAGAATAAAAATATATTGATTTTTATAGGGTATAATTTTTTTTATAATTTAAAACATTATAAAACAATTATACGACATTATTATTATTAAGAAAAAAACTAATACTGAGTTTTCCAAATAAAAAAAAATGTCTAGAACTGAAACTTTAATTAATTTAATAATTGGAAAGAGAGATATGAGAAAACCAATTATACCATTTTTTTAGTTTAAAAAGTATTTTCTAATTTCATCAAGATGTATCACTTATTTCAGTTAGCATGTGACAACTAATTAAAAGTTTTCCGACGCATTTATGGCTTCAAGGGAAAGCGAAAAAATATATTAATCTTAAAATTATATCTGATATTTCTTTAGTTTTCGACTGCATTCTTCAGTTTGCATTAATTCTACATGAACCATCATTTCATTAGTTTTATTTCAAAATTTAGAATTAATTTAGTTATGCTGCATTTTTTTTAGTGAGGCGTCAATTCAGTGCCCATAAAACCTAATTTAATACTAAAATAAATTAGTTCTGACAAATTAATTGTTGAATTGCATTTTGGCAGAATTAAGTTTAAATATATCTGTTTAAAACAAATATTTTTCTAAAACTTGCTTCTGTAATAAATTTCCATTATTGCGTGTTTCTTAAAATCATTTTATATCAATCCTGATCAAAATTCAAATAATTAAATTGCATTTAATCCCTTTAAATATCTTGAGAGTGTAACAAAGTGTTACGATGTGCATTTTATTATGTAGATATTATGTTTGGAATTTTCATCAAATTCTTATCATAATTTTCATATCAATAAAATACAGTGTTTACCGGAATATGTTACAGAACGAAAAATTTGATATACCGTAATTTTTACATTAATAATTAACGTAAAATCATTGTATCACTTTCATCAAATAACTATTACTATAAAAATTACGGTATAATGTACCAGCTTATAGTAAGAATTGACGGTAAAATGTATTTTACGGATGATGTACCTTAGAGCTGATACTTTATACCTGGAATTTTTAAAGTGTATCTGATGTTAAAAACTTTCATGGATTTGTAAGTTGAGAGTTAAAAGTGCCTGCTTATGTTTCATTTTTACGACTTTAAAAATCAAATATTCAACTTTGTGTTACTTAACATAGTTACTGAATATGCCTATTTTTTCCTGTTTTCACTGTTTTAAAACTTAAAAGTTAAACTTATGTTATCTGATTATGAAGAGGCTACCTATTATTTTACATGTTTATAATGGTTCAACAGATTCCAAAATGTTGAGTGTTGAGTGATTTTTTTCTAGAGCTTGATTATTTATTTTTTACCACTTTTAAACATTAAATTTCCTACTTGATTTCTCTGACAGAAATGAAGAATCCAAAATCTTGTTTTTTCTCTCAAATGCGTGTCTTCCTTAATTTCTTGCCACCCAAAATTGCAAATTTTATTTTTTTTAAATACCGTAAAAATGATTAACATTGCTGGAAAAATTTTTTACTCATTACAAATAAGTATTTATTTAATATTTGTTGAAAACTTTAAATTAAACATATCAACACAGAGAAAAATTTATGGTTTAAAATGCCAATATATGGTAAATTTACGGTGTTCACTCAACAGTGTAAAAATGTCCGGTAAAACTACAGTAAAAAGTACTGACATCCTGAGTGACGATTAATTTTTACCGAAACTTGTTACGGAGCAAAAAATCTGATACTATACCGTAATTTTTAAGGTAGCAATTATTGTAAAATCAGTCAATCACTCTAATTAAATCTATATTACAGTAAAAATTGCGGTATAATATTTTATGGTAAAATGGATTTTATGGACTTTTTACCGCAATTTGATGAAGGAAATTTACAGTCTATAAGAATAGTAAAAAACTCGGTAAAATATACCAAAGGGTTTTGGTAATGATTTTACTAAAATGAACAATTAAAGATGGTTCTATAATATGAGATTAATTTTAATTTATTTGGTAAAATTTGGTGGTTTTATCAAGATAATTTAGAGCATGGTATAAAAACCACTTACTCGGTAAAAATTTACTTTTCAGTTTCGCATTTTTTCTTAAATGTGTGATAATAAGAGCTATAATTTTAAAAAGGTAACTTCCCGGTAAGCCTTTACCTTATGAACAGAAAAATTACAAAATGAATGCTTAAAATGCCTTATACTTTCTTTTCTTTTTTTTTTTTTAACCCGAATTGTGTTTTATTCCAGAAATGTCATTATTACATGTATGGTAATTTAATTCGAATTTTTCTCCGAGAAGTATTTAATTACAACAGAAATGTAAAACTGTAGATTAGGGAATTAGATTTACACAATAAAATATGTTTGTATCTTTATTTGAATTATAAAAAAGCTAATTGTGTTATTTTAAAGCATAAATCTTTAGTCGAAAGGTATAACTTAAATTATAATTGAAACACATATTTTTAAAACAATCAAATTATCCTTCATTTATTAAATTCTGAACAGTTTTTCAAAAGTAATCATTTAAGAATTAGTACTTCATATTTTTGTCCTAATGTGGTTAGAAAGTTTGATAAATAAAGTATGTATAATATTTTATTCATTCTAGGTTTTAAATAATAAATGCTTTACAAATTATGACTGTTATGACACATATAAATAGCGAAACAATTTACATTATGGTAATAAATAAGAGTGTTAAAACCAAGAACTCTTACTCTATTTAAACATAAACTCAAAGGAATAAATATTTATATTTTAAGTTAAAATAACTTTTCATTCGAGTGATTTTATGATTAAATTAAGTTTCCAGGTTTGGAATAGTCTCAAGATACCAAGTAAAATCATTTATGTGGCGATTTTTATAAGTTATTTCATGCATTAAAACTTCAAATTATTATAATATTTTTGTTAAGAAAGGGAAATTTTGTTATTGTAAAATATTATTTTTAATGTGTTTTAAATATACAAAACGTATGTTGCAATTTAAAATATTTCTTAGAAAAAAAAAAGTAAAACATTTATTTAAATTAGTTAACTATTTCGTATGCATTCAAAGTTTACCATATGTAACAAATTTGCTCGACATTGCGATTCATAAAAATTAAATTAATTTTGAAATAATACGAAATTTGTAAATGAAACAATTAGATAAATAAGAAAAAAATATATTAAAATAATTCTTGACGCAATTTTTGACATTCACAAATAATTGTGTTTAGAAAAATTAAAGTTTTATCCAACGAAATTATAGTTAGTTTTATGAAATAAAAACTACATTAAATTCAATAATAGATAATATAGATAATTAAATTAGAAAATAAAATTAGTCCTATTCACTATTAAAAATTCCGGATCAAATTATAGTAGAAAGCACCGGCACTTAGATTGCCGGTACTTTATACTATAAAATCCGTTTTTACCGCAACATGTTAAGGAATAAAACAGGAAGGAAATGATATACAGCAGCTTTTACAGTAATAATTGTCGTAAAATCACTGAATTACTCTAGTTAAATAAATATTACTTTAAAAATTACGTTATAATATTTTACGGTAAAAATGAATTTTACGGATAATGCACCTGACGTTTTTTATCAAAGTGCAATTATACATTGGGGCATAAAATTAATTCAATTTTTTCCCTTATTCAACAATACCGTATTGTATTAGAAATTGGTGTGTGGTAGACTTAATTGCAAAAATAAGACTGCAGAGTCACGGAAGAGTTGTAATAAATTGATTTTTTTACAGCTTCAATCTAAACAAATATAGAATAATCTGTTTGATTAAAAATTAAGAATAAAAATCGTACCAAATATTTAAGTTTAAACAATTAGAAATTATAAGTCTTTTGATTCGAAAGCATATGATCTCATTTTAACATCTCATTCTGCTAATTCTGAGTTCATATCTCTGCAAGTTTTAGCCTTTAGTTGACATATTAAACCTCGGACTTACACTGTTAGAAATTTTGGATCAAATTGAAAAATGGGGTACCAGCAGTTACATGATCCGAAAAGTCCATTTTACAGTAAAATCCATTTTAACCAAAATTTTACAGTAGTATTTTTGAATTAGAGTGATTGAGTGATTTTACTATAATTAAAACTGTAAAAACTACGATTAATCATATTTTTTGTTTGTAACATGTTCCGATAAAAACGGGTTTTAGGGTAAAATGTACCGGAGCCTCGAGTGTCGGTACTTTTTACCGTAATTTAATCCGGAATTTTTTACCGGGCTGGTGAGCTGGGACTAATATAAAAAAAAAACCTTTCGATCTTGTGTAGGGTAGAATTTTTAGTACCCAGACACAAACAACCTTTAAGACCTCGATAAGTGAGCCTGGTTTTATCTTTGGCGAATATAGGATGTTTATAATTAAACTAAACTAACTCTGGGGCGCTATCTAACACTCGAAGCAGTATTGAATTTCACAATGACTATGAACATGATTGGCGAAGAAAATTATAAGAAAGAAAAAAAAATTTTTTTTACTAAATTCACAGATTGCATGGATTTGAAACCTGCATTTAATTTCATCGGTGAATTCTAAATCGAATAAATCGTTCGTAAATCGAGTACCAATAATAAAAGTTTAAAAGCATTGGTTTTAGTGTTTACGGTACCACAATGTCATTCATTCAACTTTTCACTCGAGTTTTCTGCTCCACTTATAAATATTGTTCTTAATACGACTTTTACGCATCTGTTTGTTTTAGTTCTACATTCTTTTGCTGTCACCAGTTTCATATTTATATTTATTGGCGAATTTCAAATCTATTATTATTTCTTATCTTTCTTAATTTGTTTGCGGAATTATATGCCAGTTTCTCGGTTAGTTCACACTACGTTCTGCTTTTAAATAGACTCTGTTTAATCATAAACACCATTTGTATTATAAAAATTTAATCTTAAAAAGAAATTAAAGAAAAAAAAATTAATACTGCCATTATAGCCAAGTTTTAGAAAAAGTGACCATGAAGGCTAAGGTTTCATAAGTTCAAGAACAATAGCAGGATGGTAATAATGTTATCAACATTACGCATCAGCAGCTTTTACTTCCAGACTAGATAGTATCTATATAATCTAAAGTTGATAGGCTTCGCACTTAGGGATAGAACCCCACCCTCTTACAATGACAGCTCACACTGTAAAAAATTCAGGATCAAACTATAAAAAGTCCTGGTACTCAGAGTGCCAGAACTTTTTGCCGTCAAATCTATTTTTACCATAAACTTTTATGGAGCGCAAAAAAAATCTGACATTCCGTAATTTTTATATTTTACCGTCAATTTTTCTACCGTAGATTTCACAGTAATGTTTACTTAACTGCAGTGATTTTACAGTAAATACTACTCTGAAAGATACAGTATAAAGTTTTACGGGGGGAAAAATGGATTTCACACGATGCTGCATTCAGGTTCATTATTTTTCACAGTGCAATGTATATAATAATACAGTGCTATCATGGCTCAACATTATTATAAATATTTTTAAGCAAAAAAAAATTCATTTTTCATTGATGTCAGATGCGGTGACAATAACCAAATTTTGAGTCCTTCAATAAAAATGTCAAAACAGATGCTCAAAAGTAATTGGTATAAAGCGTTTCAACATGCAAAGTGAGCGTTAAACTGATTTATTCTATCTACTAAAGACTTTTAAACTCCTAAAAGTTTTAAGATAGATGGATCGCAAAGTCTTAGTTTTTAATCCTCTAATATTGGAGATTAAAGGATGCATTATAAATGAATTTTCTCAGCTGGGGTGGAAGGCTTTGATCACCCTGGTTATGTTCCAAGAAGAATTTTACTTTATTTCGAAAAGATAAATTAAACAGCATGTGCTTTTGTGAGACATTTATTTCAGATCTCGAGCTGAAACTTGTTTACATGGATCAAATATTCATAGTCGAACTTAACTCGTGCCGTGAAAAGTGTCCTAAGTAAGTCATTAAGTTTTAGCATCATGCGTTCCTTTCAGCTTGTTATCGGAATTGATCCATTAAAATGAAGTCTGCCTTTGAAGCCGTTTTACAAATGTTTTGATTTGAAAGCCGTAGATTGCTAAAGTAAAATGTTATTTACATATATTTTTAAGAAAACATTTTATCAAAAAAACTGAAAATCGCTCTTTTTGCACTCAATTATGAATTGAAAAATGTATAAAAAGTAAGCGATTTTTTTGTTTTGTGTTTTAATAATTGAACGCATGAAAGATAGCTGTTAAGAGAATTCAAATTTCAATTCTGAATGTAATCATTTCTCCTATTTTTAAAAACTTGTTAGACAAATTTAGATATCATCTTAATATTTTCATAATTTCAGATGAATAAATTTTTACACGTATCACATATTCATAGAATGAACTCATGCCGCAAAAAGTGCCCCAAGTAAGTTACTAAATTTAAGCATCGTACTTTCCTCTCAGCTTGTTATTCGAATTGATCCATTAAAATAAAGTCTGCCTTTGAAGCATTTTTACAAATGTTTTAGTTTAAAAGACATAGATTGATTAAGTAAAATGTTATTTACATAACTTTAAAAAGACATTTTATCAAAAACATTAAAAGTCGTTATTTATAACTAAGTTTTAGTAGGGGAGAGAGGGGTCAATTGTAAAATTTTTTACTTAACTATTTTTAACTAACAAAAAATCCAATATATTATTAGTATTAATTGACAGACGAGTAAAGTAGATTATCTTCTACTAGAAACAAAAATAAATACCTTATTTTAAATGTTATTATATTAGTTATTAAAAATTTTTGACAGTCGTGCATTTGTTACAATTGTCCCCACTTAAGGGGTCAATTGTAGCAGTTCATAAATTCAACTAAAACATAGTAAATTATACATGTTATCATAGTTGTGATATATTTTTTATTGATCAAAATAGTAGTGATATTTTAGGAGTAAAAATAATAATGAGCAGAGACCTAAAGGGTTAAACTTTTAACTTTAAGGGGTTACAAGTTTTAATTTATGCTGTGAAAGGTGACAAATAAAATAATGCACATGCAACATAATATAAATGATATAGTAAACTATTGGTGGTACTTAAAGAGTTAAGTAATGGTTTGTAAACATAAGATTATTTATTTTCAGCTGTTACATTCGTCCCTTTACTTATTGTTACAATCGTTCCCAAGACGCCATTTAAGCTTCATTTGTTAAAAACAATGCTAGTTAATTAACAAAACTAATATTTTTTTTTGAAATGTTAGTTAAGGTGTCCACTTACATATTCGGTTAATAATTTTTATTTGTTTAAACAAAATTACTTTGTTACAATATAATATTCTAATACCAAAAAAAGTACTTATGTAGCGTGAAAATATCTTTTGTGATGTAACTCTTCCAAAAGTACATAAAAATTGTTGAAAGCAGGGGTATACATGTAGATTTATTAAATACACCTTGTGCACCACCTAGGAACCAAATCTAGAACCCGACACTCGAAATTTTTGCTGTGTTACAATCGTACCCTGTTACAATTGACCCCACTCTCCCCTACTTATTAACACTCAATTACGAATTGAAAAATTTATAAAAGTAAGCGATTTCATTGTTTCTCAACAATTAAACGCATAAAATATGGTGAATAATAGAATTCAAATTTTAATTCTGAATTTAATTTTTTTCACTATTTTTAGAAACTTATTAGACAAATTTAGATATAATTTAGAAATATCATCTTAATATTTTCATGATTTCAGAAGAATAAATATTTACATGCATCACATATTTACAGAATGAACTCGTGCCGTGAAAAGTGCCCTATGTAAAATATTAGCTTTTAGCTACGTACGTTCCTCTCAGTTTGTTGTTCGAATTGATCCATTAAAATGAAGTCTGCCTTCGGAGCAGTTTTACAAAGGTTTTAGTTTAAAAAACATAGATTGCTGAAGTAACATATTATTTACATGGACTTTTAAGTACACACTTTATCAGAAACATTTAAAATCGTTATTTTTAACTAAGTTTTAGTACTTATTAATATCTTATATTATTAATATTAAACATCATACCTACATTATCACATATTTATAGATTCTAACACGAAGCATGAAAAGTGTTCTAAGTAATCATTTACTTTTAGTATCGTGTTTTTCCATCACTTTATTTTCGGAATTAATCCATTAAACTGATGTCTGCCTTTTAAATAGTTTGACAAATATTTTGATTTAAAATAACTTGCTCAAGTAAAATTTTATTTACTTTAAGTTTTAAGAAGACCATTTATCAAAACATCAAAAATCGTTATTTTAACCTATGTTTACTTGATTTTTATTTAATTTAAGTTAACTTAACTTGAGCTACTACTTGACTTTTAAAATAAATAAAAAAATATTTGCTTGATGTGAAAATAGTTTTGCTTCAGGTAAAACAAATTCATAGAATTCTCGTAATTTGCGTGACGTATATGCCCCGATAGGTCAATATGCGTTTTTAAGTAAGTCAATAGATTTTGGCATTGTACTTAGTTTTCAATTTGTTATCCAAATTTCTCCATTAAAAGGAAGTCTACCATAGACGCAATTTCACGTTTATTTTCATTTAAAATGCATTAAGTGCGCAGTTAAAATGTTATTTATTTTAACTTTTAAAAAGGCATTTTATCAAAGACGTTTTTTCTTCTTCTCTTTTTAGCCATATTTTAGAGCTTCTAAACTATGCATTATGAATTAAAAAGGAATTCATAAGAGTAAACAGTTTTTCTTATCAATAATTTAAAAATTTACCTATTTCAATTCTTTTTATTAAGCTAAAGTAAAATTGTTAGACAAAATTTAGATGCAATAAAAAAAAAATTTATTTACTTTAAAAGACAAATATCAAAATAAATATAATAAGGTCAATTTATATAAAACGTTAAATATCTCTAAAAACATTAAAGCACGCTTTTATACACACTTAAAAATATAAAGTAAATTTCATTTATAAGAAAAACATCATCAAAATATTTTATACATCACGTAAATCTAATACGTAAGAAAAACATCGTCACAACATTTTATACATCAAGTGAATTTCATACATAAGAAAAATTAAGGATTATGCACATAATATCAAAAGAAGAATATTACATTTAAGAATATTAATTATTTTATAAGGTCAAACATCACTTTTTTTAAACAAAAGAAATATAAAATTTCGAATACAACACGCGAGTACGTAGTATCAAAGAAAATATGCTTTCTGATACAGTATTTTCAGCATTATATTAAGCAAAATTTAAATGTTTTAAGACATTTAAATTTTTCTAATATTAACATTTAAGTTAATATTAGCATTTATTACATTTAAATGTTTAAATGTTAATATTAGGATATTTAAGATGAAGCTTAAATTAATGAATATAGCATTCAGATTACAACACGCGTGTATAGTAACTAAGAAAATCAGCTTCCCGATATTATCTTTTTAATGAAATATGCACCTGTCATTATCTCATAGTTCTATCTACACATTTTTGATATTCATTTTCTATTTCATTTATGAAAATATTGTTTTTTTCTTTGTTAAGCAGCAATCTTTCCTTCTAAAGGTGGAATGATAAAGCACCAGAAAAGTCATCAATAAGATAATAGTTACAAAATTTTGTTTTTTCACAAAAATTCTTAAGTTTCTAATCTACTAGGTACTAGATTTTTTTTTAATTTCGGCTTTCTTGTCTTGATGTATCATAATAAAAATTTTTTAAACTTTTTTATGTATTTTTTTTTTCAGTTTATTTTTTTTCGCTAAATAGATACCGCTCTTATTTCTGAAATGCCTTTCAATCTCGAGAAAATAAAATTAATTCAAGTTATGTGAATCTCACTTATTTTGATTTATCTCTTAATTTTGATTTATCTCTTTATATTTCATTAAGCGGAGATAAGATACGTCTGGCTTTCTACAAACTCAAAATCCATCAATCTTCATAATGTTTTTAATTTATTTAATTATTTATTTCATTCTGATAAAGCATGTTTCTAACAAAGTTTGCAACTTTAGCTATCTTAAATTCTCTCAATAATTAAAGGGATATAAACTCTCTATTTAAACAGAGTTTACTTAATTTGCATAATACAACAAAACTATCTATTTACTGTGCACTGTAAAATATAGATGCTAAAAATTATGACTTTTTTTGTTGTTTTTAACGAATACTCTTCATCGAATTTGTTAGAGTATTCTAACGAATACTACTTCGAATACTTCTACAAATTTTAGAAATTATTATCTTCACTTATAGAAACAGACTGTGATCAATGCTGCATATCATTTTTAATACTGCATGGAGAAAAGAATTCTGATAAAATCTCCTTACTCTATGGTGATGGCATTTCTTGTAAAAAAAAAATCACAATTGTGGTATTAAAAACTTAATATACCATATTTGAATCCTTTATTTGGTAATTCTTCCGATCATATGATAACAATTCGCTGATAATTCTAGTTTTCAAAATTCGTATTAACATACATTTAATAAAAATACTATACTGCAAAGTAAACTTATAAATTAATAAATAGTCATTATGCCTTAAGGTATCAAGAAAAAATTATCAAATTTTATAACATATTTTAAAACTATATTCAATTGCAAATTTTACCAAAATTATTTCAAAGCTCTTCAACAATAATTTCTGAGCTTTTTATTGTTCCCATAGTGCCAGAAACACAGTAAATTTTACCATATTCTATAAGTTTTGACCATTTGATTTTTCTCAGCGTGCATATCAACCAACTAAATTGGTTAGAATATGCTACGTTAAATAAGAGGTGTATAAGTGAATGATTTATCAGTAACCACCCGGACTCAAACCAGGGATACCTTATTCTCAAGTTCAGATACTAACCCTTGTACCATCACGTTTTACAGAGTAGGCAGTATAAAGATTAAATATAAAAGACATTGAAGATCTCCTAAAATTCACTAAGATGGCACATATGTAAAGAAGCAGTTTCGTCAAATATTTTATCTTATTTTATAAGTACGGCGCGTAAGCCAACTGTGCCACTGGATCAAAGGAAAAAAACGGTTTAAGTTCATTTTTCACAAAAATGGTGATATGATCGCCTTCTATTGCAGTTTGAAGAATACTAAGCTTTGACAAATCAATAACGCGAAAAAAAAAAGTTTTGTCCGAGAGTTACTATACAGTAAAAAATGTGCCATTCTGTGGAAAAACCTTTCTTTCCACTTTTAATATTTCCTCCTCCTAATCAGGTTTTATGAGTGTAAACCGGTCTACCCAGTTATAATCAAATAATAATTTTATTTTACAGTGTGCAGTTAAATTAGTTGAAATGATTTTCATAATTGAGATCTATGCATGAAAATTTCTTTCATGACATAAAATTTTTAGAAAAAATTTTTTTAATGCAGAATTAAGGAAGTGTTGAGTTATAATGTTAAATAAATTGTTTAATGCATTTTTACACAAATGTATATGATCATATAATGCATGGATTTATAATATGCAATTATATTAATTCTTATTATTTATATAATTATAATAATTTACATTAATTAATATTATTATAAGGGATTTATAATAATAATAAGGATTAATTGTATTATTTTGTAAACACTTTACAATAAAATTAATTAATCGTGTGAATTAAATCTTAATTTTAAAAAATTTATTTTTTAAAAATCGTATATTTAAAAAATATGATTTCTCGAGAATTATTCGATTGATTTTGTTAAAATTTTGTATTTTGTAATTTAAAAATGCTTACTTTGAAATAGTGTAAACACTTATGTACTTTTCCATTCAAAATATTTTCGAATATTAAATGAAACTATAAAAATAATAAACAATTATTAAAATTTATTATTTATTTTTATATGGAATTATATTTAAATATCAGAATTTTATAATTGCGTGCAAATTGACTTAAAAGTTTTTTTTAAGATATGCTGAAATATTATAAAAGTAAAATTAACCATTACGTCGAAATTTTTGACCACTCTTCTGCTTAAATTATAAAAACATATTCTCCAGTTTTGAAGGTTACGAATCCAAGCTCTTCTAAAAAGGTATGTTTATTCAGAGAAAGTGCGTTTCCGAATATGATTTCTTTATTTAATATATCGTTTACTCTAATTAATTAGGATATTTAAAGTTAGGTTTCCGTAACTTTAAGATTAAATCATAATGTTTGTACTGCTTGTTGCGTAAATGAAAATCCAATAATTTGATCAAAAAGTATTCTGGGTCTTTCCAACAAACAAAAATGAAAAAGTAAATTGAGAAACATTCGTAATTTGCAATTTTTTAAAGAAATGTATTTTTTCCTAGTAAATGATCTGACATTATCATCCCAAGTCAAAATTGATGTTGATGGTTTTCCATTGATGGACCAACATAATCTTGATGGTAACCAACATAAGTAACCATCACCCAAATGCTGGAATTTGGACTGATTTATGATGGTCCAACATAAGAATAATAACTTGTTTTGATGGTTTGCTCATGTTGAATCATCAGAAATTTTCCTCATATTTTCTTAGAAATCAAATATTGGAGCTATTATGAACCATCATTACTTCAATATAGGAATTCGGCCTGATTTATGATGTTCCAACATAAAAGAAACAAAATGGTTTTGATGGTATATTCCTAACGAACCAGTAAGAATTTCCATTATACCATCATAGAAATGTATTGTTGTACCATTACGGATCGTCACGAACCTCCATTGGACCGTTACGGATCAGGTTGGTTCATGAGAATCAAACTTCTCTTGATGGTTAACCATCATAGTATTAACGTAGCATTTTCCATCATAGAACTATGGATGTCTGTTGGCATATGAAACATCACAAACGCAGCATAGAAAATGCTGTATAATGGTGACCATCAAATAATGTTGGATCATCATGAATTGCACTGAAACCAGCATAAACCATCAAAATATTTAGATGGGACCATCAAGAATTTTGACTTGGGATGCAACTCCATTGTCATCAGGGTTATTTATAAATACTTAAAATTAAAATAAATACGTATATCTTTTAAAATGGATATTTATACCTTCTTTAACGGATTTTTGAAACAAAGTCGATATAATTTTAACTTAATCACTAGGAGAAAATAATTCGGTTAAAATTACCGTACTGTATGGTAATGAAATTTCCGGTATATGAAACCTAATAATTCTTATAGTAAAAACCAAAATATATATTGTACTTATTTTGTAATTTCGCCATTTAGATGACAACGGTTGCCGGAAATTCTAGTTTTTCAAATTATAGTTTTTATTTCCACTCATATAGTAAAAAATACAAAATGGAAATTAAAATTTTATCGAATAAAGGGTTTTGACGACGTGCTCTAAGGTACTATGATTAAATTACCGAATTTTACCACATTTACCGAAATTTAACATAGATTATAAAACAAAATGTTATTATTAATTTTACTAAAATAATCACCTTCATTAAAAATTACCTATCTTTTCTGTGCTCTAATAGAGCCAGAAACAGGTAAATTTTATAATAATCTGATATTTTTTTACCATATTTCTTTTTCTCAGTGCACATTCAAACTGATGTGAGAGAAATCATCGTTCTAATTTTGTAAACTGTTGAGCTATAGACTAAAAATCATAGTTGCGTATTTAAAGAGAATAACTTATTTAGTTCGAAAAGACTTTCATTTGGCAACTCTGCATTTCTTTTAACTACAATTTTTATCATGAATCTTATATGTAATATAGCAACTTTTCTGAGAAAATGTTTTTTTAGAGTCTCGTAAGCGATACAACAGAAGTTAAGTCTTATGTTAAAGAAAAATTAAATATTGACATTCAAAAGAATTAAAAAAGACTTTTATAATTACTTATTAATACTTAGCACAAAAAGGTGGATTTTATTGAAAAATAAACATAGCTAATTGTAACTAAATAAGAAGCATAATTATTTAAAAAAGTTACAAATTTAACTTTGCAATATAATATTCATTAAATATTAAATATTTAATGAATATTAAATTCCTTAAATTTTAAACTTAGTAATTTCTTAATATAAATAGTGAAGTAACCAAATTTGAAATAAAGATCAACGCAATGCGATATTTATAATCAATGAATTATAGCCAAATTTTCACTCAACTTTAAAAACAGATTTTATTACCTAGTTAAACTTTGAAAAGTTTACCCTTGTAGGTTGAGTTATTACACCATAAGGTCAAAGTTGATTGGGTTAAAGATATTAACCTCTGAATGAGGATGATGAGTTTTATGACACCAACTCGAGAAATCTTTCCAGAACTCAAACAAATAATCTTTGTCTTTCAGGAACCTACGCTCACCTTTAAAACCACGCCATTCATCTTTAGAACTATAAAGTTTAAACCTCTTTTAGAACTTTGGCGTTGTTTCGCCCAAAGAAGTTTGGTATTATGGCCTATAATTAGCAATGTAGGCGTCATTCGGATGCAAACTGCGTCAAGACATTTGAATTATACAAATGCAACAAAATGCCAGCAAACTATTATTGGAGTTGTAATAATGATAAAACAAAAATATTTACTTCCAGTAAATATTTTTATTTTATCGTGGAAATGCATTTTACCTTGATTTGTCTCTCTCGGCCACTGTGGTCCTTGTTCTGTTCTTTATCTTTGTTCTCTCTCGGTCACTGTGGTTCTTGTTCTGTTCTTCATCTTTTTTCTCTCTCGACTACTGTGATTTTTCTTGTTTTGATTCTCACATTTATTTCTCCATATTCCGTATTCAACTATACATTTTTTTTTTTTCAAAAAACTTTTTTTTTCTCATTCATGTCTGCCAGTTTTGAAAATGGGAGCCTATTTTTGAAAGGCTTGAAACATGTAGACTGTTACTTTCTATTTGAATATTTTTGAAGTGAATGAGGCTTTTAATCAGTAGATGGAGTTGTCATTGGATTAAAATTAAATTGCCATAATTTATTTCTAACTCAAATTATTTTATATTTTAAAATTATCATCAGGCATTAAACCATGCATTTTATGTGAATAATCTTCTGAAAACGGACTATCATTACTACTTATTTATTATTGGATTCTGGATCAGAAATTACAATTAGGAAAAAATAACTTAAATCCTGAAAATTAAGTCAATAATCATCTAAAAATGGTCAATTAACTATGTTTTTATTATTGGAATCTGAATTAAAAATTACATTTAAAGATAAACTTCAAAGTACAAAATTTTAAGTAAAAAAACATTCGAAAGGTTATTATTATTCACGGGGGAAAATTTTTGCATTTAAATTTTGACCAATTTCCGAATTAGTTACTCAAATTGTTATTTAGATTCCATGCTTAATAACAACACAAATTTCTAATACTTTCCATTGCAAGCAGCATTAATCGTCACGTTACTTATTAAAAAAATTATTTTTGAGTTTATATTTAGGCTTCTATTATATATTATATATATTTGGTATATTACAGCATACTGCCTCAAGAAAAACCAAAATACACCAACAGAAAGTCAGACGAAGCTTATATACCGTAACATTAAAAATCGAAGTTGAAGTGCATAAAATCATTAGAATTTATTATCTAGGAAAATATAGCTTATTTTATTACATCTTAAAATACTATTCTTCAAATATTTTTCTAGTTGTGACATTTGCAGCTTAACGTTGTCACAACTTGGCATTTCATATCTTATAAATTTTTTCGGTTTTCATTGTTTTTGTATTTGTGTCTTAAATTGCATTTCATACGGAAGCATAATACATTTATGTTGTACAGAGTCGTAGGCTCTCCCCTTATTCTGAGTACTTATATGATACAGATAGCTGACGATGTTGCCTCAGCTATAAGAATCTTCTACAACATTTGTACGATATCGGTCGAATATTTCCGTAGCAATGAAAAATTGAAAAAATTTCTCTCTGAATCTCCAAATTTGTTTCATGTTCTTAATACCTTCATTAAAAATGCTTTATGAGATTCAAATAGCGTTTTTTCTTGCACCCCAATTATTAATTCACGTTCTCTATGGCGGATAAATGTTATCTTGGATTGAAGTTCTGACAAGGTTTAAAAATAATTCTTTTGAGATTAATCATTTACGATACATGTATTTATATGATAATTATATAATACTTATATAAGCAATAGGCTATATTTTTTTTAAAAAAAAAGCAAAAATAAAGTTTTGTGAATAGTTTTAAATTATGGTAGCTTCTCGGACTTATTTTGTTTACAAAAAATATATATTTATCTTTTGTGAGGTTTAATACAGTATGTTATTGTCTTAATGGTTAGAAACGGTTGCTGTTGTCTTCTTTAATGTTCAAAAATAGTTCTTTCACAATTTAAAATAAATAATAAAAACTTTTTCTTGTGTTCTCTGAACAACATGAAATAAAAAGCAAAACAGATTAAAATGAGTTTTCTATTCTTGTTGATGCTATAGATATTCAAATTATTCTTTGAGGTTAAATTAAGTCCTTTGAAATTTAACGTGATTACAAATAACTATAATACACAACAAACAGTTCAATTACTTACTATTACCGGATTGCTTATCACCAATTTACGAATACAGACCAAATTATCGGAACAATTCCGTTTTTTAACTTCTTTAGATAAGAAATACGTGACAATGCAATTCAACACGCAAAAGCTTTCCCATTTCGGAAATTGTCAGCCTTTATTTCAGACATAGTCAATATATCTAGCAGAGGAAAAATGAATTATTAATATGAGCGATTGTTATGCTAATTGGGTAATGATGAAATTCGTAAAATTTGGGACTCAATTCCGTACCCGTTGTTTATGTTCTCCAATTTGCTGTAAAATAGTAAACTTAAATTTAAAATATGATATTATATGGTGGAATAATAACTGGGGTATTATTAACAAAAATAAAATATGTGAGAAATTTGTAAAAAAATTATTACTGAAATCAACCAATAGGTAGATTTCAGTAAAATAATTTATAGCTATTTTCAGTATTAATTTATTTTTTAGTGATGTGATTATTAATCGATAAGAAAAAAATATTCATTTTCAATAATTGGTGTAGGCAGATCTAAACTAATTACTGATGATACAAAGATTACCGATACTAATAATGCCAAATACTGAAAATTCAAATTATACCGATACCAATAATACCAACAACTGATAATACAAATTATACCAATAAAACTAATTATTGATATCATAAATTATGTCGATATAAATAATACAAATCACTGATAATAAAAATGATACCGATACCAATAAAGCAAATTACTGATAATACAAATTATACCAAAAAAATAAGTCTATTCATAACAATAATTGACACAATAACATTCTAAATCAGGCTTTATACAAGTCCTTGTACGACGGCTAGTGGCATTTCCTTCCATTTAGCCTTAAAAAGGCATGTAAATTCATTCACTAATTTGAGACTGCTGTGGCATTCCTTAATTTGGGGATCGAACTCATCCCATAGGTTTCGTTTAGGATTCAGGTCTGGGCTTTGGCGGGCCAATCTGTTTGGTTAACAACACTACCACCATACCAAACCATAATAATGATTACAACATGACAACTGGCGTTATCTTCTTAAAAGTAATGTAGATCCAACATAGATGTAGATATTTGAAACAATTTAATTAATTTGTCACAAGAAGCTCACTATAATCTCAAAATAATAAAGTTAAAGAAAACCCCGGCATTCAGTTTACCACGATTTTCAAACCAAATGTCCATACCGAAAGACAATTCTCTTTACAAGCAAATGTTATCTCTCTAATAGATAAAAGTTATTATTATTCTTACAATACAATATTTTTTTGCAAAAAAATTGAGATTGCACCTTTTCCTGTTATTCCACATAGAAGGAAACGAAAAGTGTTTGAATTATGATTGCAGAAACGCAGACATAATTTTAACTTAGAGAGCAGACATAAATGTCTCTATAACTTTCGAACTTATTTTTATGAATTGTATGATGATGAGGCTAATTAAAATCGGGAGTCTGGCTAATTAAAAAAGTCCTTAGAATTAACATGGACCATATTATCTGAAGCTTTTTGTTAGTATTATCATCAGCTTTATAAAATGACTTATGCTTATTGAAAGATCTGGTTCTCTGTATGCCGGCAGTGCCAATTTCTAATGCATCAGGCGAATTAAAAAGGTATTCAGTATTAGCATACAATATAATCTGAAGTTTTTCGTTAGTATCATCCTCCATTTTGCGAAATTTCTTAAGCTTATTAAAAGATACGACTCTCTGTATGTCAACACCACTTTTTTTTATATTTTATTTCATCAGGCTAATTGGAAAATATCTTCAGAATTAATCTGATATCATGGAAATTTTCAGTTTTATTTCTAAAAACCTATTTACGTTTAAGCTAATTAAAAAAAATTATATATCATGCATTTCTTAATTAGCCTGATTTATTTCAAGTAATTTTCAATGAGCTTACAAGGCTTATTACTGAGAGCCTAATCAATTCAAGATTATTACTTTTTTCCTTCTATTAAGAAGCCAATTGATTTTAATGAACTTGAAAAATACTAGGTTTTTTCCAATTGGCCTAGCGTTTTAAAAAAAAAAAACAGCGAAATTTTTTAAAATGTTGGATTTTTTCTATTAGCCTACGACGTAAATATTTTTGAAACGCATACTATAAATAACATTTATCGAAAGTAGAAATAAAAGAAATTAATAAAATTTTAAAATAAGTGTATAACAAATCGCTGTGGTTCAAGAGATCGAACGTTCACCTCCCAATGAGCTGATCCAGGTTTCACTCCCAGCGGTGGCTGGATGGTACGATTTCTGCTCCCGACTCGACTACACTGCTGACGTAAAATATCCTTGGAGGCAGACGGATCATGAGATAGAATCCCCTTGCCATTGGGCTAACCATCGGGGATTTCCGTGGTTTTCTTCTTAATGTAACGCAAATGCTGGATAGTTCCATCACAGATTCCCCCACGATGACTATTTTATCCCAATGCTTTATTCAAGTGTTCCCTTGTCTTCTGAGCTGAAATCAAGTTGAACATTGATAGTCGCAAACTCAGAATAGGACCGGCTGTTCAACGCAGGTTACAAAAGAAAATAAGCTTATAAAAACCTCAAACAAGGTGTATGAGCTTTTGGAATTATATTTTTTCGCCTTTGATCTCAATGACATATTTAAATTTGTATCACATGTGCTTCTTACTTTCGAAACATATTGCTTGCGAGGGAATTGTTTTGTTCGATTTTTACTCACTTCGTGTTTGTTTATTCTAGCTATATAAATTTGAAATTACTTTTCCACTGAAAAGAAAATAAGAAATGAGTTGGAAAAAAAATCGTATTAGACTGAAATTGCATATCAATTGCATTTCTACTTTTTTATTCAAATTTATTTTCATTCTCTCAGAAATTTCAAAACTTTTAACTAGCTAAAGTATTTTCACCTATGATCTGTGATTAGTGAAAGGAGGAAAAAGTACATCGGAAACATAATATCATTTGAGGAAAAATATTGCAAAATATGACACATACTATTTCTTGCAGTTTCAAATTTCATCTTCATTTTTTTTTTTTCATCTAACTATATTATCAATAAGGCTTGCAAATAGCATATAATTTAATTCAACATTTAGGAGGGAAAATAAAAAAAAAATAAAAAAAAAATTATTTAAAAAAAATTTAAATAATATTTTTTACCCATTGGCAAAATGGGTGTTTTATAGGGTTTGACGGCGTGTGCAACTTATTTAGACGTCATAACTCTTTTCAACTATGCTCAAGAGTAATAGTAAATAGTATGCATGCTTCGGCATTGCATGCTTTGCTATGGCAACAGCTGCTGTTTTTATTTTTATTTTCACTATCTGGCATTTTTAATGTATTTATATAATAATAATTTAAATTTTATATCCTTTTATTATTAATTTATAATTACTGGCTTTACGGTGATTTCAACATGAATAAGAATACTGAAAGTGGAAAAGTATTTTGTGATGTCTTGAAACACGTGCATAGGCAGGATTTGAAAACCAATCCGACGACAAATATCAATTGAGACAGTTTTTGCAACCCATTATTTGGAATGTTCTGGCGTTTAGCGGAGTCAATCCAGAATGAAAAAGCATTTGACCAATGGGTAACCAGCGATCGTAATAAGGCGATCACAACTTTTTTTTAATCAATCAAATGATGAATGATGTTTTCAAACCGGTTAGTTAAACTAGTTTTATTTTTAGCAGTTATGAGATGCTTAAAAATAGTAACAGGCAATCAGGAATCTTTAGTGATAGTAGCAGTCAAAATAGATTAAGTTGCATCGTTATTTTATTTTATATATTTCTTTTTGCAATCCTAATAATTTGTTTGTCATACTATTTTGTTGTGAAATTTATTGTAGTGGTTTTCGAAGTACAATTCATTATACTAGTTTTTTTTGTGCAGTTTATTGTACAATTCTTTTGATAGTTGTTTTTTATGACAGTTATAACATTTATTGTTATAACAGATATAATATATTTGTTGTTCACAACCGGTTTTTTTAATTACCTATTACAACAATTTTGGCCTTCGTAAAACAATTTGTTTTCATACAAATTACTGTATTTAATTTAAAAAAGTTTATGTGATATTGATCAACACACATTCACTCTCTTTCAATCGTATTTATGTATTATTTATTTATCACTTTCATTTGCATTTCATTTTAGTTCAGACTTGAACTTTTGAAGAAAATCGCTTTTTTTATGGAAGCTGTAAGTTAATTACGTCATTTTTATAACATCCTATAGTAAACTCTTAAACCTTCAAAAATCTCCTGGCTTTAAATGGAACAGAATTTCTGTTATAAAATGTTCTAATTATTTAGTTTCTGAAATCTCCCTAAATATTTTCTATAAATAAGTATCAGATGTAGATTAATTGAAATATTTACAAATATCCTTAATAAAAAATTTTGAATATTTTGTTTGGTGAGCTTTAAATTACACATACTATTTTGTAATTTATACTCTATTAGAACTGGAATTATGTGAAGATATGATATAATTTCAAAAATAATTTATATGCAGTTTTAATTCATGATTTTTATTTTTCAAACTAAGTGATGTAGTTAGAAAAAAGAAAAGAATTATTAG
Organism: Parasteatoda lunata; assembly: GCA_949128135.1. Taxonomy (NCBI): domain Eukaryota; kingdom Metazoa; phylum Arthropoda; class Arachnida; order Araneae; family Theridiidae; genus Parasteatoda; species Parasteatoda lunata. Next base: position 32,543,073 of record OX421979.1, read on the forward strand.
TATTTTAGTTGATGTAAAAATCATATTTAGTTTTTTTTTTTTTTTTTTTAAATTCCTTGGCGAGCACTTCGCAGTATTTCGTATTATAAGTTGCAGCTATCCTTCTTTTGACAAATAAATGAAACAAAGCAATGAGTTGTCTCTGAACTTTTTCCAGAGAATTCAATTCCTGTTTTGATTTTCTGTTTCAAACAACACATCATTTTTTTCAGAGGTCTTCATAAGTAAAACTTGTTTAATTTAAAATTTGCTATGAATTTTTTTTTGCCTCTCGTATTACCAATTTCGTACTATTAATTTCGTCTCGTATTACTGCTAAACTCACAAATTTTCAGATAAGTTCCTTTCAAAAACTTTCAAGCGTATCTTTATAATAATACAATCTTAAACCCAAGCCCTAATTCAGAATCTAAGCATGCAAAAATAAAGATGCATGTAAAAATCGTAGAGCAAATTTTGTCATAATAAAAAGAACATTTTATCGAATGTTAGTTTGCAAAATTCCCATTGTACGCTATGCCATTGCAGCAATTGATGATATTATGTCATCTATTTAGAAGTTGTGAGGTTATAATGATGTCACTCATTTGTCATCGGCGCCGAAAGTTGTTACTCAGATTATATACTAGATTTATATGTTTGTGCATTGGAAAAATGAGAGTAATAATATTTCTAGAATAAAGGTTTTCAAACAGAATATTTGAGAACATGATACCGAATACCTTTTTATTTTATTTTTTGTGTATTGGTGTATTGATCAGAATTGTATAAAAAATTCTTTTATTTTGCCTTATGTTTCTGAAACTAATATATATATATATATATATACATATATATGTATATATGTATATATATATATATATATATACATATATATGTATATATATATATATATGTATATATATAAGTATATATATATATATATATATATATATATATATATATATATATATATATATATATATATATATATATATATATATATATATATATATATATATATATATATATATATATATATATATATATATATATATATATATATATATATATATATATATATATATATATATACCGTACTTAAATTAATTATGTGGTGAAATTTTTAAATATTATTTATTACTATTTACTATTATTCCTAATATTTTTGTTTTTAAAGATTTTTAGATTTGAAGGAAAGTTTACTGGATCATTTTTTTACTTTTGATAAAGTTTTCTGGCTTATTTCATTTTGCTAAAATAATGTAAATTAAACTCTAATTATACTATGACGCCAAAACATAACTAGGAAGATCTATTTTTAATTTTATTACTTAATTTAATAATTTTTTTAATTATAATTTTTTACATTGTGTTTTAAATTTAATAGAGATTTTCCTGTAATTATTGCTTTAATTTATAATATTTGAAATTTAAATATTGCATAGTTTAAAAAAAAAATAAAATTAAGGAAAATTCTACATCAGAATGGGTAACAATTATTTTTCTTTTGTGATGCATAATAGATACACATCTCGTAACATCTCGTAACAATTATACATCCTTTTTTTAATAATTATGCATCCTGTTGGAAAGATAAAACTATCTAATTTTTCACACACAAAAAGGATACTGATATGCTCAGTCAGTGCTTATTATAATGCATCTGAACAAAAATTTCAAATTGAAAAAAAAACCTTTTATAGTTAATTGGATTAAGTAAGAAGAGCAGAGGATCGAAAGTACAGATTTTTTTAAAATTTATTTATAGATTCTTTTATTTATTTTTGTTATGTATAAATATAAAACAAATGTCAATTTGTAACTTTAAAATTGTCAAGTCGATAATATAAAATAACGACAAAAATTAATGCGGAAAATGTTACATTCTGATCAACATGGAAAGTTCGATTTTCATTAAGAAATATGGTAGTTTTCAATTTTTAACCTACTCTTTAAATTAGGTTATGTAGATTCTAAATTCGATAACAGATTTTGGTTTTCTTGTAGATTCCGGTAAACCAATTGTTACATTAAATGCATGTTTTTTTAATGCTACTTTATATTTTAAACTATAATTACTTTACAATGTAAAATTTTCTAAAATTCACGTTATATTTATGCTTCTAATATGTAAGTTTAAACTTCAAAAAGAAACCTTAAGCCATTTTTAAAAAATACTATCTTAACCTCAGTTTAAACTTTTTTAGAAAAGACATGGCTTTCATCTTGTTTTACCCTTTCCAACATCTCTCTTCTTGATAATTATCCTGATAAGAAAAAAAAAAAAAAAAACTCTATTTTCTAGATAAAAATCAAATACTATAAAAAATTATTTATTTAAAAATAATATTGGTGAAGTTTTATGTTTTTTTGAATACTTCAAGCATTCACACTTCATTTCTGAAAATACACTTTTCTGAAAAACATATAATTCTATCAATCTTTTTTACGTTTATACCATTCCTCTCTCTCTGGTGATTAGCCTGATGAAAAACACTACTACGACTTCAAACACTCAAAACGGCGAAAGAGAAAAAAAAAAGTGTGATACCACTCCAAGGGGAAAAAAACTGCTTTATCAGTGCCGAAATCATTTCTCCAATCTTGAAAAAAAAAATGAAAAGGGGGATGAAAACCGGAGATGGAAACTCTAAGTTTTCCCAGGGGTGGCGAAGCGTAATATCATGCGTTGAATTCATTCAACTCTACATTCAGATACACAAGCCCGATACTTGAGGATTGATGAATTCCAAGTCAAAAATCCCTTTTTCCCCTGTGTTGGGGAAAAAGATATTGAATGGTGACTCAGGATTTCAATGAATTTTTATACACCCATCACCCTTTACCAAAACAGAACTCAGTTCCTAGATACATAAAGGGCAGTACTTTGGGGAAAACTGGGGTTGGCATTGGGGAAGATGGGAAAAAAATATATATGGTGGGGTGGGAAAAATTCATGGTTGATGTTTTGGAGTGTAGATTGATTAGCACTGAAGCCTTTGACGGACCCCTTATTAGACTGTACAATGCCCCAACATGAATGATGAAAGGAAGTGAAGTGAAAAGAGGATGTGGGGGAAAATAACGGCGCGTGCTCCGAAAGGAGGGGGTTCTGAGCGAAGAAAATTGCAACATTGGCTTGAATTCATTATGGCGGTAACTTTACAACAAGGCTAAACCCCAGAAAGGGCGTCGATTGATTTGGGGGTGTCGAACAAAATTGGAACTATACAGCGTAAAAGAGGAAATGATAGCGAAGAACAGGAGAAATTGAGTCATGGTGTCGGTATGAAAAAAATATTGCTGATGCATACTAAGTACGGATTTGGAGATATATTTTTTTTATAGAAATCGTAATCCTGTTGCTGAAAGAGAAGAAATGTATTAGACCTATCAATGATGAAATCTAGTGAAATATATACATACTGATTTGAGCTTTAAACATAAGTGAATATCTAATATAATGCCTCATAGATTTTTAAAAAATATATATAATTTTATACAGTATTAGTAATTTCGGATCATTTTAAACCATACTATCATTCAGATTTGATGCAATGCCAATATATTGCTCTGAGAATATGGAATCACCAAAATGCTTGGTAATTTTCATCGAAGCCATTTAGTAACAATTTTGGCAAAATTAACAATAAAATGAGGTTTAATAATATGTGATAAAATTTGATAATTTTTACATGATACCTTTGAACATGGAATAAAATTAATTTATATGGTTATATTTTAGTTTCGTATATTTTACTAAATGTGTGGTAACTATAACTATAATTTTGATAGTCAGAAGTTTCGGTAATGTCATATAAACGCAAAAGTTACCAATTGATAGTTTAAATACCGTATGTTTTGATTTCATCGACCAGAATTGTAGGTTTTTTTAGTAGAAATCCTATTACCGTACAGTACGGTAATTTATGTAGATTTATGTAAGGTAATTATGTACGGTAATGTAGAGCCAAAAATATGGTAAATGTTTCAATATTCCGGTAGTTTTGACTATACGTTTTTTCTCAATGTCTTGAATTTGCTTTTTTCTCCTTCATTTCAAAAATTAACAAGCATTGTAATTAAAAATAAACCCAAAAGTTTTCTCGCAAACAAAATAATCATAACTTTTTTTTATCCCCAATGGCAGACATGAAAGACAAATTTGTAGCTGAGAACAATGCAAAGAAAGAACAAAAAAATAGAAACAACAGCTACAAAAAGAAAGTCTACAGGTCTCTAATAATGTATCTCGCCCGCCAATAACGTTCCCACAAGGGCCAAGAGGAAGTGCAGGGCAACGTCTCGAAAGTTAGCGTCCATTTCTATAATCATAACTATATAGTTAAAAATTAAATATTTATACAGAGTTCCGTAATGTCACAATAATATGAAAACTCTTGAAATTAGAAATCAGGGCTTTAAAATCCAAAAAAATAAACCTTACTTGCTAGTAATTCCCAGAATAAAAATAAAAAATCTAAAAAAATGATATAGTGGGAAAAAAGACTAAATTAACGGAGAAAAAATTTAAATCGATTTCAATCATATGTATGAGTTGCAGGTATTATTTCTCACGGTTTTTTTTTTTTCCGTTCGAAAAAGAAACAAGAATTGCGTTAAAAATATTAATAACCAAACAATTAAAAGATTAAATTAATGACACAGAATTCAAAATGAATTAGATTTATGATAAATGTTGATTTTAAAACATATGATTTTTAAATAAAAAAAAAAATTCCTTTTAGTAACTCATAAAATTATAATCCGTTAAGAATACTGAAAGAATACCGAAAAAAGAAAATAAATAACCTAATAAAATAATAACCGGTTTCAATCATATGTTTTATTATGAGTTATAGGTATTATTTCTCACTATAATTAGTTTTTTTTCTCTGTGTCAAAAACAAACACGAATTGCGATGAAAATAAATACGTTACTATCAAGATGTTTCCTATCAAACAAAATATCCATAATTAAATAATCAAAAAACTTGAATTAATGACACGGGATTCCAAAATGTAATAGATTTACAAAAACTCTTGATTTAAGAAATTATGATTTTTAAATTGAAAAAATAAAGATTACCTATTCGTCATTTAAAAAAATAAAAATACGTAAATAATAAGATGTACACTAAGAATAAATAAACTGATAGAATAATTAATCGATTTTAATTATAAGTTACATTATGATTCCCAGGTATTATTTCTCACTGTAATCTTTTTTTCCCCACCGCGTAAAAAAGAAAGCGAATTGTAATAAAAAATAAATACATTGCTATCAAGAAGTTTCTTCTCAAACAAAATATTTACAAAAAATGTGGACTTTTTTTGGTCTTCTTATCACAAGTTATACTTCAGCGATCGTTAAAAAAATGACTGCGATTTCTTCATATTGGGTGATGGTCCAAAGTAGGAAATAATACTCAGAATCAATATGGAATATTGATATACGCCATACGAAAGAGACGGGGATATAATAAAAGATCTACGACTGTGCCATGATTTAATGAAGTATCGAATTTTAGTCAAATGTCCGTCAAGAAATGTATAAGGTGGCCAATAAAATGTCCGAAACAAGCATTGTGTAGCGCTGAAAGGGATAAAAAAAGCTAGTAATGAATATATGGGGAGGGGAGATCGTATTACATGGACTGTAACTGTATTAGAATCCGAATAGATTTATTTTATTTCATATGTTTCAAGACGCGTATCGGAATTCGCTTAGTGAAGGAAGGGCGAAAGAAAAATCCATAACCTATGTTTCCAGTTGCATGTTTTCTTATGGAGGTATTTTTATTTGCGGAAATTGGGGATGTTTGTTTTGAAACTAAATCTTGAATACGGAATTGTCGTAGGAAGAAATAATGCAGTTTGTAGCAACATTGTACTTTCTTTTAATAAAGTTGCATTCTGATAATTTAAAAATAAAGCTCTATTTCACATTCCAATGTAAAAATATTATAATTGAGGAACTTGGTGAAAAAAAGATTTCAATCATGTTTTAATGAATTTCGAAAAACCAATTTTGGAATGAGGTTATAACGACTTTTTTTATACTCAAATACTAGAGATAATTATTTTGAAACTAGTTTGAAATTCCAGATAAGGGATGTAATATTACTTATAAAATTATTTTTAAATCAGGAGAACACGCATTGAGTCTTTTAAGTCTGAGATACAAACGTGGTCGTTGCAAAAACATGGCATGTTGACACAGCATTTTTAAAGCAATCCATATTTAAAGTAGCTACCTTTAAAGATACTTTCATGTCGAACATTTTTAATTCTGGAATTGATCCTACCTGGTTTGTATGTTCTGTTTAAAATGAATTAATATAACTTTTCTCTAAATAAAGACCTAAAAACATTTAACTTATTTGGATAAAACATTTTGAATTAGTTTGAAAAGAAAAATGGCTTACATTACATATTTTTAAAACCCACTAAGTGCTGATTATTTTTAGTTAATAGTCTGTTGTTTTCATAATTAACCTTTGTTCTAAGTTCGTAAGATATTTCCTGGTGAAGAAAGCAATATCTAACCTTATTTTTACGCATCAAACGTAACTCGAGTTGTTCTTTTTTTACGGTTAACACTTTCTAAGATCAAACGATACCAACCTGCATTTAATTACCTGTTAACTAATGATACATAATAGTACGATAATTAACAGATAATATTTTGATTTTCGATATTTTCTAGTGAATATTATTTTGAAACATAAAGCCACAAAATGTAACTTTCTGCAAATATTACGTAGCATATTTGCATAAATCAATTAGATTTTGCTTTATATAACAATTACAATTCAATTATTATTTTATCTAGTTTATGCTATCCACGAATTTATTTGTAATTCGATTTAGTTAATACGATAATTGATTAACAAAAAGAAATTTTCTAGAAATGTCCCACGTGAAATATTTTCAAAACTCCCGGCCTCCCAATCATTTATAGACAATTGACCAATTCTTCATAAGTATTATCTTCAAAGTGATTAAATAATTATTAGTAAAAAACATTGGAATTTGGAAACTGACTTTCTTTTAATTATTCATGAAAAGTAGCCCAATATTATTTTCAGTCAACTTTTCAAATGTAGATAAAAAAATTTCTTAAGCTAACAACTCATGAGCAAATTGATAGATTGGATATAAAAATGTAACTTAACGTAAAAATAAAATTTGAAAGAGGAGCATATTTACATAAAAAGTTTCGAATGAGTTTTAAAAGCAAACTGGCAATCATAAAACCCACTGTCTTATAATCATTCATAGATGATAGTCTAATTCTTCACAATTAACCTCTCCCTTAAGCCTTTTGGATATTCTCTGGTGACCGATACAATATCTAGCTCAATTTATACGTGTCAAAAATAGCCTCCCAGCTGTTCTCTTGGAAAATGTACCATTTTCCACCAGTCAAATAAAAATCACCCACATGCTCTAAAGAAAAAAGCAATAATGATAAAAAAAAAAAAATGCTGAAAACCATTAGGAGCTATTCGCTCTTCAAAAACTAATGGTTCTTGGATAATAATCCATCATCAAGTAGTATGTCTTTATCTCTGTGGGCTTGAAATGGTACTGGAAAACCATTTAGCTAAAAGTTAAAAATTGTTGGAATCAACAGGATTAAAGTAGCGGGGATAAGAGCCAATGAGGTATAATTATTCTTATTTTTAAAAATAGAATTATAGGGATATTTCGTTAATGCATCAAAATTGAGAAGCATCTTGAAGTTTATTTAAGAAAGCGACTGTGGCCACTTAGCCAATCTCAGGTCATATCGGAGTTTGATGTTTTCAAAAACCGGAAGAAAGTTTTGAAAGTAGCTTTCTTAAGTACATATAGCTGTTAAGAAGATTAGAAAAAAACTTTTTTTTTCTTCCCCAAAAATACTTTCTAAACAAACTCGCTAGCATTATGACTTTCATAAATATAATTCAAAGAGGGAAACTTTCGACGCAACATAGCCTAAAAAGAAAGTATCGAAATATTACTACAGGATATTTACTTAATTTTTTTTTTTAACTTTTTAAAATAACAATTACGAAGAACTTTAAAGGAAATATCTATTTCGTTTCTCTAAAGAAGAAGCAATAATCAGGAAAAAACTACTGTAAAGCATTAGGAGCAATTCGTTCTTCAAAAATTAATAGTTCTTGGACAATAATCCATCATCAACTAATATGTCTTAATCTATGTGGGCTAGAAATGGTACTAATGAACCATTTAGCTTAAAGTTAAAAATTTTTGGATTGTACAAGATAAAAGTTGTTGGGATAAGAGGCAATGAGATATAATTATTCTTATTTTTAAAAATACAATTATGGAAATTTCGTTAAAGTATGAAATTTGAGAAGCATCTTGCCCACATAGCATTCCTTATTTAAGTCACTTAACTAATTTCAGGTCAGTTTGATGTTTTTAAAAAACAGAAGAAAATTTTGAAAATACGATTCCTAAGTATGAGTGGCTGTAAAAAAGATTAGATAAAACTATTTTTTCCTCCCAAAAATTAATTTTTTATATATAGTTTATAGAAAATATAATTAAGTATATAGTTTATAGTTTCTTAAATATAGTTTTATGAAAGATATAAATATAATTTTTAGTAACATAATTTCAACAAAATAAAACATATAAATTTAGAGCCAAAATTTTATTATCGCAATAATTATTCGACTTTGGTAAACCCATTTAAAAAAAGTGAGAAAATTATTGGTTTAAATAATTGAATAGTCATAAAATAGCATGTTTTGAATGCCATTTGTAAGTAACAAATTCTCATATATCCAATATACACTAACTAAATATATAGAATTATTCTTAAAAATTATAGAATACCCCAAAATTAACAAAAAAAGAAAATTTGACAGAAAACGAAGCTTTTTTTTAAAAATAATTTTTCCATTATTGATTTTTAAAAGTTCTTAAACAAAAATTCGATAAATGTTTGTTCATATCAAGTGATTCCTGGAGTGAGATTTTTATGACATTTGTGCGCTGATATATGATTTTGTAACTAATTTTACCCTTTCATCACTTGTATAACATATGCAACCCAGAACAATGTAAAAAATAAAAAAATACGAATTCGTTTACGGCAAAACGTACTGGCACTCTGGGTGTATTAGCCGTAAAATCAAAATACATTTTAATCCCAAAATCCATTATTACCATTTCCATTTTCATAAGACTCTATACCTTAATTTTTACAGTAATATTTATTTAATTACAGTGATTCTTCAGTGATTTTATAGAAAATACTACTGTAAAAATTATGGTTTGAACAGATTATTTGTTCCGTAACATTTTAAAGTAAAAATGGATTTGAATTTAAAAAATACAGACCATCAAAGCGCCGGTACTTTTTACCGCAATTCAATCTCGAATACAGTGTATGTCAAATAGAAAATGCGGGCACGTGCCTATCTTCTTCATATGCCTACAGCACCACGAATTCCTTTTCTTAAAATTAATTTTAAAAATAGAATATTTTAAAATATTAACAGGATTTAATTTATTTTGTTTATTGGATTACATAAAGCAAAGAAAATGAATTTTGCTAGTATCTCAAAACAAAAGTAAATAAATAACAAGATAAAATCGTAGGTGTAAGCGTTTTATTTCTGTTTTATTCGAAAATTTATAGATTAGTTTCATAAAATATACATGCTGCACTAGAAAATATTATTGCATTATGAGAAATCAAATATTTATTAAATGATTCTGCTAAAAAATGAAACTTTATTTTTCTACAAAATTGCCTTGTACTGTTTCTAATTTAAATACAAAACATCCTAAATTCCTAGACCCTTAGGAAAAATAAGATGTGTATTTTTTTTTCCTAATAGATTTATAAGTAAAAATTCACAACTCAACGTTAAGAAATATTCATATTATTTCTATTCTTATAATTTCTGAATATTTGCTTAATATTTTTAAAAAATTCAAAAAGCTAAACCTGTGAAAAGAAAAATTACATTTTCTACAATTCAGTTTATTGAATAAATTAACAAGATTCTTCGACAAGTTTTTATTCAGTTCTACTTAAAATGTTTAAACAAATATTTATCAACTAAGTAAATATAATATTTTAATTTTGTTTCATTTTCAGAAAATCACATTTCGGAAAGAAAGAAAAAAAACAATTGCTGGAATCAAAAAGAATTATGATATATTTAAATTAGAAAATAAATTTTTAAAAATACCAAACTATGGTAATTATCATTTTTTGGAAATTAGTTCGATAAACAATAGATCATGTGCTGGAATTTTTAAATATTTATGCTAAATTATATTAATTTTTCAAAAAATAAATCCAGTGACACTCATATCACTGAGAATGCTAAATAATTCTAAGTTTATGTTCCATATTTCGTTTTTTTTTCCTTTTGTTGCTTCGGGACAAGACATTTGAATAGTTTATTTTCATTGATTTAATTTTGGAAATTAGATTAAATTGAATTATTAAGTTCAAAATTTATGAAGTTGAAAGTTTGTATCTTTAAAAGCAAATAAAATCCGCTTTATTTGTGTAAATATTTGAAATTTTAATTTTAAATATAGCACATTTAATTTTCATATTAAATACAGTGCATAATTTTATTTAATTTATTCGTGATCTTATTATTCTCATTTTGATTTTTTAGTCAAATTTAATTTTTGTCAGCTACAGCTTTACCCTTATTTTTTGTTTAGTCCAGTAGAATTATATTTTTTCATAAATTCAACACTTTCAGAATAATATTGCAGAAAAAGGAATTTTATGTAAAAAAAAAAAAAAAATTAATTAGTTACAGCAATATGAATTAGTTAAAATAATGCCTCAAACGGAATGCAACTGGAAAACAATGGTATGTAACCTATTAAAAGGTAAAAGGTCCGTTTTGATACTTTTTAAAAAAAAATAAATGGAAAAAAAAAATATTTATAATTACGAAAATTTTAATTTTAATTGAATTTTATATATTTTCCGACAGTGCTAAAAATGACAGTATTGCTTATTTATGCATTTTGTCCGGATTAGGTTTAGGTTCAATAGTTATGTTTATTTTAGGTTTAATGGCTCAAAGGGGGAACCCTAAATATGATAATTACTCAGTGTAGCCGATATTTCTAGTTAGGAAATCAGACAATAAAAAATATTTTCTCTGAATAAACACGAAATTTTTTCGATGGATTCAGATTTCTAATCATCAAGTTAAAGAGGGTAGCCGCAATCAAGAAATATGGTCCCAGTAGTTTGGTCAGGAGAGCGATCTTAAATTTTGACTCCTTAATGTAATTTTCTTTCTTGCGTATTTCACCATATCTCGAAAAAATTTAAGTGATTTTAAAAACTTTTTGCACGCAAATATAAAATTTGTTTATCCAAAGATAATTCTATGCAAAAAATAAATTTTAGTTAATATTGGTTATTTTTTTATAAATATATATATAAATATATATTATATATATATATATATATATATATATATATATATATATATATATATATATATATATATATATATATATATATAAAACAAAAAGGATAAAAAGAAACGAGAGAAAATTGATAAGTTTTGTTTAAATATTTTCATTATTTTGTTTTCCGGCTCTTTAATATTTTTTTAAACAAATAAATAAAAAATTTAACATTTTTAAAATATTTTATTTTAAATTTTTCTTCTTATCTTTTCCTTAATCTTTATTATTTTTCATGTTTTCTCTATATTTTTAACATTACTTTAAAATATCCTCAGTGGGGGACGGATCATGGATTAGAGTCCCCTTACAGTCAGGCTAACCGTGGGAGGTTTTAACTGTTTTCCTCTCCTGTGGATCACTTACACGAAGGCAAAATTTCCCCCAATAGTAGATCCAGCAGTTCCCTTGTCTCCTGGGTGAATTCAAAATTACAAGACAACAGAGTTGATCATTGTCAGTCGTAAACGCAGAATCGGGTGGGCTGTTCACAACAACGGTTATTAAAATATAATATCCTTTTTTATTGCGTGCAAGAAAAATAAAATCAAAATCGATTCAAAGTAAAATGACACTTTTGCCCAAATATTTAACACCAACTAATCAACAATATGTGATTCCTGCCCATGACACATGTCTGATATGTTGATAGAAGATAATTCTGAAATCAGATATTCTCAAAACAGCTCTTTCAGCGAAATGTATTCAATGTCCGTGCAGGCGTTTTAGCGACCCGTTATTAAGCTATGACTCCACCTACATAATGCTCGTCCTCGCCTCCCTATCGGACAGTTGAAATGACTCTGTGATTATCCCTACGGATTCTCATATACTCAATTCTCTAAAGCCAAATTAACTACATTCCTCTGTCAGTGTATTCAGTGAAATATGTTAAATCATAATGAGTTGTATTCTCCATGGATCTCGACTTACTTTAACCAGCCCTGAATAAAAGGAAATATGAGCATTAGGGTTATTTCATTTTCTTTATTAGTAATAAACGCAACGAGCTTACCTTACGATAATGAAGAGGTTTAAAATCAAATGAGTCATTTGTTATCATTAAGTATTTCTGTGTATATCACAGAATGCATGTATGAGTTAAGCGATACTGCGTGACTAAAGCACAAATAACGGATGTAGTTTCAGTTTTATTGACAAGAAACTTTCACGGAGCCTGAAAACAGTAATGGGTATCTTATTTTATTATCTTATCACAGAATGTATGTATGAATTAAGCTATACTAAGTGAATAAAGCACAAATAACGGGTATGGTTTCAGTTCTATAGACAAGAACCTTTCACGGTGTCTAAAAACAGAAATGGGTGTCTTATTTTACACTTTCTCTCATTTCTTCGGTGTTTAAACTCTTAAGAAGGTTCTTGTTTGTAAAACTGAAACAATTGTATACCATAGTATTTTATGATAATATTTTCTTCTTTATTTCCTTTGCTTAGGAGAAATTTTACCCAAAGAATAATTTTTTTTTTTAAAATAATGCATTGTGTTTTGATGAAACAAATTTGTAAAATAATAATAAAAATAATAATTTTAGTTAATAAAACCAAAGTATACGAATTCCAATGAATAAAACAATGAAAAAGTGCCAACTGAATTAAATCATTCATTTGATAATTTTTTCATTCACATGGTAAAGATTTACCGTAAAATTTTGGTTTTCAAAATTATTCATCTTCTTAGGACGCATTTAGTAAAAAATACACAACTGAAAAGTAAATTTAACCGAATTTATGCCCTGCTATTATATTAGGTTAAAATTTCAAAATTTTACCACATTTGCCAAATTTTGTCCCATATTATAAAACAATATTTTATTGTTAATTTTACCAAAATTATAACAAACCTCTTCGGTAAAAATTACTGAGCTTTTTGTGTGCTTCAGTAGAGTCAGAAACACGTTAAATTAACCATATTCTGTTAGCTTTGAACATACTTTTTTTTTCCCGAGTCATGATGACTCATAGCATAGGATAGAGCACTCTTCTTCCAATGAGGCGAACAGGGCTCGAATCCCAGCGTTGGCTGGTCGATGCGAATTCCGCACTCGGCTTGCACCGACCACAGTGCTGACATAAAATATCCTAAGTGGTAGACTGATTACAGGTTAGAGTCTCCTCTAAACGTGAAGGTTTTCACGGTTTATTAACGCAAATGCGGGTTTGTTCCATCAAAAAGTCCTCCACGAAGTCAAATTTCTCGAAATGCTTGATCCAGGAGTTCCATCTTCTGGATTGGATTCAAAATTACATGGCTATGGATTTGAACATGAGTAGTCGTAAACCCAAAGTTTTGGGTCGACTCTTCAACGATGGTAATAAAATAAATAAAAAAATTTCAGTGCAGTTTGCCGCCAGAAAATTTATAGTGGAAAACAATTTTTTTGATATAAATGAACAAGAAGAATTTTTTTCCTAGCCCTAATCCTATCTCTAATATAAAAGTAATATATAAAAATGTGCCAAATATCAGTTTTGCTAAATTAAATAGCAACAACTTATTTAAATAACGTAAGAAAGTGCCATCGATGTCGTTTTTCATCTTGTATTTCTTATATGCTTAAAAAATTTATTAAAATCCTAAACTTCATGATTGAAGAAACCGATAACTCAAATATATTCTATATCCAATCCCCTTGAAGAAATTCGATTCCGAAAAATATTTTGCCAAACTATTTATCTACTTTTACTCTTTAGAGCAAGAGAACAATTAATCGTACTGAAGCTGTCAGTCGCAAACCTCGCACGGTTACGGGCAACCCTCACAGAATCGAAATCTATCTTTTGTCATTGTAATAAATGATGGGTCAGGCAATTATCTGCTAAATTGAAATGTGCAAAACCCTAGGAGATAGCTTTATATGGCTGGTGATCTTTGAGGAATTCCAGGCAAAAGATTACAGTTGATATAGAAGTGGTAGCTAATTAATTTTATTTTGAATACTTCAGCTGATGGACATTTTTCTATCAGTAATGAAACAAGCAAACTGTCAAAGAGATAACACTCGGATTGTATTTTGTTACTTCCTAAACGTTACGCTTTGAATATTCATTAACTGCTATACTTGACTCTAGACAAAGGGATTAATTATTTGGTAGTTTATTTGTTACTTCGTGAATAGCAAAATATAAAAAACATAATTATTAGAAAATTTCCAGAATTAATAAAAACCCAAATAAATTTAACAATCTGGAATATATTTTCTATTAAACCGCTTCTAAAATTTATAATCCTATTTTTCAAATATATTTATACATTTATAAACGTTTGGCCTATTATATATTTGTATGTTTATATGAGTTAACAAAGATAAGTAACATATGTGAATAGGCATTGTGATTTATCACGTTACGCTTTGAATATTCATTAACTGCGATACTTGACTCTAGACAAAGGGATTAATTATTTAGTAGTTTATTTATTACTTTGTGAATAGCAAAATAAAAGAAACTTAATTATTAGAAAATTTCCAGAATTATTATAAATCCAAATAAAATTTAATAATCTTTAATGTATTTTCTGTTAAACTGCTTCTAAAATTTATAATCTTATTTTTCAAATTTATTTATACATTTATAAACGTTTGGACTATATATATTTGCATGTTTATATGAGTTAACAAAGACAAGCCGCATATGTGAATAAGTATTGTGATTTGTTACGTTACGCTTTGAATATTCATTTACTGAGATATTTGACACTCCACAAAGGGATTAATTATTTGGTAATTATTGTTGCTGTTACTCTTCCCCCTGGTGTAGGAAAGCCTACGCGAGGTTCAAAAGACCCAGTCACCTAAGAACAAATTATTGGGTCGTTATTTTGAGATTTGCCATAACTATTAAAATTTCAAATAAGTTAATCAGTCAGAAATATTATGCTACTTACATTTCTTAATTACTTACTTCTAAAATTTACATTATAATTTTTTCATATACATTTTCAAAAATCTTCATTGATTATATTTGTAAATATATTTAAGTGAAAAAAGATTATTTCAAACAAAGATAAGCGTCATATGTGTAAAGTTATTGTCGAGGGTCGTTAAAGTAGAAGGAAAATTTTTTTTCTTTCAGTACCTGCGAAAAGCTGGAATATAATTATTATGGTTTTTAAACATTTAAAATAAAGACATCTTGACGTGTATCTCAATTACTTTTCGAAAAACATTTCGAAATGCGAGCAATGTATTTACACTGTATAAAATGCGGTTTAAATTATGGTAAAAAATACCGGCATTCAGGGTGCTCACTGAAGAAAAATTTAGAACTTTTTGATCCCTAAGATGTTACGAAAAAAAATATTTGATATACCGTAAAATCACAGTTTTATTCTAAGTAAATAAATGTTACTCTAAAAATTACGGTATAATAGGTTAAAGTAAAAATAAATTTTTTGGATGATTCACCCAAATTACCGGTACCTTATACTGTAGTTTGATCCGGAACTTTTCACAAAATGGTTCCATGTAGTGTATAAGATTGCATACAAATTAGGAGAACCATTTTCACTGCATTTTCAACAACACCATTTTTATAAAACTGACAACTAAGATTTCTCCTAGTGTCGATGTAGTTTCTCAAAGCTATTCAACAACAAAACTACTCCGGAAATTACAAAAAACATATTGTGAATATAATTAGATTTATTAGGTACAACGATAAGAATCTTCAGCGACATAATTAGTGTACATGGAATAAAAGATTCGAAAACAATCATAAGACTAGTTTCTTTCGGAAAACTAATCCGATTCCAATTATCTAATCACTGAATCAATAGAACAAGTTCTAGGTCAATTTTTCTGATTGTAACTCAAATTGCCAAACAATCATCCTATCCCAAGTTATTGGAAAGTGAGCGCGAAGATAGAGTACATAAAAACACAAATATATATCTAAGATGATAGAAGACTATACCTGCGAAGTAATGACAAAAAAATCACTTATTTTTAACATAACTTACAAACCTTTGGCGAATTTTATTATAATTTTTTTTCAGAATTTGACCGATTAAATTTTTAAAATAAGTTTAAAAGAATAGTGAACTTTTTCAATTTTTTTTATTAATAAATATCATATACATTTTACAGTAGCATATAGAATGAAAATTTTTTCAAATAAATTTTTATTCTTTTAAATCAAAATGATAAAAATTCCGCCTATTTATTTTTGATGAAATTTTTAATATTATTCTTTTCATCTGGAATAGATTTTTTAATTTGCACATTAATAAATTTATTCTCAAACAAAATACCACCGAATGATTGTCAATTACGGAAATTTGGATCAGATTAAAAAAGACTCTTAAAAGTAAAAATAATAATACTTGAAAAATAATTTTCTTAGATGCATTTGAAATGGATTACTCAAAATAAGATCAAATTCATTATCTTTTTATCTTTTTTTTTGTAACAATTTTGGTTTTGTTTTTCGATAAGATTTACAATGGATTATAAACTTTAGTTACATCGGGCAAAACTCTCAAAAATTATAATTTAGATTAAGGAAACATGTCAGATTTGACCATAAAAGAGAATTCAATAAATCATCTATTGACGCAAATTGTTTGAACCTTGGGTATAAATTCAACTTTCATAACGCCTAAATTCTATTCAGTTCTGTTTCATAAACTAAGCATGAAGTTATGTAATATTGCTTCATTCACTCAGATATCTAAGTTTTTTAACAGAATCCTTGGAAATATTACATACTCATTGAGAGCGTTACTTGCACTGATTTGTCTCCTTTAGCCGCCAGTGATTTTCTTGGCTCCCTATGATTTTCTCGTTTTTTTATTCTTTGTTAAATTTTCTTTCTTCTTTTTGCTGGTAAATTATTCTTAAAATATCTTATGTTTTTTTTCTTTTACTAAGGAACAATTTTCGAATGATGCAAATTTCCTCTTATGAGATTCTGCTGCAGAACTTTATCTAAAAAACTTTCCTCTTATGTGTTACTTATTACAGCAATATATTTTCAACTCCATTGGAAAATTTAAAGAAAGAAATTAATAAGTAATTTAAAGTGTTTCTTGAAATTATTTAAAGATTGATTTATATAGCAAATCAGTTGTATAGCCAACCTTCATCTAAATAACAGAAAGAATAAATATAATCAAATTTATGCATAACTCAAACCACGTTTGGTTAAAATACATAAATTATCACGAGAAGGATTTCTGAAAATTTTATATTAATAAAATTATTAAAATCAATATCTTTACTGGGCTAATATTGAAGAATAGTTTTTCTATTTAAATGAAATGATTTAAAATTAAATGTATTTGTATGTTTCAAAAAAAATAATTATATCAATATAATTCAGTTTTGTTGTTTACAAATTTCTACAATTTAATGGCACATAAATGTTTTATTTATTTCCGCAATTGAATTTTGTCAGAATATTCTGAACTTAATAAATATTTTTCTGTGTTTAATATAACTTAAACGAAGAAAACAAGATATAATTTATTTCTCAATTATTAAAATAACCTACTGCTGTGATTTTCTGTGGAAAATACCTATGAAATTAAATGCTCAAAGATACAATGGAATAAGGATTATTTTTCTGAATTAATATTGAATTGAATTAAAATATTGAATATTTGTGTAAGATATTTATTCTATTTTATCTTTAAAAATGTTTTATATTTTATTCAAAGAAATAAATATTTATCTCTACTTCAAATTCAGGAGCGTTAGCGCTTAGAATGTATTCAAAGGTAAATACTAATTCTATTAACTTCAAGTACATTTAAAATATTAATTTTAAAGATATTTGATATATTTATTAAGACTACTAAAATTTTATCAACATATTTTTAAAAAAATAATGTAAAAAAACAAGCTATCTCAAAAGCTTTTCATAGTATTTGTATTCAGAATTTAAATCACTTTAGTTTACCTAAAAATTTAAAAAGAAACAAAATTGACATAAATTTAGTTCAGCATATAACGACAAAGTATTAAATAAGACTTAATTTTATTTATTTAATTTTATTTAATTTACTTAATTTCATTTTATAAATATTAATTATTATTTAATTATTTAATTTTATTTTATAAATATTAATTATTATTTAATTATTTAATTTTATTTTATAAATATTAATTATTATTTAATTTTATTTTTATTTTAATTTTACTTATTTTAAGATTTAACTTTACGATTCACAATGGTGGACAAATACTCCTCTCAGTTTTTCTTAGAAATAAATTTTAAAGTTTCAAAGTACAGTGTTATTCAAAAAGCAGTAAGTTCTATAGATATTGTATACACCGAAGAGCCATTACATTATGACCACCCTCCATCTATAACAATGGGCTATAACCCAAAGGCGGGGGTAGTATGGTGTGGGCAATGTTTTCATGGGGCACATTAGGACCCATAATCCTCATAGAACAATCCCTGACGTCTGTAAGCTACTTGAACATAGTTGCAGACCAGGTTCACCCATTCATGGCAACATTTTTTATTGCAGGGGATGGTGTTTACCAACAGGATAATGCAACTTCTCATAAGGGTCGAATCGTCATGGATTGGTTCCAGGAACATTCCAGTGACTTTCAAGTCATGTCTTGGCCCCCAAATTCACCTGACCTTAATCCTTTAAAGCATTTGTGGTCCTATTTGGAAAACCAAATTCGTGCTGCCACGCTGCCCCTTCGCAATGTGAGGGAATTGCAGGACCAGTTGGTGAGCGCTTGGTACCAGATACCTCAGACTACCTATCAGCACCTTGTGGAATCAATGCCACGACGGGTGCTAGCAGTTTTGAGGGCTAAATGAGGTCCTACGTTTTATTAACAGGGTGTCATAATGTAATGGCTCTTCGGTGTATATAAGAGTTAAAATACAAAGAAATGTTTCGTCGCTTTAATAATCTATTTAAAAAATTTAAAATAATCCAAAAACAGTATGTTTAAAAAAACCAGTTAATTCAATAAATATTCTAAATATTTATAGAGGAATCCTATTGATTTTAAAGAAATTTTTATTAATTTAAACAATATTTAAAATTTTAAAATGGCGTGAATTGAAAAGTATGTTGTTAAGTGCTACAATTACGCAAGATGACTACAAAATTTGAAGTCATTTTTCTCCTATGTATACATCTTACGTAGTTTTATTTTTAGCCTACAATTGCAGTGTGAATATAGTTCTCTGTAATCCATTAATTTGACTTATTTGGTAGAAATGTATCTTAGGTTAAGTGATTAAATATCATTGCGAGTTGAATAGCGCGTTTTACATAGCCTCTATTAACTTAGTATGGTTTAATTACTTTCTAGGTGTAACCAAGGTTTTAATACAAAGAGTTTTCAAGTTTTTTTGAAATCTAAGTTTTTCGAAATGTAATTTAATTTTTTTTGGAGTTATTATTGATTATATGCATTTTTACTCGTAATTTTGAAAATTTTTTATCATTAAGCAACACTAAATTACGTCATTTAGTTTCACAATGAGAAAAAAACATTTGTTCTATCTACCGGAATAAAAAGAATGATCGTATTTCTGGCTCTATGGGAACACCAAAAGCCGATGCGCTATTATCGAAGAGATTTTATAATATATGTTATAATATTTGGTCCATTTCACCTTAATTTGCCTCACTCTGATTATGTGATTTTTCTTGTTCGGTTTTTCATCTTGTTTTCTCTTCCGGTTGTTTTGATTCTTTCAAGTTCTGTTTCTCGTCTTTATTTTTCCATTTTTCATTGACAACTTTAGGTTTTTATTTTAAATCACTTTTGTTTCTTCTCATTCACGTCTGGCAACTCTTTAAAATTGGCATCTATTTGTGAGCGCTTTTTTCAGCTGTCTTTTTATTTTTATTTTCAATTTATATATTTTTGAAGCGCATAAAGTTTTTAATAAAAAAATATCAGCTTCAATTTTTCGAGATTATTTATTTAAATATTTCTTGACAACTACCAGTAATGTTTACAGAAATATTTTTGAATAAAATTATTTATTATAAATTTAAATCATGATGATTTATTATCAATGATTTTTTATTAGTTATTTAAACACCCTTTAAGACTAGTTACAGCACTAAAATTTTAAATTAAGCTCCTTATCGAATAATTTAAGTTTCAACCCTCTTTTGATCACTAAAAACATAATTTATTATCAAATATCAGTACTCACCACCTTTAATGAATCATAATTTTGAATTTATAAAGCTACCTTCGTCACATTTTTCTATTAAACTATCACCACCGAAAATGTCTTTTTTACGTCTTTTAAAAGTGATCGGCCTCCTTCTTTTTTTGATTTTGGTCTGAAAAATAACTACTTTTTATTTTTTTTTATGGAATTCTGATTTTTAAAAAAATTAAATCACTTAATAATTCATAAATATATACTTGAAAACCACACAATATGTAATTAATTCATCTGAACTCTCTACTTATGCTGACTGTATGATGCTACTAACTGCACCTAATATGTACTATAACTACGCTCACATAATATTTTTATCACAAAAAAGTAACTCAACAACAAATTCCACCACATATGCTTCATTGAATAAACAACTAATTTCCCTTACATAAAAAAATTCGTTATTTTAATTCAAAAACTCCTCTTAACGATTAACATATTTTCCTTTTTTCAAACATGATTACGCTAGCTAACTATAACCGCACTGGAAAAAAAAAGCCAAACGATCCACACTTCGCCAAAATTAAACCTCCATATATCTCTCTCGTTATTAAAACCTCTTTCCACCCCTGTACATGCTCTACGTATATAATACCACTTTCCGCTTCCATTTTCCTAGAAATTACACCAAAACATCCTCTTCTACGCTTTGACCTAGTTTTCCTTTTCTCAACTACTTAATAGCTCTCTCTTTAATGCCATAATGAGGATCCCTCGGAGATAACACTCGGCTAATGAGGAGGCAAAGGAGATATATTCAAGAAACTAGGCCCTTTTATTTTCAATAATCATTATGTCATTGTGTAAAACCTCAAATTCTTCTAATCAATGTGATTGATGGATTTTGCCTATAAAGAGCAATGTCCTGACAACACTTCTCCAATCAAAGCCTTAATTTTCAGCCTTTTGATGGATGAAGTTTTATGAAAGGGTGAGGCTTGGTTTTGGGATGGGGTTATATATTATTAAATAATTATATAGTTGGTAATTGTAGTCCGATTAAGGTACTATTTAAGAGATTTTTTTAAAGTGCCTTGCACTATTAATGAAATTACGTTTTTAAGCACTTTTGAATGCATGTCAAAGATTAGGGATTATTATAATAAGTATAATTTTATGTAACTTGAATAACTTAATTATTCTTAGGAAAGAAATCACTGGGGAAAATATTCTTAGTGAATGTATAACCCTGAATGAAATTAGTACAACCATTAAACAGCAAATAATTCTAAACAATAATGTATAATAATACATAGTCTAATAAAAACTTAAAAATTTAATGATTATTTTTTAGTAAAGCAATTCAATTTTTTAAGACATTTCTGTGCTATATTATTATTTTTTAAGATAAGGATAAATTATATAACATTTTAAATTTCAATTAACAGTGCTTTGAAAAATAACAGTATCTAGGAAAGTACAGAATTCTTCGATTCAATACGATTCATTTATTTTTCATATAAAAAACTAAACTGTTAGAATTTTAATTCTAAAATTATAGAAAAATAACCTGAAATTATAAATTATAAAATTATAGTCAATAATTGGATGGCAGCAATCTGTCCATCCAATTAACCGCAAAGTTCACAGTAACGTACATTTATTTACCTTCATGGCTTTGAAACCATTTAAAACTAGTATAATTAAAAAACCATGAATACAAAGCTATACGATTTTTTTTTACCATTAAGAACAGGATGATTTTAAAACAGTCAAGAAATTAACTGGACAATAGAGCTTTACTTTTCATTAGGCGATAGGTGCAGTGTCTTGCACAGAGAGTGCAAGACACTGGAAACATTTCATGTGTTGAACGGAATAGAGGAAATATTTTAATGTCAGTTGTGGTGAGCCGCGATGGCTCAGGTGTTAGAGCGTTCGAATTCCAATGAGGCAAACCGGGTTCAAATCCCAGTCGATACGAATTCCGCATCCGGCTTGCACTGACCCTAGTACTGAAGTGAAATATCCTCAGTGGTAGACGCAGCAGTCCCCTTGCCGTCAGGCAAACCGTGTGAGGTTCTCGTAGTCTTCCTTTCCATGTAACGCAAATGCGGGTTAGCTCCATCAAAAAGTCCTCCACAAAGGCAAAATTTCTCCCAATACTCGATCCAGCAGTTCCCTTGTCTTCTGGATTGTGTCCCAAATTACAAGGTTACGGAGTTGAACATTAGTAGTCATAAACCCGTGAAATTGAGTCGGCAGTTCAACGACGGTTATATATAAAAATAATAATAATAAAAATGTCAGCTCTGGAATTCGAATCGCAGTTATGTCGATGATTAGTCTAACAGATTAGCCTCTCGGCTATTATATGCACATAGTTGCATGGAACTAAGTGGCTTCATTAGATGGGCTTAGTTATTGAGATAAAATCCTGCTTGTTTAACCGTATTGAGTCGAAAACAGTAAAAAAACGATTTTTAACACTGTTAAAAGTTTGATTACCATCTGATTTATGGTTATTTGACTGTTTGTTTGAATATGGCGAAAAAACAGTAAAATAAATTGTTATTAAGCTATTTTTTCAAGAAATTTTTAACAGTGATAAGAACAAATCTCAAATGACAGTTAAACTTTTCAGCTTGTAAGTTTTATGAAAGGGTGTGGTTGGTCTTGGTATTAATTTATATATCATTGAATAATTATATATTATTGAATAATATTTGTAGTTATATTGAAAACTATTCAAATGCGGTTTAGATTTCAGTGTTACTTACATTAGTATGAATTCAGTTTTGTTAACCTTTTAAAGTATATACTAATATCAATCATTAACAAATCAAATTGAAATATTGATAAACAATTAACTGTATGTGATGTAATTATATGTGTAATTGTACGTGTAACATATAAATTATATGTAATGTGAAAAAAATTAAATTATATGTAAATTATATGTTATATGTACCGTTGAAGGAAAGTTCAATCAGAAATAGCGAATAATAGTTAACGATGAAATTTTCAAATACATGTTATACTAGTAATTCTCAAATAATATTAAAAACATTGCTGAAAAAGCAACATGCTTTTAAAATATATATATAAATTTAGTCATTCATTTTGAAATTATTTTTACTTTAATTTTATAAATATATTAAATATTGTTATTTTCCGAAGCCAGTTTTTTGAAGCCTTATATTTTTTGAAGCTGAAAAGAATATTCATCGAAGAGTTTGAAAGAAAATGATTTAAACAAATTGAACTAGAATTAATTAAATAAATTAAAATTTAGACAGTTGTAATTATTTTAATCTGAGCACTATCTTAAAATAAATATCTTCTTAACATTTCCATCAAACAAAACTTTACATTTAAAAACAGATAAATCATTTGCACATTTTTCTTTAAGTTCTTTATTTATTTTCATGCTAACAAGAAATTAATTTTTATATTATGTAGTTTGTGATTTAATTCTGTAAAAATCTTGGACAATTTATTAATATAATAATAATGTACATACTGTATTTGTTTAAATAATCAAAAGCAAAATCTTTCAAAAGCAAAAACTAGATTTTTTTTGACCAAATATAATTAAAACTAGTATAGTACACTTAAATCTTTATTTAAATCACAGAACTTATAAGCTACTCTTAAAACTTTGAAAACTGAGCAAGAAAAATATTTAAATATGGTCGGTAGAAAAATCTTTTACTTTTGGATCCGTGCCAGTTCATCTTTTTCTAATCAGAGTCAAAAATCTCACGAACACCCATTCAGAGTGTGAATAATGTCATTTAACTTTTTATTTTCTTTTTCCATACTTTTCGAACAAATTGAATCGTTTTTTTTTTCTTCATGAATCTATAAATCTGCCAAATTTATAGAGTTGTAAACAATTAAGTATTCTGTGATGTATTATAAGAAACTTTATTAAAGAGTTCACGGCGAAACAAAAATTGTAAAATTATAGCACAGTGTGTTGATGGCATATCTGGTAGAAAAATATCATAATTCAAACCAATTTGTATGGTTTTCAAAATTATAGTCCTCATTACCACATATTGGGTATTTAAATGCAAAACTGAAAATTAAATTTTACGAATAAATAGTTTTTACACCATACACTAATGTATTATAAAAATACCAAATTTACCCCCATTTACCAAATTTTAACATACATAATAAAACAATATTTTGTTGTAAGGATTACCAAAGTCATTATAAAAGTGCTTCGCTAAAAATTACAAACATGTTTGGTATTTCTATATAGCAAAAAATACGGTAAATTTTATAATATTCTGGTAGTTTTGATCATGCTTTTTTTCAGTGTAAGTTATAACTTTATTAGAAATTCTGGTTTTATAGTCCTTATATCTCACATTTAGTACAAAGTGCAAAACTGAGAAGTAAATTTAACCGAACAACTTTTATGCCTTATTCTAAGGTATTATGGTAAAATTACCAAAGTTTACATCATTTACCAAATATTATAAAAATTTTTTAAAACTAGACTTAATTGTTAATTTTATCAACATGTTTACCTTATCACTTCGGTAAAATTTATCAGGTCTTTTGGTTTTCCCTGAGAGCCAGAAACTCGCAAAATTTTACCATATTCTTCTAGTTTGGACTCAATTATAATAAGTAATGAAGCAAAATGTACCATTAGAGGTTCTAGTGAAAAATGTTGAATTAACCATTTAAATAATATACTACACATTTTCGTACAGAAATAAAAAAAAATCTTATTTATTTCACATTTTATAACAAACAAAAAATACTTTTCTGTTTAGTAAAATATTTCTCAAAAATATCAGCTAACTTATATTTGTCACAGAATAAAAATAGAACTGGATATCATACAATGAAAAATATGCAGATAAAAAAAACGCTTCCGGATCTATATCATCGGGTTTGGCAAT
This sequence comes from Parasteatoda lunata, assembly GCA_949128135.1. Taxonomy (NCBI): domain Eukaryota; kingdom Metazoa; phylum Arthropoda; class Arachnida; order Araneae; family Theridiidae; genus Parasteatoda; species Parasteatoda lunata. The sequence continues at coordinate 32,568,584 of OX421979.1, forward strand.
GACATTTTCAAATGCTGAGAATGAATCAAAACTGGAATATTTTTATTCGTCGTCCTTTTTCCGTAAAAATCGAAACTTTATCATTGAGAACATCAATATTTTATTTCTTTTTACCTAAACCATCTTATAAAAGAAAATATTTCGCCTTTTATTTAATATTCTTTAAAATAATATTTTTTACTAATAAATACATATATTCACTATTTATTACTGTTAAAAGGTTGTTAATACAGTGGGAAACAAAATTTATAAAACGGTAGAATTAAAATTAAATTAACATTCGACTTGGCAACTCACAATAATAATAAAACTTAATTACGTGAATAGAGCACAAATAATGACACAGAAACTGATTTACTATAGTTTAGGTTCCATTAGTAAGAATCTGCTTGAGTGTTGATGTACGGAAACAGAATTAATGATTCTGTTTCGATATTGAGAATGTATTTGTTTCAAAAACCGAAGCTATAGTATGTCTTCTTTGTGCAATTATTTTTGCTTTTATTTAGTTTAATTTAAGCATTATTTTCTTTCTTATTTTGCAATATTTATACTTTTATAGCGTATTTTCGACATGCTATTTAGTAGATTTTAATCATAATATCCAGTAAAGGTTTATTTTACTATTTTTGACACGTAGCCGCATCTATAAAAAAATAGATTAAATGTGAAATAAATAGAACTAGATTTTTAAGGGATATTCTTATTCGAAGATTATTTCTTATTTCACAAATCAAAACTATGGTTAGTCTTTCTTTCGAGGGAAATTATTAATTTTTTTATTATTTTTTATTATTTTTTATTATTATTATTTTTAATTTTTTATTATTTTTTATTTAACATTACTTTTATTTTTCGACAGATTATTTAGTTGATCTTAATCGTAATAATACTCTGTGAAGGTTCATTTTCAAACTTTTGATACGTTTTCACATCTAATGGAAATATAATTGCAAATGTATGTGCGTTCGTACAAATGAAAGTAATTATACTTCGAGTTATGAGAGTTTTTAAAAGAAAAATAAATAAGCGAATTAGCGTAAGAATTGCAGAAGAGAGCGCCGATTCACCATTTAGGGTTATAAAGTAAGGACAGGTGAATAAACATTGCGTATAATTGATTAATCAGTCCTCGTGAGAGTATTTAATATGAATGTAAAGTCAATCGAAGAAGGATGCATGAGGAACAAAAGTACTTGAAATAGTACGATTTTTCGTCGCAGAAGGTGATAGCAACATTTCTTTAACTTGTGTAAGAGAAAGTGCTGCGTTAATATTATGAGTCGTAATTCTTTGACTACCTCATATTAGCAATTGATTCCAAGTAATTAATTCGTTTAAACACAAACGGAGATCATAGCGTTTGCTTTCCCCGAGTTTTGGTAGATCCGATTATGATGTATATACTTCACAAAATGCTCCACATCATTTAGAGCCATTTTTCTTAGGTCCTAAAAATGAATGCCATAAACAGCTATCATTTGATGCCAAATATTCGCGTTATGCTCACCCTCTTCAATTAAAAATGGTACTACAGCACGCTGTTCTGTTCTGCACTGCAAAAAATTCCGGATCAAATCCCGGCATCTTAAAATACGGACAGTTTTGGTGTATCATCCGTAATATTCATTTTACCTTAAAATCAGTTTTTACGTAAAATATTTTACAGTTATTTTTACAGTAATATTTATCTAATTGGGGTGATTGAGTGATTTTATGATAAATATTGTAGTAAAAATTACGGTATAGCAATTTGGTTTGTTTCGGCAAAATGAATTTTACGGTAAAAAGTACCAGCATACTGAGGGTTGATACTTTTTACCTTAATTTGATCCAGAATTTTTATATCCATCCAACTTATACCAGAATTTTGCTTTTTTTTTCAATATTCTCAATCAATTATTCAAAATGTGAGGTGCACTTTAATAGGTTTTTAAATAACTGTTTATTGCTTTTTAATTGTTTAGTTAGAAACAAAAGCATTAAGTTATTAAGCTTAGGAGGTTCAAGATCAAGTAATGTAATAAATTTAGCCAAATATAAAAGAACTCAGCCAATGTGTTATCTTCATAGAATTAATACAAAATGATTTATCAATTTCCTGAAAATCAGTAAATAATAGTAAGGAAAATGTGTGGCTATGAGCTCAAACCTTACGCTATATTCTATTTAAATCATCACTAATCGGAATTAATTTTTTTATGAAATGCCGCTGTGTGTGACTTATTGGTAAAAAAATTTATAATACTGAGCCAAATGTAGAAAAAAATTTATGTTATCTTCACATAAAAGGTGCAAACAATTCCAAAAAAAAGCAAATGCAATTTCGTGTTAAAGTACACAATAAATTATCATATCTAGTAAATATTAAAATATCATAATCCACATTCATTCAAAATTTACTTATCGACTATAATTCATATTTACCGTTGTTCTTATTTTTCCATTATGGATTATCAGATAAAACATAATAATACTACTGTGCCCAACGTAAAAGAAATTTCAAAACATTTTTCTTTTATGCAAAGAATGACAAAAAAAAAGTTTGTTACAATAATGCCCCTCCTAAGTTGGTCGCATTATCTGTCTAAAAGTACTTTCCCATTATCTTACCTTAATCCTTCAACACAAAACCACTAACATCAATTTGAGGACCCAGAAGATCACTCGTGTTCGTGACAGCTTGTGGTCACGATAGATCAACGCCCAAAGAGCCTTATCACGCACCTCTAGGACTTCAGACCTTAAAGCGTCTTGCCCAGATAAGAATTAGATCTACTTTCTAATACTGATAGCATAAGTGCTCCTAAAATGCTGCGAGCGTCATTGTCTAAGAATAATTAAAATATTATAATTTATTTATGAGTTTACTTGTGTGTTTTATGTTTTTTAAAACGCTAACATATAAAAGTGAATTTCAAAATGGCTGATTGAAAAATTACCGAATATATATGCTACAAGTAATGTATAAAATATCAGCGTTATAAAGACTTACCTGGCGATTTTAGGCAAAGCATAAAATATAAAAATTATATCATATATTTTAGCTACGTATTCTATTAAATCTATATAAATAGAGCCGTGATGGCTCAGGGAATAGAGAGTTCGATTTCCAAAGAGGTGAAACGGGTTCAAATCCCAGCAATGGCTGGTGGATACGAATGCCATAGTGCTGATGTAAAAATATCCTCAGTGGTTGACGGATAATGTGTTAGAGTCCCCTTGCTGTCTGAATAACCGTGGGAGGTTTTCGTGGTGTTTTTTTTTTTTTTTCATGTAACGCAAATGAGGGAAAGTTCAATCAAAAATTCATCGAAGAAAGCAAAATTTTCCAATATTTAATTTCTATTGCAGTTTAACTCTGTAAATTCTGCTTCTGAAATCATACCGACATACAGACTCATTTAATAGAATGAGAAGGTAACGTAGGACAAAACTTCCTGCATACTTCTCACAGTCAGGTTTGTACGTTCTATAAATCCCTTGTACAAGAAAAAAAATCCGATATAATTATCGTACAGCTTAGCAAACAAATTTGGCAAAGTAAACCATAATTCTATAAATAATACCAAAAAAACAGCGTTATGCCATTGATTTGGTAATTTTTCCGTTTATATGGTAACGGTTCGCCTGAAATTTTGGTTTTCTAAATAAATTAGAGTTCTTATAACCACATATATAATTAGGAATATTCAACCAAATAGATTGTTTTTATGCCATGCTCTAGGGTATCATCATAAAGTAAACAAATTTTGCTACATTTACAAAATTTAATTTTAATACCTATTATTAAACTATATTTTTCTGTTGATTTTACCAAAATCATTACTAAAACTTTTCGGTTAAAATTACCGATCCCATAGAGCCAGAAGCACGGTACTTTTGCCATATTCTGGTCGTTTTGACCATATTTTTCCTCAGTATACTATTCCTTAGTATGCTATTTCCTGTATGCTTACTCACTGATTTCAAATTATAAAACAATTTTTAGCAAAAATCCTCAATCTGTAGGGAAAAGCACATCCCCAGAAGCAACTCCTGCTTTCTTTATTATTCATACTTATTGATTTTATCTTAAATGAATCCATTTAAAGTAGTGAGTAATAATGAATAGTTTAGTAGAAGTTAAGTGATCTTGTGAGAAAAATATTATTAATAATCATTGTCGAAAATAGTTTAAAAGGAGTACTTTACGAATATCTGCAGCAAAAAAAAACTTTTTTTCTTACTTTGAGAGTAAGGTTAAACTATAACTTCTAGAGAAAAAGTTTAATTATGCAAAGCAAAATACTAATCTTTAGCTTACGTGATAAAACTTTTAAACTAATGCTGAAAGCTTTAACGAGTAATATAACTTAATAGTTTAAAGGAAATCAAAGTTTTTAGTTATAAAAATATATTTATCTTAAGTATATTTTCCTAAAGTTTTATAGCATCGACCCTTATTACAAGAATTTTATATCTTATGGGATGCTATCTAAAGCTAAATATCGCTTAGAAATAAAAGATAAAAAACGGAAATAAAACCATTTCATTTCAGAGTTGATATTTAGTGCGAAAGAAACTGTTTTCTTCCAGAGCGCCCGAAGAAACTGTACAAAATGGAAGAAACTGGATGAAAGGGAAGAAACAAAAAATTACCAATACTAATATTTAGAAGTTTGAAAAGTTTAACTTACTTTTAAACAAGTTAGTTTTAATATACCTCTATAAAGTTGAGTTTTTCACGAATACTTTAAAAAAGTATTTATAATTTTAAAAATCTATATATTACCGGCAAAGTATGAAACGCCGGCATTGTATAGAATGCCTGACGTTTTTAGGCAAAGTATGAAATGTGAGAATTATTACATACTTTCCATAGGCATTATATAGAATGCCTAGGCATTCTTAGAATGTCAAATGCTATTTAGGCAAAGTATGAAATAAACACCCTGATGAGGATATTATGTAAATGATGTGCATGTTACTGTGAATGACTGAAATCGGTGGTTGTTGACTTTCACCGGTGAATGTTGACTTTGGTGAATGACCGTAATATTTATTACATCCAATTTGATATTAATTTATTCGTGGATATAATTACATTTATTCGATATTTTAATACTTACTAACGATAGAGTAGAAGAAACATCAGTGTTTGAAGGATCGGGCAAATATATACCGGGCAATGGCACTTGAACTTAAAAAGACATCAGTGTAGGGTATATCGGGCAAAGGTATACCGGGCAGTAGCACTTAACTAGACCTAGTATATAATTCGGACATTTACCAATGGTCTAGTCTTGCTATTCCATTTTTATTCCATATTTAGTTAAGTGCCATTGCCTGGTATATCATACACTGATATTTTTTTAAGGTCAAGTGCCATTGCCCGGTATATATTTGCCCGATACTCCAAACACTGACGTTTCTTCTAATCTGTCGTCAGTAAGTATTAAAATATCGAATAAATGTAATTATATCCACGAATGAATTAATATCAAATTGGATGTAATAAATATTACGGTCATTCACCAAAGTCAACATTCACCGGTGAAAGTCAACAACCACCGATTTCAGTAAGTCACAGTAACATGCACATCATTTACATAATAACCTCATCAGGACGTTTATTTCATACTTTGCCTAAATAGCATTTGGCATTCTGTAGAATGCCTAAGCAATGTGTGAAATATAAATCATTTCATACTTTGTCGGCTGATTTTAGGCATTCTATACAATGCCGGATTTCATACTTTGCCGGTAACATATATATCATAACATTTATCATAATGTGAAATCCGAAACAGTTTTATTTTTGTATTAAACAGTTAAAAGTATTTTCAAATTGAAGTATGTTTATTTCTTCTTAGTTTCTAAACTTTTTAAAACAATCTATGTATCTCGTATCTACTACGCGAATGCTTCCACAAACATGTAATTTAAAATTTCTATCTAACCGAAAGACAAAGAAAATTCCAAGATGAAAATCGGAAAAACTTCCCTTTCAGAAGAGTTTGATGAGAACACCTCCATGATTTTGTTCTAAGAGATGTTATAAGATAATCGTGGCACGTTAACGTATCACGATTGCCGAAGACGATAGAATACTAACCTCTGTTATGATCTAAGACAGTACTAACCGGGAACAGTAAGCAAACCTAGAAGCAATTACCTCCCCACAGTGGACTGATCGATAAGACACGGTTCCCAGTAGAACACTGAAGTCGAGCATCACTGTCAGTGGCCAGTAAGCAGGAGGGTGATCACTTTGATCAGCCTGAGTAGGGATCGAAGGTGTGTTGTGTCGGCCCTCTTTAAAATGTTCTACCGTAAAGTGCTCGACTTTGCGCGCAGGTTGTCGGGCTGACAAAGAGGAGGAGCTATCCTCTTTGCTGAGGATTGGCAAGTCTTCCCATTGTGCAGCTCTAGTGCGAAGTAAATAAAGTACATTCCTACCTAGTAACTATTTCCGAGAACAAAAACTTGGTATAAGACTGTGACGTCTTTTTAGATGAATCAAAAATGAATTTAAATAATTATTTCATAAAATTTCTATTTCTGAAAAAATACAGAATTATTCTAATTAAATACTTAATGACTAACTAACGATTCCACACTGATTAAACTAGTATTGCAGAAAATCTAACAAAATAAATCATTTAACGTATAACCAATTATTCACAACTTAAATTATTATTTGAGACAATGTAAACAAATGAATCTAAACATATAATTAACGTATAATGCTTTATTTAACACTAATTAAATTGTTACTAAGACAATCAAACAAAATTAATCTAAACAAATATTTAGTGTATTACTAATTATTTAACACTACCTAAATTAATACTTAAAACAGCCTAACAAAATGAATATAAACAAATACTTAACGTATAACTAATTAACTTAAATTATTACTTTAATGACTTAAATTATTACTTAATATTTACTACTCTTAAACAACTTTACAAAATAAATATAAGCAAATACTTAAAGTATTACTAATTGCTTAACTCTACTTAAATTATTACTTAAAAAAATCTAACAAAATTAATTTTTTAGATGACTATAATATGGCCAATTACCTGCGCTTTTATGGCCGCGCAAGAGAAATAAATATATAGATACACTGTAAAATATTCCGAATCAAATTATCGGAAAAAGTACCAGTTGTTTTCAGTACTTTTTATCGTAAAATTCATTTTTACTGTTACATTTTACGGACAAAATATTATCTGATAATCCTCAATCTTTAGAATAATATATCGAAAGATATCCATGAATCACTGTAACTAAATAAATATTAATGTAAAAATTACAATACAAAATTACAATATAAAATTCAATAATAGAAATGGATTTTACGAAAGCTGCACTCACAACATAACTTCCAACTGTAATTTTATCCGAGATTTATTACAGTGTCTGCCCCTTACGAAATATTTTATCATAAGAAACAAACTAAAAACATGAGATTTTAATCTTAATAAAACTCTTTTTGAATTTTTTATTGTTTATTGTTCTTCTGATTAAAATTGAAATATTCGCTAAAATAAACTGGAATTTTAGTAAATAGAAATATTTCCTAAAATTCTTCAAAAAAAATAGATTTCTAACTGAAAAGTTGTTCTTAATTTACGTATAACTAAAATATGTTTAATAGAAAATAACTATTTATAAATATTTACTAAAATTCTTAAAAAAATAGATTTCAAACTGAAAAGTTGTTTTTAATTTACGCATAAATAAAAATGTTTAAAAGAAAAAAATTATTTATATTTGCTTTGTGATATTTTTAAAATATTAATTTAGATATGTTGTTGTTTAAATATTTATTTATATGTATTTTTTTTTACTTTTAGGTAAGAATCTGTGTTTTACTTGAAGAAAAATCATCGTATAATTCAATCCATTCTATGACCAGGTTTCAGCCTTTTGTATTTTATTAGAATTTTAATATTTAAATAATCGCTTTTGGCGATATTTTCGTCAAATTAAATTGTCTCTATGTATAATACTGTTAGAAGTTTTATTCTAAAATTAAAAAAAAATATTAATAACCGGCAACATTCTATCCATTCAATTAACCGTAAAATTCACGATTAGGAATAATTCCTTACTCTTAAGGTTTTTAAACCGTTTACTGCTGGAATAGTTAAGAAACCATGAATACAAAATTATAACATTTTGTAACAAATTACAACTTAAATTATTGCAAAAAAATTAAAAGATGTTTGACTGGACATTGGAATAAGGTTATGTTAGTCTTTCCACTGGGTCATTGACAATGAAGTTTGGTAGTGATCGAGTTGTTTTTTGTAACATTAACTGTGGTATGTGGCACGATTAGTTCATTAGACGTGCTATCTATCGTGATTATTTATTTTATTTTAAGAAGTTCTGTGGTGCTGATTAATATCCGTGATGAGATATTCCTATTCTTTTTAGTTCAGGTATTCTAAAAGTCTAATTAGAGAGTGCAGAACATTGGAAACTCTTTATGTACAGAAGGAATGGAGGAAATAATGTAGTGACAACGCTGGGATTTGTATTCCCATTTCGTCGGTGCTGATATTGACTAATTAATTCACTTGGCTACAGTATGTACTCAGCTATAAGCAGCTAAGTAGATAAGCATACATAAAGGTCTTGTAGACGCTGATAAAATTTTGTTTGTTTAATCGTATTTGGAGAAAATAAATGAATGATTTTTCTCTCAATTAACAGTTTGAAAGCCCTCTTTTTTTTATTTATTTTCAAAAAAAAATTCAATCCAATTTTATTCCAAAAGACATGCAGATAAAACAAGTTAAAGTTAAGAATAAACTTATTATCAAAGGGATTACCTAACTTTTCGATACATTCTTATACCAAGAGTAGTATAAAAATAATATAAAATACATAGGGGTCGTTCAAAAAGTACGTACAAAAAAATGGAGAAATTTTAACCCCCTTCCCCCCTTCGTACATTACCGTACATAAGGTCTTACCCCCCCCCCCCTTAGATTACGCACATTTTATTAGTCTACCCCCCTTTTTCATAAAAATTAAAATAATTATTTTTTAAATAAAATTAAATATTTATTTAAAATAATTTTTTCATTTAAATTATTTAAACAATAACACCCAACTTTATCTTTGAATCAATAAATAAAACAATCTTATTTGTACGTACTTTGTATAATACCTCCCCCCCCTCCCCATCGTACAAAACCGTGCAAAATAACAAATTCCTCTCCCCCCCCCCCTTTGAGATGTACGTACTTTTTGAACGGCCCCACATACTTTTTCATAAAAAAAACAAACTAAATTATGAATAAATATTTTTAAAACATATTATGTTAATGTATTGCAATCAATAAAGGCAAAATTGTTTTAAGAACCCATAAATATTTAGATTAAAATTAAGAATACGTAAAGTCGGATAACACGCCGATCAATTTTTCAAAGATATACGCATACAAGCAACCATTTTAATCTCTGCATATTACATTTACTTTTTGCAATTGGAATTAGAGAATAGTTTTTCTGAAGCAGTGTAATTTGTTTAAATTATTATTAAATGTAATTCTTTAAAATACTATTGATTAAACAGTCCAAAAACTGAAAGACACTTCATTTGTACACAAAATTATTTAACCTTAGCAAGAAAACTACAATTTAAAATTTTTATTTTTTTAATTAAAATAAATAAATTTTAAATGCATAAAATACTTTTAGCCGAGTTAAAATTCAAAATTTTTTTCCTTTAATGAACATTTTGTATTCAAACACATATATATAAAAAAAATTTTCATTAATTCCATTATCAGTCTTTGCAAACACTTAAACCTTCAAGAAGCGTTAAATTTCTTAAATTTATTCCGTCAGTTAAAATAAACATTGTTCGTAAAAGTAAAAAAAAAGTAGCGATAACTCTCATTAATCCTTCATTACTGCACCAATTGATTATGCAAAGAATTAAAAAGTCGAAACAAATCTGGCAACGGAAGCATTCGATTTTTAATTCTTTTCTTTCTGGAGTATGAATAATAACGCCATTTTTCATTTTTACTGTAAAAACATAGAAAAAAAAATTGTTTCTTGATAAAAGAGAAAAACTTTGATTTAAAGGTTGCCCAACAAAGAAAAGAACTTTTTTGTGCATTTATTTTTTATATATATTAAAAAGAAGCCCAAACGTATTTTTAACGCTTGAAAAAAATGAGCTTTTTGTTTTCTTTTAACTTTAAAAATCCATTTAGATTTTTGTTTTTCCTGGTTTCACTAATGTAAAATCCATAAAAGACTATTTTTCTACCTAAAGTAGGAACTTAAATTTATAAACGAAACTTGAGATTGAGTCTTTAACTCGTATTGACATAAAAAAAAAATTCAAAACATTTTCATTTTTCAATTTCTCTAAAACATTGAATTTTTCTTAGAGAATAGAATATTATGCGAAGCGTTCAATGAAAGCATTTATTCTAACTTAATGAAATCCATTAAATGTTAATATTTTTATATTTTTTTATTTCATAAATTGACATTTACTTAAACCAAAAATGCTTTAATCAACTTCGTTTAACTGAATATTTTGGCGAAGGAGCAGGCTAAATATAGGAGGAATGTTTATTTTGTGCCAGGAATTTTAATGTTTTAGAAGGCTATTCTTAAAAATGAAATATATTTTGACTAAATATTTTAGAAAGAAATTTCTGGAATTTGATCATGCTATGCGCTGTGTTTCTGTAACAATGGTTATTATAATGGTTATTTATTTATTCTTTCATTGTAGAACAAAGAATTGAATACTTGACTCTAAAGAATTCTGTAAAATTATGCTTTAACACAAATTTTCATAAATAATTTAGAACTTGAGACAATACATTGGTAAACTACGTTTTTCAATAGTGGTATCTTTATTGTTAAATTTTTTTTTATTATTGATATTAAATAAAAATTCATTTAATTTTTATTTTTCCATATTTGACCAAAACAGTGAAATAACTATAAAAAACTGGCAATAAAACTGCTACTTCTGAGAAAAAATAGTACAATGAATATTTTCTATACAGTTAATCAACCAGAATTTTATCCGCGTTAATTGGCGCCAAGAAATGGTGCTTAAGCTCCTTAGAAAAAGGTGACTATGACCCAAATATTTTCCTACAGCAACTTTGCACAGCAAGTTCTCTATATATCTGCATTCTATAAAAAGTTTGTAAAGTGTAAATTATAACTATGTAAATTTATTTTTCTCATCCAATATTTATGTTGCTAAAAAAATGGATGTATCAAAATAAACCCTTATGAAGATAAGTGATGTTTATATTTTCCCCGGCCTTTCACCTTGCGTCTAAAGTTTTCTAATATAACCCCTGATAAAAAATAAAACTTTGGTAAAATGACTTAGATTTTTTAGAAAAACTTAGATTTTAAATATTCTTCTTAAAATTAAAAGGGAATTTAGAACACCACACATTTATCCTCACTCCAACAACAACAGAATTTTGATTATTTTCTTGGAACGCAGCAAATCTAAAGGTTAAAAGTTTAAATAGGAAAGAAAAAAAAACATGGTAAGAAAATAGACTAGTAGGAAAATCTAAGGCTAAAATGAATCTGTCTAAGTGATGCCGAAACCAAGAGGGAATATCCAAGAAAGCAGATGCATTAAATATTTTTCCCTCCTTCAACTGTTTGTTTTCACTGCAACTGTAATACTGTAGCAGAATAACAACATTTACAGAAATTGAATCGATGTTGATTTCGTTATTCATTTTGACAAGGAAAAGGTATTGAGTGAAAAATTGGATTAGTATTATTATGTTTGCACTCTGGATTTTATTTCATTTATAAATTCATTGAGATTTAGCGCATGTTGTGGAACATCTTAGTGGGACTGTTCTAGAAGATTCTTCTATTTTGGTATTTTCAATGCATATTTTTTAATGTGTGTTTACACATTTTTATACATTAAATTTACTACTAATTTCAACAGCAGATATTTTAAATATTTAGATTTTCTCCTACTGTGTATAAATATAAATAAATGTTATCAATGCTGTATCAACCAGTATTATATTTTAGAAATGCATTTTAAAATTCAAAATGCTTTATTTTTACTTTTTAATTGAAAGAATAAAGAAAGAACATTTAAAAATATATATATATAGTAAAAAATATGAGAAATATAGCTATCTATTGTTATGAAAACTATTAAATATTCTCAAAAAAATATTATTTATTCTTGAAAAATAACTGTCTTTTCTAAGCTAAGTCATTGTGAAAATTTCCAGATAAAATTACGGTAGAAAGTACTGGCACTCAGCGTCTAAATACTTTTTACCGTAATTTCAGGTACCATAATTTTTAGAGTGATATTTATTTATAATGTAATTAAATAAACATTACTTTAAAATTTACGGTATAAAATTTTATGGTAAAAATTAATTTTACGGTCAAAAGAGATTTTCAAATGCTGCGCTCAGGTTGCCAGCACCTTTTATCGTAATTTTAACAGGAATTTGTTTTTCAGTGCATGATAAAGAAACTTAAAAAAATATATATATGTTTTATTTTACTTTTAATTATTGTTTCAGAAAACTTCCTTTCGAAAATTATATTTCTCACCCTATTTGAACGTTTGCTTTTGATGTCCGTCTCTCCTTCTGCTTTGGAATATGAAATTTATACAAATCTTACACATACACTAATAGTAGAATTCAAAAATTTGAATTATCTGGAACGGTGGTACTTTTACAACTTCATAAACAAAAATAAACTTTGAAAAATAGTTCTTGCAAAAAATAGTTTCTAGATAAATAATGTAACCATATAATCTCATCGAGTGCATAGATGCATAATTAAAAAAATAATAATAAAAATAAGCAGTACAGTTATTTATCGTAAGGAAAAGAATAATTATACAGATTTGCATTGGAGTATTATACAGTGATGAGACATTTCTTACATCGTGAAAAATCCCACGCAAGTCGGGGAAATAGAAGAAACTATTTTTATATAAATGTAAAACGATTACTAAATAGTTTGAAATTGTAATCCATCTTGAAAGTATTAATTTTCAAGTTGTTGACAACATCATTTTTAAATAAGTTAACACTAAAAAGCACATTTGGAAAATAAATTTAAAGAATTTCATTTGACCAATCATGGAAATTTGAAGGCTCTGTCATATGCTCACTTTGCTCATCAACACATGACGAAACATTTCTGTTAAAACTAACATTTCTGTATGGTAAAGACATTTCTGGTAAAACGAAAACAATAATTCTGTTAATAGAATCAAAATATACGGTATTTGAACCATTTATTTGGTAATTAATTCGTTCATATGGTTTCCCTGATCTTCAAAACTATTGTTATTATTACCACTCATTTAGTTAAAAATACAAAACTTAAAAGTGAATTAAACCGAATAGATGATTTTCATGCTATGCGCTAAGGTATAATGATAAAAATTACCGAATTTTGTGCTTATTGTAAATAGGAAAAAAAATCAAAAGTGTGTTATAATACTCCTTTAATAATAGCTGATCAGTTTATACGTTCATCATATCGGTCCAAGCATAAATTGAAAGATTGATATTCCTTTTTAGTTTGAAATGCAAGTCAAAAATTTTTTATATGTCTTAATTTTTTTTACATACAAAGTTGACTGAATAAATTTTTTTTAACCCATAAGAGAAATAAGATGAAAAATATTTACGCAATAGTTTAATATTAATACATAAATACATGAGATACATAATTATAGTTTTTTTTTTACCATATTTGAATTTTTTATATAAGCTAACTGAATACCGACTCTTCGTACTGGATAAAAAAAGTTAATAACAAATAAATTGGTATTAATTAACGCTATGCAATTATCCACAAAAGTGAAAGACATATACTGATGTAAATTTATTATTATTTTCCAACTCTACAGCCCTTAGTGGGCTTTGTCTTGTTTTAAAATGGAATTTCGCGTATTTATTTTCCAGTTTTTCTCTATATCTCTTCCAGTCTTTCTCTCTCCGCATTTCTTCTTCCAGTTTTTCATTTTCATATTTTTCTGGTCTTCCGTATTTTAATCCAGTCATCTTGGCTGTGGTCCTCTGCTTTTCCTATAATTGAATAATTTTTCTTTCATGATTTCTTAAGTATTAAGTTAGCATTAAGTTAAGTATTAAGTTAAGTTTTCTTTATTCTTAGGATATGCCCTATCCACTGTATGTTTTTAGCTTTGATAATCAATTTTTCATTTAAATAATTTTTCTATTTTGCAGTTATAAACAATAAAAAACAATAAAAAAAGCTACACAATAAAAAAAAATAGTATTTTCTGACTTTTCTGGTGACTTAACGCTATTAGATTAAGCAAAACATGATTTTTGTAGTTTAAATGAGCAGAATAAATATGAAATATATTCCGGGTTATCTACTGTAAATGATGCAAAAGATGATTGAAAGTAGCAAATGCGTAAGAGTCCAAATTTACCACAAGCAATTGTTTCCCTGAATTTGTACTTTAGAAAATAACTTAATTTTTTATTTCAATTATTGCTGCTTTTTAGGATTCAGATTTTTCAAAATGTTTCAAATGCCGGAATTTAAATAAATACGTGGTTGCAAATAGTTAAAAACTAGTAATTCGGTGAACTAGTAATTAGCTTGCCAGATGAAAGTAATACAAAGTTAATCTTTAGTGGAGAATATGCAATAGAATCTTAGAGAAACTCGATTTTCTGTAAAAGTAAATGCAATTAAGAAAACATTTCGGAAGCTATAGTTTTAATTATTAATAAAAATAGTTATTTTCTATTTAGTTTATAACAATAAGAACCCACTAAATGTTAAACCCATGAAAAATAAGCCTACTCTTTTTGCTGGGTTCTATATTTATATATATATATATATATATATATATATATATATATATATATATATATATATATATATATATATATATATATTAAGAATTTGAAGAACAAATATATATACTTTCTGATTGTTTTTAACGTGGAGTTATCATCTGAACTACTAAAAACTTAAGTAATAATTTTACCACTTTAATTTAGAAAATATACGTAAATATATAAAGTGTTCTTTCGAATCAAAGAGGCTTAAAAATAGTAGTATTAAACAACAATATAATTAACAGCCACTAATGAAAATTTAATAGTTAAATCTGAATAATTTTATTCTTTTTTATATTGTTATAGTAGAGCAAAAATAGAAACTGTAATTTTTTCTGAACATGAATATGAAATTATATCGATGTAGAAAACTAAAATACAGCTATTTATACAAAATATGCTTTCATAAAGCATTATTTTTGGTAGTAATAGATTTTCCTAATCTATTAGTTATTATAAATATTTTTGTTGTTTTGCATTGCACTTATTTAGGCTCTTTTAAACTTCTCCTTACAATATTGTTAAAAAAATATTTCTCTGGGACACAAAACAATTTTATTCTTCCTAAAAGTAAAAATAAAAATTCAAACGTTTTTTTCTAATGCTTTGCTTATTGTGCTTATTGTGCTATACTATTGCTAAGCACAATAGTATAATTCACTATGAGCATTATACAAATAGTACAGACAAATAGTATATTTCAATACAACAAATAGTATATTTCACTATAAGCATTTCATTTTTTTTATGTGGTTTAAATTTTAATTACATTTGAATTCTTATTATAAAAATTTTTTTCACTCAGAAGAATATTTCCTATATATATTTTACTAGTTCAGAATAAAATTCAATATTTTAAAGTTTTTCTGATAAAAGAATTCATATTAATAGGTAAGATTCATATTTATTTTTCCTGACAACATTTTGCAATGATTTTATATACATAAGAAAGACTTTTTTTAAAAAAAGAATTGCCTTTTTTAATAGTTTATGTATCTTTTTTTGTTTCATTTTGCTCTTATATTAAACGATGTATTTACCTCAGAAAAACCCTTATTGTATTTTGAATGTAAAAAGCAAATGTTAATGACTCCCATGAGAATTTCAGAATTGATGTTAATAGAGTTGAAGACAGCAAAATAGGATAGAAATTTTTTTTTGTCGATATAGACAAAAGAAACAATAAATTTCAACTCAGATGGGAATAAACCAATTTCCTTAATCATTAAAGTTTCTAAGAAAGACAATAAATAAAAAAGAAGTAACGAAATTCGTAAAATCCAAATCCGACGAAACGTTTGAAATTTTTTCGCGATCTTACGCCATCAAATCATCATGATTTTTCTAGGAAAAAATCCCTGAAGAGACTGTTCAATCAAAAATGTTTACCGCCTTCTATCCGCTACAATTCTAACTTTTCCCTCAAATGCAAACTTTAGAAAGCCAGCATAGTAAATTCTTTCAATTTGCTATACTGATTGGACATAGTATGATGGGGAAAATATTCTGTTCTTTTCTTTCTTCTTTGTCATAGCTTGTTTTACTTTAACTTATTTTAAAAATGAGAAATATATAAAACAAAATATTTTTTCCTATCAAAATTGTTTCGATTTTAAATTCATATATTTTATATGTTGTTAACATATATATGCTTAGTCTTATAGAGCAGAATTAGTAAGGTTTGATTATGTACTTAATAATTTGTGCAAAGATAATTTAGTTTAAATATTTTAATTAAATACTCTTATTGCTTGAAATGTGTATTTTGAACAACTAAATTAGTTTCTAATAATATCAGATGAAATTATAATTGTCATATTACAATTGTCAACTATCATCTTAATTAAACTAATAAACACTCTCTGCTTATTTTCTTCATAAACTTCGCTGTTCATTATCATATTTCGTAATACTGTTTATTTCTTGGTGTTAAACCATTTTTTCTTTAAAATTCACAAAACAAAATCTTCGTTATTGTCTGTATAACAATTAATTTTAAAATTAGTTTTTTATTGTACAACTATAAAATAATTTTTATTTGTGTTTTTCATTTTAATATTTTTAAATAATATAAATTTTATTGTATTAATTTATATTGAATTAATGTAATTATTATTACATCAATGCATTATATTATGCTATATTTTTAGTTAAAATAATAAATACAATGTGTTCCAATATCTGCTTAATTTGCTTACTTTTCTTCACTGTTCATTATCATATTTTGTAAGCATGTTTATTTCTTGATGGTGAACAGTTCATACCTTTAAAATTCAAAAAACACTTTTTTATTTTTCAGTCATTTATTTTTCATTCTCATTTTTTATTTTCTATGTAATAATTAAATTTATATTTATTTTTATAATTATCTTTGTATCAACGCATTATATTATTTAATATATTTTTATGCAGCATAAAACATTATTTTTTTATTGTATTAATGTCTTTAAACAAATTTGGTTCTACATAATCAGTTTTATAAAGTTAAAATACATATTTAATCATTATTCTTGTTTATTATTGCAAATTCAATTACAGAAGTCTTTTTCAATTTCAAATTCATTTTTTGATTAATTTAGAAAACTATTCTATGCTTTGTAAGGAAGATATTATTAACTAATATGTCAGATATTAAAAAAAATGTCATAAGATTGTATTAAGATTATTAGGATTACTTAGATTGTATTGTGTATACATATATATATATATATATATATATATATATATATATATATATATATATATATATATATATATATATATATATATATATATATATATATATATATATATATATATATACATACGTTGTTATTAAGGGCTTAATTTTTTGTGCCTGATAAATATTTTTCGCATAAAGTATAAAAAGAAAAAAGTAAATATGATTTGAGAGCCTAAACTTGTTTAATGGTAATTATCACAAAATACTGCATAAAAATAAAATATCGATTAATTGCTTTATAATTCAATATTGAGATGCAATATCAAGTTTTAAACATTTAATTTTAATCATAATCAATAAAATATGATTCTTTAATATGGGATAAATTTGTTAAATATGGTAATCTTTCTTTTTTACCAGGAATGTCATTACCATATGGTATAGTAATTTTACCCGATTTTTTCCATGTACACTATTGAGAAATTTCTAAGAGAAAAAGGTTAAATAACATTCATTAAATCGTTATTTTACCATATTCGTGCAAAATAGTAAAATGACTATAAATAAAATGTTATTCAAACTGTTAAGTGTAAGAAAAACCGTTTTTTAACTGCTTTCCTTAAAACTATTAAACAACCAGAATTTTAATTCATTAGTTCCACCTAATGATATAGTTCCTTAGTAAATGTAACCACTTAGTTCTTTGCAACTAGGTAAATATTAAAGTGAAGAGGGCAAATTTCTCTATATCATGAACGACTGAATGGTGATTTGAGTCCCAGCATTGACATATTAATATTTTCTCCATTCCCTTCAAAACTTAAAGTGTTCTCTGTGTTTGCCATCCTTGATTTGTGACTCTGACTATTAGAATACGATACTCTTGCTCTCACACACAGAGGAGCACCATAAAGCTACTTAACACAAAATGTCTAGTATTTCCCGTCTCTTTCAATAGAAACAACCTGATAAATTAATTAAACTACATTCCACGGTTCATTTGATAGAACACAAATCAACCATTACAAAACTCCACTGTCCATTATCTAACGAAAAGCCTTGTTCAAATGTCTAGTTAAATGGTTTTTTGTTTTTGCGGTTTTTAAACCATGCTAGTTGTAAATGGTTATAAAAAAACTAGTTTAGTTTTATATTTATTGTTTTTTTTATCATACTAGTTGTAAACAGTTTGAAAACCATTAAGGTAAAAAAATTTTACTGTAAATATAACAGCAAATTATGGAATGACTTTATAGTTAATTATGGATGGACCGACTACTGCCGGTTATTTTAAATTACAACTTTGTACAGAATACACAATAAAACCATTCATAAACAGGATAACAATTATCAAGTTCATAACGAAACAAAAGAAACTATTTTTGATTCAATACAGATTTTTTCCCAAATAATAGTAATCATTAATTAATTTTAAATTTTAATAACTATTTTTTTTGAACTATAATTTTCAAAAAAATTCTTTTTTACTGCAGTCACTTAGAAAATTAAATAAAACATCACATAGTTTTGCTGATGAAAAAACGCATTTAAAATTTTCATCCTAGGTTAAATGAAAAAGTAATTTAACAGTGAAATTGTTTCAAGTTGAAAAACAAGTATCATTTGAGGATTCCATCGCAAAAGATATATAAATATACATAATTTCAATTCTTTGCTCCAAATAGTTTTTCGGAAAAAATTTGAAAAGAGGATAAAATTTGTTATTACACTAGATATCATGAAACAAAACATTACTTCTTCGACCTTAATTTTAAAATCGATTTCAATTATGTATAAAGAAATATTAAAGTTTTTGAACATAAACCGGAAAAAAAAACGTTACAAAAATAATCAAACATTTCTTAAAATGTATAACAAACATTTCTTGAAGAGATATAGAAACAAAAATGAAACAATCTGAAAAAATGAAAAAATTTAAACAATCAGACAAAATTCTTTTTTCAAAGAGGAGTTGAGTTGTCCATCAGCTTTCATTTTGACATCTAGAACAATATGTAAATCATGCTCCAAGTAATCAAAAACGAATCAGAATTTTGTGTCATTTAGTTTTCTTTTTACAGTTAAATTTACAAAAGTAGAAAGGGAAGTACTGATTGTTTCCGTAAAATGTGACGTACTTACTACTGTTTTAATTTTTTTTTTTCATTTTTGAAGTATTTTTGAAATCCAAATGAGATTAGATACTTTGAAATTAGATATTCTATTTTTCCAAAGTAGTGTTTGGATTTGTAATAGTAAAAGTTAACTTTCTGGTTGATAGAGTTATATTAAAGCAACAAATTATTATTTTCAAATTTTGTCGAATAACATGTATGTAAATATAAATTTCAAATGTTACAAATTAATATTTTTATCAAATAGAAATTTTCTTTCTGAAAATATTTTAGGTACTTCAGAAAATCAAAAGGACTTTAATTTTTGAAAAATATTATAATGCCAGATCTAGATTAGAATTCCTATCAGCCATCAATAAACTTTTGAGCTTTTCAGACATCATTTTAGACCCGATTCATACATTAAATTCAAAAAATAATCCAATTAATAAAAAAAGTCAAAAATTTCTATAATATAGAGATCTTACAACATTTTAAGAATTTTTTTTAACGAATTATAAATAAAAAGAAACACCATTTTTAGTAAAACTTACTCCAAGTTATGATGCAAATCCCCTTTATAATGGATAAAACTACTAGTACTGGGTACTAAACATTTCAAAAAAAGTAATGTTTAGTACCCA
Organism: Parasteatoda lunata; assembly: GCA_949128135.1. Lineage (NCBI taxonomy): Eukaryota > Metazoa > Arthropoda > Arachnida > Araneae > Theridiidae > Parasteatoda > Parasteatoda lunata. Next base: position 32,588,892 of record OX421979.1, read on the forward strand.
TTAGAAGTGTAAGCACATTTAAGTGATGAGTTATTTGTGTCTTTTTTAAAATTTCAACATTGCCTAATAATGGCCTACTCATCTCAAGCAGATATTTTTAATCAAAAATTGTACTGTTTTTTTTTTAATTAACTTTGTAAGCAAAAATTTAAAACATGTGGAATTTATGTCTTTAACGTACAGCGAAAACAACTATATGGTAATGAAATTTCTGGTAAAAAAAATAAGTAAAATATCATGCACCTGTTAATAAAGATTCATTAGGTACTTTTTCCGCTTTAATGGTAATAGTTTACCCAAAATTCTAGTTTTCAAAATTATATTTTTATTACCACTCATTTAGTAACAAACACAAAACTGGAAAGTAAGTTTTGCTAAATAAAGGGTTTTTATTGGGGGTACTGGATTGGAGAGTAATCTTTCTCTGCTTCAGGTCAAAATTTCGATCTGTGGATGACTGGATGTATGATTGGGTCCACCCTATAAACAGGTGTGGCGTTGGGGTGGGGCAGAAGTCGAATTCTTGGTCATAGATGACAGCACTGGAAAACAAGAACAATCGATCCCCCAGTCGCTTAATGGCCTACGGCGACAACAACAACAACAACAAGGGTCCCATGCTCTGATGTATCCTGATAATATTACCAAATTTAACACGTTCGCCAATTTCTTTCACGTGTTATATAAACATCATTTTTTGTTAATCTTATTAAAAGTATTAACAAAGAGCCTCGGTAAAAATTAAAGAGCTTTTTCGTGTAACCATAGAGTTAGAAACGCGATAAAGTTGCTAGATTCTGGTTGTTTCGATCATACATTTTTTTCTTTTTGTATTGAATATTAATTAACTCTTTCAACTCGACGAACGAGATAAGTCGTCTTCCGGGAAACTTCGCTTTTTTCGAATACTTTTTTTTGTTGTTGTTGTTCAGGTGAATGTGTTAAGTTGGAATACGAATATAGCAAGTTTCTCTTATTATCTTATTCAGAAATTTGAGATCATTTTGTAAGAGCTTTATTACAGAAATCATAAAAGAAAAAAGTTTTTGTAAATTTCAAAAGGATTATATATCTTAAGAATCTCAATAATTTTCATTCAAGAAGACAAATCAAAAAATCAGCCCTTTTTTTACAGATACCGTATTAAAATGAAAAATAAGACATTTAAGAAGGGCATCTCTTAATAAATGGTAAAACCATAATTACATCTTCATATATTTAACAATAGTTTTTTTGTCAGTCTCTACAATTAATCAAAGTTAGACTTTTTACGCAACCTTTTTCATGGTTATACTTCCTTCACAAAAATTAAATCTTTATATCTAATTGTCTAAAGGTTTTCCTAATTCTCATATTAATTGCTAAATTTTATTAATTGATTTTTGATGTTTATTCAAATATAAGTTCTTGTTAAAAATGCATTATTGAATGAATGCTTATATCTAATTTAATGAACGATTAATTATTTGCATGATAAAATTTCTCAATTTATATAGCTATTTTAAATTGATGAGCACACACATATTAAACCGTCAAAATTGCTTAATATAATATACTATAATATTTTTACAACTCTGAAATTAGAAAAATCGTTAAAACCACTTCGTTAGCTTCTAACAATATTAAGTTAGGATTTTATACTATGAGTATGAAAATCAGTGTATTAAATTCAAATTTTTCAAAGTAAACCACTTAGTTTTTGTTACCTATAATGAACCGAGTGTTGATTTTTGAGCTATGTGCTGTAAAAACTACTTGTAAATTCCACTAGAAAAACGATATTCTACAGAAAGAAACTTTTTAAATAAAAATACAGACTACTTCTTTTTTTATCCAATATCACCAAAATGAAGAAAAAAATCATATTTTTTACGGTCTTTCTCTGAATATTTAACGGTTTAAAGCTGTTTTGTTTACATACCAGATTCTATGATTTGGACACCGTAAAAATGAAACATCGAATTGACGTTATTGTCAAATTGATACTCTACCGGATTATTATGTTTATCTAGATATAAGTTTTTGTTAGATTAATTTTCCAGACAGTTTTATAAGGGTGGTTTAATATAGCTTAAAGATTTTACACTTAAATATGAACTCAATAAGGCTTTTGAGATGAAAACGGCTTAAGATTTTTCTTCATAATGAACGATGAAGCTTCGGTAACTCAGGTGACAGAGCTCTCACAATGAGGTAATCAAGGTTTGAATCTCAGGGTTGACTTATCATACACATTCTGCTCACGGTACGCACCGACTACAATGCTAATATAATTGTATTTAACAGAGTTAAAATATGAGAGTTTGTTTTTTAAAAAAACGAAGATTATTTTCTAAATTAACAGTACTTATCTATTTAAAAAACAGATATTCGTTTTAAAATGACAGAAATTTTCAGTAATTTAAGATTTTTTTAGACTGGCACAACAGCCAGAATAAAAAGTGTTTTTTTCGCGTAAATTTAAAGAAATTTTTACAGTGTAGGAAGGAAAAGAACATTAATTTTTAAACCATTGGCGAGAAAAATCAATTTAAACATGGTGGTAAAAAACAGTACATTTTGATATTAATTTGAACATGCACGTTTTTATTTTTGCTAATGTCCATTTTTCGATTAAAAGAAATTAAAATACAGCATTTCTGAATAGCTTTGGTTTCTGAACCCATATCGAATGTCAAGCCCAACTTTTTCTTCTTATCTCCAAACTTATAACTCATTTTTATTGACCAATGCTGAAGACACAAACAATCACGAAAGCTTACCCTAGCTAGATGCTTTTATTCAGAACATAATTGAGAGAATCTTGGGTGTTTTGCAATGGGTTTAGCAGAATTTTGCCGTTCATTTTTTCCACATTATAAGCGTTGATGGAAAGCATTTTGAACAAGTCATACACTGAATGTGAATTTCTACTGTTACTTAGAACCGATTGTTAGAACTTAGCTTCTCTTTATTAAAAACAAAATATTTTTAATTTCTTACATATCAATAGTTGTTTCCCTGTATATATCAGACTTGATTTATTGATGTATGTATTCACATGTGTAAACATGTATTTTGCATTAAAAAGAAATCACCCTTAGAAAAGTTGTTTCAACAATGAATTAATATTGCACCTTTCCATTGAATATTATGTACACCTTAATGAGGTTATACTTTATGGGCTCCTGCGCAAATTTTTCCAGTTGTGGAGTCCTAAATAATCTCTCTGTTACCCTACTAAATACTACTGTAAAAAGAACCTCTAACTACAATTTTAAACATATTAATCAAACAAAGACAACTATTTTTTTTTCAAATTATTTACTGTAAAGAATGAAATGTTTCATTGTTTTATCGATAATACTTCTAAACTTGATTTTTGGTCAGACAGTACTAGAGGGCCATCTTGTCTTGATCTGAATTAGTTTTCGATGTTTAAATTACCATACTGTATAGTAATTACGTTTCTAGTTTTTTTAAAGCATAATTTTGATTAATAATACCAAACTGTGAGTTAATTAAACCATTCATTTGGAAATTTTTCCGTTCGTATGATAACAGGAAATTAAGGTTTCCAAAATTATAACTCTTTTATTACCACACATTTAGACAAAACTACAAAACTGAAAAATAAATATAAATACTGTGGTGTCAACTCTGGAACTTGAACCCCCGTTCTGTCGGTCATGAGAATGGCACATCGGCTATAATATGCATTTAACTGCAGGGAACCAAGTAGCATCCTTAGATGGGCCACGGTTAGTACAATAAAATTCTTTTTGTTTTATTGTATTTGGTAAAATCTGTTAATTAACTGTTTTTCTCACAGTTAACAGCTTTTTTTCACTGTTTTGGCTGAGTATGGTAAAATATCGATTAAAGAAAATTTCCTTTTAACCATTTCTCTAAGAAATTTCTATTTTTTTTATTTCGATTTTAACGGTCAGTTTAATTCTTCCACAGAATACCTTTTTGGAACCTCTATTTTGGACCATAATAAGGATTAATTCTGCTAAACCCTTAAGAATGAGTTGCATTAACTCATGTTTTCGTCCTAGTTAAACCCTAGTATCGTGAAGTTAAATTTAAAAAAAAGCTGGTTACAGGATTCAAATTCACTGTAAAAAATGAATACTCAAATCTCACAAAACTTTCTTCGTTTTTCGAACCCATCATTTGAAACCATTTCCTAGTATATGCTCTAAGTGAGCATTTTGTCAAAGTGACGAAACAATTACCGCTACTATTTCGTGAAAATGGATTCCATCAGGAGTAAAGAATTCTCTTTCCTCTCATTCCATATAATTTTTCAATTAAAAGTTAAGCGACATTGTTTATTTCTTCTCCGTGGGCACCATTTAGGTGAGTCAACGTCCCCTTACATCGATAGATAGAACAGAGAGATAAATTACATTCATGCTCGAAGCGGGATTCGAACCAGTGATCATCACGGTATGAGAAGAACTCCTAGGCCACCATACGTGCCAATCAACTTATGTTTTCCTTCTAGTTTCGATCGTCTAATCTTCATTCTAGTTCCATCATTCTAGCTTCCAAACTCCAGCAATACACTGTAATGAGGTTCAAAGTTATGGCCACATTTTCGTCATATAATTGAGAGTTTAGGTTTCATCAAAAATTCACGTGATTTCGTGACGAAATGGTTCTCAAAATTAACGAAATACAACTCAATGATTGCAGAATCCTCAAAAGTGAGAGTTCTATATCCGAAAGTGTTTTCCCCCTATTAAGGCCAAGGGAAACTTAAACGGTATTACGGTTCTAACAGTTTTTAACTTACTTGTTTTAGTATTTTTAGCATCAATAGCGTTTTTAAACTTACGTTTTTTATAAGATAATTCTTCTTAAACACTTTTTAGCAATTTTTTAATTAGGTTTATTTTCTTTTTTTCTTTTTTTTTCCGCTTGCTTAATGTCTCTCCTCAGAAATTTAAAATAAACCTAAATTACAAAAAAGAAAGACATTACAAAAAATGACTCTCAATTTTTTTTTCTTTCTGCGAAGTACTTGTTGTAAGAGGATAATAAAAAAAATAATGGAAATTTTGCTCTTGAGTCTCCTTATAAGAGGAATTAAAAATTTTTATGCATATTTTTTACCTTGAGTTAATTACATCATTATTCATTAATATAAGACTTAAAACATTTAAGTAGAATGGTATTATCTAAAAATAAGGTGAACTTAAAAAGAATGCTGCCTTTGAAATTTCTTTTCCACTTACGTGGCTGTTTGTTAAAAAAATAAATTCTTTAAGACTATTTTATATGATGCTATTAATAAAAAACTGTTTTATTTTGCCTAAAAAAAAAACAATTTTAAGACCTCGGTTGCTTTGTTTATGTCGGTGATTAACTAAATTTGAGAAGCTTGCATTTACTTTTAGCGGGTGTTTCTTTGGGTTTCTTTTTTCTCTCATTGCTCTTTATGAAATAGATAATCGCCAAATTTTTGTGCATTATGCATTAGCGCATTATTAGAAAAAATAAATTTATTTAATTATTTCTTTTGATAATAAAGTATAATTGATAAGTTTTTATAACTGCCACTAGTTTTTAAATATTTCCAGAATTAAGTTATTTTACAGATTTTTAATTAGTTTTAAATATTTTAAATATTAATGGCTAAATATTGCCACTAGACTTTTGTAAAATAATTTTATGTCTTCAGCATTATATTTTTTTCAAAGCTTTACATGCTTAGAATTTATAAAATAGTAAATTACTATTACTTTATGTAATCAGTTGCAACCAGTATTGAAAATTTGTTTCTAATAATAGATTTCTTACGGAAAACAAGTATGATGAAAACTTCAAGAATATAATAAAAATTACCGTGCTTCTGGCCCTATGGGAACACCAAAAAGCTAGATAATTTTTATCGAAGCGATTTAGTAGTGATTTTGATAAAATTAACATAATGTGCGTTAAAATTAGGTAAATTTGTTTATTTTTTATCATGATATCACACAGTATGGCACAAAAACCAATTATTCGTTAAAATTTACTTTTCAATTTTGCAGTTATTATTAAATGAGAGGTAATAAGAACTATAGTTTTGAAAACCAGAAATTTTCGATTTACCATTACCATATGAGTGATAAAATTACCAGATAAATGGTTTAAATATCATATATTTTGGTTTCATTTACCAGAATTATATTTTTTTAACAGAAACGTCATTATTATACAGTACGGTAATTTTAACATATTTTTTTCCGTGTAGTTTTTTTTTTTTTTGTGCTAAATATATGAAAGCATGGTAATGTCTCAGCTATTATGAAAATTATTTTTTTAATATGTACTGTTTTTTTTTTACTAAGCAAATTCTCAATATTTGAAAATTAAATAAATAGGAAGTTCGAAAAAGCGTTGGTAATTTCCAAATATTTAGTATTGGCATTTTTCAAAAGGTAAGTATTTAGATTTTTTTTTTTAAATTTAATATTCTTAAATTTCAACAGTCAGTTATAATTTATAACAACATTAACAATAATTTTATTTTATTTTCCTTTTTTTTAAATTTAGTTTTTATAAAATTGACGACACGAATGAAACCAAATCTAATTTTTTAAAAAATAAGTAATTTTAAAATTTATGTTCAAAAATCAAGTATTTTCAGAATTGTAAGAAACAAGTCATTCCAAACATCAATTTTCAGTTCTATGATCCAAGATCACGTATTCTCATTATTTGAAAAAGAAGCATTCAATTTTCAATTATTACGTTTCAATTTAAGTTCCCGATACACAAGTATCCCACATTTTTGAATCAACTTTTCATTCTTTTTTTACTTAATTTGTGAATAAAACAACTGACACATTAAAAGAGTTACTTCACGTAGGCAAACTCGTATTACCCTAACGTTATAAAGTGTCACTTTATCATTTTCTAAAAATTGGCAATGCACACCAGGTTGAATTTTTTCTAATAATAAGTATACTTTTTTTTTAATTGAGGCAGAAATTTTTTTAACTTATTGATTTGAATATTTTTAGAAAATATTTCTTTGGTATTACGAGCGAATAACACATTGTGTCTGCTAGTTCCCTAGGGTAGTGGTTCTTAAGTGGTGTTCGGTGGAAGCTTAGGTTACCGTGGTAGGTCACAAGGGTTCCGTTAATTAAAACATTTTAATTTGTTATAATTTCGAAACCTGCCATTAAATTTTACATTTCATTAGTTATCCACTATTTATTTATCAATTCTGGTATTTTTATGGATGTGGTTGTGACATGGTCACTTTTAAGAATATTTACTGTAAAGGAAGGAGTGCCTGGCCTCCTTCCTTTACAGTAAATATTCTTAAAAGTGACCATGTCACTACCACAATGGAATTATTTGTTTGTTATTAAGAGTGAATAACGCTTTGTGTCTCCTAGTTCCCTAAAGCAGCGGTACATAATGGTGTTCTGCGGAAGCTTAGGTTACCGTGGTAGGGTAACAAAGGTTCCGATAAATGAAACATTCTTAATCAGTTGTAAATTTCGAAACTAGTCATTAAATTTTATATTGCATTAATTATCCACTAATTATTTAATAATTTCGTTGTTTTAATTGAATTTTTTTAATTAAAATGCTTGTGAAGAAAGAAGAAAAATTTAAAAATGTATTTTCCAATAACAATATCTTGAATGAATAATGAAAAGGATATGCCTTTATGAAAAATTGCATCATTATTTCACGTCAAATAAAAAATAGCAATTAAGAAGTATGTTTCTCTATTAACCAGTCTCAACTTTATTTATTTATCTTATTTTGATATATTTTTTTTTATTTCAACGAAAACCATATTTCATCTAATTCATTTTCAGTTTATGCACATACTAAAATCAAATTATGAATAAGACTAGAAATCGCTCCAGACCTTAACTTCAACTTTCTGACATAAAACCCAATTTTAAGACTAGTATTGATTAAAAGATATGATGAAAACATTTTATACTTCATACATTCATTTTTTTCATACATTCATTCGCCGACCCAATTTTCGGGCTTAGGACTACTAATGTTCAACTCCACAGGCTTGTAATTTTGAACCCAATCCAGAAGACAAGGAAACTCCTGGATCTAGTATTGGGAGAAATGAGCCTTTCTGAAAGATTTTTTGATGCAATTAACCCGAATTTGCGTTACATGGAAAGGAAGACCACGAGAACTTCCCACGAACGCATGATCCGACTACCACTAAGAATATTTTACGTCAGCACTGTGGTCGGTGCAAGCCGGAAGCGAAATCGCTGGGATTCAAACCCAGTTTATCTCATCAGACGGTGAACGCTCAATCCTCTGAGTCATTTGATTTATATATTCACAATCACTAATGAAATTTAGTCATTAAGTTTGGAGGTGTCTCCAAAAAAAGATTAGGGCTCCATAACATTTATTTTAATCTAAGTTATCTACATTTTATTTTAATCTAAAGAATAATATAAATTAATTTTTTGTCCGAACAAAACATAAGTAGACAAAAGAATTTTAAGTAACTGAACATTTACTGTGACTTATTAAAATGAAAGTTATAATTTTCTGATTTAATCAATTCCTTATCGATTAAATTTATTCGAAAAATACATTTTATATACAGAAAGAAAAAGATTTACATATACCAGGAAACCCTTATATACACAGCAAAAATTCCGGATCAAATCACGATGGAAAAGTATCGGCACTTAAGATGCCGGTATATTTTATCGTAAAAATAATTTCACCACAATATGTCATGGAACAAAAAATTTTATATACTGTAATTTTTGCAGCAATAATTACCATGAAATCACTGAATCTCTCTAATTAATTCAATACAACTGCAATAATTACTGTACAATAACTTACGGTAAAATGGATTTTACGGTGAAAGAGAATTCACGGTAAAATAGATTTCACAGTAAAATGGATTTTACGGATGAATCACCCTAAGTGCCGGTAATTTGCATCGCAATTTAATTTTAATTTTACAGTATACGGTTTGCCAGTTAAAGAAATGCCCAAATTCTTGAGTATAAATTTACAACGATGCATTAAAAAAGCAACTTTCTCTATGTAAAACTAGAAAATAAGCTTCTATTGAAAACTACTTCCGAGGAAAGGGACAGTTATATTTTTTTTTAGCTCTTCTGAAAAAACGGGAAATGGTAGGAATTTTTTTCCTTTTAGTTTCTCCCAGTAAATATAAGATGGCTTTTTCGTGACATAAAATAAGACATATCCTTCAGTTTTTAGTAAAAATAGGTTAGTATAACTACTTTAAAGTGAAACAAGATATAATAAGATTGACGCACAATAACTTGTTTATAATAAGAATAGTATAAACTTTGCTCAAATTTATTTAAATATTTCAATCCATTTATTATGTACGACAAATCACTAAGCATGGAGTTAAACTTAATATAAGAACTAAGAATATTTCAAACCTAGAAAAAGTTTTGAGAAATTTATTTGAATACATTATTTTTGTGAGAGATATTGAAAATTCTTAAGAGTCGTTCAATGGACACAATAAAGAGCACTTAAGAATTTTTTAATTAATTATATGACACTAGGAAATATAGTCAAATCTACCAAAATATGGTAAACTTTATCGTGTTTCTGGTCAAATCTCCGTTTCTGGTAAAAATGTGTTCCTGGCATCAATTTTTTCTCTAACAGAAGAGCGAATGACTATTCAATTGACCTGTGCAAAACATTGCAAAGCATCAAGTGGAATACAAGATAAGTAAAATTAAGGAGCATATAAAACTAAGGAATAAATAAAACTTAATAAGAAAAATAAAGTTAGAAATAAGCGAATTTTATAACAATTTAAGTAACTATCTTAATTTTATCAAAATACTAAATATCCCACCGTACGCCGAAGAATAGTGATATGGTTTACTTATTTGAAAAAGTTTGGAAGACTTTTGAAAGATCTCCCAATCATTGATTTTGAATTATGAATTGAAAAAAAAAATGCAAAATTTTTCTCTGAGAGAAGAGCAAACGAGTATCTGATTGGTATAAGCTAGCAATCGCGCAGCATCAAGTTGAATGCAAAATAAGTAAATCTAAAGAGTTAAGTAAAGTTAAAGGAAGCCGAATTTTATATCAATTTAAGCAACTCTCTTAATTTCATGAAAATATTAAATACTACACTGTACGCTGCTTAAATATATCGATAAAGTTTAGACATTTGAAGCACCCAGGAACACTTTTGAAAGATCTCCCAAACATAGGATCGGAATTACGAATAAAAAAAAAGGACATTTTTTTTTCTAATAGAAGAGCTATCGAGTATCCGATTCGCATATGAGGGAGATCACAAAGTATCAAGTTGAATACAAGATAAGTAAATCTAATGAGTAAACAAAACTAAAAAAGTAAAATAAAGTTAGAAGTAAACGAATTTTATATAAATTTAAGAAACTATCTTAATTTTATAAAAATGTGATTGATACAAAACTGTTCATCGCTTAAAAATATAGGTAAGGTTTACTCAGTTGAAGTGGTCTTTAACACTTCTGAAAGATCTCCCAATCATTTTGGAATTAAGAATTTAAAAAAAAGCAAATTTTTCTCTAATAGAAGAGCTAACGAGTATCCAATTGGCACATGCGAGAGATCACAATATATCAAGTTGAATACAAGATAACTAAAACTCATGAATGAACAAAACTAAAAAAATAAAATAAAGTTAGAAGTCAACGAATTTTATATCAATTTAAGTAACTATATCTTAATTTTAAAAAAATGTTTGATACCTAACTATATGTCTAAAAATATAGATATACTCAGGTGAAATAGTATTTAACACTTCTGAAAGATCTTCCAATCATATGTTCGGAATTACGAATAAAAAAAGCAAATTTTTCTCTAATAGAAGAGCTAACGAGTATCCGATTGGCATATGCGAGAGATCTCAAAGTATCAAGTTCTCTTAATCACTTAAGCTATCGACATTCTTCCAAACGAAAGGTAAAGCGAGAAAGTTCGATATAAGTTTCAAAAGACATCAAAGCAAATGGTTTTATAATATCCAGTAGAATCATCAGGCGTTAATGTCTAAACTTTTCAAAGATGAATACACTTTTAAGTTTTTTTTTTTTAAATGAAGACTTTTTGTTTGCTTTTTATAACAAACAATTGTTTCGATATATTTTTGTAATGCAAATTAACGGAAAATTTACTGCATTTGAGTTGTTCTAACTTTATGGTATGTGTTTCCATGTAAGATAACTATAGAAAATGGTGCAGAAATATATTGTAGTTTGTTTGTTTTTTGTAACCGCAAATAAAATTATACTAATTTGTTACATAAATGGTTATTTATATTTGTGAGAAAAAATTAAATTACAAAAATAATTTAATTTAAACTGAAAATAAATCATAATAATACACTTATAAAACCAATTTAATGTTTTTTTTCTAAAACTAAGAGAAAAAAAGTTTAAATTAGTGAAAACCGGCAATTTCGACCAAATATATTAGAAATGTAGTTCAATTGCTTTCCAAAACTCTTTAAAATTTTTATCTCTGATTTTCAGAAATGAAACTAGAGGGCTTTTTCTTATAAAAAAAATATAAAATAAATAAATAAAATAATAAAAATAGCGCTGACGATAAAAGGAGCCAAATACGGAAGTTAACTCCCGAAAATAAAAATAAAATGTTTTTGTTTTGCTTTAAGTACTTTCACCCTTAATTATTTGAATAAATTATATTTTAAAACATATAAAATTCCTTTTCAGAAATTAATTTTAGAATCCTAATTTTTTTTGGCAGAATGTTCTTGCATCTGAATTACAGTTTTGAGAAAATATCTTTACCCTACTACACATTACAAGAAAGCTTATTATAAAATTCTTAAAGTTCCGTATGTAGATTTTTTCAAATGTTAGCGAAGTTTTCAACTAAAAGCTAAGGTCTAAGTTTGAATTTGTTATTTGTATTTAACTTTAAATAAGAATATTTATATTTTTTTTTTAAAAAGTGCAATAATTAAACAATGTATATAGTTCTATTTCATTGTTTTTTAAAATGTTTTAACCATTTTAGTTCTAAATACAGCTATTCATATTATTGAGATAAAAAATATAATTTTGAAATTTATGAATTGTAGTTTGTTGTAGGTCTATTAGCATGGCATGAAAATTTTGTATCTTTATAAGCTGACTTTTCCCTTTCAAAAATATGAATTTTCAATTAGTTATAATCACAGTGGTTTTTATTTAAACATTTTTATTTATTTATTTTTTGAATAAGATGAGTTGATAAATAAGAGGCGTTACAGTAGTGTTCGAGTAATAGCGAATTCATTGCAAGGTGATTTTATAAGTTAAAAAATACAAAATAAATTTTTTATTGATAATCTATAATTACTTTTTTAATCTTTACACCATAAACCTTATTTAATTTAATACTAACATTCACAAATTTTATCAATACTCTTTTTTGTTTGTTGTACTAAATTTAATTACTTTGAATGAAATTAGTTGAAACAAAAGCTCTCCACTAAATTATTTGTTTATCTAAATTAAGTTTTATTCACTTCGTTTTCCAGCAGTCAGTTTTAAAACAATTCTCAAATGAGCTACAAAAGAAACTTGTGCCACGTACCCTTTTTATTTTCCGAAAGTTGATACTTTCTCAATCAAGGTTTCAAACTCCCAAGAGGAAGATATAAACTCTTCTTCAGATAGTTCTTAAACTTAATTCCATCTAATGTATATTTGAATGCTTTTCCTAGTACTTCTGAAACACATGAGAAAAAGTTCCTTAAGTTACTTTCACTTGTTTTCTAGCAGTTGGAATCTATAGTTTTTTTTTCTGTGGTACTTCATTTAGATTTAATAATTATATATATATATATATATATATAATATATATATATATATATATATATATATATATATGGCGTTGGATTTTGCCAGTTTCACCCAATCTCTTGTATTAATCAAAATTTTTATTTTTTTATTTTTTCTGTGGTACCTTATTTAGATTTAAATGTAAAAGCTAATAACGTATAGATTACATAGTCAATAACATGTAGATTGCACGCCCCACTCTGGCATAGCTGTTAGCTCCACTGGATTTTGCCAGTTTCTCTTAATCTCCTAGCTTAATAAAAAAATTCAGCAATTAAAATCGATATATATTTTTTTCTGTAGTACTTCACTTAGATTTAATTGTAATAGCTAATAACATATAGATTACATAGTCAATAACATGTAGATTGCGCGCCCCACTATGACATAGCTGCTAACTCCACTGGATTTTTCCAGTTTCTCCCAAAATCATAAAAAAATTCAGCAATTAAAATATATGCTTTTTTCTGTGGTAGTTTACTTAGATTTAATTGCAATAGCTAATAACATATAGATTACATAGTCAATAACATGCAGATTGCACTCTGACATAGCTGCTAACTCCCCTTAATTTTTTCATATTTCCCCAATCTCTTGGTTCAGTTGAAATTTTTTCATAAGTTAGTTAAGAAAATTTTTTAAAGTTAAGAAAGTTTTTAAAAAAATTACAGTAAAAATAGATTTTTTGACCAGTTTGTTGTATGCTTCAGTATTTAAATAAAATTTCTGCAAATTAATAAATAAATAAATTATTTTTTTAATTTAAAACTCTCTTTTTTGAATTGATAAAAAACAATGCTTGAAGCGATTAACAAATATACTATCTAAAATTAAATAAATATTTACAGTTAAGTACCAACACTTAATAGTGTCCAGATTGCCAGTGTTTGAAAATACTCCTAGGTTTCATTGCTTGGACTAATAAAAAAAGCAAAAATCGAGAATTAGTCATTATTTTAACTGATTTTATCAATGTTGGAAACTTTCCTAATGTTAATACTTTAACATTTAAGTGTTACGTCGCGTTTTAAGCACTTAAATTGTAACTTTTTTATACCCTCTTTGGCGAAAAAATTTCAAAGGACATTGAGATATATTAATTAATTAGTGTTAGGCATTATACAAGTTGTAAAATGAACAAAAAAAACCTTCTATCTTGATCTTAAAAACTTATTAGGACTTATAACTCTCGTTGAATGGGTGCTGAGAATTTCCATTTGAAAATGCATTCATTAAAATAAGGATTAAAAGTTTAAACTACTTATTAATATTACTTTTCCCCCATCATATTCTTAATCATACAATTAAAAATCACACTCTGCCTACTTGTTATTTTTTTTCAGTCCTCCATATATCCATCCATTAATTAATCGATTTATTATTATTATTTGTATTTATTTTTTTTTCAATTAATACGATCCGATTTTTTTTTAAATTATGAGTCGCGGAGGTTTTTTTTTTTTTTCATCATACAAGTTTGAGTGAATGCTAAAAGAACTATAATACGTTTAACATTTCTCTTAGAATATATCAATAAATTCACATTAAAGTTTATAATGAAACAAAGAAAAAAGTATGGTAAAAACTGTCAGAATGCATGTTTCTGGCTCAATGGGAACGCTAAAAAGCAGGTTAGTGTTTACCGAAGGTCTTCGGTAATGATTTCGGTAAAATGAACAATAAAATTTGTTTTATAATAAGTGATAAATTTGGTAAATGTGTTAAATTTGTGAATTTCTTCATGACATCTTAATGCATGGTATAAAAACCATTTCTTTGTTAAAATTTATTTTTCAAGTTTTGTATGTTTCACTAAATGTGAGGCAATAAGAAATGTAATTATGAAAACCAGAATGCTTGGTCAACTGTTACCATTTGAATGGAAAAATTACCAAATGAATGACTTATCAGGTATATTTTGGTGTTAATAACCACAATCATGTTTTTTTACCAGACCATACAGTACAATATTTTCACCTGTTTTTTTCTCTCTGCCCTGATTAATGTTCCTTTTCTTTCGTCACACATCTATTCATTCAAGTTATTTTTTCAGTATTATGCTAACCTGTCAATTAAGTACATACATTTTTTTTTGTAATTATTTTTTTAAACTTAATATCGATTCAATTTTTTTTTTAAAGAGACACAATTTTTTTTTCATCGCATTTAAACTGTGTAATTTGTATTCCGATACAGATTTAAAATTTGATCGAATGCTAAAAAAAACCTATAACTGTACTTTTTTTTCTTATTATTTTTTCAATAAATACACATTGAGCCGTGATGGCTCGCTCAGGGGATAAAACGTTTGCCTTCCAATGAGGCGACCCGGGTTCGAATCCAAGTGATCCCTGGTCGATACAAATTCCGCATCCGGCCTGCAGCAACCACAGTGCTGGTGTTAAAATCCTCAGTGGTAGACGGCTCATGGGTAAGCGTCCCCTTGCCATCAGGCTAACCATGGGAGTTTTTCGTGGTTTTCCTCTCAAATGCGGGTTAGTTAAATCAAATTGCTCTCCACGAAGGCAAATTTTTCTCATTACTTGATCCAGAAGCTCCCATGTTTTCTGGATTGGGTTCAAAATTACAAGGCTACGTAGTTGAACATTAGTTGGTAGTCAACCGAATTGTTTTCCTTGTTGTTGCAAATTGTTTTTTACAGGGAAATAATTTTCCTTAAACATAGAAAAGTGTTCTTTTTAATTCAAGGGCTATCTTGTAAACTGCCCGATTGTTGACGCCCGGTGGCTGAGTGGTAGCGCTTCGCCCTCCCGTTCCACAGGCCCTGGGTTCGATCCTCGGGCCGGGCAAGGTTGACTCAGCCTTTCATCCTTTCAGTGAGTCGATAAATGAGTACCAAGCATGCTTGGGAAGTAAACACTGGGGGTTTCGCGTTCAGCTGACCACCTAACCGGAACATCTGCTTCTGCACCCCAGAGCCCAAAGGTCAAGAAAACTGAGATGGGCACAGTAGGCCTTGGCCCGCTATGGGCTGTCACACCACTGAGTTTAGTTTATCTTGTAAACTAATACATATTTGTAAATGTCGTGAAATACCGTGAATTAGAAATGCTGGCTCTGGATTGACGGATTTAGTTATATCAAGTGAACTATACTATTTAATGAATTTCATGACGTAAGGTATCCTAAACTACTACAATTTAATTAAATATAAAATGTACAAAAAACATATAAGAAAATGTACAATAATGTACAAAACAAACAAAAAACAAACACCACACTGTAAAAGATTCCCGATCAAATTACTGTATAAAGAACCGGCATCATTCATACACCTATTAAACCGTAAAATATTATACCGTGAATTTTACAGTACTATATATTTAATTAGAACACCTTAGTGATTTTACAGTAAATATTGCTGTAAAAATTATGATACACCAGATTTTTCGTTCCGTAATATATTCCGGTAAAATTGAATTCTTCGATAAAATGTACCGGCACTCTGAGTGCTGGTACTTTTTACCGCTATTTCTTACTGTGCATAAGCGCGTATAATAGTCAAATTAATAAAATTTTGAGGAACTTAAAAAGCTTTTATTATAAGTCTAAGAATATTTTTCAACTTCATCGATTAGAATATTTTTAATCTACACTGTTTTATTTTATAGTTTTATGATTTTCTTTATATTCATTTTTTCCAGAGTTATTTTCTCAAGTTTTCAATTTTAATCATATTTATTCGTAATTTGCATGTATAAAGATAAGGGATCATTTATAATAGATTTAAATTTAAGTTAAACTATTATAAAAATCAAGTTATGTGTAATTAAATTCTAAACGAAAGCTTTATCTATATTTTGTTAGCATTATAGTTTAAAACGATTATTAATGACTGAGAGACAACTAATTTCTAAAGTCTTTACAAAGATGATGTACATTAAACTTTTGTTCTCTTCAATATATTTACGATTATTAAAATAGTTAAGCTAATTATTTTAAAGAATCTATGTGTTTTACTTAAAGACTATTAAGTTGGAAGTGATCAAACAAACAGTGTATGTAATTATTCAAAATTAAACTCCTTGTTAAATATTTACTTTGATAATTTAAAAATTATATTTAGTCATTAAACAAGCGTAACTATTTAAATTTTATTATTCTAGTTAAACGGTCTACTAATTATAAACGTTAATCTTAGAAAATATTCGTTTTATGAAAGATATCTAGGCTATTGTAATATGATTAATATGATAATAATTGCATGTGGTTAACTTCAAAGCTAGTAATTAGTTACCATTAGTTAAGGTAACCATGTGAAATCATTTATGCAAAAACTATGCAAATACAATAGGGAAAAATTGATTCTTAAGAAAAATTTATTCAAATAGAATATCAATTTCGCCACATCGTGATTGCTTTC
The DNA here is from genome assembly GCA_949128135.1 of Parasteatoda lunata. Lineage (NCBI taxonomy): Eukaryota > Metazoa > Arthropoda > Arachnida > Araneae > Theridiidae > Parasteatoda > Parasteatoda lunata. The sequence goes on from OX421979.1 coordinate 32,606,115, forward strand.
AAGTTCAAAATATGTTTTAGTTGAAAATTATGCATTGTTCGAAAAATCTCTCGGAAAAAATGGGTAAATAACAATTTATTTAATTCTTATTTTACCATATTCAAACAAAACAGTCAAATAACCTTAAATAAGGGGATATTCAAACTGTTAAATGCGAGAAAAACTGCTAAGGTCCTACTTTCACCCAGTAGGTTTAAACAACCAGAATTTCATCGCCTAAACAAGGCTAAATAATAGAAGCCACTTAGTTCCTAGCAGCTGGGTATATATCATAACCGAGAGAACTATTCTGTTAACCTCATGGCAGACAGGACGGGGGTTCGAATACCAGCGTTTTCTTCACGATATTTTCTACATTACCTTCAACACAAGAAGAGTTTCTAATGTCCTTCATTTTTTAATTTGTGTCCCTGGACTATTAGAATACCATACTCTCATTCACGCATAAATGACAGAACACTATGCAAAAAAAAGTCTAGTGTTTCCCATCTTTTACTCTAGGTGAAACAACCAGATAAACTAACTAAACCCCATTCCACGGTTCACTTGATAAAATACAGCTCAACAACAACCTAATTGTTAAATTTCATTTTTGCGGATTTGAAAGTATACTAGTTTTAAATGGTTAAAAAACCACATAGTTTTGTAATCATGTTTTTGAACTATACTAGTTGTAGAACCTCAAAAGTAAAAAAAAATGCTCTTTACTGCAAATTAGATGGACAGACTACTATCGGTTATTTTACCGTTATTTTAGAATAAAAATTCTAACAGTGTAGGATAGTTTTCCGATTAACCATGATATAAAGAGACTTCAATCTCAAACTCAAATTTGGTGCATTCCTGTTTGTGGAGTGAATCATCAATTATACATCTCTCTTAAGTGATCGAAGGTTCCGCTTTCCTTCAATTAAGGAAGTGGGGGAGCACTACTTCCTTCTTCACAATTAGAGGCTTGATTCATAATTCTAACTAATTATGTACAGAGCGCTATAAATAAAAACACCCTAAATCTAATGATTGGATTTTCACATACTACTACTCAATTTCAATGTTCGGATGGAGGTCACTTCAAATATGCTAAATAATTTGTACAGATGATATTTCAAGTTGTGAAATAAGACACAAAAACTCACTTTCTCTGAATAAACATAACTTTTTTTCGACGGATCATGATTCCTGACCCCCAAGATATAGGGAGTATTCATTATCTAGAAAATATGACCCCTATAGTTTGGTTAGAAAGCAGTCAAAAGTTTGGTTCGTTATTGTTAATTTTACCATTTGCGTATTTCTCCATATCTGGAGAACCTTTTAAGCGAATTAAAAAAAATTGCAGAAAATTGTAAAAAAAAATATCTATAAAGCTTATTAGATGCAAAAAATTACTTTTAGAATAAATAAAAATTTACATTTTAATTTTTTTTCTGTGATTATATGAGCAGTGTGAGCACTTGTTTGAGATTGCTTAAGACACATAAGAATCTGCATTTTGCAATTTAAATTAAAATCATTCATTTATGTATCATAAAGGTTCTATCAACGATGCAAAAGCGTTTAAATTAGTTTTAGGAAGTTTTTCAATGAAGTTAAGATCATTTAACCTTAAACTAAAAAAAAAAAAAAAAAAAAAAAAAAAAGCATTTACCATTTACAAAACCGTTTGCTAAATAAAAAAACTTTAAACTGTTATATTCCAATATAATCTATTCCATATGTGACACCTGGATTCAAGTCCTGACATGAAAAATATGATGACTATATTATTAGTAATACATTACCTGAAACATTATAAAACATTTTTTATACGTTTGGCTATAAAATTAGTTTGCAATATTTCCGAAAATATTTAATTTGAAATATTTTAGGAAATTCATTTTACAAAATTGTTTCATAATCTCGTCCTATTAACTGCATAAAATTCCAAATCAAATTACGGTATAAAGTACTGGCACGTTGGATGCAACACCCGTCAAATCCATTTTTACGGTAAAATTTAAAACATTAATTTTTAGCGCAATATTTTTTTAACTAGAAAGATTTAGTGATTTTACGGTAATTATTACCTTAAAAATTATGGGATATCACATTTTTTGTTCTGTAACATGTTCTGGTGGAATTGGAATTTACGTTAAAAAGTAGCGGCACTCTGAGTAGCGGTACTTTTTACAATAATTAGACCTAGAAGTTTTTACAGTCTACAAAGAAACATAGAAGTATTTTTAAAGTATACTTATTTAATAGATTTAAAATTATTCGAATCAATGAGGCAATTTTTTTCCACGTCAGAAATTAATAAACTATATATGCGTTTGATAATTTTCATTACTGACTTCAGTTTCTCATCTAACTTACTTTCACGTCTATAGATAACAGTAAAAATTAAATTGTTCAGTTTCAGGTGAAAATTGTATATTTGGAAATTAAAAGTTATATATATTATATATATATTATATATATATTTATATATATATATATATATATATATATATATATATATATATATATATATATATTTATATATATTTATTTATATATATATATATATATATATATATATATATATATATATATTTATATATATTTATATATATATATATATATATATTTATATATATTTATATATATATATATATATATATATTTATATATATATATATATATATATATATATATATATATATATATATATATATATATATATATATATATATATATGTAATACAAAAATTATTAATACTTTTGTATTAATAAAAGAAATAAAACTCTTTCGTTTTCATAAAATGTCTTTGTTAAAGAATAAGCGTAGAGAGATTTTATTTTGGGAATTCAAGGCTGATAAACATACGATTGAGTTATTTTTAGAATCTCTCCCCCTTTCACTTCCATATAAGGAAGCACGAAATGATTTTCCTTAATGCGTAAGGATACAAGAATGTCAGAGACTGTGCCTTTTTACTCAAATATGTGTTAGTATAAAAGCGAGAGCAATGCTTTTCGCATGGCTTTTTCATCATGTTCTAATCCTGATAAGTCGTTCCGGAATTGTCCAAAGTCTTGTCCACCCCCTCCCTTGCGGAGTGTGGATGTGAATTGTTATCGATACCAGCCTACTACCATTAATAAAGCTTTTTGGAGTGTATCATGGCTTACGACTGCATTATTAAAGCTAAATACACCATTGATAACAGGGATGAAGCTCTGTTATTATAAGTCTTGCAGGATATTTGCTTGGTCGAGGAAACCAGTGTTTCGAAAATCTTTTGAGGAAGCGCCTGTAAATTCGAAAACCTCATCCCGGGGAACGAAAAAAGAGAATCGCTTATCCCGGACGAAAGAAGAAAGTTGCCTATTCCGCAGTGAAAAAAAAAAAGAATGAAGGAAGGAAGGATTGATTTCACTACCTGTACACCTCATCGCTAGTTGAATGCTGACGTTGGCTCGAGCTCGTCACATGCCTCTCTGTGTTGATCGAGATGACCCTACAGTGTCCAATCTGGAAATGACCGATGACCCTACAATTCCGTAGTGCTCAAATTGTGAAAACAAAAGTGATATGTGCGCGTGTGTGAAGTCCCGAAGACTTATGTGGAAAAAAAAATGAAAAAAGAAAACAAAAGTGAATGTGCGCGAATCTAAAGCATGAATATTCAGGAAGTGCAATGATATTTTTTTCTTTCTCTTCAAAGAAAAACAAAAAGTCATGAAGGCCGAAAGAAAGTACTGTAGATACATATTTTTTTTATCCTCTTACTTTTCTTTCTCACTAGTATGATAAAATATTTTAGTGATATTAGATATGAGTAGTATTCTAACATTTTTATTTCAATAATTGAATAGAATTTTATTAAGAGTTAAAGTGCTATATATATATATATATATATATATATATATATATATATATATATATATATATATATATATATATATATATATATATATATATATATATATATATATATATATATAATAAAGTAAATTTTTATATAAAAGTAAAAAATATTTTTTGTTTTGTTTTAGAGCATTAATTAAAATATTGTTTTATTGTAATTTTTAATTTTTCTTATGGTGTATTTTGATAACTATTAGTTTTTTACTGAGATTATAACTACATTTAAAAATTACGTATTGATTAAAAAATACATTAAATTTTTATATGCAATATATGGTGATAAAAAAATCAACATATTACTATCATATTGGATGATTTATAGCTTTTTCATACACATTTAATTATTCATTGTTAAATAATCAAATTAATTCCATAATTAAGATGTTTTTATGTACCCAAACAACAGATATTAAACTTCCCTACCATTTTTATTTCCAAAAGCTAGCAGACACTGCATTTTATGACACGTGCAGAACAAGTGTAAATTAGAAATGCAATTTTTGTAAAGATTCCTATGCATTATTCATGGCTTTCATTTCAAAGAAGAGTAAATTAATTTGTGGCAATTAATGAAGAAAAAAGCTTCACCGAATAGTTTATTTTAATTAAGGAACAAAAACTGTGTTTACATGCCAAACACACTTATACCGCAGCATTGTTTCTAAATTAATCAACTTCGAATAACAAATATGGCTCCCAAAACAATTGCATAATTGATCAAAACAAAATTAATTTGATCAATTACTACTTAGTTAGAATCACTTAAATTTGGTTTTCAACTCTAGAGTCAGTTTTATATTTTGAATTTCTTTTCGGATTGTTTTATTAAAACTATTTTTTATTTTGCTGTTATGTATTTAACGTTATTTTTATTGGGTCATATTTTTTCAGGGGAATATTATGAAGGAGAGTTCTTTTGCAGAAAAAAAAAATATAAGAAACTATTTTATCATCATTAGTTCATACGATTTTATGAGATAAAAAATAATTTTTATGATTCGTTATTAGATTAGATAGGGAGATGTAGATACGAGAAAGTGGATACGATAGTGAGAAATAGATACTTGTAGATACAAGAAAATGTGGCGTTAGCTAAAAAATTAGAAATATAATAGTTTTCTAGGATTGGTAAACTATTAAATGCTAACTAAACCTAATCAATGCTAATTAAAAATGGTTATAATGTTTTCAAAAAGCAGTACAGATCCATGCTGGCTTTCCTTGATTGCTTAAATACAAATTTAAAACAAAACTAATAATTATGTGTTATTTTTTCTTACGATTTCCTATATATATTACACTACAAAACAAACAGTTAAAATTCGCTCAAAATTTTAAAAAAATGCTGTTAATCTGAGTTTTAGTAGATACGAGATTGGTAAATAGAAGCAGATCTGAGATAAAATGGATAGATAGATAGATAAAAGAGAGAGGAGAGAAAAGTGTTAGCGAACAAATTAGTAATTAAATAAGTTGCTAGGATTAGTTTCTCCTAATATGTCTAGTTAGGAAAATGAAATTAGTTTTTCTTCAAAATAGCTATAAATTATCCAAAATGCCTGAAAGATACATACTGATTTGCTTGGTTTTTTTTTTTTTTTTTTTGCTTAAATGCAAATATGAGATAAAAATAAAAACTACATGTTTTTTTATGATTTGCAAGATATATACTGCATTCAGTTAAAATTTGAAACAAAAATTTAAATAAGTTCAGTCAGTCACAATTTATAAAATAAATAGACAACAATGTAATAACAATCTATGCTATTACATATTACTTTACATATCAAAGGTTTTACATATTACTTTACATATCAAAACGTTTCTGCATAAAAATAATTTAAAAACAACTATTTTATGCCATTGTTCTATCCACATCCAATGTAAAAGCTCTTTCTGCAAAACTATACACGATGTAACAGGAAAACCCCGTGAAATAAAAACAAGATGGCGGGAGTTGGCCAACAAGATGGCCACAACTAAATGGTCTTCCATCGAAAACATTGACACTAAACAGGGACTATCACGGTTAGCGTTGGAAAGCGTGGTTCGTACGGAAGGGGGTGGTACAGAGCAGTGAGATTCAACGTTATATGGTGCTGATACGTGTGCAAAGGTATCCACACTACGGTCAGGTTTTCAGCGCAAGATGTCCTGCAACATTGTGTACAGCCGTAAATGTGGTCATTGTGAACAGCCGTAAAGTTATGGGGCTTAAATGTATTACCAGCCTCCATACTGGATTTGTCCAACACCTTCTAGAAAAGAAAAGGTCTCCGCAGTGGTTGCCATAAACGAGAAATCCGATCTTTTAGCGCAGTAACATCTTACGTACTTTTCCCTCGCTGCGCAGTTTTAGTAGTCCGTACGTAAAAACATATTTTGTATTTCCTCCCTACTGCCCAGTTTATGTTTGTTACGCCGGACTACTAAATTTATTCGTGCAGAGACCTTCCTTTTTCTAGGACGAGTTATCAAATCCACCCCTACTTTCATATTATGCCTTGTTTGATAAGATAGAAGGCTCGTTTACCGTGTTTTATCTTTTCCAGAATCGCGTCCTTAATAGTGACACAATAACAGTGAGTTTTTATCAAACAAGGAGTGTGGGAGAAGTGAAACGGGGAACAGTGTGTTTTTATTAAGTACACTACTAAGGTTTTTTACTAAAGCTTTCTGGGACCCCTAGCTAAATCACAGAATTGCATTGATTTGATAGGGTACATCTAATTGATGTACTAACAGTTTTTGCTATTAAATTGCATTTTATCACGTGTAATTTATCATTTAATAGTACAACTATTGGTTGTACAAATAGTAGAAAATTAATGCATTTTTTCGCGCCAAGGCCAGAAAATAAGTTATTTATTTTAAGCTATAACTACACTAAAGCAAATTTAATGTTTTTTCAGGCTACAATCAATAGAATATATTTATGTTTTTATTTCTTTCTCAAATTAATTTTATCCCATTCATGCTCTCCTTTCAATTCGACAGTTTTCTTATTAAAACTGCAAATTTTAACAGTAAACTTTTGTTTTTCTCTAAAACAAAATTATTTTAATGAAAGTGAATTTCGTTATTTATGTTCCTTCTATTTATTTGAAGAGCGTTTTTTTTTTAATATATATCCAAAAATATTTAAATTGGTGATTTCTCTTTAAATTTAGTATGATAAACTCCAAAAAAAAAACGAAACAAATAAAAGTTTTTAAAAAGAAGTTCGGTCAATTAAAGTGGTATACTTTTAATAAAAAAAATAAAACTTGTGTGAGTTACCAGTTTTTAGAAAATTTTTATTAGAAATAACATATTTTTTAATGATCCGAGTTTAGGGATTTTAAAGAAGAGATTTCCTTAAAAAGATAAGAAATAAATCAATTATTTTTTCTTTTTCTAAATGTATCAAAAATGAAATAAATTAGCTTATATAGAATACAAAAAAAAACTATTTTTTTATCAGTTTTCATTAATCTGAGAAAGCAGAAGCTATATTAAATTCAAGGTTTGTAGAGATGTAAAAAAGAAATCACTTTGGAGAAAAAATATATGAAAAAAAATAAAGTTTTACGATGTATAAAAAACGGGAAATGTTCAAATATCTTTAGTATTGAACAGAAATCTCGAACTTCATTTGGGGAATGTAATGTGGCAGAACTTTTGATCTGTTATAGGATGGCAGAAATACTTTTTCCAACCCTCCAGGTTTAAAAATGCAAAGAAATCTTGGGAATATGAGTTGCAAATGTAAAATGACTCAGTGCCATTGTGTTTTGCATGAAAAAAAAACGAGATCAGTTGACGATAGTTTGTTTATTTCTTTTTCCTTCTAGTTTCCTTTGGTTGGGTTCAGATCTTTATATCGATTCTAGAACCAGGAAAAAGTTTTTAGTGTTTTATTTTTACCTTTCTTGAAAGTTTTCATCTCTTCGAATCATCCTCATAAATCATTTTAACGCTGAATATGTTGAAATATAAAATAGGGGACGCAAAGGTAACAAATCTATATATATAGAGGTTATGAAAATTATTTACATTTTTAGCTGCATTGAAAAATGATTCTGACTATGTATCCCCCTATTTAACTTTATTATTTCTTAATAAATTTCCTTACATTTTTTATGCACTTATACATTGGAAATATATTTATAAAAGCGGAAATTTCCTTTCCGTTTCGTAAGTTATCCCGCTCTCTACGTCTTTCTTTGCTGGTTTGTGAGAATTGTATATATTGATAATGTTGAATTATACTGGATTTCACGCTACCCTTTTTAAGAAAATCCAGCTTTATATGTTTTTCAAACAGATCTTATTCATTTTTTCTCTTCAAAGCTTGCACACTTTTTCCTATTTTTTTTCTTTCTTCTTTTCTTTAAAAAAAGGATAGAGATATAAATAGATAGATAGATAGTGATAGAGAGATAGATAGAGAGAGTTGTCTATCAGCTGTTGGAAACTGTTCTGACCTTTCGATATTCTATCTTACTATCCATTTTTCTGCGAGAGGGAATTCCGACCCCCTTTGAGTCAAAGAACAGAACAGTGGTGAGATGAGCAATCATGGAAAGGGTGGTTCAACGAAATATGGGAGTTTAATTTATAAAATTACAGAGTGGAAATGTTTTAGCTAACTTCAACCTTTGTATCTTGTTGGTACAAAACAATCATCTAACCAAAGTTACATAAAACTACTGGTAAAGTAAAAATTCTTTTTCTTGATTTCGATGAGTTACGAGATATTTCAAAAGATGTTTGAAAAATAAATGTTTTCTTATGGAAACTCTTATTTTTCTGCTGCATTAGAGAGTGTCAGCAAAAATGCATTTCAAATGAGTTTTATGAAACAAACTTCTAAAATGAAGACATTGGCCTTTCACAATGAATATGCGTGGCTGAACAACGAAGTCGATGACGCGTATATCGACTGCAACACACATTCCCATTACTTTTTAATTCCTTAAATATCTGTTTTAAAGTCTACTCTAGTGGTGAAAACAATGAAGATGAATGAAAAAAATTTTGAGGGATATACCAACAACTGATCAAGACTTTCAAAACATAAAAACTCTGAAACAATATTTATTTGCAATAATTTGTAAACCAAAAAACAAAATTGCTAACAATAGTAAGCATTGTGAAGGATATTGTTGAAATCGAAAATAGGGAAAGAAACAAACAAAGATTACACATTTCTTCTAATAACCATTTTGCAAGTGAAATATGTTTCACTAAGCATTTGTTTGAAAAATATGCTTAAATCCCCCCCCCCAGAACTGCGCGTTTTTTAAATGTTTTTTAACGCTAGACTGACGGAATTGGGGTTATAATTGGGAATATATATATATATATATATATATATATATATATATATATATATATATGTATGTCTATCTTTTTTTCACCATTTATTTTATTCTATTCTAATTTCACCATTTATATAACTCAAATCCATTTTACTCAAAACTATTTTTTTTTTTTCAAAAATGCTCCAGCCGCCGCTGCAACTTGTATCTGGTTTATTTAAACTGTGTACTGTTGACCTTCGTTACGGAAATCAAAATTATTACACTTTTAGACCACAGCGCTATATATTTGTAATTTTAGTTTTACATACTCGAAAAGATAGAGAATTATTAAAGCTTCTAATCATTTTTAAAACTGTAATAGGTAATTAGGCTTGCTCGGAAACACGACTAGACTTAATAGATTACATTTTTACCCAATTTTTGTGGACTTACTTAGTTAAAATTATACTGAAAAAAAGAGTATGGTTTAAACTAACAGAAATGTAAAACTTACCAGAATATGTTTTTAGTTCTGAGGGTTTACCATAATAATCGATCATTTTTTCCGAAGCGCGTTGGAAATGATTTTCGTTAAATTAACAATAGATTATGGTTTAAAATATGTGATAAGATTTAATAAATGTGGTAAAATTTTGCACTTTTATCAAGATACCTTATAGAATGTCACGGAAACCATTTATTCGGAAAATTTTAATTTTCAGTTTCATTGTTTTAAAGAAATGTGTGGTAATAAGAGCCTTAAAATACTTGAAAAACAGATTTTCTGGTGAATAGTTACCATATAAACGGAAAAAATTACCAAAATATTGTTTTTAATACCGTATGTTTAGCTCTTATTAACCAGACTAATGTTTTAAAAAAAAATACTTAAAATGTCATTACCATGAAGAAAGATACGCGATTTTCTTCTCCTTATAAATGACAGGTTTTTCAATCATTTATATAAATGATAGCAATAGTACGGCGACTTGTTTATTGTTAGATCCAATCTACTAATTTTTACAAATTTAGGCATTTTTTTTTCCACCAAAATAATGCCTGCAACATCCGTTAAACAATCTATTAAATGAGAATGCCTTCTTTTCGACAATATTTTGAACAATATGACTCACGCTTCACATTAAAATTAACTTTAAAACTTCCGAATTGAAACATTACGACAGATTTTTATTTAAAATTTAAAAAAAAAAATGTTTTTAGCACATTAATTTCCTTTTAAAACTATTTGTAAAAAAAACTATTTTTAGGGCGTAGTATTAGGAGTGGTTCAAGGCTCGTTTAAATAATTACTCTGATGATAAAGTAACCTATCTTTGAAAGTTTTGCATATCATAGAAACCTTTACTTTTAAGCCACAATGGATGATAAAAGCAGTATCTACGTTATTTTTATACTTAAAGCATCACGCGAAAAACTCATTTAAACTACTTGAAGAAAATACTTAACTAAACGAACAACATGCATAAATAAAACATTTTTCCTTCGAGTTTTTCTTTTTTTAAAAGAAAAAAAAAACTTATTCAAAAGCATATTTTAAACAAGGATAACGTTACGATAGAAATTCAATTAATTCTCTTGCAATTTCGACTTCTATTTTTTAAATCAAACATATTGCGCTATATATTTTTTCTTAACTGAGCTAGTTTTATAAATAAAGAAAAAAAATCTCAATTAACTTTATGCATAAGCGAAAACATTAGTAAACACAAACACAATTGTTATTTAGACAAAATTTCACGTCCCTTTATAAAGCGAGACATATTCTCGTGTAAACAAAAACAATAAACAAAATATTGCGTGAACAAATTACTGTCTGGTTGAAATACCGTTGCTCAATTTTGAATTACGTATTTTATATAATAGCAAATAAATGCCAATAAATTAATGACTGAAAAGAGTTGTTAACATAAAATAAACACACCCATTACAAGCTGTAGATATTTAGACAGTAAAAGAGTTTTAGATATAACTATATTGTGAATGAGTTTTTGAATACTTTTAGTATGTAAATGCACACATTCAAATATATATATAATCCTGATGCTTTATATTTTGTAAAATTAATTGCATCAAATGATGTAGGCATTTTAAGGAATAATTATTAATTTTGAACACTTAATACTAATAGTTTTTAAAACTCACTTAAAATCGCTCCTTTTTAGTGTTTGAATGTGGCAGACCAGTATATATTTAAATGTGTGCATATTTTACAGATTAAGAATATTAAAAAAAAATCTTTTTTGAATATCTTTTTATCTCCAAAGGCCAGTCAATTGAGAGGTTTATATTAAAATCTAATATATTTCACGTCATTTGCCCAATACAACTTACTAGTGTTTTAATATTTAGTCAAGAAATTTTGTGCAGGCGATATTTTGCCCCCGCAATTTTTTGCCCAAGAGTTTAAGCCATCTTATAAATACGTATTACTTTTTTTGATTTTCGATTCAGGATTATGGTAATAAATTGAGAACAAGGTTGAGAACAATGCGTTTATGCTGTCATATCAGGTCAATAACTAAGTTTTAACCGAGTTAATGACCATAATTCATTAAACTTAAGTTCTTGACTCTGGCAAAAGATGCCCCAATTAGAAAGAAAAAAAATTGAGTAAGCCTTTTTTTAACAAAAATGCTCTGCTGCTATTTTTTATATTCGATTCTGAGTTGTGACAATAAATTTGACTAGAATGTATTCATTTTGACGTTGTGAATTGAATACGATATTTCAACTTAACAGATGATATTCATAAATGCAATATTTAGGTTACAGACTTTTACCGCAAAAAGCTGTCCTAAATCTTTAAAATTTAAGGACAACGCTTTAAGAAAATGAACAACTTCTTTTATATTCGATTCATAAAGGCAGCAAGACAAAAATGCATTCATGTTGCCACATTAGATTGATAAATAAGTTTCAAGCAAATGAGCGAATATTCATAAATCATTAAACTTGAGTTGTTGGCTCTATCAAGAGTTGCCCCAATTTTTTTTTTTTAAATTGAGAGCAATGTTTTTTATAAAAACATTCTCCTTTTTTTCTATTCGATTCTTAGCTAAACTGAATTTGACATCAATGTATTTGTGTTGCCGTAGTGAATTGATTTATATGCTTCAGCCAAATGAACGATATTCATAAATGCCATACTTAGGTTTCAGACTTTCAACTCAAAAGCTGTCCTAAATATTTAACGGGTAATGTCTTTAGAAAAACGAACAGCTTTTTTTACATTCGATTCTTTGCTGGGGCAATAAATTTAAAGCGATTTATTCAAGCTGCCATATTGGGTAAATTACAATGCTCCAACCAAATGAGCGATATCCATAAATGTCTCTTAATTACATTTCGGTTGCTGACTTCACCCTCAAACGCTGTGATCTAAGCACATGTACCCAATTTGAAACTCAACAAGCCAATAGTTTACTGTGAACAATGTTAAGTCAGAATAAGGATATATGTGCTCCAGTTTACAAGTTCTAAATACATTTAAATGAAATGCTATATGTATACTTACAAATATGAAATGTATTGATTCGCACCTTTTACACTTCAAAAAACGCAAAGCAAAAAAAATTGATCATTGAAGAGCTTTTGTAAAAACTTGTGTAGAAATATGTGTAAAAATGTGTAAAACTTGTGTAAAAATGTGTGGTAGAAATATGTTTTAAAATACTGTAAAATAAGCATTGGAAATTTATTGGGATATGAAGAAAAATCATTTAGAAACCCAATTTAAAATATTTAAAATTGTTTCTGAAAGCAGATACATACGCATAAAACAGGTGTTTTATAATAATTTGTAGCTTTAGCCGTAAAAAATTCCGGATCAAATTCCGGTAAAAAAAACACCGGTATTCAGGATGCTTTTAGTTTTTACCGTAAAATCCATTTTTACCGTAGCATGTTACGGAATAAAAAATCTGATGTACCATATCTTTTACAGTAATAATTTTCTTAAAATCACTTAATCACACTAAACAAATACTACTAATATATATATATATATATATATATATATATATATATATATATATATATATATATATATATATATATATATATATATATATATATATATATATATATATATATATATATATATATATATATATATATATATATATATATATATATATATATATATATATATATATACATACAGGGTGACTCAAAAAAGATGGGCAAAATTTTAGGAAGTGATAGTACACACCCAAACAAACAATTTTTATCAAAGAATGCAGGGTCGAAAACAAAACGCAAAACCGCTAGAGGGCGTCAAATTTTATGTTCTTATATGAGGCAAAAACACACAAAGAGCGATGAAGTTAAGTTATAAAAACAAATTTAATGGCATGTGATTACAATAAGTGTTCAAAACAGTGTCCGGCAGCAGCTATGCACGCAGTACAACATTCTGAACATTCTGAACTGCGAACATTCTGAAACACACCAGGTATATCACGAACTTTCCCTGCAGCGGCCGAAAGCTTGGCGACAAGTTCGTCAGCAAATTCAATCGTAGTCTCATACATAAGAGCCTTCAGCTGTCCCCACAGAAAGAAATCGAGACATGAAAGATCTGGCGAGCACGGTAGCCAAGCTATAGGATCACCTCGCCCAATCCATTGGTTTGGAAAGGTTACGTCCAGATGGTTTCGCACTTCTCGTACGTAATGAGCTGGTGCTGCGTTCTGCTGGAACTAAATGCATCGTTTGCATCAAACTTTCCAAATGCGCCAGCACCTTTGCGTTTTGTTTTCGACCATGCATTCTTTGATAAAAATTGTTTGTTTGGGTGTGTACTATTACTTCCTAAAATTTTGCCCATCTTTTTTGAATCTCCCTGTATATATATATGGAATGCTGCAGGGAATTTGAAACAGCTGAAAATATTGATGAAAAAAACGAACTAGCGAAGATAAGCTATTCCGATTAGATAAATGTTTTAATCCGTGAATCTATGTATTATGCGATGCCAGAGATTAAATAAGGTATCATTCGGAAGGTTGAATAACTGCTACATTATGGTGGAATTTAAGCAAAAGCATGTTTAAAGAAACAATAAATTAAGATTGCAGAAAATTTGCACTATATTGAATTTCAAGGAACTAATTTAATGGCTAAAAGTTCTGAAAATGGTCTGAAAAAAGAAAAAAAAAATTAATTCTCGTTTATCTCGGTAGTTTATTAAGAATTTAGTTTATTAAAAGAATAAAAGTATAATAATAGTTAGCTATTAATATATGTATTTAATAATAAGCGTTAAAACGTAGTACATAGCTATTTACTAAAGTTAAAATTTTTTTTTTATTTAATAGCTTTAAACATCGAACATCTATAACTGCATTTTCAATTTTCTGTTACCACAGTAAGTACTATTTCAGAAACGAATTACAAAATTTCGAATAAATGAAAAATTAACAATTGCATATTTGCATGTGATATAAAACAACTGTAAAATCTTGCCAAATGCCAATGTTTGCCAAAGTTTATACAAGTTGAAATATCACAAATTTGTATTTTTTCGTTTCTGGCTTTACTTATTTCGACGTTGATTTACGCATTTTAATATGGTTTTACTTGTAGTAATATGTTTTACCTTAATCATACAGATGTACAGAAAAATTGCTAGATTCAAAAGATCATGTATGTTAGTTTTTCGTGCATATTATTAAACAAAAGTCTCATGACATGCTTTTGAAACCTTTTATCAAATGAAAAAAAAAATTGAAATAATGTATTTTGATAGATTTCATTCTATAGAACTGATTCATTCAATTATGTTACTTCATTAATTACATTCTGAACTGTGAAAAAAATCTGGTAAAATTACCGAATTATTTTTATAAAAAAAATACAATTCTGGTTAATAAAACTAAAATACACCATATTTAAACCATTCACTTAGTAGTTTATTCGTCCATATAGTAATGGTTTACCAAAAACTCTGGTTTTTACGAATTATAGCTCTTATTATCACACAATTAGTAAAAAATACAAACCTAAAAAATAAATTTAACCGAATGAATGGTCTTTTTATCCTAGGTAAAAAAGGTATCATAACAAAATCACCACATTTTACATTTACCAAATTTTAATATATATTTTGAAATCAGATTTTGTTGTTAATTTAGCCAAAATTATGAAAGCGTATCGGTAAAAATTTCGAAAATTTTTGGTGCCTCATAGCACTAAAAACATGATGAATTTTATCATGTTCTGGTAGACTTGACAATATTTTTTTCTCAGTATCAACATTCGTGTAAAACCTGGCTCATTGTTGAACTGAATTATCTGTACTTTTAACTAAAATAGAGTTCGAATTTTTACTACTATTTACTTAAGATCTCCTTAAGATGTTATTCTTCAGTTGAATCACAGAGTCATTTGTTAAAGTTTCATAATTGTGATAATACGGTTTATGGTCAAAGTAGCATCACATTAAAGGTTTGTATAAAATTATAATCATCAATACGCACCAATATTTCTAACAATATCTAATAATTTAATTAACCAAACTGTAAAATTTTCGTCATTTTTCTCATGTAAATTTCTTTGTAATAAAAAAAATCACTGCAAGAAAAAGCACAATTATTTCTAATAACATTATTTCTATGACCATAATATAACTCTATTCACTCGTCAACATAAGATATTTGAACCCTGTCTTATATTTCGGGAAAAATAATAATCCCAAAAAGATGAAAAACGGAGAGAAAAAATTATTCAAATCAACTAGGTTACAAATAAAAAAAAATTTACCTCATAACTGGTCGAGTAAGTTTCTAGCATTTTCAAAGAAAAACATGTGAGAAAATAAACTTTTTTTGAATAAAGATTATAAGTAAAGAATAAATCTTTCCATAATCGTTTAATCAGAATAAACTATATTGTTTTCGCCGTTTAATGTGTTTTCCTGTAAATTTCTTTGTAATATAAAAACCTACTAAGAGTAAAAGCACAATTTCCATAAACATTATTTCTACTAACACAACATAACTCTGTTAGTTCGTCAACATACGATATTTGAACTCAGTCTTACATTTCTGGATAAATATTAATCCTTAAAAGATAGAAAATGAAAACAAAAAAAATTCAAATACACTAGATTACAAAAGTTTTTTTTTTTCTAAAAAGAAGTATAAACTTGAAATGCTGCCACAGAACCATTTAAAATCCCAATTTAAAAAGTTATTTATTTAAAAGTTGTGGTAAACGGAAAACATCGATCTTCTATTACTTTAACTATATTCTCCATTTCCTGTTACCACCATAAATAATAATTCCCAAACTAGTTTAAAAAAATATCCAATAAACGAAAAAAAATACATAAGTTCAGCAGGCAACATCAGACGTGTGCAAAATTCTAATGTTTGCCTACTTTTGTTCACATTGAAATATTGACAATTCAACGTTTTTTTATGCTTTGCTTTTACTTATTTTAATATGCTTTTCCTTGAATCCTTACTCGGACAAGTTTGTGCCACTTTCGTCAGAGATTCAAAACATGTATTGTGCTAGTTTTATCTCTTCCAGTCCGTTTCCGTGCATGTTATCCAATAAAAGCACCCTGACTCAATTTATTTTTCCCAAATGTAATATGCCAGAGCAGAGATAGAAAACAAATAAGGGTGAAAAAAAAGAAATATCTCTTAACTTTATTAACTTTTTCTCGTATTCTTGCATCTAGAATAAGGAGATTTATGTTTTTGTTTCGAACTACCATGAATATTGTCTTTGTTATTTTTATTTCTATTCCTGCCAACATATATTAATAATTCTTGAATGTTTCACTGTTTTTATACCAGATGTACTTCGTATATATCTAAATATGAACATTCTGTGTTAGATTGTATTTTAAATGTGTTGAATAGTAGGCTTAGTTCGTATATCAAATTCAAAATACATAAATTTTTATAATTCATAAATTTGAGCTTAAGAAAAAAAAACTTAGTTTCGCCGATAACAAATTATTTGTAAATTCTTTAGATAATTTTAAGAGGCATGTTCATAAAAGGAAAGTACGTTTTTATGTCTGCTTTCGTAAATGTTTTGGCTTATTTAAGGTGAATCCCATGAATCATAGTACTTGAAAATCCCATAATTAGATCATAAGTCATTAAGTTTATCCAAGTTTTTTCTCTAACTAATACACATTTATCATATATATGTTAGTAAGCGTTCATTAATTTAATTTAGATTAAAATCATCAAATTTAAAGTTAGTTTTTTAATAATCATTCATTATCTACTAGCGACAACTTTTTTTTTAAGTATTGCTTGAAATTAACTTTTAAACTCATTTTTTGTTTGAGTTTAGGTGGAAACTTATAAAATTGACTAAAAACTTTTCTGGGAATATATATTTTTTGAAAAAATTTGTAATTTTATGCATTAATAAAGCGTTTTTTGTACATTACGGAAAAAGCTGTAAAACTTATTCTAATGCATAAAATAAAAAATCCTTCTACAATTATATTCAAAAGACATTTATCTATGTTATAAACTATTATTTCTGCAGTATTTCTATTTACTTGTATGTTATGAGCCAAAATGCTATAAAGTACAAATTTTTCGAAAAAGTTACATTTATCACAGAAAAAAAACAATCTTAAAAAATGCAAATATACAAAATTTTCTTAATCCTTAGTTCCATACATGTGTTATATATTCTTAAACACTGGTACAAAATTTTAGAGAATTATCTTGAAAACTTTTTTAGTTATCATCTTTGCGGTGACATCAAAAACAAAAAAATCTGATTTTGAGAAAATTGCATTTAAAGAATTAAAACCAAAATTTCAAAAAATTATATTGCCAAAATCATCTAAAACTAATTTATATTAGATGAATAAACTTTTGTTTAGTACATATCAATAATAATTAACTTTTCAAATTACTGTACTTTTAATTTTGGAGCCATTTAGTAATGCCAATCAGAAAATTTTTAACGTTAAAATTTCTAATTACTGAAATATATGCATTTAACATTTTAAAATAATATACTAGATTAAATGTGTTACATTAAATTATATAATTTTTAAGACAGTTTTTGATCAAATAAATCCAAATAGTAATTAAAATACGAAGAAAAAGTATTATTCGAACGAATGTAAACTAATAGAAAATCAACAATCAATCTACTATGTTGTT
The DNA here is from genome assembly GCA_949128135.1 of Parasteatoda lunata. Lineage (NCBI taxonomy): Eukaryota > Metazoa > Arthropoda > Arachnida > Araneae > Theridiidae > Parasteatoda > Parasteatoda lunata. The sequence goes on from OX421979.1 coordinate 32,624,465, forward strand.
GCCAGATTTCAAGACATTTATGAACTATATTAAAAATATATACATCTCCAAACACAATTATGAACTTAAAATAATTAATATTTTTTAAAAGTATTAAATAAAACACCAAAAAATATAATAATTCGCTAAAATGTAATGACTTCCGGTTTTGATTTCTAACTTCCGGTTTAATTTTATCGAGCTCTCTTCACGCAAAAACTGCTGTAACTTCAAAAATAATGTAAATAGAATAAAAAGTAAGGTATTTTTAGAAAGTAGAAAGTAGCAAGAATAAATACAAATAAAAAAAATCGATAATTTCGTCACAATTAGCCTTTTTGTGGTAGTTAGATACCTTAATTAAATTATCATTCATTATCTAAATTATCATGTATTATTCAAATTATCATTCATTAATTTCATTCCATTTTTTTGGTTAATTAATAATTTTTATTTATAATTATTTTTATAACTAGTTTAAAATCTTTATTCATTAATTTAAAATTATTTTATAAACATTAATTAAAATTATTGTTTGAAATCATTTAATAACCATTAATTAAAATTATTTTTTAATAATTATTTTATAATGATAAACTAAAAATATTATTTAAAATTAATTTTAAGTAATCATTCATTTAATTAAAATTAATTAATAATCATGAATCAACAATTTTATTGAAAATTAATTCAAAATAATCATTCATTAATTTAAAATTAATTATGATTTTAATTTAAAATTAGTTATCATTTTAGTTTAAAATTAATTATCAATTCAATAATTTTAAATCCTCAAATTCATAGTAAAAAATCACCAACAGTGGCCTGTTGAATAAATAAAAAACTACCAAAATATTTTAAATAGAATATTATGTATAATTTAATTTGTATTAATTTTTATTTTTATTACTTATTTTTTTCTTATTTAATTTGAATTACTTATTTTTTATATTAATTTTTATTTACTGTATTAATAACCTCAGAAATAAATAAAAAAGTTAGATTTTGATATGCCTTGAATACATAATTTATTGCAATTCTCTAATTTTAATGAAGGAAAAAAACTTAATTTTGCCAATAACAAATTAATTGCAAATTATTTATCCAAATTTTCGAACATTAAAAAACGAGATTTATGTTTTCGTTTTCAAGCTATCCAAAATAGGGTATCTTTTTTTTTTTTTTTTTTTTATTAATCTTGTCAGCATATAATAATAATTCTAGAGTGTTAAGTAATTTTTATACTAAATATCTTTTGATTATGATATTCTTTGTATTTTTTTAAATATGACCAGTCTGTACAAGAATGTATATTAAATAAGTTAAAATGTAGATGTAAATCATAAATCAAACTATAATTGTTTTAATTTTTATGTTTCAATTATAAAAGTTTTAATTATTATATTTTAATTTGTAAAATTTAAATTATGTTTCTTTTAAAAAATATGATGCTAATTATTAATTATTTGTAAGTTATTTATGACATTTTTTTAGATAAATCAGAAGTAATGCGGACATTTATAATCGTTCTCTTTATACTTCTATCGAATTGCCTTGATTGGGAAGAAATTAGTTTACTAATTAAGAAAGCAGCAATCGTAACTAGTGAGAAGTCACATGTTGATTCTCTAAGCTTAAAAATTTAAACTAAATTAATTTTCTTTTAATTTATTTTCAATCTTCGTATACTGCCGTAATTAGATTGAAAAATGTATTTTTATTTTATTGTGCAGAATCTACTCAGTTTGATATTTATCAAAAATATTTTAATTTTCTCTGAAATATAAAAACGCACTACTCCGTTCATTATAAAGGAATTGTATAACTTAAGCAAAGTATATAGAAAGGAGTGTGTATGTAAGTCCTTTGTGTATGTATGTCCTTTGTATATATATTTTTTGGCTTAAGTGAATGGTTAAAATTGTACTATTATATAATATTTCCTACGTGCAGTATATTATTGATAGTTAGACAGCTTTAACTTGTAGAATTTTATTATCATAAGATTATTAGTAAACACATTCAAATTCTGTATTGTTAGCAACAGATCTGTTATAGTCAGCACAATTTTTAGTTGATAATAATGACTATATCAAAAACGTCATGACTATATCGAAATGACTATGTCAAAAACGTAATATTTGAAGTTTTTGAGTGTAAATAACGGACAACTGGTTTAAACATGATATCAGTTTAAAATTGGTAACAACCAACATTTACAAAAAAACCGCCAAACCTAGCTAGGAAATTAATGATAGCGTTACCTTAAATGAAATTTCGAATTTTAAACTATGCTAGACAATTAATGATTTTCAATTTCAATAGCGCTTTTTATCGCGTTTATACATTGCATGTATTTATTTAGAGTTTATTTCATCACAAATAATGTTGTGGATTATCAACGTATAGCGCACATTTTCATGCGATTGAATCCTTTATTCATGTTGTTGCAATATGATTTTTTTTTTAATTTTGACCTATATAAAGTGCTTATTTTTATTTTGACCTACAGATAGATTATTCATTTTTAATGATATAATTGGATTAAAATTGGTATATTTTTCGTAAGAAAAATTTCATTATACATTAAGATATTTTTATGCTTTCATGTGTTTAAATTCTTGATTTGTTTTGTTAAATAATCATATTTATTTCTTTATGATGTTTAATTTAAATAGTGTATTTTTTCATTATACTATATACAATTTTTAAGATTTCTTTCTTAATTAAGTATATTAATATTGTTTAAGAAATTGTAATAATTTTTTTTTTTTAAATTTCGACTTATATATAGTGATTATTTTTGTTTTGACCTATATATAGTGATAATTTTTATTTATATTTATGTATGGTAATTTTTTTTTCTTTTCGCCAATGTATATATATAGTGATTTTTTTTTGGCCTGTATATAGCGATTAATTTTATTTTTATTACATTTTATACCATCTTGTATTTAAATTCTTGATTTGTTTTGTTACATAATTATATTTTATTCTTTAGGATATTTAGTTTAAATAATGTATATGTTTATTATTTATTTGAAATTTCTTGTTTTAAGAATTATCACCTATACCTTCATCCGATTACATAATTTATATTTTATTTTGCACAACCATCATTTATTCTCTATAAAGGAACATTTTGCATTAATTTTTGAATCCATTACATCCAGTTTGATTTGCCACCAAAGTCACGAGAACTACGTGACACTCCACTAATAATAATTACATTATGAATTCGATAATCTACCATTTTCCAAGCACAGTTAATTTAGATTTAACTTTTATGTATGGATGAAAATATTAAAGTAATCCTTAACATTCAACCGAGTCCGTAATGTAAATTTTGTCCTAAGGCTATCATAGCGTACATCGCAGATAATAAACTGCGTTGATATCTAGTTCTCTTCTCGGATATTATTAACAAATTACGTTAATTTTGAATCATGATTGAAGTTAACAAATCAGTTGAAAATGTATACCAAATAATTATCATTTAATGAAATATAGATGTTACAAACCCTGATTAATATGGAATTCTTAGTTAATAGCTCCAAAGTTTTGAAATAACTTTTATTTGATTTACATAAATTCCTTTGAAATTATTTTAGGTAGCATACCACCATGTATAAAGGTGCTCATTAATTTATGCTTTGAGGCGTTTAAGATACTCCAAAAAACTAATTATATTAATATTAAAATAAAAATATGAAGATATAGATAAAATATCGTATTTCAAAATTTTAATTTATATTTATTTATCCTTTTTTGTGATGCCATTATGGGCATTTCACATTCCCAAGCTTTAAAAATCTTTTTTTTTATTTCATAAGTTTAGTTTTTTTTTAATCAATACTAATCCTGTTATAAATAAACTACATCAAATATTCAATTTTTGTCACTTTTTATAATAAGCGAATGTAAATACTTGTTATTTACTTAACAACCAATGTAACAACTAACTTCTTTATTCAATACAAGTATATAACTCATTTTTTCACTGTTACGACTAAATCGAATATCAAAATCTATTTGTAACTCTATTATGCTTTAAGCTACTTTATTTCTGTGACCACCAAAATGATTCGGTTACAGGGTTATAATAAATTCTAACGACCTTTTTAGTGATTAAGTTGTAGCCAGATTGTTTAAAATCTAAAATTAATACAACGGTGTTAAATTTGATTTTGGCTAAATCATCTATCGATAACTCTCCAAATTCTAGATCTCTTCTCTATCTGCTAAGTATCTGTTAGCAATTACTCAATTACTGGAAACTTGAACTTCTTGTAATTAGGACAAAATGGCCCCTCAGTCCTACCGTTTAATTTTTTTTACAAAAAATTTTCATGAAATGAGAAACTTCCTTCATCCCGATAAAGAAACGTTGCTTTTTTTTTAATTTTGATATTTTGAGATATTTGTCTTGCTCAATTTAAAAAACGCCCTATAAAAAAGACAAAAACTTTGTTTGAACATATCTCTGCATTAATTTCTCTTTCATTATAAATGCACTAGTACTAGGAATTTATACCACTTGTACAATCATGCTTCCATACTGATTATATAGTTTCATTAAACTATTAAAAGTTGAAAAATGATATTCCACTGATTAAGCTGATCAAACACGTAACAAGATACGAGAAAAGTATCACTTTGGTTTAAAAAAAGCTAAATTTTAAATAAAGTACTTAAAATAAAAGCAAAAGACATTGAAGAAATAACACAAGGTAATGTGATTTTGAATACATATATCCTACATAACCAGTAGATCTTTAAAAGGTAAGACAGTTCTGATCGTAACTTCATTTTGAATGAATTTTTGAATAATTTTAATTCATAAAATATGCTCACAGTAAATTTTTACATGCCTTCCTTGTTTAAACAGAGTGAAGAAGACATATATTTAATCAGGCCGTACAAAAATAGGATTTATAATTTTGATTATTAATAATTTTAATTTATAATTATTCATAATTATTAATTATTCTCTAATTTAAATTATTGTAAGTAAAATAATATAGTAGTTAGTTATTTTTAAATTCTCTGCTACAGTCTAATATTTATAAATAATTTTTTTTAATTATTGACCACTTGACAGTCTAGATGATATTTTTTCCCATCAATCATTTGGACTTTCGATATTTTGTCCACAAGGTATTTCGATGGCAATTTTTTGTTTTCAAATCTATTTGACACAATCAATTATTTTTTTTTCAAACAAGGCCATTTGGAGATTTTATTATACGTTGTAGCATGGAACGAAATCTTACCAAATCAACCAATTATATAAATAAACAAATATAAGATACCCACGTAAAAATATGGAATGTCAAAAATATGGAAGATATTTGAAAAATTATAAAGAAATTTTCCAAACCCTTACAATTTAAAATTTCTTCAAATGAATATTGATAGGCTTGAGCCACATTTTATAAATGTTTAGAAATTATTTTCAGTTAAAAAAATGAAAACACTATTTTTAAAAAGTAGCTATGCATTTCTATATATTGCATTATGGAGTTGTTTTACTTGTGTTTTAATACAATTTATTTCTGAGCTTAAATAGATAAACATTGCAAAATCTCCAAGCTATCAATAAATACTTCAAGCATGCGCAGAGTAGCGTCAAAAAAAGGAAAATGTTAACCAAATGTAAAAATAAAAAAAAATAAAAAAACAATTTAAAAAAAAGACTCTCTAATAGTGAGATTTAATACCCATTTAAGTTTTGAAACTTTGTAACAGTTTAAACTATGTATTCAATCAAATTATTAAATCAAAAAGCTGAAATAAATTGTCTCTACTAAGAAATAAAATTATTAAAATTCAACTCTGAAGAAATTATTAAATGTAACGGAATAAAAAGTGATACAAAATCTCTCTAATAAGAAAATTTCACAGCAAACTTTAAAGCATTTTAAATTATTACTTTTCACATTATAAAATCTTCAAAACTCTAAAATAAATCGGATAATAATAAATAATAATTACTAAAACTTTTATTTTAAAAGAAACTGTATCTTGGTGAGAAAAACCAATTGCAGGTTCAATATCAGCTATACGAAAGTGTCTAAGATCTGTTAAAGAATATCATACGAAAGAAATTTTTTAAAAAAAGATTCCTTTGTCTAATTATTGGTTTTAATCACAAAGAAAAATTAGTTCTATTATTAAATATAATACTAAATCTTAATTCAGATGGACATTTTCTACAAATGTTAAAAATAATATTACATCTTAATTCCAATCGACATTTTCTACAAATATTAAAAATAATATTACTTCTCAATTCAGAACGACATTTACTACAAATGTTTAAAATAATACTGCGTCTTAATTCAGATCGACATCTTCTACAAATGTTAAAAATAATACTACATCTTAATTCAGATCGACATTTTCGACAAATGTTAAAAATAATACGACATTTTAATTCAGATAGATATTTTATACAGATGTTAAAAATAAAGTATAAAACTTTTAATTGTGAAATAAAATGTAAACTACCTTCTGCAAAGAAATTTACAATATTTTCCCGATTCTGAAATTCCCTTTCAACCCTAATCCGCTTCTAAATTGTGAAAAGATTAATTATCTAACCTTAAGACTCATTATCATAAAGTTAAATGGAAGAAAGCTTTCTCGCCAGTTTCGCCTCACCGCAACTAAAACTTTCAAAACTTTTGAATGCACTATATAATACTTCGAAACACTAAAGTTTCTTAATCCGTATCCACAACTTTATCTTCCTAAAATTAAACGGGAAAATTTTCATCCTACTCTCTGGCTTTCCATTTAAGGTCTCGGCAATCTGACAGAAGCATCATAATTCCAAGTCAACACTGCCTATACCATCAAGACTACCTAAGCAGTATCCAGCGTAGTCCGTAAATTATCTTAAGACGTTCCCTCATCCAAAAGTCAACCACTAACGAATATGGGGCCTCACTCCCTATTCTTCGCATGGTTGGAAGCAGGGAAAAATACTTATCTGGCCTGCTGATGGAGTTTTGGGATATATTGCACATTTATATGCGCTCGCGGTTAATGACTTTTGAAAGACATGTCTACGCATGTGTCAAACGAGATGGTGTATTCATAGTAGTGCTTTGATGAATATGTATGGATGTAGCTGGCAAATAATATGTTGAAAGTTCTTCTGATATTAATCAAGCGTGAGAATGATTCATATTCTCAGGATTAAAATTTTTGTTATAGAAGCAGTTTTGATATCTCAATTTCTAATTTTTCATAAATAATAAACATAATTAACTGTTAAAAAATTGGATTTGAATTTTAAGAAAAATATTATTTTTGTTACTATGTTTAAGTTTGATAATTATTTTTGAAACTAATTTGTTTTGCTACAAACTCAACAATTATTGATATTAGGAGGCTTAAACACTTGGAGCTGCGGTCATATGCTCACTTTGCTCATCAACACACGGAGGAAGAATTCTGGTAAAACTACCACTTTTGTATGTTAAAGACATTTCTGGTAAAACGAAAACAATAATTCTGTTAGTAAAATCAAAATATACGGTATTTAAACCCTTCATTTGGTAATTTCTACATTCATATGGTAACGATTTACCGCAAATCTTGGTTTTCAAAATTATAGTACTTATTACTACATCTATAGAAAAAAAAATATATAAAACTAAAAGATAAATTTAACGAAAATGGTTTTTAAGAGCCATGCTCTAAGGTAGCATGATAAAATTACCAATTACACTACTTATTACTAAATAAAAATTATTACACGCATTTTTATTTTTTATTATTATTTTATTGTTAGTTTTGCCAAAACCATTGCAAAAGAGTTTTAAAATCTACCGTGCAATTTTTCAATTACCTTATGAGTTTTCATTCGCAATTTTGCTTCAATTTATTACTATTATTATGCTTCATCTTCAACCTTCCATAACGTGGGGATACTTCAGAATCGAAATTTTGTGAATCAACTATGACAATAGAATATTGACAACGCATCTTCTCCATTTAAGCTGGATAATTTTTTCTTAATTAAACAAGTTTTTTAATTTTTCTACAGTAAAAAAAGTATAACATGCCTAAAATTCCGCTTTTCACTTTCCATATCTGAAAGGATACCAATTGAATCAATTGAACTTACTTCCAAGTAAATCTTGTTACATTAAAATGTATAATGATTATAGGACTGACGTGTGAAGTTGACTTGGAAAAATAAAATTACCTTCGGAACAACCCAATAACTCTGACGTATAAATCTAAATAAAGAAAAAGCGTACTTTTATAAATTCTTCGTTTTCTTAAGAAATTTATAAAATCATCGATAAAAACAGCAAAGTAACATTTAATCACGTCACTTTAACTTTTTAAAAATTTATCGTTAAAAGCTTTCCTAAATTTATTATGAAATGTTTCAATAGTTCTTTGTGTATCCTTCACAAAATTTACTAATAAATTAAATGTATTTTTTGTGCATCGACAGGAGTTTTATATCCAAAATGCCTCGAAGCAAGTAATGAAGTTTACCTTTTTTTAACCTAAAATGTTTTCTTTTGAAGAAAAGAAACATACTTCAAAACGTCATGTTTTATCCGATCTATCATTAGATAGGAAATCCCTCTTTGAAAAATGTATCATTTATAACAATTTAACAAAGAAACCTTTTCCAGATACATAGAAAGAGTTTTAAAGTCAAAGTGCACTTTTGCCAGAGTCTGAAAGAAGTACTTCTGGAGCTCAAGAACTTATAATATCATTATTATTGCTACTTTTTAGTATACTGGATAATATATTACATTTTTATTTTCGTTGAGCTTCTTTAAAAAAAAATCTAACATCTAAAAAATAGTGTGGCACAATGCGATTCGTTAAATAATTAATTATATGATGATGATAATAATATATAATAATAATATCTGTATATAATAGCATATTGTTGTTTAAGAGATTTTTGAAACTGTCTTTTATAAAAATTAATATGCTTAAGGAAATAAACTTATTAATGCATATTTACTTTATTTGTTTTACTAATCGGTAAATATTGATAACTATATTTTTATGAACGATAAATTATGATAATGACTTCATTTAAATTTTTTGGAAACTGTCATTTAAAAGAAATTAAATACTGAAAATAAACTTATTGTCATCTACACTAATTAATTAGCATATTTGAGGTCAACTCCTTGCTTCATTAAGATTGAGTCCTAAGACGCGAAGATCTGATTGGTTGATCCAAATCTGTTCAGGTTCTAGATAAAGAAATAGAGTAAACATTGGAGTGTGCTTAAATAAGTCGAAACGTTGGATATTGGAATACGAATGACAGACGTTTTTTTTTATTCCTTTTTTAATTTATTTTGAAAAATCCAAGAATGAAGCAGAAAGGGATAATTATTTCCCTTTAAAATATTAATTTTTCTCCTTTAAATTTAAGAAAGACACTTACTCTTAAATAAATCTTTTTTAATTTAATTTCAGTGCTAAAAAGAAAAAGAAATAAATATATATATATATATATATATATTAGGATTTTTTACAGTGTCAAACTGAATTACCGGGCAAGATTTTAATCTTCATGAGCGGGAAGGCTACACGTCAATTCCTATGAATCATGAATATCCTTAAAAGAGGATGCTTTAAAGCCCAATTCTTTAAAGTGTTAAAGTCAGAATTGTTCGACCTAATTCTAACTTTAAAACTAGCAATATTCAACTTAGTTGCTTTGTAATTTTAAACCCAACCCAGATTAGAAGGAAACTCCTGGATCGAGCTTTGAGACAAACTAGCCTGTGTTTAGGACTTATTGATTGAACTCACTCATATTTGGGTTACGTGAAGGGGAAAACCACGAAAGTCTCCCGGACTTATCCCGGTGGTAAGAAGATAAACCATGGTCTGTCTACCATTGAGGATATTTTACGCCAGCACTTTGGTCAGAGAGAGCCGGGAACAGAACTCAACCAGCTTGCAACCATCCACCTCTAGGATTCGAACCTTAGTCATTTCATTGTGAGCCACCCTGCATCATAAATAAAGTTTAAAGCTAATTTTATACCTTACTACTTATTCAAGTGATTAATATTTAGGTTTGGTCATTATTCACTAAAAATGAGAATGACTAGGGTATGCCAGAATCACTAGTTAATTATGGATAGTAAATATATTTTATATAAAATTAAAAACTTTTGAAAAATTTTAAAAAATTTTTCCTATATTTACTTAATAATTTAAAAATATTTCTAATAACCGAAATTTTTTATATTTTAAGACAAAAAAGTTAAAATCATTAGGAAGAAAACTTTTAGGCGAAGTCACAAAGCATAGAATAAAAATATTAAGGCATAAAACAAGGATAAATGGTTTTAAAGTAGCTATTCAGAATTTTCTAAATGTTTTCAAGAAGATTACAATGATCTATTTTTCCCAAGAGGGTAAAAAAAAATTTCTCCTTTTTTTGAAATTCCTTAAAAAAAATCCAGCTGCCCAAAGGGGACATATAAGATTACTTTTTTTATAGTTCTTCTCTGTCAATAAGGTCAAGATTCTTTTGATTTATTTCGTTCTTGTCCGAGTTTGAAAATAAAATGTCACGCTTGAATTCATTACTTTTAGTACTAGTTTTGCGTTATATCTTTTAAACTAGAATGGCATGCTTTATTTTTTTAGTTGTATGCTATGTTGAATTTATTAAAGTTTTAGGATAAGAAATTTATTAATAAAAATTAGGTTCATATGGGTTTTTTTTGTATTTTATGTAATCGTGTATTCTTTGATGTACTTTTAACTGTGTTATTAGAGTGAAAAAAATGTAAGTACATTTTGGAAATTTTAAATTGTAGATCAATAAATAATGGTTAAGTTTGTTGGGTAGTTAATTTATTCTAGTATATTAATTTAAACTACACTATATAAATTATTACTTCTAAAGAACTTAAAGGTTTTCAAAACTACGAGCTCTTAATTATGTGAAATTTAAGGCATGGAAAAATAGTGTTAAAAATAAACAAAAAATATCATTTTTTCCAATAATTTCTCAATATAAAGCTACTAAAAATCAATTATGGTGGATTTATCACTTCACCACTACTTCACCATTTCTTCATTACCATTTAGCACTAATCGCACAAATTGCAGTGTAAAGATTTCTAGCTCAAATTGCTGTAAAAAGCACAGTCACCCTGGGTGCACCCTCTATAAAATTCATTTTTAACGTAAAATTCTTTACCGTACTTTTTACAGTAATATTTATTTCATTACAGGAATTAAGTTATTTCGTAGTAAGTATTACTGTAAAAATTGCAGTATCAAAATTTTTGTTCCATTGATAAAAAGGAATTTTAAGCATTTGATCCGGAATTTTTTATGGTTTTAAAGTGTATCACCATAGCATCACCATAAAATTTACGCATCATTATCATTTATTAACTAAATCACTCATGAAATCTTAGCACTCATCAGTTATATATATATAAACTTTAATTTCAATAAAAATCACCATCACTTTACTAAAAATCATCTCGACATAGATTATACTTAGATGAAACTTATTAAAGTGCAGTAATAATTCTTAATTTTTTTTTAATTTTTAATATATAATTTCTAATATATCATTTGTCTAATATATGAAACGGATCCCACACGTTTTCACTTTCAAAAAAAAATGTGGATTTTTTTCAAACTGACATTTTGAGCTGTTTTTAATAATCATTATAGATAGCATTTAACTAGTGATAGACTAAAGTTTACAAAAAAAAGTTTAACAAACTCATACCAAATTAAAAAAATACAGATTTCAGATTAATAAGCATTATTTTGTGAGAAGAAGGAACCTTTTTAAGAACTTCCTTATTCACGAACAATAAATTCTATATGATCTTAATTCTTAGCTACACACCCTTAAATTCATAAACTGTACAAACTCACAAAAACATAAAAATATTTTTTTTTACTTAATCTGCTTTAATTTTGTGTGACGAAAGAACCTTCAAAGAATTGCCTTAATCTCAAATAATAGACTCTATATGAAGATCGGTCTTGCTCGTATACCACTAAACTGCTGATAAACTATTACAAACTTACACCATTTATAAAAATACCAATGGCATGCTTATGTAGCGTTGTTTTGTATGACGAAAAAATCTTCAAAGCATTACTTAGTTACAAAGAATAAATTCTATGTAATCTTAGATCTTACTCGTATACCACTTAACTCCTGATAAACTCTTACAAACTCACAACAAATATAAAAAATGCTTTTTTGCTTTTGCTTCAATAGAGCTCTTTGTATGAAGAAAGAAACTTCGAAGAATTTCCTTTTTTTATATAACCGTCGTTGAACAGCCGACCCAATTCTGGGTTTACGACTACCAATGGTCAACTCCGTATCCTTGTAATTTTGATCCCAATCCAGAAGATAAGGAAGCTCCTGGCACAGTACCCCCAGAGATATTGATTTCTTATAGGAACTTCGAGGACTGTGTGACCCCGACATATTTAACGTGCATCAGTTACCATTTACTACACGGAGAGTTTTTGTCTCGCACATGACCTCTTGGACATAGTCCCAGTTTCCTAACAATCTTAGTCCCTCAGTAGACTGAACATTAAAACACGGTTCCCAGTAGAATACCGAAGTCAAGCATCACTGGCTGCAGTCAGTGTGCGGGTGAATGACACTTGGATCAGTCTAGGAAGGGACCGAGGTTGTGCGGTATTGTGCGGTATCAAGTGCTCGACTTCGCGCAGTCATCTCCCTACTAATGCGGGGGTGCCATACCCTCTGCACAGGATCAAAATTGTAAAGACATGTCTTTGGATCATCCTCACGGATGTCATAGACCATTGCCAATAGCCCGTCACTCTAGTGCGACGTAAATAAACTACAACCATATAATCGTATCATATAATCTACCATATAATCGTACATCTTACTTATATACCATTAAACTTACTAAACTCATGATAAACTTTTACAAATATACAACAGTAATAAAAATATAGATTTTTTTTTGCTTGAATGGCGATAATTTTTGTGATAAAAGAACCTTTAAAAAACTCCCTTAATCTCAAATAATAAATTCTATGTTATATACGGTATTTCTCGTATACCCTTAAACTCTTGATAAACAGTTTACAAACTCACAGCAATTATTAAAATACAGATAGTTTGCTAAAAAAGCGTTATTTTCTGCGACGATAGAATCTTCAGAGAATTGTCTTAACCTCAAATAGTAAAATCGATGTGATCTTAAGTCTAAATTGTACACCACTAAACTCCTGATAAACTGTTACATACTAAAAAGCAATATAATTTTTTATTGTTGATCATTTTCGTTTAAATAATGTTATTTTGTGTCACGAAATACCCTTCGAAGAACTGCCTTTCTGAAATAATAATTATGTCTGAAATCATAATTAGAAATTAATCTGAAATATGATATTACGTTTTACTCGGACACCACTAAACTCCAGATTTCCATCGATTAAATAAAGTACTTTAATTTAACATAAACACATTTATTCGCATTTCGTATAAATGAGTAACTTATCAAGCAGAGAAACATTATTGAAACGAGGGGGAAAAAACGGTCGTAGAATCGATGGAACACTTTTCTTCCATTACAATTGTGGCAAAAGAAAACTTTTCCACTTTGTCGGTCGATATATGGGAAGAAAATGTCAATTGAATGGTTTTTGATAGAAAAGTTTGAACAAAAATGCATTTTGAAAATTCATTCAAGACTAATGGTTAATGTGACAGAAAATAATTAATGATTAATATCACAATAAAACAATCAGAGATTAATATCAAAAGAAAATAATTAATCATTAATATTATAATAAACGTATTAATAATTAATCTTCCGTTAAAAATATTTTATTTTACTCCTTAAGTTGTTCGAAGGAATTAGAAATCATTTCACTGTAAATATAATATTTAATTATTTTTTGCAGTGCTTTTGCATTGTTTACTATAAAATAAATTTAACTATTTAAATTTTACTACACATTAGATGATTATGAATATTTTGTAAAAAGCTCTGCATTTTACTCAAAATATAACTTTTATTTCTGTACTTTATCTTTAAAGTAATATGTAATGGAAGATGTGTAAAAGGGAGAATAACCGATAAAAAATTTCTAATAAAGGAAAAATTGCCAAAACTTTATTATCGAACAAAAGTTTAGAGCAGAAATTATATTAAAGGAAGTAACAACAAATAGGACTCTAAGAAGTAAGGAAAATAATAAATAAAGAAACAATGTAATCAAAATTCATGAACGTTTTTTAAAAAAATCTGGAAATAGAGTGCTTTATAATATATTTTAATACAGATTTGAACGCTTTTTCTGTCATTTAGGTTAAACTACGTGATATTGTATTTACAAAGTTGCTAAATCATATTTCAAATCCAAGAAAGTTCATCGTGTACTGTTGTTCTTCTAGTTAATTCTTAAATATATCACCTCCTATTGCATCTACAGCATCAAAAACTCAGGAAGGTAGATAAGGCTTTTATCACCAAGATGACTGTGAGCTGCTGTTGTGTGTTGTGTGCTCTTAAAATATGTAAATTCGCTATACTAAAATGTTGATTAATGGGAAAATGGTTCATGATGTTCAAAAAATAATTGCAGATTCTTAATTTGAAATAAAAAATATATATATACGAGGAAAGCTTTTTTTTATCCAAAGGATATTTTTAAGTGCACAGAGCGCATTCGAAGTTATTATGAATATATCCAATGGTGCTCAGCAGAAAAATAAAAAAAAATAAAAATACCTGTCTCTTATAGTATGCGTTGTTGCTGTTGTCGCCGGCCATTAAGACAGAGTGATTGCGATCGTTCTTGTTTTTCAGTGGCACCATCTATGGAAAGAATTCGACTTCTGACACACATACGTCACACCCGTTTATTGAGTGGACTCATTCATGCATCCAATCATTCATAAACAGATCGTAGTTTTGACCAGAACCAGGGAACGATCAATCTCTATTTCTTGTTCACTCAGAGGTATTTATTTGTTATGGGAACATGGAGGACTTTGCGACCCGATATATTTAACGTGTCACTATCGCGATTTGCTACACGGAAAGTCTTCATCCGGCTTTATTCCAACTCCTGTTCTCACAAACTTGAGTCTAGTACCCTGCCAACCAGGCTATCACGGCCATATTATGTGTTACTCCTCATTAATGATGCATATATATATATATATTTCTGTACTTAACAATCAAAAGACAGTTATCTCTTAATTTAGGAATTCTCAATTATTTCATTCTGAGAATCAAACATATAATTTATAATTTCGAATTACAGTTTTTAGAAATACTTACTGTATGTATGTTTCAATTTGTCAAAATCGTCGGAAAGGGTCAATAGCTCAAGACTCTATAAATGTTTCATTAAGATAAATAGACTAAAAATCGAAAACAAAGCAATATTAGTTTCAGAGATTTAAATGACCATAAAAAATACATATAGTTATATAATGTGGAAAAAAACTATTGACTGAAATGTACTGTTCCAAAAAAATAAAATATTCATTTGAATCAGAACAGTAAAATATAATTCATACATTTTATAATGCGTGCAATAATAAAGCTTTAAAAGCTTTTATTTTCATTTATTATTTTTTACATTACTTATTCAAGACACTAACAGCATCAAATCAAATTAAAAATGATTCCTTTCATGAAAAACCATACACTTGACACTAAACCATCCATTTAATCTTCAAATTCAGTTGAGAGGTAAAAAAACAGAACAAATCAAGACCTAATAGATATCCCAACATGTGAAAAGATTCCGAAAATCCATCATCAGTTCCCTTGAGAATCGAAATAAACACACGCCTTTTCTCAGCCGTATCAATATTTGTTCTGAGAGGGGCCTGCAAAAAAAGGAAGAAAAACTTTTTAGTCCAACATCAGGGACATAAAAGTCGCCTGCTTAGGGCTCATCACCATAGTACAACCATACCCTCTTACATGGACTCAAATACATCACATTTCTCCATTCTGGACTTTTTCTTCCAACATCAAAAAAGAAAAAGTCAGCCAAGAAATAAAAAGAAGAAAGAAAAGAAAAACAACGTGAGCGCATGGTTTTCGTAAAACGAAAAACTGACAGATAGCAGACAGGCAATGAATGTTTTCTGGATAAGGTTAATATTTCTTTTCCTGGAATATCCGGAAAATGTATAAATAGGTTACAGGGTATTGCGCTTAAGCATATCTGTTTCGGATAAGTAAAATTAGAGGAAAAGGGTGAGCTTCGAGATGAAAAATAAATCTCCCGGCATGAGTTTGGGGTAATCTTGTTTTTGTTCAAGTGGTTGATGCTCCCTAATTATTTAGGCGTCTGGCGTGATTTTGAAGAAACTTTTGTTTTGTCTTGTAAAAAAGTTGCGTGAAATGATAAATACGTTTAGAGTTTGCTTAGTTTCATTTGAGCAAGTGCTTATCGATGATCTTACCAGGCAGATATATATATATATATATATATATATATATATATATATATATATATATATATATCCATTAATAATTAATAACCCATTATTTATTCAATATTCTTATTATATTTTTAAAATTATTTAATTAATTTACTTGGGAATGACGTAAATTTAAATCACTGTTTTTTTTCAAAATATCAATACAATAGATGAATTATGAAAAAGATATTCCTTTATGAAAAATTCCATGAGTATTTTAAATTCCATAAAAATAAGCTAATTCAACAATGAAGTATTGGTTAAAAATCCTCAGCTTATATTTTCTTACTTTTTTTATTGTCAATCTTCTTATTCATATAACCTTCTTAAATATTAAATAAAATTTAATTTGAAAAACAAATTGTCCTTTTATACTAAGTTTTCCTTTGAAAAATTACTTAAAAATCATTATTTTCTTTGTTAATCTATGAGTCTATTTACCGAAAAGATATTTAAGTTCTCAAATGCTAGTGTACTGTCTCCTATTGAATTTAACTATTCAAATAAAGTCTAAAATTTAAATTAAGTCCTTATGTTTAAATGTCTCATATCCAGTGTACAGCTTTTCTATAATTTCAGCCAGAAAAAAAAGTTTCATCGACAGCTGATAAAATTCGTTGTGCACAAATTATAAATCAAATTAGTATTTTAATGATATTTAAAGAAATAGTGTAGTTTGATGCATATAGAATTTACTTTTAAAATACTTCTACAGAGCGTGCTCTAATAAATAAAACTCTTAAGTATTTTTCATTATGTAGTTTTGTAGCACAAACAGATAAGAATTGGAACACAAAAACGTTTTAAACTGTTAAATAATAAATAACCAGTTAAGTTTTATTCAGAAAATCTTTGCACAGAGCACCAAAAAAACGGACCTCTTGAATATCTTATGAATTAATGATCAGATCTTCACGTTCTAGAACTGAATCTTAATGGTTCGAAAGGGTCACCTGAAATATGCTAATTAGTTAATGAAGACTATATTTTAAGTTAAGAAATCAGACACAAAAAAAGTACTTTCTCTGAATAAAGATACCTTTTCTTCGTCGGATTAAAAATTTCATTATTTTAAAGTATCTAATTTCATATGGAATAGTGCAAAATTTGAGCAACATCGGTTGAACAGTTCCTGAGAAATCAAATGTTAAAAAAGTCATATATTTAAAATTCGATTGATAAATGTAATTAAAAGGGAGAAGGTCATTAGTCGTTTTAATTATTAAGCTGATTAGTTTATGAAAAAAGAAGTTTTCAACATTTTATATTTATTGAATTTTGCATTGTTCAAAGAAAATTCAAGTAATGCTTGTTTATTCTTTAAAAAAACTTCAAAACTGCTCTTAACTAAAATTTTAACTTACATATTTACTAAATTGTCACGTGCGTAACCTCGAAACACAAGTGATGATTGTATTTTCAATTAATGTTATCATTTTTTTTCTTTAATATTTTGCATAAATACTTGGAATATATCAGTTATTATCATAATTTTAAGTAAAGCTTCTCTAATTCTTTCTTCAAACCAAGATAAAAAATTTAATTTTTCTAACTGCTGTTAATTAAAAAATTTTATTTCACAATTATTACATTTTTGAGTGTTGTCTGGATACAAAAATGATAAATACATTTCTTATTTTTATTTCATAAATATTTTTATAAATACAATATAGGGTTTAAATAAATGTAATTTTTTAATTAAATTTAGTTTACTTAAATTTTTTATACACTTATTGATGTGAGTGAGATAATTTAAGAAACTATAAGTTAAAAAAAAGCACATCATAAAAAATAATTTTATTCATAAGATATTTTTTAATCATTCAATTTTTTTCCCCAACTAAACATAACTTTATTAATTTTTTTAAGTAAATTGCGTTACTTTGTTTATATGATTTTAAATACTAACTATAATGAATATATTAACTATAATGAATATATTAACTATAATTCATAAAATTATTATACTACATATTATTAATATATTAACTGCATAACTTAAAATAACTCTTTCTGATTAGTTTTCGTAAAAAAAATTTACGTCAATACCTTATTTTAAATTATTTGATAAGTGAGATAAACAAATATTTATAAACCCTTAATACAATAAACATTATTTGAAACCATATATTCAATGGTTTTATTTATTATTAATATATTTTATTGCGTTTATATTTTCGTTAAATTTCTTCATTAAAGTAAATTTCCATGCGAAAAACATAAAAATACGTGGTTGATATTTGTGAAGGTTAATTCTTAAAAATGGTTTCTACAAAGAAATTTTCTAAATAATCAGCATTCTTTTTAAGAATTTCTTTTAAAAAGAGAACCAAAATACTGAAATATTTCTTGATTCCAAAATCAATTTCCGTGAATAGAAAACCCAGTTTAAAACAATGCTAAATTTTTTGTTCCTTATGTTCTAATATTATAATCAAGTGTAAAAATAAGAACAAAATATAAGAGTTGAAGAAAAATTGAAACTCAAATTAATAAAAACATCATTTTTAAACTTCAATACTTCACTTTTAGCATTTTTTATTGAAAACAAGTTTTTAATTCAGTACCTTGTTCAAAATAAAATGATAATTAACTCGGGGGAACAAACTTTTTCTTGCATCTATAGAAATACTTGATCTTGCTTAATTTGGGAAGGGGGATTCCAAAATTAGTTTTGTTCCTATAGCTGCAGATGTTTTTTAAACGTGAAATTTTTACTATTTTTTGTCGAACTGTACAAATCCAAGTACTTTTTATAAATCAGAGGTCGCATAAATGTTAAGAAAAAATTCTAGTGCAGTTAGAATTAGAATAAGTATTGTCATCAGAATTAAATTTGCATAGGAACCCACGAATGGAAATGCCATTGTACTTGGATAGAGACATTTCAATATTAGTTCAAAGGCACATGAAGAAACAATTTATAGCAAAAAAGCGTCCCTGGTGGCATATAACGACATTTTTGAGGAATGGGGTCTTATGCAATTTTGTTCCCGATGATGTGCCCTAATACCCTTTAAGTTTGTCGCAACATTTATCTGACCCCTGTCATATAATACGTTTTTAAGCTTGTAAATTTAAAGTAATAGACTAAAGTAATCGATTAAAATTGTCATTTAAAATGCTATAGCTTAGAGAGAGAAACCGATTTCATCTTTGAAATCAGGGATGTAAAAGCATCAAAAATATAATTTAAAAAATGCAAAATAAAACAAAAAAATCTTTCTCCAGTGTAGTTTATTAAAGCAAAATGAAACTTTTTATGAAGATTTTTTAATCAAACATCATTTAAGTACATATATCCAAGTTTTCAGTTCATTGTTAATATATTTTAAGGCATCAATACTTTATATACGAACTTCTCCACCAAAAAAAAATAATAAAAATACCCATATCAAGCATTTAAATTTTCAAATCATTAGTCGATTTGCTTAAATTGGTTTTATTAGAACCATGTCAGCTCAGGGGATAGAGCGTACGTCTTTCAATAAGGTGAGCCGGGTTAGAATCCCAGAGATGGCTAGTCGATAAAAATTCAGCACCTGGCCAGCACCATCCACAGTGCTGACATAAAATAGTCTCAGTGGGCCCCCTTTACCGTCAGGTTAAACGTGGGAGGTTTTGATGATTTTCCTCTTCGTTTAACTCAAATGCGGGTAATTTCCTTGAAAAGGTCCTCCACGAAGACAAAATTTTTTCCAATACGTGATCCGGGAGTTCCCTATATATATATATATATATATATATATATATATATATATATATATATATATATATATATATATATATTTAATGTTAATGCATTTTGCATTTCTATGGTGTTTAATTTTTATAAAAGACATTCTTCAATAAAATAAATGTTCATATAAAGCATTTAAACTCTCAATACATTGATCTTCTGTTTTAAATTGCTTTTATAAACGAAATGGTTTATGGAAGGAAATTTTCAATATCATCAGCATTCTTTCAGACAAATTCAAAAGAAAAGTTTGTCGAAATGCATAAATTTTTCGTTGTTTCAAACTCAAACATTGTTTTATTTCGTGAATAGAAAACACAGTTATGGACCACGCTGAATTTTTCGCTCCATAAGTGCTGATATTATGCGCATATATAAAAACAAGAACAAAATATAGAAGCGGGAGAAAAAAAAGTAAATCAGAATGGACAGGAACATTTTTATTTACTTTTATCCCACATGATCCGCGTAAACTTTTACGATACTAGATTTTGCCATTTGAATTTTATCCGCTTTGACACATGAAACAACTTTTGTATGTAAATAGACCCTCACTGCTGATACTGTTTTGCCTATGCGAAGAAATCCCTGAAATATATAGGCTTTCTATAGGTGGACAGAAGTTTGCAGTTCAGTGAAAAGATACGCATTTATATAAAATATTCTAACTGTCCGTTGTAATGATAAAACCTTAGAACTAAAAGAAGAAAAAAAATTTCATTAAATTTTGCAAATAAATACGTATTCGTAAGTTTAAATAACATTTTTAGAATTTTAATTTTATTTCTTATTCTTTTTACATGAAAGCCAAAGGTGTCGTGTTAAATATCAATTTAAATTTGGAGGTAAATTAACGTGTTTATAAAAATAAAATAATTAAAACTAATTTGTAAGTATACAATGATCCATTCAAAATATAGGGATGACCCCAATGCTTTATTTCTAAATATGAATAAAAGGATGTTTCGTTAATACATCCCTTAAACCTATGGCTCAGAAGTTTCATACATTTTCATTATTTTGTGATAAATTAAACCAAACTAAATAAAAAATGTTTTATCTAATCATTTAATAATTTATAAGTATACAGACACCGGTGTAGCGTTTTGCGTTAAAGATAAAATCTTACATACATGGGTCACTTCCAAGCAATAATTTTTCAAATTTTCAGTTACTTGAATCTAAGAAAAACAGTAATTCATTGTTAAAATTTCTTTAATTTAAAAAATCAATTATTGATAAATTTTTGAATATGAATTAAAAAAAATTTTTTAAATGACTTTTTGTGGTTTTTTTTATTTTAATACAAATGTAATTGCGATAATCTAACAGATTTTTAGTAACTACTAGGCGGGTTTTTTTATAATTAAAAATTACCGAAATATAGTTTTACTTGTAATTAGAATTTCGGAAAAAAATATAAGAAGGACGCCGGTGTCCCATCAGCGCCAAAGATCTAACACACCTCATATCTCTTATGTATAAACATTTATCTTAGAGGTTTGCACGTAAAAAGTAGCAAATTAATATTTAAAAATTGATAAAAATAATTTGCAAAACAACATATAAAAGTTTTAAATTTGAATTACAACTAAACAGTTTTTGTTTGAAATAATTCAGCTACCTTTAAGATGATAAGTTAGTAATATAGAGATTGACATTAACAATGCATTTCTCAGTGTGTATCAAGGAAGCTTTGTAATTACGAAAACTCTTTAGAAATATAACGAATGGCGACTGTGGAGCGAAGAACTGTATGGAAGCGTTTCCAATATTTCAACTCTAATCTGGATTCTCCAGCAATCAAACGGGTTTTGATTTCTTTAATTCTGCTTTCTCTGAAAAAATTTTCTTTAGTTTATTTACTTTATTCATAGCGTGGTTTTGTTTTTATTCATTTAAATACTAATTTGCAACCACTAATACAGATATGTTTTTAAAATACTTTCGATAAATAAATTAAAAATATATATTAAGGGTGGTCATTATAAAACACTCTGTATGTTTTGAATTATATACGTAAACATTTATGCATTGTCTCTTAAAATAGGTCATATAAAAGTATAGTACTGAAATTTTTATAGTGTTCAAAATTAAATTTCAGCTCAAAATTTTATATTTTCGTGAGTCCTCCAAAATTAAAAGAAAAAGAAAACTGCAAACAACCAATATTTTTTAAAACAATTGCATTTTATAAAATTATTTTTTAAAGCGTACAAATGCATAATATTAAAAGAATTATTAATAAACTGATTAATTTTTTAGCTTTTAATTTTTAACACATCTCACTGTGCCATAAATTTACTCATTTAAAAGTATTAGCTCAGATTTATTTTTATCCTATTGTTTTAGTATGCAACAAAAGAGCAGCTGCTTAACTGTGAGTCATTACTTTAACGGTAATGCTCTATAAGACTACTTTAGTGAGAAATTTCAGTGCTATTCTGAAAAGCTATTACTTGCAACCCATTTAAAATTATGCAAATTGCATGAAACTCTGATGCTGAATTTCAACTCACTTTGAGTTCCAAAACGATGAAAAATTGGAGCAGAACACGACATTCTTAAAATTGGGATGGAAAAAAAAATAAACGCAAACTACTATATTTTTAATATTTTGTCACGTGACTCTTTATTAATAGCTTTCGATCTCTATTAAAATTGTTTTAATGCGCTTCAAATAAATCCTTAAAGGATAATTATTTATGCAAAAACTTTCCTACCCTTTCGATAGCTCCTATTTAAAAAAAATGTTTACTACAGCAAGCTACAGTATTTTAGTTTAATTTTTTCCACTAAAAATTTTAAATGAAAAAGCTTAATGCCTTCATTAAAAACATTTAAGAAAAGTAGTTTTCCTTAATTATCTCGCGTGTATAAAAAGAAAACTTTTCATTAGTTTTCTCCGTTTTTATGCGTCTAAGGGTTTGTTAATAAAACTAAAATTTCTTCGCTTAAAATCAGCTTACTACGAATTCTTAAGGAATATTAAATTTCGCTTTAATAGAATAATTTGACAAACCATTTTTTGCCAGTGAGGCAACTAATTTTTCTAATTACAAAATTTCTCGAAACTACTGGAAAATACATTTTAACAAAAAGAAATAATTAGTTTGATGATATATACAGCATTAATCGTTCACTGAATGTTTAAAAATAGGTGATTTAATTTAAGAGCAAGTTTTAAGAACAACAAAATACTCGTATATTTTAAGTCATTCCTCAGATACTTACAAAAATATGGGATTAGGCCTCAACCATGAGATTTAAATCAGATTTAATAAGATACTTGTAAGCGACGTCACGCATGTGTGTAAAACCTGATTGGCTTTTGTACCGACCAATGACACGATTTACACACGATGACGTCGATTACAGGTTTGAAAGAAGAACAATGATGGAGACAATTTGAAATATTTTCTAAATAATTTCCATAATGAATACTCTGTTAAAACTTATGAAGCATGAACAATTTATGCGTATGATCATTTTCGGAATCATGCGTATTTTGATGCATACGTATAAAGTTATTGTAACCTAATATAATAATAAGTTGAACCACGATTACATCGATTTTCAATGAAGATGTACGATAATATCGATAAATTTATATTCTTCTTAATTTTAACTATATAACTCCATGGTTCAACTTTAATTGAAACGTAAAAACTTTTTATTACGATTGAAAAAAGTTTCAACTTCATTAAAATTCAATATACTGATATTAGTGCATAATTAATTAGTTTTTTTAGGTGGATATCCGTTATTCGTACGGGGTAAATAAAAAAAAGGAAATTATCATAAATCAGTACTGAACAACACCACTAAATAAGGCACAAAACTGAAAGGCATATACTGACACTATTAATAAAGCTAAAATAATTTCATTATTTATTTATTGTTGTTTGCTGCCCTTTCCAGTGACTTTATGTTATTAAATTAAGCAAAACCTTTTTTTTGCAGTTCATCCCACCAAAATTGGAATTACCTGTATTCACAATCCTTTGGCTGAATACAGTTTTTTTTCCCCACTATAAGTAATTTTCCCCTTTCGAGGGAACATGCGACACTTATTTTCACATGAGCGTCATTAAATCTGCTCAATATTGGTGCAGTTTTGATGATTGATAAATATATATTAATATAACACTTTATATTTATAATGAATAAATGACTTTTCTCCATTACCTTTGCTTTTAATTACATAGCTTATTATTTTTAATTTAATAAATACAAGTTTCTAACATTAATTAAGCGATAGTATTAATAATAATCTGGCAATTTGTTTGCTTTCAAGAACAAAAAATTATCTTTTCTCCAGTAATTTTGCTTTATGATGGATAATTTTACCAATACTTTTTAATAGATATTTTTACCAATTAAAATTTTACCAATATTAATTAAGCATCAGTGACATAAATAATAGCATGGAGCTTTTTTACCGTTCTTCTAAGCGATTAAGTACTTCTATTCCATAAATTTTGCTATTTCGGATATAACTTGTTTCTTCTATTTCAATATCCATCTATTTTTTTTATTTCCGTCGTTGAACAGCTGACCCAACTTTTGGGTTTACGACTACTAATATTCAACTCCGTAGCCTTGTAATTTTGAACCAATCCAGAAGACAAGGAAACTCCTGGATCAGTACACTCAAAGGTATTGACTTGTTACGGGAATATGGATGACTTCGCGATTTGACAGATTTAACGTGAATCAGTCACTATTTATTACACGGAGAGTCTTCGGCCGCCGGGGATCGAACCCTCGAACTCTTGGACATGGGCCCAGTGCCTTACCAACCAGGCTATCCCGGCCTATATCCATCTATTATTTAAATTATATAAGCACCAATGGTATCAATAATATCAAGGAAATTTCTCCTAAATGAATTAATATCACTTTCCCATTTATTTAGCCTTTGAATACATAACTAATTTTTTTAAAATTCAATTACCGTTTCTTTTAAATTATTTATTATTATTGAACATGCTTTAAAATAATTCATTTAAACAAAATATACACGTGGTTTTAAATAACTTTAGAAACTTTATAATTTTAGAAAAACATAATTTGGTGACATGCTTCATCCTATGCTTGCACGTTAACGTTGTTGATTAAATTTATCTGCTAGAAGATAAAAAAAAAATTAGATAAAGTACGTGAAATGCACTCTTTTTTTTCAAATAGAGCTATAATCTAGCGAATATCACTGATATTATCTCTTAAATGGTATTTGAAAAATAGAATCATCAATAGTTAAATTTAAAACAATAGCTAACGCTAAACCAACGAAAAAATTCTATTTCATGTTCTGTTCATCCTGCTCGAACCGTTCGTAATAGAATGATCTAATTTCGACAGAGACCTTCTCCGTACTTTGAACTATCAGTATACCGAATTCCATTAATCTTAAATAAATTTTTTAAAATTTTGTAAGAGAAAGACATATAGGCATCCATTTTTATGTATAGAGATTATAAATTAAGCCATGTTTTTCTTACAGGAAAACTTGTATTTCGCAATCCTCTTCATGAGCCCAGAGTATATGAAGGAGCACCCCCTGGAATAAAAGTGACCACTGTCCAAGCATATGATCCTGGTCGAAAAACTGTAACTTATAACTTGTTAGATGTCCGGGAACATACCTACTTTAGCATGGACTCTGCATCGGGAAATATCTCAACGTCTAAGACAATCGATAAAAAAGTCGGTGATATCTATGAAGTAAGTTGCACCTCATATGTAATCCAACTTGTATCATAAATGTATTTTGAGGAATTGCATCCATTCTTACAATTTGTAAGTTAGAAAAAAAAAATGAATTAATTCGCGTTTTTTATGTCATATAATGTTTTGATCACTTTTGCATAGAGTTAACAATTTAAAGAGAATTACAAAAAGCAATTTATAAATTCACCAAATTTGGGTTCCAAAAAAATGATAGACGAGTTTGTATTTCAATGTAAAAATAATTTGGTGTCTTGCAACTAACAACTCAAAAACATTTTTAGCATCACAAAAAAAAAAATAATTAAAAAATTAAAATCATTTATTGTAATAAATACAATATTAAAATATTATAATAAAAAAAATAAAAATTATTTGTTATAAAAAGTAATAATGTAAGAGAAATTTTAACATAAAAAAATTAAATTGAAAAATTAAATACAATTAAAATTATGTTTAAAAAAGTTAAACATAAGTAATGATAAAAATATACACTATAGTACATAGCAGTAAATATACATTTTTTCTTAATTTAAAGATACTTTATAAACTATGGCATAAGAGAAATGCAAAAAACAATAGATACATCAACGGGTAAAAATTTTACATACACATTTTTTATGCACCGGAAAATTTGAAGATGCCTGACAGCGCTAAAGATTTGAAGTTTAATGAAACCTATTAATTTTAAATAGGAATTTTATCTAATGAGGTAACATATTTTCTACCAACTTAAAATTAACATTTAATTAGAATTACCGTTTTACTCTTTTTAAATACTAAATTAGCAACAAAATTTAAATTATTCATAAAACAGCACATTTTCCAGCAATTAAACAAATATGACCTCAACTTACTTGATTTTCATTTAAAAAAGAATGTAATAGAAGAAAAAATACATTTAACAACGTGGATATGACAAATAAATTATCTTCATTAGAAACAATTTCTGAGTTAGTTTTTAATGAATCAAGGTGAATCAATAAAAGAAAAAGGGGAACACATTTTATTTGGCATACTTAATTCTTTTGATAAAATACGAAAAATTATTCTTAATTAACGAACTAAAATTTCTCTTATAATAATAGCTTAAGGGTAATTTTCGAGCTTCATCTTGAATTTAAAAAAATATATAAATATTTGATGTACGGATGAATTGTGTTAATGTACTCTAACAGAAAAATTAATTTAATTCAATTCTTTGATAAAATCTAAACTATTCTTATTTACTTTTAGTAAGTCTATTTTATTAACGGTATTTACATGTTAAAAGTTCACAAGTAAAGTTATTTTTGTTCATTCAGAGAATTGAATTTTATTTCTTTTTTCTCATTTTATCTAAATAACGAACATAGACTTATTTAGGTGCTTAATTTAATTTGTTGAAAATTCGTTGTTTAATATCCCTCACAAAAAATTCTTAATTATCTTTCACTTGTAAAATTGTTTTAAAAAACTTGTAACTTAGTTTTTTTTTAAATCTTTAAATAAGAAATGATATTATGGCCTTTTTTTTTTTTCAATTTGTTTGACTTAGCATTATTTCCCTTGTTTTGGTATCAAATAAATGTTTTTGTGTGTTATTTGAAAAAAAGAAATTACTAATAATTAATAATTAAAAGTTTCAGCGTCAAATAATTATTGTTAATCTGTTTAAAAAATATCCTAAAACTGTAATTATATTGTTAATAAAATAATATGTTGTTATAAATAAAAAAAATAATTTTAATTAAATCATTCTTTTACTAAATCAATGTAAGTTTGACTCTTATTCAATTATACGGTATTATATTTGGATCACTTAATTATATTTTAAGTTCATTAATTTATGTTATGTTTTTAAATAATAAAAATTATTTTATAGTGATAATGTTAAACATTTATGAAAAATAACGTATACCACGCTTTAAAAAAACGCTCTTGATCATTGATTTATTTTCTTTTATTTACATTTTTTAACTTAAATTTTTCTTACATTTACATTAAATTATTTCCAATTTTTCATTAACATTTTTAATACCATGTAACATTTTTAATTAAAAATTTTAATACCATATGATATTCTTTTATTAACATTTGAAAACAAAATAATTTTAATTCGTTTTATTATAGCTATATTGTTGCTTGCAATGGTTCATAAAATATTGTGATTAAAAAAATCTAAATTTATAGGTTTGTTTTGATATATACGAGGGTTGCTATTTATATTTCTGGCCTTGGCAATAGTAAGTATTGCTAAGCGACCGCAGACGATTTTAATCGAAAGTTTGATATTTTTAAACATAAATTCAGCAGACAATTTACCATTATAGCTTCATTTGTGTTGTTGACAGTAAATTGAAAAGTTCAAAAAATGGAATTGAATCGTGAACATTTTCGTGCCATTATTTTTCATAACTTTCGACGTGGATTGTCAAGACAAGAGTGCTTCGATGAACTTAATTCTTTATTCAGCGATAAAGCGCCATCCTACAGCACTGTAAAAAAATTGGTATAACGAATTTAATCGTGGTCGATGTTCGGTCCAGGACGAATCGCGTGCAGGTCGTCCGAAATTCGTTGTTGTGCCAGAAAAGATCGATGCTGTGCGTGAACTGATAAAGCAAGATCGTCATGTGACATACCGTGAGATAGAGGCGTCTTTGGACATTAGTATGACTAGCATCAATAAAATATGGCATAAACATTTGAGCGTAAAAAAAATGTGTTCGCGTTGTATCCCGCATAATCTGACAAACGCTCAAAAAAAGGCTCGTGTCGATTGGTGCAAGGAAATGTTGGAAAAATACGTTCAAGGTACATCAAAGGCTGTGTATAACATCTACTCAGGTGACGAATCATGGATCTATGCATATGAGCCGGAAACAAAACAGCAATCAACTGTATGGGTCTTCCAAGACGAGGCAAAACCAACAAAAGTTGTTCGAGGAAGAAGCACATCGAAACAAATGATTGCCTGTTTCTTTGGCATTAACGGTCATGTGGCAACAGTGGCGTTAGAGCAACGCAGGACGGTCAATTTTGAATGGTACACGACCATTTGTTTGCCAGAAGTCATCGGAGAAGTTCGAAAAAAGCAGAAGAACAGGCGAATCATTCTTCATCATGACAATGCGAGCTCTCACACATCGACTCAAACAAAGGCATTTCTGATGGAGCGAAAGATCGAACGGATGGGTCATCCGCCGTACATCCCTGATTTGGCACCCAATGACTTCTTCTTATTCCCACACATCAAAAATAAATTACGTGGAAAACGATTTTCGACCCCCGAAAAAGCGGTTGATGCATTCAAAACGCATGTTTTGGATTTATCTCAATCGGACTGGAAAAAGTGCTTTGAAAATTGGTTCAAACGCATGCAAAAGTGTATTGATCATCATGGAGAATATTTTGAAAAACAATAAAACCAATTTCGATCCTACATATTTGTTTTTTCATTATTAGGCCAGAAATATAAATAGCAACCCTCGTATCTATAATAACTTGAGTTCGAATGAATACACAAAAAAAGATTTTTCTTATCAGAAAAAAGCACGCTACTGTTACTCTTTACAATGGTGATGACAGGATTATGAAGTTCATCACTAATATCGAAAAAACAACATTGAAACATTGATAAACATTGAAAAAGCAGGTCCCAAGCAAAATTCAAGGAAGTGAGCAGAAAATATTTCTTCTCAGAAAAAAAAGTTATATCGCAATCATTCACTAGAATGGTAGTAGCGTGGTATCTAAGTTCAAACACTACAATTATAAACATGCGGAAAAACAAATACTGATCTAAGTATAAAGTAGTGAGATGAAAAAGTTATTTCTTATAAGAAAAAAAAGCATACCAAAGTTACAATGGTGATAGCACGGTTGCTAAGTTCACATACTGCAGTGGTAAACATCGATGAAAAAACTGATCCTGATCAAAGTTTAAAGAAATGAGTAGAAAATGCTATTTCTCCTAAGAAAAAATTATGTCACATTCACTTACTAGAATAGTCTCGTGGTTGCTAAGTTCAAACAAAACAATGGTAATTGTTGGAAAAAAAATTCTGATTTGAGTTCAAAGAAATGAGCAGAAAAATCTATTTATGAGAAGAAGAAAAACGCAACACTGCTACTCTCTACAATGGTAATGGTATGGTTAATAAGTTCAAACACTACAATGATAAACATTGGTGAAAAAACGGGTCCCAATAAAAGTTCAAAGAAGTGAGAGAAAAAGCTATTTCTCCAACGCTATCTCTCCAGCTATTTCTCAATTCTAGAATGATAAAATTGTTGTAACATGATTAAAATACTATTATTGTAAACAATGGCAAACTACGGCTCGCGGGCCAACTTTGGCCTGCCGGAAGGTTTTATCCGGCCCGCGGACAGAATTTTAACCCGTGTCGGATATAAACAATATACACCCATTTTCTTGTATATAAACAATATACACCCATTCACTTTGTTTAAAACTATTTTTGTTCTATCTTTTTTAACAAAGTACTGATGACCTTTTTACTTTCTCCATTTTTGCTCTAAAAATAAAAATTGATGGAAATAGTTAGCACAGACAGCTTCAATTGGTAAAATGTTGAAAGCAGAAGTTCTTTATAGAATAGCCGTAGATTGGCTCCAAGGAGCGTTTGTCTTTCTCGAGGAGCAGAAGTACGGAATCTAATATAGGTGAATACTACACATGTGACAGACTGCGCATTTTAAGCTCCAACGAGAGAATTTTTCTGCCGGCGCGTGTTCTAACATTATTAACTGCGTATGGAAAAATTGCGCACATACAACGTCATTGTAAATAAAGGTGAAATTATTAAATGTATAAAACGGCTACTGCTTTTTTGGGTTATTTGTAAAAAATTTTCACCCCAAAATGGCAACTAAAAAACGCAAAGTTGATTTAGAGTGCCATGCGTTCAATGATGAATTGACTTCATTTTATTTTAAATGTTAGAATTTTTATTTTAGAAGTTTTTACTCGGCTCACCAAACTTTTTTTCTCGATTTTTGACCCTCGACCAAAAAAATTTGCTCATCCCTGGTGCAGGACGTGGTTTAGTGGAAGAGTGTAAACTACTTGCGGTTAAATGGTAAAAAATTTAATTAAAATGTCGCTTAAGGCTACTTTCAATGATAAATACTGTAACAATGCAAACTTCGAAAAGAAAATTTTATCCGTCAATAAACTGATCGTGTAACTGTGAACTAATGATTTCTCACGTTTTAAAGTTGACAATGTGAAGCATCATTTATTCACTAAAACATAATAAGCTGATACTCCTATCTCATTTTCTTTCATTCATAACTTAACAACCAATGTAAATGTCCATATTCGATAAATCACTCTTGTTTGAATGTTAAATGCAAGCTCCATTAATTAAAAACAGATGTTCTTGATTACTTGAACCATTTGAGAGGTATTAATACTTCACAGATGAAATGCTATTTACTGATTATTAGACCTTAAAATGTTACCACCTCACATTCAAACAATCAATAACGTAGTTCTGCAAAGTCAGCAGCAGAATTCTCTTTCAGAACATTTACCTAGTTTAACTGTAACTGTGACTTTTCTAGTGAAACATTAAACTTAACACCCACTCGGACATGACACAGTACCAGGAAGTCATCCGTTTTCCACCATTGAACACAAGTGTCAGTTCTGTCTACTGCCGCTTCCTTCATACCTTCCGATTGTCAGATTCATTGTCTGCATTTAAGGGTGAACAAGATGGCGGACAAGGCACGCAGTCACGTGTCAAGTGCACATGGAGCGTTTTGTGTAAGTGTGGCGGTCAGAAAAGCCCATTATCTCCAACTTCGATGCAGTTAGAAGGCGAGGGTTTTGTTTAATGATGTGGCAGCTTTAATAAATCTGCGCAGAAATAAACGGGTTTGAAGTGAAGAGGTATTGCTTAACTTTTGCTAGGACTCGCGTTACTGCTTGGTGGTGAAGTTCAATTATACAATATGGCTCTATAATTTGTATTTATTTCTAAAATAAATGCAAAATTATAAAGCCTATACTCATGTTATTGTGAAAGACAAATACAAGAGAATTCTTTATAAATTATATTTAAGACAGATTGGTTCCTAAATTAAGTTTTAAATTATATAAAATACAAATACCTCTGAAAAGAGATACACATCTTCCGAAGAAGAGCTTCTATAAAATTTTGTAAACCAATATTTCTTAACTTTGAAAAAAAGTTATCAAAAAGCTTCATAATGTGAAAATACGCGTGCTTCTAAGAAATAAACGAAAAGATGTTTTCCTGTATATTTAAAAAAAACTGATCTATCCTAAATTTTTTTAAATGCATCGAAAAGCATCATTATGGGAAAACAATTAAACGTCTTATTTACAATTATATTTATGTTTCTAAAAGAGCACGAAAAGTTGACATAAAATTTTTCCTTGCATAAATTATTGCAGCGAATATTAAACATCATTATGGAATTAGTTTTAATAATGTAGTGTTGGAGACCTGAAACAGAAGAAAAGACATTTTATCCAATTCAAAAATAATTTTTTTCTTAGTCCTAAAACTTTTTCCGTAATAGCGTGATTTATAGGAATAATTTTACAGCAGTTTTGTAATTAAAATTGCCAATTATAGATATAGTAATTATAGAGTAAAGTCGTTTAAACAAAACGTATACAATTAGAAAATGTGTGTCTTGAAAATAATGCAGACTTTTGAACGGTCCTCATGTAGATACAATAAAGAATGGTGTATCTTAACACTGTATTGGCAAAATAAAAATGAATTAAAATTCTTCATTACAGACATTAAACATTGCCATATACTTTAAAAAAATCTGGAGCAAATTACGCTGCAATGTTAGAATTTTCATTCTAAAATTATTGTAAAATAACCAGCAGCAGTCAGCCCATCCGATTAACCGTAAATTTATGGTAAAGAATATTTTACTCCTTTACGGTTTTGAAACCGTTTTCAACTAGTATGGTTATAAAATCATGAATACAAAACTAATGTTTTTTTTAACCATTTACAGCTACCATGGTTTCAAAACCGTAAAATAAGAAATTTAACTGGACAATAGGACCTAGGCTTCTCGTTAGATAATGCGCATTGGAGAGTACAGGACACTGGAAATACTTCATGGAAAGGGAATGGAGGTGTAAACGCAGGGATTCAAACCCCCATTCTGTCAGTCATGAGATAGACAGATTAGCTCTCTTGGCTATAAAATGTAGGCAGTTGCAAGGAACTAGGTTGCTTCATTAGGTGGGATTAGTTGGTGCAATAAAAATTCTTGTTATTTAACCGTATTAGGTAAAAATAGTTAATAAACGATTTTTCACTCTGTTAATAGTTTCATTACTATCTTATTTACGGTTATTTAACTGTTTTGTTTAAATATGGTAAAATAACAACTAAATAGATTGTTATTTAGTCATTTTTTCCCGAGAAATTTCTAATAGTGTATGAAATGCCAGCACTTCAGATGCATCATTCGCAAAATCCATTATTCCGTAAAATCCATTTTTTTCCATAAAATCCATTTTTACCCTAAAATGCTATAACGAAATTTTTACAAAATTATTTATTTAACTAGAGTGATTCAGTGATTTTAATGTAATTATTACTGTTAAAATTACGGTATATCAGTTTCTCTTTATGCGAGTTTCGTAACATGTTCCGGTAAAAATAAATTTCTTAGGGTGAAATGTACTGACAACACTGAGAGCGGATAATTTCAACTGTTATTTTATACAAATTTTTTAACAGTGTAGATTTGTTCATGTATAGGTTTGTTTGTAGGTATTATTTCATAGTAATTCATTCAATCTCAAAATTCACACAATTACGTTTATTACTATTAATTGCATGTTTGATAAAATATTTTTACTTTTTATATTTTTAATTTTTTATTATTGAATTTCCTTTATTCTCAATCTTAATATTGTTTTTTCTTGCGCATTAATTAAAAATAAAGAATTATTTACGCCTTAAAAATTTTTGCAGTAATTTTAAATTTATAATTTGCTACGTGTTAATTAAATATATTTTGTTATTAACTTCATTTAAAATTGAATAATGCGAGAATAATTACTTTTTTTAAATCTCACACGCTTATGTTTTTGGATTTCAAGTTAATGTAAAAAAAGACTTTATTTTTCATTACTTGAAATTTTTACAATTTAATTTTTAAAAAAAGTTTCGAGCTTAGAAATATTTTTTTTTCTAAAATCAAAATGGTCTCAGAAATAGTCTTGTTTGATTATTTCGCCATCAAAATCAATTAGAAAGTTTTTATTTGAGTATTCTCAGTAAATGTTTAATGTAACATAATTGTAAAACTACTAGTAATTACCGATATTTTTTATTATGCTGGCATTTTTTAATCAAAAAAACCCGATAGAAAATAAATTAAAATACATAAAAATAATTGCGTTTGATACTTTCCACCACGATGAATTAAAATTCTTTCAAACTCACATATAATTAAATAAAACTAATTAAAATCCGTTTTGGTGATTTATTTTTTTAATGTCTGCTTTGTGATATTTTTTTGCAAAAACTTAGACAAAAAGCTTTTATTTATAAAAACAAAGTTAATTAGCTTTTTTTACCTTAAAATTTTATTCCAAAATGCAAGTATATATTTTGTAACGCAACTGTTTTTGACTTTACTTAATAAGTAGCGTGAATATGTAAAATTCAGATGGTTCTGCGGTTCAAATGGCTTTAGTTTTAATTAATATCAACGCTTCTTTTTTGGTATTCACAAATAATTCATTTAGAAAATAAAAATATTTTTAAGAACCCCTTTAATTAACTTTTTTTTTTATGTTCAATTGCACAAACTTCGTTTATCTCCTTTGAAGTTTTTCCCCCGTATTTAAAGAAAACATCAACTTTCTTCAATTTCCTTTTAGTACACGTGTTTCTGATATTATATTGATCAAATATTTATCAAAATACTACAAACAAGAATGGAATTACAAGGCTGTAATGAATTTGAAATTAAGTTTTTAACACTCAGTATATTTATCACTGTGTTAGGCACAGTTATAAAATCCTTAAAAAATAAAGTAAATTGTAAGAAACATCTTGAGTAGGATAAAGCATTTATATGGGCTATACATAATGAAGTTTATTAATTATTTTTATTAATTTAAGATTAATTAGTTTTTTAAAACAAAACTATATTATATATTTAAAGAAAACAAGTATTTCTTTTCAACCCAGATATTTTTTTATTTTGTTAATATTTTTTTTTTTAATTTTAGATTAATTAGTTTTTTTAAAGTAAAGTTAGATAAAAAAAAAACTGCATTTAAAGCAGGAAATGTTTCTTTTTTGTTCAATAATTTAATATTGCAAAAATTACTCAAAATTAAAAAGTCTTGTTAAATAAAAATGAAGCAAAATTTCAAAATTTAACTTCCTTCAATTTCTTTAATTTGACAATAAAATGAACTGGCGATTCCTTGTTGAATGATTGACAACGTCAAACGTTTGGTGGGGTTCTTTTAAAAGTGTGTAAGTTCAAGCTTAAATTAAATCCATTGCAAGGGCAAAACGTTCCCTTCAATATCTAGTGTTGCAGCAAACTTTTCAGAAAAAGCAGTGAAAACTATTTTAAAAAAACTATAAATTCCTTACTATATATAAAAATCTTATGATGATGTCGCAGTTTTTCTTTGTTGTCGGTGCATTTCTATTGGCAGGAAAATCACATGGTAGGATCTAGTTTTCCCACATAAATTTTCATGTTGGTTTGGTTTTTTTATTTTATTTTTATAACCGTCGTTGAACAGCCGACCCAACTTAATGGGTTTACGGCTACTAATGTTCAACTCCGTAGCCTTGTAATTTTGAACCCAATCCAGAAGACAAGGGAACTCCTGGATCGAGTATTGGGAGAAATTTGCCTTCGTGGAGGACTTTTTGATGGAGCTAACCCGCATTTGCGTTACATGGAGAGGAAGACCACGAGAACCTCCCACGGTTAGCCTGACGGCAAGGGGACTCTAGCCCATGATCCGTCTACCACTCAGGATATTTCACGTTAGCACTGTGGTCAGTGCAAGCCGGATGCGGAATTCGTATCGACTGGGATTCGAACCCGGTTCGCCTCATTGGAAGGCGAACGCTCTATCCCCTGAGCCATCGCGGCTCATGTTGGTTTGGTTGTCATCAGCAGAAAATTGATATAAGTCGTAAAGGTATTGTTTTCCTATAAATATGTTTGCATTCGCGATCGCAACGCTTGAGTACGCCCTCTAGCGGAAGCTTGAAAATATCAGTCATTTATTTATTAAGTTTTCATTCAGTTCCATCAGAATTATTGGTAGAGTCAGACGCCATTTTTAGCAGCAAATAAGAAGCAAAATTTCCCTAAGGAAAAAGTCGAAGAACTTGAAAAAACTCTCGAGAGCATCGGTAAATCTTTCAGAAACAGAACACGCCAAACATTTCAAGAAAAATTCCTCAATAAATTTTAACTTCCATTATCAACAAACTTGCAACTGATAACTTCCGATTTCGGGATCGCATACTGTTACAGATGTGCATATTACGGTAAAATACATTTTCTTTTTTTTTTTTTTGTCTTCAATTCATTACAAATTAAAGTGAAATCAACATTGCTTTCTTCATTCCAATGAATAAATGTGAATTCAGAACGTTACAGAACTGCAATAGTTATAGAGTATTCTTCTTCTTTATAGAATAGTATATATTTCTGTGTCTATATAATTCGGAAAAAAGCAATAAAAAATCATCCGAATCTTTCAATCTTTCAATCTTTCAAGTTGATATTAATCTTTCAAATCTTTCGAAATGATATTACACAGAGAAAAACTTTTAGTAATATTACTGCACTATATAGTAAGAACATTTTTGGTAAGAAAAATAAATAAATAAAATAAAATTTAAAGAAAAAAACATCTTTTTAGTTAATGAAGTTATAATATACGTTATTTAAAAAATTTATTTGCTCATTTTTCCTTTCATATGTTAATTGTTTACATGAAATTCTGTTTTTAAAAAGAATTATATTTCTTATTACCACACACTTTTTACTAAATACAGAACTGAAAAGTACGAGTAAAATGGTTTTTATGCCATACTCTAAGGTATCATGGTAAAATTACGAAATTTAATCACATATTATGAAACGATATTTTCTTCTTAATTTTATCAAAATCTGTATAAAGTTCTTTAATAAAAATTACCTAGCATTTTGATGCTCCCATAGAGCCAGAAACATAGCAAATTGTGCCATATTCTGGAAGTTTCGACCATACTTTTTTTCAGTGTTCTAATAGCCAGAAAGCTTTAAAGATTTTCATTGGAGACCATCTATAAAGAGTATTAGAGAACTGTTGGTTAGATGTTTCTACTGACGACCATTTTCTGGCTTACGCAGATCAAAATCTGGAGTTGTTCGATATTTGTTTTCGTTCTATAAGCTTGCTTGAAAGCACAGTGAAGACTATGATGGATATATTTATGTCTTATGCATTGCGTTAAAGCAATTGCTGTCTCCACAATACAAGTTTGAGAAAGATTTTTTATTAAATAATTATCAGGCTCTTTATGAAATGTATTTTCAAATGAAATCCTCTAGATTCAACAGCTAATCCGACTTCTGAAGCAGAAAAATAGAAGTTCTTTGATGAACACCTAGTCATTGTGGTATCTAAGTCAACGAGCAATCTGATGCGCTTTCTCGAAAGGGCACCCTATTGTTGAAATGTTCTGGAATGTTCTGTTACTCTATATAAAAAATGTATATTGAATGTGAGGCCTTTATCATAGCTACGGAAAAGAGTAAGTGAAAGCATTGAATGGAGGCAAAACTGTCTTTAATATTAGATAAGCCTCGGCAGAATGCAGTGATCCTTTCCTGACTAACAACAGGCAAGACTGTCGAAGGACCTTGGAGTGTCATCAGCGTTGCAAGACACACAGTGGAACTGAATCCAAGATTGCCAGATATTGACATGGCAGAAAATAATTTCGGTTTCCCTTCTTTTCTTTCATGGTATTCTAATGTTTAACATGTACATGTTTAATCTCTCTCTTTCTCTGTTCTTTGTCATTATTTTTTACGTATACCTAAGACGACCAGTTTCATAAATCATGATGTAGAAACAAACCAAAGAATTAAGTTTTACGATTTGAGGGCACCATATATTTATGGAAATTTATAAGTTTTTATCTGCAATAAAAATTTCGGTTTTAATTGTTAATTAATATCAGATGCAGTACCACTTTCATCTCAAACTTGATTTCAATACTAAGTTTTGAAATATCATGTAATTTTCAATTAAATTATAATTCGTTTACTTTTTACTGAAATTATTTTAAGACGAAAATTGTGCTATTATCTGTTAGTTTTAGCTTTCGCATGGTGCTTTTTTACTTTTTGTTTGTAAGAGCTGTATTATAGTACTAAACTGTTTTGATTTAAAAAAACATACATAATTTCTTTTTATTTTGTTATTTCATTGCATATACTGTATCGAGGGCATTTGAAAACGCATGTTAAAATTTGGGACATTTTTTGTCCTCAAAGAATTGGAAGTTTTAGAAGACAATCAATGGAATTCGAATATTGTCCTCAAGATAAGAAGACGTCTTGTCGCTTTACGTATTCCCCTAAACTTTTAACAGAAATTGAACAAAGTATATAAATAGGCGACTCTGAATCTTTGAAAATTATTATCTTTCATAGGGAATTTTAGAAAAATATAGTATTCTCTATTCATAAGTTTATCAATTTACTTTAAGTTCATGTCTTAAATACTAAAATAATTTTCTTAAGCTTTTACTTAAGTAAGTTCTAGTGTCCAAGTTTTGCTGAATGAATATTAATAGTTATGTTTACATATTAGTTTTTTTCGTATAGGCTATATTTAAATTAGTTTATTTGTTTTACAATATGTTAAGTTTCATCACTATTCAAAAGATGGCAGCACAGTTCCTTATAGTAAATCTTATGAATCAATTTTACAATATTTATGAATAAATTTAAACTGGTAAATGACTGTAAAAATGTACAATTCTGCGTTTTATATATTAAATGAAAAAATTTTCGAAACATTATGGTACATTTTTTTGAAACATTATGGTATATTTTTTTATTGAAAATGTTTCAAATACAATGTTATTTTTATGTTTGTTTACGCAGTGTGGTGCATAATAAAGAAAATGGTATAAAGCTATAAAAAATAAAACGATTTCGATAAACAGGAAAACATGAACCGAAGAAGATTAAATTCTATTTTACCAACAAAATGAATTCAACAACATTTCTTTGAAATTTTAAATCAAAATCTTTGTTATTGGTTTATGATATATATTTAAAAACTTATTGTTGTAAAAAAATTCAATCAACACTAATTCCAATCTTTAAAATTTTACATTCGGTTCATTACATGTTTGTAAATTTTCGAGAATTCCAAGAGTTTTCTAAATTTACATTTCATTACAAGCTGCAAATGCTTCAGATATTTTTTACCCTTAAAATCGTTTAACTTGGAATAAAGCATTTTAATTTATTACTGATAAAATATACGCCAACCCTAAATAAAATTCTTTATCAATTTAATTAAAAACTCTTACCCTTTTCATAGAAAATGTCAAAGCATATCACAAAGTTTTTTTTTCTTGATCAAGAAGTCAAGAAGTTAATCTTCTAATTACAAGATGGGAAAATCAAGAAAAAATAATTTTTAATAATTCCCGCATATAAAATGAATTTTGACAAATTTTAGCTGTTACCGCAGAATAATTAATGTCAGCTCAATTACCCTTTTTGAACTATTTTAGTTTTTCAAGCAACAGGAAAAAATGATTTTATTACTTTTCTCCTATAAATTTAATTACTTTCATAAATTCATTCCTAACAAAAAGAATTATGATTGTCATTTTATTAATCAGTTTTAAAAAAACAAAATTAATTTTTGATTTACTTAGATTTTTGGGTATATACATCGAATCGTGATGTAATTTCACAGTAATTTAGTTTGCTAAAATTGCATTTTACGGATGATGTCAATGAAACTTATTTCTACATTTTTATAAAGTAATTTATTCATGAGAATTTTCTTTTATATATAATATAGAAAAATAAAAACTCACTGAATTAATTTTTTGAATAGCTTTCTTAAAATACCGACTATTAAAATATTCAATAAAATATAGTTAAAAAAATTATTTTATGCTCATGAAATGATATAAAAATATTATAATAAGTAACATTATGAATTAAAATAATTAAACCAATGCAGTTATGAATCATCCAATTTATTTTATTTGACACTTCTTAGTATGTATACAACTTTTTTTTCCCAAAAAACCTACTCTTATAGAAAAAATAATTAGGGTAGAAAAACAGTTCCACACAGAGAAAAAAAGTATGTTCAAATTTACCAGAATATTGTAAAATGTACGTATTTCTGGCACTATGGGTACACATGAAAAATTGGTAATTTTTACCGAAGTGCTTTGGTCAAATTAATAATAAAATATAGTTTTATAATATGTGATAATTTTTGGTAAATGGGATAAAATTTGGTATCTATCTATATATATATTTCTCTTACACGGCACCAAAAAAAAGTCTCATTACAACTTCCCGAATGGCAACGTTAGAAAATCGACCAATGATTGCATCTAAAAATGTCACATGCCAAATATAGCTGAGGTGGCTCAACATATAGCGCTTTTAAAAACGGAAACAATAACCAGAGAGAGCATTATCAGGTTGTTCAAATCCGCTGCGGCAAAAATAAAAATAAACTACTTAAAAAATAAAAATGCTGTTGCCAGCCATAGAAATTTTTGAAAGTTAACTTAGCAACATAAATCAAAATTATGATACCTGAGCGCTTGACGTAACAAATCCTTCAATTCTATAAGTGTTGTATCGCCAAATGCCCAAATTAACAATTGCAATTTCAAATTAATATTGAAATGTACAGGTTTAGAATTTTCTACAGTGAAAAGTTTTCGGAACTTCAGTATTCAAAAAAGTATACAAAAGCTAGACGTTAAGAACGTATCCAATGAGCGAACATTGGATTGAGAAGCAATCCGAAATGAACTGCGAAAGCAGTTCCGGGGGTTGGTGAGCGCCAGCGAACAGGGGGCGAAGCCTCCTAGTTTTCATTATAATACCTTAAAGCATGGCATAAAAACCATTCATTAAATTTCATTTCCTTTTTAGTTCTGTATTTTTAAAACATGTGTATCACATTTAAACAACAACTATAACTTTAGAAACCAGAGTTTTCAGTAAATCGTTACCATATGAACAGAAAAAGTTCCAAATGAATGGTTTAAACAAACAATATTTTATTAACCACAAATATGCTCGTTTTCTTTTACCATAAATGTCATTACCGGTAACAGTACGGTAATTTTATAAAAATATTTTTCCGTGTGGAAACGCGTTAAAATTATACTTTTGTGAAATAGTAGTTTATGCAATCTAAAATATTCGTATCATTCTTAAATAAGTGCATTATGCATTGTAATATATTCAAGGGATAAAACTTATAAAAAATATATTCAGATATTAATTTTATTTATTCGACTCACTATCCAGTACGGTAATTTTATTAGAATACTTTTTTTCTGTACTATTGAATAACGAGTCGAATAAATTCTATTAATATCTGAATATATTATTTATAAGTTTTATCCCTTGAATGTATAACATAATACATTTATTTAAGAATGATACGAATATTTTAGATGTCATAAACTACGATTTTACAAAAGTATAACTTTAACGCGTTTCCACACGGAAAAATACTCTTGTAAAATTACCGCACTGTGTGGTAATGCCATTTCTGGTAAAAAAAAAAACGCATAAATGGCTGATAAGATTTATAATATTTTTTGCTTAAACCATTCATTTGGTAATATTTCCGTTCATATAGCAACAGTTTACAATAAATTCTGGTTTTCAAAATTATAGTTCGTATTACCACACAATGTAGACAAAAATACAAAACTGAAAATTAAATTCAATCTGATAAATTGCTTCTATGCATTGTTCTAAGATATCATTTCAAATTTTCGAATTTTACCACATTTACCAAATTTTATCACATAATATAAAACTACATTTTATCATTAATTTTTCCAAAATCACTACCAAAGCACTTCGGTAAAAATTACCGAACTTTTTGATGTTTTATAGTATTTTGGCAATTTTGATCATAATTTCTTCTCCGTGTGGTTTTTTATAACTTTGTTAAATGAACGTCATTTTTTCCTCAAAATTCCTACCAGGTTAAAAAAAATTGTGAATATAAATCAATTTCGAACTAATTAACTTTATAATCGATCTAATCTATGTAATCCAAATAATCCTTCGTAATCGATGTAATCCTTTGTAATCGATGCAATCCAAAATGAACGGGAACTCTACTATCATTGTAAAACATATACATCATGTAATGCAATCAAATGTTAATATACTTTCAAAAATATATTTTAGATATATTTAAGTGTATTCCCCCGCAAATAAAAGTTGAATATTTAACTGAAGTAAACTGAAATCACTTGCGCTTACAAAAAAAGAGTATAAACCAAATAAAAACCATCAAAAAAATTTTTCTGTATTTTTAAGTTTAAGCAGTCTGAAGTAGGTGAAGCAGGTGACTCGTTAAACAAACTTCTTTCTTTATTTGCCATACCATTTCATATTACATATTTTTGATATTTTTAGTTTATATTTTAAATTTATTGTTATATTTAGTTCTCAATATATTTCTCAATAGATAAACCGGCAATTTTTTTATTCAACATAGAAGCCTAAGACCAAATAGAAACACTGTAAGAAATTCCGGATCTAATTACCGTAAAGTACCGTCACTTGGCGTTCATCTTCCGTAAAATTCATTTTACCTTAATCTAAGCAGTAATATTTATTTAATGAGAAAAATTCAGTGATTAAGTAACTATTACAGTAAAAATTACAGTGAATCAAATTTTTTGCTCTGTAATATGTTCCGGAAAGCATAGATTTAACGGTATAATTTACTAGTACTTTGAGTGTCGGTACTTTTTACTGTATTTTTTTACAGTGTATTTTAACTGCTTTAGTATTGGCATAAAAATATTTGTTTTCATGTTGAGTATAATTTTCTAACATCCATCTGAGTATTTTATTTCAATAAATTGTTTAAGATTAACGATTGTTGATGTTTGAAAGATGTGAATTGATTGGTTAGCTTAATTCAATATAAGTATATTGTCGATAATGCTCTCAGCTTTCCGAAACGTTGGTTTACATTCACTTTCGATTTTAATCCTGCAGCAAAAAGTTTTATAAGGTAGACTTAGGTTTTTGCCTTTTTCCCTTAGTTTGGCCGTTGGAGGAAATTTTTCAAAAATTCAAGTACTGGCATGTGCTTAATTCTCTGTTGAAAAAATATTACACTGCAAAAAAATTCAAGATTTAACTGTAAAAGTACTGCCACTTAGCGAGCCGGTACTTTTCACCGTAAGATTAATTTTTACCGGAAATTTTTAAGGGACAGAAATCTGATACACAGTAGAATTTACAGATATAATTACCATAAAATCACTGAATAAATGATGCTGAAAAAATTACGGTATTTTATTTTACGGTACAAATGGAAAAATGGATTTTAGAGATGATGCCAGATATTTCTAAATGATTTGATCCAGAATTTTTTTAAAAATAATATTTAGAAACTCTGATTAAATGCCTGGATCTGATGAAGACTTGCATACTGTGATTTAACTGTTTAAACTGTTTTCTTTTGTTCATTCATATTGTTTAGATAATTCTACATTATTTAATAAATTTATCTACCGAAAATCATCTTAAAGAATGATAAATCTGTTTGAAGTGAAAACGATTAAGCTGCATGTAATTATTATGAATGAAATTCGGTACTATAACTACGACATTTATGTTTGAAGTTTTCTTATAA
This sequence comes from Parasteatoda lunata, assembly GCA_949128135.1. Lineage (NCBI taxonomy): Eukaryota > Metazoa > Arthropoda > Arachnida > Araneae > Theridiidae > Parasteatoda > Parasteatoda lunata. The sequence goes on from OX421979.1 coordinate 32,668,361, forward strand.
ATAATCAGGACTTAGCTAGTATACCCATTTATGCTAACCCTGTAATATAAATTTACTTAATCATAAATAGCTTCTTTAACTTGAGATTTAAGTTGCGATCTAAAAATTGATATCGTATTTCAAATTAAAATCTTAATTATTTTTTCAAAAACATATAACTTATTAACTAATATTAACTAATATTGACTTATATTTATTAATGTGAAACAAATTATTAATCAAAGTGCTAGTATTCCCTTATTTATGCGTTGTTAAAAATCAATTTTAATTTTCTCTTCGTTGTCAATACAGGTTTATTAATTCCCTAAAGTGACTTTTTACGAACGGTAATTATTTTCATAAAATATTAGTAAGCAATATGAAGCAAACTCATTAAATGCAACTTAATTTTATATAATTAATTTAATTTATCTTTAAAAATGTTAATTTAAACAAGCAATGCATAAGATTCTAATAAATTCATATTAAACGTTAGAAGAATACTGAACTGTCTTTTATTAAAATAATTGGTTTCTTTTTTTTAATTATTTTTCATTAAATTAATTAGTTTGTATTTATTTAGTATAAGAATAAACTTTCTTTTACAAATTTATATTTAATTAATGAGCAAAAATTTCCTACGATCGAAAGGCATAATTTTTGCTTATGTTTTGCGATTTGATTATCATAGATTATTATTTAATAACTGTTGTAAATTATACTTTAATGTAACTTCCATACAATGTTATATTAACTAAAATAACGAAAAGGAAGAACTAAACGGTAAATGCAATGATGTTACGTATTTAACTTTTATTTTTTACATTTATATAATTGTATTAGTCCATAAATAGAAACGTTTGATATACAGAAAATATTTATTCTTTAAAAACATTACAACTTTGTTAAGAACAAAATTCATTCTTATTTCATATTTGTATTATTAAATTACGAAACGACAGTTAATTAAATATAAATTACATAGTATAGTAGGTTTTTGTATCGCATTAAAGTGCATGTTTGTTTAAAACAAAAAAAAATAGTATTTTTCATAAACTACTTTTTAACTTTCTGAATCTGACATTAATAGCATTATTTTAATTATGTGTGAACAAAAAACAAGTAGCTTATTTTTCATAGAGCAAGATAATCAATTAATTAAGAAGTATAAGCTAATTTAAAAAATAATTTTATTAATCATGACCCTAAACTTTTATTCCAAAAAAAATATATATTTCGAATTTTTTTTTTACTGTAGTACCGTGCAAGAAGAATACAAAAATCTATCATTTTAAAACATTTTAAATTTTAAAAAATGATTGTTTTTAAATTTTCTTATAATTAAAAATATTCTATTTAAATATTAGTTTTTTTAGTTTAATTTAATCAATGAAAGTTTATATTTTAGTTTCTTTTCAGAATTTTTTCCATTTCATATTATTATATTTTACTGCAAGTTAAACAGTTAAGAATTCTCGATTTAATTATTGAACTATAATTTTTTTAATTGATTTTCCTTAACATTTTTCTACTAACCTTTGCAATTTCAAGATTCTAAATTTAATAGTTTTCGCTCAACAAAATAAAATGTAAAGTAAATATGAACAACAGTGATTATTTATAACCTTGATTATTTATATGGAATGATAATTTTCATTATTTTCAACCTTGATTATTTATATGGAAAGAAATTATGAAATAAAATCTAAAAATGTTATACGAATTTATTTAAAACTCAAACTAAAGTAAATTGCAAAGTAAAATCTATAAATAGACAATGTAAAAATTTTGGTGTACATTTTCCAAAATTTTGGTGTTTTCAAAATCGAGGAAAGCAGAACATGAAAATTTTTATCACCTCTTAAAGATCAATAGTCAGAACAAAAAGCGTAATCCGCTCCTATTAAAGGTTTTAAGTAATATGAAAAAAATTTCACCATTTCTGAAATTATAATTGTATTACTTTTAAAGTAATAAAAAAATTTTTTTTAATTCATAATTTTTTCGTCTTGCATTCATTTATACATTTATTTTAAAGAAAACTGAGACAAAGTAGTTTGTTATGGAATTGGATTGATATGTAATTTATGTGGAAAAAATATTTCCCATGTGTTTCGGATTTTTCAAATCCTTTATGAAAAAGGTTTTTCAAACTATTAAAAAAAAGTTTAAAAAAAACATTCTTTTGTCTTTTTTAGGTTATTTTGTAAACATCGAATTCTTAGCAATTTTTATTATTTTTAATTCAACAATTATTATTTTTCAAAAGCATTTTCGTTTATGTTTGGTTGCTCGCCAAAAAACTTTTTCCACCCTTCAATATATTAAGAATCATTTCGGCGCCAGATTAAAAATGTCTCGCCAAAACTACCACTCCATTAAATTTCTTATAATATAAATACGTTGCCTTTTATGCAACGTAAGTGGGGTATAAAATAGGTTCCTTCCAAAAATAAACTATTGGTAGTTCGTCGCCAATTTTTGTAAGGAAAAAAAAAGGAGATAATGGAACAAATGAGAGATTCATGGTAAAAGAAACCATGAATAAATGATGAATAATAAAATTGTCCGAAAGGGAGTTACAAGATTATAAATATTTAAGGATGTACACTTTTAAGGTACATGATTCCATATTTCCTCGCAGTATCATTATATTGTTAAGAAGAATTGTATGAATATTTTAGCGTCGAAAACTTAAAGCTCGATAAATAAAGTTGTTTTGGAGATAATTGGCAGCATTTATGTGAAGATTTTGGCACATATTTGCCTTATATTTCTTTCCCAAAACGCACTATTTTTTTTAGTAAATTAGTGGGTAAGTTTCATTAAAGATATAAATATGTTCAGGATGCAATCTAGAAAATTACATGTTTTTGTTGTACTCTACACAGTGTTTCCAACATTGAGATTGAAGTTTTAGTAAAAAAATGTAATTAACATTTTTTTTTCAAATATTCATTCCTTTTTTTTAAAAAAAAAGTACAATCACCATCAATCTGCAGTTACTATGATACTCTTTTAGCAAACGTTATTTGCATAAAATTAACAGCAATGTTTATGTATTCGACTACAAAGATTGATTTGTTAGTTTTACCAACCCACTATGTGACTATAATCCAATAATTTTCTTTTAGTTTTAAATAAAAGAATTAAATATCTAGAGTACTGTTTTAATCTAATAATAGTTTCTATTTATTTGTTAAAATTAATTTAATATTATTAATCGTTTCGGTTATTATTAATAATGATATCAATTATATTAAAGTATTAATTATTCGTTAATTAATTATTAAAATATTAATTATTCGTTAATTAATATGTTTTTTTTTTATTTCCTATGAGCTGCACAACCAATCTTCCCGATGAGCAGACCTAGTGCGTTCTCCAGAAATGGTATTCACTCTTTCAGGACCACCACAATGGGTGAGATACCGTTGGGCATGTTAATTTGGACGTCTAGTTTCTGCCACACTGGATGGCAGCACCGAGACTCTATTTGGATGCTAGAGTGCACTAGGAATTTAATTTTGCCGGAAATGCCAAGAGCCAATAAGGCACTCCAGGGATCTTTTACAAGCCGTATAATCATACGACATGGCCGTTGAGGATTTTCTGCATTCCAAAAATCCGGTGCCTGGGCCGGGGATCGAACCCGCAGACTTGGGCTCAGAGGGCTGACGACAAACCAACTGCGCCACCCAGCCACACATAATTTGTTACTTATATTGATTTTTCGCACCATTTACTTCCTCATATTTAAAAAAAAAAATTTAACATTGTAAAATTAAACAATTATTAACTACAACCCATGGATCCGAAACTAATGGAAAATTTGAATGTTTAGGGTAAAACATTATAACGCGTTTAAAGTGTAAAATCAATGTTCCATCCAAAAATATTCCTTGACCTAAATTATTTAAAGAAGTAACTGAAGAACATAATTTGACTCCACACTCGGTAACTAAGTTTCCACCAGATTATTTAATATTTAGCACTGTCAAATTTACTCTCCTTTTGTCAGAAGAAATTTATCCCACAATAGAAGAAGCTAGTCAAAATGATGTTGAAAGAACAAAACAATATCATAAAAAAATAAAATTTATTAAGATGCAAGATTCGCTCATATCGAATTTTCTCTTTCGAAACTATAATTTATAAGATTTTAAATATCTTATTACTAAACTCACTCCAACTTTTTCTGGTCTGTACATAATTTTTGAAAAAACTTTCTGATGTTAAATACAAAATAAAAAATAATATTTATAATAAGGAAAATACAGAAATAGTTCATACATCAAAATCGCATTAGTGCCATCCACCTGTAAAACTAATACTGTCTCATGAGTAAATAAATAAATGTGTTAATTTAAATACTAATATGGCTTAATAATATAAATAGAATTAATTTAAATTTTAATACATATTTTATATTAAATTTAATACTTTAATGGTTTTTTACAGCTGAATGTAAAATTAAAATTATAAAAAAATACCAAATATGACCTGCTAAAATATGATTCTGGCGAAAATGTCCCCTCTATCTAGAAGATCCGATTTTTTTAAATTTTCTTCGAATTTAGCATCTATCCATGTCTAACAGAAGGATATGTGATGGTTGTTTATTTACCCTGTTTGTGGTCAACACCGCAAATAGATAATTTTTTTTATAATATAGCATATATTTGAAACTAGTATCTTCCAATACAAGACTGCTGAGATTGTGGACTGTTTTCCTTCTGTTGAGGATTAGAACCGCGTAAGCAGCAAAAATGTACCTAAAAATACTGAAGTCTTAAACTTCAGAATATCAACAAATGTGAAATGAATAAAATAAAAAAATAAACAATATAAAAGTCTTTAACTTATGATTAATTTTTTCCATTAACAAAATATGAAAACTATTTTTTTCACATTTCAAGCTTGTGAATTTTGACAACTTTTAAATGTTTATAATTTTTTTTTTAATTTATTGAAATATTTATTTGAATTGTGATATAATGAGGAAAACTATTTCTTAGTGAAAAACTTTATTTTGATCTTTAAACAAATGATTTTGAAATGAATAAAAGGTCTTATTATCATAAGAGCATAACGCTTTTCTATTACAGGATAGATAAAAAAAAACTACATGGACACGTAAAAATATATTTTTAAAAAGATAAGTATAAAATAAATATAAAATAATTACTTTGTCAAAGCGATTATTTCGTATTAACTCCTTTATTTAAAGCAATTATATTTCCTGCTATAATTAGCTTCACAATATTTGAAAATCAATTGATGTATAAAAAGTTTAGAATAATGAACCCTTTTAAAATAGTAACTGATTTATTTCTGTCGCATCAGCTGAGTATTTACTCTCACATCGAATAAATTCCGTGGCAATTTGCAAACGAATTAAGCATTCGAATGTTACCATTTATATCGTTACAATGGGTTCTTAAACAATGCATTCTCACTTTATTTCAATAATTCTTCCAATTGATAAAATTGCCCGCCACACTTTTATAAAACACCTGAACTTTTCAAACTTCATTGATAAACTATGGGGCATTAGCGCTTGCTTCAATTCCAGATACATCTATTATAATAAGCCTTGTCATACAGCATTTTCTCGACGAAAACTGTTGAAATTAGAAACCTAATTAAACACGAAGTTGCGCGAACTCTGTCGACCGGCAATTAGTAAAACTCCTCCAAATTCAATTGAGCAGTGAAAGTTGTAGTGAAAGTTGTTCCTCAATTAATTTTCTCTCGCCGTATAGTTCTACAGCTACTTAACGGATCCGTTCTTTCAAGAACAATTTAAATATAGAGGCAGGGACACGTCTCAAATCCTAGTCCGTATAATGCCTAATTGCTCTAGTCCAACTTATTCGTAAACAAACTCGAAATGGCATCAACTCTGCTGGCTCGTTAGTCGGCCGATTATTTTAAATAATCCTTAAATTTGGATCATAAATGCTATCGGAGAATTCGTTAGGCTTAAGCCTCTCAACCAACAGTGATTGCCGCGGCTTAGGATTGTTGGTCATCACCACTTATCTTCAACCAATGATCTAGTCTACTTATGCTTAGGATTTTAGCGACCCCGTCATCAAAGTTGGATTCAATTGGTGATCAATATTTCGAATGCTATCTCGCATTGAGCAGGATATTTATGCAGCAGTAGAATGATATAGAGGGTAGTTAAGTAGTTGAGCAAAAGAATTATGAAATGGATTCGAATTTAGAACATGAAGGAGGAACTGAAATAAGTGTGTAATGAAACGAATGAGTTTAATGACTCAAACTGAAGTGGATAATGCTTCTACTTGATTTAATGGAACTTATATTTTCGCATTCCGTTGCTCAAAGTGTTTAAAACTTAAGAGGAGAGAAAGCATTATGCAAATATTTTTGTTTTTAATCAGCTACTTCTCTGAATTTACGCCTCCTGTAATCTTTGAAGATATAGAAATAAATATACTTAAAAATCCAGCTTTTATTCAAAGGGCACAAAGATAAAACTTAAAACCAATTTATCCTCGACACAGAATTTTTATTAAATATATTTTTATACGTTTTTCCTTATTTTGTAATAATTTAGGATAAAATAAGAGAAATATACAAACTGGAGAAGATAGACAGTTTTACATATCTTGGAGGTATAATTAACAACAAAGGAGGGATTGATTAAGATATACTAAATAGATTAAACAAAGTCAGAAGCAGTTGCGTTATTCTTATTAAATTCTAGAAAAAAACAAAACCCTGACGAATTCTACACAAATTATGACTTTCAATACTGATGTTAAATCTGTCCTATTATATGGATCTGATACTGCAATAAAAAACTTCAAGTATTTATTGCAACTGTTTTTTGGAAAAATTTTGCTTATCAAGTGGTCCCATAAAATTTGTAATGCAGAAATTCTTAGAAAAGCTCAACAGTAATAAAATGACCTGGAAATAAAAATCTAAATGGAAAATGGAATGGTCATGTTCTACGTAAACCTGAAAAATTTTAAAGCGAAACAAGTTTTTGATTAGATCCCTCAAGGCAATAGAAAAAGAGGAAGACTAAAACATACTTAGCACAGGGCAATTGTAAAAGAATCATAAAACAATATAAAAGACATATAAAGAGGCAAAATATCTGGCCACAAATAGATTGAGATGGAAATCTGAGAGAGAAGCTCTATGCATCAACTCGAACTGAATAACAAATATGTTGTATGCAAGAGAAAAACATTATATTTATCAATTTAATAATTTATGGTTATGAAATGCAGCATGAAACACCTGTGTCTTTTTTTGCTTTAAAGATAAAATCTTCTAAACACGGCTCACTTCCAATCAAAATCTTTTCAAATTTGCATGCATATGCAGTTATTTAGGTCTAAGAGAAACAGTTATTCATCATTCAAATTTCTTAATTATTGATAAATTTATAAATAAGAAAAAAAATATTCAAAATGTTTTAATAGACTTTATATTTTAGTACAAATATAATTCCGAAAATATAATGAAATAAAAGTAAGTCATGATCTTGCTTGAGCAGTTATTTAAGATCTGTATAGTTAATAAATAGTTCTTAATATAGGTAGCAAGTTATAGGAGAAACAGAACAAACATTAATCAATCTAATATTAAATTTTTTTTTTTTGCTTTTTGATTCTAAACTTGACATTTGTTTCTTTTTCAATAGATTATTGCCGTTGCAATCAGCCAAGGTGAAACCAAACTACGCCAACTTCAAATTACTGTTACAGAATTCAACATCCATCCGCCGGTGTTCGAACATGATGTCTATCGAGGTGAACTACATGTTCGATCAAAAGTAGGTTCATCTGTCCTCAAAGTTAAAGCCAAAGATGAGGACACAATTCCATATAATGCAGAAGTGTTCTACAAATTGGATCATCCTGAGGACCCAAGAGGTCGCTTCATAATTGATCCACAATCTGGTGTCCTGACTTTAGCAAAGTCACTTGAATCTGGAACTTCAGAGCCTGTGGTTGAATTGGGAGTAACAGCTGTCGATGGTGGATCGCCTCAGCGAACGGATTATGCCAGAATTGAAATATTAGTCAAGACAATATCAGGTATGTAACTGATTCTTAAACTATATGTTAGAAGCATTCGTGTCTTGAATTTTGAAACTTGAATAGATGTTTCTGTTTAATCTTAATAACTGTCTCTTTGTTCCACGTTTTCTGGTTTAATGATGTTTCTTTTCATGATTTCTGGTGTACTGATTTAACGTTTTACATTTCTAAAAAAAAATAATTTTTTAAACCAGAATCACAAAAATCGTGGTAAAGTTTGCCTCGTTTTATTTAAAAAAACTGAATACCCGTTCATTATTCGGGGAAAGTGAGCAAATATAAAGCGAATCAATTGATCAGTACTGAACAGCACTAGGAAATCATGCACAAAAATGAAAAACATGTGCCGACTCAATCAAAGAGTTCAGTGGAAGACTCCAGTAAGTGACAATTTAGAGGTATTTATGAATCAGTGAAAATAACATGAAGTGGTTGCATCAATAAAGACATATTTAATGTAACAAAATTACGTTTGCTTTCAGCTTAATCTTAACGTGACTAATCCACATAAGTTTTTGTGTGTATGAATAATTTTTATTTTCAAATTAGGCTGTGGTAAATAAAATAAAGAGAAGGATTATTAGTTCCTCCTTCTAATAAATAGGTGATAAAATAGTTCGGAGACAACTTTTTTTCCCTCTTAACCTGATTATAGTCTCTCTAAAAGTGTCACTTATCTGGTGTGTTCACTAAAATCTTCTAACGAATTTCATCGTTTTGATAGGATGGTTTAGGAGTCTATAAAGGACACACACACAAACATTCCTTTAAATAAAATGAAGCAAACCTTTTACATAAGCATTATATTTTTCTTCAATTGATGCAGTACGATACTTTTATTTACGTCACACTAGAGCTGCACAATGGGCTATTGATGACGCTCTGGAAAACATCCATAAAAATGATCCGGGGATAATATACATGCGTCACATCCCATTTTACATGAAGGACACATTCACACACCATCCGCATATCGTAATTTAACGTGAACAAGAGAACTATCAATATGCAATTCAGTGCTCCCTTAAGTGTGATTTCTTATGGAAACATGGAGGACTTCGTGATCTGACAGATTTAACGTGCACCTGCTTTCTCTCGATAAATACTTAAGCAATGTCATGATCAAAGAAACTACATACTGCCAGCTTTTACAATACTTTCATTAAATGGTGAGGTGATAAAAGTATACTCATAAAATTGCCATTATTGGTCTCAAATTAAGCAATAAAAGCACAAAAATGATAATGAAACTTGACACATCCCCATTGACTAAGGTGGGTGTAAAAAATAACAAAACATGCTTGATTACCAGTTGAAACTTGAAATTGTTTCTAATAATTCCTCTATGACTCATATCATTCTTTAAACAATCTAACTGCTTGCGATGCTTTTAACCCCGTCTTCCTCAAAACTAATTCATCACATTTCTACTGCGTTTCTGTGCTGTCCTATCTTAAATACTAATTTGAAGACTTCTTGCATTGTTTCGAGATTTCAAATAATATACATTAAGGGTAGTAATTATAGAGCACTCTGTATCAGTCGCATGTCTATATTAAAATGTTACCATTTGCTACTTGAAATCAATTGCATTGCTAGAAATACTTTTCTTAGCAAAACACTTTCTTTTAACTAATAACTTAAAATTAAAGGAATTGCGAAATAATATATCTACTAGACCTTTCAAAATATAAATTTTACAATCTGAAGACCCTGTTTCACTTAAAGCCATAATTTTCTTTCCAAGAGCAACTTAAAAATTTATACCTTTACTTTGAATAAACGTGTAACAACCTCCAGAAAATATACACTTAACCAAAGCCGTGAAGACTAGATCAAAGAAAACTACATATTACCAACTCTAACACTGCTTTCATAAAATGGTGATATTTTCGTAATTAAGAACTAGAGCACTGGGGCGCTAAAGAGCTGAGCTCTTTTGACTTGAAGAACATGTTCCGGTGCTTTACGCTTTAGTCAAACGAGTAGCAATTACTTCGCTGTTTCCTCAAATAGAACATGAGAGTCAATTTTTATCGTCACTACTTTAAAATACGTGTTTATAAGCTAAAGTTTTCGCTTATTTTAGTTTAAAGGAAAGTTGTTGAGCACAAAAGAAATATGTTTAATGAGTGACTAATGTGTAATTAAAGCGCTGTAATTTTGAAGGAATGATAAAATAACACAGTCTGATATTTATTTTGAAAAATTATTACGGTAATTGAAAAGAATGTTATTTTTACATATTTTATAATTTCGTGAGTAATTATAAAATTAACTCGAAAATTTCTATGTAATTAACGTTAACGATTGTGAGTAGTTTCCAATTAGTATGTAATTTAAGACTTGTTTAAAATATTATTTCTAGCCGCGAGGAAAAATTGTTATTCTTTACCTTTATTATCATTTTTGAAAAATGTTATTTTTTCTACCTTACCCTTTTTGTTTCTAGTAACAAGACTTGATGAAAGTAGAGCTCCATCTATTGATGCAAGTGAAAACTATTATTTTTCGCAACTAGATAGAACTTTTTTTTTTACCTTAAAATAACTTGTTAATAAATTAAATATATTAATATTTTAAGGAAATCGTACATTTCGAATATCAAGAAGAAAACTAAATTAACGAAATAACGGCAATTTTTAAGATTCTATCAATATATTTTTAAATAATAATTTTGATTCAAAAACTAAGTATTTTTATTTTTAATTATTTTATTTTAATTAAAAACATACAGTACAGATTAAAACTAATTGCAATTGTGTGTAAAATGAAAAATAAATGTTATTTCATCATAAAAAAATTTATAGGATATTTCAAAAACAGTAAGAGACATATTAAAAATATCAAGGTCTACAGCATGTTTGCACTATTATAAAATCTCTATAAAGAAAAAAAAAATATTTATTTACATTTACAAAATGAGATTGAAAATATTTTTCCATCGTGTATATTGCTACTGTTTAGGAAAAACTGAATCATATTTAAAATTTCAGAACAACAAAATATTATTTAAAAAATAATAATTTTATCAGAATGCTTTCTTTATCTTGAAGACGAATTCTATATTTTTAATTTTGATTTAATATAAAATTAAACTTCACGGGAACCAAATGCCCTACAGATGTAGTACGTTAATTAAAATATTCGTTGGTATTATCTTAATATAAATAAATATAAATAATATAAATAAATATAAAATTAAAATATTATTTGTTAATTAAAATATAAACGTTACTCAGTTCACGAGTTACCATTTTATAATACACTAGGGGGCTAAGCCCTCTGAAGTTACGGTAAGAAATACAGGCACCCATAGTTTCCGTAAAACTCATTTAACCATAAAATCTATTTTATCGTAAAATTTTATGCCCTCGTTTTTACGGTATGTCAGGACCTGATTCCTCTCCCACGCATTTTATTGACCCCTGACCTGATGGTCATAGGGTGAAGAACACTGGAGGTGTCGTCCCCTAGAGTGGGGGTGGAGCGAAGTGGTTTCTTTTCTTGTGGGAAAGAGGATTAAGTTAGTATCAGTTTGGAGTGATGATTAGCTGGACGATGAGAAAGAATGTCTGAACGAGAAGGGAACAGGAGAGCTCCAGGATTTATCTGTTATGCCGCTTATGTATATTTTTAATCTCTTATTTTTACCTACATATATATATTCAAGACGGGTAAAATAAATATTTATATCAAATCCAATGTCATCCTTTTTGAGGAATAATTAAACGAACCGAGAGACTGATCTCTCACACGGTACTATTTATTTATTTACAGCGATTTAATTATTTTAAAGTAAATCTTACTGTAAAATCAATGAAGTGTGAAAAAATTGTGTTTGTTTGCGTTTCTCATGTCCAAACATTTCGTTTAAATTTGTATTAAGATCTATTGACAATTAAGTTAGGTTGGCAATCATTTTTCAAAATAACAATTAAAAACAAAGTTCTGGTATTGTTAAAATAATTTTTTTTTAAGTTTTACAACTGTAATCAAATATTTTCTCTCAGTAAACAATCTGACAAATTAAATACAATTTGTACATGCATAATCTTGTGTATAATCTGATCTTTGGTTAACCATTATAATTTAACGCATCTTTTTAACTGTAATGCTTAGTAGTTTATTATAATTTAAACCAAAAATGATAATTATAAAATGGTTAATAAATTTAAATTAAGGAAATTTTATAGAATTTCTCCATAATAAAGAAACAACTCCTTTAATTTTAAGCACTTAATTTTGAAAACAATCAAAATCATAATAATAACAATAGATAATAGCAATCGTAAACAATACCAGTGGAGTAGAATAATAAAAATAAATATTACAGTTAAATGTTTTTAAATTAAGGATGGAAAAGTATTTTCTAGGAAATCAATGCCTCAATGACTTTTTTTAATTTTATTTTGAGGAAAACCTAAAAAATGTGGCTAACTGGATTCTATCGTGTAATTTTCCCGCCAATAAAAATGTATCGAAAACAAAAAACAAAAAAACTGTAACAAACTATTTAATTAAATTAATTGATCACGTGATGAAACAGTTTGGTTATAATTTGAGACTAATGCATTTTCATTATATATAGGGAAATGTGTTACAAAAATAATACTAATGTTTGAAGAAGAGGAGCTGTACCCTAAACTTTTTTAAAAAGATGTAATGTGTGTAAAAACTGTGCTAAAACCATTTTCGAGCATTTGTTGCCATTGGAGCTATTAATACAGATATCTTTTAAAAGAAACATATTTAGTGGCCCGATTCCATCCCAATTTGTGTATGCCGTAAAGAGAAAAAAAATCGCTTTTTTAATAAAAATTCAAACAAAATGCACAGATATTATGATGAAGTAATCTTATCAGTGTAAAGTAAGTGAGATTCATTTAAGTAAAATCTTGATATTATAGGACTAATTTGACAAAAATCGTGAAACTAGGATTTTTCAATTTTGTTTTCATAATTTGATCGTTTCGAATTAATCTGAGAAATTGCATTTTAAAGTTATTAAAAAATACAAAATCGCAGGCTGCAAAATTTAATAAGATGTATCAAATAAAACGGAAATAACAAGTAGGGATTTAAAATTGCTGGAAATTAGCTGCATTTAAGCATTTAGTTTTTATTTCGTTTCATTGCTCCCTATTTTGCTATAAAAAGCTTTAAAAAAGAAAAAATTCAATTTTAAATTTTTCGTAAATAATATGTACTTTTTAAATTTGCAAAAAATACTTATGAATTCTAAATAGAACAGTAAAATTGCAAGCAATTACATTAAAGCGTTCAATTTTTTTCGCCGTTTCTTTGTCTTAAACACTTAAGAAATCAAAATTTTCTTTTTAAACTTTAAAACTTCAAATTTTCAGCTAATAAATAAAACTTGTGTATTCTGTTTTAAAAAATGTTTTAAATAAAAATTAAAAATTCGCAGATATTAGTAAGATTTATTTTAAAGAATAAATTTGACTAAAATCTTGTTAATATAATAAAATCTTGATTTTATTATTTTTTTAACACAATGTAAGTGTTATGTACTGAGAAGGAAATTGCGGTTTAATTTTATTTATAAATACAAAACTGCATGCTGCAAATTTTAATGAAAAGAATCAAAACAATGAAAATAACAAACATGGGTTAAAAATTGCCAGAAAGTTAGCTAAAATTAAGCATTTAATTTTTTTTTCAGTTTCAATGTTCTCGATGTTGCTGTAATTTTTCATAAATAAAATTTACTTCTTAAATTTTTATAAATTACTTATGAATAATAAACAGTAAAAAGTAAGAACAGTAAATTTACGAGCACTTTTTAATTTTTGCTCCGTTTCTTTGTATTAAGAACTTTGGAAATTAAAAAATGCCACTTTATATTTTCGGTGAATAAATTTACATAATAATTTTTTTTTAAAAAAACATACTATTAAAAATAGTGAAGAAAAAATTAAAACAGTAAAAATACGAACGTTTTAACTAAGCGTTTAACATTGATTGAATAATTTGTTTGATTTTGATTAATTCTTAAGCGTTCCTTAAGCGTAAAATTTTGATTGATTGATTTGTTTAATTTTGATTAATTCCTATTGTTCTCTATTTTGTTATAAGAGTTTTATCGCTTCATTTAAATTACATACATTTATAGGCTTTAGTGTTCAATTTAGGCTTACTAGCCTTTGTCAAGTAGAAAAACAAATAGAACAACTCAGAGAAGGACATCCCACAGAATACATCCAGGGTTACGACGGGATTTGAACCCTCCAGCCCCACGCTTCAAAAGTGCTTTGAAAACTTAAAATACTTTTCGGAATTTTTCATAAATGAAAAGTACTTCTTATATTACAATTCCATAAATTGCCTATTAATAATGGTGAATTAAAAAAAGTAAAAAAAGCAACGGAATTTCATGGTAATACCAAAATGCATACAGCCAACGTGAAGCTTTCTCTTCGCATTCCAATTTTCAAAACTACCATTAAATAAAAAATTATTATTATTTGACTAATCATAATTAACAATTTGTTTTAATTACTTTATCTGATTGTTCAACTAATAGTTAACACTTTAACTATTATTTACTTCTAATCAAACCTCTGCAGAAATAGTTAGAAATAATTAATTCTTAAAATACATCCGCTTTGTATATCAACTATCAGTGTTTATCATATCTTAGAACTTATTATTGATCATTTCCGACACGAGTTTGAAAATTCCTTGATTAAATTTTGAATAATAGAACCATACTTATCGTCCAATTACTCTAACATTTAAGCATTCCATAAATTTTCCATCAATGCTATTTATTCAATGTATTAGAAACCTGTCTCATCATTTCCATTCCGTAAACCACCGAACTATGATGTTATCAGTATTTGAGTACAACGTGACTTATAATTTCACCTGATTCGTGATGCTGCTTGAACAAAATGTATTACTGTCTGTGATATTGCATTAACTACTGAAGTATAGCATGTTCTTAAATGTCACCATTTGTAAAGGATATGACGTCAAGAAATATCTAGCCAATGAAGTAGTAGCAGCTATTCAAGGAACTATTACAAATCGCTTTCTAGGTTCGGAAATAAATTTGCATGAATATTTAGCAAATTTTTATTGTGCCCGCAATTTTTTTCTTTGTATTTTCCTACTACGATTGAAAAAAAACTCTACAACATTATGCAATATATATATATATATATATATATATATATATATATGTATGTATGTATGTATATACAATGATACGCAGCGACAACAAAACAACAAAGAAAACTTTCTTTTTTTTTTCGTTTTAGTAACTAAAAATTAAAATATGAAGCTTGCGGGCTGTCATAATCATGAAAGCGTAAACTCACATGTAAACAGAATTTTTAAAAGAAGCTGAAATTAACTGTACTATAAGTTGGGAAGAAATGAAAGATTAAAAGTGAATAGTTCGTATCAACAAGCAGAGTGTTCTATATTATGTTTTGATTACACTTGTGCAGGGTCAATAATAATAATTTTATTCGCTGTTATTTATTGAAAAATGATTATTAGTCGTGTTGTTATGCTTTTCAAGTATAATCTGAAAAGCGTGCTCGAAAAGTAGAAGAGCGCGTTGATGACAGTATTAAAGGACGCTACGTCATGCATGTTTTTTTTTAAGTTCTTTTATTACCTGTTCTTTATTTCAATTTAATTCATTTTTCGGTAATTACTTATTGGCTGAAAATTTTAAATTTTTAAATAGGAATTTGTTTTAAAGATTTTAATAATTGATTCAAATTCTTAAGATATAACGCCATAGCACATTTCTAATAGGTTTAACTTAGTATCGAACATGGTAAGTGAACATTTTGTTTGAACTTTGGAGTTTGGTAAACGCCAGCAAGCCATCAGATTTCACTATAGTTATTTTTATTTATTAGACATACATTGTTTTGAACTTTTATGCTGTTTTACAATGTAAAAAATATACCAAATTGAGCTAAGTGCTTTTTAATGCTTTTTTCAAATAATTACGAAATTAGACACAAACTACTTTTTAACGCAATAAAAAAAATATATAAATTTCAAAAACTTTTACACATATGATTTAGCATTTACCGTTTCTCGACGGATCCTAGAAAATATATCCCAATATATTAGCGAAAAGACGTTTTAAAATTTTGTAGCAAAGTTTAGGAATTTTTTTTCTGAAGGAGAATTAAACGATTATTTTGTTACAGTTTCCCATATATTATAGAATTTATATTTTTATTAAATTACCTTCAATTACTTAATTTAATAGCAACCAAAAGATTTTGAACTTTATATAATTTTTATAAAAAGAAAATTTTTATATCATATTTATCAACATACTTCTATAAAACAGTAAACATTTGAACGAAATCGATTGAATTGTTTTCGGGAACTATAAAATCAAATCATTACCTGTCATTAAGTTGCTATAGGTTCTTGAAATCTTTCAAAAGCAAATTATATTTTTCCAGACCAATTAATTCCACTTTAATTTTTATTTTCAGCCTTTTACAAAAATCGTTAAAAGTTATTCACATATCTGTACATCAATTTTCTTTCATCTATATTTTCTTTTAAGCACCCGCTCACCAAAGTTGTCAGCAATTTAAACTGATTTAATCACATTACAAAAGTCTTTGCATAAATAGAGCTATCCTACATCCTGTCAGCTAATAAAAAAATGATAATAATATTAACCTCTTTATCATAAACTACCCTCTTTGAAACAAAATCAAAATATTGTTTGAATTTAAATCAAGCTTCCTTAAAATCCTTCAAGTAGTAAAACTGATACAGAATTTTAAAACGAAAATAAAATTTCTTCTCTACATTAACAAAATTATACATAAAAAAAAAAAAAAGGCTCAGAAATGAAACAAATTACGACGAAAATTTCATCTCACACCGGTTACTCTATTTGTTGCCAGATCCTCTATTCCCGTGCAATTTCATGTCTCCCAAACTCAATTCATTCTTCTTTTTTATCCGAATTCCCGAAATCTCACTTCAGCGAAAAATCCCAGTTATGCAAATTCAAATCTATCGTTTCATATTATGTCATTACTTTTATTCTATCCGGTAGGATTTGGGAAAAGTTAGATCTTGAGTTAAGAGTGACAGCCGAAGAACCGACTTTTCCAGGGTATCTACACCTCACCCCCTTCTTGCAATTTTTCCATTCGGGAAACAACCCCTCTTTCGTTCTATTCCTCCGATTAAAGAATACTTTTACCCGACAGGAGCTGTAATTCATATCATGAAAGATATGTGCGTGTATCCCATCTGGTTGAGAAAGAGGGAATTGTGGGATAGGGAGTTGGTAATTCCTGCGAGATTAGATACGTAACTGAATATCTTTTCTTTTCCGGAGTTGTTGATTTGAAAGTAATTACTTTAATAATACTTTCATATGGAGTTGTGAGATTTTGGGGCTCCTTTTTGAAAATCTTGATGAAACTTGCAATTTTTGTGATGGATCTTCTTCTAATTGAAGTTGCGTGCTTTGCTTTGGTGTGTTGCTTAGACTCTGTAGTTATTTGTTCTAAACAAGTATCATAGTTTTTGGTGGAGTTTTTTCGTGATTTTATTTGTTTGTTTTAAAACAACTAAAACAATTTTATTAAAAATTGATTGAAGAGCATTGTTGGCCAATTTTTTTACAACTATTTGGAACCTCAATTTTTTTTAAATCTATTTTTCATTTGCTCACTCGGTCACCAAATTTTAACCCCTTATTTAAACTGTTATCTCTCAGTGAGACTTTAAATATCCCATGCTAAATTATAGTTATCCTATGTCTTTTCGGCTAATAAAAAATTAGCAATAATAGTGTATAAACCCTTTATCATGAACAACGCTCTTCGAAGCAAAATCAAAATACTTTTGGAAATCAAATGAGGTTCCTTCAAAATCCTTCAATTAGTAAAATTATCACGTACATAAAACAAAAATAAAATGAAATATTTTTTACTTACACTAACAAAATCGTACATGGAAGAAATTTGAACTGTAATTCGATAATAATGTTATAATGAAAGATGTTAATAATGAAAGATAAGTGCGTGTATCCCATCTGGTTGGAAAAGGAGGAATAGTGGGATAGGGAGTTGGTAATTCTTGCGAGATTAGATACGTATCTATATTTATATAAAGTTACGTATCTAATCTCGAGTTATCCTATAGCTTTTCGGCTAATAAGAAATTTGTAATAATATTACCATAAACTCTTTACCATAAACAACGTTGTGCATTATTTTTTGGTTTTATTAACCTGAATTATGTTTTTTCCAGAAATGTCATTACCATACAGTACGGAAACTGGAATTTTTTTCTCTGTGTAGTATTCTTGTAGTTCTTGTTACCATACAGTACGTGTAATATTCATACATCCGTATTATCAGTAATAAAAATAAATCTTTTTTGCAGAACCGAGAGATGTACGTGCCGCAAATGCAACAGGTTCTACTGTTCAAGTCTGCTGGACTCGCCCAGAATATGGCCAGGTCTTGGGATACATTGTAAAGTACAGGGAAGTTCAGAATCCTCACGGGGCTCCCTCTTTTCTAAACATAACCTCTGATGCAACATCGAAGTGCTCAACCCTTGTTGAATTGAAACCCTGGACAGATTATGAGTTTCGTGTGTACGGCTGGAATAGATTCGAAACTGGTCAAGGAAGTACTGTGGGCAGCTTTGGAACGAGACCTGATTGTAAGTACTCTTTTTTGTTTATTGTGTTTTTTTGTTAATTGATTGACCTTTAATCTGTCAATGGATGCTCTATAACACAGTCCATTGTATTAGGTTTTCAAAAGTTCATATGCGATCTCAATTGCGTCAAAAAATATATAAATTAAAGATTTGCAGTGTTGGTTAAACTGGTTGTAAAATAAACTGGCCATTAAGAATTTCGTAAAAGCATTGTAAGCAGCTGATTTAACAGTTGAAATTCATGCGAAACTTAAGTATTTGGTCACCTAACAACGTTAATACCAATCTGAAAAAAATGGACGAACAGCAACAGGATTTGTTGGATGCATTCTGGAGAAAATTGTTTAAAGACTATTTGTTACAGTTAAGATCATTTCATCAAGTTCGTAACATTCAAAAATCATCTCATATACATGTTGAAGATGTAGTGTTGCTTCACGAAGATATAAGACTAAGACATGTGTGGAGGCGAACACTGATTACCAGGCTAATTAAAAAACGCGATGAAAAAGTCCACAATTGTACTTTACGTTCTGAAGGCAAGGAGATATATCGATCTGTTCAACTGATTATCCCTTTCCAGGGAGGGGAGGGTGTTCCAGATGCAAGTGCATAACCTGCATTAATATGTTTATTTTATTTAGTTTTGTTCTTTTATCTTTCTTGTTTTGGCAACACTTTTAGATAACTTTTTGTATTTTTTCACAGTTTGCATGATTAAAGTTTCGTTCATTAAGTTCAAAGAGTGTTGTATTTAATTAAGAACACATACGCTTATGTACAGTACACCGTGGATTAGCCTTCTAATTTGTTTAATACTGAAGCATAAAGATATCAAGAAATTTTCATGGGAGTGAAATTCAAATTTAAAACATGAGCCCAGGAAGCATTTTTAAGGGGGCGGATAGCAACTAATTTTAAGGATCTGTTGGTCGGGATCTTTTATCCGAAGTTGGTTTTCTTCAATATCATTGTTTTTTTTTTTTTTTTTTTTGCTTTTTTTTGTGACAACTTTTATTTTGATTTTTGTTTATTTTAAAAGAAAAGTATCTGTCATTTACTTTTTTTTTATTTTCATAACAAAACAACTTATATGTCTTTTTATTGCACGCTAATTTTCTTGACGCGGTGATTCTTTATACTTTTATTGCCCAGGAGATCCTTTATTTTCTTTAATAGGATCAATATATATTAGATATCTTGTATCATTTCCAGCAATTTCTAACAGACTAAATAAATTTTATAAACTTTGAGGAGAGTGATAAAGGCTGATTTCTCATATAACATATTTATTTCCCAAACACAAACATTAATATAACATAACTAAATTAAACATTATTGTGTCGTCCTGCGACCAAGCTAGCTAGTGACGAAGTCGAAAAGGTGAGTCGTCGTTCTTCATCTGAAAGACAGAATATATATCACAAGGATCACACGTTGCTTTTACCTGAAGATCTTAAATCGCCAAGCTGGCGGTAAAACTGGTGAGAGTGGCGAGCACCGCAACTTCATAAGCCATTAAAGAAAAAATTTAGCATTTTAGATACGATTAATTATTTGATGAATGAAAAGTTATTTCACATTTAAA
The DNA here is from genome assembly GCA_949128135.1 of Parasteatoda lunata. Lineage (NCBI taxonomy): Eukaryota > Metazoa > Arthropoda > Arachnida > Araneae > Theridiidae > Parasteatoda > Parasteatoda lunata. Next base: position 32,688,722 of record OX421979.1, read on the forward strand.
ACAAATATATTATATGAAAATTGTATAACTCTGGTTAAGCAAATCATGAAAGTTTATATTATAATCTATTTAAAAATCTTCTCAAGCATACATTCAAAATAAACCGAAGTGAAAAACGGAATGATTAAACTTAAATATAATTTATTTAATATAATGCAATTTAATAGAGATTAAATAAAATCAATAAAGAGTTATTAGGAAACAAAAATACAATATGTAAATTTATGAGGTAGCATAATGCTAATAATATGATTTAATATAAAATTTAATCTATATTTATAAATTGCATCTTCTATCTAATTTTTAAAATGTACACTTTTTTATTCGAAATAAATTCAATTAGTTCTGAAAAATCCATAAAACTTTTCAATAATCAGAAAATTTCTAATTGTATTATAAACAATACTTTTAAATACAACTACTATCATCTGAAAATAAATGTAAAGCACTAACAAATATTTCTTAATAAACTTTCAGCCTCAAATATTTCCCGAACCTGTCCTACTGTCAGATCAATGATTAATCATTTTCAGGAATTTTACCATCATCAATTCTTTCTAAAAAAAAGGTATGAAAAGTTTTTCTAAAAATAGAAATGAATAACGGAGAATTGGAAAATAATTTACTTAATTTAAGAAGAATGTTTAATTTTCTTTCTGCAAAACTCATTAATCATTTTTTTCCTGATTATTTTTCTTTTCTTAGTAAGTTTCAATAAATATAAAGTAAAAATGAAAAATATTCAAAAAATATATGAGTGATTTTTTAAATAAAAAAACAAAGAATTTATCAAATTTTAAATCCCGCATCTTTTTAAGAGAAAGCACTCATTACGAAAGTTTCATTCAAAATCTATTAACTAATAGTTAGATTTCATTTTTTTACACTTTGCATTAATAAAAATGTAAAGCAATTGTCATTATATTTATTTTATACTTTTTTAAAAAAAATATTTTTTATAAGTTTTTAAACTTAATATATATATATATATATATATATATATATATATATATATATATATATATATATATATATATTGAATTAATTTTAACCGTACTTTAAATGTGAAATATTAAAAAATTTACAACTCAAAAAACAGTAAATGCAAATTACAATAATTAATCAATGTCAAATTCTAATTGATCTAATGATAAAAATCTCATACTTTAAAATATTTTATTGCTTTACATACAAATACAATATATAATAAGGCTAGAAAGATATGCTCATGCCTTTGGACTTTCTTAACATTAATATAACTAATATTTGATAATTAATATTTTATTTTGTTCTAAAATATATGTGCCTTAACTTAGGTGCATATTACCTTAAAAACATTATTATTATTAAAGAGATTGTTCCAAGAATTGCGCAGCTAAGATTTCATTTTTTAATTCAATGATTATTTTTACACAATTGGTTGAAAAGCCTCCTAAAACAATATTTTAACCATACATTTATAAGAAAATTCTCTACTTTTTTATAAAGCAAAGCTGATATCGTTCGCATATAATTTTAGAAACATTTTTAAAACAGCTGTGATATTCAGAACAATTTATAATTTAAAAAAAATGGCTTTTTGCAAACTATCTATTAATAGATTGTTGTCACCATAAACTATTTCTTATAAATAGCTCCCAAAAAATTAAGAGAACATTATTGTTTGTGATTTGAGTTGTCGATTCATCATGAATTGAGCTTGAAATATGACAAGCAAATCTTGATATTAATCAATCAATACTATAATCATTTTAAAAAATCCTCTGCTTTAGAAACAAAACTAATTTCAGATCTGAAATCACCTGAATTAGGCAAGATCAAGAATTTGTATAAATGCAACAAAAGATTTGTTCATCAGTGTTATAAAAAATTTTAAATAACACTATTAGCAAATTTGATTGATCAAATTAAATTAAGAATAGAGTTCGACAGACACCGGATTTCGGCACCGGCCCAGACACCGGACAGAAAATCCTCAGCGGCCATGTCGTATGATAATGCGGCATGTAAAAGATTCCTGGAGTGCCTTATTGGCTCTTGGCATTTCCGGCAAAATTAAATTCCTAGTGCACTTTAGCATCCAAATAGAGTCTCGGTGCTGCCATCTAGTGTGGCAGAAACTAGACGTCCAAATTAACATGGCCAACGCTATCTCACCCAGTGTGGTGGTCCTGAAAGAGTGGATACCACTTCTGGAGAACGCACTAGGTCTGCTCATCGGGAAGACTGATTGTGCAGCTCATTGGAAATAAAAAAAGTAAAAAAATTAAAATTAGACAATGCTTTTTATAATTTAAGCTGCAATGGTTCTGAAAATTTATTATTATTTCCTAAATTACAAATCATATTACGCTTCATTAAAAAAAACTAATCAGAATAATTCGCTTGCAAACTTTCTATATGAATATTTCATTTAAAAAAGGCACTTCTTGGCTAGTTTATTTCATTTTATTCTATACAAAGTCTATTGTACTTTAAAAATAAATTTTGCAAAGAATAAATTTTTGAAAGCCAAACTGATATTTTGATATAAAATAAAATGATATAATATACAATGCTCTATAAGTATTTCTGGGAAACTTCTTAAAATATATTCCACGAATTTCTTTTTTTTTTTTTTTTTTCTTTTTTAAGAAAATCAATCGCGAAATAGGAATTTTCATACAAAATATAGTTCATTTTTTGCTTTTGCTTTTTTTTTTTTACTCTAGTTCCAGGGTTACGTTCGTATCAGATTCGTAATCCGAGAAAAAATATTCAAATCATTTGTTGAAGTATATGAATATTTAATGCTGAAAAAGTAGTTTTCAGAAATGGGAAATCTTGCCAAGTTTGATATTATCCTAGATAATATGGGAAGCCATAAATAATTTTCTTCATTTTTACATAACTATTGGTGAAACTTTTATAAAAAAAAAACTAATGCGAAATACTCTAATATAAAGCAAGGTTTTAAAAAAAAGCTGTATGACTTGCAATCAAAATTGAAAATTCTAAAATAAGTTATTTCTATGTCAAAAATTTCTTTCATTATCAAAATAAAAATTATTATCGCACATAATGTAAAACAAATATTTAATGATTGCGTCAATATTGATAAAATTCATTAGTTTTAAGCAGTTTTCTTTTATAAAGTTTTATGTTTTGATAGTTATAGTATTAATTGAAAATTCCGACTTTTTGCAAACTACTGACGTTATTTATAAGGTTTGTTTCTATGAGCCTAGAAAGCGTATTGAAAAGTGATGTCGGTAGTTTTCAAAAATCTGTATTCTCCAATTAGACAACATTTTAATATTTCTATAACACAAATAAAAAAAATTTTATTTTTGAGCTTCCTTTCTAAATTTTAATTAACGAAGTATTTTCATTAATTACTTATAAATTATCCACTTCGCAAATCATAATCTTCCATACATTTAATAATATATTTTAACAGTAAACTTAATACGAATTACACAACAATGTAGGTTTCCTTTGAAATTTTCTACATGCAGAAAAACTTTTCTGGATTTCCTTTGAAAAATTGTTTTTTTTTTTTTTTTTTTTTTTTTTTTTTTTTTTTTGTATAGATATATTCTAAATTATAAACTTGCATACACATTATATTATAAACTTGCATACATATTATATTATAAGCTTCAAAATAGTTTGACCTTTAAAGTTGAGATTTAGAAAGTTAGTACAGATAAAAATTCGATTTTGACCCATTTTATCGAAAGATAATTTAAATTTTGTTTTCTAAGAATTTATTAGACTTTATCAACGGGACGAACTTGACTAAGAAAACTATAAAACCTCTTTTTTCAATTTTAAAATGCATTTTGCGAATATAAAAATAATAATCCTAATAAATTAAATAATAAAAATAATAAATGTATTTAATAATTTAATATTTAATTGGAATGTACTTAAATAATAGAATTAAATTTATTTGATTAAACACATTTAAATCTATTTAACTCCTGTATTTAAAATGCAATTATTCATATAATTAAATTTATTAATTAAATAGGTTTAAATCTATTTAATTCAAGTATTAAAAATGTATCTAATCAATATAGTTAAAATATATTTTATAAATATAATTAAAAATATTGGCCATTAATTTTTCACTACACATCACAACTAAATTTCATTAATACTAAGTTTACAAATAATAAAATTTTATTATAAAATTTAACTTTCTCTAATTATGTGAAATTTTTAAACAAGTTGAAATTTTAAATCGACGTTTACAACACATTTTGCCACCTTTTGGCATAACGTGTAGTTTCTAATCATTCAAACAAAATCCCAAATTCACCTTAAATCTGTTACTTAGTTTCTAGTTTCAAAAAATAATGAAACGCCAGAAATTCTCAACAAGATATTCATTTAATTCTCAACTCTTTTCTTAACAATTTCCTCGAACAAGTCGTTCATCATATTCATTGTGTCGCCAAATTGGCGACACTCTTCTCTCCAAAGTGATTAATCAAAAAGGCTCTCCTCGACTGAAAAGTGCGGAACGACTGCTCGCAGATGTTCAACATACCGCAAAGAATTAACCCTTGACACTTTTTCCAGAAAATCCGTAATTCCCAAAAATACTTTTCGCTTAACGGAAGAAAAATTGATGTTTAAAGATTTATACATTTCCGGCTGAATTTATTGGAAATATATATTTTTTGGCGTTAATATTACCAACTTGTTCGTAATTTGATCTTGCTTTTAAGCTCAGCAAAGTGCAGTGAGCAAAAAAGAAAGAAGAATTAAACGGAACACCTTTAATAACTTTTCATCTAATGATCAGAATTTCATGAACTAAACTACAACCTTGATGCTTTGAGCATTTAACTTTATATACAATAATTAATAGAAGCAAGATATGCAAATATATACTTTCTCAAAATAAACATGAATTACTTTATTTTCATTTTTATTTTTTATTTTTATTTTATGACCTACGTCGAACAACTGATCCAATTCTGGCGTTACAATGATCAACTCCATGATTTATCATTGATCTACATCAGTACTGTGGTCATTGAGAGCCGGGAGCAGAATTCGTATTAACCAGCCACAGCTAGCATTCAAACCTGGGTCCGCTCATTGGCAGGTAAACGCTCTATCCCCTGATCTACCACGAGAGGAACTCTGGTTTTTAATGCTCAAATGTTAGAGGGTGAGGTCTAACTGAAAGATATGGATTTGAATATTTAGTTAGGATAACTGTCTATTGTTTGATTTCCCTAAAATTAATTCTACTCTTCGCGTATTTTGGCATACCTCTGGAACTATTTCAGCTCCTTATATTTTTCCAAAATACAAAATATAATAAAACTAAAGTTAACTAAATTATGTAAATTATTTTTTTTTTAGTTTATTTATTATTAAACTTAGTAATGATACAAAAACGCCATTTTAGACAATGTTAATTTCAACGACAAAATCCAAATTTTAAGGGGAATCAATCAAATTATTCTTGAAAAATAAATAATTTAAAAATACAACTTTTTAATTTTTTTTTTACGCAGAAACTGTTTTATTAATTTTGTTTAAAAACTTTTAAAAAAAATTTAATTTGATATTAAGGAATTTTGTTTCTTTTTTTTTGTGTATAAAACAAACTGCCCGTTTTCATTTGTTCTAAACACCACAAATAATTAACCCTTTACACCATTTTCAGAACCATTAGAACAACTTTTTAATCAATTGAAAGAAAATGAATGCCTAAAAATCTGTCCGTATCCGGGAAAATCCACAGGAAATAAATATTTTATTGATTTAATATTACGAATTTGTTCTCAATTAAATTATGTCCTTAACTCTTTTATACTGGTGCAAGCTATAGGAAGAAAATTAAAAAATTTGACATTTTTAATATCTTTTTAATCTAATGAACAGATTTTTACTTACTAAGACGCAAATAGTGAAATTATTATTAATACTTTGGCGCAGAATTTTTATAAAACATACTTTTTATTTTTCTTTATTTTTATAACAACATACTTCATTTATTTATTTATTTTCATTTCATAAAATATTTTTCTTAATTTTGTATTAATTTAGGTCAAAATAAGTAAAAAATACTGTATTTAGCATTTTAATAATTAATGGTCAGGAAATGCAGCGTGAAAAACCGGTGTCTTTTTCTGTGTTAAGGGTAAAATCTTGCAAACACGGCTCACTCCCAAATAATAATTTTTCAAATTTGCACTTATTTGCAGTTATTTAGATCTTAGAAAAAAAGTTAGTCATCATTGAAATTTCCTTAATTTACAAAATAAAATATTAATAAATTTTTGAACATGAATGAAAAAAAATCAAACTACTTTTTTTTTTAATTTTATATTTTAGATCCGATAATCCGATAATCTAGCATATTTTTCTAGGAGCTAATATACTGCTTTTTAAAATTAAAAAATATCAAAATAAATTTTTTCTTGTAATTAGCAAGATATATATTATGTTGCGGCAAGAAAACCCTGATGTACCGTAATTTTTACAGAAACATTTACTGAATCACTGTAGTTAAATAAATATTACTTTAAAAAATGCGGCATTTCTTGGCGAAAATTGATTTCATGGTAAAGATACTGACACCCTGATTTGCCGAGACGTTTTACCGTAATTTTTACCAGAATTTTTTTTACAGTGTATCAGAGGATGGTCGCTTTATGATGGTATTAAAGACGACCAAAAATCTTTTTCGCGAAAGTTTTACAGGCTATGTATACATTTTTGTATGGTTACACCGAGAGGGAAATATGTCTAGAACTTTAATATGTCTACACAGTAAATTAATCCGGATCAAATTACCGTATAAAGTACCAACACTTCAAGAAATTTATCCGTAAAATCCATTTTTACACATAAAATATTATACCATAATTTTTATAGTAATATTTTTTAATTAGAGTGATTCAGCTATTTTACGAAAATTATTACTGTAAAAATTACGGTATATCAGATATTTTTTTTTCCGTAACATGTTCTAGCAAAAATGGGTTTTAAGGTAATTGATCTGGAGATTTTTACCATGCAGGACTGGTGATATTTTTCAAACTTCTGCATTTTGTTTACTGTTGTTGTTCATTTTTCAATGAAAATGTCAAAATTAGAAAAAGTGCATTTAGGAACAATTATAACTCTTTATTTCTTTTTTCCGTAACATGTTCTAGCAAAAATGGGTTTTAAGGTAATTGATCTGGAGATTTTTACCATGTAGGACTGGTGATATTTTTCAAACTTCTGCATTTTGTTTACTGTTGTTGTTCATTTTTCAATGAAAATGTCAAAATTAGAAAAAGTGCATTTAGGAACAATTATAACTCTTTATTTCTTTTTTCCGTAACATGTTCTAGCAAAAATGGGTTTTAAGGTAATTGATCTGGAGATTTTTACCATGTAGGACTGGTGATATTTTTCAAACTTCTGCATTTTGTTTACTGTTGTTGTTCATTTTTCAATGAAAATGTCAAAATTAGAAAAAGTGCATTTAGGAACAATTATAACTCTTTATTTTCAATGCAGAAAGTAACAATTCTTAAACTTCAGTAGTACTTAAAAATGGATTACCATTTAATTCATATTGAATCCTTTACTCAAAAGAGAATTGTTCTCTCTTCAAACAATCTTCCATAATTTTTTTCATTAAAACAGAAATTTGAAATTATTTTAATATATTTTACAAAATATTAATTTAAATGAGTCTTCTTTAAAAATAAACAACATCAAATGCTTATAACAAATGTTTCTTGATTTAACAATACATTTTTAATCAACGTTAAACTAAAGTTGGCGTGAATTACTCACTACGTTGCTACTTTTATAAAATCAAACAACCATGAATCTTTATTATAATTTTTATGCTAATAACTTAAATTTTCATTTTCTCAACAACTCCTAGAAATTTCTTCATCAAAACTGATACAAATGTTAATTAATATGAATAAATAAGTTTCTTTTTAATTAAGAGTGGCAAAAGCTTTGTTAGCTTTTCAGCAACCAATATTGACTAAAGAAAATCGTTGCTTTCCGAAATCTTTCATTAAAACTACGCCAATCCGAATCCCACCTGTTTGTTTTTAATTTCGATTCATCTTTTATTATCACGTCATAATATTTATTTTGGCGTAAAATCTGTATTACTTGGCAGTGTTTCATTATCATTTTTACCGAAACTAACACAATTTGGCAAAAATCTGATGTCAATTCTCTCCCCTTAAGGGGGTGAGGAAACAGTTATGTTGTCCTAACCACGTTCATTTCCCTAATTAAAGGCTAATCGTAGCCAAGTTTATTCATGATTCTATATTCTCAATCCAACCAAAAGATTTAATTAAGCTACTCGAAGCAACCTTTTCGTTTTTAATTAAGTAATATCGCCAAGTAACCTTATTCTCATTGTTCAGGGACTATCAGGATGTGTTAGCTTAATTATAAATGTCTGCTGCAAGTCTTTTAAATTGAGAATTAAATTTTTGACCTCTTTGGCTATTGACATTGTTGGTTTGAATTCATAATCTTTGATAAAGACAGGGAATTGTTTTAGGAATTTATGTTTACTTAAAAGAATTTGTTATCAAATGTTAGTTTTAGCCATGCACGTTTTTAGTTATTAAATGACAAATTTTAAAAATTAACCAATACATTTAAAAGAAAATGTTATGTATATATATTTGAGAGATTAAGTCATTCAATATTCAGAATGTTTATTAAATGGCTAACAATATAATGTTTGCATTTATTCTTGTGAAAATGATTTAAATTTATAACCAACCTTTTAACATTTCATTTAGAAGTATAAGATTAAATTATTAATTATATTTTAGAATTTTAATCAAAAGATTAATTGTAAGCTCATTTAATTACAATTTATATAATTTAGAGAAATGAAAAGCTCGTTTATAAAATAAAATAAAAAATTTTGCGAAAAATATTTTAGAAATGTTATTACATAATAATCTAAAGAAATAATATTGGAAAATTCTGTCAAACAAACAACACGTAAGTGTTTATTCTATGAAATGTTAGAAATTTTGTCAAACAATGAAGTTTAGTTTAGCTAGAATTTTACATTGATAAACTGTCTTTAAATTGAGGAATTTTTCTCTTGAAACAAGTATGTATACAAATTCGCTTTTTGCATCTAAATATGATTTATTCAACAGTTTATACTGTGTTTTAGGAATTTAAAATAATTTTACTGTAAAGGTTTATTAATACTGAAATATTCCTTTAAAATTAGCAAATTACTTTTAATACACCAAGAATAAATTCTGATGAACTTCGCCGATTATAGCAAATTGATTGACAATATTTAATAATTAATAATTTTTCAAAGAGAACAGTTTAAAAGTTTTTTCTCGATATTTTTGAATTTTAACTATTTTTACTATCACTTTTATTTCATTTAAAATTAGTGCAAGACTTTCAAATTAGAAGTTTAAAATATTTCACCGCACGCAACGCAATTTTATTCAACATAATGTTAGAAACTTGAAAGAAATTAGTTTGATAGTTCCTCAAAAAAAAAATCAAAAATTTGTATTTTTGTCATAAATCCTTTTTTATAAATACAATTTTCTAGTTTATTTAAAATTTGTGAATTATCATAACATAACTACATTGTGAACGAATCACTAAACTTTTAGAAGAGCTCATCTTTTAACTGCTATTCAGTAATGCGCTAATTAATCTAAATGAGATTTCATGTCGATAAAGCTGCGGAAGGCTTGCTAAACTTTAAAATTTGCCCATCTCTATTTTACAAATTAATAACTAAATGAAATGTACTTTAATCAAATAAAATGAGAAAATATGTCAACAAAGAAAAACCTACTGTGAGAAACTTAAACTTAATGTGAGAAAAACTTACTAAACTTACTTATTTCCCCCTCTCTTAGATAATACTCAATAATTAAAATAACTATGTCGTGCGTAGGCCTCAACAATTAACTAGGCCTATCCAAAATGCTATATAATTGCATAGACTTCTCCAATATAATGAAATGCGATTTCTTATTGACAAAGGACGCAAATATTTCAAATTTTCACAGAATTTTTTACATATAACACTAAAAATTAATTAAATATGCCAGCACAACGAAAAAAAAATTCTATTGATAATATAAAGCTTTTGCGTTTCGCTTATGATATGTTAACGGTAACGTTAACCTTATTTCCCTATCCCTAGCGATACTACGCATGCTTAGAAATAGGGTATTGTGTTTCCCAAAAAAAGCGCAGGAAGCGTTAATTAGCGTATGTATTTTAAAAATGGATACCGAAAATCGCGTAGGTTGGTATATAACCGAGGAAATATTTCTCATCTTCGAATCTTTAAGAAGATACAGAGCATTATAAGGATGTTATGTACAGTGAACCAAAAAAAAAAAAAGAACCACCCTGAATACCTTTTAATCTAATGATCGGATCTTCACGTTCTGGGACTATATCTTGAAGGTTCGACTTCAAATAAGCTACTTAATATGTGCAGACGATATTTTACGTTACGAAAAGAGACCTTATTCAAGCTAGTATACTTTCTACATTAGTTTTGCTATTGCTTTTATTTATCAATTATTGTTTTTTTAAATTTCAATTAGTACCTATAAGCAATATTCATACCATATTCATACCATATCTCAACCCATATTCAAACTAAAAATTTCGAAATTTTTCGTAATTTCTTTCAAAAGCAAAATCAACCAGAAATACATCCTAAATAAAAAAGAATAAGCAAAATTTATAATATTTTATATCCATAGAATCTTTTAATGAAGCTTATTTATAGCAAAATGCATAGGATGGTTTAACTTATTAATCTTTATATACTACATTTGATCCTTAATCGTTGAATTTTAATCTTTAAAATACAAATTTTTGTTTTATAAAAATGTACACGCGTCCAACTTCAAACTTAAAAATTTTATGTTGTTCCGTAATTTTTTTTTTCCAAAGCAAAATAAAACTGAAATAAAACTGAACCAAATAAAACTGAATATATAAAGGAATAAACAGAGCTTATAATAATTTATATCCTTAAAAGTTTTAAATGAAGCATATTGATAACAAAATACATAGGTTGGTTTGAATTATTAATCTTTATATACATTTGATCATTAATCGTTGAATTTTAATCTTTAGATTACATATTTTTGTTCACAAAAAATGTACATGATCCACCTTTAAGCTACAAATTTCGTAATGCTTCGTTAATATTTCTTCGAATGAATAAACAAAGTATATAATGTTTTTAATCTGCTATAGCTTTTAATGAAGTATATTTGTAACAAAATGAGTAGGATAGTTTAAATTATTTTAAATGTGTAGAATGTGCTAAAATATTTTAAGTAAATTCTTTTTTAATTATTATTTTTCTTTTTAATGTGCTCTTAAAATTTCTTTCGCAATAGTCAATTTTCTGAAATAACGCAATTAATATACGTAATTAAAATATTATTAACAGAATAGATTTATAGCGTTTCTGTGTAAACTAAAGTAGCTGTTTATTTTATTAAAGAATCTGATCTTTCCTGACAAACATGATATATTACGGTACTTAGTTTAAAATGCGCCATCTTATACGAACATAACAGCTTCTTATAAAGGTTTGGCGAAACTAATGTATGCTTTTGAAGCATTATAACGTTCTCTGAGATTTTCAGAAACTAAAACCTTTTTTTAAGAACTCGCCATTTTATCCATAAAAGATTACTTGGCAGTTTTTTTTTTTTTTACCATTACGATTCAGTATTTTTTAAGAGCAGGAAAAAATGTAAAAAAAACTCTTTTTACAGAATATTATAGTTTAATAAAAATCAGTGTGTATGAATAAGGTGAAGCCCACGGGGTTTATTACTTTTTTTTTCTTTCTAAAATGATCTTTCCTTGATTTATGAGTGAAAATTCTTACAACGTAAGCTTTTTAATAGATCGGTGTATGGATTACTTGACAAATGTTGAATGTAACTCAGGTTGCTATATTTCATGTTTAAATTGTTATTTATGCAAAGAGTTTTAAAAGTCTTTCTGACATAAATATTGAAACATAAGCTGTTTACATCATTAAAATACATTTTAAAAATAAATTTTATTTTTATAATCGCTCATAGAAAACGTTTCATGATCTAGCTCTGATTTTAGAGAAATTTAATTGTAAAATTCGAAAAGTAAATATTCAAAAGGTTATAAAATTTTAAAGATAAATAAAAAAATTAAGAAGATAACTATTCAAAAAACATTTACTATTTTCACGATATAACTGTATATTAAGCTCTTATACGTGAATTTTCCCAGTGCAGTCTTATGGTTATATACTATTAACTGCACACTTGCTAATCTAAATCTTAAACTTGATTTCCAATATTATTTGAAAATTAGCCTCTTTAATTTATATGATTTTTTGTGGCACGTGTCATTATTAATATCTGCAGCTTATTAGTATTTCAAAACAAGACCTATTAATAATTTTTCTAATGGCATCCCATTTGTTTTCTTTTATTTCTTCACGATAAAACCCTTTTATTTTTGCTATTTCATGTATAGTGTATCATTGGCCCCATTTGTAGCTTGTTATAATTTTAAAATAAGCATTTCGACTTATACTTTCTTGGTGTCACATTATTCAGTGTCTGTTTATTTTTTAACAATAAGAGCCTTTAATTTTTATTATTTTCTGTGGCATACCATTAGTTGTTATTATTAATCAATTGTTGTTATTCAAATGATAGTTTCGCTTGTGACGTAATATTGATTACATTTGTTGCAATTCATTTTTTCACAATAAGTCCCTATATAACTATTTGTGGGATGTCATTAATAATATTCGTAGATCATTATTATTTCAAAACAAACCCTTCAATTGATACTTTTTCTTTCGACGTCCTATTTTTACATTAGCGACGTGTCATTGATTTTATTTGTAGCTTGTCATAATTTTAAACCTTTCACCTAATATTTCTTGACATCCCATTGTTAACATTTGTGAATACTTCATGTGCTGTTCTTGTTTGGTGTTTCATTATTCGCTAGCTCTCTATCTTTTAAAAAAAATCCCCTTCCTTTCTCTTATTTTCTGGGGCATGACCTCAGTCAGAATTGTCATTCGACATTTTACAATAAGCCTTTCAATTGATACTTATTATGAATTTCAATTCTCATTATGAAAAAAATAAGGACCCATAACTTTTGGACGTCCTGTCGTTCAAATTTATGGATCCTTATTTTTTTCACAATAAGAACTATTCATTTTCACCACTTTTAGCTGCGTCTCATAAATCACATTTGTGGTTTGTCATTCGCTAACAATAAGATCTTCAATGTATACTTTTTCAACCCATTATTCGCATTAATGGCTCTTTATTTTTTCTCAATAAGCCCGTTTAATATACACTACTTATAGCATGCCATTTTTACAAATTGTGGTTTGGTTTTTTATCCCAATATGCTCTTCAAGAGCCACGATGGCGCAGGGGATAGGGCTTTCGCCTTCCAATGAGGTAAACCAGTTTCGAATCCCAGCAATGGCTGGTCTATACGAATTTCGCACCCATCTTGCACCCACTACAGTGCCGACGTGAAATATCCTCAGAGACGGATCCTGGGTTAGAGCCCCTTGCCGTAAGGCTAACCGTAGGAAGTTCTCGTGGTCTTCCTCTCCATGTAACGCAAGTGCGGGTTAGCGGCGGCATCAAACCGTCCTCCACAAAGACAAACTTCTCCCAATACTTGATCCAGGAGTTTCCTTGTCTTTTGGATTGGTTACGAAAGAAAGTAGAAAGCTGTGCAGATACACATTAGTAGTCGTAAACCCGAAAATTGGGTGGGCTGTTGGTCAACGACTTTCATATATATATATATATATATATATATATATATATATATATATATATATATATATATATATATATATATATATATATATATATATATATATATATATATATATATATATACTTACGTAAATATTTTAAATCATTCTTGAAAGATGCCGGTACGAGTAAGTTCATTTAAATTCGCTCCTCACTATGCAGATTTCTTCTCGTGTACTGTTCTATATAATCTCTTTACATTTTATTTCATGTTTTTTGCTTGATATATTTGTTTATTTTTTACTTAATGTGTTCGTATTTCGTTTCAATTTTTTTGAGTGCTCCTCACACTATTGTATTGATATATTTTGCTTTGGCTATATTGATACAATATTAGGAAGCACTCCTTTTTGCGGATATAATCGTGTGAGCTGATGAAGAGATTATATCCTTTCTTCATTTTGTTTTCCGGATTTTTAATTTTTTTTTCCTCCATTGTTTCTCAATTTTTTAGCATATATATATATATATATATATATATATATATATATATATTCTTCAATTAATATTTTTTGTGGTGTGTCACTTCTTTTTGTGGTCTTCTTATTTTTCACAATAATATATACTGTTTTTCAACAATATTATTGGAGAAAGTGTCACAAAGTTGAATGTTTTTATTTCGTAAACAATTTTGTGAACTTTTACAGTTAGAGCTTTTAATGTCTTTATCAGACCTCAGTATAGAACAGTAGGTAACTTACCATCTTTAGTATCATTTAGAAAGATATACAGTCCTAATCTCAGAGCATGCTTAACTAAGGTCCCTTAAGTATCATTTAATGCCTCAAGACGGGTAATGTTGCATTTTAGAGTGAAACGTGTAAGTTAGAATTTAACTGGAAAGTGCTGTCAGGTTTATCTGTCGTTTCATTTAGATTAATTCTGTTAATTACTATGAGAAAATTAACTGTTACAACAACAATTTACTTTAAATGATTCTTGAGTAAAATTATCACAAATCCCTCAAAACGAGAAAGGCAAAGAGATGACACAATATTTGGAAGTAATAAAAGAGTTATCAAATAATTTCAATTTGACAAAATAAGGAAGAAAGTAAAAATATATGAGAAAAAATTTTATAAATGTTGCGAAATTTAGAAATTTTATCGTTATATTTTAGAGCATAAAACAAATTTATAGGTTATACTTATTTTGAAAATTTTTATTTTTTACTAAATGTGTGATAATAAGACCTATAATTTTAAAAACCAGAATTTTCGGACAACAGTTACCATATGAACGTAAAAATTGCCAAATGAATAGTTTCAAAGTCTTATATTTTGAATTTATTCACCATAATTATGTTGCTGTTTTTTTCAGTTTGAAATGTTCAATCTTAGACTAAGATTTATGCAATTATGAACCAATGGATACCAAAACGAGCAAAGAATAACTTTCTGAAGTCCTTCATTAAATAATATAGAACTAAAAATTTAAAAGTGTAAATGTTGTATCTAAGAGAGATAGAGTATCGTTTCTTTTGCTGTTATTATGTGCTAATTCATCATGTTAATTCATCAGAGCTTATATTCAGAATTTTTTATCCTTTTGACGCAAAGCTTTTAATAAGACAAATTTTTTACATTCTGTTGTATTAATTTTGGTCAAACTAAGTGAAAAATATTATATTAAACATTTTAAGGATTTGTTGTCCTTAAATACAGCATGAAACACCGCTGTGTTTTTTTACGTAAGAGGTAAAATCTTCCAAACACGACTAACTTTCAAACAAAACTTTTATTAAATTTGCAATTACTGCAGTCTTTTATAACTAAAAAAACAGTTTTTCATCGTTACAATTTCTTTAATTTACAAAATCAATTAGAGGAGAGTCGGGTAGCCCCGCCCACTTAAGGAATATTGCTTATATTTCTGTATAATATTGAGTAATAATCAATATTTGTGTATGTTTCTATTGTTTTATCATCTAATAAAATAATGCGAAAAGAATAAACCAAAAAAAGAATAGTTTAACTTAAAAATATAGAAATTTGAAAAATTTGACTACTGTATTCAACATATTTTCAAAACTATTGTTTACCATGTTACCATGTAACTATTGTTAGAATTCTCTATTCTAGTGAAAATACAATTATCCGAAGCTAGCTGTTTTAAACCAAGCTTTTCTAATTCCCGTTTAAGGTGTAAATGCCAATTTCGACCTGATTGGGGTAATCCATAAAGACTACGTTTTAACTTGCATACTTTATTTTCACCATACAAATGTTTAAAACCTGGAGGAATAGCCATATATACAGTTTCTTCTAAATCACTATAAAGATAGGCAGTTTTTATATCTAAAAATTTTACTTCTAAATTTAATTTGGCAGATAATGCTAACAACAAACGCAAAGATTCGGTACTTAACACGGGTGAATAAGACTCATAAATAATCACGATTTTTTACTTGATTAAAACCTGCTGCTGCTAACCTAGCTTTATATTTATTTTCTTTCATAGTAAAAACCCATTTACTCTTAACTATCTTTACATTTTCAGGTTTATCAACTAGATTCCAAACATCGTGTTCGTGAATAGAATTTAATTCTTCATTCATTGCTTTTTCCCATTTTAACCAATTTTTATCACGTTTAGCTTCATCAAAATTACTTGGAATATTAGTTACTAAGTATGAACTTGCCTTTTCCTTTATTCTATCTGACCGACGTACACCTAGCTCTAATAACCTGTTTTCGTCTTCAGTTATTCGTTGTTCATTTAATTCCCTAATATTTTCTTTAGTTGAACCTACTGGACGACCACGAGTTTTAGTTTCACTTAAATCTCGGCTATCCTTCAAATCCAGTGGAAATTCAAAACTTTTATTTTGGTCTTCTACGTTAGTTTGGATATTAAAAAATTCATCGATGTCATTAGATTTATCCTCACTAAACAAATTACTACTACCTAATAATTTCTCATTAAATTTTACTGAACGCTCTTCTATTACTTTATTTCTTTCAGGGTCGTAAATACGATAAGCTCGTCTTTTATTCGAATATCCCAACATAATACCCTTTTTACCTGGAATGGAAAGTTTGTGTCTTAAAGCCTTAGGAACGTGATAGTATGCTGTAGATCCAAAAACACGCAGATATTTATAGTTCTGCTTTTTATTAAAGAATAATTCTTTTGGAACTTCAGTTTTACCTTTTCGAGGAGTTAGGTTAGTAACATGTGTTGCATAGGCTATTGCTTCAGCCCAAAAATTTAAAGGAAGTTTACTATCATAGATTAATGTTCTAGCTCTATCTAACAAAACTCTGTTAGCTCGTTCAGCTTTACCCAAACTTTCAGGGTTGTACGGCACAGATTTTTCATGTGTAACCCCGCATTCAGTGAAATAAAACTAAAGATCTTTATTTACAAACTCAAGACCATTATCACTACGAAATTTCTTAATTTTCTTATTTAGTAAATTTTCAAATTTCATCTTAAAACTTACAATGTTATCAAATACTTCGGTTTTGTTCTTAAGAAAATAAGTAAAATACATGCCAGAAAAATCATCTACTAATATTAAAAAATATCTTGAATTACCTAAAGACTTTACTGGGAATGGCCCACACAAATCACCATGTATTAATTCTAAAGTAGTTGAACTTTGAGAAGTTAAAATACTATAATGAGGTTTTCTGGTAATCTTAGAAATATCACATGATTCACAAGACAATTCATTATCAATTTTTAAATTTAACACTTTAGACATTTTACGCATATAATCAGCATTTAAATGACACAATCTTTTATGCCAAATTATATTCATTTCAGCGTTATTTTTAACTTTGTTACACCCAGAAAAACATACCTCGTTATTACCATTAGGTTTTAGCTTAACTTCTAATTTTTTATTCATATTTAAAGCTTTCAAAACTATGCGTCCATTAGGAGCAATAATTAAAACTGAATTTGAATGTGATTTAACTTTATACTCGTTATCCATTAAACAAGTAAGAGACAGTAAGTTATGACGTAATTCTGGTACATACAATACATTACTAATTATAATTTTTACATTATTACTTAGTGAAATAGCTTTAACAGTTCCGATTCCTTTAGTATCCAATGTAAAAGTCTTACCTGCCTGGTATATTTTGCTGTCGCAAGCATCTACAGATTCGAACCAGCGTTCATCCTTGCACATATGAGACGTGGCTCCGCTATCCAGGATCCAACATTCGTCCACTTGTCCATTCTGTTCAACTGAAACCAAGGCGAAATTTTCTGGAATAGCACTATCGGATACCAATGTTTCTTGAAAATTTTGTTTTCGAAGACCTCTTACTCTGCTTGTCGATGGTTTGTAGCGTCTATCGGTTCCCACTTCTTGATGTTTCGAATAACAATCCCTTGCTATATGTCCCGGTCGTCTACAGGCGTAGCAAATTTTTCTTGGTAACCTCTTCTTCTGAGTAGCATACGCAGATTCCGAATTTCTTTGTCCATGCGATTTCTGTAGTAAATCTTTTTCTTCTTCCCTTAAGACTTCGAGTATATCTTCTAGCGACTTTTCTCGTTGAGTTTTTAAAACTTGTTTTATGCGCTCATATTTTCCAGCTAGACCTCTGACAGTGTAAAACACCAATTCTCTGTCAGATATTTTCAGTCCCAAGCATGCACACTTAGTCGATAATCCCTTAGCTCGAGCTATGTAGTCATTGACGGCTTCTGAATCCAGCATTTCTAAGCTCTGGAGTTCGGCACCCGCATCAATCTTTCTATCTTCTTCCAGCCCAGTGTAGGTAGTCTTAATTCTTGTCCACAAAGCTTTTGCATTCCTTTCTTCCGCATATTGCAAAGCCTGTTCGTCTGATAGCGATAACTTCAAGTATGATACGGCATCTTGGTTAGTAGTTTCCCAAACTTGCAATTTACCAGGGTCAGTTGGAGCTGCCTCTGTCAATGCCGACATTAGTTTTTTCAGATTCAAAACTGCTTCCATTTTCATGGCCAGTTCCAGTCAACTTCGGAATTCCAAACACTAAGTCTTTTTCCATGATGATCGTAAACCACGCTCTGCTACCAACTGTTGTTATGTTGAATAACACAGAAGCAAATGCCGGCAAATAAAGAGTTTATTGAGACATATAAATGCGGAAATAATATCGTGCACACACAGTGCTATGCAAAAGGAATACAACTGTATCAACTAACTAGCTAACTAACTCAGCTTCTACAATTAATATATTTCGATTTCCCCTATCGGGAAGTCGTCACATCAAATTACGCAACTCGCGTAACTTACCTCATAGGGAGGGGAAAAATGGGATTTTATTTGCATATCAACAACAAGCTGCATAAATACTTGAAACTTTAAAAATAATCTTTTTTAATATTACAATTAATGTCCGATGGCCCATTGACTTGAAAAAATATTCTATACATATGAAATTGACTGTGGGCTGTACCCGACACTCCCCTATTGAAACATTTTTGAACATGAATGAAAAAAATTCAACTATTCGGATTTTATGTTTTTGTACAAATAAAATTCTTATAATCTAATAGGTTTTTAGTAATAAATATTATTCTGTTTTTATATAATTAAAAAATACCAAAATATATTTTTACTTGTAATTTGAGCGTCAGAAAAAAAATTTAAAATTGACATCGATGTCCTATCTGAATCAAGAAGTTAACTTAAATATGAAGGAGGTGCTTGTTAGTTCAGAAACGATCATCTGCATTTGTTTATTTTGCTATTTACGTGTCGGTTCTCATATTTTTTTTGACTAGTCTATTTATTGTCAAGTAAATCGGACTGACCTCATTTACACTGTAAAAAATTCCAAATCATTACTGTAAGAACTACCTGCACTCAGAGTGGTGGTAGTTTATTAAAATCAATAACAAATATGATATACAGTAATTTTTAAATTTATTATTTCCGTATAATCACTGAATCAATCAAATTAAATAAATATTACAGTTAAAATTACGGTATTATATTTTACGGTAAAAATGGATTTTGTAGTAAAAGGGATTTTATGAATGATGAGCCCAAAGTGCTGGTGCTTTATACCATAATTTGATCCTTTTTTTACATATACCGTTTGAAAGGAGGAAATTCAATCCTGCGGTCAATTCCCCCTTAATTGTGAACCACTACACTTACAAATTCGTATACATTACCAAAAACAGTTTTTTACGTGCACTTAGATGATGCAAAGAACTCCGGCAAGTTTTCTAATCGAATCAGGTTTATATTCATTTACAAAAAGTACTTAGTTCTTAGAAAATATGCATTCGCGAAAAATTTTAAGTAGTTGGCAGTATTTTTTTTAATTATTTTGTATTTTAATTCCTTTTAGATTGCCAAATTAACATCTGCCAGCATGGCAAATGCCAAATCCTCAACGAAGAGCCAGGTTACCAGTGCAAATGTGATGACGGGTATTTTGGTGAAGTCTGCGATAAGTTTGACCCTTGCTCCCTCACCCCATGCGAGAATTTTGGAAAATGCTGGAACATATCGAGTAACAAGTATCGCTGCGAATGTTTGCCTGGATTCTCCGGTGAAAACTGTAGTGAATTCAATCCATGTGCTATACGACCGTCACCCTGTTTACATGGTGGGAGATGTGAGAGCACCTCCAGTCATAAGTATCAGTGCTACTGTACTAAGGGTTATTATGGCAAGACATGCCAGTTCTTTGATCCTTGTTCTTTAGATCCTTGCCAAAATGGTGCAAAATGCCAAAATGCATCGCAAGAAGAGTATGTTTGTAGATGTGTCGCTGGATTTGCTGGTAAGTAGTAATAATAAGTAATAATCATCGAGTTCTAAGTTAACTAAAAATAATAAGCTAAAATGAGTCGCTATTTTATTTTAATTTATCACTGTAGATAAGTTCATCATAGTATCCTTTCAATTTCTAAGTAGACTCAGAAGGCAATAGTCAAACAAAGCAAAGAAATCCTGCCACTATCAATTATAGGTCAAATATTTTTATCTATTTTATCGACGTTGGTGAGCATCTTATTTAAATAGTCATTTTCCGACCAATAATATTCATCACCACAACCTTTCAATTTAACATAGATTTAGAAGGTAAAGAATCCGTGAATCAAGTTAAATAAAGCACTCCCGTATTAGCCTGCTGTTGGTCAGGAAAGTCATGTAGATTAAGGCTCCTCCAATAAAGACCAATGACATGATTGCGGCCAGAAATACGCTTTTTCCCGTTTGTTAGCTGGTATTTGTCAATCTAACGCTTGGTGGGCATCGAGCCACCACCTGGGACAGAACCCTAGTTCTTCATAATGGCAGTTCAGGCCTAAGTAACTGTTTCATCGGGACTCCATGCCTCAACAAATTCCCCTTCTCATAAAAGTTTTGGAACGAACAAACTAACATTTATGCCGTATTCAATGAAAACCGCGAACATTTGTTATGGTGTTATTGAAACTTTATGAACAACATATTGAAGTAGTGCTCTTTTCGCTCATTTTCTTTTTTGCTATTTTTCGCTTATAAGTCTAGATACATTAACATCGTGTAAGAAAAAAAGAACGGAAATATAATTATTCATGTATCCCTCTTTAAGATTCGAAACAATCTGAACTTACTGGGCCACTATACCGGTACTACCACTACAACGGTAAATCGGCTGTAAACTAAATCTGTTAGTTAAGTGGGTTCAAAAAGTTTTGCACTTTATTAAAATTTTTAAAGCATCTGTACCATAATTACCCACTCGGTCCATGATAAAAAAAAAATTCAGAGTAGCTTTTAGCCGATATCAATTATCATAGAATTCGGAAATTTTGCAGATAACTGAATAAAAGCTTCTGATTTATTAAGTAGTAATAAATCTCTTGTGAATTAGTTACAATTGTAAAAAAGTAAAAAAAGTTACATTTAAACCATGTTAAAAAGTTACAATTCAAACCTTTTTTCTTAAGTTGCGTTTAAAATCTTGAAGTGCAAAAACAAATTAATTGTATCTTATATCCATATACTGCAGTTCATATAAGTTTTGTTTTTAAACCGCTCGAAAAATCTATTGCTAAGTCGTTACAACCAAAGGAAGTACCTTACATTTTCATGCACCTATTTTGCTCAATTATGGTGCTTACTGTTTTAAGGTTTCAAACGGTAACTACACGTTACAACATGCTCTGATTAAGTAAGTCTGTTGATTCTAAAATCCTCTTTTGGATTGATATTTTGACTAAATATTTTGAATTTTCAAGTACAGTATTTTAATTCTAAGCATCGTATTAATAATATATTTATTATTTTTATGTATTTTGTATAAATACCATCATATATATTATGCATAACTATACCTTTAGAATCTGCCTTTAAAACTAAGCACTTGAAACTAAGAATTACAAAGCATATTAAGGCCAAATTTGGAGGGAAAAGTATCTGTAAAGATAAAAATTGAGAATGTAATTTAGTGTAGTTGGGGTATAGAAAAATTGCGATAATATTAATCATTTGATTCGTTAATAAAAAAATATCATAAGTCTATATAATCTGCCTAAATAATGTGTACGAACCGAATTCTTCTTTTATTGGTAATAATTTGTAATTTCAAAATTCCTAAAACTACCTGTTGTTATTGTAAAACTTAAACTTGTTCAAAAGAAACCTAAAATATATTTCAGGTATCAATATTTTGTTAGGAATAACTGAAAACTATTGTATTTGACTACATACGGCAAATGGTAATAAAATTGAGTTAACTATTATTCTTTCAATATCTGAATTATATCGATTTTTAAAGTATTCTGATAATAATTTTAATAAAACAAGTTGCAAATTACCCGAATCATGTTTACAGTACGCATCTTTTCTAAAACTCAATAATACAAAAAAACTGTTCAAATACTTTTTAAATCTCTTAATACAAAAATATTCTACGTCTATATAATCTGCCCAACTAATGAATAAGAACAAAAAATTACTAAAACACATTTCAGCTATCAGAAAATTTTCACCATAACTGAAAACTATTGAAACTCACTACATATGGCATGTGAAAAAAAAATTTTTTTAACTATTATTCCTTCATTGACTAAACTATTAGTAATATGTTATCCTTAAACGAACAATATCCATTTTCTAAAAAAAACTTATTTAACACAATCCAATGATTTTATTACAAAAAAAAAAAATACTTAACAAACATACATCGATTTTTTGAAAATTCCGATAATAATTGCAATAAAACAAATGGTAAATTACCCAAATCATGTTTTCAGTTTGAAAAGTTTCTAAAAATCAATCATACATAACAAAAAATCAATTCTATAAGAATTTAAAACATTTTTCAAGTCTCAAACTTTAGTTTTTGAATGTTTTTACAAGTCCCATATGAATTTTTTTCAACTGTCTACCAGACAATAAGTTTTGAAAAAATTAGCAGACTGTCTAGTATTCTCTAAGAATTCTTACGAAGTTGAGTAGGTGTTGTGTTTGGTCTCATACTGTCAAATCCAATTTTAAAAGTCATTTGAGTTTAAATTTTTTCATAAAAAATATTACATCATTACTTTACTTTTTTCTAACACATAATCTAATTTAAAAATTGCTAAAATTTTAACTTAATATATATATTCATATATATATATTCATAGAATATGTATTCATAAAAACGTAAATTTGCCTGCAGTATAATTCATATTTTCAATCAATATAGGTAAAACTGGATTATTTTTTAAAGCGTACAAAATTTGCGTTAAATCATTAATGCCCAAATATTATTTTCAATAGTACGTAGAAAAAAATTTAAATGACTTGAAACAAACTGAGAAGTTATTGATTAAAAAATTACTTAAACCATTTTGTTTTATTTTTAAAGTCGAAAAAAAAAATAAGAAACGCAAGTTGAAAAGCAAAAAGAAAAAAAAGTTCAAAAAACCCAAAATTACGTGTGAAAAATATGTATTCTTACACTCTATAAAAAATTGGTTCGTTAAACCATAATGCACTATAAACATGAATATATTTTTATCATAAACTGTCATAGTTCAGCCACCACCAACCGCGTTTTGGAAGATAAATGCTTCTCCTTTACTGCTCGTTTTCCATATCCCTAATTGAACCATTACCATGCAAATTTACTTGATTTGAAAACTTCATAAATATATATATATATATATATATATATTATCAAGTTTAAGCAACTGGTGGTAACATTTTGGAAAATTAAAGCTTTTCCCACAAATCGAGTACTTTCTTACTTCATAATGAAAACTTCATTTAAAAGCTTCAAAAATATATATATATTATCAAGTTTAAGCAACTGGTGGTAATATTTTGGAAGATTCAAGCTTTTCCCACGAACGAGTACTTTCTTACTTCATAATGAAAACTTCATTCGAAAACTTCATAAATATATATATATTATCAAGTTTAAGGAAGTGGTGGTAACATTTTGGAAGATTAAAGCTTTTCCCACGAATCGAGTACTTTCTTACTTCATAATGAAAACTTCATTTGAAAACTTCATAAATATATATATATTATCAAGTTTAAGCAACTGGTGGTAACATTTTGGAAGATTAAATCTTTTCCCACGAACGAGTACTTTCTTACTTCATAATGAAAACTTCATTTGAAAACTTCATAAATATATATATATTATCAAGTTTAAGCAACTGGTGGTAACATTTTGGAAGATTAAAGCTTTTCCCACGAATCGAGTGCTTTCTTACTTCATAATGAAAACTTCATTTGAAAGCTTCATAAATATATATATATTATCAAGTTTAAGCAACTGGTGGTAACATTTTGGAAGATTAAAGCTTTTCCCACGAATCGAGTACTTTCTTACTTCATAATGAAAACTTCATAAATATATATATATATTATCAAGTTTAAGCAACTGGTGGTAACATTTTGGAAGATTAAAGCTTTTCCCACGAATAGAGTACTTTCTTACTTCATAATGAAAATTTCATTTGAAAACTTCATAAATATATATATATATTATCAAGTTTAAGGAACTGGTGGTAACATTTTGGAAGATTAAAGCTTTTCCCACGAATCGAGTACTTTCTTACTTCATAATGAAAACTTCATTTGAAAACTTCATAAATATATATATATTATCAAGTTTAAGGAAGTGGTGGTAACATTTTGGAAGATTAAAGCTTTTCCCACGAATCGAGTACTTTCTTACTTCATAATGAAAAATTCATTTGAAAACTTCATAAATATATATATATTATAAGTTTAAGCAACTGGTGGTAACATTTTGGAAGATTAAAGCTTTTCCCACGAATTGAGTTATTTCTTACTTGCAGTCCGCAGTTGAACTATTATTGTGCAAGTTTACGTATTCGAAAATGTAAACAAAAATAACATGTTTGATCTCCTGATAGCTAGTTCTTGGAAGATTAATGCTTTTTCTAAGACCCGAGTATTACTTGCAATCTGTAGCTGAACCTCAGTATCTTTAAGTTTACTGAATTTATAACCATAAGGAACAAAATTAGTATCATGTTTACCCATTTTTTCGGCTGCGTTTAGGAAGATCGTTGCTTTTTCTACAATACGAGTATTCTCTTATTTGCAGTCTGTAGTTGAACCATAGTATAGTACATGTTTACTGGATTATTGTCATAAAAATTAGTACTTCTTGAACTTAAATATCAAAACTAGAGTAAAATCTGGGCCGAACTTTAGAACTTGAAAATTTCAGCCATGAATTTTTAAGTTCAAAATATTGATAGGATTTAATGTTAAATCGGGTTTTTTTCAGATCATGTAAAATCTTCCTCTTTTTCTATTGCTATGGGTGTTCCAATAAAAAACTTGTTTTACTTTGAATTTTTCATGTTTACGTAGAACATGACCAATCCATTTCCATTTACGTATTTTTAATTTCCAGATCAATCGGTTTCCGTTATGCTTTCCTAATGATTTCTGCAGTACAATTATTATAAAACCGCTTGATGCGTAATATTATTCTTAAACTTGATAACTTGTTAATAAATACTTGATGCTTTTTCGTGCTATTTTTATTGCAGTACCATGTCTTAGATATACAGAGTAGAACAAATTTAACATTAGTATTAAAAATTCTAATTTTTGTTGAATTTACTAAGTTTTTGTTTTTCCGGAATTTATTGAGAATAGCGTAGTGTTTCTGGCTTTATTTAATCTATTTATTATACCTTCATCAAATTGAATAATAATGTTATGTATGTATAATAACGCTATGAATAATAATTTTATGTATGTATAATAATACTACGAATAATAATGCTATGTATAATAATGCTATGTATAATAATGCTATGTATAATAATGCTATGTATAATAATGTGTAGGAAGAAATAACATGAATAGTGTCTTAATTCAACTTGACAACTTACTATGGTTGCAAGCTTATTTAAACCTTTGCTAAAAATTCAGCAATTGTTTCTAAATATTAGTAAACATATTTTGCTTTTAATTCCAACGAAGTCAGCCTGTTTTTACATGTCTGTGTTACTTGAAAAAGCTCTTTTTTGCACATTTGGAACTTCACGCAAATTAAACGTTTCGCATAATATTTCTCATTTTCAGGTAAACAATGTGAGATAGATATCGATGAATGTGCATCATCTCCATGTAAACATGGTGCAACATGCAGAGATGGAATAAACGCATTCCATTGTCGTTGCTCTCCGGGCTACAAAGGAAAACGATGCAATATTGTTGGCAAGTGACATTTTATTCAATCTAATTTGTAACTAAGCATAATAAGTATTTTTGCAGTAAAAAGTATTTTTACTGGAACATGCTACGGTAAAAAAAATCTGATATATAGCAATTTTTACAGTAACAATGATCGTAAAATCCCCGAATCACTCTAATTATATAAATAAAAACTCAGTGGCGCGACAGCCCATGGAGGGCCAAGGCCTACTGTGCCCATATCATTTTTCTTAACCAATTATATAAATATTACTGTAAAGTTTATGGTATAATATTGTAATTTTATGTCTAATATATGGTATAGCTTTATGGATTATGCACCAAAAGTGCCGTTTTTTTATGCCATACATTTGATCCAGAATGTTTTACAGTGTAGCTTGTAACGATGCGACGATAATGTAACGAGTTTTATAAGTGTAGGCTTATTATCAAAATAATAATAATAATATAAATGACAGTAAAAATAAGTTTTAAGTAAAAAATAAATAAATTGCATTGCTTTTATCGGATGCTTAAATAAGAGCTAAGAATTTATATTTTGAAAAAAAAAACAGTTTTATTCATTCTTTTTTTTAATAATAAATTGCTTTACATTTATAAGAATAAAGAGCAATGCTTTTATCGGATGCTTTAATAAGAGCTGAAAATTTATGTTTTGTCAAAAAAAATAATAATAATAATAATAATAATAATTTATTTATTTTTTAAATACTGAAATTTTTAAGACATACATCACATCATCACATCTGGCAAAGGCGATGTCTGTAAATAACAGTTTCTAACTAACTTATCTTACGTCTTTAGTGTACTTTTCATTTTATTTTATAACCTTCCTTGTGCTGCCAACCCGATTTTGGGTTTACGACTACCAATGATCAACTCCGGAGACTTGTAATTTTTAACCCAAGTCAGAAGACAAGGAAAAAATCCTGGATTAAGGATCGGGGGGCATTCACCTTAGTGAAGAGCTTTTTGATTAAACTAACCCGCATTTGCGTTACATGGAGAGGAAAACCACGAACACCTCCCACGGCAGAGGGACTCTAACCCATGATCCGTCTACCACTGATGATATTTTACGTTAGTACTGTGATCAGTGCAAGCCGGGTGCGGGGCTTCGGCTGAACCATTTACTTAAAACAGAAACGAAAAAAATCGAAATGCAATAATTTGAATCTGATGGCCATTTCCTATCACATAAAAAGAAATCACTTCAAAATAAATTTGATAAAACGTGGGTCAATGATACCTCCAGCTCAAAATATGTCACATTTAAAACCAAAAATATGTTATACTTACCACACGTTTTTTTCATGTGTAATGGCAACCTACTTACTTAAGCTTACATATAAAATTCTTGTGAAATAAAATAATCCAAAAGGTTAAGAAATGTTATGTTTATATATAAATTTCCTGTAAAATAAATTAATCCAAATGGGCGAGAAATGTTGTTATGTTTACATGTCAAATTCCTGTAAAATAAATTAATCCAAATGGTCGAGAAATGTTGTTATGTTTACATGTAAAATTCCTGTAAAATAAATTAATCCAAATGGTCGAGATATGTTGTTATGTTTACATGTAAAATTCCTGTAAAATAAATTAATCCAAATGGTCGAGAAATGTTGTTATGTTTACATGTAAAATTCCTGTAAAATAAATTAATCAAAATAGCTGAGAAATTATCAATAAATTATTAATATTTTAAAACTAAATAATAATTTTATAAATAATTTTATGCAAAATTATAAATTATTTTGTCATTATAAATAATTTTATGCATAAATAATACTGTAAACATTATGGCCTATAGGTTAAACAAAGATTACGGTTCTTCTATAAGAAAAGAGAAAAGTATTTGGTCTTCAGCTTTAAGTAATCATTTTCAGTATTTTATGGCATAGAACAAATAAAATGCAGCATGTTGATAAATGTTTTCTATCAGAAAGAATAAAAAAAATATATATATACCTTCAACTCTAGTTTAATAAAAATTTTATTGCTATTATTAATTCAATGCTTATGCTTTCCTTCCAAGTTAAAGCTACAACAAATATTTTACAAAGCATTACAAATTTCAGAATAAACATTTTATTTCCCCCATATCTCAATTATTGTTTTGAAATACATCATTGTAAATATCAAACTTTCAAAAGCTTGAAGATTAGTATTTTAGCAGAATGTATTAAAATTTATTTCGTCTATTGTCCTCTTTTGAAAAGCCAATATGGTATTTTCTTTTATTATTCATTTAAACCACTTAAAATTTTTATTCAAATATGATATTAACTGAAAAGGCTTGATAAAATAAATCACTTTTATAGCCGAGCAGGAACGTTTCTGAAGTTTTAAATGTGATAAAATTTGTCATCTTAATATCTTTAAAAAAATATCTTTTGCATAAAGCATATTTAATGCCAGACAATAACAACTTATTCGTATTTTCAAAGGCTGTAAAATACTAATTTTTAGGGGAGAAGAAAGAAACTATGAAACTAAAATGGTATCATAAAAGCAAAAATTATTAGGATAATTTATTTTACTCCAGAAAAAGTTTCTTTTTAAATATTTTCGAATTGTTAAATTTTAATGTTGCATTAAATGTTGAGTGTTAAAAAGACTTTTTCTTGGCCATTGAAAATTACTGGCTTCTTGCCATGTCTTCAAAAAGCCATCAAAGCACAAAAAGAGTGTTATGAAAAATTTTGAGATCAAACCAAATCGAATAATTTTAAATTCTTGCTTAATAGATTTTTAATATTTATAAAAAAATATTTGTTATCTTTTAAGCGTAATGTTTTTAGATATATCTTTAATTAAAAGAAATAATTAAATTTATTATTATGTTTGTAAAATGTAAACAATGTGTTCAAAAGTGTGGTTAAAGTTTGCACAAAAAAAATAATAATAATAAGCACATTCTTTGCGACTTATATGCAATGGACTATATGGTTTCAAAATTGTGCATTTATTTAACCCATATGGAATAAAAAATAATATTTTTTCAGATGTAGCTAAAACTAACTATAAATAATTCTTTACATATTATATCTGACGTTTAGGTACAACATTTTAAAACTACATACAAATTTCAATATTTAAAAGAAAACAATAATATATAAATAAAAAAATGTGTGTGTGTCATTATGGTAAAAATATGATAATATTTTTTAAATAAAAATTTTTTAAAATATTGTAAAATTTTATTCAATTTATGGCTAAATTTACTGACAGAAACAATGAATGGAAATGCTTATTCTTTTTGTATAATCAATAATGCTTCAGTAAATCACAAACTCTTTCTATCAATTTCAACTATCTAAAACTCTCAGTGAAAATATATGGCACTGACACTCTTACAGAAAAAAAAATCGCCAATTTAATGCTTGAATAGCCCCAGCTTTTAAATCTGTTGGGACAGCAAACGATTTGGTTGGATTTAGAATTCAAATTAATTCGCTTTTATCTCCCTTGTAGAACATTGTCCTCCACACACAGTTCACAGCAATAAAGGGGTGTTCCGCTGGAATTCTACCTCCCATGGGAGGGCTCAGCTGATCGAGTGTCCTTTCGGCTCAACATACCCTGACCGAGAATCCGCCACTGGATATGCCAGGAGGCGCTGTTACCTTCTGTCCAACGGATCAGTGTCCTGGGGACGAACAGATCTCAGCAGCTGTCGAGAAGAGGTACTGAATGAGCTTTCCTATTTCTTCCTTAATTTGGCGACTTGGTAATAGGATTTTAGTAGACAGACGTTGATCCTTTTCTTACACTTACGTATCATTATTCTTCCTTGGCTGTCATTAAAGTTCTTCTTACTTAAGGAATAGAATGGTTAAAAAACGTTCTGTCATGATTTAACTCTAGATATTTATTAAATGCTGCGTTAAGTAAGGTTTTATTTGATTTAGATAAACGTGTCCTGAAGCAAACGTTCATAAAAGACAAGTTGTTGTCTTCTAGTATTAAAGCATAGAAATGAGAAATTTAAGCAAGAAATTTATGTAAGAAATATATTTAATTAGATTTAAAGGTGATTTCAGTTCACAAAAAGTATTTCTATATGCTTTTTTTTATTCCAAAAGGGAAGTTTTAAGATTGAGGAATAAATTCTTCCTCAAAGAACTCAGTCTAACTTCGGTATCTTTACTGAGAAAAAAAGTATGATAAAAATTACCAGAATATAGTTACATTTACTGTTGTAATGATGTGGCCCTTTAGGGTCATGAAAAAGTACGGTAGATTTTACTGAAGCGCTTTGGTAGTGACTTTAGGTAATATTAATAAAACAAATTTTGTTACCATGCTGTTTGGTAGTAAATGTGGTTAAATTTAGTAATTTATTACGATACCTCACAGCATGGCATAAAAACCATTTATTCGGTTTCAACTTTTCAGTTTTATATTTCTACTGAATGTAAATAAGAGTTGTAATTTTGAAAATCAAAATTTCGGGTAAACCTTTATCATACGAAGGGAAAAAATTACCAAATGAATGGTTCAAATACCGAATATTTTAAATTAATTACCAGAATTATGTTTTTTTTTTCTAAGAGTCCTTTACCATACTAGTATTTATCGTTGGTCATTTTATAGTAGGTCTGTTTCTGCAGCTGATTTGGCAGCGCCACCGGGTTCTGGATCCCGAGTCTGGTGCTTGAATTTTTCATTTTACCGTCGGCTAAAGTGTGGTGCTCTATTCAAACGTGTCTCGGGGCCTTGTGCCTATGTGCTGCGTGTTACTTGGTTCTCTTAGGCTGTTGCGGTGTCGCTCCCGCATGACGGACTATACGTCATTTGGCGTTCGGGCCTCTGAGACTGGAACGTCATATTAAACTCTTACCATACAAGTGCAATTGCATAAATATTAAATTATAATATCATAGAATAAAACCTAAGAAGCACGATAGTATGGTTCAGCTTCGTTACATTAAAAGTTTTAGAGAAATTGATTACAAATCAACACATTCGAAATTTTATTGCAGTGTGTTACTTATGTTATCATTTTTACTCAAAATTATTCTCTTCATTTTCTTATTTAGAAATAAGCCTTTTGTCTCAACTTAGGTGCATCTAGACTTTTTACGATTACAAAAATTTGTAAACCTTTTTTGAAATATAAAATTTTTTCATAAAAATTTATCAGCTTTTCATCGTAAAAAAATGAAAATTCGTTTTTTTTTTTTTTTTTTTTTTTTTTTTTTTTTTTTTACATATTTCAGCACTATTTACATATTTTTTTTACATATTTCAAATTTGAACAAAACTACCAAAATATAGTAGAATTTAACGCGTTTCTGGTTTTATGAGAACACTCAGTAATTTTTACCAAAGAGCTTTGGTAGAGCTATCAATAAAATATGGTTTTATAATATGAGATAAAATTTGATACTTTTATCATGATGCCTCTAAGTATGAAATAAAAACCATTTATTTTGTCAAATTTACTTTTCAATTTCGTATTTTTGATAAATGTTTAGTAATAGGAACTGTAATTTTGAAAACCAGACATTCCGACAAACCATTACAGTATGAAAGAAAAACTACCAAATGAATGGTTTAAGTACCTTATATTTTGTTTTTTAATACTAGAATTATGAAGCTCTTTTTTACCTGTTATATAATTACCCTACAAGTACTGTACATTTAGCAGAATGTTTTTCTCTGTGTGCATTCGTAATTTTTTAAAATAAATATTTTTAAAAAATTCTTTCAGATACAGCAAAGGTTATATTCTATTGTTTTAGATTAATTTTTAATTCAAAAATATTTGGAAAACTATAATTTAGAATGAAAAACTTAACAAATTTTTCAAGTAATAGGCAGTCCTAATTTAACAAATAGAAGATGAAATAATGAAACGCTAGGAAGAAAAAGAAAAAAAGAAGTCATTACGAAACTAGATGAAATTCGTTAATATTATTATTATTTTTTTTTTTAGGGTTTTAAAAATGCTGAAGATCTAACTGGTGAGCTGTGGGTACTTACGGAAGATCCTCGACATCTAAATGTCGAACGTCTTCACGAAGCAACGAAGCAAATTGAAGGAGTTTTGGAATATGCTCTTTATGACAAAAAAGTATTTATTTATCTATAATTTACGTTGTAAATTATTCTGTCATTTATGCTTATTAATTCATTTTAGTTGATAAAAATTGTTCTTTTAAAGTTAAGCGAATGAATATTTTCTTTATAATATATATATTATATATATTATATATATTAGAATATTATATATATATTAGAAATATATCGAATATTTTCTAATATATATATATATATATATTTATATATATATATATATATATATATATATATATATATATATATATATATATATATATATATATATATATATATATATATATATATATATATATATATATATATATATATATATATATATATATATATATATATATATATATATATATATATATATATATATATATATATATATATATATATATTAGAAAGAATGGTAATTTTTTAAGCAATATTTGATTTTTTCCTATTTTTCTTAGTGAACAGCACAATATGTATAAAAACTGTGTAACAATTTTTGAGACATACCGCAGACAAATTAACTGGTTTCTTTAATACAGCGCAGCAAACCGTTCATTACTGTCTTCTTTCGTTTTTTCTTTTTCCTAATATTTTAAGCCATCGATTATTTATTGGTACACATGGAATGTTATTTAATTCTAATAAATATAATTAGCTTACTTAAAATAAGAGAAAGTAGTAAGCCTTATAGTAACAAAAGTACTTCATTTCTAGTAGCAAACAATCAATAAATATAAAGCATGTTCCCCTTTAAATTCAATTCCTTTGAATAAATTTTTCCTAACATCTAACCTAGCACCTAAAATTTCAGTCTAAACATCTGTATTTTCTGTTATTTGTTATAACTTGACGTAATGCAGAACTTTGAAGGGATTACTCACTTAAAAATATATGAATTACAATACATTTTCCCCAAGCAACTCTAATTCACCCTAAAAACTGAAAACACCCTATTTTAAATTCTATCTATGACAAAAAATATTTATACTTTAATTTAACAAAATTTATCAACTTCGTGATTTGAAATCTAAAATATTTTACTAAACCAGCACAATTATACTTATATTTACTGATATTAAATTGATGATTTATAATTTTTTTTATATGCTTTCTTTTGCAGATCGCCCACAACATGTTATCAATTGTGAGTAATATGTTAGCGATCAATGAATCTCTATTATGGACAGGCGACCATAATGGAACAGCTGTTACTAGGTACGTATGTAGCTATTAATTAATATACTTACTTCATTTATTAAAGTGCATACCCTTACAAAAAATTAGGGTGTTTTTTAGGTAGACTTTTGAAGTAGACTTTTGAAAAAAACCTTAAAAAATCAACTTTTCAATGCGTATACGGGGGCGGAGTTATCGACTATGTGATATCATTGGTGACCTCCGGACGTGAATTATATTTGGAAAATGAAAATTTATTAATTTTAATTTCGTGAATAATTTTAATAACATGAAAATTTATTAATTTTAAAATTAGCTTTTAATTAAATTCTAAAACAAATTGAATATTCTAGAACTTAACATTCTAGAATTAAATATTCTAGAACTGAATCAAATATTCTAGAGCAAATATGCTGTTTTCTATTTACTACTATCAGAATCTTAGATCTCAGAAAGATATCAACATCTAGTTTTCTAAATTTATTATATTTAGTTCAATGATATTTATTTGTAAAATAGTTCTTCTGATTAAAATTTACTTCACGTGGGCTTTATTTCTTTGATGTGACTGTTTACTGAATTTTTTAACTCATTAATAAATAAACATATATAGCTGAAACTTATAATTATATTTTAACAATATTCCTTAATAATGAAAAAATATTCCTTAACTAATTAAATTAACATCATTTCTTAACCACTATAAATTCTAATAATTAATTAATATTTACCGTTATGTTTACCTCAATGGACTTTCAATTAAAAGTGGAAATAGTATGAGGTGTATATATGTATTGTAAATATAAAAAATGTGTATTAAGCTGCATTCTAGCTTGTGGATTCTAATACAGCGTAAATGAAAGACGATATTGATGTTCTTCCTAGTTTATGTTTATAATTAAAGAATAAACAAAGCAACAATCTATATGAAAACTAATGAATCTATATATTAATAGGCTAGCAATATTTTGTCTCGCTAAAAACTCCCAAACTACGCAACAGAATTCAACAAATAAGGTGTCGTTTTAAAGGTATTGTTATGTAGATGTGCAATAAGGTCTTAAATTATGAAAATTTCCTTTAATTAATTAATAAAATTAATAATTTAGTTTCAACCAATGAGAATTCAGCAAATCATTTTTCGGGTGGTTCGCATAAGCATTGTTTCCGTAAGCATCGTTTGATTTAAAGCATTTCTGATGACAAACAAAAATAAGAGTGGATAAAAAAAACGGAACTGAATTTCTTAAAAAAAGAATTCAATATATTTAGTTCCTTTGATAAATTTTTAGTTTCATGATAAATTTTTTGTTTCGTTACAATAGAATGGCAATGGCATCGTGCGAATATTCAAACCAAAACAAACGTGCGAATATTCAAACCAAAACAAACTTTCTACAAACAATTATTTTGATTTGAGATTTAAAACGATATCTTAGTTATTTAGTTCTATTTTTATTTATTTAGTGCCTGCTGCCTAAATAAAATGCCTGCTATCAGGCGTCGAAATATCTCTGGCAGACGTCAGAGAAATGAATGGCGGAATTCTAAACCGGAAAGCATTTCTCGCCGAAGGGAATCGCCACCTCTACAAATTCGAGATTTTTACAAATCTGCATTGACTGTTCATGACGATTGTGACCCCTTTACTATTGGATCTATGACTTTTATTTGTAACTTTTGTCATGCTAAGCATTTTATGTTAGAGAAGACAAGAAGTAGCAATGAATATGGTATTTGCTGTCAGAAAGGCAAGGTTGATCTTCCTTTATTGTCGCATTCACAATATTTTGAGAATTTGATTACTGGTGTAACATCTTTAGACCATACTGCAAAGAAACGATCCCAAAATTATTTGGACAATATTCATTGCTTTTGTGGAAAGCGCTTTTTTTCACGATATATATATTTCTCTTACACGGCGACAAAAAAAAGCCTCATTACAACTCCCCGAAAGGCAACGCTAGAAAATCGACCAATGATTGCCGCTAAAAATGTCACATGCCAAATCTAGCTGAGGTGGCTCAACATATAGCACTTTTAAAAACGGAAACTGAAATAACCAGAGAGAGCATTCTCACCAAATGTGATCCAAAATTTTAACCTTTTTAAAGAGATATCAGTTTTAGAAATTTTATCTTAAGATTTTATACTATAGCACATTTCTAATAGATTTAACGAATTACATGTCATTTATTTGAATTCAAATATATTTTAATGACTTAGTATTTACTAAAAAGATGTAATTTTGAAGAAAAACAAATTTATATGGATTTGAATGATTGTTTTGAATTCTTAGAATTTTGTGCATTTGCAATGTACCTAAGTTAGTAGCGAGCAAAGCGAGCTTGGTTTGCGAAGCAAACCATATAAGACTGCGTAGCAATTTTCGGGGGTTGGCGAGCGTTAGCGAGCAGGGGGCGCAGCCCACTAGTTTTATTTTAATATTTTAAGAGTAAAATTTAAGAAGACTAAATGTCGATTGATTACGATTTTATTAAGTATTTCTATTTCTTAAGCAGTAACCTAGTTCATACGGATATCGAGACATATTTAAATTATTTTAAATTCTACTTAAAATAGTGTGTGTCATTAAATATATCTTCTTGTAATTTCCCAAACTAAATATATTTTAATCTTTTTTTTTCGTACCTTTTTATACCTTTGCCTTAACAAAAATACTTATACATAAAGTTAGGATGAAAATAATATTAATATAAAACATAAACTGATTAATTTTTTTTTTAAATTTTCTATTAAAATTTATTTTAAACTAAAATTACTTCATAACCTAAACTGGACCTAACATTTTATATAATCAAAATAAATTACTTTCATTATAATTTCGGTTTCAAACAAATTCATATGTGACATCCAATTTTTAAGGCTCCATAATTCACCTTGTTTGGTAAGTGTTACACTCGTTTCTGCTGTAGTTACAGCAGAGCACGGTCCCAAAAGCCCAGGGCTTTATCCTAGCGAGCGTCAAAAACATATCTCTCACACCAACTCCACATTGATTTCATCTAACACTTCTCATATTGCAACACTAAACTACCTCACCCCTTTCCACTGTCTGTCTTGATTCAACAAATAAAGCATCTTAGTCTCTCACATCGTCATGAGCCAAACTGAAGTTAACTTTTAAGAACATGTTAATTTATGATCAGCTTTACGAAAATATACAAAAAACTCGAATGGAAGACCTGTACTTTTATGACTATGATAGCTTTACGGATATAATTTTGATTTTACGGTCAGTAACTGGAGCACTTTTTACCGGTCACTTACTGTAATCTAGTTGGGATATCTTTTAGACAATGCAAATCACAATTCCTTCGTAAATGTAGCGGACAATATCTATCCAACGCGGTGAAAAACAATTCTGGATAAATTACAGTACAGTATAGTAATGATATTTCTTGTAAAATCTAAAACATAATTCTGTTTAATAAATCCAAAATATACGGTATTTAAACCATTCATTAGGTAAATTTTTCATTCATATGATAACATTTAACTGGAAGTTTTGGTTTTAAAAACTTATTATTTGAAATTTAAAAAAAAAAAAAAATACAAATCTGAATAGTACATTTAATCGAATAATTACGCTTTATAACCTGTTTTAAAATATCATAATAAAATCACTCATTATAAAACTATATTTTATCAAAACTTTTACCAAAATAATTACCAAACCATTCCGTTAAAAATTACCAAGGGTTTTGGTGCTCCCTTAAAATTATAAAAATGAAACATTTTAACATATTCTGGTACTTTTGACCAGACACAAATAACCTTTATTGTCAATTGAAAAGCAAACTATTTTTTAATTTATTTTATAACCGTAATTGATCAGTCGACATAATATTGCATTTTTGACTACTAATAATCAACTCCGTAGCCTTGTAATTGTGAACCCAATCCAGAAGACAAGGGAACTTCTGGATAAAGTAGTGTAAGAAATTTGTCTTTGGAGGTCATTTTGTTTGACCAATCCCACATTTGCGTTACATGGGGAGGAAAACAACGAAAACCTCCTACGGTCAGCCTTACGGCAAGGGGACTCTAACCCAAGAAACGTCTGCTACTGAAGATAATTTACGTCATAACTGTGGTTTGTGTGAGCCGGATGCAGAATTCGAAGCGGCCAGCCATCTTTGGGATTCGAATCCGGTTCACCTCATTGGAAGGTGAAAACTCTATCCCATGAGCCACTGCAGCAAACCATTTTGTTGAACAGTCAACCCATTTTTGGGGGTTTACGACTATTTATATTCAACTCCAAAGCCTTGTAATTTTGAACCCAATCCAGAAGTCAAGGGAACTTCTTTATCAAATAGTGGAGAACTTTTTGATAGGACTAACCCTCATTTGCGTTATAAGGAGATAAATGAAGCAAATTATTTGACACAAAACAAAATAATAATAAATGTGGATTAAAATGTATCTTGTCCTACCAAAAACTAAAAATATAAGCCGAAGTTCTCATTTTTAGTTCACACGTAGTTTTTAAATTGTATTTAATATATTTATAAATCGCAATTTTATATTTATTGTTATTATATATTACTTTTCCTATTTTCTCTTAGGATAACGGATTTGGTGGATAAATTTGCATCGGAAGTAAACTTAGAGAAGGGTGAAGACATCCAATTGGAGACGGAGAACCTGGTGGTCAAGGCTGTGTCCTGGGATCCGGAATCTAATGGCC
Organism: Parasteatoda lunata; assembly: GCA_949128135.1. Classification (NCBI taxonomy): domain Eukaryota; kingdom Metazoa; phylum Arthropoda; class Arachnida; order Araneae; family Theridiidae; genus Parasteatoda; species Parasteatoda lunata. Next base: position 32,727,201 of record OX421979.1, read on the forward strand.
TTAATGGAGAGGACTTGACCTTCTCTGTCCACTACCAGGCACGACAAAGAAGAGAATATACGAGTAAAGGAAGATACAGGCCATTACCTCCTTCGCAATCTTTCTGGGATGATGAGAAGTCATCATTTTATAATGTAATTACTTATAATCCATTCTTATTCTAAATATTATAACTCATTATAATTCATTCTTATAATTCATTCTTATTCATTCGTCTCCAGGCTAACTTATTCTAAATTTACTTATTCTAAATTACTTGCGATTTGTATGTTATAATGTATACATTGTTATTCTTTAACTAATGCTAGATTGTTTGTATTATTATTATAATGTATTATTATAATGTATTATTATTATATACTATTCTGGATTTATATTTGCATTTATTATTATTGTGCACCGCTACTTTTTTAATTTTTACTATATTTTTTTTGTATTTGTTTGTAGTATTATTGTGTTTAAATATTCTTTAATTTCTGCTATGGTACTATGTAATTTTTACTTGTATGTAGTGTTGCTAATGCGTATTACTATCATTTTTTTAGTGTTAGGCTATTTGTATTTTTGTTTTGCGTTATTATTTGGTATTGTTGTTCCTTAAATTAATCTGGATTATCTGTATTTCTATGATGTTCTATTATTCTATTAGATTCTGTTTAATTTATGGTAGATTATTTGTAAGCAATTTTAGTATTGAGTATCTTCATTGAAAATATGCATTTCGAGCCATGCCCATCTTCTTAAATACGCATTTTAAACTATATCTATTTTTTAAATATGCATTTTAAGCTATATATGTTTATTAAATACGTATTTCTAGCTATATCTATTTTTCTTGCAATGTTCATTCTCTAAGATCCATATTTTGAGCTATATTTATAATTTCTTAAATAAGTTTTATGAGTTATATTTATTTTCTTTAATACGCATTTTGAGCTATATCTATTTTCTAAGATACACATATTGAGCTATATCTTTTTTCTTAGATACGCATTTTGAGTTATATATATGTTCTTAAATATGTAGTTTTAGCAATATCCATTTTCTTTGACCTTTGACCTGAATAAAAGCTTCTTTCAAAGTAATGTGGATCGATGTGACGCGATCAATATTCCATTATAGTATTATTTAATTGTGAGATCTAGATGGTGTTTTTAGAAAGGCAAATTATGCTAATAATTTACAATAGAACTATGAAAAAATTCGTTAAACTAAATATTTTTTTATATCATTTAAAGTATATTATATACTTATAAATACTTTAGTAAAAATGTAATACGCACGGAGAAAAAAAATCAACCATACGGTATAAAAATGACATTTTTGAAGAAAAAAAACAACATAATTCTGGTTAATAAAATTAAAATATATGGTACTTATTTGGTTTAAACCACTGATTCGGTAATTTTTCTGTTTTCATAGTAATAGTTCTCTAGAAATTCTAGTTTTCAAAATTATAGCTGTTATTATAACGCATTTAGTAAAAATACAAAACTGAAAAGTATCAAAGGTTTTTGAATGAAAGGTATTTGTGCCATGATCTAAGGTATCATGATAAAATTACCAAACTTTACCGCATTTACCAAATTTTATCGCGTCATATTATAAAACCCTATCTCATTCTTAATTTTGCCACATCATTACCAAAACACTTCTGTAAAAACTACTGAATTTTCCATAAAGCCAGAAACACGGTAAATTTTACCATATCCTGGTCATTTCGGCTAAACTTTTCTTCTCATTGAGGAAATAAATAAATGTTTCTCTGTATTACATAAAAAATTATTGCTCTCTTACCGTTTTGTGATTGTACAGAAAACTTATATGATATGATTATTCACAAACAAAGAAGATCTTGTTTTATATTATCAGCATAAAAATTAACAAAAAAAATTAAAACGATTTTTATCTGTAAATTATTTTCTTCCTTTAATTAACGGTATTTATCCCAAATTGCTAATTATTTAAAATCAAAGACTTAAAGTTTAAAAGTATCATTTCTTTATTATATTATAAGGAATTAGTGTTATATCTATTATGCAGCAATTTATTGTAAAGAATATATAATTATGATTTTAATATTTCTATAGAATTCAAAAGAATATTGTTAAGTATTATTCAGGATTAATTTTTGGCTCTAGAGCTAAATAATATCAATAATAATGTTAATGTAAAAAAAATTTAACTGATTTTTGAGTAACCAAAAATTAAATCAGAATTTCACAAGCAAGTAAGTGGATGAAGTTGAAATATAAACAAAACAAATTTATTAGATTTAAGCTTTATCCCAATATAACCAGAAGCTTAACTTGAAGAAACAAATCTGTATTAATAAAACTTTTAAAAAAAATTTGATTTTTATATAAATAGTTTATAACTTTTGTGAAACAATCTGTTTAACACCACGAAATAAAAATGAATGCGAAGAATTCGCACGTGCGAAGCATTGAAAAAAAGTATGATCAAATTTACCAAAACATGGTAAAATTTACCGTGTTCCTGGTTCTATGGGAACAACGGACAACTCAGTAATTTTAACAGAAGCGCTTTGGTAATGATTTTTGTTTTGATGCCTCGTCTATTATGTTTGAACACTCAAACTCCTATTTTCTGAGTAACTACCATTGTTAATTTTAAGATTTCACTAAATTGTTTGAGGCCTTCTGGTGTTGCCATGAATCGCCACCAAGCCTACCTTTTTGAATCCTCTTTTTTACTGAGAGGTTACGTGCTTGCACTTAGAGTCTACAGTATTCTCCGGATGCCCCCTGACGGGGGCGGGACGGGGTTAAGCTTTGATTCTTCATTAATTAAAAATAAAACCTCTATTACCTAAATGCTATTGATTTTTAAAATAACATTACTTATTGACAAATATTTATTTAAATATATTATTTAAAAATGTATAGTTTAATTAAATTAAATTTATTGTATCAACGATTTCTTACTGATACTCTTACTGAGCAAAATATATTATGCATAACTTGTATGTTATACATAACAAACATACGATTTTAAACAATTAAAAACATTTTTGAAATATTAAATATGAGAGAATCGTCTTTTGTAAAAGCATATTCTATTGCAAAAAATTTATCTTTTGATTAAACCTACATTTATGCAACGTAATTTTTGAATTTTCCTAAAAAAATAATTTACAACTTATGTAACTTTTTTTTAGACATTTCTCGATTTTTACGTAACATTTGTCGAAATAGTAATACCGGGTTACCTCAACGTACCCATAAAAACGGAAGACGATAAAAATGTATAGTTTGCTGCGTTCTGTTTAGAAAACCACTTCCTTTTTTTTAGCAATTTTTAATATGAGTTAATAATTCTGCCAACAAGTGGTACTGATAATTGCAAAAACAAAAAAAACTAACAAACAATATATATATATATATATATATATATATATATATATATATATATATATATATATATATATATATATATATATATATATATATAAATAACCGTTGCATATAGTTAAACTGAAATGGTTTTCATCAAAAATCATTGAAGTAAGCAAACATAAGTAAGCAATCTGTTGAAGAACTTTGAAATTAATATTGAAATTTGGTTTAAAAAGTTGCCTGCTTTCCAAAACAAACACGACATTTCCAGCTTACGTAGCATCCAGAAAACGGTATTTCTATTTGCTACCATTTTCCTTAGATTGATAATTATTGACCATTAATAATCATTTGTCATTGATAATCATTGGTTCTTGATAATTATTCGTCAATCGTTGGTAATTTTTGAAATACCCAGTACCATACACTTTTTTCCGCATGAAACTGAAACAGACTTTACTTTACCTTGCAGGACGCTGAATTGACAATTCCTGTCGAAGCACTTCTGTTGGCTCAAAACCAAACATATCAGGAGCTTAGAGTTAAATTCGTAGCCTACAAAAACGATAAGTTTTTCCGAGAAAAGTCAACAGCTAGGTGGCAACTATGCTACGACCGTGACAACTATCGAAGAAGATATAATTGTCTTTATACCGGTACATCTGGATATCCAGGTAATGTATTTCCTTATAACTGAAGTGCTTTGCTTACGAGCATATTTAGTGAAATTATAAAAATAGGTTTTGGAATAGGATACAGATATAATAAGAAAGGAAAACCTTCACAGTGCAACATATCGGTTAACACAATCGATTTTATTTCGTTTGGTTTAATAATCGGCGTCGAACAGATGGCCCAATTCTAAGTTTACGACTAACAATGTTCAACTCCATAGCATTCTAATTTTGAATCCAACCCAGAAGACAAGGGGACTCCAGGATGAAGCATTCTGACAAACTAGCCAGTTTTTGATGTAACAAATCCGCATTTGCGTTACATGGAGAGGAAAAACTCGGTTAACCCGACAGCAAGGGGATTCTAACCCACGACAAGTCGAACTCTAAGGATATTTAACTGTGGTCGGTGGAAGTATCATCCGTATCAACCAGCCACCACTGGGATTCGTACCTGGGTTACCTCATTGAGATGCGAACGCTCTGCCTCTTGGATCACTGTGGTTCTAATACAATTGATTCTGAAAAACCTCGACTGATTGACTGAGTAATTAATCCATGCTAGAAATCGAACTGATTTCACTGGTAAAAGCCCATGTGAAATCGATTTCCAAAGTGTCCGATTCATAGCTTTGAGTAGTCCTAACAGTCATGGTTAATCCTTTAAGTAGTATTTCCTATTTAGCATTACATATGATGGTTTTGACGAAATTCGTATCCTCTGTCAAGTGAAAATAGTAAATACTGCATTTTAAAATAATATTTACTTAAGAGGTAAGAAATCAAGTCCTGGAATGTATTTAAAATTTCGCTTTTCGTCAAAAATCGCGTGATTTCTTGATGAAATCATTGTCTAAAAGAACGAAAAACAACTCAAATTTTACATCACCAAAAAAATAAGTTTTTTTTTTCTTTTTTGTCGGACAGCTTTTCTTTTCTTTTTTTTTTCATGCAAACAACCTTATTTAATCACTTTGCATAATAAATGAATGCTTTATATTGGGAGATTATCACAACACGTTAGTTAAACTTAACATATTAGTGTTTTCAAATTATAACTTAACACATTTTTCTATTAATTTCACCATTAAAATTAACGTCACTGACTATATTTTTAACTTAATAATTGCAAGTGTCGAAGAACGTGTATCTTCTTTTTAAAAAAAATAACAAACAACCTAAGAGAATTTGAAAATAATCAACTTTACAATGAAGATAAGATGCTATTTTTAAAGGGAATTTCGATTTTATTTTTCATATTATTAAAGCTGAAAACATTATAGTGTTCTCAAAATGTAACTTAACATGGTCTTTTAAAAATGTCTTCATAGAAGTTAGTATCATTAACTATCTTTGTTAAATTTATATTGAAGATGTTAAGGCATGTTTGATAGTTAAAGTAACAGACTAAGTGACTTTTAAAACAATTGCTATTAAATGTTTGGAAGAAACTGTTTTTGAAATATATTTCTTAATTGTATTTCTATTGCATGCTATTAAAGCTCAATATTAGTTTTATCAAACTGTAACTTATCATGCTCTTCTATTAATTTCTTCATAAAAGTTAATGTTACTTACTATATATTTTTTAAATGTTTAAATTTATATTGATGATGTTAAAACATGTAACGTACTAAGTGAATTGTTTTTTTGTTTTTTTAATTGCTTTCAAACACATGGAAAAAATTGTTATTGAAATATATTTCGATTTTCTTAATTGTATATTTATTTTAAACTATGAAAGCTTAAAATATTAGTTTTTTAAAAGGGCAACTTAACATGCTCTTCTATTAATATCTATATCATCATGCTTCCATATCATCGTTAACGTTTACTCGCTGACTATCTTCTTCAAATTTACATAGAAATTGTTAAGCTATGCTAACTAGTTAAAGTAACGTGCTAATTGCCTGTTAAAATGTATGGAAGAAAATGTTTAAGTGTTATGGAAGAAACTGAAATATATATTTCGATTTTCTTAATTGTATTTTTATTTTTATAGAATTAAAACTTAAAATATTAAATTTCTCATAATGTAACTGAATATGCTCATCTATTAATTTCTTTCTTAAAGTTAACTCTCTGATTATATTCCTTAAATTCATATTGAAGTTGTCAAAGCTAGTTAACTAGTTAAAGTAACCTGCTAAAAGAATTAGAAGAAAAAATCTTTTGAATATACAGAACAATCTGTTTCTGACATATATTCCAATTTTCCTTAAAAACCATAACTTGGTCAAATAAGTTAATGTTTTATATTAACAGACGACCATAATATGTTATTAAACTTAACAATTCGGTTGTTTTCAATAATCCACTAATAATGTTCTTCTACTAATTTCTTAAATGTAATAAGTGTCACTGGATATTGTTTTTAAATAAATAACAGAATTTGTTAAAGAGTAGTCTTTAAATTAATAATTGAAATCGTTGTTGTAGGCATCGTTAGTGAATTTAAGAAAAATCAGCTTCAGTGTATTTGGGAGAAGCTGTTTCCGAAATTACTTTTTATTTTCCATGAAAACCACCTCATTTAGTAAATTTTCATAACAAATTAATGATTAATTAATAAATTTGTAATAATTTAATAATTAATTATGAAGATTAATTAAAAGAGTAATTTATACTTAAAGTCGATCATAACATATAATTAAAATCTAAAATTTGAAAGTTTTTATCTTTCTAAAATGAACTAATTTTTTTATTAATGAAACTGTAAAGTGAATTTGGAAAGAAAATCAGCTAGGAGAAGCTGATTCTGAAATTAGGAGAAGTTGATTCTGAAATTACTTTCACTTTTGTTTGAAAGTATTTAGTAGATTTACATAACAAATTAATGATCAATTAATAAATTAATAATAAGTTAATAATTAATTAATAATAATTAATTAATAGATTAATTTACACTTAAAATCGATCACAATATATTATTAAAATATAAAAATTGTGAATTTTGTCTTTTTAAAATAAAATAATATTTTTATTAATCACAAACACTGTCTTTTTTAAAATGCTAATTGAAATATGTTTGAAATAGGTCGCCGAGTTCTTCAAGCCAGTATATTGAATGCCACAATTACTAATCTTTCAACGCCTTTAATGTATGTGATGCCATCACCGGCCAATGTAAGAGTTTATTGCACATATTGGAAAGAACATGGTAAGTAGTTTATCTTTAACAAATATTTTAAGGGCTTTGTGTAATAGGAAAGGCATGAAAACATCTAAAAGGCACAGATTAAAAACAATACAGCTGTTTAGATGCTATAAATAAGTATAACCATTGATGCCAAACTAGTTTCTTGATTATCCTGTCTTTGTTCTAATTAGGGTGCTTAATTATAGTATCGGAACGGGTGAATGTTCTTTATTTAATTTTTTTTTCTTTATTTGCGCTTTTGCATTGTTTTATGCGTGACTCAAATCAACGTAATAAAAGAATCTTCCCATATATAATGCTTCTTTCAAATTACATATTGCTGCCGTCATTTTTCCTTTCTTAACTTTCTTTGTTAAATTAGTTTTTAATGTTATTTAAAATGCATAAATAATTCTCTTAAAAAAAATTAAAAGATAATTATTATCTTGTGCATACTCTAATTTTCATTTTATTATTATTTATTTGTTTATTTTTATTTATTTACTTTTGTTTATTTATTTTATTTATTTATTTATTTCTTATATTTATTTCATTTATTTTATTATTTTTATCGATTTATTTTTCTTTTTTTTTTTCTTTCTTTATTTATTTATTTATTTTTATTGACTACTGAATTTTATTTTTACAGGATATATCACAAAACACATGTTTAGCTATTTTAATTTTTTTCGACTTTTTTTTAATTAACTTTCTTAAACTCAAACTGAATCAATTTCTTTGAAATACAGTTTATTTCTTCATTTTAATAAACTAATAAAACTTTTTAAATAAATAATTATTTTTATGTCTCTTTCCCATAATTTTTCTTTGGATAGGATATAATTGAGCAACAATGTTTTTTGAATCTATGCTGCTGCCATCTATGTTCGATAATGAGCACCTGAAATTATAAGTTCGCTCTTTGTAGAACCTCCAGCTAATGAAAAAATGGAAAAAAAATAAGTATCAAATAAAACTTTAATTCGGAAGCTGGAAAATGAAATTATTTTTCTAAGCGTGCATGAAACAAATTAAAGTATTATCACATATTTTGCAATACCAATAATTAGTTAGATATTGATGTAAATGTTGTGCTTTTCCATTAAACTTAAACTAATTTACTAACAAGTCTATACTTTTATTTCAGAACGTGTATGGTCAACGGATGGATTGATTACGAATCAAAGTGGAAATTCCACATTATGTTTATCTTCTCATATGACATCTTTCTCACTGTTATTTGTACGTACGGAGATATTAATTTATTTGCCATATTTGCAATCTGAATATTAAACTTTTTTGTCATGTTTGCTATCTGAATATTAAACTTTTCTGCCATGTTTGCAATCCGAATATTAAACTTTTATGCCATATTTGCAATATGAATAATAAAATTTTTCATCATGTTTGCAATATGAATATTAAACTTTTATGGCATATTTGCAATCTGAATATAAAACTTTTTTGTCATGTTTGCAATCTGTAAATTAAACTTTTCTGCCATGTTTGCAATCCGAATATTAAACTTTTATGCAATATTTGCAATATGAATAATAAAATTTTTCATCATGTTTGCAATATGAATATTAAACTTTTATGCCATGTTTGCAATCTGAATATGAATTTTTTTTTATTTATTTATTTTATTTTTTTTATTTGTTTGCAATCTGAGTATTAAACTTTTTTACCATCTTTGCAATCTGAAAATTGAATATTTAAATTTCAAATTTAATATTTATATATTTAAATTTTATTTACTTAAGTTAAATTTAAAATTAACAAATGATGGTGCCTGATTTGACAAACACTAATCTCAAAGTGATTTTATATTGTGTCTTAACTATTCCCTTTTTTTATATGGAGAAAATAAAATAGCTAGAAAAATTGATTAAATAGTTTTACAATGCAGTTTCTAAGTTTATGTATTTTTTAATGTTTTTATATCATAAAATTTTTGCCTTGACAGGATCCGTCTCCCAATGAAGGAATCAACCCTGATCATTATTTCACTCTCTCAGTAATTTCTTATGTTGGCTGTGGATTATCTATGCTTGGACTTACATTGACTATCATAACTTATTCTTTATTCAGGTAATTATAAAATGCTATTTATCCCTCTCTCACTCTTTTGTGATTAATTTATTTTGAGTAATGCTCCACTGTCGAAATAATTAAGAACATAATTATATTTCATAAACTTACAGCTCCAAATTGCATGAAATATATTTAAATAATTTAAAAAGAAATTTTTAATCAAATATAAGAAATTTAATATTTAATTGAACTTGATCGGCTCCAAATTAAAAAAATTATTTTAGAAAAGAAAAAGAAAAAAAAACATAAATTTATGAGATGCTTACGAGAAATGAAATATTAAACAGAAAAAAAAAACGATTAATGAGGAAACAATGATAGAAATTAAAACTCATTTAAAATAATAATAATGTACTTAAATTTTGAATAAATGAACTATAGAGTTAAAAGATATTTTATAGAAAGTATGCACATAAATTTATTTAATCGTATTTAATTATGTTATCATTTCGTTTTAACCATCAGTTGCGATTTCTTGATTACATCTAAAATTAATTTTGTTTTTTCATGTCATTAGGAAGAAAATTAACCGATTTGCTCTTTTAACTGACGACATAATATTACCGACTTTAACACTTTTTCTATTAATTCCCTACTAATTTAATTGGTGATAATTAATCTTCATAAATAAAGATTACTATTTCAAACCACCTTTTGCTTTTCTAAATATTTTAAATTATTTGATATTAAATTATTTTTAATACCCTTTCGTGTTAATTAGGCATGTCGTTCATTATGTGTAGTGCTGCCATCTGTGAATACAGTTATGAGTATTTTTGATGTAGAAAAAACGTTTTCTATACTACTGCCTAGATAGCAGCACTATACACTTTTCAAATGCCAAATAGAGTAGTGCAAAAAAATAACAATGAATTTTTAAAATTTACTACAAACTGAAATATTTAAGCCGAAACATCATGAAATATTTAAACATAATTTAAATAAGCGGAATACTATTTTATTTCAATGAATTTTTTTGTTATTTTGTTTTATTACATTAATAAAACACAAATAGCAGACACATTTTTTTTTCTTTTTTTTTTTTATCAAAACTCTTTTGGATAAATCTTTTTAATATTCATTTCATGAAAAGAATAGAATAAAACATAAAATGTAATATAAATCTGATAACTGTAACTTGCTCCATAACAATTTAAATTGTTCAGTAATTTTCTCAATTATTTAATACTATATTTACGTAGGTTTCTTTAGTTATACCATTTTTTCAAAGCGCCGTAAATTAATATTCAAACGAAAAAGGGTTATTGAATAGAATAGTTAGAGAAGAAGGCGGGGGAAAAACACCCACCAAAACCTGCTTTTTTTATGAGACTAGGAGGTATTTCCAAAAAACGCTTTTTACTCCTCTCTGCTTACTCTGGCAATCAATTGGCTTTTGACGCTTTTTCTTGCCTTCCTCAGCAGTGATTTCTTGGATTTCATAACAACCAATAATATGTGTACTTTCTATATTTATTTTTAACAATTGTTCTAAATGCATAAACATTAAGTGGTTTTTCGGAGAACTCTGTGTAACGTTTGCCTTCTCATTTAAATGCTGAATTTGCTTTCGAATTCCTGGAGGGGAAAAAAGGGGTGGATTTGTTTTTCACTGCAAAATATTCTTTGATCAAATTACGGTATACAATATCAACACTTTAGGCACATCATCTGTAAAATACATTTTATAGCAAAATCCATTTTTTACCATAAAGTATTATACTGTATTTCTTACGACAATATTTATTTAATAAGAATGATTAAGAGATTTTAAGGGAATTATTATTGTAAAAAATCCGATGTATCAGAATTTTTTTTTTTCCGTTACATGTTTCGGTAAAGCTGGATTTTACGGTAAAAAATATCCGGAATTTTTACAGGATAAAATAATTGAAAAGTTTCATAAAAGATAGTGAGAATATTTTAATATTAATTATTCTTTTATGGACTCTAAAACTGTTTCTGACACAATTTATGCCAAGAAACCTATTCACTGATTATTGTAGTTTAGGTTTTTACATTAAAAATTTCTAAATCTTTTTTTTACTTTTTTACTAATTTTCTTTTCTTTCCAGATGTTTAAATCGGGACCACCCGGGTCAAATTCTGATACAACTTTGTTTATCCATGCTTATGATGAATACTGTATTCGTACTTGGATCGCAAAGAGGTAGTATTTTGGGTGGTATAGATGTTTGCGTTACGGTCGCAATTTTGATACACTACTTTTTGTTGGCAACACTAACCTGGATGTGCGTTGAAGCTATTAATATGTATCAACTCCTTATTCACGTCTTTGCAACTTCTGAATCACATTTCATGTTAAAAAGAGCAGTTCTTGCTTGGGGTAAGTAAAATACACGTTTCTATAAAATCTGTAATTTAAAAACATAAATTAAAATTTCATGTGTTTCTTTTTTATTTGAATGCTAATAAAAGTTATTAGATTTTTGAAAATTTATGAGATTATTTTATACTGTTTATACAGTTGTTATTTTATACTGTTCTAGTCTAAGAAGTTATTAAAAATTAACTACAACCTACTCCTATCTTCCACCCCCCTCAAAGACGATAAAACAAATTCTAAATTTTTCATCCTCTCTCTCCTTTACTTCCCACTCCCAACTGCAAAATGACTTCTGATTTTAATTTGCATTTCATAAAATAATTCTATTTATTGTAAATTTGTATTTGAATTGAAATTTGCTATGTTAAAAAATCAATCATAAGAAATTAAGATTTGCCTTTGGCTAAGAATTTTGAATGTGGCTAATACTTTTGATATTCAGCTAATTTACTGGCTAATAATTTAGTCTTTAGCAAGAGCCCCATAGGTGATATCTCTTTTTTTTTTTTTTTTTTTTTTTTCGGCTCCCAATATATGCATTTTTCACTAGCTTATTCGTTTTAAACTGATAAAGATAATTTCATTTTCTCTCAATCATTTAAATAGTTTTTCCGATATTCTATCATTAGAATGAACTATTAATGTTATTGCCACAATAGGCATTACATATTTCCTAGGTCTTAAAATTAATTTTATTAATTAAAAATATTTTTTAAATCATTCCAAATCGAACTTTAACTAAATTAAATCAATTATTTAATTTTTATTACATTTTATGAAAAGCGAGTATAAAATATATTTTATTCTTTTCTTAACAATCAATGCAACGGCTTACTCTTTATTTCAATACTAATGTCGACTCATTAATTCAATGTTCGAACTAAAGCTAACCAAAAAAACTACTTATAACTACATTGATTGTTAAGAAAAGAATTAATTATGATCGCTTTTTATAAAATGCAAAAAAAATTACATAATTAATTCAATTTAATTAAAATTAATTAAGAATTATTAAAAAAATATAAATTTATGTAATAAAGAAATTTTAAAAGCTAGGAAATATATGTAATGCCAATTGTGGCATTACATATTTCCTATTGCCTATTGTGGCATTATATATTTTATTTCTACTGTTTATTTTTATGTATTTTTTGTGGATTAATGAAAATGTAGCCTTTATATTTTGTTCATTTTTAGGTATACCTTTCATTGTTGTTGGAATAACGGTGTTGATGGACTGGGAGGTTTACTACAATCAAAATGAATAGTAATTATAGAATATATTCTATTACGTTGTGTTTGTTTTTTTAAATAAAATAAAATGGTCAAAACTACCAGAATACGGTAAAATTTACCGTGTATCTGGCTCTATTGAAACACCAAAAATCTCCTTAATTTTTACCAGCTCTTTGGTGATGATTTTGTGAAAATTAACTATAAAATAAGGTTTTATAAAATGAGATACATTTTGATAAATAGGCAAAATTTGATAATTTTATCATGATACTTTAGAACATTCACTTGGTTAACATTTATTCGATTAAATTTACTTTTCAGTTTTGCATTTTTTACTAAATGTGTAGTAAAAAAAAACTATAATTTTGAAAACTAGGATTTCCTATAAAACTTTACCATACAAACGGAAAAATTTCCAAATGAATGGTTTAAATATCGTATATTTTGGTTACATTAACCAGAATAATGTTTTTTTCTTACCAAAAATGTCATTAACATAGAATATGGTAATTTTACCAAAAAATTTTCTCCTTTAAAATTTTGGCATTGCTATTATGCAATAACATAATATATCTACTCATGGTTATATTTCAGATTAGAAATTTTTTAAAACAAAAAATAAAATAAAAACAAAAAAGTGTACATATTATTTGCTATTTTTGTTAGATTCATTTTTGTTATTGTATTAGATTATTTATTTTGACATTACTTTTAGACAATGACATAATCCCTACTTTTAATAATACGCAAGATAACCATTATTCTTTACAAGGAATAAAAACAGAAAGACGTACATTTTATTTGTTATTTGTGTTAGAATACTTTGTGTTATTGTGTTAAATTAATTTTTGTTTTTTATTAAATTAATACATTTTGAGATTGCTATTAGACAATAGCATAATATGTCTGCTCATCATAATATGCAAGATAACCATTCTTTTTTTTTATTAGGAATAAGAATAGAAATATGTATATTTAATTTGTTATTTGTGTTAGATTAATTTTTGTTATTGTGTTAGATTAATACATTTTAACATTACAATTAGACAATAACACAATACATATACTCATAATATGCAAGATAACCATTGTATTATTATAGGAATAAGAAGAGAAAAATATATTTTTTTTTTTCATTTGTGTTAGATTAATTTTTGTTATTGTGCTAGAATAAGACATTTTTGCATTCTTATTGGACAATAACATAATACATCTTCTCATGGTAATAGGTATGGTAACCATTGTTTTACTACAAAGAATCAGAACCGAAAGATGTATCTGTTATTTGTGTTAGATGACTTTTTGCATAGTATTAAAAATATCATTTTGTTATTATTTTCAAGTTGTATGCTGTCAGCTGCGAATCCATATGTCTATTATATCAGCTTCCTGGGTCCTTCCTGCCTCATCTTATTCATCAATCTGACAGTATTTCTTATGGTCAGCAGGGTACTTTTCACCCCAAGAAACGTATCAGCTAAGAAACCACCACAATGCACTAAAAAAGATAAGTTCCTCGTTACCACGGCCCAAGTTAAAGGAGCCTTTACAGTCATGGTAAGTTTCAAAATTTTCAAATGTTACGCATTTTCTTACTCAAGAAGCTATTCTTCAAAGACTCTGTACTCGCAAAAAATGATGCTTCTTTGTGAATAATGTTCTATTTTCAAAACTGCTGTGAGGTTGCAACAGTTACTCAGGGCTGTTAGGTCAAGTTTATCCTATCTTTTGCCACCGCCATTTACGTTTATTCTAAAAATTGTGCAAAACATTGATATGGAGAAAAGCCACAGCTTTGAGAAAATGAAAAGCGTTTGTGGTCTAATTTTTTAAATATTTAGAAATCGCCCCAATGCTGCATTATCTGGATTCATAATAATGTGCAAAAAAATGGAAATAAGGCATTGATTTTAATAATATTCGTCTAGATGAAAAATGTCGCCTAATTAGCGATTTTTAAAAAAATCTAAGAACTTTACAAATGTTTTATTTATTTGTCCATTTTAAAGCAAGATAGCTTAAACAATTTATAGCTTTGCTTGCAAAAATTTTGGTTTTAAAAACTGCAATTCTTATCACCACACATTTATTAAAAAATACAAAACGGAAAAGTACATTTGTTTAGTGGCTTATGGATGTCTTTATTCTAAAAATAGCTAATTGCATGTTTTTTGTAATATTTAATATTTAATTACTTTTTTACATGATATATGTGGATTCCCTCACATGATGGGGTTGATGGGAATGAGAGGGCTGATTTCCTGGCCAAATCCGCTGCCGAAGAAGACACTGATCATTGTGGGAAGCTTACCTTTAGTGAAATTTCTTCCCAGGCAAAAATGAAGTTAAACAAGACCATAAGAACTCCTCCCAACCACTCTTGGTATTTTGCAGAAAAAACCTGGAGAATCTTTCAATCTTAGACCGAGAGCCCATCAAACTGCCTTTTCACGCTTCTTGAGTGGCCAAACTAGATCCCTTACTTTCAACCGGGGCCAAAAAACTTATCCAGAATGGCATTGGTGCTCGACAGACATAGCCTCCCCTGCGCATATTCCGACTTGTTTGGGATTCGGTAAAGATGATGTCCTTCGAGACTCCAGTCTTTTTATCGACTTTTTGGAGGTGTTCGGATTCATGGGAGTCGTCTAGCGCTGCTGGACGATTCCGAGATTAGCAACAACAACAACATGATATACTCATTGATCGACGTGAATGTGATGGCATAGATAGACTACATAACCAAATTAGAATTTCTAAATGTATCTTTAACCCTGTTTTTATTTGTTTATGGTTATACTTATAAAAGTTGCTAATACAAAACGAAGTCATTTAAAATCAGTGGTAATTAAAATTAAAATAATAAGTTATGTACTGTTTAACCTAATTAATGAGAAAACTGTACTAATTATTTTTAGATAAACGTAAAGAATCGCCATGCTTTTATTGAAGTCAATGATGTTCAAATAATTTTAAAAACTGGTATTAATTGAAATAAAAAAATAAATAAGATATATACTAAAAAACAAAATGAACGGAGAAATTTTACTAATTATTTTAGAAGAAACATAAAAAATCGACTAGCAATTATCGACACCAATGATGCTTAAACTCATAACAGGTAGCAATTCAATTAAAAATAAATAGCTATTTACAACAAGAAAAATTATATTAATTTATTTTAAGAGAAACGTAGAAAAATTACTGTGCTATTATTGACGTCAATGACGCTTTATTAATTTTGGTAATATGCATAACAGATATTACGGTAATTGATGCAGTTTTAATAAGTACCAAATATACTTACTTAGGTACAATAAGTATATTTGATACCTAATTAAACTGCATCAACACTGTGCAGTTTTAATACAGATGCGGTTGAAATTTATACGGTAGAAGGCGATACAGAATGCGGTGGAAACAAGTTTTTTATGGCCTAGAAAGTGCTAAGTCCCGGAGAAAGTTTGATTGTGGAAAATCTTCCCATCGTGAGTTGGCCATGAATAATATCAAATGATACTGGATACAGTTAATATTTATAACGATAAGATGAATAACTAAAAGCCTTTTTTGATTAATTTAATAGCGTAAAGCCACGGGCAGGAACAAAATAATAAAGTAAGAATTAATTGTGTTGGTATTGTGTGGTTCCAATTCTGTGCATGAATTTTAGTTGCTTCAGTACAGATTAATTGAATGTATACTTTTTTTTCAACCTTTACGAAGAACGATAATTTAGCAACTAGGAACATTAAGAATAATCGATACTTTTAAAATAATTTTATGAAATTTTTTACGTCCTTTTTTAAAGGTCCTCCTCGGAGTTTCATGGGTGTTTGGTGCTTTTGCTGTTGGTTCCGCTAGACTTGCCTTTCAGTATATATTCTGCATTGCCAACTCTTTGCAAGGTTTCCTCATATTTTTAGTCAGATGTTTACAATATCCAGAAGCCAGAAGCGCCTGGTATGTTCAGATTTACTATTTTACTATTTGCATCATACGGAGATTATTAATCTTTAAATACATTTAAATGCATATATAACACAACATTAAATACATATTTAATGTTGGCTTTTTTTATTATTATAATTATGAAATTAATGTAAGATTATAATGCTCATTACTATAAAACACCCAGAATAGCGCACGTCACTAAACTAAACTGGTACTTATTATAAAAATGTTATTTGCATTTATAGAAATTAGTTACACATTGTAGAAAAATCATCATTATTTAATCAACCATCCCATTAGATACAAGTGAAGTTTAAATTCATCTGACAACAGTTACATTTTTAATTTTAATAATGTAAGTTAGTTTAGAAACGCAGAATTATAATTTTAATGAAAATGTGAAAAAGTTATAATTTTAATGAAGATGTGATAGAATTATAATATATTATCACCATCTATAAATAGTTTTCACACAAAATTGTTTTGAACTGATTACCTTTTACTTATTATAAAGAAATTGAATCTTTTAAGCCATGAGACTTATAAAGTACCATCATGATTTTTTTTCACCTCTAAGTTATAGAAATTATTCTTACTCCATGTATTAAACATTTAGTAATCATAGTTTAATAATTCTTAATAATAAAATACATATTTATTAAGTATTTAATAATATTTAATAATTTAATTTATTTAATAAAAATAATTAAATATTTAATAATCATGTAAAATTTATGGAACAGAACAAAAATTAATGTCCATCTGTATCAAAGTTTTTTGTGACAAATGTTAAAAATTCGCATGCCATATGACGGAATTTGTAACTGCGCAACTCGTTTATACCATTATTCTATTACGGATATATTTATAATGTCGTTTTCAATGATTTCTAGGTATCAGTTACTGAAAACGGGTACTTTCAAGAAGTACAGAGGAATGGCACCTCCAGGAAGTTGGTCTGGGAACTCAAATTCAGCCCATAATAAACAAAATGGGCAGTCTACAACTACCCGACTTGGTAGTGCTGACATGACCAATACAGGACCTTTCAATACTAACACTTTTTGGGGAGAAAAGGGAGCACTTCCAGCTGACGTAACAGAAAATGTGAAAGATGATTATTGTGACGTAGGATATGATGATCCAATACCTGCTATACCATCTGATGTTGTCTTAGAATATGCCATAACTCACAGGGGGTCGGCGCAACTGTTAACCTTCAGCAGCAGCGGGAACACCCTTAAAAGCACAGCTAGTAAAGAGGACAAAGCCAGACGAGGTTCAAAAAACAAGAGCATCAGCAGGTAATATCATTTAAGAATGACTTTATGACTGTGGCATGTTTATATTATCATATTTACTACTTTTTATGTCCAATAGATCGAACTCGGAATCTTCTCAAGACCATTCTAAGATTGGAAGTGACCAGTTAGGATCTGAAGTCACAAGCAGTCACTACACGTTTGGCCTAAGTCCGGCAGTGGTGGTTGAATCAACAGACAGTGACCAAGAAGATAAAAATTCTTATCAGGAAGCAGTTAGCAATGACATTACTTCTTCCAAAGACACCCAACTTAGCTCTCTTCCTGCAGAACCAAAAAGCAGGAGTTCGTATGGATCTTCTATTGGATACATAGATGACGAGGCTGAGTTGAGGGACAAAATAGCGGCCAACACTCTAGATCGTAAACTATATGCTTCGAAAGCGTCGACCCTATTTGGACATGTAAAACCGGATTCCCCTCCTGATCTAGACAAGCAGAACTCGTGGCCTAGAACTTTAAGTTCATTTTTAGGGGGTAAAGAGCCGGCTAAATATGCTGTATCAGATATTAGTAGTGCCAACCAAAAACGTTCTCCAAATGTCACGGATATTCAAGATCGACACACTTGCCAATCTATCCCCCTTCAAGTTAGGCCAACATCATCAGTTATGCCTGTGTACTCGCCACCTATTAGGGAGAGTGAATTTACCCGCTTAAGTCCAAGTATTCATTCTCCTTCTCCATTGTCTGATAGGTCAATTGGAGACATGTCTCATCATCATATCCACCATCATCACCATGGTTTGCCAGACATGTATTCCCACGTGGTACCTCCACCTCCAATCAGGGGGTGGCAAATAAGTCCAGTGGGAAGTGGTGATGTAATTGATGGTAAAGAAAGTGAAGTGTCGATATCTGGTCCTGAAACACATGTGTTCGTACCACAGTCACTGGCAGTAAATAGTCAAAAACCAGTTCATGAAGGTATCCCTCCAGATCAAGAAACTTTCAGAATATGGGAGAGGCAGGGCTTAGTCTCCCCCAGTGAAGCAATGCTGAAAGATTCGGCTGCTTCTAGACTCTAGAGCAACTGAATGTGTGTGATATGCTTCTCAAAATTACATTTCGGTATTATTGTAATTCTATACGTAAATGGTGATACAAACAATTTAAGACAGTCATATACTGGATCATAATTAGTTGATCGTACAATTTCAAACTCCTGTAGTTTGAAGTCGATGCATTTTTTCGGTGACATTCACTGTCATTATTTTCTGAAAAACCTTTTTTTATAATTGTAGATCTTGAACTAAATAGTTGTCTTTTTACCACTCTTTCCTAACATGATTTTTTTTCTATTTTATAATGTTTTTGTTATAAATATTAATGTTGTAATTTTTTTTCATTTTTTGGTCTACTTAAAGGAGATTGGATTGATCTCGAAGTTTTTTTTTCAATGCTAATTGTATGATATCACAAAATACATTTTTGTGCAGGATGTAATGTAACAACCACCCTTTATATATATTTTTAAAATTCTTGTAAAGTAATATGCATATTATGGGTCACATATTGATAAGTCGTAAAAAATAAAAATATGGTGAGTTACTAAGTGGTCAGGATAAATGCGTGAAAAGTAGCTTGATTCTTAGATAAAACTGAAAAACTTCTCTAATAATCTTCACTCACCACATTTAGGTACCATCCGACATTCAGATTTGTTTTCATTTTTTGACTTCGATGATAATTCGCCACATATTGATAAGGTTTTATTTTTATTAAACTAGCTTAAGTCTTTAATAAAACTGAAAAGCGTCTCGAATAATCGCTTTTTATTGTATTTAGGTACTATGAAACATGCAAACTTGTTTTGGTCTTATTATTGGCTTCAATGATGATGCTTCATATTTTGATAATGTTCTTACTTTTCCTAAACTAATAATTAAATCGTGACCTATAGTGTGAATAATCTATTACTTCATTTTCAGCAAGAATTTTCATAATCTCATTTGATCAAAAATAACTGACTAACTTTTAAAAATTTGGTCACTTAACAAAATTGCCTGAATTTTACATGTTTTAAAATTCTTTACTTTGATTTTTCTTTTTAATATTGGTAATTTTACAGTTTGAATTAATTTCAAGTAAATGTTTCAGTACAATACAAAGTCTGATAAACAATAGAACATTATACGAAAAGCAATTGAAACAAACTAACTTTAATTAAATATGATCAATTAAAAATTGAAAACTGTGATACATAAATGAAAATATTCTATTTCTTTTTTATCAATTATGGAATTTCTTCAAAACCTTAAATTTCAGTCAATTTGAACATTTTTTTAATAATCTTAGCGATGTATTACGAGCTTTGCTATAACCCGATGACATATTAAACCGTTAATGAGGAAATGTTGGGGAACACAGCATTTTGTCAAAAAATATTTAATTGCAACTATAAAACAAACACTTCAAAAATATTTTATAAATCGTAATATTTATATGAGTTCTATTTGAACTTTTAATCTCAGAAATCTTTAATAAATTATATTTCCCTTTTAAAGAATCGGAAACTGATTATCCTTAAAATGATTTATAGTTTCTTTGTAAACATAATTTAATTTATCTTTTAAGAGTATGTTTCTTAATAAAAAAAATTCCAAAACTATAGTTTATGATCAAAACCATTATAAAAACATTTACTCATTTTGTGTATAAGAAATCATTATATATTTTGTGTTTTATTTTATTGAGTTATTGAGTTTGCAATATATAAATTTACCTTTACTGCTTTTATTTCCTTAATTTATTTAATCATAATTTACTATGCACTGTGAACTAATCTATCTAATAGTCCTAGTAATATGTTACGCAGAGTGTTTTGTAGTTACCACCCTTATTTTTTTATCTTGCCAAAAAAAAAAAAATTGAAAAAAGTATACGCATCATGGGACTTTAATAAATATTTAAATGAGGGTCAAACAGAAAATCCATCAAATTAAAAGAAAGATAGGCTAACAATCCAAAAACCACTTTTATTTCTTTGAGAAATAGTGGGGAATTGAAAGACGATTAGTCAGTTTCGTTAGACAATAAAACTGGTTTTAGTGCTTCTCCTTCTACCCTTCTTACTAAAGATCCTATAGATTTTGATTTTGTTTTTGTTTCTTCTCCGTTTGAATATTGAATTATGACTACTAAAATCATTTTTTAACTTCATATTCGATAGGCTATGAACTATATATATTAAGGGTGTTAATTACGGACACCCTGTATCATATAGTTGTCACAAAACTTTAAAATCTAACATAAATTTTCAAATAATTTAATTCTTTATGAGTTAATTAAAACAGTTTCTCTAAATCAAATTTTATTTTAGTCTAGCAATTTTGAAGGGTATTTATTATAATGATATTTAAACACAGTGCTGTTTAGAAATACGGTAGAATATTTTATTCTATATTTTGGAAGAAATAAATAATTAGAATTGTTGGTTGAGCTGTAACAAGCTAGATTGGGAGTATAGAAAAAAATTTAATTTTCACCTAGAAAGGTACGGAACGCACACTTAGTAATATTAGAAACACAGAAGAGAACAGAACAAACAGAAAGTACAGAACAAACAGAAGAAAAATATCACGAAAATAATTTTAGAAATATTTGACTTAAAACATGTTATTATGGTTAGTGTAATTGAATAAAACAAAATCTGCAAACAAGCAATTTTTAATTTAATCCTCAAATCTTCTAAATCTCAAAATCTTTTTAAATATAATTCATTTTCAAGTATAAATCTGTCATGAGCTTATATAATTTGCCAAACGTTAACTTCAATGTCTTAAAAGTAATAATCAATTTCAAAAATATTCTAATGGCATGTACATTAATAATATTTTATTATTTAAAATATTTTGAAATTAAAATTAAATCTATCATAATTTTAAATTTCTATTATATTAGGAAAATATATTTTTAACACATAAAATTGATTTTTAACATATGAATTAGTTATATTAGTATATTTCTTTATATTTCTCTTCTGAATGGGATTTCTTTTGTCAAAGTTTCAAAAATATTCCAAAATTCATTTTTTTAGAAACAAATTTATGTTATAATTTAGAATTACAAAATTTTATGCTTTAGTATTGCTTTAAATTTCTTAGAGCTAGCTGAAAAGAAATTAATACTTTAAATATTTTGTTAAATTCTCAAAACTAAATGTAAATTGTTTACTTTGGATTTTTAAACAATTATACAAATGTGTTCTTTAAATATCATCAACATTATAAAATTAATTGGACTAATGAAACATTATGCACATAAATTAGTTAAGAACAGAATTTTCTATATTTTTGGTAGTAATATTTTGTGGTAAATTATTTTGTCATTTTGTTAATTTAAAATTTATTTTTCTTTTCAATTATTATAAAAATGTTGAAGTATATATTTGTTTTTACATTTTCATATATATAAAACAATAAGTATGTGTTAAGCATTTTTTGAGAGGAAGAAAAAAGCAATAATTCTTATGTTACATAAAAGTTTTTCATAATTAAATTATTTCAAAAATAAATTATTATTATTCTCTAAATTTTATTGTAAATTTTTGCGATTTTTTTTGTGCCAAATAATTTTTTTAAATCATATAATTTTTTAAATAAATTATGTTTTTTTAAAATTAATTAAAATTAATCTTTAGACTTCATTTTGAAATGAATAAACAAATATTCTTATTCAAAAAATCAATAGTTATTTATTATGAAAAAATAATAGTTATTATTGTGAACATTATATAAATTAAAAATGAATTTTTAAAAAGAAAATTCATCCAATGTATAACCAATAAATTATATAAAACATTTGTTTTTTAAATAGATAAATTCTTTCTGATGGATAGTAATCATTTAAATAAAATTATTTCTATATTTTTCTTTGATTACGTGATAATCTGCTTGGGAAAATGCTGATTTTGATATAGAAAAAATCGTAATAGGCCACCCAAATATCAGCAATTTGGCGATAAATTACTTGATTAGTGAAAATCCGTATTTAAAGCCGAATATGAAGCGAACATGGATTTCCACGTAACCAGGAAAGAAATTTGGTGATGTTTTAATACAAAAAAAAAAAAATGTTATTTAAAAATTTTTCCTGAGAAATTAAAGTTCATACAACTTTTTTAACATATTAAGCAAAAGATAGAAAATGAATGAACAAAAAAAAGCAACACAATTATCAATCAGCATTATAGGATGTAAGTTTATTTATTTTTTTTTATATTTCTAATTAGTATTTATTTATAAACATTATTTTATGTTAATAACTGCCAATAAATTTATTTGATGTAAAATTCGTTTTATATAAATAACACCGTCATAAAACTTTCATATTTCTGTTATTATTTATAACTAAACAGAAAGTATTTTGAAGCATTGAAATATTGTTTATTATTTGACGCGAACACTAAGACGCCATTAAATGTCTCTGCTAAAATGAATTATTCAAAAAATTTAGTTCATATAGCTTCGCAAATAGTATATAAACTTTTATTCTCTGTAAAGTTTAGTTTCTTTACTTAAATAAATTTCCCTTATTTAACTTTTCCTGTTTAAAAATTGCATTTAAAAACTTAAAAGATTAAATGTACTATTTGTTGGAAATGTATTGTACTTGCCCGTATTATAAGCAGATAATATAATATTTAAAAAAAAGTATCGTATGTTTATTGTAAGGTTGCAAAGACATATACAATATGTGGTGTAAATTTAAGCATGTTTTATCTCTTCTCGATATACTGGTGTTAAATTGTGATTGAAATTATTGCTAAATGTGTAAATTTTTAACTGTTGTGAAAAAAACTTCAGAAACTTCAGAAAAATATTTTTGGTAATGCTATAAATAATCCAAGATGAAAGTGTGATTGTAAAATAAATAATTTAGAATTATTTTATAAACCTTTCACTGTAGTTATCTTTTTTGTTTTTATTTTTAGATTTATTTAGAAATAATTTGGATTGCAATTCTGGCTTTTAATTTCTATGCAATATGAAGTTTATTGCATTTAAATTTAGTTCTTGTACGCTGTTCGCTATTTAGCACTCGAATATTTTATGCATTCCATAGCATTTGCCTTTGAAATTGTTTTGTCTCAATGCAAGGACCTTAAGCTCTCAGCTATTTATTTGGTCCATTGTTTTTGCGGTATTAAGCAATCAAATTTTGATTTCGATAAAATACTTTTTTATTTAGATTATATTTCATTTTTTAATAATTTTACAGAATTGTTAGCTTAAGTGAAATATTTTAAACCCTTTGATGCAGGATTTTTAATATGCATATTTTTCATACTTTTTTCATTATTATATATTAATTAAGGTCAAAATAAGTGAAAAATATTATGTGTAATATTTTAATAATTTATGGTTATGAAATACAGCATGAAATATTGGGGATTTTTTTTCGTTTAAGGTAAAATGTTCTAAACACGTCTCACCGCAAAAGAATAATTTTTCAAATTTATACTTATTTCCAGCCGTTTAGAGAAACGGTCATTCATCATTGAAATTTCTTTAATTTACAAAATCAGTAATTGATAAATTTTTAAATCTGAATGAAAAAAAAAATCGCATTTTTGGATTTAACATTTTAGTACAAATATTATTCCGATAATCTTACAGATATTTTTAGTATTTATTAGACTGTTTTTCATAATGAAAAAAATACCAAAATATGTTTTTGCTTGTAATAAGATTGGCAAAAAATATATACATAAGGGACTCCTGTGTCCCATTTGTGTCAACAGGTTAATATGTATTTTTTTAAGAATCATTAAAAAAATATATAATTTTTGTATAAATACCTACAATTTAGCTTGATATGAGTAAGTATTAAGATTTTACAGAGTAAAAACTTAGTTTAAATCATTTTTTTTTTTTTTTTTACTTTGATGATATATATGTTACAAGTCTTTAAGTTCTGAGAAGACGAAGAATATGTAAAAATATTGGTTGGTTAACAGCAAAGCTCATTTTGTATTTTATTGTTGAAATATAATCGCAAATATGGATTTCTCTTAAGATTGTAACTTAAATCTTTTAAGATTGTACTGTTAACAAAGCGTACTTCATTATTTTTGCCTCTCTTTTCTACTGTTCCATTGGCATCAATTTACTCTTTGAAAATACCACAAAAATTATGTCTTTATATAGTTAACATCATAAAAGGAAAATTTAAGAAAAATTCATTTAGGAATTACACCCAACTCCTTACTGAAAAAAACATCAAAATTTCAGACAACGTAAAATTTTTATTTCTGTGCATACAAACTTGTGTGATTCATAATTTTAAAAAAAAATCCTCGAAATACAAAAATTTAAGTCATTTTCCTTATTTACAAAATTTTTTGAACGAATATTTCCCCATAATATTTTTCAATTAAATTACTACATTGTAGACTAAAGTTGATTTTGGGTATCATTGATAAAATGATACCCTAGCGATTGATGGTATCATTTTATTAATGGTACCCAAAATCAACAAATGATATCCCAATGATTAACGATAAGTTAAAGTCGATTAAAAAATAGCTAAGACAGTTATTGATTTTAAAATATTACTATTTACATTTTTAAAAAATACGTAACAAAATAATTTCGAAAATTGCTTAAAATTCAAAAACTGATTTTATGAACTTATCATTTAATTAAAAACATTTTCTGCTTTTTACTGTGTAACAATTGTGGAAAAGATTTTTAATTAAATTACGTAAATTATTTCAATTGAATTAATTTGTATTTTATAATAAAAAAACGCTTGCATGTTAGGCATTTACCGAGTTAACAGCATGAGCTAATGAATCATAACTTCAAACGAACAATTCATAAATTTTTTTTTCGTGATAACATTTAATGTCGTTATATTTAAGATTCTATAGTTTATGACAATTCTTTTGCCTGCTCTTATTCAAGAATCTCACATTTAGGGTTATAAAATCCTATTAAATTCATTTTGAATTAATTCATGTGTACGTAATTTATCAGTTTCTGATCTTCTTATGGTCTGTTGAAAAATAAAAGTTTTGTATGTTTTTATAAATAAATTCGAAATAAAATACTATGAATATATTGTAGTTTGATTATTTACATTTAACAACAAAACAAAATAAAATTTGATTGCCTGATGAAACTAGACGTACCATCTAGTAACCACCTTGAACACATCCATTTACTCAGGCAATCAAACAGGTTTGGATATTTTCTGTCCTAATTTACCCAGCAGTAAATCGTTAGATTCCCTTAAGCGTTTCTGCTTCTTTCTCGTTTCAATATTGATTGTCAACACTTAAACAAGCTATTTTTTAATTTCATTTTTGACAAAAAATCAGAAACTATGTAATTATAACCATTATTGAACGCTCTGTATAATCTGAAAGAAAACAACAAAACAATACTGCAACTATTTTAGATAATAGTTATGTTAAATTTTAAGTCGATTTTTGGTGCTAAGGATCAAGTATATTCGTGTAAACATTTGTTTGTCAAAAAAGTTTGATTGTCTAATGAAATTAGAGGCAGTTTCAGATAAATACCTTTAAACACACCGGTTTTCTCAGGCAATCAAACAGGTTTGGATATTTTCAGTCCTGATTTCCTCACTAGTGAATCGCTAGATTCTTTTAAGCGTTTATGTTTCTTTCTCGATTAAATGTTGATAGTAAACATCTAATCTAGCCATTTTTTAGTTCATTTTTGACTAAAATTCAAAAAATAGTTAATGATAATCATTATTGAACGCTCTTTATAATGTGTATGGTAAAACAAAACAATATTTCAACTATTTTGGATAATAATTACATGACATATTAAGTCAATTTTTGATGCTAAGGATCAAGTAAATTCGTGTAAACGTTTGAAGTTATTTTGTTATTAAATCTAAATTTAAACTTCCCAACCAATTTACTTTGCAGTTTGATGTAGCACTTATTTAAAAAATGCAATGATTTACATACATTTTTTTTCCTTCAAAAAAAAAAAAATATCAAATGCTTAGTTTTTATTTATTTATCCAAATTTTGAGGAGGTTTAGCCATTTTGTAAGATACAGGATTAATAACTTCTGTATAAATTTAGACTTCTCTGAACAATATCCATAACACCTTCCACAAACCTTTTTAAAACCTTTTCTGGGGATATTTGAGATTATATCAGTTGTATGCTGTGATAATGTCAGCGGGCACACTTTTTGAGCCACGAAAAATTTTTGATGAAACTTAGATGTAAATATTCTGTGTATAATAGAGAACATGTATGTGCAAATATTCTGTGGGGAAAAAAAACTGAAGCAATATCTTATTTAGATAATGAAAAAAGGTACTTCAAAAAAAAAAGGTCAGTTTTAGCATTATTGGTATGTGCCCTACCAACTCCCCTTAAATATGCCAAACCCCCTATATGTCGTAGTCAAGCCATCAGATCAATGGCAATCGCTTTTATTTAAATCCTTAAAACAAAATATGTCGACAGAGTACTTACAGTGAATGTTTGAATGAATGTGGATAGTCATATCAGGAAACGGGATCTATCTTTACTATAAGAGCAACATTGGTCTACGTAATAAGGTGCCCCTGAAAGAGTGATCTATACGCCTGAATTATACACCTGAATTAACGATGTCAACGCAGGTGGGCAGTGGAAGAAAAATATGTGTATTGTTTCCAAATAAGTGCTTAAAAAGCACTCTATTTATCAATTAAAGTGTGCCTTATTATTACATTACCCTACGCTTTATTAAAAAACCTAATAAAATTTTTACAGTACAGAATTATCAAAGTGAGAAGCTTTTTAAGAGTAGTAACAACTATTACTTTTTTATACATAAAAGATTTTACATTTCAAGACTCGTTTGACTTTTCTATCATTTTCAGTAAATATTCAGTGAAATGCACGAGACCTATATATTAATGTAGAGTGTATTTTATAGGTAAATTCAAAAATCTCTACTTATATTTGAGATGTTGATTATTAAAATAAACGTTTCATTGCATTAATAATCAAACTCAGTGATCCAATCGTGCTTTTTGTGAAAAATAGACCTAAATCGATCTTATCCCTTGTTTTGAAATGTAATTGATTGAATCGTTATTGATATTCTATAGAACAATTGAAATAATTTTTATACTACATTTTAAATAATCTTCAACAAGCTACACAAATATTAAATTTTTAAACACTTCCTTTTTAGAAATTTATCTGAACAATTTCTGCAATCCGTAATGCTGTTGCCTAACAAAAAATGTAATCATCGCTTAAACTTTACTCAATAAATTAAAAGAAAAAAAAATGCTAATAAATATTTTGTGAAGTATAATCATTTAACTTTGCCTTTTTGTTACCTCGATACCCACTAATATAAACAAATATTGAATTTTTACTACTGGTTTATTCATTGAATTTTTGCATAATTAATCAATAGTGTGGTTCACGTTTTTACTTTCTTCAATCTGTAACATACTTGTATTAGAAACCTTCAATAAGGGTGAACATTTGGTAACTGAAAAACTAAATATGACAATAACTAATTAATCCATAAATATGCATAAATTTTTATATATAATAATTTATTATATATATTAAAAGAATATATATAATAAAAGAAAATTTTTTTATTTACTTAATTTAGTTTAAAATTATGAACCTGAGATTGTTCCTGATTTAATGGCTGCTACCAAAGAAATTCGAGCTTTCTCATTTATGTGAATTCCAATCTATACTTTTAGTTTAAAAGTGAAAAATTTCTTATTGCTATAATCTCTCTTTAATATGTAGTAATAGGGATAATCTAGTTCTTTGTAAGTTCTAATAAAACGGTTTTCCTGCTTAAAAATTACTCTTTTTTTACAGTAGTCACTTTTTTCAAAGTTAAGAACTTTTTTTTAAGTTATAGTAATTTTAGTTATGTTCTTTATAGTTTTGCCAATTAAAGATTTAAGTTAATTTAAAAAATTCAGAGACTCGTAATTAGAATTTTAGGAGCAATTTCGATTTCCTATTATTTCAATGTTAGACTGAAGTTTAGCTATTAGATTAAACGCTTGTAAAATACTTTCTAATATAATTTCTCAAAAAAAAAAATATTTGAATGAACAAAAACAGAATTATAAACCAAAAAAAACTCGCATAACTTGTATTTAATTTAGAGAACTTACGTGGTCTGAAATAATTCGTTTTCTCTATTCCGTGATAAAAATTAAGTTTTTTTTATGGTTTTTTTTATCCTTTAACAAATCTGTATTTAAAAGGCGAGAAAAAAAACTGAACATTTTCAAGAACAATTCAAAACCAAAATAAATTAAACTTTTGGCCACATCCTATTAAGAGCCCGAAGAGTGAAAAGTTAGTTTTAAAAACGCACATTTTTTAATGAAGCTGGTACTGAAAAAAATACGTAATAACCCCCACGAAACACAGTTGAAAAACGATAATTAAAAATAAATTTTGTAAGTATGAATAGTGAAAAAAAACTTGGAGGAAAAAAAAAAAAAAGACCCTACACTCCCGCCAAATTTTCCGACTTTTCGAATGTGCTAATGTGCACGAAAAACTGGCGCCTTTTTAATTATTTTTTAGTGTATTATTGTATTAAGTTTTTAAACTGTTTCTTTGCTACTAATTTTACGAACGGACACAGTTTTCTACTGTGTTTTTACGGGGGAAATTAAAAGCTAGCGTTAGTTTAAAGGCACCAAAAGAACAATTAAATCACTTCATTAATTGAATCACGAAGAGGAGTAAAAGTCCAGTTAGCGCCACCTAGGGAAACTCAAAAAAGATAATTTTCTACCTTTTTTTTATCGTTCTTTTTGTCTTCCTTTTATCGTCTGCTTGTAGTTATTCTTCTTTCCGCCATCTTTTTGCATTACAATATTCAATCATTAATAAAGGTCTTCAAAATGTTCATGAAACGCGTTTTTGTTAATGACTACCAGTCTGACTTAGAGACTTAAGAAATATATATTATTCTTTTTTATGTGCCTTTTTAAAAAGAAAAGAAAATAGCAGAATATGATTAAAAACGAAATATACGTGACTTAAGTTTTTTTCGTGAAAAAATTGCTTCTTTATTTATTTTCCTCGAACACTTTTCGTCGTCGGTAGGTTTGGTTAATTGATAAAAAAGCATTGATTATGAAGTTTTCTTTGACTTTTTTTTCCTTAAAAAAATTTAAATTATTTTTCCTTAAGAATAATATTTGCCAGCGTTTACTGAAAATTATTTCCAAAAAAAATTTAACTTTTAAAAAATTATGATTAAAAACGCAAAAATACATTTTCATAAACATGTAGAAATTATTTTTGTCACGACAGATGGCAACATAAAAAAATTCTTTTCAATCACTTCTTTCATAAACGTGTTTTAAAATCAGTATTTGTGCCAAGTTTTTCAATAAAAAAAAGCTTGTAAATACTTCCATATCTAAAAGAGTATTCGTTCAATTACAGAAGTCTTCAGAATACTTTTTAATATTGCTATTTTGTTCAAATTATTAAACGAGTAAAATTCAAAGCCACAAAGCAAATATTCTTTTTTAAAACATTTCATACATTTGCAAAAAACGACGAAAAAACGTTTGAAAAAAACCTAAACAAAGCCTTCTATTTTGTGCTTTCTAAGTTTGATAAAGTTTGTTTTTACAACAAAAAAAAAAGGTAATAAACTTTTTTTTAGGTTTCGCTTGAAAGAAATACTTTTTTTTTTTGCTGATGCTTTGGTACTTACAAAAATTTGAACGAATGATTTTTTGAATTTGTAAAAAACAAAACTGTTTTATGTCTGAATAAGCATTCTATGGCAGTATATATTTTTTTAAAAAATTAATTCAATACATTAGATGATTTTTTATTTCACATAAATGTGTGGCATAGTGATGAAAATAATATTTGTATATACTATTCTCATCTTTCTAAAGATTTTACATTTTTCAGTAATTTAAACATTATTTTTCAATAATTTAAAAGCACCAAATTCAAAAAAATTTGCTATTTATTTTATATTCTATTTAAATTAGTATGTATACAACATGTAAAAGTTTTAGATTGAAAAATGTTTTTTTTTTTTAAATATTTCCTTGCGTGATGATTTAAAAACATTCTGAACTTGAAAAAAAATTTCAATTTTTATTCCTCTACTTTTTGTTAAATGGATAAGTTTTAAAGAATAAATTTATAACAGCAAAAAAAAGTAATTATGTAAAGAGCAAGCTTCTTCTTCGAAAATAGAACAATAATTCAATGAATATAATTATAAATTCAAAAATAGGACTATTATTTAATGAACTGATAGATTCAAAAAGCCTTGATGACTGAGTGGTTTAAGTGCTGAACTCTCGTAGTGAAGAAAATGTGGTTTAAACCTCAGCGGAGGCCTTTACCAAAATACGGCGTATGTTTTTGCCTAAAATTGTAATTTGGATTCCATTTTACTACCACTGGGGAAAATCATCATTGAGAGTTGGTAGGTATGCATTTAAGTACTAGCTAGATCTGGGTTTCATGTCAATATACGCTTCAATAACAACAAAAAAAATGTTGTTGTCGTTGTTACTACGCTTTTAGCTCCATATCGTTGTACACCAGTTAATCTGGAAAAATCTTAGCAACAATCGTGCAAAAGTGTTGATCACTCGAAATCGTGACCTCCAGGACCTCAACGGGCTGTTGCGAAAATGCTTTACTTAATAAATTTGTTAAATGATTTAATTAATTGTGAATTTTATAAGGTTAAAAAACTAATATTTAATGAAAAGATTTAAGATTTTAAAACAAATGAATCTAACGTTTAACGAAGAGATGGTTCAAAAATTAAACTAGTGAGCAAATTGTTCGAAAAATAAACTAATATTTATTGAACAAATTGAAGAGATCAAGTTACCAAAGTTTTTCATTAGTAGGCAAAATGAATTCTTATTTAATTTACTAATTTTAGAATTAAGCAAATGAACTAATAATAGAATATTGCATCATTTTACTCTCTAATAAACCATTATAATAAATATTTCTATATATTAATAAAGAAATTCATGAAACAATACTATACCTTTTGTCTTAATATTTGTTGCATTTATTTTTCGAAATAATTTTAAAATTCACAGAACTTCAAACAAATCTCATTTAAATTATTGATCTCAATTTTGACTAACCATTATAATATGATTGTTTTTTATCTTTTCTTCAAATATTCTTTATTTATTGTTATTAATACAGAATCATAATAATGCAAAAAGATTTCAAGATAAACAATTAATAAACTTAAAACGAAAAATTATAAATAAATTTAAAATTAATTTGATTGAAATTTTTGTTTCTTAGTTCCATAATATTGTTATTTGGAAACATGCCCAGAGGAACTTTTTTTTTATTTAAAGCAACTATAGAAAATTTAGAAACTAACAAATTTCAATGAATTAGCTATAATTAGAATTGTTTTCACAAACACTGGTCAATTTGAAGACTCTGATGTTCCTTGGATTGGCGACAAATTTCGTTCAATTTTGCTGAAACATACGTTGTGTTTATGATATTTAAAAGCAATATAACAATTGTCTTTGAAAAATTAGCAGCCATGCTAAATAATTTAATACCTTTTAGCTGTTTTAAAAATATATGTCAAGAACAAAACATTACTATTTTGCGCCGATCTTGGAGTAAAAAAAAACCGTATAAAATAAAAGGAATATCCAATATTATTTTTTTTTTCTTAAATTATGATGTAAAGAAAATTGTAGTGTCACAACCAGCAGAAATATTTGAAACTTAATACATAACTCTTCAAATAAGAAAACATAAACTCCCAATTGAAAAGCATATTATTCTCTTTTTAAAAAAGCATGAGAAAACAAAGAAAAAAAAACAGAGATAGTACTAAGATCGTGCAAAATCTCGAAATACAGCTAGGGACAATTTTTGATTAAGTCTGCTCTGTTTTGCTATATTATATTTTAAGTTACTCTGCAAATTAATTATTTCCTTCTTTACAGAAGCAATCTAAAAACCTCTCAAATCAAACAAATGTAAAATATTGACTGCTAGAATTTAAATAAGCTACTTTATTGACCTTGAAATTCCCAATAATTATCTTACGATTTCTTCGTTCGTTAGCATTTAGTTAAGAATTTGAAACTTAAAAACCCTTTTTTAAAAGCAGATTTTTATTCCTCAGACCGATGATATTTTTAGAAATAACTAAACTTTTTTCCCGTTGCCTGCCTTAACAACGAACATTGTCATAACCATAAGCCACTATAAAAATATACTAATATAATGCATTGTAAGCTATAAGTAACGTAATGAATAATAAAAATGAAAACGATATTTTTTATTAAAAACACCTGTGTAAGTTCCGGCCAAACCAATACTTTCTTCTCAGTAATTCAGTTACGTTACAGTATTATAAAACACAAACACAGTATTTACCAGTTAATTATGCTGAAACATTTTAAAGCTATTTACAAATAGGTATTATAGATATGTATATACTAGTGCTAATCTCGAAATCGCACAGGAACTATAATTTTTCGTTTTATAAGTGATTGCTTATCAGGAAGTTCTTAAATTTTAGCAAGTAAAACTTGCGGAGGTTTAACAGGTTGTTGGTCTTTGTTGATTGTTTTATTGTTGTTCTATAAATGATTGTTTATTAGGAAGTTTTTGAGAATTTAAGTAGGTAAAGCTAGTGGAGGTTTAGCAAGCTGTCTTACTGTCTTTGTTGATTGTTTTATTGTAACGTCACGTCTGGTATTTAAAACAGGAATGCAGGCATTAATCTATCAATAGACACTGTAACCATATTTTACAGTAAAATATTTTCTTTTTATATCGAAACTTGAAAAGGTCCAGAGTATAAAAGTTCCAATTAGTTTTTTATTCTATCCTTGCGAATAAACACAATCTGTTGTTTTCAAGTCTTTAGGGGCAAACAGTTTTTTTTTTGACATATATATTTGACATTGGCCTTGTTCCGATTTCTTCCATTGTTTATTTAAGCTGTTTGACAAAAATATCAGGTGTTGTAGGAGTTATGTTCTCTTAAAAAAATTCTCCAGCTAAACTTATATTTTGTCCGTTGACCATTTGAGCATTGGTGTATGTGGAATCTTCTACCATGACAGTGCATAGTCCAAGAAGAACAGTTGGAAATGCTTCAGGCTGTTATGTGCCATAAGGCAGTCTGAAAATATTTATGAAGGTGTTCGATCTTCCCATTAGCTTGGGGATGAAACGCAGTTGTATCTTGCAATTTTATTCCACACATTTTTATAGGACATTGAACAAAACTCTTAACTAAATTGTGTGCCACAATCTGTGGTACTAAGTAATTAAATTTGGTTTCATCGGAAGCAATTCCACTTATTTTAAACTGCGCTTCAACTTGAAAAAAAAAACGAATTTCAGGACGATCAATCCAAAAAGGCTGAATTTTAACACTGACGTAGTTCGTGTGTTCTATAGCAATTTCATCATTTTAGCCGTATTTACTTCAAAACAGGGTCACCAGTTTTTGGCGTCGACGTTCACAATAATAATTTTATTATTTACTAGCCGCTTAAGGCGGCCAGCTGTCCGCCAGAGTTTTCCTTGTCTTGCCACAAATGCAATCGAGCTTGGGATGTTGCAGCACGATTTTCTTCTAGCCTTCTTCGACGTTCCTGGGATGTTTCTCAAGTCCTTGCATTTCTGGTTGAGACACGATTATTTTCTAATCTTCTTCCGCGTTCTTCAGATGCTTCTATGGCCCTAGCACTGCTAGTAGAGGCACGATCCTCTTCCAATCTTCTTTGACGTTCCTCAAGTGTTTCTCGGACCCTGGCACTGCTAGTTGAGACACGATCCTCTTCTAATCTTCTTTGACGTTTCTCTGATACTTCTTGGGCTTTAGAATTGCTTGTCGAAATTCGGTCATGTTCCATCCTTCTTTGACGTTCTACAGACGTTTCTTGGGCCCTTCTTCTTCTTTGAGAAACTCTTAATATCTTTTTCTTTGACAAAATACAAAGTTTTTTGGAAGGCGGTTCTGCCATGTCGGTAATCGGAATTTTAAGAAGTCAACGAATACTTTAGAACAACAATTACTATGAAAGCAAATCATGAAACTTCAATATTAAAATCTAAGTGCTTACCTGCAAACTAAAACTTTCTGAAATTAGCTAATTACATTTAATAAAAACTGTTAAAATAAAGAATAGAAAAACCAAAGAGATACAAGGTAAGTGTGATCGTTCCTTCAAAAACAATTAAATTCCTATTTTATATATTGTATAGCTACAACGCTTAAGAAAAAAAAAACTAAAATGCTAAATACATGAAAAGAACACAAAAACGAATTAATTTTTTATGGTATCAATTTCTATTTCTATATCGCTACAAAAATTATCGTCTACGCTTAAGATAAAAAAAAAAATAGAGCGTGGAAAGAAGAAGAAAAACTTATTATAACAATTATGAACAGCGACAAATACATCAAAGCGAAGCGTTCTATTTACGTATCGCATATGTTGCCACATTTTTAATACAAATGTTAAACTTTTCTCCACTTTGATAAATGTAAACTAATGCGAACCTTACAATTAAATTATTAATTCCTTCGTATATTCCTATTTTATATATTGTATAGCTACAACGCTTAAGAAAAAAAAACTAAAATGCTAAATACATGAAAAGAACACAAAAACGAAGTAATTTTTTATGGTATCAATTTTATTGGTTTAAGTTGTCGAAAATTAATGTTTCAATTGTAAGGTTCGCATTAGCATACATTTATAAGAGTGGAGAAAAGTATATGCATTTTTCAATAGTTTTTTGAATATGGCTGTCAGATGCATCATGAAACTCTTACTAATTTTCTATA
The DNA here is from genome assembly GCA_949128135.1 of Parasteatoda lunata. Lineage (NCBI taxonomy): Eukaryota > Metazoa > Arthropoda > Arachnida > Araneae > Theridiidae > Parasteatoda > Parasteatoda lunata. The sequence continues at coordinate 32,763,167 of OX421979.1, forward strand.
AACCTTTATTACAATATTTACAAGTTATAAAGTGATCCACTTCTATTCTTAACATTCTCCATAAAAACATAAACTGATAAACTGTTGCCATTCAAATTCATATAAATATTAAACAAATGAATAAAATATTACAGATTATGAACGATGACGTCATTACAAACGTTATTACGCGACATCCTCCCACCTTGATTAAATATTATTTAATCAACTATAACATTTCCTAAAAATGTATAAACAAGCAATAAATATAAATTTTAACTACATATAAACTTACTAAATGCATTATATACTATATCTAGAGTAAAAAGAAACATTCCCAAAATAAGCCTTGAAACACTAATTCGTAAGCTTAAAAATAAGTGTTTTTTTCTCAGTCATCTAAATATCTAATAGGTTTCTTAATCACCCAACCACTTCTGGTCGTAATATCTTTTACTAGTTTATCAGCTAAAAGTGAATTTTGTGTCTCTGATGGTTTAACAGTAGATTCGCTACCAGAACTTCCAACGGATAGATGCGATGGACAGGTCTCAGCAATTCTCCAGAAGATGTCTTTAATTTCACTACTCGAACCTTTCCATCTTTACTAGGATAAACTTCCATCACTTTAGCCAGTGGCCACAGGGTTCTTTTTATGGAGTCATTTTCGATTATGACGACGTATCCAATGCTTAGTTGAAAACAATTTGGCCTCTCCTTACTTTGCTTTAACAGTCCGAGATATTCAATTCTGAATCTTTTCTTAAGTTGTAGTCTAAGAGCTTGCTGAAATCTCCATCTTTTCTTCAAATCTATTTGATCAATATCGGGTACTCCCATCGATCGTATTTATTGTAAGAACATTGCCGGTGTCAGTGGTATCAAATCTTCTCTATCTTCGGAAAGATAAGATAAAGGTCTTGAATTAATTACTGCCTCGCATTCACAGAGAATGCTCATTAACTCTTCATAATTAAGTGAGGCATTTCCCAAAACTCTGCGCAAGAGTTTCTTGACCATTTGTACCACGCGTTCCCAAAACCCTCCCCACCAGGCTGCGGAGGGCGGGATAAATTTACACACAATTCTTTTAACTGTTGTTTCTGATTCGAAAACACTCCAATCAATGCTTCGGAAAAGGCTTTCCGGTCCTACAAAATTTGTCCCGTTGTCACTGTATACAACACTCGGTCGTCCTCGACGAGCGATGAATCTTCTTAAACAGAGTAAGAAGTCTTTGGTGGACAACGAACTGACCAATTCTAAGTGTACAGCTCTGAACACCGCACACGTGAAAAGCACAAGCCAGCTCTTTTAGCCACCTTTCAAGATCAAAGGACCAGCCAAGTCTACTCCTACAATTTCAAAAACTTAAGCGTCCTTAACACGATCTTCTGGTAAGGAAATTAGAGCGGTTTCAATAGGCTTCACATTGTGTCTTCTACACTTAATACACTTATTAATTACGTGGCGAACAGATCGTCTTCCACCTAGAACCCTAAATTTCTCCCTTAAGTTAGATAGAACAGTTTGTAATCCAGCATGCATAAGTTCCAAATAGTTTTCTCGAATCAATACTTCTACAAATTTGTGTTTACTCGGAAGAAGATAAGGGCATCTAAACAAATCAGTATCTTTCCTGTGCGTTAATTTCGTCTTTACTCTATAAATTCCATTTTCATCTGTAAAAACGTTTAAAGTCTTCAAACTATTGATAAATTGCGGAGTAAATACTTCACCACATACAATACCTTTCTTATCTTTCAGTTCACGAGAATTAAGAATTCTTTTTACACGAATACGAACAGAATCTAACTTTTCTCTGTATTCTTCAATGATACAGTATTCTTTTTCAAAATCGTCTGCTTTGGCGACTTCTATCAAAATGGCGTTACATATATCTTCATCTAATTTCGATAAATCAATAGAAATTCTTTCCAAAGACGATAATTTACTTTCTAAATCTTCAAAATTTAATTCAGGTTTATCGAGAGCCGCTATTAAAATAATATATAAACGAGTAAAAGAAGCTCTTACCGACTTTCTTTTCACTATGAGCAGATGGATTTAGAATTCCAAACTTGAAAAATTTCAAATAAGAGTATAAAAATATCTGACTTAAATGTCGATCAAATGCAAACGATCACGTCCGGGTTTCACCACAATGTCAGATGCATCATGAAACTCTTACTAATTTTCTATAAACCTTTATTACAATATTTACAAGTTATAAAGTGATCCACTTCTATTCTTAACATTCTCCATAAAAACATAAACTGATAAACTGTTGCCATTCGAATTCATATAAATATTAAACAAATGAATAGAATATTACAGATTATGAACGATGACGTCATTACAAACGTTATTACGCGACAATGACTGTTTGGAGACGAAAAAGCATAGATTTTCTTACAAAATGACTGATAACTGAAAAACTAATCCAAATTTTTGAAAAAGAAAAAAAATACTTCTTCATTATGTCAAAACACAATTATGTGCCGAGTTTCGTGCCTGGGCGAGGCTTCTGGGGCGATATATTGTGATTACAGACAGACATACACACAGCCGCGTTTATTATTATGTATAGATTTCTCTATTCGTTTGTATGTATTTAAATAATTTTCAACATAGAAACCTTTTTTAAAAGTAAATTTTTATTTCTAAGAAAGATGTTAGGTGTTTTAGAACAAATTAAGCATTTTTTCCCTTTGACGTAATCATAACACACCGTCACAGAATATTAATATGATACATAGTAAGCTATAAGCAACATAATGAATAATAAAAATGAAAATGATATTTATTATTTAAAAGACTTTTTTTTTTAAGTTCCAGCTCCAACAGCATTATCTTTTTCATAATATGTATAAGGAATATTAGCACAAAAAATAATAAATAAAAGATAAACTTCAAAACACTTGCGCAGTAAGCTATAAACAACATAATGAAGAATAAAAATTAAAACTATATTATTTTTTTCAAAAAAACTCGTATAAGTTCAAGCCACAACAACATTATATTTTTCATATTGTATAGATATAAGAGAGTATTAAGGCTCAAAATTACTAAATAAATTAATGCAAGATAAATTTTCAAGAACGTAAGTGCAAGACATATCTAACTAAAGTCTGCTCAGTTTATCAGCATTGTTTGTTGTGCTAAGTCCCCTTACCATAATTCTGATTTCAGAAAATGTTTTGCAATACTTTTTCTTGTTACAATATTTAACTTGTTAATATTCTACTAAGAGCATGCACAACATGGACCCTCTACATAGCCTTTTGGAAACGTTACTCGTCTTAATACACCCTTGTAATCTTAAAAAAATCCGAACTTTGGTAACTGTTTCTGATGAACTTATTACACAACTAATTAAATGGAAAAAATATAAATTACCAAATGAAAAACGAACTATTTTGTGGTATCTACCACTACACATATAGAATACCAATTCACTAGTATATAAGACATGCTAACTTAGGAAACATTTGGTAGATGAAATTAACAAGGTCGAAAGTATACTCTCTCTACAATTCTTTATTTAAAACAACAAGACTAGGAAACAAAATATCATGCATAGGTTATTAATGAATTGTATGTAATATCATGAATATGTTATTAATCAATATGCTATTATCAAAATATATGTTATTTCTACTAGAATCTCGAGCTACAGCTTCAGACGATTTTTGATTAGTTACACTCTTGTGCGAATTAATTTAAACAAACTTTTTTTTTCGTGTTATATACACCCGCAAAAGAAGATGTTTTGGGGTTGTTTCGGTTACAATGGGGTTGGACCTTTGCAGCCTATTGACGGTATGATGCGTTCTGAGCAGTACATTACTATTCTGGGTAAAAAAGTTGTTCCAGAGTTGAAGAAACGATACCCTGATGGAACAGGGATTTTTCAACAGGATTTAGCTCCTTGCCATACGTCCAAAATTGTCAAGAAATTCATGTCTGAGAATCAAATTGAGACATTGGAATGGCCAGGGAACTCTCCGGATATCAACCCAATTGAGAATCTCTGGGCCATATGCAAGAATCGCCTATTAAATATGGACTGTACAACTATGGAGAAGCTAATCACGGCGTTAATTCATGTGTGGTACAAGGACACAAATATTCTAAATGACAGTAAAAAATTAGTGGAATCCATGCCGAATCATGTCCAAATGTTAATAAAGTATCTTGGAGATCATATCATGTACTAAAAATTTTTGAGTTTGTATAAATTTAAATAAAATAGCATTTTCTCTTAGTTTTCTGAATTTATTGAGTTTGTTTCAATTAATTTGCACAAGGGTGTACCATGCAACATTTTACTTTCCGTCAGCTGAACTTATCAGAGTGTAGATAGCCTGTTGAAAAGGTACGAAGTAGTATTTTTTGGTAAAAGATCTTAGTCTTATTTCGCCAAAAATCATTTATATTTTGTCAAGTCATAACATGTTACATATATCAGTGGATTGAGGTACGAAATGTAATTCTTATGTGTTTTCGTAATGGAAGTTCCGAGTGCATAAGGTAAAATTTGACGGGTATCCTTAGTATGCCTGTTTCTTCGTCGGTAGTTGAAACGCCTAGAGTGTGAAAGCTAAGACACGACCAGTTTAAATAAGTGTTATGGTTTCATAGATTCCGTGAATTGGAAGTGTTTGTAATGAAATGATTCACGGTAGCGAATAACATGGAAACAGACAAAATATACATGATAGAATAATCGAAAAGAAGTTAAATTTACGAAATATTCGAAAGTAAACTGCTTGATAACGTAATTTTTCTGAATACTTTGAAAAATGTGAAACAAGTTTATTTTTGCTACAAAGTTTAGACAATACTAAATTGAGAATAATTATTTGTTTAGTATTTATCGAGTTTCGGGTATTATTTTTGTGGGATTTTTTGAATGAATGCGAGTTCTACGATCACGAGTTGTTCTCTTATATCTCACTCTCTGTCTTTGCTTACTGAATTTCTTTTCACTTTTTTTAGTCAGGCTTAGTTTTTTTTTGAACGGCGTGGATTTGTTTCTTTAAGTGGGTAATACTTGTCTTGAATTTATCGCGACCTAGTCTTCTGCTTTCGTGCAGTAAACTTTATATTAAAATCAACCGATTTCTCGAAAAATATTTCTTACTTTCATTTTAATAAAAACTTCATCATTACATAAATAACAATACGTTAATAAAGTCTTCATTGTCAAAACTATATTCATAACGATTCCTTACCTTAAATATGCATTCTGTTACACTTATATGTTTGTTTATTACTTTAAGAGTCTGTTTTTCTTTAAAGAAAAAAATCTTTCTTTCAAAGAAAATAAGAGTTTATGCTCGTGTTTTCGAAGGAAATTAAGAGAAATAAGTTCGTCGTGTTTTTCATTCCTATGAAATTCGAATAACTTACCATTCGGATACATTATTTCTTCTTTCTTCCTTCTTTCTTTCTTTTTCTTTGTTTTCTTCTTTAAAGTCTTAGATTATTCACTTTTTAAAGGTAAAAACTAATTTTAACTTTTACATTTCTTTTTATTAGTATTCGAATATACATATAGATGGCGCTTTCAACCTACTAATCTCTCTTGATCACTAACTTACAGTGAATTATAAAATTCTTCAAGAAATTAAAAGAAAATATTGTTTTTTTATGCCATTTCTCCTTTCTTTGCTAATAAATCTTTCAAAAGTAGGAATAGTTTCTAAATAATCTAAATCTTTTTCATAAAAATTTGTTTGATTTACTAAATACAACACAAATATAAGAAAAATTAGTATAACAAAACGTAACACAGTGTAAATTTAAATTCACCGATAAAAATGAGCGTAATAAGTATTTTTTGGCCTCTTATGAAATTATCTGGTTAGCTTACGAACTATTTTATCATTTTCAATGATAAAAAGATATTATTTGCAGCATAAAAAGAAGAAAAAAAATATATCAATTTAATAAAAAATAACATAAAATTTTGTGAATTTTTTAAAAATTTTCACGCTTAAAAATTAAAAGAACTTTCTATTAAGTTTGGTTTGACAGTTTTCAATTTTATAACAACAATTAAACACTGTCTAATTTTATAACACAATAAAAATAAAAATTTACAAGCAAATTTAATACAAATCTGTTTAAATTAAAAGTTTTTAAATTGCCATTTTTTAATTTTATTATCTGATATTTTCTTTATTGTAGTTTGAATTGCAAATCATAATTTATTATAAATTTACTTACTCAGTAATATTATTTTTATAGGTTTCCTAAATTAGATGGACGGTGTTTCCTCCACTTGTCTAGCTTTTCCTAAAAATATTCATTGAATTTAATTCGGATTTAATTTTCAGAAAAAAAAAATCTGAAGTCGAACATTTCGCTCTTAACTCGATATTCGACTATTAACAGATTGTGATTCAGACTCTGATTTCCATGTTTCAGATTGTGATTCAGACTCTGATCTCCATGTTTCAGATTGTGATTCAGACTCTGATTTCCATGTTTCAGATTGTGATTCAGACTCTGATTTCCATGTTTCAGATTGTGATTCAGACACTGATTTCGATGTTTCAGATTGTGATTCAGACTCTGATTTCCATGATTTAGTAAAAACAACTAATTTCCCTTTTGTTAGATTTTTACTGTTGGCTGGTGTTATTTTCTCTCGCCACTATATGGTTAAAATAAAAATCAGTTTATGATGATATATAGTTATTTATGGTAATAGTGTTTTATTTGAATTTACATAGCATGTAAGAGCAGTCTGATAAGCAAGAATTCTAATTTAGATATTCTCAATTAAGAGAAGGGCTAGAAAATTAAACTTTTTATCTCCGAAACTTGAAGTGTGGTATAAAGCAATCTTTTTTTCCAGAGGGATCTCTTTCTATCTAAAATAGTTCATTTAATCAACTTAAAATCCTGCTGACTTAAAGTTTCAGAAAAATCGTTTCATAATTGAATCATTATATCGGAATCTGAAAGTAAAGTAAGGAGTAATCTTGTTGCTACCGTTATAGGTTGAACCATATTCCCATTTAAGTTGAACTATAGTATCTGGCTATCAAGTAGTATAATAACATTGTTCAATTTTACACTATTTTTAGGTTGTAGCAATTTGAAATTTATTATGGTTCAAAACATTCCAAAAGTTATGGCAGTGTTTAAAACAACTAGAGATTTTTTTTCACTTAGTAAAAAAATAATAACTTAAACTTGACAACAAGTGAAAAGCTGAAGCAAAATAAAAAAACAGCAACTAAAAATTGTTTAATTTTGATAGAAGAGAATATAAATATATTCTCAGCAAATTAGTTCAACGTTGAACCATGATTATGGTATTCTGAACCATAATTTGTGCCAATTTGCTGAAAACTTAATAAAGTGCTAAATTGATCAATGTTTCCATTCAGTTTGTACTATAGTGTCATATATTTTAAGTTTAAGAATTACGATAATGTGGTTCATCCTAGAACCATATTAATATTATTGCAAATGAAAAGGATATCATGGTTCAAAATGATCCCAAATACACTAGGGACTTGTTTCACTTAGAAAATAAAATTTTATTTGGTAACAAAATAGCGGCTTGAGATGGCAGCAAAAACTGTTTTAAAATTTGAAAGATAAAGTTTAAATATACTCACAAAAAGTCAATTAAACACTAAACCATTTTTTCGGCACTTGGTACAATAATCCGTTCAAGCTTTCTGAAAAGATAATGAGGTGCAAAACTGAATAATGTGTTCCTTCACTTTATACGATGGTGTCTGTAATCAAGTTCAGGAAGTATGATAATTTGTTATAACGCATATTAAGATTGTAGTGAATTTGGACGACATTAATGTTCGAAATTCTAAAATTATTAACCGCGTATACAAACACTTGGGGATCCTGACAAAAATACTTAGTTTTGGCAACAAGACAGATGCTCGAATGACAATACGAAATGGCAAAAAAAATTTTTTAATTAAGTAGATAAAATTCAAATACACTCTAAAAAAATCAATTAAACATTGAACCAAAATTATGGTACTTTGAATTCAAAACTTTCATTTTAATTAATGAATGAATACGTTGAATACGTTCAACTTTTCTGCAAACTTAACACGCTTAACTTAACAAATGCTTTCTTTCAATTTAAACCATCTACCTTAAGGGAGTGTGATAATATAGTTTAATTTAGCTCCATATTAAGATTGATACAAATTTGAACAATATTATGGTTCAAAATTCTATAAAAATGTCATAAAAATGTTAGTAATGTTTAAATGAACTTGTTATTTTCTTGTGGTGAAAATATTTTATTTGAATTTCAAGAGTATTAGCATGACATGTAAGAAATTTTAAACGCAGTTGCAATTCAAGAATTTGAGTGAGATAATAAAGTTTAATTTAACCTCATATTAAGATTAAAATAAATTTTAACAATATAGTTCAAAATTCAATAAAATGTCATACCAGTGTAGGTAATACTTAAATGAAAATATTTTTTTTTATGGTTTGAATATATAATTTGAATTTCAAGAGTATTAGCATGACATGTAAGAAGTTTTAAACACAGTTGGAAAAGCAAGAATTCGAATTTAGAATCGCTCAATAAAAGGGTGTGCCTGTTTAAGTGAAAGTTTTTTATCATCGCAACTTGTGGTGTGTCATAAAACAGTCAGTTTTTAAAGGGCCTTTCTTTCTAAAACGGTTCATTTAATCAATTATCTAATAGCCTGCCGACCATATACAACCACTAGGGATTTATTCCACTTAGAGAAAAAAATAATAACTTGGTTTTGGCAACAAGACAAAGCTGGAACGAAACAAGAAAAGGCAACAAAAAATTGTTTTAAGTTTGATGATGAGCAAATTGTTGTTTCGACCTGCGTTTTATAAATAATGACATCCTTTTTAAAAGTGTACGCCTTGAGCTATTGACGTCAGCCAATTTTATAACTTCCCGGATGTATTAACGACGCCCTCTAGTGTTGTATCTTGTGGTCCCCATAATGTGTCCCATGTTTACTTTTCATTGAAGAGTATCAACTAACAAGTGTAATGAATACTGATTGATTTCACTTTATTTCGATTGTATCAGGTCTAACTAAAATTCTATATCACAAGCTTGTCAACCTATCATCAAACTCAAATCAAACATTTTATGGATCAAATCACATTAACATCCTTTGGAAGTAATATTTTTTAAAAATAATTTAAAGGATTTTAATTTTTTTTATACATTTCTTCACTTCAAAACATAGAAATATTGGTTTAAAACAGTTCATCATTGCAATCTTAATGGCCAGAAAATCAAATGATATGACCCTTAAACTACAAAGATTTGGAAATCTCTGGTTGTTATCAACTTAAAACTAATGAAGTTATAGAACATTTATTTGGAAATTAATTTAATACTTATTTAAAGGTCCTGCAATCATGTCTTATTGATGTAATTCTCTACTGTTATTACATTGCTAATGTATATTAATATTCAAAACAGAAGGCTTGAAAGTAAAAAATTTGATTTCCTAGCTGTAGCATAAAATAATTCCATTATGTCACCTTTTTCTGCACCATTTTATGTTAAGCACGTTCAATTGATAAATGAAAGCAGTTATGATGAAGATTTTTAAGGGGTGGTTTGTAAGCAATCACTACTTTCCGGTGTTCTGTGGTTCGGGCACAGTATCGAAAAGAAAAATAATTTTTGATGAAAACTATTGTTTTAGATTAAAACATGCGTTGTCATGGAAACATCATTTTTACTAAATGTTTTAAAAATAGAAACAGACAAACCACTAGAAATAATTAAATATCCTTAAAGCTAGCTAAATTCGAAGTTTCAGTTAAAAAGTAAAGCGTGGTCGAAACAAATATGCATCGTGACATACGTTATCGAAAATTTAAGAAATATTACGTTTTTTCGTAAGGTTAAACATAAATATGCTTATTCTTGTTCCCCCAAATGGCATTTTGATTTCAAGACTTTCAAAATTATTAAATTGTAACTCCAAAATTGACAAATGCCAACTTTTAATAATAATAATTTGTTGTTCACATCTTTTTTAATCATGTATTTTAAATTCCCAAACGCTTCTTATTATCCTTTAAATTAAAATATCATAAACTATGTAAAAGAAGAACAGTTGTTATTGTTATCGTCGACCATTGAGGCAGAGGGGGCGAGATTGTTCTTATTTTCCAGTGGCGCCATCTATGGCCAAGTATCCGACTTTTGCCAAATCCATACCCCACACCTGTTTATAGGGCGGACCCATTCATACATTCATTCATTCATCCACAGATCGTAATTTTGACCTGAACCAGAGAACGATCAATCTCCAATTCAGTATACCCCAGAGGTATAATTTGTTTGGGACTATGGATTACTTTGTGACCTGACAGATTTAACGTGCACCAGTCACCATTTACTACACACAGAGTTTTCACAGGCTGTATTCGAACTCCCGTCCTCACGAACGTGAGTCCAGTGTCCTGCCAACCAGGCTATCCCGGCCCAAGAAAAACAGTAAGTATTGGTTATGGGCACCATGAAGCCAAGTTTGCCAAATTCTGATTTACTCAAATCACCGGCTACCGATAATATACATAAATGCATCGAATATGACAATATCGTTAATATTATACAAAGAGATAATTATTGAACACGATATTATTATGAATGTTGCTAAATTTTATCTTGGTAAGAAAAATATTATTACCAAATATAGAAATTAGATTAATTGGTAAAATATCCCTATATATTTTTGACTATGCATAACGCTGTTAAAAATTGTTCTCATTTGTCATTGATGCTTGTGTTTGTGTGGGTGATATTTCGAAAAAGCAGTCGGCAACTGATAAGTAGGGTGAATAGAACTACAGTGAATAGACGCCCGAAACGTACATAAATTTTATATTAGAGTTTAAGATTTAGAAAAGTTAAGGATAAACTACTAGGTTTTAATATTAAGAAAAAAAAAATTATTTACAAAAAGTCTTTCGTCTAGGCGTGAAAATCTTAAATAAAACTAGCCGGCAATCAAAAGTCCATTTTAATTGCCGATCACACATGTTTTTTCAGTTGGATGTTAAGATTAATTTTCACTTTTTAATGTAAATGTACTCAATTATTTGTTATTACTCTTTCAGTTCTTTCACAGCGCCGTTAGATCAAAAATATTATTTTTTCAAATTTAATTTTTTCTTTAAAATTAATAATTCATCACTTAGATTTGTGTATTTATTTAATTAAGTGAAATTTTTAATAGTTAAAGTTTAGTTCATTTTGGCGGAAAAAAAAACATTACAAATAAAAGTCATTGACTCGCAAAAGAACTTCTTAATTACTAACAAAACCATATTCAATAATAGCAAATAAGTACACAGTTTAATTTTAAAAAAAATTCCTGATTTTTTTTTATTATTATTATTATTCATTTATTTATTTTTATTTTTTTGCAGAACTGGCATTGAGCCAATAAGTCAATTAACATTTTCTTCTGTTTAAAATGCTATCATATGTTGTACTGAATAACAAACCCTTTTTTAATGACAAATTCATCGCGATACCAGTTTTATCCAATTCTGAAAAATTAATCAAAACACCAAAGATCTGAAAGTACGAACTTATAAGAAGTGAAAAATAAAGTTAGTATCATCTGTGCAATATGGGTTTATACTTACTCTTTTTCTGATTTAAAATTTGGAGATACTTTGAAATTCTACTTATTTCAAAAGGCGAATCAGCTGGTCGCCGAAGATATGCTTCAGAATTAATAAGCATATTTTCTCCCGATCATTTTAGCGTTATCTACATTAAATCAAATAACTCAACTTCCAAAATTCAAAAAATAAATAAATAAGTAAATAAAATAAAAAAGTGTCTTATATCATAGAAATATTTGTAACAATAAGTTGGTTTCTGAACTCCTACATAATGTTTCCTCTCATGGCAAAAAAAAAAAAAAAAAAAAAAAAGACTTATTTACAACGCCATCTGAGCTACAAATTCGACAGAGTGGTAAATGAAAAATCGCAGAAGGTGGTCAACTCAAAGTGTAAAATTGTATACAAAAAGTATAAAATTTAGAAAAAACCCATTCAACATAGTCCATTCAACGCACCAGATATCGTTTGGAGAGCATATAGAAATTATATTAGTTATGTAAGGTTAATTGTTTTTGGAGGAGCGGTGAGGTTTGAGATAACACTGTTCAACAGGAAAAATGTCCTTTAAATGAAAATGCGCTTTTTTTTGCATATTTTTGACTGCAAATATAAAACCGTTAATTATTTTGTTTTGTTTACTACGCATGCATTTGGAAAAGAGTGCGCTCTTTTTTCAAAAGATTTCCATTTTAGCATGATGATTTTGCGTTTTTTTTATTTTTCACCCTAGATAACAATACTTAAGTCAGCCAATCAGTAATTAATCTGTATTTGACGAATAGACTACAAATTGAAAACAAATGTATTTTTATATTTACTTTATTTTAAGCAAATTGGCACACCATAAAAAGTGTCACAATATTTTAATTAAAAAATAGAAATATGATTAAAATTATCGTTTGCACTCTTAGCAGATGTTAAAAGTGTGCTCCCCACAAATGGCCGTGTTGTGGTAGTTGCATACGTATTTAATCATTCTGCGTTTCTTAGAGGAACAGAATAAAAAAATGTTTCGGTTCGTAAAAAGAAGCAGAAAAAACAACAACAAAAATACACACATTGACGATTATGATATTGACGCAGACCTCTGCATGTTTTAACTAATCATTCAATTTTTAGACGACGATTACAGCAAATCTAGAAAAGTAAGAAGTGTGTAGAAGTGTTTATCAATTTCGGATAACTCACTTTACTGGTCAAGAAAGTAATGTGAGTGAGATATTATTAGCGTTACAAGAACATCTCGAATTCGCCAAACTGATAGGGATCGGTTCTACGAGGGTTGCTATTTATATTTCTGGCCTAATAATGAAAAAAACAAATATGTAGGATCGAAATTGGTTTTATTGTTTTTCAAAATGATCTCCATGATGATCAATACACTTTTGCATGCGTTTGAACCAATTTTCAAAGCACTTTTTCCAGTCCGATTGAGGTAACTCCAAAACATGCGTTTTGAATGCATCAACCGCTTCTTCGGGAGTCGAAAATCGTTGTCCACGTAATTTATTTTTGATGTGTGGGAATAAGAAGAAGTCATTGGGTGCCAAATCAGGACTGTACGGCGGATGACCCATCAGTTCGATCTTTCCCTCCGTCAGAAATGCCTTTGTTTGAGTCGATGTGTGAGAGCTCGCATTGTCATGATGAAGAATGATTCGCCTGTTCTTCTGCTTTTTTCGAATTTCTCCGATGACTTCTGGCAAACAAATGGCCGTGTACCATTCAGAATTGATCGTCCTGCGTTGCTCTAACGCCACTGTTGCCACATGAACGTTAATGCCGAAGAAACAGGCAATCATTTGTTTTGATGTGCTTCTTCCTCGAACAACTTTTGTTGGTTTTGCCTCGTCTTGGAAGACCCATACAGTTGATTGCTGTTTTGTTTCCGGCTCATGTGCATAGATCCATGATTCGTCACCTTTGTAGATGTTATACACAGCCTTTGATGTACCTTGAACTTATTTTTCCAACACTTCCTTGCACCAATCGACACGAGCCTTTTTTTCAGCGTTTGTCAGATTATGCGGGATCCAACGCGAACAAATTTTTTTTACGCTCAAATGTTCACGCAATATTTTATTGATGCTAGTCATACTAATGTCCAAAGACGCCTCTATCTCACGGTATGTCACATGACGATCTTGCTTTATCAGTTCACGCACAGCATCGATCTTTTCTGGCACAACTACGGATTTTGGACGACCTGCACGGGATTCGTCCTGGATCGAACATGGACCACGATTAAATTCGTTATACCAATTTTTTACAGTGCTGTAGGATGGCGCTTTATCGCTGAATAAAGAATTAAGTTCATCGAAGCACTCTTGTCTTGACAATCCACGTCGAAAGTTATGAAAAATAATGGCACGAAAATGTTCACGATTAAATTCCATTTTTTGAAAGAGAAGAACTTTTCAATTTACTGTCAACAACACAAATGAAGCTATAATGGTAAATCGTCTGCTGAATTTATGTTTAAAAATATCAAACTTTCGATTAAAATCGTCTGCGGTCGCCTAGCAACACTTACTGTTGCCAAGGCCAGAAATATAAATAGCAGCCCTCGTATTACAGCGATTCTCAAATGGTGTTCTACAGAACCATAGGGTTCGTGGAAGAGGTAAATGGGTTTCCAGAGTTAAGACTTTTTTTTCATATTTTTGAAACCTGTAATTATATTTAGATCCAGTAAACAATATATTGTATACCTAATATTTGGGTTGTTTGTACGATATTATTTAAAGTAAAATGCTAATAAAGAGAAATAGATAAATTTTCTTCAAGAAAAAAAAAACGTAATTTTGCAAATAACAATGCATTGAATAAACTACAAAAAGAACACGCATTTATAAAATATTGGATTAGTATTTTGTATCGCGCTTTTCAAATCGAAATAAAATTAAATTAATTAATTAAAGTAAAAAATAAATAATAACTGTAATGTTAAAAAAAGAAATCTGTTTCCCTCCTATCAATTTTGAACTTTTATAGCAGTTCCTTTTAGTTTTCATTTCAACGAAAACCATAATTTCTCTTATTTTCAACCTACATTTTATACACGAGAAATAAATTTGTAACAAGACTGGAATCAGCTACAGGACTGTGAATTTAACTGTAGGATATAAAACTTAATTTAAGATTATTAATGATAAAATATTCGTCTTATTTCATTATTTTCAGTTTATACACCATAAACAAATTCGTAATAAGACTGTATTCAGGTCCAGGTCTGTGAATTTAACGATCAGATATAAAACCTAGTTCAAGATTATTAATGATAAAAGAAACAGAACAAAACGAAAACCATAATTCGTCTTTTTTCATTCATTTTCAGCTTACTTTTATGCACCAAAAACAAATTCCTAAGAAGACTGGATTCAGTTCCAGGACTGTGAATTTAACGATCGGATATAAAACATAATTTAAGATTATTAATAACAAAAAATGCCATTTTTGTTATAAAATATTTTCGAAATCAAACAGTCTGTTATATGTGAATATGTTTACAATAGTCGTTATATACTTGAATAATAAAATTGGGGTTCCGTTGAACGAATGTTGATCATTTAGGGTTCCACGGCCGAAAAAAATTGGGAACAGCTGGTCTATTTCACCAATGTTTAATTATCTAGAGTTAAAGGCACACTTTATCATCTATAGGCTAAAAAGGGCAAGCTCTCATTTACTATGAAACCGTCGCCAATTTGGTGACCATTTTAACTAATTATTGGGGATATTTTCGACTTATCTAACTTTCCGAAATTTCGTGACTTTTTATGTATTAAGATGTGATGTGGCATGACCAAGAATTCACTTCAAGCTTGGCGACATTTGGCCAATAAAAACTGTACGCGATGAATCATTTTGGCATCATGAAACAAGCACCTCTATTATCATTACTAAATCCCATAAATTCATCTAAATCACAGAAAAAAATTTAAATTTTTTGTACAGCATAATTCGACAACTTCTGAGCTCATAATAAATTAATGATGAAAGCTGCAATTTTTAATATTGTTTTTCCTGTAACACCGAGCTATATAAGACTGTTTTTTGAAGGCTCCGTCATAATATAAAATTATGCTTTCTTGCGAATATTATGCTATTTTTATAACTGCTGTGGGTTTTCATCTGTTACTCATGACTGTTTGGTCAAGTTTAGTAAACTAGCCCTGTTTACGCTAATTAGGATAATGGTGCAAAATGTCACTACGGAGAAAAGCCATAGTTTTGTGAAAATGAAAAGCGTTTGTGGTCTAATTTTTTTTAATATTTAAAAACTTACTCCAATACTGCATTACCTGGGCTCATAATAATTTAAAGAAACTGAGAATACGGCAGTTATTTAGATAATTTTCATCTAGGTGAGAAAATGTCGCTAAATTGGCGTTTTTTTTTTTTTTTTTAAGTAAATTAACTTTTAAAGTATTTAAGTTATTTGTCTGTTTTAAATCCCAGATAATTCTTAATGGCAAGATTATCTAGTTTAAAATCAACGCATTTCTTCAAGTGTATGGCACTTTAACCATTGTTTTTTTTTTACTTTCCTTCGTGACAAAGCTTCGAAAAACAATGTTAAGAACGATTGCGTTAAGGTGAGTTCAAAGCATGTTAAAAAAAATTAGAAAAAATAAATATCATTATTTATATTTAAAAATACTATTAAATATAATGTATGTCTACTTATAAAACTCAAGGATACTCAATTTTCAAAAAAAAGCTTTAGAAAATATGGTTCCTCTAGTTAACTAATTTAAAAATTTCTTTACTTTTTTGAAAGAGTAACTAAAGAAAGAAGTTTAAGCATTCGTCGTTAGAAAAGTAAATAAGGAAAAAAGTGAAGTTGAATTAAGGATTAATAAGAAAAAATTTCAACTTTTATGCAGTCTGTCTATTTTCTTCAGTTTTTAATTAATACTTAACGAATCAAAAAATATATAGCCTTTGATAAATTAAAAAGTTGAAAAGATATAAAAAAAAGGGTACGTATTGCGTAATTTTTTTTATTTACTAACTAAAGAAAAAAATGTTTAAATTTGAGATTTCATGATACACAATTTTTAACGCTATTTTCAAATCTAAATCTCAATAAAAAATATTTTTTGTGCAAATATTAAAATAAACGTAAAAAGTTTGAAAAAAAAATATTAATTAATTCTTTGAAAGTCAGGTTGCAACTTATTTTGCGTCTGTATTAGGTATTATATTTTAGCTGACTCAACTGCTGCAAATAAATCTTACAAACTCTTTAAGAAATGCATTAAAAAATATGTAAGTAAAAAGGAAAACTAATCATTAAAATATTTTTCTGAATTTGTGTCTTCGTTCATAAAAAAAAGTTCAGAAATAAATTTCTTCTAAAAATCCCCTTCATTCGCTGGTAGAAAGAAAAGAAAATACTATCGAAAAGTTTTAATTTTATTTTTTTTATCGTTTGCTCATTTTGAGCATTGCAGTCATCATCAAATTATTTTACTTTTTATGTTCTATTTGTATTTTTAATCGATTGAAAATTTTTCGTCCTCTTTCCCCTACCCATCTTTGCAACTTTTTTTCGAAATGCCTAATCGATTAAAAATAAATGCATAGGTATTTTGCATTCATTGAAATCGATTTTAGAACTATTTTCGCTTTGATAATGGAAAGCTAAGAAAATTTTTGAGATAAGAAAAAAAGCAGAAGAATATATAAGTTGAAACGGAGAAGAAACTCGTCGAAAAGGGGAACTGAGAAGCGTAAGAAAATATAACATCAGTAATGAATAAATATGCGACCAGAAGGCGCTCGCGTCGCGTTCTTGTCTTAAAACTCTCTCTTCGCTTCACTTTGCTAACTCAGCTCCTTCTTCTGTTTTTGCTTTTTATTAATGACTTAAGGAGGGACGCTTTGCCCTGCGTTTGCTTTCAATAATCCAAGCAAAGAGGAAGGCTTTGTGCAAATGTCATTAGAATCTAGACGAGTTTTATGTTAAAATCACAGCCCTAAGTGTGGTGGGAGGTAGGCGAAGGGGCGAAGGTAAAAAATTCGAAATGCTACAAAAGGATTAGTTATGTTCTCTCGATGCAAATTCATTCACACGAGCGCGGGAAAGACATATTTAGGAAACAAAAAGAAAATACAACGAAAAAGAAAAGCGGGAATACTTGAAACGGAAGCAAAATTTATTATAAAAAAGCGATGAGATACGTAAAAATACATACATACATAAGGAATGGAACATTTTTGTTTGACTATATATTAGTTTGCCTCATTTTTTTAATCTTTTGTTTTTCCTAACCGCACCCAGCGCTAAGGGATTTTGTTTTAAGACATTTAAACATCTATGTGCTTAAATCATCAAGGAAGGAAATACACTTCCAAATGGAAAAAGAAGTTGAATAAGTTGAAAAAATGCCATTTTTTGAATCTTTATT
This sequence comes from Parasteatoda lunata, assembly GCA_949128135.1. Taxonomy (NCBI): domain Eukaryota; kingdom Metazoa; phylum Arthropoda; class Arachnida; order Araneae; family Theridiidae; genus Parasteatoda; species Parasteatoda lunata. Next base: position 32,781,217 of record OX421979.1, read on the forward strand.
TCTGATCTTTTAAGCTTTAAGTGAACAACTGTTGTTCGCTTTTTCTTGTTTTTTTTTTTATTTTTATTCTCTGAGCGTGATGGAATAAAAGAGTGAGGCGAAAAGAGCCATGTAAATGTTTTAATCAAATGTTCTTTTTTTTCCCTTTATAAAAGCAGACGATAAACATTCCGTTCCCGCCGAAAATATGATTTTTAATGAATTTGAATTCGTAAGCCCTTTTCTTCAAATGGACTCTTATTTCTGTGAGCTTAGAATTGTTTTAAAAGAGCACGCAAGTTTTATTTTACTTGAGGAGTCATCAATAAATTGAGTTATGCAAACGAAAACTTTTGATTTTAATTCCCGCCTTTTATTTCGATGAAAACTGTATCTTTTATTTCTTTTTTGTTTTATCGTTTGCAAACGCTTTTAGATTAATTGTTTGGAACTTAGGGTGCGGCGTATTTTTAATAAAGAGAACACATTTAAAGTTTAGCCTATTATTATTGGAAAATGATTGTTAGAAGAGTGTTTGATTTATGTAATTTAAGAAACGACTTTCTCTCTTATATTCACGTGGTGTTAAAGAGATTCCAAAATATTTTTAAAGGATTATAAGTTTTTAAGAGATTCATTTGAAGTAAGAACTCAGCTTTTAAAAAGTTGTTGCTTTAAGTAAGTTTTTGATCATCGTTTTCAAATATAAAATAACTCTGATCCAGAAACAACTTTAATTTTTTTCGTAAAACTTTTCCTATAAATTCGAGAGAAAAAAACACTTTGTTAATTCTAATGCATATTTAGGTAAAAACACTTCTCTCTGTAACTGTATTCATGGGACGTAGATTTAATTAAAATTTGAATAATCTTGCTTTTTTTTAATGTAAGTTCAATGAAATACTTTTGAAATGATTTTTTCGAAGCTTACGGGTCTCATTTTATTTTAGCCCTTCAAATATTTCCGAGTGGTTGGTATTATTAAAATGAAAAAATTAATAAAATCTTAAGAATCCATCAAATTAATTTTTAAGGTACATTTAAATCCGTTTTCACAAATTATAAACTAGTTTCACAAACCAGAATTTCACAAATTATATGAATTTCGTTAAAAAAATGTATAAATACTTATTGTTTTACGTGTCTTAGCTTCTGGTAATGAATTGTCTTTAAGTAAGGGCTTAAAAGCACATGCGTATCAAGTGTTTACGATATTCTGTTATAGCTATTTCAAACTAAACTAATTTCGTGAGGCCCCCGGTTTCGGTTCTTGTTATAAGTTCTTCAATAACAACTACGTATGTGTTACCGTTAATCGCTAAAATCCATTTTTAACGCGTAGATACCAATAGAAATACAAAGTGTCTATGAGCGTCCGATATTTAACATTCGTACTAGTCATTTTGCTTTATTATTTACCATTCATATTTCTGTTAATTCTGTCAATTGTATTTATTGTACTTTCACGATCCTTTAATTTCGCAACACAAAGCAAAATTATACGCCTGCTTTTTATTGAAACATTCTATTAAAACTCGTTTTTTTCGAAAAGTATAGCAAACTATAACGAAAAATAGTTTATAGCATTCACAACACATGACTAGATTCACAAGTTCACAGGGTGCGTAGCCAAATCTTTCAACAAAAAATAAGCACTTTTTAAGTACTTTTCAAGCACTCAAAAAATATTTTTAAGTACTATATATATTAACAAAATGCAAAATAACTTTCAAGGACTTCACATGATCATGATAAAAAATATCTAGTTTTTGACAAAGAACTCTTTTCTTGATTATATTAGCCATTGAAAAATGATCAAGAGATTTTTCGGTTCAATTTCAGAAGGTGGAAAATGAAGCTTGAAATTGAGCTTTCATACGCCACAGACCGAAGGTACACTGAAATATATTGTGGTTGAATGAATTGTGAAAATGTTGAATAGAACAATGTGAAAAGCACGCTTTTGCAGAATATAAAGAAAAAATTTATAAGGTAAAAAAAAAAAAAAATCTCATTTTTGAAATGGGAAAATCAAGCTTCTTTTAAAAACACCCAATGAAAAAAGCACCTTTAAGAGCTTTTAAAAAACAAAAATTGAAAATAAGACTCTTAAAGCACTTTTTAAAAACGCTACCCACCATAAAAGATTTTCTAAAAAAATAGCTATATGAACGAAACTTTAATTTATTAATTTACAAAAATAATTTATAAATGTAATTTATAAATATGATTTATAATCATAATTATTAATAAACTAGGAGGCTTCGCCCCCTACTCGCTGGCGCTGCCAACCCCCGGAACTGCTTTCGCAGTTCATTTCGGATTGCGCTTTGCTCACTCATTGGATACGTTCTTAACGTCTAGCTTTTGTATGCTTTTTTGAACACTGAAGTTCCGAAAACTTTTCACTGCAGAAAATTATAAACCTGTACATTTCAATATTAATTTGAAATTGCAAACAGTTCACATATTTTTCTTAATCACATTTTTTGTAGCATTTCTAATTGTTCTCCGTTGATATTGCTCTTCTGGAGTTTCATTAGAGCGGCTCTCTCTTCTTCGTAGATTGTTATATATCGTACGTAGATTATTTAGATGTATTTAACTCATAACTAATAATATAACAAAACGTGGAATAGTAAAGCGCCCAACTAAAAATAAAATAGCAATAGCATAACACTTCTTATTTCTGCCAATGAAAAGGATCTATTTCAGAACTCAAAACCAACCAACCGTTTTTTTCTCGACGACAATCGGAGATGTGGTACACTCATATTCGGTAAGAATCGAAGACAAATGCTATTGTGTTTATGTAATGAGTTCACAACTTCTTAATTATGTGGATAAATACGAAAAAAAATCTTAGAATCGTACAAAACGCCTACAATTAAAAATGAAAACTGTTGCCAACGCGAGAAAAGAAATATCATCGGTTTTATTGATACATACGTACGCATTAGCGTTTTATATAATATAGATGATCCCTCAATTGCTTAAATCATAAGTTATTCGGTCTACATCTATATTTATATCTTTCAACCTGTCAATTGTTTTAAGTAATTGTTTAAAGTCCTGATTCATCCACCTTTATTATTTATTTATTTTTACTTTATTTGTTGAATAATTTCATACCCTCAATTTGGTAGGGCACAACTAATAAAATTATGAGCAGAAAAATTATAAAAAAAAGACCTACTCTGCAGTGCAATTGATAAAAAAAACGGAAGTGTTTCACGGAAGAATTGCACTTGTGTTGTTTTTCAATTACATGGCAGTATTCAAATTCTGTTGAAAAACAAGATGGAAAAATGAAGAATTTTTAGAACCTATACTTCTGACTTTCTTTAATGGACAGTAAATATTTCTGAGCGTTTATGCTAAATATGCACACTTTTTCTCAACGTTTAACAAATTTGTGCGTACAATTAAGGTAACAGAACGATATTTTGAAGATTAAAAATCGGAAAGAATTAGGGTCAAAAATATCGATATCCTTAAAAAACTTTCAAAATAATTGGAAACCTTGGAACAATATAGTAGTTAATCATATTTTACGAAGATTAAATTTTTACGTCAAACTTTTCCTCAGTATTGTTTCTAAATATATTTTCTTATAATTTCTAGAACATCCACATAAAAGTAGATAAAGATAGAAAAACATACAAGTAGTATAACAGCCCAATGCACGAAAACATGTTATTTGTAAGTAGTAAAAATCACTATGTTTTTCATCAGAAATATTCTCAAGAACAATTTAAATACATGGCTTATCATTATATTCCCAAACCCCTTTAAATTTAAAATGTAACCAAAATACATATATATATAGTCTATCAGGTCGAAACTTATTTTATTTGCAAAACGCAAATTAAGTTTTTTTATAATTTCATGAAATAAATAAACAAATAAAATTAATTATTAGGACGTTCACAGTAAACACATGCACTGATTTTAAAACCAATAAATTTTTAAAAATATTGATAAATGTTTGTTTACATAATAGAATATGTAATTAATATTTGTCAGATTATTCCAGTTGTTTAATCAAAGGATAAACGCGGACTGCAAACTTTTTTTTTGCACAAGCATCATTCTAGAAATTAAGGACTACTCAATTTTTTCCCCTAAAAAAAAGCGTTAATAAATTGTGACATTTAATTAGTGTTTTTTATACACTTTTTTTTTTTCTCTTTACTGATGAGCTTTAACTTTTTATTTTTGACAAATCTCATAGGAAAATATAATTATTCAAGTACTGTAACATTGTATCTTATGACTTAGTAAAAAATAATAAAAAAAGCGAATTTATATTATAAAATAAAGTAAGAAAATATCTTTTTATCCGGTTCAACACGCCCTCCGTACAAACAAGCTGATAAAAGGTATTGACAAGACTTATGTAAACAGCAATAAAAATGCTTTGATGCGGCTAAAAAGGCAGAAAGGGGTATGTGTACAGGTAAACATGGGCAACTTTTCTCCCAGCATGCATTACGTTAGCGCCCTTGAACATAACGCTATCGCTCTCCAACCACACCTACCTCTCATTGGATAAACAACTCAAAATTTCACTTTTTTTATGAATGGAATTTTTCTTTGTGAGTATTTGTGGTTGCGTTGTTAAAAAGTTGCAGGGCAAAGAAAACTATTTAACTTTTAAGTAACAAATATTGACTGTAGATCGTCGTATTTAAAAGCTGTAAAGAGCAAAGGATGTTTTCAGATTTATTTTGAAAAAATTGTAAGATGAAGGAAACGATTTTACCTTTTTTCCTATCATTTTGAATGCACCTACAAACGATATTTATATTTTGAATCTAGATCACCATGAGTCATTTCCGCGACTCGGAGCTTTTGAAAATTTAACTTTAGAAAAATAAACAATCGTTTGGCAACTCTATCAGAAAAGCAATCGTTTCTTTCAGAAACAGAAGCTGCAAAAAAGTTAAAATCTTAAAGAATAATAAAATACGATTCACGATTTTTTTTAAACTTGGGAAATATTTTTATTGTATCTAGTTAACTAGTTCTGCTTAAAATGCACCAATCATATTCTCAATTCGTTGAAAATTTTCGGAGCGAGTTTGAAAATTCCCAAGTCAAGAAAATTTGACCCCTCTTTAAAAGCTGTCAAGAGCGAACGATAATTTTTAATTTATTTAGAAAAAAAAAAGCCGTAAAATGAAGAAAATGAATTTACTTATTTTTCTTCCGACAATCAATTTGAATGCATCAGCAAACGATATTTACACCTTGACTAAAAAGTTCTCATACAACTTTTGAAGCACATTAAAAAATTATATAAGTGTTACTGTTGTCCCAACTCCTTACAAGCAATTTAGTCTAAGATATATAAGCTATTTCAAGCTTATATGTTATACTACTTATAATTTCTTAAGTGTCTGCTAAGATAAAAAGGTAGCGGGGGATGAAAGAAATTCTTTCGCATTGGGGGGATGTGCTGGTCTTTTCAGATGCCAAACAATTTGTTTTACAGTGAAGTCTCAACCCCCAAATGATTGAAAATTGGAAATTTCTATTGATAACATCAATGAGAACCAGTGGCGTAAATAACACCCCCGCGGAGCAGAGGGGGGCACACTAACCAGAGATAATACACTATATGATACGGGTGCAGGTTCGCCAGCTCTTGATGTACAGCCTGCTGTCGCACTTGAACATTAAAATAATAATAAAAATAAACTATTATAATTTATTTTGCAAAATAAAATAAAAAACGGAAATTTTGAATTCCGCATTTAAAACCTTTAATTTATTGTATGCAGCAAATCTAAATCAATGTAGTTTTTCGATCGCTTTTGTCGGTGGTTATCACTACGAATTTCCATAGTTTTGAAAATACAAATGTTTTTAGTACGACAAAATTTAGATGAATTTTGAATGTGAATTTTGAACTTTACATGAATTTTGATCTTTTGTAATTACTTTTGAAGCTCTTTACCATTCAAACTTAATCTAAGTGACTTTTCCATCGTGCCTTAGAAGGCTATATTGTTGGATTTTGATGTGTTTCCAAGAACCTCGATCCTTTTAATACGATATTATAAATACTCGATAATTTCGAATTGAAAATTAGTAATAACTTTTGACGTGCTTTATTTGCTTCAATTTTATCGTAAATCTAAGCTATTTCCCCCTCTTTTTTTTCAGGCAATACGCACTTCTACATGGTTTTGAAAATTCCAATATTTTTAAAATTTATTAATTCGACACTCGAATCGGGCATTTACAATGGGCACTTTATCTCCGCTGATTTTATCAAGAATCTAAGAGTTATTTATTTATTTTTTTACCGTTCTTGCAACAGTTATTTTTCACGATATTTCCAAAGTACTGATATTTTAATCCAGGGCTATAACGACTTGTGACTTTCGAATCAAGCATTTTAATTATCACTTTTGACGTGCTTCAATTGTATCAATTTAACTCGTAAATCCATATTTTTTTTTCCAAATTTTTTTTATCTTGATATTTTTAATACAATATATTACAAAACATGAAATTTAAAAGTGACTGTTTAAACTGCGTACTGTTTTTAAACTTAATTTCTTATTTTTTATTGCTTAAAAGAATGATTTAAGATTCATTAAACAGTCCCGAGAGTTCAAAATATGTATGGGGGAGGGGATATTTCTGCTTCCAACAAGATGGTGCTCTTACTCATACCTCTCGTGTGGCTTATGAGTGGTGCAGCAAGCATTTAGTTGACTTTTTATTGAAGAATAAATCCCTCCCCCCGATCTGAACCTGATTGATTATTTTGTTTGGTTATGTATTCACTCCTAACTTAATAATTATAAAATTCCCAATCTGAGCAAATTCAAAAGACATGGTTGGAAATGCCAATGGGAAACTTACGTGCTGCATGTAGTGATTTGATACGAGATTTAAGCTCGTTAGGAAAGTAAAAGTCTGTATCATTCCAAAGCATTTATTGTGAAGGTATTACTTTAATTTAATACAAAATAATAAAGATTACTACTTTAATTAATAAAGATTACTACTTTAATTTAATACAAAAAGTCTTTGCATGCTGAAAGGTTTGATGGATTTCAGGTTTGAAATCCATCAGGAAAGGATGAATTTTTGGTTTGAAGAAATTTGGGTCTGTTAACGGATCCTTCACAAAATAATTTATCTTTTAATCGGACGCTTTACAAATTTGTTTATCTTCATTATTGTTTTGTTAATCGAATGAACCCTTCCGGTGGATGGAAGAAAGATGGTTCGAGACAAACTAAGTTACCCTAAGTTTAAATTCCAACTGTAGTATTCTAAGAGAATATTTCTACTTTTACAAACATCGTGTGCTCATTCTCATTAATATTAAATCATAATTTTTTTTTTGTGAATAAATAATTGATCAATTTATGTTTATTCATAAAATTAATTAATAGAATATTATGTGAATAAGAATTTATTTCTAGCAATTTTTTAAATAAAATATTATAAATTTAAGAATTGTTTAAGTTTACTTAATGCGTAACACTTTAAAAGTGATACATTACTAAGTTACATTATTTAAAATATGTCAATTGAAATTATTAAAAAAGTGAGTGATTTTGTTTCCATTATTCGTCCGAAATAAATATTCTGTGTTGAGCAGTATAGGCTAAATATCAAATATTTGTATGCTGCATCTCTAATTTAGTAGCAGCAATTGTTGAGCAGAATCTTGTATCCATTTACAATTTAAAAACTTGAAAAGGTTTTTAGCAATTTTGGCAATAACAGGATCCTATTTGCACAAATTCACAAAAGCAGGACCCTGGTTGAAAGAATGTGACTTAACGCTTATTTTATATTCAGAAATTATGAATAGTTTTTTTCACAATTTTACAAAAACAGGACCTTTCCCAAAATGTCTGGACAGACCCCTGGCATGGTTTATGTTGTATTACTATAATAAAAATTTGAAAGTGTATAAGAACTTATTGGTTACCATGTATAACTTCATTATTTATTTTAACTTAGTCTGAAGAGCGTTTGAGTTTAAAAATGACAGCAGTTATAGAACGTTCGAATCCAATGTTGATGAGATAAATACTATTTCGCGATGATTGATGACTCTAAATACATGCGAGTATTTCTCAGAAACACGGACTTGGTTTCTCTCATTCGATAGCAAACTTGCATTCCTACGTGGCAACAGAGTAAAAAGACCAGTCTTTAGAAAGTAAAAATAATATGGAAAAATAATTGATATCACTTCAGTTCCAAGAAAGTACGACATATGTTACTAACCTGCCCGTTTCTTCGAGTTTACTGCGTGCGCCAGTTAGGGACAATGTCCCTATACACATAATCGTGCTTCAACAAAAGGGTTAAAGCAGGGGTATGTCCAGATATTTTGTGAAGGGTCCTGCTTTTGTAAAATTGTGAAAAAACTATTCATAATTTGTGAATATAAAATAAGCGTTAAGTCACATTCTTTCAATCAGGGTCCTGCTTTTGTAAATTTGTGCAAATAGGATCCTGTTATTGCCAAAATTGCTAAAAACCTTTTCAAGTTTTTAAATTGTAAATGGATACAAGATTCTGCTCAACAATTGCTGGTACTAAATTAGCGATGCAACATACAAATATTTGGTATTTAGCTTATACTGCTCGACACAGAAGATTAATTTCGGATGAATAATGGAAACAAAATCACTCACACATGGAAACAAAATCACAAAATAATTTCAATTGACATATTTTAAGTAACTCAACTTAGTAATGTATCACTTTTAATGTGTTATGCATTAAGTAAACTTAAACAATTCTTAACTTTATAATATTTTATTTAAAAGCTTGCCAAAAATTAATTTTTATTTAGATAATATTATATTAATTAATTTTATAAATAAATATAAATTGATCAATTATTTATTTACAAAAAAATTATGCTTTAATATTAATAAGAATGGCACACGATGTTTGTAAAAGAAGGAATGTTTTCTTAGAATACTACATTTGGAATTTAAACTTAGGGAAACTTAGTTTGTTTCATACCGTCTTTAAATACAGTTACTCCAAAAAATAAATATAAGTGATTTAACATTTTAACTTACAAGAACGTGAAATCAATGAGATCCCTGAGCTTGTTTCTTTGCAATGAGACGGTTCCATCTGGGGGTAATCGGATACAAGGATACATTACAAACATTAAAAAATTTATGTCACTACCTTTGGGGGCCCCTTTTTATTAAATGAATAAAATTTTAATGGAACACAGATATTTTTAATTTGGGGCATAAACCAAGGAATTTAAATTCAGTTTCAATGAAATGAGCGGCCCGGTACCCTTTGATCCACGGACTGGGGGTTGGGGAACACTGCGTTAACGGACCCAAATTTCTTCTAAAAAGACCCTTGGTTAAAGATTAAACATAATTCGTCTTTCTACTCATATTTTCATAAAAACTACATAAAATTATTCTAATAATTCAAAAACTTTACGAAAAAGATATAATAGTAACATAGATAAAAGCAAAGCATTCCAGTAACAGCCCATTGTGGGCCATGGTGTATTAGAGCTTAAGGCGCCACAATTTCGGAACCACGATGGTGACAGTGTGGTCAGTATTGCGCACCAGTAACATAAATAATAATAATTATTTATAAAAACAATGATTACTGAAAACCATTCTCCCATAACTGGTACCTGTGTCTCGATATAAGCGCAAGTTAGTCTGTATGTATGCTGGCTAATAACTTGTGAACAGGAGTACCGATTTACAGTTTGTAAATTTTCATGGTGCGATTTGTAAATAATCATGTATGTTATCACTATTTTCCGTCGACGCGTAGTCTGGGTGCAATATAAAAAATTCGAAATTTTACTGTTGAGACCCTTTGTGGTAGATTTTAACTTTCCTTAATATCTTTTAAATAATTTATTGATTGGCACAGCGGTTTTTGGTGCCAATCAATCAGGTGATCAATATTTTTTATTCCTCTACTTTTTAGTCGTTCGCTTGAAATATAGAAAACTTCTTTTTTTCATCGTTTGTTTCTCAACGTGCCCCCTATTCAAAGAAAAAACATCGTTTTGAACTGTTTAAGAAAATAGAAGCGGATGAAAATACTAATTAAATCTTGGAAATAAAATTAATTAAAGCTTAGAGTTTAAATTACCTAATTAATTTCGAGATTATTGTTTAATTACCTATATAAAGCTTACAGTTTAAATGTAGAAATAAAAACTCGAGCTAAAAACGAATACGCTGGCTAACATTTATAACAATTATAGAAATACTCTATTTTGCTGTCACAGTTAATTTTAAAATATATATATATGCTTGTCCAAATGGCATTTCATTTTCGAGACGTTAAATTTGAAAAACTCTTTATACTAATACTAATCTACCCAAATAATGATAATAAGTATTTTTAACACATTCGAATGGTATATAATTTACCTGTAAATGAAAATAATGAAATTTATAAGAATAAACCAAAGATTTAAAGAACTGGTTTTCAAACAAATTGGTCCATTTTAATTGCCAATTAAACGCATAGTGTCAGATAATATAAAGATTAATTCCACCTTTATAACGCAAATAATCAATAACTTGGTCTTTCTTATTTCAGTTTTTGAACAGAATTGAAAAAAAAAATTTTTTTTAAACTTTATTTTTTGCTTTAAAATGTATTATTTACCTTTTTAGGTTGGGTATTAATTTAATTGAATGAGATTTATAAAAGTAAAAGTTCATTTCGTTTTGGCAGGAAAAAAATGCATTATATTTAAAGTCATTGAATCGCATAAGAACTTTTTAACTACCAACCCAACAATTTTCAATAATAGGAAATAAGTGCACAGTTTGACTTTAACAAAATCCTTCAAAAGTGAAATTGAGATAAAAAAAATTTTTTTGTTTAAAATGTTTGTATTGAACAACAAACACTTTTTTAATAACAAATTCACCACGATACCAGAAAAAAAATGCCTCAAAACAACCTAGTGCTTACATAATGCCTCAAAACGACCAAGGTTTTTAAGTACGAATACATAACAGGTGCAAATTAAAGCCAGTTATCACTTGTGCAATGTAAGTTTATACTTACATATTGTTTTGATTTTTGACTGTATGATTTTGAATCTTGATGAACTTGAAATTTTACTTAGACTCCTAACAAGTCATGATTGTCTAGGAGAACACCTGCATCGTATAGGTATTTATGACCACTCTCAGTGTCAACTGTGCGGTTCTGGAGCACCAATGAATAGAGAGCACCTCCATTGCTGTAGGAGGCTCCACAGACTGGACTCGGAGACAGCAAGATATTGGCGTGCGAGAGAGCTTTTGGGAAGATGACTTCGGTCTTTTGTTATTCTCTACTTTTATTGTTCTTTTGTGTTATTGTTTGTTTTCCCTGCCATTGGAAATATAAAAAAAACTTATTTAAAGAGGCAAACCAGCGGATTTTCGAAGGCGGCTGGTTTTTAATAAAGGCTACCCTAAAGTTTGTGCTAGAATTTAATTTTGTGATATTTGCGCAATAAAATATAACACCGAAAAGACTGCTATAACGGGTCAGCTTACAATTCAGAGTTATTAAAAATAGATTCCTACACGAAAGTATAATGGGATTTTCATTTGATAACGAATAGTTTAAGCACTGTTGAATGTTTCTTTGGTCAAGTAATTTCTTATTTTGGAGATCAGAATAGAATTTGACGAATTTTTTCTTTTGGTTAAATTTTATGTAAGTTAGTCTGTAACCATTCACCCTTGAACAAGGAAATTGAGTATGGGAATTTTAAATTAAAATTTCGTTTATGTCCGTAAAACCGCGGAGGCTTTTTACCCTATATTGTGTATACTAGTAAACCTTTGCTGTTATATGATTCAATAAAAAATTAAATATATGTCATCAAAAAATTTGATTTTCTAATCAATTCCTTTAAGGAGTTTTGGGACACCCTATAAAATATAGTTATTTTCCATTTATTACCATTGGGCAAGTTCAGTGGAATCAGAGACGTCCTTATCTTCACTCCTGTAGTTGATGTAACACTGAACAACAAATTATTTGTAATAATACGAGGTTGTCATTTTTCTTGCGTATACAAAGAAAAAGGAAAATAAAATTTAAAGAAAATTTACTTTATTTAAAACATTTGTTTGACAATCGTTCTGTTTTTAATGGCAGTGATGCCCAACTGGTATTCCACGGAACCCTAGGGTTCCGTGGAATTATTTAAGGGGTTCCGCAAGTTATTATTTTTTATGTCCAGTGATGAGATTATATTTATATCCAACCTACAAATCATAATTTATTTAATCTTTCAGTTGCTTTTATGAAACAATTTCAAGTAAAATGACAAAGAAATGGAATTTTTAAAAAGAAAATAAGATATTTCTAATAACAACATATTGACCAAAGTATAAAAGAAACAAGCATTTATAAAATATTCCATTACCATTTATTACCATTCCTCCGTTAATTTTTCTTTTTAGTGCACAGTTTATATTTTTTAAATCAGTTCTAGTTCGATTTTTTACTTTGTAGTCTAATTTTTAGTTCAATATAGATTAATTTTAGTTCATCAAAATTAAGCATCATTGGCGTGAATAATAGTATCAGGATTTTCTTCGATTCTCCTAAATAAATTAGAGTAACATTTCTAATTAATAATTTTGCTTTTTAATACTTTGCTTTTTTATTCATGACGTGGAGTGTTTTTGCCTAAAGGTGCTTATTATCGATTTTCGTTTTTTAAAAGCTCTTAAAAGTGCTTTTTTCATGGTGTGTTTTTTTAAAGAACTTAATTTTCCCTTTTCGAAAATGAGATAATTTTTATTTTTATTTTCCATGTCTATTTTCGCTGCATATTTTGCAAAAGCTTCATTTATATAGTGAGTAAAAATATTTTTTGAATGCTTAAAAAGTACTTAGAGATGCTTATTTTTTTGTTGAGAAATTTTACTACGCACCCTGTTATTTTAATTAGTATTTCATACCAAAATAATTCAAGCTTCATTTTTGTCAATATTATATAGATTTTTTACGTTTCTCTTATACGAATATGTACTATTACTATATGTAGGGGAGAGTGGGGTCAATTGTAACAGGGTACGATTGTAACAAAGCAAAAATTTCGAGTGTCGGGTTCTAGATTTGGTTCCTAGGTGGCGCACAAGGTGTATTTAATAAATCTGCATGGACACCCCTGCTGGCAACCATTTTTATGTACTTATGAAAGAGTTACATCACAAAAGATATTTTAACGCTACGTAAGTACTTTTTTTTGGTATTAGAATATTATATTGTAACAAAGTAATTTTGTTTAAACAAATAAAAATTATTAACCGAATATGTAAGTGGACACCTTAATTAACATTTCAAAAAAAAAAGATTAGTTTTGTTAATTAACTAGCATTGTTTCTAACAAATGAAGCTGAAATGGCGTCTTGGGGACGATTGTAACAATAAGTAAAAGGACGAATGAAACAGCTGAAAATAAATAATCTTATGTTTACAAACCATTACTCAACTCTTTAAGAACCACCAATAGTTTCCTATATCATTTATATTATGTTGCATGTGCATTATTTTATTTGTCACCTTTCACGGCATAAATTAAAATTTTTAACCCCAGTTAAAAGTTTAACCCTTTAGGTCCCTGCTCATTATTATTTTTACTCCTAAAATATCACTACTATTTTGATCAATAATAAAAGATATCACAACTATGATAATATGTATAATTGACTATGTTTTAGTTGAAAATATGAACTGTTACAATTGACCCCGTAAGTGGGGACAATTGTAACAAGTGCACGACTGTCAAAAATTGTTAATAACTAATATAATAACATTTAAAATGAGGTGTTTATTTTTTTTTCTAGTAGAGGATAGTCTACTTTACTCGTCTGTCAATTAATACTAATAATATATTAGATTTTTTGTTAGTTAAAAATAGTTAAGTAAAAAATGTTACAATTGACCCCATTCTCCCCTACTATTCTCTATTAATTTAGCTTATCAGTACATAACTTTTTTTTTTCAATTTATGATTTAAATTGCTTAGTTTTTATGATGCGCGTTTTAAAAGCATAACTATAAACCAAATGGTTTCAGATAAATTCAGAAATACTTATTTAGTTACGCAGTTCACCTATGGTACCATATATATTTTAATCATTGAGTTTGTTTTGCATAACAAATAAAAAAAGTTAATAAAGAACGTACATTTTAATTCCTTTTTATTATGTGAGCTATAAGCTGGAAAACAACATCGAAGTTAGTTTTAAAATATTTGATTAAAAAAAAACGGAATATCTGCAATTTAATATTTATCAACGCGAGCTCTAAGCTAATAAGTTTTCGCTCATCCTTATCAATAGTTCATAGTAGAATTCCTCACGATACGAACTATCAGCATACCAATTTCCATTCCTCGCGTTTGGATGGTTTCGGAGTCTGGAGAACATTGGACAGACATTTGTGTTTATATTATGGGTATTAAAAAATCGGAAACAGTCAAATATATCAAATGTATATCAGATTGAAGAAGGGAAAATAGATGCATTAAATATTTTTTAAATGCTATTCAATGGGTACCAAACTCGATCTTCCACCCTCACTGTACATTCATTTGTGTTTTATTCGCATTGTTTTTGTTTCAATCTATTACGAATAATTATGATTAGCAAATAAATATAGGGGATATTTAAATATGATTTTCAACAATATTATAGGAAAAATGGAACTAAACTACTTAATAGTACTGATTCAAATACTAAGGAGCAGCTAGTTCAGAATTGAGCTCTCCTTAGCACTGTTCATTGACATTTCCAATCAGGGATGGGCAAACTTTTTTGGTCGAGGACAAAAAACCGAAGAAAAAAAAGTTTGGTGGTCTAAGTAAAATTTTCTAAAATAAAAAAAACGATAAACAAGTTTTAATTTGAATATTTAATGAGATGAATGAAATTGCGATTTCATTTTTAAAAAATCCATACATTGAGGTTCCAAGTGAGATGTACTTATTTTAAGGAAAGAGGCTAAATGTTTGTCAGTTAGTCTACTTCTGAAATTATTTTTACTAAGGTTCATAGTTGAAAACATTTGTATACATATATAATATGAAGCAAACATAGCACTGATTTTCTGCGCATGAGATATTAAATTTGGGAAATTAGCTTTTGGTAATGATTTGTAAAACTCAAACTTTGGCATATTTAGAAAAAAAACTGCTTCAGATGGAGCAAATCTACGGCTATTCCATAAAGAAACTCTGTTTTCAACATTTTACCAATTGAAGCTGTCTGTGCTAGCTATTTCCATCAATTTATGTTTTGTAGAACAAAAATAGAGAAAGTAAAAAGGCCATCAGTACTTTGTTAAAAAAAAATAGCTTTAAACAAAGTAAACAAGAAAATGAATGTATATTGTTTATATTCGCCACGGATTGACAAGTTAAAATTCTATCCGAGGGCGTGATTAAACCTTCCGGCGGGGAACAGTTGGCCCGCGGGCCGTAGTTTGCCCATCCCTGTTTCGATCTATGGGTTTCAATGCAACTCCCAATTCCCCTTCAAGCTAGTATTCATTGTACTAGATAACCCAGTAATTGCGAAATTTGTTAAAATTAGGTGTTAATGGATTAATCGGTTCCGTCAAAAATTTGAACCATACTATAAAAAATTACAAAATTACTGAGGCGATATAAAAATGTGAATGCTTTATAATTAAACAAGATTTTTATCCTTATTAAGTAAAAATAAAAAGTAATAACTATTTCTACCTTTTTTTATATGGAATTACATTCAAATAAATAGGGTTTATCAATATGGTCAAATTTTTTTTGATTTGCTTAAATAATTCCCAATAATTTTAAGATGGTCAAAGTCTGGATTCGGATTCTTTAACTTAAATATAAAGGAAATAACCAGGCTATGAAAAATATGGTACCAATACCTGTCAGGAATGCTATTTTAAACTTGAACCTCTTAATGTTACGTATTTCACTGTCTATGAACATATTTAGAATTAGACAAGTAAAAATATTTTTCACAATAATATAAAACTCATTTATTTAAAGATAATTTTTTGCCAAATGTGTTTTTTAATACTGTTAATATTTATCTTAATAAGTTTAGAACATTTTGAATTGCAAGATATAAAAGTGTTTGCACTATTTTAAAGTATGAAATTTTAATGACAAAATCTAATATTTCAACCGAATCGGTTAGAAATTTCTGTAGATTTAAAAATATGTCTTTTTGAAAATTAATATAATATGGTGTAAAACTTTCTATACCCTACAATTCAACATTTTTTAACGCTAATTATTGAAATCAAAAATAAAAATTAAATAAAAAATCCTAGTTTCCCCAAAAAATATTTTTTGATTTTTTAAGGTTTTTTATTAAAAATTCTTTTCTTCATAAAATTATCTTCATGATTATAAAATTTATAAGTGTGTGAATTTTTTTTTCTTCTCGATTCTCTTAAATAGTTCAATACATATGAAATTCGTGAAAAGTATAATAGACGAAATTCTCTATTTCCCGATTAAACAATTGGGATCGTATTTTTCAGATTGCGGCTACCCCTTAATTTTTAAAGTCAAGAATAAAAATCGGTTATCAGTAAAAATGTATGTATTTGTGCATGGTTTTATAATTTCAAACAAACTTTGAAGTAACGATTAAGATACTTAAAGGTCAACTTTTCAAACTATTCAATGAAAATCTGATGATCAGCCCAAAAGTTATTAGGTAATTTTAAACACCGTAAATAATACAAAAAAGATAAAGAAATTCATAAAAAAGGAAAAAATAATACATTTTTATAGTTATGATATTCCAGTTCGATGTATTTGAGAAACAAAAACTACGAGGTTCCTGATTTATTCTTATAATTTCAAGAAGAATAGTTGTTTTTGCAGACACATATTATTTTCTTAACGAACTCACTAAAAAAGAAACATAAACAATAACGCAGTAGTCGTTTATAGTTACAGAGTTGCATTTTTGATGCCTGTTCTTCTTTTTTTCCTAAGCATTGTTTAGAGATCAAAAAGACAGGTTCTTTATCTAACCAATCACTATTTTCGCAGCCACCTGCATCTTGTGTTTTTCCTGTATAAGTTATGCAGAAGAGAATGTAAAAATAAAAATTCATTGATGACAATTATTAAATAAAAGGAAACTACTACATATTTGAACTAGAAGATGATTTTATATCTCAATTATTAAACATATTGTGGTCATTTTATCTAATTCATATTACTTATCTCTCATTGTCTGTATTTGTAGAATAAATGTTTCTCTCTTCGCTTTTTATGTGTTTTAAATTTTGTTTTTTAACTTTTTAAAAACACTTTATAAAATTTTTATGTTTTTTGTTTCTACTTTTAAAACATATAAAAATAATCTTTATAGATTTTTTACTTCTTTTTGAGATATAAAGATATTATTTATTAAATTTTTACAGCTATCTTTTTTAAACATTTAAATAATTATTTTTACGTTTTTCACTTTTTCGGTTTTTGTTACTACATTAACTTTTGCGTCGTTCTATGTTCCTCTACGTTTTTCACTGATACGTTGCTACTCTTACGTTTTTCACAATTTCAGATATAAATATATTTGTTTAATGAACTTCCCATTTTTGGGTATAAAACAATATTTTTTAAATTTTTTATTTCTACTTTTTTTTAGATTTAATGATATTTTTTGGCGTTTTTCGTTTCTATATTTTTAAGATATATCGATAATGTTTTTATATCTTTTTTAGATATAAAATTAATATTTTTTGACATATATTTCGATTTTTTAATAAGATAAATTTCTTACTCTATTTCTCGGCTCACCAAAAATCCTGCTCCAAATCCAAATCGGACGCCAAATTTTTAAACTAATAACTACATCTATTAGAAAACAGATTTATACCCATTAATTGTAAAAGTAAGATACTATTTCATAGTTGTATAAATTGATTTTTTTTCTTTATGTGTGTTTTATTCTATTTCTATTAAAGAAACACAATAAAAAATAATTGTAAAATTTTGTCAAATAATTAATTGGCTGATAAATTGTTAAGGTAAGCGCGGTTCTAAGAAAACAAAAATCTTCTAAACTAATTAAGCAAATCTTAACCTTTTTTTTCTTTGCATAAAAATTGTTTATCTAAAGATGATTTTATTATAAAATAGTTTAATAATTTACTTACTCATTTAAATATTTAATTAAGTGTTTATCTATTCACCTTATTCAAGATCGTGTTTCATGTTCTCTACGGTAGGGGGCAGTGTTTGTAGAGGTTGTTTCAACTTTCGGTGGAGGGTTCAGGATGAAGAATTTCTGCTGGTGTAAACTAAATTGCGTAAATACTCATCTCAACAATCAGGTAATTGCATATCAATATAGGACAATCACCCAAAGTAGTTTTTTCATATTCACTTTTTTTTTCATTTAAAAATATGAAAAGCACATTTTTCTCAAAAATACAACACAAAAATTAAATTTAGAGTAACTGAGTATTCCAAGTATATACAAATAGTCCCAGGCGACACAAAAAAAAAAATAATAATAATAATAATCACGTCAATGCTATTACGCCAGAAGAGGACCTCTAGACTTCCGGTGGAGTTTTTTTTTTTTTTTTTTTTTTTTTTAAATTTTTTTTAGAATAAATAGTGAATATAGTGCAATTTTATAAATAATTTATTTTTACGATTTAGAAATATCCATAGCACTTTATGTAACGTAGTTTTCTTTAACTATTTACAAGATCTGAAATACATGAATTCGCTGAAGCATAAATCCTCCAGTACGGCAGCAAAAGCTGCAGATAATCTTTCATTTCAGATTAAAAAAAATAGAGACTATCACAGATTATTTTTCTTGTCAGATTTAAAAAAAGGCCTAAAGTGTTAGTGACAAGAAAATCAGAAAAATCATTTTTAATTAAATTACTATTTATTTGAGGTTTAACAAAGTTTTCTTATCTACAGATAAAAAATGAAAAGAAACGTATCGACTTTAACAAATTCCAAATATTTTTCTTTAATCAACTGCAATTTTGCAAAATAAAGAATTTAAAAGACAAGAATTTTTAAAAAAAAAATTAAATTCATAATTACCGAAAGTTTAGGGAATAAAAGTATAGTAATAAAAGTATAGGGAACTACGTCATTTTTTAAATTTCAATTATTCCATAATTCCAATCATTTTAATGTGTGTAAAAATGTATAATTAAAATAACAAATTTGCGACAAAATTTCTTATTTATATTTCTTTCTATTTCGTGCGTGCTAATTTTTCGTTGTTAGATTAACCCCAATTTTTACAATAATAATCTCTGTCTGACTATGATAGGGTTGCAGACGAATTTCAATTTTGTAACATTTTGCTGCAGATTAACTCTGTAAATCCTGCTACCATGAACAACTGCTCAATATTTAAAAATAATTAACCTTTTGCTCACGGTTTTCACAACAATCTTGTCAAAATCTGAGGCTTTTAAAACGAAGAATGAAGTCATACTACGGTTTTCGTTATTTATGATGGAGGCCTTTTTTTTTTTTGCCCACCAAAACCGCACTTCTTTGGAGTTCATAAGATGATTTCAATGAAACATGACAATTGAAAAAAAGGAAATGAACTGATTGGTGAACATTTCAAATTATGAAGCAAAATTTACATCAAGGTGTCTAAACTTTCAACGTTGTTCATCAAACTTAGCAATTGCGACTATATTGTTGAGATTCTTGATATTCCACAGACTTAGAGAGCAGGGACTGCGGAGCGGGTGGCGCTTTAGCCCCCTCATATTTTATAAAGGAAGGGACACAGTTCTTTATATGATTAAAATTTTTCACCTAATATTTGTGTAATTAAATTTACAATTAAAAAATAAAGAATTTTGTTTCTGAATTCTAACAAAATGTCTCTATTTCAAGCGAGCTTTAACATTTTCTTGGTGAAAACTGTTACCAAATCATCCCCCATAGCAGAAACATACGCCCTTTAAGCTGACCGATGGTTCGGTTGCTGACCACAAAATCTTGGTTTAAAATATCGCAGTGAAAAAAAAAATTGTGAAACTGAATTATAAGAAATACCGTTAAATGAAAGTGAGATAATTTACAGGCAAACATGTTTTTGTTAATTTTATTTTAATTTTAAAACACCTTGAATCAGGAAGTTAAAATTGCAAGTTCGAATTCCTGTTTATCATTTTGTGAGGGTCAGATAATTCGAACTGCGTATATATATATATATATATATATATATATATATATATATATATATATATATATATATATATATATATATATATATATATATATATATATATATATACGCAGTGAGGGACAGATTCCCCCACCCACTTTTGAGATACTTCCACGGTCTTTATTTGAGAGGCAAGAATCCAAATTCGTAGTGAAAAAAGTAGATTTATTCAGAGAATCAGTTTTTACAACTCATTTTGACATTTGAAATATCGTCTGCAAAAGTTGCAGTATCGTCTGCACAAGAAATTAAGGTTTGAGTCTAGAAACATTTAGATTGCATCATCAAACGTGAGAATCTGATTGCAATATCAAAAGTTATAAATTATTATTTTTATAAGTTTTATCGTTTGTAATAGAATAAAATATTGTTTGATTATTATAAATTTATTTGATTCCACTATAAGTTAATATAGTTTGTTGCAAGTTATCGTCTGCACAAGTAATTAAGGTTTTGCCTTATAAACATTACATTACATCATAAAACGTAGAAATTCCATTGTTATATCAAACGTTATTATAAGTTTTATTGATTTTATACTGCTTTCTGCACACAATATAATTATATTTAATTTTGAGGAATTAAATGTCTACCTCCGAAATATAAATTGCAAAAAGGAAAAGTTCAGTAAAAAACAGTTAAAAAAATACCTTTCAAAATGAAATAAATAAAAAAAGTGTTTATACATTAGTATCTTCACATCCTTCTTGAAACAATGACTTCCAAGCAAATACATCGAATCAGTTCAATCTTTAAAAAAGAATAATTTGAAACAGAAGCGTTCATGTTGATAATCGACCCTATTATTTTAAGGTCACTAAATTGTCGGAAAACCGACAAAACCTGTTAAAATCCGAGGCTTTTAGAGACGAACGCAACGGTTTCCGTTGTTTTATGGTAGACACTCCTTTTTTGCCCACGAAAACCACACTTCATCGGAGTTCATAAGGTGATTTCAATGAAACATGAAGACCATTTCAAGAAGGGAAATGAACTGATTCGATCTTGAAATAAATAGGATGTTTGATGGAGACATTAGCGGGATGGGGAGTGGACAACATCCCGGATGAAGAGAAACGGTGTGGGGTCAGCTGCTGTTATTTTAAAATTAAACAAACATTTATTCTGGTGGCAACTGCATCAGGAAAATTTAAAAAGGAAATTATTATTTTGGAGGCTTACATTGTTTTAAATAGGTCTTTTAAATATTCTATTGACAATAATTTGGGACTTAAGATGCTTAAAGAATGAAACTAGTCAAGTTGTTACAAACGCTGTTTTTACTATACAATATAGTGAAGTATTTAAAAAGTATTTAAATTAATAGGTTTGTAACATAGATTAATCAGTAATGCGTTCTTTTCAAAATAATAGGAATCACATTATTATCAACATATCCCGACACGATTCGGATTACCGAATTATACGAATTTTAGTGGTAACGTCATTTTTTAATCTGTTTTCATCAGTAAACTGTAAAAAGTCTTAAAATGTCCATTTATTAAGTGACTTGAAATTGAGAAAATTAACTGATTTTCAAATGGATATAAAAATATCTTATTTAAAATTTCCCTTATACTATTTTCCCTGATAGCTGAACTTTTCGCTCATTTTTGACTAAACCGTTTGTATAAAGCATATTCTGATCATAAATATAATCAGAAGATGATTTCATTGATTTTCAAAATTGATTTGGATAATTTATGATATTTTGGAAGCTCATAAAGGATTTCTCCTTATTCTATTCGTGCCACAATATTATATTTTTCTTGCGTAGATTACATAACCCGTATCCTTCTGTAAAAGAATGGAAGCCCTTATGGTTCTCACACTTCTTCTGTTTAGGCACTACAGCCGGTTAACGGCCAAGGCCGTCTCTCAGTTTACTCCCTCTAAATCTATTCGATGATAGATTTTTCCATCTATTACCATAGTCTTTTAACCACTTCTTTACTCAATCTAACCCTCTTTTTTTCTAGATCTTCCTCTTTTTTTAGGACGTTATTTTTTTAACCGGAATTCCATCAATATATCGAAATACATGCCCTAACCACCTTATTTGAGAAACCTTGATCAGTTTTACTATATTAGGTTCTTTGTATTTTGATTGTAATTCATGGTTGTAATGAATTCTTCTACCTCCGTTTTTTCTTACTGCACATAATTGTTTTCGTAATATTTATCTTTCGAAAGTCATCAGTTTCTCTTCGTCTGTTTTGTTTATTGTTCATCATTTGCTGCCATATTAAAATATTGATCTCACTAGTGCCTTGTACAACTGTATTTTTGCTTCACATTTTACGTATTTAGATACAAAACACCACTAATTTAAATGAAAAAGTTAATTAATTTTGTTAGCTCTCGTTTGAAAACACAGATGATTAATCGGAAATTATAATTTTTTTGTTCGTTAATAAGACTATTGCAACAAATTTCATCAACTAACAAAACTCTTTACTCAGCTATACAACGATCAAATCTATGCAATTTTACACTACAAGGCCTCGTGCCTCGTGTATAGCTAAATTAATGACTGCCAGTTTTTGAAATAAAAAATCAAGAGGTTGTTTAAAAATAAAAATGAAATGAATGAATAAAAACGTTTAGATTCATTTTTGATTAACGAGATGTTTTCGGATTAATGATTTTGGTAAACAAGTTATTTCTATTTTTAAAAAAAGTTACTCCAGAGTTCAGAGCCTTCAATGTATTTATTGAAATGGATATAGAAAGATTAAAGGGCATAAAACATATTTTAAGGTACGCACAAATGTATTGTAGCCGTTTGAAAACAAATATCAATTAAAAAGCCTTATTACTAACGTTCGATATAAAATATTTAGGAGAGAGTTGTGTTTTGAATGCCCTTAAAGGTGCTTTTACCATTGGGTGCTTTTTAAAAAGTGCTTAATTTTCCCCTTTTCAAAATGAGATTTTTCCTTTACTATGTTGATTTTTGCTACGAATTTTGCAAAAAGACACAGTTTACATTGTTCTACTCAACGTTTTCACACTTAATTCAACCCCAATCTATTTCGGCGTATTGTCAGTCCATAGCGTATGAAAACGACATTCGTTTTACATGATTAAAAATTTCATGATTTTTAACAATTTTTAAAAACAATGCCAATTTTTTTTTGAGACATGACGGTTAAAATCAGATAAAACCGTCATTTGTCAAAAACTTTCCACCCCTGCCTAACTATGATATTTTTTAAAGTGCTTAAATATGAGTGCTTTTTGATTGCTTGAAAAATCCTTAGAAGGTGCCTATTTTTTGTTGAATTATTTGGCTGCACACCATTAATTGGTAGGTTTTTTTTTGTATTTTATTTGATAAACCATTCAATTGGCAATTTTTCCGTTCGTATCGTAGTGGTTTACCTGACATTCTGGTTTCTAAGTTCTAGCTCTTATTACCACTTATTTAGACACAAGACAGAAACATTATTTTGCCAAATAAATAGTTCTTATGGCATACTTTTAAATTTTTTACACCTGCGGAACCCTAAATGATCGAATTTCTTTAGATAGAACCCTGACTCCTAAAATATGTTCATTGTATTGACATTCATTATATCATTTTGTTAAAAAAAGTTCCATTTAATTTAGAAATATTTAATGTGAATGAAGCCTTTTCATTCTTCCATCAATAAGTCTTTAAAATTACGCTTTATATTAGGCAGTGGAATTCTTAAGTCTGAATAGACTGCGTTTTTGCTGTATAAGTTAAGTCTAGAAGTTTTTACCATACAAATTGAAAATTGAATAGATTAAACTAACTTATGATTTTTGAAAAGGAACTGCTATAAACTGTGAGAATGATCGTCAGGGAAAAGTAATTCTTATTATGGAATTTGTTTATTTTAATTTGAATTTCAAAGTTCTATATGTAATACTATTAATACTTTATAATTTATTCTATACATAGTTATAAGAGAAAAAAAAATTTTTTTAATGTAACTTTTTCATTTTTATTTCAATTTTACACATATTTCACAAAAATAACCTTAATATTAAATAAAAAAATGAATTATTGGTTGGATACAAACATATTATAGGTTTCAAAAATTATTACTGGTTAAAAAAAATTCCCAATTAATGGAACTCCTGGGAAGCCTAAGGGTTCACAGAACACCAT
Source organism: Parasteatoda lunata (assembly GCA_949128135.1). Lineage (NCBI taxonomy): Eukaryota > Metazoa > Arthropoda > Arachnida > Araneae > Theridiidae > Parasteatoda > Parasteatoda lunata. The sequence goes on from OX421979.1 coordinate 32,805,598, forward strand.
TTGTGAACCTCTGGTCTAAGGTATTATAAAATTACCAAATTTTATCACATATTATAAAATTATATTTTATTGTTAATTTTACTCATATTTTATTGTTAATCATATTTTATTGTTAATTTTACTAAGATCATAAATAAGGCTCTTCGGTAAAAATTACTTAGCTTTTTGGTGTTTTTATTGAGCTAGAAACAAGGTAAATTTGACCGTATTCTGGTAGTTTTGACCACAATTATTTTCAGGGGTCTGTCCAAACATTTTGAGAGAGGTCCTGGTTTTGTAAAATTGTGAAAAAACTATTCATAATTTGTGAATATAAAATAAGCGTTAAGTCACATTCTTTCAACCAGGATTCCTTTTTTGTGAATTTGTACAAATAGGGTCGTGTTATCGCAAAAAACCTTTTCAAGAAATTTTTAAATTGTAAATAGATACAAGATTATGCTCAACAATTGCTGCTACTAAATTAAAGCTGCAACATACAAATATTTATTATTTAGCCTATACTGTTCAACACAGAATATTCATTTTGGACGAATAGTGAAAACAAAATCACTCACATTTTTAATAATTTCAATTGATATATTTTAAATAACACAACTTAGTAATGTATCACTTTTAATGTGTGTACGCATTAAGTAAACTTAAATAATTCTTAAATTTATAATTTTTTATTTAAAAAATTGCCAGAAATCAATTTTTATTTGCATAATATTCTAGTAATTAATTTTATGAGTAAATATAAATTGATCAATTATTTATTTACAAAAAAATTATGCTTTAATATTAATAAGAATGCGTTCACGATGTTTGCAAAAGTAGAAATATTTTCTTAGAATACTTCATTTGGAATTTAAACTTAAGGAAACTTAGTTTGTCTCGAACCGTCTTTCTTACCCCCCCCCCCTAGGGAAGGGTTTATTCGGTTAACAAAACAATAATGAAGGTAAACAAATTTGTGAAGGTTCCGATTAAAAGATAAATTATTTTGTGAAGAGTCCGTTTTTATGAAAAAATATTTTGCGAAGGGCTGTGTAATTCTTTCTAAACAGACCCCTGATTTTGCTCATTACAATTTAATTTTGTCTTTTCTAATTTCTTGGAGATTTATTTTTAGATAATTTCAACATATATTTACGTTTATTTTTATATTGTTTTAAATTCGCAAATTTTGTTTTATCAGGCGTTCAAAAAAAAACTTAGTTTTTTTCCTGTTTGATGGCTCTGCTTTATAATAGCTGAACTATATCAGTCGGACATGACCGGGACGCTATATATTCCACAATGTTCCAAGTCATTACTTGGAACGATGTATGCAGTGTCTCATCTGTAAAAGTTAGACACAAAGGATTCGGTATTGCAAAGGAACATATTTAAAATTTTATTTGTGATTTCTATTATAAAATTTGATATCTTAAGTATTGATATCAAATATAAAATTAGATATCGTAACTTAAGATAAATTCCAATTATTTTCCCTATACTACTTTATTTTTGAACCCTCGTATGTTTTTCAGTGTTGGATCGTCATAGTTTTTGTTATAAACTTGCATACAGAATATGTTATAAACTTGTTATAGAATTCGTTAGTAATAAATTTATCAACAAGAAAAAAGTAATCTTTTTTTTTATTTCTATAATAAAAAAGTACACTTAAGAACACAGTTTTGTCCAACTTCCCCCAACCTTTTAAATGAGCGCATAACCATATTTAAATGCGCTAATTGTCGTTTTGAATGTGAAACTGATTCAAAATTTTTGTTCATTCCCGTTAACCTTCATTAGTTACACTAAGATATCAACAATAATCAACTCATCACGTGAAAGACGGTAAGTATTGCATAATATGTAATTCATAAGATGTGAAAAAAGATTTCATTTTGTTAAGTCTCAAAACAAGATACTTAACCTTGGCATCTAAATCAGCATCTTTTTTTTTATTCTAAGATTTTTTTTTTTAATTGTTCTCCGATTCAAATTTTATATTTTGAGCACATGTGCTAGCACATTTCAGGTCTTTTTTAAATGACATACATTACAAAATAAATTTTATCATATATTGTTTAATTGTCATATCTTATTATAAAAATATTAGGTTTTAGAAGCTACTCAACAATTGCACAGTGCGAAACTGACTGATCATCATGAATACCTTTTTGATCCTTTAATGATCGGATTTTCACATTCTAGGAATCATTCTTAATGATTCGAGGGATGACCTCAAATATGCTAATTAATTAGTGCAGATGATATTTTAAGTTGCGAAATCACACACAAAAACGAACTTTCTACGGATAAACATATAGTTTTTTTTTTGTTTTGACGGTATTTAGATTTCTGGTACTCAAAATATAGGGGATAGCCACAATCTGCGAAATATGGTCCCAATAGTTTAGTCGGGTTAATAAATGACATAAAGTGCATCATTTTAAAGAATGTAACTTTTTTTTATATTGTAAAATACAAAATTTGAGTGGAAGCGGTGGAAATCAAACTTTAAAAATCCTTTTTTTTTTTTTTTTTTTTTTTTCAAATTCGACTCCAACATTAAGGAGTTCAAACTTTGAGTTATTCAGAATATTCCGTTTATTTTTATTTATTTATGTTTTTTGCGCACTGTACATAGCTTTCTAGCATCACCAAAATGTTAATAAATCAATACATGTTTCCATCAACATAATATTGTAGAAGGGATCTTAAAAAAATTTTATTATAAAACAATTAGAACAAAAAACACTTTTTAATAAGATTGATTAAATCATTTTATGATCATTAGTGACTTTCATTTTCAATGCTCGGTGACTTGTTGAAAGAAGAATCACTGAAGTAGTGGTTGCATTACAGATAAAAATTTAACTTGCCGGAGGGTAAGAAAGTTTAGTTTCCTACACTGTAAAAAGTATTGGCACTCAGGAAAGTAACTTTCAATGATTGAAATCTTTTAAATCTAAATTCTGGGAAAACTTAAATTTAATTTTTTTTTTTTTTACATAATTCCGTGGTTTAACATAACCTATCTCCGAATACAGAAAATCGCTTTACCTTACATGAAACCACAGAGTTGTAGTTATATTCGAAGCATTTTTTAAAAAATGTTAATTTGATTAAAATGAATAATATTTATTTTTAAAAATATAATATTTATCAACAACAACATATTAAAAAACAAAAAAGACAGTTATTTACACTGTTAAAAAAAAATCCGATTTAAATTACGGTAAAAAGTACCGACACTTAGGGTATCGGCATTTTAACGTTTTTAAATGAACATGTTGCAGAGCAAAAGTCTGATATACCGTAATTTTTACAGTAATAATTACCGTAAAATCACTGAATCACTGTAATTAAATAAATTTCACTGTAAAAAAATACTGTTTAGTATTCTACAGTAAGATTGATTTACACAAATGATGAGTACCAGTACCATAATTTGATCAGGAATTATTTACAGTATTGATAATACTATCTGAATTATTGAAAGAAAATTCCGCAATACTCTTAGCATTACACAAAAAAATTGCTACAAATTTTGTAAAGATACGAAAGATGTGAAAATACTTAACAATACTTGTACAAATACTTAATCTTGCCTAATTCAGGAATGAGGATTTCTTTTCTGAAAATAGTTTTGCTTCTAAAGTAACAGATTTTTTTTTTAAAAACCATTTTTGGTTTATATTTTGTCGCATTGTATAAGTTTAAAAACGTTATATATAACAGGGGTTAACGTAAATGTTGTGACAGACGGTAATAGAAGCGTGGCTGGGTGGCGCAGTTGGTTTGTCGTCGGTCTTCTGACCCCAAGGCTGCGGGTTCGATCCCCGGCCCAGACACCGGATTTTCGGGATGCAAAAATCCTCAGCGGCCATGTCGTATGATTATGCGGCATGTAAAAGATCCCTGGAGTGCCTTATTGGCTCTTGGCATTTCCGGCAAAATTAAATTCCTAGTGCACTTTGAGATCCAAATAGAGTCTCGGTGCTGCCATCTAGTGTGGCAGAAACTTGACGTCCAAATTAACATGGCCAACGGTATCTCACCCATTGTGGTGGCCACTGAAAGAGTAGATACCACTTCTTGAGAACGCACTAGGTCTGCTCATCGGGAGCACTGATTGTGCAGCTCATTGGAAATAAAAAATTAAAAAAAAAAAAACGTTTATAGAAGTTAGTTCACTTATTCAGGATTAAAAATTAGATCAGGAATTTATTCCAGGAAATATCGTAGTAAGCGGATATTGACAATTCCATATAACAAACTGTCCAGAAACATACAAATAAACAACAGGGAAGCGCTCCTAGTCATGTTCAAAGACATTACCGGCTATGAGTTCTAATGCAATCGTGATAATCTGCCAGAACTCCCCTATAAATTTGTCACACTATTTACGCGACCCACTGTTTTGCATTACTTTTTGCATTAAGCTTGTACATTTCGTCAAAAATAGACTATTGCTAAGAGAGAGAAACCGATTGTAGATTTGAAATCAGCGATACGAAAGTATCTAAGATCTGTTAATTTCATGCAACAGAAAAAAATAGTAAAAAAAAAAAATAAATACCAAGTGTAATTTTAAATTGTCTTAATTTATTAACATGTCCTCACCGTTTTATCTCTTTCTTTCAATTCTAGGAATTCTTTTATCAACTCATTCCTGACTACTATACCGCTGACATTAATATTGGTTCGAACCTGACGTAATATTGAGGACGATTGTGCATTCAAAAATATTCTAGGAATGAGGGTTCTATCTATACAAGTAGAGAGTGCTGAATACAAAGGGATATGCTGAAGAATGTTCTAACCTGGTATTAATCAGAATCTGGAATTCAGAAGGGGTCTCAGAGATTTCCAGAACTTTTAAAAGAAATGTGCTCTCTTGTCCTGCCTGATTCAGTAGACTGGGAATTAGCTGTATCCTTTAGCGGCGAAATTATTATGAAGTCAAGATAAAGAGTCAAGGAATGTACAGCTTTTGGACTAACTGTACTATTTTGATAGCGACGATAAATCACTTCAATGTTGAATAAGGATGGAGGGTAACTTATTTAAAATCTTTCTCTAATAACTGAAAAATTGTAATCAAAATAAGAAGAAAATTGAAACTGAATTTCTCTAGTTTAATTGAGATTTTTCTTTTTTAATTATTCTCCAGGTCATCCGCAACCTGACCACATATGTTAAGAAAATTGACCAACCCTTGTCGCATAGCTCTCAAATATATTACAGCCTAATTTTCAAATCACTAGATAAAACTGCTTAACGTGTCGCATGCTCTGCAAAAGTACCGGCTCTTAAGGTACCGGTACTTTTTGCTGTAAAATCTAGTTTTACCGGAACATGTCACGGAACAAAAAATTTATATATTGTAATTTTTTCAGTATTTGCCGTAAAATCGCTGAATCACTTTAATAAATAATACTGTAAAAATGACAATAAATAATTTTTTCAGTAATAAAAATATATTTTATGGTAAAATGGATTTTGTGGATGATGCACCCGAAGTGCATCATTTGTAATATTCATCAAGAAAATTTTAGAAATACTTGACTGAGCTGTGTTTACATCATGATATGGTGCTTCAATTCTTGTGAAGCGACATTTCTGATCAAAATATCCTCCTAATACAAAAACATTAAAATTGGTACGTTACCATTAATTAATGTTTCATTCAAAAAAGATACTGATTGTAAAAAAATACCATTACAATCTCCCATAATTAACTAATTAACTTATAAAACTTAGATGGAAATATATATTTCGTTCATGAAAAAGGCAAACAATTTAGCTTTTACACTGAGAACAAAAAGTAGTGTGGTCAAAACTACCAGTATATGGTAAAATTTACCGAGTTTCTGGCTCTATGGAAACATAAATTTCGGGAATTTTTGCCAAAGCGCTTTGGTAATGGTTTTGGTTAGAATAATAATTAAATATGGTTTCATAATCGATAAATTTTGATAATTTTATCAAGGTAGAGTAACATGAAAACCATTTAGTTGGTAAAATTTACTTTTCAGTTTTGAATTTTTTTAATAAATGTGTGGTAATAAGTACTTTAATTTTGAAAACTAAAATTTCCGGTAAACCGTTAACTTATGAATGGAAAAATTACCAAATGAATGATTTAATTCATAAATTTCTGCCTTTATTACCAGAATTATGTTTTTTTTAAAAACCAGAAATGTCATTTACACAACATTGTAATTTTAACGAAATTTTTTTTATTCGTGTCAAAAGCAATAACAAAAACAATTCAAAGAATAACAAAACTGCTTTTATGTTTGCAATAATTATGCTTCATGTGAAAACCCCACAAGAGCAATTTATACAAGTCAGAGTCTCACGTGGTAGGAAAGATTAAACCAGAAAAGTTTTTTAAACTATAAAAGTGTAAAGTGTAACTAATGACCTAAACATTATCTTTCCCTCAGTTATAGTGTTAGATGAAACATGAAAAAAATTTAAAAATGTAATTGAGTTGTGGTTTGTAATAAGAACTATTTACCTTAAATATATTTGACTATTAAAAAAAGTTTATTAAGGAAGTGCGTTTTATTTTAATGCTACTGTCAAGGATATTTCATACCGGTTTAAGTTACACGAACATGACGAATTAATGTAACAATATTTCCTCATTTAATCAAATAATTAAAATTACTAGATGTCTGGTTATATGCTTAGAACTAAATCATATTTTTATTCTATTTGCAACAGCATATTCATGGATTATTTTTCTTTAAAATACAATATTAATAAAGTTTTTATAAATAATAATTTACTTAAGATTTGAAGAACTGCTTAATAAAACTAAAATTATTCTGTTAATTGGAAACAAATTAAGAATTGGAGTGATTTAAAAATGCTAGTATACGAAAGATGATAATAACCAGGTGTTACAAACGAAATGATTATATCTATCAAAACTAGACTAAGTCTTGGTAAAGTTACATAAAAAAAAATTAACTGCTTAAATTTGTTACGATTATTGACTAAGCCTTCAGGTGTGTGATATGTAAAGTAAGAAGCAGGCTAAATCATCTATAATTATAGTTGCAATAAAAGTAAAACAAATAAATAAATAATATAATTAATGTCGTTACTTCTTGTTTTTCTTAGATGTAACTCTGCCATTCCTGAATATTTTAGTTGATTTTTTTTTTAATTATTTGTACCAACTTCTAATTCATATTGTTCCAGTCGAGGTGCTAGTATAAAATAGCTGAAATAGGTTCCAGATCATTGCATAATTTCAATTCCTATAAACAAGATTAAGCCAAACATTTATGCAAGCATTTATTCAGTTTCCTTTACACAAGCTGAAAATCAAAATTTAGTGCAACCAAATTGATTGGGAAAATGGATTTTAAAAATATTCTGATGTTATGTTTACAAACCTCTTTTCATTCTTTAAGAAAATTTTTAGCTTTAAAAAAGTTGGTTAGATTTTACTAAAATGTTTATCACCAGCTATGACTTTTTAAACACCATGACAACTAGGTAACGGTGAAAATTTGTGCATATATGCTCGGTAGCAGAAAACCTCCAGAAAGGCAACGGGTGCTGCAGATTATTGCATTATTTGCAGATTAATTTCTACCTCAGATTTTTTTTTTTTAAAAGAACAGCAAAATGTTTATTTTTCTGGTTATTCTTTAATTTGTCTACAAAGAGTGCTTATGATAATATGGTAATGAATTTCATTCGAAGACACTTTATATAGGCACAAATCAGAACACCATCAATTGCAATTCTGTTAATGTGTTCTTTAAAATCAAAATGTTTTATTTTAATATTTTTTTTTATTTCCTATGAGCTGCACAATCAGTCTTCCCGATGAGCAGACCTAGTGTGTTCTCCAGAAGTGGTATCCACTCTTTCAGGACCACCACAATGGGTGAGATACCGTTGGCCATGTTAATTTGGACGTCAAGTTTCTGCCACACTAGATGGCAGCACCGAGACTCTATTTGGATGCTAAAGTGCACTAGGAATTTAATTTTGCCGTAAATGCCAAGAGTCAATAAGGCACTCCAGGGATCTTTTACATGCCGCATAATCATACGACATGGCCGCTGAGGATTTTCTGCATCCCGAAAATCCTGTGTCTGGGCCGGGGATCGAACCCACAGAATTGGGCTCAGAAGGCCGACGACAAACCAACTGCGCCACCCAGCCACTTTTCTTTTAATATAATCATCTGTAAGTTTATCCTTTCTTTCTGGTTTCTTCATTGGGCTTAGACATCTGCTATTTCTTCTTTTGGACAAAGTTCAAGTACTGCTGTTCAAAATTCAAATTAAATTTAAACGTAAAGTTTTTGCTCAAAATTTTATTATACGTAATGATTGCAAACTGTGTTAAATAGATATTAGATTAAGCTTAATTTTCTCAATAATAATATCTTCTTAACTGCATTGAAGTCACAGACAAGTTTGAACTTGGAAGACAGCGCAGCTGATTTGCTCTGTAAATTATGCTACCAGGTATTAGTAAAAAACATGATTTTCATGTTTCATTTATTAAAGCATTTTCGTATTAAAGTGTTACCGAATATGTTTGTGGTTAAATTGTGTAAAAGTTAGAAAAATATCGAATTATCGTTAATTCTGTTAGTCTTTATGTTGTCAAGTTTTTAAAAAAAAGAAACACTTGATTCTGCCATGGAGGGAAAATGTTATTTAGAAAACTGCATCTATTTTTTAAAAAAACAAAAAAAAAACTAATTTCTTACCTAAGTTTTTTTAATGAAGCAATAATGACAAATATTTATACGAAATATTAAATAACTTATCACATTGAACTCATTAAGTTTCATTTCAATATATATTTTAGATTTTAATACAAATATGTAAAGTATAAATCTTAAAAATTGATCTGTAAACATGGTTGTAATGTGTAATAATTACAATTTGGTTGTTTTTCTTAGATTCGCAAAAACATTTTAATAACTGTTTTAATTAAAAATAATAGTGGTGCATGCTCTTTAACTCATCTTTTTTGTCATTTGCCAGCTACGCTAACATAGATTTTAAATTTTAAATAACTTTAATCTGTTTTACATTTATGTCTGAAGTACAAATTAAATAAAGAAACCCTTTCCATTCTATAGATATCAAATATCTATGCAATATAATAAATGTTATTATATAAGTTAAGGTCTTTTTTGCAATATAACAAAATTAGGCATCTCTAAAAATGTTAAACGTCCATCATTTCTAAGTACTTGGTTGCAAATTACTATTTGTTATCCAAAATTATTTCTAAATTAGACCTCCTTTAGAAAAAGAGATATATATAGCAATGATTTGGATAAAAAAAAAAAGCGATACGGCAATAAGAGTAATAAGTTTGGTTACCATTAGCTGTACACGGAATATAGACATTTTCTAACAAGAAGATACAATTTCGATTAGTATATTCATGTGACTTCATGTCTAAAAATTGTGTTGAAGGTATATCTTGGCAAATTTTGATTGAAAAACTTAGAAGAGAAACTTGTTAATCATACTTTAAAAATTTAATGCGAGGATTTTAAAGCATTGGCTTATTTTGAAATGTCTTCAAATACTTAGCTTTAGATTTCAACGAGAAAATATGCTTTGTGAAAAGTTTACTGATTGATTATATAAATTTCCTTCGGCAATTCAATGGATTGTTCTCTTTAAAGAATGTTTTGATTGATTGTTCAATTGAGAAAGATTATTTTTTAAATTTTTGTTTAAAAATATTGTGAGAGATTTTTACTTAAAAAAAACTGTTGAAAATACATTAAAAAACTATTAAAAACACTTAAATGGGATTGTTAAATAGAAGCAATCCGTCAAAGTAATTTCAGCATTTTTTTAATTAAAAAAAATAATTAAATGATTGTTTATGAAAAAAAATTATTTTTTTTTAATTATTCATTTAAAAATAATTTTGTGGATAATTAGACTTTGACAGAAAATAATATTTTGAGAATTTGGTTACCTTATAAAAGTTGAAAAAATATTTTGATTAAGTTTTCACTATCAAAAAATCAAATTGCTGATTGACTAATTACTCCAAAATTATATTGAAGAGTTATCTTAAGAGATTTTGATTGATGAGCTCAATGGAACTTGTTAGTTAAAGTTGAGAAAACATTTAAATGTGCGGAATTTAAAGCATTGATTTATTTTGATTGATTGATTTTAGCATATAAACTTAGCTTCAGATTTCACTGGTAAAATGTGCGTTGTAAAAAGTTTACATGAATGAATTGATTACATGAATGAACTAATTTTCAGGTGTACATTTCAACAATTCAATTAACGATTGACTGTGAAATTTTTTATATTGATTGCTCAGTTAAAAATAAGTATTTTTCTAATTTTTCACTTAATATTTTAAAGAATTTTTTACTTTAAAATATTTTCTGTAAATGCTTTGAGTTATTGTTTCTATTTTTGAAAAAATTATTTTAAAGGATTGTTTATAAAAATTACAAATATTTGTTTTAATCACTTATTTAAAAAATATTTTTGTGGGTCATTAGATTGTGAAATAATATATTATTTTTAGCATTTGCTTACCTCATAAAATATTAAAAAATATTTTGATTGATTTTTAACTTTAAGAAAATAAATTATATAATCACTTTAGAAACTTTTAAAAAAATTTAAAGTAATTTCTTTTAAATAAAATTATGTTAAAAACTAATCTTTTCCTTAAATATCAATTATCATGCTTTTTTTTCAAGTTTTTCTATTGTTTTTGTTTAATATACAATATGATACAATAAGAGTAATAAATTTGGTCATCGTAAACGTATATAGACTATAGACATTTTCTAATGAGATAATAAAATTTTCATCATAATCATATGACTTCATGCCTCCAAAAATACTGAAAAGATATCTTAGAAAATTTTGATTGGTGAGCTTATAAGAGGAACTTGTTATTTATAGTTTAAAAACATTTAAATTAAAGCATTGCTTTATTTTGTTAAATCTTTTAATAGGAAAAAAGATTTCAATAGGAAAATATGTTTTGTAAAAAGTATTCTGATTGATTATATGAATAGGAGTTAACTTCGATAATTCCACCTGTTGTCACTTTAAAAAATATTTTGATTGGTTGATCAAATAAGAAAATTTATTTTTCTAACTATTCGCTTAAAATAGTTTGAAGGATTCTTTTTTAAATAATTGCAGAAAACACTTACTTACATTGATTGTTTCTATTAAAAAAATTATTTTAAATGATTGTTTATAAAAAATAACAAATATTGTTTTTAATTACTCGTTTAAAAATAATTCCATTGGTCATTAGACTTTGAAACAAATGGCATTTTGAATTATTGGCCAGTATTTTGATTGATTTTTTCTTTTGAAAGCAAATGAAATTGACAAAGTTCTTTAGAAACTTTAAAAATATTTGAAAATATATTCTTTTAAATAAAATCGCATTAAAAACTAATATTTTTTTCTTAAATATCAATTAGCATGTTTCTTTGAAAGTTTTTCTATTAAAAATTATTATTTTTAAAAAAAAATTTCTACTTGTTTAAATCGTGCTCAAATTTTCTTTAATAATGTCGCTTTTCCATTAAAGTGTTTTCCTGAAATTGTAATTAGTTTATTTATGTTTTGTGGCTTAATTCGTTGATATGTTGTTGCTTTTCCGAAATAGAAAATGTTTTTTATTTTGTTTGTTTGTTTTAACCAATTAGACGTATTTTTTTTTATTTGATCTTCATTTTCATGTTATGTGGTTGTTTGTTTTCATTTATCTTTATTTGTGCAGCAAATGTTTAAAAAAATAGATGTTCTTAGCTAAATTCTCCGTAATCCTTTTTATCGCCGTTTAGTTTAAAAGTATTAAATTGAATTTTTTTCATTAGTATTCACAGTAATTGCTAAATCAGTTAATTGTATTTTTCTATATTTTATTTTCTCTAGTTAACAATAAAACTTTATTGTAATAATTCCAGATAGAACTAGTTACTTCGAAACAATTTTTGATAAATAGTTAGTATGATGTTTGAAAATTTGCTCTGTAAATATATATATTTTAGGAAAATATATATTCAGCTGCTTGATCATTTTTATATGTTTTAAGTTATTTTGTTTATGTGCTTAAGAAGAATTTATGATATCTTATGCTTTACAATATTATGCAGAGAATGTCTGATTTTACAGAAAAATGTTAAAGAAACAATTTTAATCGAAAAATTAAACTTATTTTATTTCAATTAATTATTTTGTCAAGAACGAAAATCGTGATACCAAACATTTTCTTAAATTAAAATAAAGAATAATAAAATTGATAATGGAATTAATCTTTGATTTCATTCATTGTATTATAAGAATTGTTTAATTTATTAAAGTATTAAAAACATTTACAAGTTTTTATTTTATTTTAATGGCTTTATTATAAGTATTAAAATGTTACTCCATGCTTTACTTTAGAAGTACAGCGTAAAATATGTTGTTAATTACTAGTGAAAGTATTTTTAAGTTGACATTAAGAAGAAATTGACACATGCCTACTATACTTCTAAACATTTTATTTAAAAAAAAACAATTAAAAAAGTTTTTTTTAGCTCTGAAAAACATTTTTAGCAATATGCAAATAATTAAATATTGCATTACAGGTCTTGAGAAATTTCTTTTCACGTGCAAGTTTGAGTAGAATGATCAAAGGAGTAGAAAAATAAAGATAAGCCTCTTTTTTTCCTACCTCAGGATCTTTCTTAATATTGGTTACAAATAAGTAATTTACAAGTTCAGAAACTACCCAGAAGAGGGTAGAACAAAACATGAAGACATTTTATAGACAGCATTGAAATCACAGTGAAAGAAACAAGACGTTGCATTTTATTTGGCTCTCTAAAAACACCCTTCTAAACAATTCTAAAAATAACGCTGATTACTATATTACACCAGGCTTATGTATCATTCTCCTTTAAACTTAAGAACTAATGATGTAAAACGTTTTTTTTTTTTATATATTCTAATATCGAAAGTTCTGTATTCATAAAATTTCATTTTATTAATTATTTAATTAATTATTGAACTCATAATAGTGTACTACAGACAATTCATTTATTTAAGACTACAGTTTAATTTGCCCTGTTTTGGGCATTATTATATCAGAATTAAAAGAAGAAGTAAACTGAACATTTAATTGGGTTGGAGCGAGTTTAATTAAATTTCATTTGAAGTATTTTACAAAAATTATTTGAATTTTATTCGGATTTTTTCTACCTTGCTTTACTCACAATGAAAACTTCAGCTCAATTTTAAAAATTTAATGTTTCAAATTAAGATTAAATAAAAATAAAATTAAACTCTTTCCAAAATTGCTCTGTAAAAAAAGTTTTTCCTCTATGCCCTATCTTCCCTGTAATGCAGGAAAACAGAGATGTTAATTTACAACATACTCTATGTCAAGCGCTCAGAGAAGCAACGACTATTATCTTGACAAAGCTAAGTCTGAACTTTAATGTAATTTAACTATATTTATTTTTATTTAAAATTAGCGATGTAAATATATTAACAACACTTGGATTTAGCAAAATTATACTTGTTAACAAATGATTGCTAATCTCGTGAATTTTTTTTAATTAAGCAAAGACAAAGTTCAGTAAAAGTGCCGCATGCTAATGAAATTCTGCTTAAACAAAAATAACATAAATTTACAAATTTATTAATTTTTTGTTTGTTTTTGCAGAGCTGGATCTTTTGGGTATATTTTGATTTTCTACCTTTTTATTTTTTTTACGAAAATCTCGTTTATCGTGTTCTTCAGTTCAAGATTGGTTACTCCACAGGGATAAATAACAAAGAAAAATAACAAAGAAAATGTGAGAAATTTTGAGTTTTTCCTCATTAAAAGGGAAAATACGGGGAATTTTATTTATTATTTTCCTTTAAAAAATGTCCACTTCCCAAAGCACAATCTATGGAATATGCAAAGATAGTTCGGCTACAGTATTCTATTTCATTAACCATAGAATTTAAGTATGTTGAACTGTTCCTTTTATCTCCTTTTATCTTTTCCTGTGATTAAAACTGTTATAGTTATCCTAATGAAACCCACACATGACCACTATAATTGTGTGTTTCCCATTAATATATTGTGAAAAAACCATGTAAGGAAAACAGAGGGAATTTTTTTTCTCCTGATTTGAATGGCAACCCTGCAGCTTCAAGTAGTTGATTTCCTGCAATGGCTTTTTCTATAGGCAAATACAGGGAAAAAATATTTGATAAAATAATTTTAAATGAAGATGTGTAAATGCATATAAATACGTTAATATGTAAAGTAAACAAGAGAGGTTATACTTGCCAAAATTCATTTAATCGATTATCATATCCGATTATGTATAAATTCAAATCTTATTACTTAATATTTTGTAAACAATATGATATTTGAAATAAATAAAAAACATAACTAAAGCGCATTCCTTCTTTGACTGTACAAATTTTTTTGTATAAAAAAAAAGTATCTTTCTGTCTACAAGGAAGGTAACGGAAGTATCACTCGCCTTTTTTTTAGCATATAGCTTTTAGGTCTGGAAATCATAGATAATTTTTTTCGCTATTCTGTCGATGTCGAAGTAATTATCAAGCGATCTAAATAATAAAACACATCAAATTTTGCCTGGAATACGTCGCCAAGCTCTATTCATTCCTCAAAAGAAAAAGCTACGTTGATAAAGGTTGCTTTAATTTAAAACTTTTCTTCTTAGCCTTTTCCTTTCTATTACTTACAAGTAACGTAACCGCAGAATCACCTGCCCCTTTTTTTAGCATATAGTGTTTAGGCCTGGAAATCATATACAAAGTTTATTTTGTTGATTTCGAATTCGAAGTTTATTTTGTTGTAAGTTGAATTCGAAGTTTATTTTGTTGATTACGTTACTTACAAGTAACGTAACCGCTGAATCACCTGCCCCTTTTTTTTAGCATATAGTGTTTAGGCCTGGAAATCATATACAAAGTTTATTTTGTTGATTTCGAATTCGAATTACTTACAAGTAACGTAACCGCTGAATCAACTGCCCCTTTTTTAGCATATAGTGTTTAGGCCTGGAAATCATATACAAAGTTTATTTTGTTGGTTTCGAATTCGAAGTGTATTTTGTTGTAAGTTGAATTCGAAGTTTATTTTGTTGATTACGTTACTTACAAGTAACGTAACCGCTTAATCACCTGCCGCTTTTTTTAGCATATAGTGTTTAGGCCTGGAAATCATATACAAAGTTTATTTTGTTGATTTCGAAGTAATTTTGGTCGGCTTGGTTTGCGAGTAAAACTTCCAGAGAAACTTTTTCTGACTTTCTAAGAAGAGGGCAGAATGCTTTTGACGTTGTTATTGAAGTTATTATTTAATACTGAAGCATGCTAATATTTTAGAGATTAGTTAAAATTAAAGTATATTAATATCGAAGTGTGTTAACGTTTGAGTATGGTTGTGAGAAATTTATGTCGTTTGTACCTATTTTGCCAAAAAAACGGATCTTTTATGTACCTTTTTTTTAGAAGATAATGGTATTTAAATAAAAATAATTGAACCTATTAATTATAGCTGTTTATTTATTTTTTAAACTCAAATTTTTATTTTAGTAGGATTAAAATTACGGAGTGGATACTACAGTACGTTGTGACGATACAGGCACATTATGGCAAGATCGCAAGTTGTAAATACTGAAAAATCGATTTCTAAATTATTTAATGCTTGATCATGATCAATAATACCACATGCCATGATGATACGACCAAGCAATGAAAATAATAAATATATATTGAAATATTTATTTCTTATTAAATATTACTTATAACTAACTATATATTCATTGTTAGTTTTTAACATAAATATTTATTTCATTAAGATTGGTACAGTTTTTACCCCCCTCCCCCCCAAAAAAATTACTCTTACTTTCAGACATTTAAAAAAAACAAGACCTTGCTAGAAAAAAAAATCTATTTGACACTTATTCACAAAACTTAAGGATTCTTCGTTAATTCACAAAGCAAGTCCTTTATACCAAAAAATCGTGTTTTATGCGGAATCCCCCTTCGAATACACTAATTTGTTCAAACCTTTTTTAGTCTTTCAAAATTCTTTATAATAAATAAGTAAAAATAAATTTTATTTTCTAACTAGAATCTGGGGTCACGAAGTTAATTTTGAATTTGATTTTGAGTGCTGAGTGAAAATGTAAAGAATATATTTTAAGCATAACAATTTAAATCCACCTTATGCTAAACTACCCATCAAAGTTTAAATTTATTATATAAATTAAAAAAAAGCATAGCCAATCACAATTTAATGACAAGGAAAAAGCAAGATTAAAATTAATTAAATTTAGATTTAGTTTAAAATTTATACACGATAAAAAAAACACCTAAAATTTTCCTGCACTGAAGTGTTTTTATTTCTGTCCAATGAAGTATTTTAATGGTATGCCCTCGGTAATAATTATAAACCAACATAAAAATATTTACAAAAACAGAATGAAAACTAATAATCAAATCCCACTCCTTTTGTAATAAAATACGTTTCTGCTTTTAAGTAAACAATTCATTATTTTCTGCTGCGCAATAATTTTGAAAAGGACAGGACATACACAAGTGGCAACTGAGAAACGACCGCCATCTGTGTTTATTTATCAATAGCTAAATTCTCCCTTAACGATCAGGCAGACAAACAAGCCGAAAAAAGAGCTGAAGTGAAGTGAGCGAAAATATTCTGAATGCGATTAACAAGGTTGCGCAAGACAGAGAGAGAGAGAAACAACAAAAAAACACAAGCATAAAGAATAAAACAAACAAGAAACGACCAGCAAACAATTTATGTCATCAAAAAACAAGAAAGGAAGCATGAGAAATAACTTTTAGCTAACACTACAAGGTCATGGCAAGCTCACTTCAGCTACAACGTTGTTATGCATGTATATGCAAAACTTAACTTCAGCCACACTGTTGCCAGATTCAAAGTAGCATTTATTGTGTTTCTCTTTAACGTAGGGAAAGTGTTAAGTAGGAAAATTGACTCAACCTAATGCGATTTGTTTCATTTTACTAATCGGTGTTGGTATGGGTAATTCAAAAGCTCAACAAATCATTGTTCTCGAATAAAATTTAAAGAAATTTCTTATTCATTCTTTCATTTTGTCTCTTGTCTGATTTTTAAAAAATTACCTGCTGGAATACCTAACATAAATTTTGTCTGTGATATCACTAAAGAAATTTTCAGGGAATTCCCGATTACATTAATATTTCTCTTGCATTTTTTTTTCCTGGGTCCTGTACCTGATTTCAAAAATTTACCTGTTCAAATACCTAAATAAATCTTCGCTTTTAATGAAGAGAAAATATTTTTTATTTAATTTTAACTGTTGCATAGGTTTTTATTTTTTTTAAAAATTTTTATCTTGAATGTTTAATATTTGACTTAAAAAATTTTCATGATCGGATACCTGAATTAAATTTTGCCTCTTATAGGTTTGTAGAAAATTTTGAAAATTTTCTCTTTTATCAAAAGTTATTACATTTAATTTTATTTTGGAATCAGAATATCTGATTTCAAAAATTTACATGCTGGAATACCTGAGTTACATTTGATATAATATAATTCGAGAGAAATTTTTTAAAATTCTTTAATTCCACTTTTTTTTAGTTTTAATATTTAATTTCAAAAATGTACCAATTCAAATCCCTGAGTCACATTTGCCCTTTCCTGTGTGTAGAGACATTTCTGAAGAATTTCCTATTTGTTTAAAATTGTCACTTCATTATCATTTTGGCGTTTCAATATTTGATCTCAAAATTACCTGTTCTTAAACTTAAATTATACATTATTAAATATATGGCTGGAGAAAATTTAAAGTGATTTTTTATTCATTTCAAATTGATACATTTTTATTTTGGAGGTTCAGTAACGTAACTGATTATAGAAATCTACTCTGAGAAAAATGTATGACTAAAACTACCTGAATATGGTAAAATTTACCGTATTTTTGATTGTATTGGAGCTAAGAAAACTGTAATGTTTATCTTAGCGCTGTGGAAATGATGAAATGATTTTGAAAAAATTAACAATAAAATATGGTTTTATGTGTGATAAAATTCGGTAAATGTGGCAAAATTTGGTAATTTTATCATGATACCTTAGAGCAAGGCATAGAAATTTAGAAATTTTTTATTCAGTTATATTGGCTTTATGGTTTTGTATTTTTTTTCTTTTTTCCCCAATTGCGTGGTAATAGGAACTATAATAATTTTGAATTTCCGGTAAACCGTCACTATATAAACTCAAAAATTAACAAATAAATGAATTAAATACAGTATATATATATATATATATATATATATATATATATATATATATATATATATATATATATATATATATATATATATATATATATATATATATATATATATATATATATATATAAATAAGATAAGTTACAAGATGTAGTTTTTTTGTTCAATTATGAGACATTAATAAATTATTCCCTTTTTTTGTATTAAAACAGATTTTCGCTCTTCGAGTCAAAAGAGTTTAGAAAATGTTGCTTTATTTTTCTGCTCGTTTATCGAAAAAGCTTTTATATATATATATATATTTAACAATGTATACATTTTGCTTTTACTTCCAGAGCATATTACTAAATCAGTAGTAAAACTTTCAGTAGTTGGTCTTGGATGTAAAAAATAATAGAATAAAAGATTCGAAAAAAATGATTGCTTATAGGTAGTTCATAAATGATGTCGCGTTTAAAACGAAGTCAGGATTTTGTTTTTAAATTTTGACAAGAGGGAGGGAGATAAATGGGGTACCAAAACTCCTGACGTCATATAATTTGAAAAAATAAAAACATTTCAAATCCAAAGAATAAATATTTTATAAAATTTTTTTTAAAAATATATTTTCATCAAAATAAGTACATATCTAACAATTGTTGTCATGCTCAAAATGTTACTCTAATGTGAATTGTTATAGTTTAAAAATAAACTTTGAATCCATTAACAGTATTTTGCTAGTGTATGTTTGTGTATTGTAGGAAAGGGGATGTGTGACACTTTTTGACAAAAGGGAGAAGGGGGAGGAGGTATAGAAAAGATTTGTGATATAGCTCCTTGCTGTCCCTCTCGAAGACAGAAAGAATTGTTCTCAAAAATTGCGAGCGCAATTTTAAGCAGTAAACCGCAAACCAATAGCAGGTGATGAATTTCCAGAAATAACAGGTGCTGAAGATGCGGATAATAGTTGCTGTAATTTGAATTGTTTATTCATAACTTTTACCGCGCTTAAAGAGTAATTTCTTGCTGTCATTGTAAAAGTAACAACAGAAGTTGAGATGGGAACTGAATTTGGGCACAGCTAATGGATTAAACAACATTTGCAACATAAATTTTGTGAAATACTAAATAATAGTGAATAAATAGCGTAGTTGAATATTTGGAAAATAATATATCATAATATTTTTAAAATATTTATTTACGAAAAAGGATTTATGCCATAAAAATATTAGTTTTAAAATAAATATTTAAATTATACATCGATAATTTTTACACTATAATAAATTATTACACTATAATAAATTTTTACACTATAATAAATTCCTCTTCGTGTAACGTAAATGCGGGCTAGTTCCATCAAAAAGTCTGCCACGAAGTTACCTTTTCTTCTGGATTGGGTTCAAAAATACAAGATTGATTGTTGTAAACTCAAAAATTGGGTCTACTATTCAACGCCGGTTCATAAAATAAAATAAATTCAATCGTAGTACCGATATTCGCCAATACTAGACCAAATATTAGACCAAAATAAATCATTATCTAATGCACCAGCTAATAATACGATCTTCAAATTTCTGATAGCTCCAGGGTTTGGTGAGTGCAATGAGCAAGTGGGGGAAGACCCTTGTAAATATATAATACATTAAATAGTATACCTTTAAGAATATAGTAGAAATAACAAGTAAATACTGCTCATACAGTTTTTTTACTCAGATTAAATATCTTACATATCTAAGTTTAATATTTAAATAGTAAAGAAATATCCGTGAGGTCAATTTTGACCTCATCCTAGATTTCTGAGACCTAATACCATCATACTAATGGGTGAGATTCATTAGATAATCTATAATGATGTATTTATCTATTAATTACAGTCCAACAAGAACCAAAACAAATGTTCATAAACCGTTCAATAGTTCGTGTAACTTTCTTGAACGTTCATTCGCGTGTCACTGGTTGATTTATTTATCCACCCTCAAAAGAGGAATCTGATTTATAGAATTGGTCACGTGGTCGTTGATGATAATATGATACAAAATATGAAGGGGATTGTGTACATCAGATCATTATTAGCCAAAACCGGATGCTGGAATGGTTGTAGAAGGATTGTTATTGTTAGGACATTTTGTAAATGTTTTTATTGATTTTAGAGATTCTAAGCGGTGTCTCAGAGACATTTAGATTAGTTGATCGCAATGACAAAAGTTATTTTTCATTCTTACATCTTTTTTTTTTTTTTTTTTTTTTTTTTTTTAGAACTCTGATTCCCCAATATAAATAGAATTTGTAATCAGGGCAACTGTTTCTAATATAAAAATTTATAAGAATTGTTTAATTTTCCGAAATGAATTCTACATATTATAGGAAATATCTTTATTCGACAATTCGCATTCTTATAGGCGTTAGTTCATTTGTACTTCGTTTATTTTCTTAATTGATCAAACATAGTTTGTAGTATTGATTGATGTTATTAGCTTAATTTTACACTTTTTATTTTCAGTATGGAGAAGAAAAGTCGTATTTACCCTTCTAGTATTCATCTGTACATTAAATCTGATTCATTCAACAATTTATAACAAAAAAATACTTAAAAATAAACTTTACCTGGCAATTAGCATCAATATAGCAAAGCTTGCGATAATTTGTTCATCCCAGAATTTTTTTTAACCACTTGCGCTGAAAAAGAATTCTCAGATGTATTTAGCCAAAATGGAGAAATGCAAAACAGTCGAATGTAACTCACTGTGAAACATTTAATGTTCGCTACTTAATACATGGAGAAAAAATTCTGGTAAAATAAATATCTATGCAGCGTGGTAATGACATTTCTGGTAAAAAAAATGTATATGAGGTTAATAAAACCAAAATATACGTTTTTTAAACCATTCATTCATTCTGAATATGGTAACAGTTGAAAGAAAATTCTGGTTTTCAAATTTATAGTTCTTATTATCACTTATTTCGTAACAAATACAAAACAAAAATATAAATTTAATCGAATAAATGCTTTTTATTTAGTTATCATGATAAAATTATAAAATTTTACCACATTTACTAAATTGTGCCACATTTACCAAATTTTATCACGTTATAAAACATATTTTATTACTAATTTTTCCAAAATTTTCACCATACCGGTTCGGTAAAAATTATCGACATATTTGGCGATCCCAGAGATAAATAACAAGGTAAAGTTTGCCATATTTTGGTACTTTTGACCATATTTTTTTCTCAATGTAACTGTCTTTTCTATTTTACGAGCCATGAACCACAAACCATGGTGCGTGAATTTCTTTTTTTATTACTTTTAACAAAATTTCTCTGGAAATTGTTTGCCAGCGTGTATAGCACGCCATTAGCAATTTTGCAAGAAAAAAAAAAAAAAAAGGATACTGACGTTTTGGGCATAATACATATCATGCATAATATCTATCTATACCTATCAGCATAATACCTAACCTGCAATTGTCTTAAAAAATACTTAAATTCCTAAAAATCTTTAACGATATATTTGACTCTCATTTGTCAATTTTCTGATATCCGCATAGAAACAATACCATTTCATTTGTTGTTAAAAAATCAAAACCTGTTTGATTGCTTTGATATCTAATAATTACCTGTTACTTCTTTTCATTTTCTTCACACAATAAAACTGGTTTTTAATCTCATTTTTCTTAATAATGGTTCATTATATTTCGATATCGTTTATCATTTTTTCCTATCTTAAATTATTATTTATTTTTGACGCCCCCTTTTTTTTTATCTGCCAACTTTGTTCTTTAGCTTAAAAAAATATTTTAACTTTTTAAGAACAACTTTTAATAATGTCACAGTTAAACTCATTCAATTACTTAATCATTGAAATTATTAATTTCTAATATTAAAATAGTAATTTAGTTTTTATTTTTATAATTTGTTTATTTTAATTGTTGTCTCTGAACTTTATCAGATTACTTGGTATTTTTAAAACGTGTATATTTCATTTTTTTATCCATATAATTTGTTAATTATAAATATTTATAGGAAAGTTGAGATAATTTTTTTTTTTAAATATTTTTTAGACTTAATATATTTTATTTATTGTTGATGAATAAAATGCTTTTAATTTTATCTTTGTTTTTCTACATGTAGTCTATTTTGATTTTTAGTTTATAAAAAATATTTAATTTCCTTATTATATAATTTCCTTAAAAAAACAATTATTTTTAGTTTTTTGGACACCAGCAATTTAGTAATTATGATTTTATTAGGTTAAAAAATTATTATTAAGTTAAGTTATTATTAAGTTAAGTTAAATTTTATTAAGTTAAGTTATTATTAAGTTAAGTTAAATTTTATTAAGTTAAGTTATAATTAAGTTAAGTTATAATTAAGTTAAGTTATAATTAAGTTAAGTTATAATTAGGCCAAGTTAAATTTTATTAAGTTAAGTTAAAAAGTTAAGTTTTATTAAGTTAAAATCGTAGAAAAACAGAAAAATACTTTTATAGTAAACTATTATCCTTAAACAAATGTAGTACGTGAAAAATCACAAAATGTGACTCATAAGTATTCATAAAATACAGTTTGATTTCTTTTATTTTTTTAATTTATCCTCAATATTTTTTATTGTTTAAATAGCTTTTGATAAAAATAAAAGGGGCATAAACAATTCGTTGTCATGTACATTTATGAATTTGTTATTGTTCTCTACAATACACAATGTATTGGAAGTTTACTTTTTGAATACTTCATAAATCTTTCTTTCCTTTAACTGCAAACTTTGATTTAAATAAACCAGACAGGATAGTTGTTTACCAGTTTGAAAGGAAGCCAAATATTATTTGATATTTTGTTGCGTGTTTTGTTGGAGGAAAATAGTTACATTTCTATATGTATGTATCAAAAAGGCTTCTGTGACGTCTCAAATATGATTCTAGCTACTATTTTGTCGGTAAAACGGAACTGAGACATGCTTATTAAACATTTTATTTTTAATTTTAAACTTAGATATTTAAACTTAGATATTATATAAATTTAATAATCAAGCATTTGAATCGATTTTAATTAATTATTAACTATTTAGTAAATGAAAACTGGGGCAAGTTTATTAAACATTTTATATACAATTTTAAATTTACTTTAATTATTCTGTAATGTCTCATTTATGGTTCTAGCTATTTTGCCAGTAAAACGAAACTGAGACATGTTTATTAAACATGTTATTTATAATTTTAAACTTAGATATTTTAACCTTAATATATTTAAATTTAATGATCAAAAATTTGAATTGATTTTAATTTAATATTAACTACTTAGTAAATGAAAACTGAGGCAAGTTTATTAAACATTTTATATACAATTTTAAATTTATTTTAATTATTCTGTAATGTCTCATTTATGGTTCTAGCTATTTTGCCAGTAAAACGAAACTGAGGCATGTTTATTAAACATGTTATTTATAATTTTAAACTTAGATATTTTAACCTTAATATATTTAAATTTAATGATCAAAAATTTGAATTGATTTTAATTTAATATTAACTACTTAGTAAATGAAAACTGAGGCAAGTTTATTAAACATTTTATATACAATTTTAAATTTATTTTAATTATTCTGTAATGTCTCATTTATGGTTCTAGCTATTTTGCCAGTAAAACGAAACTGAGACATGTTTATTAAACATGTTATTTATAATTTTAAACTTAGATATTTTAACCTTAATATATTTAAATTTAATGATCAAAAATTTGAATTGATTTTAATTTAATATTAACTACTTAGTAAATGAAAACTGAGGCAAGTTTATTAAACATTTTATATACAATTTTAAATTTATTTTAATTATTCTGTAATGTCTCATTTATGGTTCTAGCTATTTTGCCAGTAAAACGAAACTGAGACATGTTTATTAAACATGTTATTTATAATTTTAAACTTAGATATTTTAACCTTAATATATTTAAATTTAATGATCAAAAATTTGAATTGATTTTAATTTAATATTAACTACTTAGTAAATGAAAACTGAGGCAAGTTTATTAAACATTTTATATACAATTTTAAATTTACTTTAATTATTCTGTAATGTCTCATTTATGGTTCTAGCTATTTTGCCAGTAAAACGAAACTGAGACATGTTTATTAAACATGTTATTTATAATTTTAAACTTAGATATTTTAACCTTAATATATTTAAATTTAATGATCAAAAATTTGAATTGATTTTAATTTAATATTAACTACTTAGTAAATGAAAACTGAGGCAAGTTTATTAAACATTTTATATACAATTTTAAATTTACTTTAATTATTCTGTAATGTCTCATTTATGGTTCTAGCTATTTTGCCAGTAAAACGAAACTGAGACATGTTTATTAAACATGTTATTTATAATTTTAAACTTAGATATTTTAACCTTAATATATTTAAATTTAATGATCAAAAATTTGAATTGATTTTAATTTAATATTAACTAC
Organism: Parasteatoda lunata; assembly: GCA_949128135.1. Lineage (NCBI taxonomy): Eukaryota > Metazoa > Arthropoda > Arachnida > Araneae > Theridiidae > Parasteatoda > Parasteatoda lunata. The sequence goes on from OX421979.1 coordinate 32,830,335, forward strand.
TTAGTAAATGAAAACTGAGGCAAGTTTATTAAACATTTTATATACAATTTTAAATTTATTTTAATTATTCTTTAATGTCTCAACTATGGCTCTAGTTATTTTGTCGGTAAAACGGAACTGAGACATGTTTATTAAACATTTTATTTATAAGTTTAAACTTAAGTATTTTAATTTTAATATATTTTAATTTAATAATCAAAAATTTGAATATATTTTAATTTAATATTTACTACTTAGTACAGAAAAACTGAGACAAGTTAATTATGAAGCATTTTATATACAATTTTAAATTTAGATATTTTAATTCTAATATTATTAATTTAATATTCATTGAATAAATTTTAATTTAAAATTAGCTACTTAAGTAAATAAAAACTAAAGCAAATTTATAAAATATTTTATTTATTATTTTAAACTCTTAGATATTTTTATTTTAATCTTTTTTAATATTCTAAAATTTGAATACATTTTAATTTATTAATAGCTACTTATTAAAGGAAAACTGTGACAAGTTTCATAAACATTTTATATACTATCTTAACTAAATTTATTTTATTTTATTGTAATTTAATATTTAAAAATGTGAATTATTTTAATATTAGCTACTTAGTACATAAAGACTGAGACATGTTTATTAAACATTTTATGTATAATCTTAAACTTAAATATTTTTTATCTTAATACTCTTTAATTTATTAATCAGAAGTTTTAGCTATATTGTCTGTTAAAATAAATCTGACACAATTTATTAAACATTCTTTATAAAGTTGTGAACTTATATATTTTTAATCTAAATACATTTCAATTTATTATTCAAAAATTTTAAACATTTTGCTTTTATATTGACTATTTTGTCTGGTTAGTAAAATCTGAGACATGCCAATTTGACATTTCATATAAGATTGTAAGATTAAATTTTTTTAATCTTAATATGTCTTAATTTTTCTATTCAAAAATTTTATTATAATTTCAGCTATTGTGTTTGGTAAATATATACACTAAATATATACACACTGAGATATGTTTATTGAGCATTTTATGCAAAATTTTAGGCTCAGATTTTTTTTAATCCGATTATGTTTTAATTTATCATTCAAAAATTAATGTATTTTAATTTACTATTAGCAATTTAGTTTGGAAAATTATAACCGTGATATGTTTATTCAGCATTTTATACAAAATTTTGAACTTGTATATTTTTAATAATATGTTTTATTTTATAATAAAAAAATAATATATTTTAATTTAATATCAGCTATTTAGCCTGGTTAATTACGTCTCATGCATGTTTATTGCGTATAATATTAAAAAAAAATTGTTTTTTAATTTTAGTATTTTAAAATTAGTAGCACATAGTTAGCACAAATGAGAAACGAGATTTTAAATATTTTTATTTTCGAAACTATTACGCATCATCCACGAAATTCAAAATATCTATACCAATAGTTCTTTTTTTTATATTCAAATGCTTGATGTGTAAGCTTTCTCGACAAACATCTAATCTGCATTCAAGTTCATTCCACATATTTTGGAGTTTCACAATGTTTATGGTTCTTTAAGCTGAACAAATGCGTTTTTTTTTTAATTCTCGCTTCGATGTTTCATAAACAGTGTCTTTCAAGCAACCTCAAGATATTCTCAATTTCAGGCTTCATTTTCCGCCCTCTGAAATCGAATCGAAAAATCTTTCTTTTTTTTATGTTGGTTAATATAATCAAGAAAAGAGTTCTTTGTCAGAAACTAGGTAAAGAATTTGAAAATTATTTTTCATTTTGTTAATGTATATAGTGATTAAGAATTTTTTGAGTTAATAAAAGGTGCTTATTTTTTGTTAAAAATATAACTACGCACCATGTTATAAATAGTAATATGATATCTTAATTTATATACATTATTTTAGAACCCTGGAATTCCGTAGAGCACTTCCAGAGAGAACGAAAAAAGTCCTAATCTGATCCTATTCAGTAGTTTAAATAACAATAAAACGCTCCTCGAAAACATTTTAAAAGAATAATAAATATTTAACTTTGGGTTTCATTTATGGTGAATACTTCCCCATCGTAAAGAGAAAAAAAACATTTTTTTGTTCAAACTCTTGTAAAAAAGCAAAATTTAATGCTTTTTTTAATTTATTTCAGGATATTTTTTAAACCATTTTTTTAAACTTTAACGGAAACCATTGCATTATTATCAGCTTTACAAAAAAAATGATATAAATTGCGAATCTAAAGTTTTTTTTTTATAAAAAAATTTTATTTTCCTATTTTTTTTCCTAGAAAACTTAGCTTAAAAAAATTTTGTTCAATCGTAAGTTTTATCACCAGAATTGAACAAAAAAATCGAATGGGATATATGGTATTGTTCGACTATTAACCTTATTATTTTTTACTCAAGCCGGAAGATAAGGTAACTCGTGGAACGAACAGTGGTGTACGGAGAAAAAGAGTTCTGGTAAAATTACCGTATTGTATGGTAATGACATTTCTAATAAAAAAAAACATAATTCTAGTTTCGGGAACGAAAATATACGGTATTTAAAACATTCATTTGGTAATTCTTTCATTCACATGGTAACGATTAACCGGAAATACTGCCTTTCAAAATTTTAGTTCTTATTACCATACTTTTGCAAAAATGCAAAACTGAGAAGTAAATTTAACCAAATAAATGATATGATAAAATTACCAAATTTTACCGCATTTATCAAATTTTAACACGTTGTAAAACAATATTTTATTGCTAATTTTACCAAACTCATTATCAAAGCACTTTGGTAAAAATTACCGAGCTTTTTAGTGTTCCTATAAAACCAGAAAAACGGTAAATTGTGCCATATTCCAGTAGTTTTTACCTTATATTTTTCTCAATATGTAACTCCTCTTTAATGGATGCTTTACCGTCAGCTGCGTTACATATAGAGATAATCCTTGGAAAGCACGCACTGTTAGCCTACCCAAGTCAAAATTTTTAATGGTTTTAAATTGATGGATCAACATATTCTTTATGGTAACCTTCAATAACTCCATCATGAACCATTATATTTTTGGACGGTAACCAACATAAGTAACCATCACCTCAATTTAGGAATTCGGACTGATTTATGATGGTCCAACATTAGAATAACAACTTGTTTTGATATCTTGTTTATGTTGAACCATCATAATGTCTTAGAAATCAAATGTTGGAACAATCATGAACAACTATCATCCAATGTAAGAATTCGGACTGATTTATGATGGTCTAACATTAAAAAACCCAAATTGTTTTGATGGTATATTCCTGAGAACCAACAAGAATTCCCATTAAACCACCATGAAAATATATAGTTGGAACCATCATGAACCATCAAGGATCATCATGGATTATTGGTCCATGAGAGTGAGAGTTTCTTGATGGTTAACCACCATAGTTTTAAAGTATCATTTTCCATCATGGAATGATGGAAATTAGCCATAAAATGTTTTCGGCATGTCAAAAACCATGAACGCATAATGGAAAATGTTGGATGATGGTGACCATGAAATGATATTGGACTATCATGAATCGCAAAACCAACATAAACCATCAAAATGTTTTGAGGGGACCATCAAGAATTTAGACTTGGAAAGCAGCAAAGAGATTTTAAACTATGATTCTTCTATGAATAGAAACAATTCACACCAGTATTGCTGCCTGTGAGAGGCGAGGACTAATTCCAAATTCGCAATGATACAATATTTTTAAATTAATATCATCATTCTAAATAATAATTAGATTTCGCACAACATTTTGGTTTTTAAATGTAGAATAGTATTCTACTCAGTGGTTACTTCCCTCATGAAGCTTTGATTTGATTCTTTTTCTTCCTAAAAAAAACAAAATATGATGTTTTCTAAATTTTTTTACAAATTTCTCATACAATAAAATCAATTTTAAAATACATTGTCTAGTGCCGCTTTTCATTCATATTAGGATAATTCAATGGATTTAAAGATAATTCAATCAATAGTGTACTGTTGCATTTAAGGAAAGCATTGAGCTATAATATCGTTTATATTTATTGCCGACTTTCATACATTGTTAGGATGAGTCTTATTACCGTGGGAATGAATCCTTATTGAACTTGAACACACAATATTAAGGCTAAGGCCTCACTGTAAAAAATTTCGGAAAATTTAAGGTATAAAATACCGGTACTTTGGGTGCATCATTCGCAAAATATATTTTTACCTTAAAAAATTATATCATAAATTTTACAAATTTTATTTAATTAGTGTGATTCAATGATTTTATGTTAATTACTACTGTAAAAATAACGATTTTTCTGATTTTTTTTTGTTCCGCTACATGTTATGATAAAAATGATTTTCCTTTAAAATGATTCCGGCTCTCAGGGTTCCTGAACTTTTTACCGTAAACCGTATTTAAAACTGTACTCCTTAAAGTGTTCCTTGAAGTTTTATTCTTTTCTTTTTTCAAGAACCCCAAGCCTTTTCACACATCTGTGTATAAATTCATTTTCGTTTCCCTTTGTTTGCTTTTCTGAAAACATTTCAATACCTTTAAAACTCAAGAATGGAAAAGTTTTAAAATTTTTTATCTCTACCTAGAAACAATTTTCCGCTGCAACACTTAAACAAAAGTAACATACAAATCATAAAACGCATTTAAATATACGTGGAATTTTTTTTATTCTTATAAAAAGTGTATTCAAATTTTATTAATGCCTCATTTGTAGTCCTTGTTGTCTCTCATATCGGTGCATTCTTTATTCCAATCGCATGCAAATAACCACAAGGTCAGTGTGTCCAAGATAAAGTCCTTTTTTTCTATCTTTTTGGGGGGTGTTTATTGAAACCGGTTTCTACAGTGGTAAAATGCATGCTATACTAGCTTGTCACGTTACTTCATGCACCGAATGTTTATTCTATTTCAAACAACATTATTTATACAAAGTTTCCTTTAATTTAAACTCTTTTATTTGAATTGAGAAACCTGTTTATACATAGCGCGACATTAGACATACATTTAACATACGTTGTTGAAGAGCAATTCATCAGCCTTGGTCTAATTATGAATATTTACATACCCCTTTACGTTGTTTTTTTGCATAATAAGTATGTTTTATTTAATTGATTTTCAGCTTGTCAAAATGTATTTCGTAAAATATTTTGAATTCAGAGATATGATTTGTAAGGGAAATAATGTTTATATTTAAATTTTCCTGATTGAAGAGTAAATTTGTAACATATTTTACTTATTAAACAACACAACGTTGAAATGGAATCTGGGCTTACAAAAACATTTTTTTTTTTAAATATCATCCTTTTTATTCTCATTAAATCACACATAGATAAGCAGTAATTGAAGCGTAGGCATGAAAATTTAGTTTCGGGAGAGTTTTATATTACTTTCAAAATTATTAATTAATTTAACAACATTTCCAACAATACCTCATTAACTACTTGATTTTTCTAAACCCAATCGTGTCCTTTGACGAGTGAGGCTCATCGTTCATTTGTTTCGAATAAATAAAATGCTGTGGCAAAATTATTTTGCTATTTCAGAAGAAGAAGATGCATTGATAACTACTACTTGTCAGAAATGACAATGTATTTAGTGTAGTAATCTGGTTAGATTTGGTATCTAATCCAGGAAAGAAAATTCCAATAAACATTAATCAAAAAGTTACTGCCTGGTTTTTGTTTGGTTGCCTCCTCTTATTTTGGTATTTGACTAAATCGGTCTCGAATGAGTTAACTTACGATTAAAAAAAATGCTTCCATGATGTAAATTAGATTAAACAAAAAATTTAGAAAAGTATTAAAAAGTTAAATTAAGTTAAAAAAATTAAATAAAATTAAAATTTAGTAATGTTTTTAAATTTTTTGTGCAGTATTTTGAAATATCATATTACATAAATGCTTGGTTATGCCCGTTGCTCTAAGTAATTTTAGTGTAACATTCTAGCAAAAACAATACTAGAAAAACGAGGTGATGTTGTAAAACATTCTCTAAAATTGCATTTATCTTAAATGATAAATCTTATGCAGCTAATTCTGTACTCAGTCATGTATACAAAGCTTTTAAAATATTGATGAATTTTTATCATTTTAGGTTTTTTTTAATTTTTTATTTTATTTATTATTTTTTTTTAGTGCATTTATAAACTATGATTCTATTTTATTATATCTAAGAACAAAGGAATAAAACTATAAAAAACTAAGCAAATTAGAAATAAATCTATATTGTATGGGAATATTTAAAAAAAATACATCTTACCAATATATATATATTACGGCCAAAGCCCGAAATTTTCTTGATTTCGGGAATTGGCCGGCCAGATAGCGAAGTGGCCGAGGATGACTGGCCAAAGTCCGAAATAATTGAAACGATCAGTGAAGATTTAATACATACTTACACTGATGTTTTTTTAAGGTTCAGTGCCACTGCCCGGTATACATTTGCCCGGTATATCCTACACTGATGTTTTTTTAAGGTCAAGTGCCCCTGGCTGGTATACATTTGCCCGGAATAATGATTTTTTCTTTCAACCTTGGCTGATCTTCTCATGCCAATTCGCGATTTGGGCGGCCAATTCCCAAAATCAAGAAAAATTTCGGACTTTGGCCAGCTAATTTACAGCGCTCTTGGCCAATTCGCGATCTAGCAGGCCAGATCGCGAATTGGCCGACTTCGGGCGTTGGTCGTAACATATATAAAAAAAATCAAGTACAAATAAAACTCAACAGATTGGTGTTAAAAACTTTCCGTGATTGTTTTTGGATAAATCACTAATGAATATTAAGACATATATTTTAAAAAAAAAATTAATTTTATTTTAATTAGTGATGGAAAATTTTGAACACTTAATTGATATTTTTACACCTGTGTCACAGGGAAATGAAATGAAATCTTATAAAGCTTAGAAACTTATATTTATATATTTATTTTTCTCATTAATAGGTTGATCGTATTTTTTTATAACAACTAGCTATTTTTGGTGACCAACTTGGTCACCTTTCAAAATTATCTTATATAGCATATAGGCGTAAATGGTAACAAAGTCAAATGCACAGCTCAACTGTATTTAAATATTTGAATTTTTTTAACCCTGGCTCTTATCCTAACATATTAGTTAGTTTGAAACAATATATTAACAAAATTTTTCATCGTATTTAGTATTGCCCTTGTGGAATACTTTGATTTCAGCCTTTTCTATTTTCAAAAGATGCCCCCGTTATTATCAAAGTTATTTATGTATTGAATTTTAGTACCAATTCAAAATCTGTCAAGCAGAAATTAAAATTACATCTACCAGCAAAAGTATGAGTTCGCGACATTTCAGCACAGTAGGCAGCAGAAGTAATAAATTTATTTTTATTTCTGTCTTGAGATAAGATAGAAAATTCATCCCAGTGCTAATACTCCATTATGAGATTTACTACTTCCTCACGCACCTCTCGAGCTATAACTTGAGTATCGAAAAATAAGAGTATATATATATATATATATATATATATATATATATATATATATATATATATATATATATATATATATATATATATATATATATATATATATATATATATATATATATATATATATATATATATATATAAAGCATCAAAAATCTAAAAATTACTTCATAACTAAGTTTTCATTTTTGTAAAAATAAAAAATCATTCTAAATAAATATTTAACGTATCACCAACTAATATTACTTAAGACAACTCTACAAAACAAATATAAATAAAAACTTAATGTATAACTAATTTTTCACGCTATTTAGATTATTATTTAAGACAACCTAACAAAATGAACAATTATAGTGTTGCAAATGGATGTAGAAATATTCGAGTTTATAACGCCACTTTTAAAAATATATATATGTATAGATCATCGAAGATCATCGTAATATTCTTCAATAAAATGTATGAAAGCTTTTGCATCTTGATGAAAAATTCGCTTGAAATACCAAAATATACAATTTAAAATAAATCGGGTTAAAATTTCACAAAATGTAATAACATACAAAAAAATAATAAAACGTTTTAATAAGTTCTTCTTATACATTAGGAAAACACAAATGAATCCAAATAACAGATACTGATGAATACATTTTTTAGTAGACAACTAAATATTTTTTTTAAGAAGCAGTCATTACATTTTAAAGTTATAATAGGAAAAAAATTCCAGATAATTACAATATAGAATTTTGGAAATCGTAATTATATAACAACTTAACTAACATATTAGAAATAGAAATTTTAAAGTTGTAATGTAAGTAAAAATCCTCGGGCCGGGCAAGGTTGACTCAGCCTCTCATCCCTTCAATGGGTCGATATATGAGTTCCAAGCATGCTTGGGAACTAAACACTGGGATTTCCGCGTTCGGCTGACCACATAACCGGAACATCTGTCAAGAAAATGGAGATGGACACAGTAGGCCTTGGCCACTGAGCTTAGTTTAGTTTTGGTTTAGTTTAATGTAAGTAAAAAATAAAAAAAAAAATCAGTGCGTAATTCAGGATTTGAAAAGAATAAATGAAGAAATGAAAATAAATTAAGTGCTTGTGAATACCATCTAGCAAAATAAATATTTAAAAAAAATGGCATTCACAATATCTATACGTAATATTTTAGAATAAGCTTTTAATTCTTATTTAAGTTATGAATATGTGCGTAATCATTGTAGAATAAATAATAATTCCTGTAGCAGATTTTTTTTGGGCTTTCTGCTACATGCCTTTTTAATATTAATATCTTTCTGAAAAATATTTAAAAAAAAAAAAAATACAATTAGACCTTGATTTAAGGAATTGATTGGGACCGACAAATCCGTTCATTAAATCGAATATCACTATTTGTTTAAAAACATCAATGCAAAATATCCTTCGATAGATATGAAAGAAAAGGGATTATTGTTTACTATGAGCTTAACACTTATAAGTTATACGTTAGGAAATCATCTTTAAGATGATCTTAGTTCTTTAATGATACTTGCTTTTAAAACTAAATACAAAATACATACATATAACTACTCACTTGGATTAAGGTGGGAAATATTCAAAATTGAACGAAAAAATTTCCAAATGTTTAAACATCATACACTTTAGTTTTATTAATTAAAGTTGTTGTTTTTTTCAACCAGTAATGCCATTATTATACAGTAAAGTAATTTTACCAGATTTTTTTTCCTCCGTGCGGTTATATTCTAAGTTATATTCTAATCTAAAAGACGATTATTAGAAACCCTCAAGTTTCGACCTTCATTTAAACACGTTTTTAAGTTTATTACATTCAACTTCCTCTACAGTAATTCGTCAGATTTTGATAGCGATTCCGTTCTTTCCTGGTTTAAGGATTAATTTAAAAAACCCTATATGCGTACTTTTTTTTCAATTATGATAAAGATCTTAAATATACATAGTAACTGGGGAATTTGCGGAATACCTTACATAAATAAAAGATATATTTAGTTATAAGAGAGGGACGAATTGGAAGAACACCTAAAAATATGTAAGAAATGGTGTTTATTGTACACGAATTACTTTGAAATATTTTCTTTTAAATAAAACCAAGTCTGGGCCACCTAAAAGTGAGGAAGGGACCTTACGCAATTTTCTGGTCTGCCCCGCCCTTACGATGACTGTACAGCTGAAAATACTGCGTCAAAAAGATATGCTAGATCGTATAGGAAAACTATTAAATATCGTACTTTGTACTTTTTATTAATTTTTAAACTAATATAATCTATTAAAACTACATAAATGCTCAGTATGATTATAAATTTATTATACTTATAATTGATTTTAATACTTATAATGAAATATTTTCTTTTAAAAAAATAGCATTATAAGAAACTCGATTTCATTTCAAAATTAAACTCAAGTACCGATCAATAAAATAATATTTGTTTTCCTGAAAACAAAAAATAAATGTTGGTGTTTTATAATAAATTACGCAATATGTTTATGATTGCGTCAATCGATAAAATTGGTAAAAAACTAAAACAAATAACAAAACTTTCTCTATCAAACAATGCTTAAGTATTGGTTAATCCTTCGCCTAATTTAAACATATAAAAAACAGAGAAGAAAAGGCGTTTCAGAGAAACAAGTAAGATTCACTTTTATAAAAAGTTTTTAATTAATGAAAAAGAATTATTCACTGTTAATTTTTATTCTTTATATTAAATATTTATTTACATAATATGCATAGGATGTGTTTCAAATGATATGGTAAAATTCCTAAGATATATAGAGTCCCATAATAAATCATTTATTCCAACGAAGCCTTAAGTTATAAATTACCTCCATGTATTTTGCTCAAGTTTTTAAATTTAAACAAACAGTGTATATAGTCTGTTTCAAACTGTTTTAAAACTGTATTGAAAGAATGTAAACACAAATAATTCACATTTTTTAATTAAACTATTTTTAAAAAAATTTAATCAAAATAATGTTATTAAATTTTGCTTTATTCTTTTTACAGTATTAACATGTTATTTTATATAAACCTAAATAAAAGACACTGATGTTGTCTTTCCATGTTTTGTTACATTACTATTTTAGAAGTTTTATATTCATTTGCAATTTTAGTGCTTGTGAATATTTTTATAAATATTGTGAAACATTTTTATAATTATTTATTTAAATTAGCTGTACATTTAGTCACAAATAACAAATGTATATAAATTTATAATGTGAATTTTTATAGTTTTAAATTAAAACTGTAATGACTTTTTAACGTTTTAGGATTTTTAACGTTATATTGTTTTGCAATATATTATAAATCCAATAAGCTGAAACTGTTTCTGTGACTTAGGGAACGCATATGTGTTATATTTACTCTTAAAAATATGGAAATTTACTTTGATTTGGTAAAGCAGTAAATGATTTGGTTGCAGTAATTTTATAAACTTACTGCATAGATATTTCAATACTGCAACTTTATTGATTTAAATTATGTCATCTAAATATTGTCTAATTTTTTCATAGATCATAGATTCATGTAATTTTATTTTACAAAATTAATAATATAATTTTTTTTATATATAAAATTTCTTTTTTTACTTTATAAGACAATATTTAGTTACTATTAACAACAATATTCAAGATTAAAATAATAACAAATTTTAATTTTTAAATCTTAATTTAATTATCTTTTACATTATTTAAAAAATAATTGTACATATGATGCTTCACAAAACCCGCCCCATATCTATCAAAGTTCCCGTAAGCATAAAATTCATTTATATTCGCTTAAATTTAATTTTTTATTTTTCTATCTTTACTATATGTGTTGTAATAGGAATTATAATTATTAAAACCAGATTTTCCAGTAAGCCGTTACCATATGAACGGAAAAATTACCAAATGAATGGTTTAAGTACCGTATATTTTTGTTTTACTAACCACAATATTGCTTTTTTTTACTAGAAATGTCATTACCCTTACAGCGCAGTAATTTTACCAGAATTTTGTTCTACATACATAAATTTAATACCTTTAAAGTGTATTTTTTTTTCTTTATACCCTCAAGGTCCAGTACCTATTAAGAGGGGCGATTACGGAACACCCTGAATGTGTTTCGTAATTTATTAGCAGTTAAAGTTAGTTTTTAAAACTCGAGATAATTAAGGTATTAAATATTCGATTAAGTACAATTTATGAAATGACATTCTCCGTATGAAGCAACATTTCGTGAAAAGTTCATGATTCTTTCAACAACATTAGTCATATCTTGCTATTCTGTTTAATAGCAGCTGTTGAATTAATTATATGGCTTTTCAATTCAAAAATTCATTCATAAAGGTAAGAAATGCGAGAATCATGTGGTTTTGTTTGCACATAAGGCTCTATGGAAACATTTTATGGTGTCGGGATATGACTAGGTTCAAATATAAGTTTTGGTTCATTCATAAAGACTTAGTTTTCATTCATAAGGCTTGGTTTGGCGTAAGGATCATTCAAAAAAAAAAACTTTATTGTGTATATATTTTCTCCCATAAACTTCAATTTAAATAACGGAATATATTAAATCAAAATCACAAACTTGAGTTTATAAACGTATCAACTTAATTACAAACTACTGGCAACAAATGGATTACAAATGCAATATAATTTTACTGGATTACAAATGCAATATAATTTTGAATGAAAGCATTAGAACGAAAAATTTCACATACATTTTAGAGGCAAATAAATATGCCGCAGTTTAAATCATTCATTTTCTTTTAACAAAACAGTGTATTATTAAATAACTATCACACAAACATGTATTCTAGTTTAATATTAAGTAGCAAATTTAAAAATTCATTTTTTCTTATTATGCCACTTCACACAAAATAAATATTTTTACTAAAAAGCTTGGATGTCAATTCAGAAATAAAATAGTTATTTAATAATCATAACACAAACATGTGTGATAGGTCACAGTCAATTAATGAATTGTATAATTTACTTATTAATAATATTTCATACAAAAGAAGGTTTCATTGAAAAAATTGTCTGTTTCGTAAACAATAATATTTACTTGTTTACAGCTAATTAACGAATTATATTTATTTATAAATATAATTTAAAATAAAATAAGTCTAAGTGATAAGTCTAAGTGACACAAACATGTGTGATAGGTCACAGTCAATTAATGAAATGTATAATTTACTTATTAATATTATTTCATACAAAAGAAGGTTTAATTGAAAAAATTGTCTGTTTGGTAAACAATAATATATACTTGTTTACAGCTGGTTAACAAATTATATTTATTTATAAATGTAATTTAAAATAAAATAAGTCTAAGTGCTTAGGAATCTAATAAACAAGTTAAATGAAATTAATAGATTATGATATATAATTGAAAAGAACAGATTATTTAAAACGTTAATCACGTTTATTTTGAAATTTATTAATTATTGTTCACAAATAGTTAAGCGAACGAAAACTACGTAGATTGCTTGATCATGATATAATAAAGATATAAAGTTACCGCCATTCAAGGGCGTACGTGACTAGCATACAAGTTGTTTATTTACGCAAATGGACGTATAAATACTAGTTTAATAATGTAACATTCTACAAAGTATCAAATCTTATAATTTGCCGAAGCTATCATATTGCATGTTAGAAAAACTTTTACGTTGAAAAACGTTTTACCTTAGGTCTTATGAATAAATAACACCAAAATTGTTATGAACTTAGTTGGATTTCTTAACATATCATTAGCTTTGTTTTGGTTCCTCTTCTTCGGTGGTGTTCGAAATTCTTAGTGTTAACAAGCATTTTAAATAGGGGTCTAGATAAGAAATGCCAGTAGGTGGTCGCCGGGTTAAAACTTCTTGTTAACTTTTTTTTACCCTAATATCTGCACTGAAAAAAAAATATATGTTCAAACTACCAGAATATGGTAAAATTTACTCGTTTTTGACTAACGCTAAAAAGCTCGGTAATTTTTACCGTTATAAATTTGGTAAAATCAACAATAAAATAGGGTTTTATAATATATGATAAAATTTGGTTATTTTATCCTGATACCTAGGTTATTTTATCGTGATGCTGTGGTCTCTAACCCCCGTTCCGCCCAAGGAACCTTTAAAATAGTTTTTATTTTATTTGCTTTCCTGTATTTCTCTAGAGTCTGTACGACTTTCCTTTGACGAGAGATTAACAAGGAGCTGAGAAACGTCACCTAAACCATACAAATACCACGCATATAATTGTATTTTATTTTGAGGGCATGTTTAATTGCAATTAAATTTAACTTATAAAATTAAAACAATTAAAAGCATAATTAATCAACGTTCCTCTGCTCCCCCCTCAGTTGGTCATTAGTTAAATTTTTTTTTAACATTTAATTCAAGTTCATTAATTAGTTAATAAATTTATTTATTAATTTTAAAATTTGCTTAAATTTTGCTTAAATTTTAAAAAAAAAGTAGGGAAAACGCCAAAAAAAGAGGACTGCATTTTATTTTATTTAACCTTTTATTTTAACAAAATGTAAGATAAAAAAAATAAAATAAAAAAATGCGTAGTTTTCTACTTAACGGTTTCATAATATTAATTTTCAGGAATTGAATTTAAACTTAGAAAAATACTTAACCATAGCTATTAAATTTTTAAACCGCTAATGTTGACCTGCAGATCAAAAATTTTGTATTTTGAATCGAACGAAATATTCTTTTACAAAACTGAATTTCATCGAAACTGGACGACAGAGATGTAAACTAGCAGTAAAGATATCATTATGCCTTACAAGAAGTCAAATTTAAAAAAGAAAAAAAATATCTTAAATCTGAAATAAGCATAAACTATATAATACTGAGTAAAAATTTAAAAACAAAAGGTTAAAAAGTTTGACTCCTTAAAAACCCTGAAACAAACAATCGCCGATTTATTGCTGTTTGAATTAGATTTCTCGTTGACATCGGCAAGTTGATAAGACTCATTTAAAAGTAGGGCAACACACATCACTTCGAAGTTCGGAGGGGAAACTGACCTAAGTCGCTTTCTCTAGGAAGGAGTTATTATATTAGTTGTTTCCGCATTAATTTAAAAATATTAGAAAACTTTATAATAATATTTTTGTATGAAATATATGAATTTTTAACAGTTTACGGTTCATTGCTATAGATTATTTTGCTACGGATAATATTTGCTTTAACTTATTGCTAGAAATAATAATAAAAAAAGAAATCGCCATCTTCGTCTATTCTTTTATTATGATATAAGCTATACTTTATTGAATAAAAATACTGATAATATACTGAAGCGTTTAAGGAATAAAAACATGGCATGTAAATTCGGTTATTTATAATTAATTTTAACTTCAATAAGTTTGAATTGAAAATAATTTTAATTTATTTAAAATAGTGTATATTTCGGTTGTTTTTTACATTCTTTAAACTTAGGTGCAAAAGAAATCAAGTAATTATGGTTTGTAACTACTTGATTCATTGCTTAGAATTGAATTAAACTCTTTCATACCGGATGCAAATCTTGTTGATCTTAAATTTTAAAATCTGGCATATTTTGTTTTCCCGGATATAGTTTTTATATTAACATTTTTTTTGCTACCTTTAATTTTTAAAACAATTATTGATGAAACAAATACAAAATTTAAACTACAATATTGTTTGCGTATTAGAAATTATCCATCGTTAAAACTAATAAAATGTCTTATTAAAATTGTTTTTGAAGTATTTTGCTGTAGATTCATTATATTTTATCCTACAAAACTGAAGAGACTTTAAGATTGACCGATTACTTTCATAAATTTTAAGTCTAGTTTTATTTTTTTTCTGCAATTTACAGCACAAAAAAAAGGTTAAGTGCCGTTAAGTTATTCTTTTGTTGATTTAAAAATTGGCAGAGATAAACTAATGTTAATCATTTAAAGAATTTAATCTTGTTTATTTAACTTTGTTGTAGTGTTTGAGCTTAATATTAAGATACTCTGATTAATGATTAAAAAAGATGTATTAATCATTATTAATTGAATAAATTTACGCCAAAATACATTTTCTTTTACGAATTTAAACACTAAAATACAGTTACAAAACTATTAAGAAATGTTGCAAAAGAGAACAAAACTTTTTTTAAAAAAAGCAATAAATAAATAAAGTGAAAATTACATAAAACAATGGAACAAAAATAACATTGTTCTGAGGAAAAATTAATAAATGCAACATTTAGTTAAATTTGTTGATTGATGAATTAAATTCATATTTAAAATAATACCATGTTATAACGTATTAAAATTAAATAAAGAAACAAAAATTTTCTTCTGATGTATAGAATGAACTAAGGTTAACATAAAAAAATTAATTATTGCATGAGAAAATCATTAACACAAAATTTCTTAATTACTGAACGTCTAAAGAAATGAAATATTAAAATTATCTTTTCTCATTTAAAAAGTCAATCTGAAAACAAAATTAATTAATTGATTGATTGTCAAAATTGAAATAATTGATATAGTTCAGAAATTAACTGAATCGCTTGTAAGGATGACGACATGCTTTGCTTAGAAAAGCAGCAAAGCAGACACATAAAATTTAGGCAATTCTGAGGGTTATCATTCAGTTAAATCATAAAACTAAATCAGTATATAAAATAAAATAGCAGATTACAACGTATAAAAAATGTATAATTATGATTTCAGAAAAAAATTTCAATGAAGAAATAATTAGATAAAAATATTGAAATAAATATTCAATTTCACTGCACATCCTCACAGAGATTTTGACGAAGTCAAACATTGCATCGATAAACTTAAATATTGATTTACAAAAATGAATTAGTCAACATATGATATTTACAAACTTAGTTAGCATTACAAGTAATGAAAAAAGTAATATTTTCCCCATTAGAAAGTTAATATAAAAAAACACCTTTCGAATCGTAAAAAATGAATTAATATTGTCTAACAATTAAATGAAGCGATCCCCGGTAAAACTATGAATGTTAGAGCTCAGAAACAAAGGACTAAATAGATTCATGTCTAATGACAAATTCTTCACAAAAGCATGAAGTTCAAGTAAAAATGTTACTGTTCTGAAGAAAAACAATCACGTCCAATATTTTAAATAGATCACTTTAGTGAATATTAAAACGTATAAGAATTCAACGTGTCTTTCAGAAATTAAAAATAAAATAAATAAAAAATAAACAAATAAATAAAAAATAAAACATAAAAAAATATTATAATTTAACAAAGAGAAAATTAAAATTTATTTCGAGTTACATAACTGTGGCCAATAGCCCTCAAATTAAACGTTGCACCGAGGAGATAAAAACAAATGTTGAATCACAAAAATAAATCAATAAACAGATCAAAATTACAAAATATGTCATCGCAAAAAATAAAAAATTAAACTATTCTTTTCTCCATTATTAAGTTAATCTAAAAAAAAACAAACATTAAAATTGAATAAATCGATATTGTCTAGCAATTACGTGAATTACTTATTAAGATGATGAATCTTAGAAAGAAGAGATAAATGGAAAAAGCAAAACCATCCCCGGTAAAATTTAGAACGTTAAAAAACAGGAACAAATGACTGAGTCTCTTCATGTCAAATGTCTCCCTCATCACGAAACAAAACAAAGTCGCAAGTGCGATCTGTTAAAAGTTTATCTCATCGGTTTGAGAAGGAGACAAATAAAAGAAGGGAGCATTCAGAAATAAAATAAAGGAGAAATGAAGTTAAAAAAAAAAAAGAGTTAGAAAACCGTCTAAGAGCTGTGGAAACGGATGACCTTGTATCATCCTAGGCATGGGATCTAAATTTGTCTCTCATTCTCTGTTTACCCAGCAGGTGCGCGTGACGTCACAAATGCTGGGCGAATCACAGTTATGAATAACAATGTCCAAATACGCGACAGGAAAAAAGTGCGGTACTTATTTTTAACCGATTTATGAATATTTTCGCTAAAAACTCACTTAAAAGTTATATTTTAAGCTCTATATGAATGTTTTTAACCAAAAATCATCCTTCATTTTAGATGATTTATTTGTTTGGTGCGGAGGGATATGTTTTTATTTACTTGCCGGTTTCTCCGCACGCGAGAGCCAGCTCTTTGACTAAATGTGGTGGATGGAATTGAGGGAATTGTAAATCATTGCCGTTTGCGTTTAATTTTTTTCCTTACGACGTTGTTTCGTTCCTGTAATATGAAGAGGTGAGATCTTTTGGAAATATTATAAAAATCGTCCTACCGCTCCAATGGATATTTTAGAATGATATCGGGACAAGGTATGTCATCTGCCGGACTTTTATCGAACGAAATAATAGGGGAGCGGAAAATAACGGTCATAACGGAGAATGCCAACAAAATCGCCGGTATTATTATCAAATGTTCAAAATAATAACCAGAATTATGTAATGAATCTATGACGTCATACACTTGAGAAATCATTTGTACTTATAGAGATCGTTTGCACTTCGAGTTGCAAGAATATTATTTCTTTTTTCGTCCCAATTAAATGAAGTGAATTGAATATAAATATGAATAAAATATTAAGATATTTTAATTTATTTAAGAATATTTAACAGGTATTTTATTTTTTTATTGTATGCAGTGTTATAAATATTATGCGTGTGCTTAAAAAGTCGTCTGGGACTTAAAAGAGAAAAACAAACTCGCCGGTAGAGAGCGCGTGATTTTCGGCGTGTTTCTGAAACTTACCGTAAAATTGTTTTTTAAAGATCATGTTTTCTTCAAGTTTACAAGATAGTGTAAAACGTTACATTCAACAGTTTTAGTATTTTTGAAAATTAATATTAATATTTACGAAATATTTTTTTGCATTTGTGTTGTCAAGGCGTTTTTTATGGATATTTGGGATTTAAAAAATTTTCTCTTTGGATAATTTTGATTATGTTTACACGATACAAAAGCATTTATTTTTGACAATAAATAAGAAAAGAAACATTAAACTTTTATACACTTGCTCTTAACAATTTCAATGTGTGATCATATATCGATTATATACTAATAAATTTGTCATCAAGCTAAACAATAAAATTTTTATCTTATTATTTTAGTTTTGCCAAAAACATACCTAAATGAACCAAAAGATGTGTGTATAAACAAGAGAAAAAAAAAGAATTAATTTTATTATTACATAACCTCAAATGTATTAATTAAAAACGCATTTCTGTTAAAAACATTTAAACAGATAGTTCTGCATTGATGAACATAAATTACCGCTTATAAATAAATTTGTTATGAATATCACCATTAAAGTGATTTGATCTTGAAAATTTCATATTTCTAGATTTGTCTTCACAATACATTAACTAACAGAAAGATGTTTGTATAAATATATAGAATAATTTTTTATAAGACAATAACTTTTTTATAAGATAAGCATAACTTAGAATTATTTTAAAAACATAAATCCACGCTTGAAGAAGAATTTCTGTTTAAAATAGTAATAATGTTTTTCAAACAAAATGTTAAATAATTATGTTTGCAATATAATAAAAGTATTATCCTAATATTTAAAAATATATTTTTTAAATACTAACACGCTTTATATTTTTATAACTTTTGTATTTAAAATATAGCTATGAAACACTTTTTCAAACTCAATTAGTTTTAAAATTTTAAACAAATCCTTTTTAAATTAAAAATAATCTGAAGCCTTTAAATAGTATTAATATGAATAATAGTAACATGATTTTTTTTTACATACATTTGTTTTACATTTAAATAAAAGGTGGTTATTACTCCTATTTTAAATACATAATTTGAACTTTTTCATAAAATCGAATTTCTATAAATTTCAGAAGCATAACTCAATATTTATGAAAAAATATAAATATATTTTAATTGGGCTAAACTTTTAGTTTTATAGAATTAAGATAATTTTCATAGTAATTTAAATAATTTACTTTAATATTTTATAATATACTTAGTATCATATTTCACGTGCTAAAGACATTGTATTTAATTTGAAAAAAAAGTGATTATTTCAAATTTTATTATAGTTAATATATTAATTAATTTCAAAATATTTATAATATACTTTCTATAATTAGTCTTTATAAAGATTTAATATTACTGGAAACATTCTATTAAATTTTTGTATATATATATATATATATGAGCTAAATAGCATAACTCTTTTTTTTATTCATCTTAATAAAAAGTTTAGTCTTTAGCTATTGTATATAAATGTATAGATTATACTTTAAATCTACTCCATATGTTCTTAAGTTTGACTAAAAAATGAACTGATGCATAATTTATTTTATTTGTCTTATTTAAATCGATCTAAATTCATCTTTCTAAATTCATTATTCTTCTAAATCTTCAATTATTCTAAATCAATCTTCAAGCATTTATTTTGTTGTGTAGGACATTTATTTGTGTATACAGATTAATTTTTCTGCTAATTTAAGTAACAATTATGACTTTCTAATGTTTTTAACATATTTAAATTAAACTTAATACCTCAAGAACATATTCCATTAACAATAAACAATACATAACATTTCGGTTTTTATTTTCCTTATTTAAATATTAAATTTGAAGTAAAATACATGTTTATGAAAAAATATTAATAGCTTGTAAAATCTTGTTGACATGAGGTATAAACTCATATAAATTTCTCATTTGTCACTCATTATTTGAATTTTATTTGTTAAGTATTTTTTAATCAATTTTAATATCTGTTACTAATTTTTAATGCTTATTCTATAATATTCCAAAAAACTGTTTCAATTTCAAGCAAAATTTTTTAATTTGTATAACGGTAATTTTTTAATGGACATAAAAATGATTAAAACATTATCATACTTAGACACATTATAATAAAAACCCTTTTATGACAGAAAAGAAGAGTAAAATATTTTAACTAATAAATATTGTTTGAAATACTTACATGTTGCAGAATGCTTCAAAAATTTCTTAATTTTCTTAAAATTTCTTCTTTTAGTTAATATTTATTATTTTTTCATTACTTTATTTAATAAAAAAAATATTTAATTGGAAGGTATGCAATTTTTACATCATTTTAAACAATGTAGTTTTACATGGTAAATTACGAAATTCGAGCAATGGTAATAGTTCCTGGGAAATCGAATTTTAAAGATAAGACTTTTTCTGTAGCGTTTACCATATTTGGAGGTATTCTTAAAACAAGTGCCTTGCATTATTAAGATCAGCAGTTTTTTTAATCTTTTAAAAAATTCAATTTTTGAAAGAGTCGCCACTATTAAAAAAAGCCACAAATGGCCAGTAACGAAATTTCCTGTTACCTTACAGTATGTAAAAATATTTGTCAAATATTTATAATTTTTTTAGAAGTTTTGTTTTGAAATTCGTTTTTTAAAATGTCTGTGAAACAATAATTCGTTTTTAGGCTTTTCATTTTTAATTTAGACAGAAAACTTATCACATCACATTTGCATTTACTATTACCATTCACTACTATAACTACTACGCAAAAGAAACGGCTTTCAATGATTCTTCTCAATGACGTAACTTAATTCATTCATAACTTTTTTAACTACTCGTTATGTAATACTAGTATAGATATTTGAATTTGCCTAAACCGACGAACAAAATTAGCTTTTTGATTTTTGCCTTAAAAAATTAATATTTTGTTTTTCGTTTTAAAATATAATCTCAAATAGACATTTATTTCAATTTTACTATTTGTATTCCGTTTAGAAAAATAATGGGAAATAATTTAAAATTGTGTAATTTATTAAGAGACACTTATTACTAATTGAAGCACTGTAACGAAGAACGCTATTGAGAAATATTACTTTATGAATTTATTTTAATACTTAACTTTATATTTACTTAATTTAAAAATGGTATTTTTATTTACATACTTTATTTCACTTCATATTTCAAAATAATTAAAAAAATATTTGATAATATAATACACTTCAAAAAATTCTGGATCAACTTGCTGTAAAAAATTATGGATCAAATCACCGTAAAAAAAATACTGGCACCCTGAGTGCAGCATCCTTTTTCCATCAAATTTTACACCGTAACTTTTACAGAAATATTAATTACAATGTGATTTTACACTAAAAATTACATTAGATTTTTGTTCCGTAAAAGTTTCGGTAAAAATGGATTTTACTATAAAAAGTACCGTCACCCTGAGGTGCCACTACTTCTTACCGTAATATGAATAGGAATTTTTAACAATGCGTTGTGAACGTATGTAATTCGTTTTAATAAAATGGAAAAGATTGATACAACACAAAATATACCAATTACTTTAAAATGAGTTTAGAAAAAAATACAAAATCATTTGAACAATATTCATGGGTAGCAATTATATTAAAAATTCATTTTGATAGATAATAATTCATGAAATGTTTCTGAGAGGTTTTTTTAAAAATATTTTTGGGATGATAAAAAAAATATTGTACACAATCTGTAAAATATTTTTTGGATATTTTAGAAATATTTGAAATATGTACGAAATCAACATTTCTACATTTTATTGACCTGTATACTCCTTACTGATATTCTTTTTGGTGTTTGTGTTGTGTGGCATTTGGGGATATAATGTATATGATAATGTATTACGCCTTTGCTCTTGCTTTCTTTTTATTACCATATATATATATATATATATATATATATATATATATATATATATATATATATATATATATGGTTTGTAATCTTTCCTGACGAATCAGAAATATTTGCTAAAAAAAATTAAGAAACGGTTTAATGACTTTAGAGGATAATAAAAATCTTGATAACTCATTGATTACTTTTATGGAACTAAGAATATAAAAGTCATATTAATACCAGAAATATTAAATGATAAACAATATTATTCTATTTTTAAACCAATGAATTTCTAACTACTATTTTATATACTTATTGTTTTAGTAACAAATAAAAACATAATTTTAGTAATAAAAACTCTTAATTTAAACTTGACTTGCAAGCCATTTAAAACAATATAAACACTGATAGATATTATGAGATAAGATAACATTTTACTAGGAACAAAAAAGTGTTTATCTATAAATAAAGGAGTTGTTTATCTAGAAACAAAGAAATTGTTTTCATAAACAATTTGCTTACAAGCAAATGTTAACATATTATAACAATTTATTTTGATTTAACTTCGTTGTAAGATTAAAAATATTATTTAAAACTTTATTTTATGTCGTATTTGTGTAATGTAACATATACTGCATTTAATCATATGGTATTCAACGACAGAGACATTTTATTCTTTTTATAACGTTACAAACTTTTGATAATTTAACATAGTTAAAACGCACATCTTTCACTCAGTTTTGTTAAAATATACTTAAAATAAGTTGAAAACATTCGTTTGTTGGAAACGTTAGTTATTTCCTGCTATATTCAAAAGAAAAAAAAGATAAAAAAATCACTTGTTCAATTAGACATTCTGAGGTAAAGACATAAATGAATTGTGCAAAAGAATGCATTTTATTCACACTTTTAATATGTCTATAAAAACATTTAAAGTATTCAAAATTAGTAGTGCAGACGTAAATATAAATTAGTTTGTTATTTAAAATAATAATTTAAGAAGTAATAAATAAAGCGATATTTTGTAAAACAAATATGTTTATCCCAAATTTATCATGATTTTTTCTGGTTAAAATTTTTTGAAACATGGGTGAAACGAGGTAAAATGGTCATAAGATGAATATTGAAATGTTGATGTACATTTGTTTTAGTCTTTTTTTATGTTTATTTAAAAAAAAGTATGTGTAAAAATTATAAAACATTGTTAAATAGAAATTCCTTGAAATGTTTCATCATTGAAATGTTTTTAAGAAAATAGTAAGATAAACTTCGCATTAATATTTTGAAAGAAATGTGCTAAAATCATTATTATATCAATTTTTCTTAAATGTGAATTTATTTATGAATAATAACTGTAATTCAAAAGGTTCTAGAAATGTGTTCTGATACTTTTGAAAGTAAAAGAAGATCTGAAAGTAAAAGATCTTTATCAAGATTACTTTGTATTTACAATATCTTAATCAGATTAACAATGTTACCATTTATCATCGATTGAAATGTACTTTTTTGTTTAGATTTTTAAAAATATGACAAAAGTTAGCTTGACGGATTAATAATAATTTTAAAATTAATTAAAATACCATGTTTTTAAGTAATATTATTTTATAATTTAATTTAACACCCTTAATACTTAAACTAAAATCGAATAACAAAAAGTTAAAACATTTTCATAGTTTTATATGTTGTTTTTTTTTATAAATTTTTTAGTTATGATGATTTATTATAATAAATGTTATAGCTTTTAACCGAAAGCTGTATGGATTTACTCACTTTAGAATAAAACGTTTAAAAATAAGTTTCATAGAATATAAAGTTAATTGCCGTTAGATATTTAACATGATTTTTCTAAAAATATAGTTAAGTTATAATACATTAAAAAGAGCTTATTGTTTTTACATATTTAACATAATTTTTGAGAAAATACATTCATTTTTTTAAAATATAAAATACAGACAATTCTGAAGAAAAGCACCGTTTAATTCTGTCATTAAATATTTATATTTCCTTTTTTGAAATTAAATATTACATTACGGAAAAAATTTTTGTTGCATTTATACATATACATGATCTTGCCTAATTTGTTTGTAGGGATTTCAAATTTCTAATTAATATTTCTTCTAAAGATACAAATTTTTTAAAAACATGTTTTTAGTCTATTTTTTTTGTCGAAATGTTTAAGTTTAAAAACGTTATGAATAACAGGAGATCGCGTAAATTTTGCTGCAAACTTCAAGGGCTGTTACGTTAAAGTGCATAGAAACTCATGCCTGGAAATATTGTACGTAACTAAAGGCGTTTGCCTATCATGACCTGTTCAGAAGCTCACGAAAAAAATGTCATAATAGAGAAATGCCCCTAGTGGCGTATTACAGCATTTCTAGACATAGTTTCCTGTGTGATTTTAAACTTGAAGTGTTCCAACTTCTCTAGAAGCTAGTAGCAACATTTATGCCATCTTCTGCTATATATAACGTTTTTAAGCTTGTACATTTCGACAAATAGATTAAAAATACCATTTGTTATTAAAAAATGAGAAAATGTAGCGTGGAGGGAGAAACAAACCAAAGATTTAAAATCAACGATACAAAAGTATCGAAGGTTTGTTAAAAAATCTCATACGACAGAAAACAAAATTTTCCCTCAGTGTTATTTAGTGCAATTAATTTGTGTTAGTAGTAAACAGTTAAACTATGTGTAATATATCTTAAAATTGCAAATAATATTACTATTTTTTATAGATACTTTCTTACTTCTTTAATATTAAAACTTATACGTCAATAAAAACATCATTTTTCTATGTATACTAAAGCATTCAGTTTTTGAACTTTAACAATATAATTTTATGTTGATTTTTATTTTATTAAATTATTTGAGAACATAATGAATAGAAAATCTGAAAACAATGATTCTATAAATATTTTTCCATATTATTTGCACTTCATTTTGAAATGTTTTTAAAGATAACAAAAATAACACGAAAACTGCTGATTCATTCCTTTAATAATTATATTCGCTGTAATGGTCTAATGACCGTAAAATTATCCAGTAAAACTATATTCACAGGTATTTAAGATTACACGTAGATAAAGGTTGTTTTAATTTTGACCAATTAAGGTTGTTTTTGGTTAGTTACTAAACCTTACACTAACATTTATCGCTATTAAGTATTTTGAAAACTCCTTGTAATAGATCATAAACTGCATTGAAATATTTAAATTTATTGTTTCTACCCAAACCGATTCCTAAGATTTTATTCATTTTAAAATTCTAAACAAAATGCTTTTATTGCTACACAGAAAAAAAATTCTTCTTCTAAAATTTACCGTGCTATGTGATAATGACATTTCTGGAGAAAAGAACCAGAATACCGGTTATTAAAACTACAATATAGGGTTTTTAAACCATTCCTTTGGTAATTTTTCCATTCACATGATAACGGTTTGCCAGAAATTCTGGTTTTTAAAATCACAATTCTTATTATCACACATATAGTGAAAAATACATAACTGGAAAGTAAATTTTAAAAAATAAATTGTTTTTTTGTGATGCTCTAAAGTGTCAGGATAAAATTACCAAATTTTACCACATTTACCTAATTTTATCAAAAATTATAAAACCATATTTTTTTGTTAATGTAACTAATAATTATCAAAGCGCTGCGGTAAAAATTACAGAGAATTTTGGTGTTTCTATAGAGCGAGAAATACGGTAAATTTTACCATATTATGGTACTTTTGGTCATACTTTTTTTCTCTACAGGCATTTTTTTTATTTATTGAATTACAGGCAAATCTCCAATGCTCAATATTTATCTTCATAAATCTTTAATATGATTAAGAACCTATGAGAATTTTTAAACTAAGTATCAATTCCAATCTGCAATTCTGTTTGTTTTTATTTATTGAATTACAGTCAAATCTCCAATGCTCAATATTTATCTTCATAAATCTTTAATGTGATTAAGAACCTATGCAAATTTTTAAACTAAGTATCAATTCCAATCTGCAATTCTGTCACCGGTAGTGAAAACCACGAAAAATTTTCTCATTGATCGCAAAGACAATGATTATCGAGCTCGTAATTAGTCTTTCATCAAGGTTAATTTCTACTAGGCCCCTACTAGGTATATGCTCAATTTTTGTGTCCTAACCCTTACTGGCCTGCACCCATCCTTCCATAGTTTGAAAATAATATTGAAAATTTTATATGGTCATAATACCATACATCTTATCCCGGTATAAATAAAAATATGGTGATATACATCCACCATTCAGATTAATTGGTTTCAGCAGATCTGAAAATTTAAAGCAACTGAGGTATCCAGCATATGTAATAAATGAAATATACCCTTTCTCAATGTCTCAGTGATTTGATCATAAGTTAAGATTTTTATATTTTATGTTAGCCTTTTGAGCCGTAATGGCACAGTACTTAAGTTACTGGATTGTATTGTGTAAGACCGAAGTTCTAACTCCAGTGTCGTCTTGAAGCCTATCCATCTTCAGATAATTAGATGACAAATCTTGAAAGTAAAGGCAACCAATGCATAATACTGACCACAGGAAATTGTAGAGCTTAAACAGCCGTGACCCCTTAGTCAACAACTGGCTGTAGAAGGAGTACTTATATCGTTACTCTTTGTGTTGTCCCTTTTTAAGAATGTCTTTACTTTCTGGGATTATTGTAATCAGAATTACGACAACGGTACTGAAATCATGAAATTTTGTTAATAAGATCATTGTGTAGTATAAATGTTTTCAATTGTAACTTTTTAAAACGCTGCTTGTCTGTCAGTAAAACTTACATTTTCTTATTCTACATACCTTATAAGTTTATAAGTTAAATCATTTTATTAAAAACTAGCTTGTATGATTTTAAATAAAATTATCTTATTAAATTCCAGCGTATAGGAATGTAAATAAAATTCTCTGTACAACTAATGAGCATCATAAAATATAACATTTTTAATTTTTGTATAAAGATGTCCTAACATTCTTTTTATTCATCAAATGTAATTCGTTTAATAATGTCATAATATGCCTTTTCCTGAACAAAAAATAAATCGAACAATTAAGAACGCAATGATACTTAATGTCTTTAAGACATCATAATTGACATAATCTTTTTAATGCGTCTAAACGCTTGAAAGGAGAAATAAAACCCTTCAGACTAAAGCCAAATTAGAATAATCTAATTCCACTGGAATAAAAAAAGGGATAAAAAAATCAAACGATACACTTTTTCTTGTCTGCCACCAGCGCAGGTTTGAGGTCGGATGAAAAAAAAACCGGTAAAGAGAGAGACATGAAAAACATGGAAGGTAAATGAGCCGATCAGCAAGCCGATAGGGAAAGTGTCAAAATGTTGGCCCTATCATAAACGTTCGAATATACTATCTGTGCGGTTCCTATTTCCAATCATTAAAAACAGGTTCTGGATTTGTAATACGCCGCGAAAGAACCTAAGTAAACCGTTTTTTGACATGAATCAAGAGTAGGGACACTATGACAAAAATTATTCAATTCCATTTCCCTCCTCTTTTTATTCTCTAGCAGACGACTTTTAAAATGTCTTTTGCTGCATTTGTGGCGCGTGACTAAGTTGTGGTAGAACGTGCGTTGGTTGTTGATTCGTAATTACATAACGGCTTTTGATGCATAACATGGGAAAAACCACCAAATGAATTTAGGGATATGCATTTATTGATTACAACTAATTTATATTACGTTTAAAGAAACCTTATAAATTCTATCATATCGGCTTCCATAAGATAAATTACCTTTAATTGCTGCTAACATTTATTTCAAGCTGTATGATGATTGAAACGACAAATATACAGGTTTAGAACGCTTGATTACTTTAAAATATTGGGGATATGAACTGTTATAATTTTTTTTAGTCCATTTATTTGTCTCATAATTTTAGGCTAGATATAAAGTAATCTTAACGTTTTACATACAATGCACATTTGTGTCTTAATATATCTGTAGAAAAAACTGCAGACTTTTATTCTCTTCGAAATAAATCATATGTTCAAATTGCATGTTTCAACATTTAACTAATTAATCACCACTATTTAGGAATTTATATAATGCAACTTGTCAATTACATTTTCCAGAATAGCAATAACTTATTTTCTTTTTTGGTTGGTTTAGTTCTCGTGACGTGATCCGTTGTGTAGTTTAATAAAAAAATTTTGAACTTCACGGGTTAGTTTTTAGTTATATTTATTATCAGATTTCTTTTCACTTAAATTGTACTGCTAAACTTGAATTAATTGGAGAAAAAAAACTAATGTTAATTTTTTTCTAAATTAAAATGCATCAAGCATGTAAAATTATTACATATTACTTTAGAGCATATTTCAGCGCACCTTTGATAGAGAGCTAAGGGTTGTGAGTTCGATCTTGCAGAAATTTGGCAGCATTGCTGAACTGCCGTATAATAATAACATTTTTGTTTAAAAAGAACTGGTAAAAAAATCCTTATTTACAAAGCCTTTTATTTGGTAATTGTTCCGTTCATATGGTAGCAGTTTACCGGAAATTTTGGTGTTCTAAATGTTAGTTTTTCCTTCCTCTCAATTAGTAAAAAATACAAAACTGAAAAGTAGATTTAACCGAATAAATGATTTTTATGCCATGCACTAAGGTATCAGAAAAAAATTACCGAATTTCATCGCACGTAATATATACAATATTTCATTGTTAATTTTACCAAAACCATTACGGAAGAGCTTCGGTAAAAAAATTCCAAGTTTTTTGGTTTTTCCCATTGGGCGAGAATCACGGTAGAATTTACCGTATTCTGGTAGTTTTTATCAGGCTTTTTTTCTCATTGTAGTAGCATACTAAATAACCAATATGTGTACGCAGCAAGGGGCATGTTAAATCTGTCGTTGCCTTTAGTCTTCTCGATAGTTGTAATGTGAAAGTTACGAGCGAGGGGCACCAGTTTAAGCTTTGTCCTCGTCATCTGATTGGGTTCAGAGTTATGTGGCATTTCTACCACAGACGTTAAAAGATAGAGCTCTGTGAATCAAAACAAGGTTCTTGGCTATTATTGGGTGAGGTGAACATAATTCAGTGTATCCATATCAATATTTACTGAGTAATCCACACACTTATAGCATGGCAGGCAAAGTTAATTCAATGCCTGCGTGCTTTTTCTGCACTTACCGATTCAATGACAGTTAGTATGAATAGCCTACGAAATATTACATTAAATATGACAATAGTGCCAAATGATATATCCTATGTAAATATTAGCACAAGCGATTTTAGATCAATTCTTTTACACCATCTCCTAAATATATTTTTCCCTTTTGATTTTAGTTATTAAATTGTGGTATTATATCATGGGATAAAATTTAGTAAATGTAGTAAAATTTGGTAATATTATCATGATACGTAAGAGCATGGCATAAGCTATTTATTCGGATAAATTTACTTTCCAGTTTTGTATTTTTTTAATAAAAATATGGTAATAATTATAATTTTAAAAACCGGAATTTTCTGAAAACCGTTACCATAGTGAATGTAGAAATTACAAAATGAATGGTTTAAAAATCGTATATTTTGATTTTATTTACCAAAATTATTTTTTTTACGTGAAATGTCATTACAGTACAATAATTCTACTGTATTTTTTTTCTCTCTCTGTGCAGTAGTTACACGTTTTGTTATATAGTTTTGCTTTAAAAAATATAATTAATCTGTTGCTAAGAGTATAACTATATTTTTAAAAGTTTACATTTAATTTGATATAGAGCTCCTTGTACAAAACTCTCAATTGGGAAAATGTGTTAAAAGCAATATTTTTAAAGTAGCTCACATAGAATTTTCTCTATTATGATAAAAATATAGTGCGCTAAAAGACATTACATACTAAATAGATTGTGACCTAAAAACTATATTTTTATCTATCTTCACAGTTTGGAAGTTGTGAAAATGTTTGAGACCATTTTATTTTTGCGCATATTTAAAAAACTTATTTACCTAAAGATAATTTTACGATAGAAAACCAAGTTTATTTTTTAATACTTTCAATTTTTTAATAATTTTAATTTTTAAATATCAGATTATATATTTTTACGCCCACCGGACTGTGTAGGGGTCAGGAAACTGGCCTTGTGTCAGAAGGGTTCTGGGTTCGACTACCGGGCAAGGCATGGATGTTCTTTCATTCTTTGAACAATCTGTCCTTACTGTAGGAGCAACGCTGGCTCTCCTAATATGGTGCCCCTGAGAGAGTGGCCAACAAATTTGCCCTTCAGATGCCTGTATTGGCGAAAGGTCATTCCTCAGGTGGGCATCGGAGAAAAATATATAAATTTTTTACTGTTATGTAATAATCAAAAATCGTAAAAAGGTGTCTTGAAATTGACTTTCGTGACCCGAACCACATTCCCATTTGAAATGTCAATGTTTCTTTTTTCTTATCCTCTTGCGTTAGAAGGTTGATTAATTTTTGTGTGTTATTAAAAAAATATTATAAACTATTAAACACATGCCTTTATCAAAATCATATTTTTTTTAATTATTCTATCATTTTAGTTTTTTTACGTACCCAATTATGATATTCATTCACAAGGTAATAATTATCGAAGGAAGAAAATACATTTTGTATAATCTAATCATTTTAAAAATTTAATTTACATTTTGAAATTAGAGATAGTGGGATTCAATATATGATATAATCGATATATCCTTGCCTTCAAATTGCATAGATATGGCACAAACAAATTTACAATTTCTGCAGATTACGATAAAATATGGAGATTTTGATGATTTCTTGAATGGCTATTTTGTCCTCAGTGACGGTTAGGATTATTAAATTAAGCTTATTTATAAATAATACCACACAAAAACGGCTTAATCCCTATATTGTCTCACTAGCATCGATGACTTCTTGAATTGTAATTTTGAGCTAATTAGTGTCATTAAATTAATCTTTTGCATAAATAACGCCTCGCAAAAGCAGGTTAGTCTTAATTGTGTCTTATAGACAACGGTGATTTCTTGAATTACAATTCTGAGCTCGATGATGGTTAGGATTATTAAATTAAACTCTTTTACAGAAACGGGTTAGTCTTAATATTGTCTCAAGCATAGATAACTTGTTAATGGCATTTTCGCTCTTAGATAGTTGTTGTGATTTTAGCTTAAACTTTGTCAAAAATATTGTCCCCCTAAAAGCGAGTTACAAGGGTTTAGATCAGAGGAACTATGCGACCAAGTGGTAATCATTCCTAATGCTTCTGACTACCTCATAGCCATAATACAATTTTACATAAAAATTAACAGCACAAACTAAAAACAATTAAACTCCGCATTCAAAAAAAAAAAAAAAAAAAAAAAAAAAAAAAAAATTCAGCATGCCCTACAGTCAACTGCCGAGTTGCAACAAAATCTCGCGTTGTTCAAAAAATGTCGAATTTTTCTTTCTTAAACTGATTTCTTAATTTTAAATAATTTTCTTTTGTTTCTTATTTAATTTATGGATATAACTATATAGCTTAATGTAATAAAAATTATAATGAAAAAGTACTAAAACAATATTTTCCTTTCTTAACAAAGGATGTATTTAAATAAAACTATAAGTGCATCAATTCATTCTTACATAAAATGTCAATATGTAATTACTATATTATCGAATACCCTAAAAGAAATAATAAGTGAAAAAATGGTGTAAACTGGTTGCTTTTTTACGAAAAAAAACTGTTACAACTAACAACTAGTTTTTATTAGTTAATGTTTTTGACGCCAAGAATAACAGTTATTTCACCTTCCAATAGAAGCAACAAAGAAACAAGCTCCAACAAACAACTCATTTAAATGTTTTCTGTCGCCATTTTGATAAAAAATCCTCAAAGAAAACTCTCACAAACATATAATTCCAAAGCATATAATTCTTTAGTTACTAATATAAGGTGCTTTTACTGAGAACTAGCAAATAAAAATAAATAAAAATCGCCTAAATAAAAAGCGTCTAAACTAAACTTTTTTTTTATGGAGCTGGTACTGTATACAGATTACCTACTGTAAGCGGTAATTTTTCAGTCAAGCTATTTGGTTGGTCCATGCAAATCTTGAATGATTCGCCTTGATAAAGTTAGGAATAAATAACAAGTTTTAAAGAAAAGTAATAACAAGTTTTTCGGTATTTTTTTTATTTCTTTTTCTTAACTCTTTCCGACGGTTGTTCTGGTGTGTCCTTGACAAAAAGGCCTTGATTATTTTAATGTCAGACTATTTTTATTTAAAAAATAAGAGGAATTTAGAGATAGATACTAGTTATTTACGAAGTTCTGTGAGCGATATATACTTATCTCGTCTTTTTTATCAACATTTTGAATAAAACTCTTCCCAACTGTTAAAAAGTAAAAAAGGCAAAATTAATCTGTTTTGAAAAATAAAACAGAAAGATAAAGTTTGCAAGCCATTAGCATTTTATATTGGGTTTTCAAAGTTTTAAATAAAGATAAATATAATTTAGTCTATTAGTTATTTGATTGAAGTTTTATTTATAATTCACGTCATACTGTTATTTTTAAAAATAAAATCATCCCACTTTTAAAAATAAAAGTTATCTGCTTTAAAAAATAAGGTTAACTTTAAAAAATAAGGTTAAAAATATGCTTTAAAAAATTAAGTTTTTAATACTGATAAATACTATTCAGTCTAAGTTTCTTGACTGAAATATTATTTATAATGAAAAGTTCGCTGTTATTTTTTTTAAAAATCACCTGAACTGTTGAAAAATGAAATTAATTAGCTTTAAAAAATTATTTTGAGTAATATACTTAGCAAACCATTAGGTTTTTCGAAGTTTTATATATCAATAAATAAAATTCACTCTATTAGTTATTAGATCGAAGTTATATTTATAATGCACGCTTCGATGTCAATTTTTATAAAAATAATCTAAAGTGTTTAAAGAGTGTAGGAGAATAACTAACTTCGCAAGCCATTAGTGTTTCATGTAGTTTTTAATAATTTATATGCCGATTAAAGAAATTTTCAAAAATTCCAATTCCTGAAAATTAAAATACACGATTTTGATTCTAAATATTTACGATATATACTCGTACGATATATATTTACGGTGTTAAAATATATTAAAATTAATATATAAGATGTTTGTAAATTAAATTGAGCTTACTAAGAATCATCTGTAACCTGATTTGACAACTAAAACGGCACCGAATTTCCTTAAAAAAAAACTACGAACGATGAGAACAAGAATAAGGAGTGCAAAAAAACGTTTTAGTTCCGAAATACACCGATAGTAGGAAAGGTGGCGCTTGTTGTTTTTGCCATATTCCAGTTAGAGTCCAGAAATGCTAGAATGATAGTTAATATGGGTACTTTCTAAAACTCTCATGGCTCAGGGAATAGAGCTTTCGCCTTCCAAAGAAGTGAACGGGTTCGAAACCCAGCAATGGCTGGTCGATACAAATCAGCATCCGCCTTGCACCGACCACAGTGATCGGATCATGGGCTAGAGTCCCTTTTCCGTTAAGCTAACCGTGGGAGAATCTCGTGGTCTTTCTATCCGTGTAAGGCAAATGCGGGTTAGTTGCATCAAAACGTCCTCCACGAAGATAAATTTCTCCCGATATTTGATCCAGGAGTTCCCTCTTCTTCTGGATTGGGTTCTAAATTATAAGGCTACGGAGTTGAACATTAGTAGTCATAAACCCAATATTGGGACTGCTGTTCAACTACGGTTATAAGATAATTATAAAAATTGGGAAAAAAAGTGGGAATTTTTTAGGCAAATTTGACTCATGATTTTGTTTCCATTCATTCATGCTTTTCTTCAATGTATCTTTTTTCCATTTTTATACGTTTCCATTGTTTTATTTATTTATTTATTTATTTTTTCTTTACCCAGAATATCATTTTTGGTATCTTCAAATAAGTTTGGTGTCCTTTATATTGATAGATAAATTTCAAATGTTTTTGTTTAGTATTCTAACCTCCAAGCGTTGAGTCCCCTGGGTAAAGCTGTACGGAAATTTACCTGCTATGCACTGCTGTCCCATTGAATAACATGGGGGAAAACTGCTTTTTTTTTATACAGCGAAACCTGCACCTATAAGTTTGGAAAACTGACACTCAGAAGGTTAACACCCTCTCTTTTAAATATAGGATTTTAGAAATTTTAAAATATAATTCTTTATTATTTACGGTACTGACTGTTACCATTTAAGTTACATATAAAATTCTATTAGGGTTAAAATGGGATTTGTTTGGCTTCGTTAATTTTTCATTAAAAAAAATGTTTAAGAAAATTAGCATTTTTTGATGAAAATAAGTTAATTTCTCAAAAGACATAGATCCTTGTTGTGTTTAATTACTTGCCCATCGTACTTCTTCTTATACAATAATTTGACATGAAGAATTTGCTTATTTCATTATTTACTAACAGAATTATACAAAAAAAGCATGTGTGGCCAAAATTTAGAAAAAGATATTAATTATTAAATAAACAAATTCTATCAACCATAAATATTTGATAAGTAACCTTATTCCGTTTTTAACTAATTGATACAATTTTCTTAGATTTTACTTATATTTAAAGATTTTACTTATATTTAAATATTTTACTTATATTTAAAGAATTTACTTGTATTATTAATGGTATTTTGATATTTTCATGTTTATAATTCCACCACGTTTTCTGCGTAAAACATAATGTGTAAATCTCAATTTTTTTAAAACATTAAAAATAAAGTAATAATTTTTCTCTAGAAGTATTGGATTATCTCAGTATATTTTCTTGAAATTGGATGAAATTCTACAGAAATTAGTGAATTTTATCTTTTGGATTATAAATGCTTACTTTTTGAGTTGATTAATCAGACTTCTTTGTAAACCCTTCGTCCTACAAACACGATGAAAAACGGATTTTAAGATTATCATTCAATATTTTCAACTGCAAGGCGATTCCAGAAAAAAATGAGTATCCAATTTTGCTTTTTTTAAAGCCCTGATTCGTTTTAAAATTTTATAATCCAGTAAAACGGATAATCCACGTTTATTTAATTCAGATGATTTTAGATTGTCAATGTCCTGCTCTGATTTTGTAATTTTTTTTAAAAATTTTAACTGAAAAAGTAATAATTATATGATTATTTATAGAAATCAATGCAAAAAGTAATTGTTTAAAATTGATTGAAATATTTTATCAGTTTATTTGGATTATTTAATACTAATACTCTTAAAAAAATACTTTTCGATTATATCAGAACGTGCAAATCAAGTTACAGTGTCTAGCTCTTGTTAGTTTGTTATTTAAATGCTGAATAGATTTATAATTTATTCGTAAAAAGTAAGCAAATTGGAAAATTTTACTTGTTTACATATATGGTATAATTTCTGGAAACTTAGCCAAATTTTTAAAATATGGCTTAAGATTTGTTGTAAAGTAACGAACGGAATGATAGAACAAAAGGATTTTAAATAGATATAACTTTTTAACTTTAATATGATGTTAAATTTTTTTATTGTTTATTGTTTTGATATCATTTTACAATTACCGAAAGAATTTAAACTATATTCGAGATAATAGTTTATAATTTTGACAATATGAAGGATTTTATTGCTATGGTTTGTCAGTTGTTTTGATATAAAAGCTTTGGAATTTTTATATTCTATTTTTTATGTTACAAGATTTTAAATGTGTTTTAAATTCATTTTTAATACACAATTTCTTTTTACGTAAATATTACTCCGAGAAAAGAAACTATTTTCAAAACGATCAGAATATGATAAAGCTTACCTTTTTTCTAGATCTATGGGAATTTCTAAAAGCTCAATAATTTTGAAGGAAGCGATTTACTAATGATTTTGGGGAAATTAACTATGGATTTATAATATGTTTATGTAACTATATGGAATTATAATATGTGATTAAATGTGGTAAAATGTGATAAAATTTGATACTTTTATCATGATAGCTAAAAGCATGGCATAAAAAAAAATCAGTAAATTTACTTTTCAGCTTTATATTTTAATATGAAAAACGTTGAGTAAGATTGAAATTCTTACTCGATGTTTTTCATCTTAAAAATTGCATTCACAAAATTTTCCTTTGAAAAACGGAGTTGATAAAGTCATTAATTTATAAACTTAAAACTATAACTCCTGAAATTTTTTAATATTTTTTCACCAAAGCTAAATTTTTTTTTAAAACATTAAAGAAAACAGGTTTGAATTTTAACGAATTGACAAATTTGGAAGTAGTTTTTTTCACAATTTCACAAAAACTGGTCCTTTCTTTAGAATATTGGTTTGGCCATATTTAGATTTTTTTTTTACTTTTTATTCTAAATATATTATTTATATAAAACTAAAAAATATTTGTTTTCCGTTTTGTGCGATATAAATATTAATTAAAATTTTTAAATATACTAAGAGAATCACTACTAATTAGTTAAAAATTAATGTAATCAATGTAAGAAAGAATATTGTAACGTAATTTCTTTATTTCCAATACCTAAATCTAAAGTAAACAGAATATGATGTTTTTAAAGAACAAGAAGCTTAATAGTTTAAAAAATATTTAAAAAAAAACGACTCAAATATATAAAAAAAACTATTACTCCTTAAAAAAATTATATATATTTTTTTTACTAAAGCTAAGAATTTTTTTCAGACATTCAAAAAAGCAGGTCGGCATTTTAAAAAAAATACAAATAGTTTTTTTTATTTTATTGTATCACAAAACTAAAACTTATCACTAAAATTCTGGTTCGGCCTCTTGGGTTTCTTTACTTAATTTTCTAAACGTATTTTTAAATATCTTAACTTAAATAAAACTATATATTTTTGTTTTTATTTGTAATGCCATAGAATATGCATTTGAAAAAGTGTTTGACATAATAACAGAACCAGCACCAATTTAAAAATCAATTTTCTCCGAATAAGAAAAAATGTGTGACGTAATTTCTTTATTTACCAAACCTTAATTGTATGTATTGGATGCGATTAAAAAAGATTCATGATTTTCTGAATGGTTTAAAAACTATTTGTTCATAAAAAACTATATATATATAGGACCTTTCACTGAAATTCGTGATCCGCCTCTTGGACTTCTTTACTTTATGTTCTAAATATATTAAAAAATATTTTGACTTGCATAAAACTTACAATTATTTATTTTTATCTTTGTTGCGGTCAAAATATTCATTTAAAAAATATTTAATATACTAACAGAACCAACACCAATTAGTTAAAAATTAAACTTCTTCAGTCAAGAAGAATAGGTAACATAATTCTTTTATTTACAATAAATCCAAAGTAAACAGGATGGGATGTGTTTTAAAGAGGATGCATGTTTTGCTTAATGGTTTAAAAAGATGTTACGCAAGCACAACCGGGCTTGCGAAGCAATAAATTGAGCAATTGAAAACTGACCTTGATTTTCTTCATTGTATCTGGTGAGCATTATTTGTTTATTATTATTCTATTTTATTGTCCTTTTTTTCTAGAAATGACAGGCTAAATAAATAAAATTTTCTTTCTCCTTTACATGGAATCACGATTTGATTTTTGAAATGAATGATATTGCATTTCAATAAGTGGAAAATAGTTTGATACAACCATAACTATTTTGTTAGATTGAAATAAATTGTTAAGCAAACAATTTTTTTTAACTATAATTTTTTATTTAAGTTACGCAAGTACAAAAATTCAAAAAAGTTTTAATGAATATTTTGAATAAAATAAAAACATCATACTTTTTATGTTATATTATTTGTTCACTGTAAAAAGTGATTTATTAAACGAAAATTATATGTTCTAGCACCATGCTTACCAAAAATATGTTCATATAAAATGTAACGAAGCTTCTGTTGTTGATAAAAAAATTTAATTTTTTTCACTAATGTAATTTTTTTTTAAATATTTTTTCAACTAAGTGTAAAATAGGTAAAAAAAAATTAATTTCACCAAATTGGGAAAGTTCTACACGAAGAAATTAGTTCAGGTAAAATTATCGAACTGAATGGTAATGATATTTCTGGTATAAAAAAGCCCATAATTCTGGTTAATAAAACCAAAATATTCGTTATTTAAGCCATTCATTATTAATTTTCCTTTCATATGATAACGTTTTAATGAAAATTCTACTTTTCAAAATTATAGTTCTTATTACCATACATTTAGTAAAAAATAGAGAACTTAAAAAAATAAAAATCAAATAAAGGGTTTTTATGCCATGCACTAATGTATCATGATAAAATTACCAAATTTTTTCACATGTTATAAAATCAATTGTCAATTTTACCGAAATCATTACCAAAGCTTAGTAAAAGTACAAAACTGAAAAGTAAATTTAACCGAATAAATTGTTTTTATACCAGGATCTAAGAAATCAATACAATTTTGGTTTTTCCTTTTGCGCTGTTAAGAAGAGACGATAATACGGACGGGAAAAATATAACTAGTCAACTAATAAGAATTTTCCTTCATCAGATAGTTTAAATCTTGCAATTATATTTAGTTATTCAGCACTATTTAGTTTATATCCTAGAAAGAGGAAATAAGCTAAACAACAAAACATTTAAATTAAACAAATAAATAACGAAAAATAATATTTAGTTTTTTGTAGGGAAAAAAAAAACAATAAATTCAACAAAAATTAGAATTTCCAATACAATTGTTAGATCTGCCCTACTCTATAGATCTGAGACATGGCACTGCAATAAAAAATAACATGAAAAAATTTCCAAGTATTTATTAAGAACTGTTAATGAAGAATATTATACGTAAACCTGAAAAATTTAAAGTAAAACAAGTTTTTTTTTAACCCTCATGGCAATAGAAAAAGAGGGAAACCTAAAAATGCTTAACGCAAAACGATTTAAACGAATCAAAAACAATAGGAAAGACATAGGAAATATCTGGCAACAAATGGAGTGAGATGGAAAGTTATAATAAAAGCCCTATGCTCCAGTTAAGAGTGAAGAGGAACATGTATGATGTATGTAGAGCAAGTTAGTTTTTTTCCTTTGCGTTGCTAAGGGATGATAATATTATCAGGAAAAACTTTACAAGACAACTAATAAGAATATTCCCTCATCAGATATTTTCAATCCTGCAATCATATTTAGTTATTGTCATTCGTTTCGAAGTGTAAATAGAGCAGCCAATAAAAACAAGTTAGTTTTAAAACAATTTTAAACCATAATAAAAAAGAACTCAACTTTCCGCTGCAAGGTTTGCTTTCTTACAAGATTAAGTTTTCCCCCTTCTGTTGCAAAGAAGAAATAATACAGTGAGGAAAACCTGCTTCAAACAACTTAACCAATATGAAGATATATCCTGCTCCATGGTTTAAATTCTCCGTATCAGTTACAAATTAGAAATAGTTTAAAAAATATTAGTTAAAAAATAATTTAAATTTTTGTAATAACAAATAGGAACTTCAATTTTTTATTATCATGCATAATAATAAAAAATTAAAATACACTGTTTCTACTACATATTGTTTCTGATTAAATACTAGTGTCTAATACACTGTACGAATTTTCATTCTGAAATTACGGTGAAATAACCAGCAACAGTCTGTCCATCCGATTAACCATAAATTTTATGGTTAGAAACATTTCTTTACCTTTTTTGTTTTGAAATCATTTACAACTGGTCCCTTTAAAAGCTGTGAATATAAAACTATACGGTTTTGTAACCATTTACAACTAGCATAGTTTCTAAACCATAAAAATAAAACTTAAATGAACATTGAACCTCTGTGGATGTTGTGCCGTTTATGCGTGAATGATAGTTTCGTATTCTAATAGTCTAGCTTTACCGATTAATGAGTGCAATACACTTGAAACTTTTAATGTATTGAAGGAATATTGTGGTATAAACGCTGGAAATCGAACCCCTGTTCAGCCGGCCATGAGATTGGCCGATTAGATCTCTTAGCTACAGTGTATACTCAACTGCGAGGAACAAAATGGCTTCATAAAGCAGGCAGAGTTGGCGTGGATAGAATTCTGGTTGTTAAACCGTATTAAGCAAAAACAATCAATCAAGTTTTTTCTCACATTTAACAATTTAAATATCATCTTTTTATGGTTATTTGACAGCTGGGGTTGAATGTGATAAAATAACAATTAAATAGATTGCTATTTAACGATTTCTACGGAGAAAACTTTAACAGTGTAGTAATGGCTTACCAGAAATCCGGGTTTTAAAAATTATAGCTCTTATACATTTAGTAAACAATGAAAAGTAAAGTAAAGAAAAGTAAAGCTCTCAAGTATTATGATAAAGTTACCACATTTATCAAATTTATCACATACATTATAAAACCATATTTTAAGTTTATTTTTTTAAAATCATTACCAAAGCACTTCGGTAAAAATGTACCGAGTTTGTTTTTTTTGTGTTTCCATAGAGCTAGAGACACGGTGGATAAATTAACCATATTCTGGTAGTTTTAACCATACTTTTTTCTAATTGCACCATGTAATTTTCTGTCCTTTAGAAATACGCCGACAGCAACGATAAATGGTTTTAGATCATTATGTTTTTATGACGCATAGAAAAATAATGTTTCAACGCAGTGTTCAAATTTTATATTTAGTAATTCACGTATTTATTACGTGTTTGGTAAAAAAAAAATCTAACACATAGCATTTATTTTGTTTTTATGTGAAAATATCAGTTGCTTACGTGTAAATAAAACATTGTAAATGTCACAAAACTAAACAAAAAGCCATTTAATTTTTCAAAATGAAATGAAAGCTGCACCTGTAACAAGTTTTGTAATACATAGAACCTGACAAAACACATGTTATTTTTATAGATTTAACATCACTGTGAGAGATCCAACCCAGAAACATCAGCTCTTAAATGCGATAATCTATTTTGTAACTTTTGTGTGCTGAGCTATAAACATATTTTATGACAGCAAATCAGAAAATAAACTTAAACATAAATATCAAAATTTCATGACTCACTTTATTGTATAGTCCCAGAAATTGAGGATATTTCTAATTTTCTAATCAGAGTTTAATTGTCGAATTGAAATACTTAAGAGTAAATAAATCGTAGGCTTTTAAAAATATAATTATATGTTAATGAAATATTTTACATAAATAAATGCTGTTTTGTATGCTATAACTTTAAAGATTTTAAAGCTGTAAAATTTTAAATGTTCTATACGTAACATCAGTTTTTTATTATTTTTTTAAATGTTATATAATTAACACCACTTATCTACTATTTATAAATGTTCTATACCTATAAAGTCACTATTGTATAATTTTTAAATTTCCTATACCTTGCCGGCACTATTTTACCATTTTTAAATGTTCTATGCTTTACGAAATTACTTTTTTTTTAATTTAACAAGATAGTGACGTATGTATTTCAGAAATATAAATTATCAATTCTTGTTTACTTAACTATAAATTTGCTTTGTCTTAATTAATGACTCACTTTAATATATACACTCAGAATTTGTGGAGATTTTTAATTTTCTGATCAAAAAGTGATAGTTAAATTTAATTACTCAAGAATCAATTATAGGCTTTTTAAATATATAGTAATCAATACTTCTAAAAATTAATGTCTGTTCGTTTGTGGGTGTGTCTTTTCTAGACTTTTAAGCCATTCAACCGAAATTAATAAAATTTGACATACAGATAATTTGAAGCACGAAAAAGGGCATTGCGGACATTAGAACATTCTACGGCGAACCATTCTAGCGGGATGAGCGAAGAACGAAAAAGAATTTTTTGATTGGTTAATGGTTAGCCATTGTATTA
Source organism: Parasteatoda lunata (assembly GCA_949128135.1). Taxonomy (NCBI): domain Eukaryota; kingdom Metazoa; phylum Arthropoda; class Arachnida; order Araneae; family Theridiidae; genus Parasteatoda; species Parasteatoda lunata. The sequence goes on from OX421979.1 coordinate 32,872,170, forward strand.
AATTTAACTATAGACGAATCAATTTTCCATATATTTTAAAGATAACCGTTACAATTTCTAGCTTACAGCTGCATTTGATCAAAAATTAGTTTATTGCACGTATGTAAATATTTAATTATGTTATATTCACTATGTCAGATAAATTTAAGAACAATATTACGGGGTAGCACTCGTGGTCTACGTCACCAAATTTATACTTTTAAAGCTGTCTGATACCATACGCCTTTTTTTTAAAAAAAATTATATTAATTCTTTTAAAACGTGTTTCTAAAAATAATTAATTGTTTCATATCAACGTAATTGAATAGAACAAAAATATTTATGTATTCATATATGTTGATAATAACTATGTATTAATTGAATTAAAAAAATAACATTTGTACTAAAAAGTATAGTTAATGAAGAAAAGGTTAATGAGAAATTCGTTTAAGAAAACCGTAGAAAATCGCCATTCCCAGAAGACGCTTAATTAATATGTACTACTGGTATTATGGTAATTGGTTCAGTTTTGATAAGACTTCTACAACGGGTTTTGCGTACTTTCAGAAAATATTTATTCCAGTGATAGCAAAGATTGTGTATTAATACTTTAATGAATTAGAATTAAAAGAACTTTTTTCACCACTACTTTTAAATATTTGTCAGATGTCAGATAGAGAAATGATCATGCTCGAAAGTCCTTATCAGTTTATTAGCCACTGATAAATAAATGCATTTTGCTTAAAACTTAAATGTTGAAAGATTATGTAATAAGTACGAAATATGCTAATATAAGTATAAAGTATTTTATTGATATATTTGGTGATTTTTAAAACTGCTCTAATATAAAACAGCTTTAATACTGATACTTTGGAAATAAGTGTTTTACGTTCCCTCGAAAGGTATATGTACCTGAGAAGATTACTTGATAGTGGTAAATTTTGAATATAATGAGTCGATCGCGAGCAATAGCATCAAGCGAAGTGATACTAAATACATTTTTTTTTTATTCTAATAGGATGAACTACAAAAAATGAATTTTGCTTATTTCAATAACGTAAAGCCACCGAAAGGGGCAATAAATAATATTAAATTAAAATTAAAATTATTTTTATATTAATTGAAATATTTAGTGGAAGAACCAAGTAAGTAATATCCAAGTAAGTAAGTAATAAAAAAAAGCTACATCCAAACTATTTTATTACCAATTTATTAGTAGGAGGGACTAATAATTCATTGCTTTATTTTGTTTACCACTGTCTAATTTAAAATGAAAATAACGCAAGCAAACTAAAAACTAATAAGGATTAGTTATGTTAAATTAGAGTGAGGGGAAAAAACAGTTTTGTTACTATAAACATATCCATATTGATGTAACCACTTAATGTTAATTCCCCTTAAAATTTCACTTACCTGATTCTTCCACTAAGCTCTTTAATTTTGTTGGTGTATGCCTTTCAGTTTTGATCATGATTTTGAAGTATTTCTCAGCAATGATTTAATTATTCTTTTCTTTCTATTTTATTAACCCCGTGATAATAATCGGTATTCAGCTAGTATATTAATAAAAGTTTTTGCATAATTAAATACTATTTTGTCCGCTGTAAATTAATTTTCTTAAAGATTCCAAACCTATAAACCATTAAATGTTCTATACATGCATTAATATTTCAATCCTATAGTCACTTATTACTATTTATAAATGTTCTATAAATTGATGCCTCTAACTTATCATTTACGAATCTTCTACACTTTGACTCATTAATTTACTATTTTTAACATATCTATTTGTTATTTTTGCTGATTATGAGATATAACTTTTGTGTACATTTCTGTAAACATATTTTACGTCAATAAATCGGAAAAAACATTTCTCTCCTTAATATAAAAATTTCATGACTCACTGTGCTTTATACATTTAGAATTTAGAGATGTTCGTATACTTCATTTTTATCATATATCTTTTATTATGTAGTTTATTAGTTATTTTTACAGTTTAAATACTGTTTTAATTTTACTTAAACTAAATAAATTTAATTGTTTTTTTTTTTTTATAATTAAAGTTTCATAATTAAAGTCACTATTTCGCTATTTTATAAATATTCTATTCTTTTTCTGTTTTAAATATTCTATACTTAATGTTACTATTTTAATATTTTAAATATGCTATATTTAAATAACTTAATTATTTTACTACTTTAAAGATGCTATATATAACGATACTATTTTAATATTTGTTACATATCCTATTCAAACAATGTATGGTCAGAATATGGTAATTTGTTCTGGCTCTATGGGAACACGAAAAAGCTCAGTAGTTTGTACCGAAGCGCCCTGGTAATGATTTGATAAAATTGACAATAAAATATAGTTTTATAATATGCTATTTAAGTTGGTAAATGTGGTAAAATTGGGTTATTTTATCCTGATACCTTAGAGGATGGCAAAAACCATCTATTCGATTTAATTTACATTTCAGTTTTGCAATTTTTCCTAAATATAAGGTACTAAAAACTATAATCTTGTAAACCAGAATTTTGGGTGAACCATATGAGAGGGAAAATTAATAAATGAATGATTTAAATGCTGATATTTTGGTTTTATTAACTAGAATTATGTCTTATTACCAGAAATGTCCATAACTTCCCATACAGTACGGTAATTTTACCGGAAATTTGTTGAGTAAAAGTTCACTATTTTTCTGTTTCACAATTGGCCCTATTTACTATTTTTAAAAGTCTTATTCTTAATTTAACGATAAGAGAACAGCTACTGCAGGCTCTTCTCTTTGGCGAACTTAAATTTATACTTTTTGTTGCTCATTTTCTGTGTTTGTTTATTCGTTATTTCTCTTTACGTTCGAGAGAATTATTTTCTTTTTGTCGAATGATTTTAATCCAATGTTAATAACGTTAAACACGCTTCAAAATTTCGAACCGTGTATTCTTAATTAAAATGCAAAATATTTTTTTGTCACTGATATTATGATGAAAAGTAAGGGATTCATATATTTATATTACTGATACTATAAAAGAGAAGTTCTATTGTATCAGGGTGCGTGGCGTTATTAAAAAGTGCTTAAAGGTGCTTTTTTCGATATTGTTTTTTGAAAGCCCTTAAAAGTGCTTTTTTCATTGGATGTTTTTAAAAAGTGCTTAATTTTTCCTCTTCCAAAATGAAATTTGTTTTCTTTTCCATGTTGATTATCACCACGAATTATACAAAAAGACATTGTTTACATTGTAAGAGCAGTTTGAAATTTTAGTCTTATTGATACAAAATTGAAAAATAAACTTGGAGTACAGAGGGCAGAGTAGTAAATGAAAACTGATTTTACGTGTAAAGAATAAGATGATTGTTAAGTGTTTTTTAAAGACAATTGTATTGTATTTTTATCTTCAATAATTAAACAAAGTAAAGGATTGGGTTAATTGCAATTTGATAAATTTTTACTTATAATTATTTAAAACTTTCTACGACAAAATTTGGGTTTTTAACAGTAATTTTCAAAACAAAAAGAGTTAAATGCTGAAAAAAGCTTAAAAGGTGCTTATTTTTTGTTGAAAATTTGGCTACGCACCTTGTATATGTATTTATGAGAATGAGATTATGATGAAAATTTCGTGATTAATATATATATATATATATATATCGCCATTAAGTCAAAGGGGGTGTGATTTTTCTCATTTTCCACTTGCACCATTATTGACCAAGAATTGGACTTCTACCACACCCATACCTCACACCCGTTTATAGGGCGAACCCATTCATGCACCCATTCATTCGTCCACAGATTATAATTTTGACCTGGACCAGAAAATGACCAATCTCCAATTTAGTACACCCAGAGTTATTGATTTGTTATGGGAACATTAAAGACTTTGTGACCCAACAGATTTAACGTGCACCAATCACCATTTACTACACAGGGGGGTCTTCGGCCTGTTGAATTCAAACTCCTGTTTTCACGAATGTGAGTTTAACACCCTGCCAAACAGGCTATCCTAGCCGATAAAAGGCTAATGATCTATTTGGTTTGTTATTCTAAACGTTAATCTGCATTTTCAAACTTTAATGTACAGTGCAAATAGAAAACCACACTCTGAATTACTTTTGTTCCAGTGACTTTACGTTCCACGATTTAAATTAAATGGTTCTCGAGGAGGCCTCAAATATGCTAATTAATGTTTTGCAAACGATGTTTTATATTACGAAATTAGGTACAAAAACGTACTTTTTCTGAATAAACTTACTTTTTTTCCTTCTTTTTATATAATAACTTTTGATCTGATGATCGGATCTTTACGTTCTAGGACTCAATCTTAAAGGTTTAAAAGGTTTACCTAAAAAATATGCTTATTAATAATTGCAGATGATATTTTAAGTTACGAAATCAGGCACAAAAACGTACTTTCTCTGAATAAAAATACCTTTTTTTCAACGAATTCAGTTTTTTGACCTGCAAAATATCGGGGGTAGCCGCTATCTGGGAAATATAGCCCCAATAGTTTGGCTAAGAGTTCGGTGCAAATGTTTGGACCCCTCAATATTAATTTTATATTTTGCGTATTTCACAATACCTCGCGAATATTTTAAACGAATTGTAAAATGTTTGCTTACAACTATAAGATTTGTTTATCCAAAGATAGTTTCATGTAAAACGTAATTTTTAATATTATTTACTATGTTTTACTATTGCCTTAATATGTTTAAAAAAGTTTTAATAATTATTTACTATTACGCTTTATTCTTTCTTACTGTAATGGAAATACAAAAATGATCATTAAATCATCATTTACGTTTTCCTTTTGTAAAAAAAAATATATATATATTTCAAATTATACTTGTTAGTTCAGTTAATTTTGAAAAAAGGGAATTAACTACAGTTCTGTCTTTGTTGTTATACTTTCCCCAAACCCATGCATAATTCAAACAAAAATATACAGAAATCTAATGAATCTGTCTCGTCACTTTGTCATCATGATAAATCATTCAATCCCAAACAACATGGCATCTCAAGTCTTTTCTTGTCCGAACATGAATGGACACAAACCTGACTGCATGACGTAAAAATAAGAATTCGTTTAATATAAGACGTCACGACATTAGAATGTTGTCCCTTATCCAGAGTGACTTGTACACTCTGAATTTCCTTGGGGGAGTCCCTTTAAAAATAGGAAGAATACGAACGGTAAAGACACAACTAACAGCGTTTTCTGGATCTGGCTTCCTGTCATCAAGATGTTGTCCTGCACTAAGGTTCGTGTGGTCACGATATTTCAGTTACCGTCACGCAAAGCTACTGGCTTATCTTTTATCCGGAATAAAAATGTTTATTTTATAAAATACTTGTTCATTTGTCATGGACTTGTTCCGGGAATTATTATTTAGTAAGATGTTAATGTAATTATAAGTGGAAATTGTAATTTTTTATTACCATGTTTGACAAGTTTCTAATACACTTTAAGAATTTTCATTCTAAGGTTACGGTAAAAAATCCGGCAGTTGTTTGTACATCCAATTAACCGTAAAGCTTACGCTAAAGAGAATTTATATTTTTATTTTTTACTTTTACGGTTTTGAAACTGTTTACGAGTTTTATGTTTAAAAAAACATGAATACAAAACTATGCGGTTTTTTAACCATTTACAACTAATATGGTTTGAAAACCTTAAAAAAGAAATTTACCTAAACATTTGATCTAGGGTTGGATCTAGGTAATGGGCACTAGGTTGTGTTCGAGTTGTGTTTAATAAAATGACCTGTGAAATGTAATTGAATTAGTTTTCTTGTTGTTTAACCTATCGATAGAGATGAGAAACCCTAATCTTTTTTGTGTCAAGCAGCTTTATGGTGCTTCCATCTGTCCGTGAATGAGAGAATCGTATTCTAATTGTCCAGGATCACAAATTGGGGAATGCAAGAAATTGGAAACTGTTCATGTGTTGAATGGAATGGGGAAAATATTAAGTTGTTAATGCCCTAAGACTGGAAACCCCCGTTCTGTCGGTCATTAGATTGACTACTTAGCCCTTGAAACTGTAATATGCACCCAGCTGCTAGAAAATGGTTCAGTAGGTGGGCCTAGTTGGTGCTATAAAAATCTGGTTGTTTAACCATATTAGGTGAAAGCAGTTAATAAGCGGTTTTTCTCTTGCACACAGTTTTCTCTTGTTAACAGTTTGAGTACCGTCTTATTTATGGTTATTTGACGGTTTTGTTTGAATACGATGAAATAACATTTAAGTTAATTGTTATTTGACCGTGTTTACCGTGAAATTTCTTACAGTGTACATTGGAAAAGTCCACGAAAAGGATGAGAAAAACCGTCCCAAAAAAATTTCGGTAAAACTACTATACTGTATGGGGTGACTTTTCTGGCAAAAAATGATACAATTCTGGTTAATTAACCCAATATACACTTAATTTAAACCATTCATTCGGTAATTTTTCCGTTCGTATGTTAACGGTTTACCGGTAACTCTTGTTCTCATTCTTATTATTACAGTCCCTGACCAAGTTATTAGACGCACTATAAGATTCTATGCAAAATTTTAATTATCAGGTGATACTCTACAGCTTTATTGTTTTTACGCGACTGAAACCGGTTTGCACTTGTTTACGTTCGTGTATTAATTGGTTATTGTTGTATTGCAATACTTTAAAAATTAATACAAATAGGAAGTATATAAAAAATCTCCTGATGAAAAACTTATTACATGTATGTTTAATATAAAAGTATTGCATATAAACTCGTGCAAAACATGTAATTAATAAAAAACTACAGTGCGTCTAATAAGTTGGTCTAATTATTACAATATAATAATATTATACCTGATATAATAAATATTTTATATTTATATAATATATCATCTTATTTATACAATCATCGAATTTATTTTATATATCGCCTAGTTTAACCAATTAATACTCGAACGTAAACAAATGCAAACCGGTTTCAGTCTTGTGAAAACAATAAAGCTGTATAGCCTGATAATTAAGATTTTACATAGAATCTTATAGTGTGTATAATAATTTGGCTTAGGGACTGTACACATTTAGTGAAAAAATTGCAAAACTGAAAAGTAAATTTAACCGAATTGGTTTTTAATTAAGTGGTTTTCATTTAGCTTAAAGGCATAGTTAAAATCTAAATGTATATGTAATTTAAAAAAAAAAAGAAATAATAATTCTTGGAAATAATTATTTTTTTATCAATTGTATATAAAAATTAAATGTTGAATTCGACATTGCTCCCAAAAGCTAAGCCTTTTTATCTTCTGGGGGCCCTTTTTTGAAAAATGTTGTGCTGGCTTTCATATATATATATATTAGAATTTTTAGCATTCAACTCGCTATTGTTGCTCTTTTTCCACAATGGACACTTAAACTTAAATCTCACGAAACTTTCTTCGTTTTTGGCGAAACCATTTCCTGGTATATGCTCCAAGCGAACATTTTGTCACAGTGACGAATTAACTATCACCACTTGTTCGACGAAATGGATTTCATCAAAAGTAAAGAAATCTTTCGTCATTTTATATTTTTAGTACGGGGAGCATATAGGTGAATCAATTTTACCCTAACAACACAAGGACAAATAGAACGGAGAGGAAAATTACACATATACATGAAGAGGGATTCGAACCCGGGATCTTCCTGGTACAGACCAACTTATAGACCATCATACAGGGCGGTTGGCTTATTTCGTCATTCTAGTTAACAATCTCCCACAATTCTCTGTTCAAAGATTCCAAGTGAAGGGAGCATTTTCGTCATAAATTTTAGAGTTCGCGTTTCATCACAAATCACGTGATTTCGTGACGAAATGATTCTCAAAATTAATTATTGCAGAATCGTCATAAGAGAGAGTTTTATTTCTGGGAGTGCAGGGTTCCACTCCCAAAGTATGTCACATTTTGTATTAATTATTATTTAATTCTTATTTATATTGACCAAACTGTACTTATCACATGGAATGCCGTGTCAATGTAATCTATGTAATATAAATTTAAAAAAAAAAAAAAAACACTTTTTTTTTTTTTTTTAATAAAGTTTTAACCGTAACTTTAAAATATTTTCTTACCATTTAATATAAAAGTTAGCTTTCACTAACAGCCAAAATTATAATTAAAATGACAGCTAATCGCGAGTCATAATTTTCCTTCAAATATCGATGTTCTAAATCTTCCCTTCTGAATTTTTAAGTAGATCGCTCGTGCGTAATCGTTCCCAACAAACTGCGACTTTAACTTAATTCCAGATATTGCCAGCAGCAGGCAGTGGGGCCTTTCACGCAAATAATGCCTCCCACCCCTATCCGCAATACCCCCACCCACGTCATGGTCCACTTCAGAGGGATTAGCTATCCATCCAAACCTTCCTCATCCACAGGATAGCGTCCCGTTACCATGGTGATACCATTGTTGCTAAAGAAGGGCTTTTCCAATTAAAAACTGCCCCCCTTCCCCAACTTTTTCGAAATAAATAAATAAATAAAGCAAAAATTAATCTCTCCTACCCTCTACTATCCCATGTGTTATTTCCAGGGAAAGGAGATAGGAAAAAAAAAAAATTTAAAAATATAAATGAGAGAAATTGTAAAATAATAATAAATAAAATGTTTTATTTCGCTGCCTTGTGTTGCAGGGGTTGTTTTTATTATGGTGTTTTTGTTTAATGTTTTTGAATGCAGAGGTGGATATTGGGAAGAGGGAATACAATGACTGCGGCAGCTGGGGTGACGTCATATTTGAATCCAAAATTGGTAAAAAGGTGTCAATAGATTTATTTATTATTTATCCGTAATGTAGGAACTGTTTGTGCTAGAAATGGATAGAAAAATTACAAAAGTAAGCAACTAGAGTTCATTTTCGGAACGCTGTTGGTTTTATGAACTAAACAACCATTGAAATTCCTGTGAAAATATTTAGGAAACTAACAAGCTTGGTGATATTATGACACATTGTGATTTTTTTTATTTTTTATTTTTTTTTATTTTAAACAATCCGTGTAATTGCCATTTATGTTTAATCCCTTGTCGAAGAATTTTTAAAAAAAATATATTTTTCATTTGTTAGCAATAATTTAGGTCAAATTAAGTGAAAAATAATATATTAAGCATTTCAATAATTTAAAGTTATGAAATACAGCATGAAACACAAATGTCTTTTTCTGCGTTTGTTAGATCTAAGAAAAACATGTATTCATCATTTTTTTTCATTTGATTTTTTGCGAACGTCTAATTGTTCAGTGTTTAATATATATATATATATATATATAATAAAAATAGTAAAAAAAGTTGGCAAAGATGCTTTTTTTTGGCGAAATTTTGCTTGCGACTGTTGACCGAAAAGTACCCTGTTTTTTTATGCTTATATCATTAAATTGTCATCTAAGTTTAAAACGGGAAATTATTTTTGCAGCATAACCGCGAGTGCATATTCACTCACAATTCTCAGTGGTTATAATACTAATTTGCATATTTTTTTAAAATTGTGTGAAAATGTTTATCTCGTCTTTTGAAATTTAAAGTATGATACACGATTCAGCTATATGCTTTATTAACTTTTTTTTTGTTGCAAAATTGGTTATTTTAATACCTCCTTTATTTCCTGTTAACCAACTATTTTTTATTTATCTCAAATCTTGTATGAATTATGCGAGAAATTTTCTGAAAAATGTTGATACAGTTATCAAAAACAATGTTTCTTTTTCCCCTGACGGTATCAAACAATATAATTTCCAAACATGCTTTCTTCTTTGAATAGTTAAACAATAGATGTGGAGCCTTTAGAAAAACCTTCATGCTTATAGAGTCATTAGACAAAACTTTAAGGTAAACATTTAATTCATAAATTGCATTTTATTTATTTTGGAGCTTTGTATTCGTTTCAAAAATTTTTAAAAGTTAAAGAGACCTTTACTTTTCCAATTTTTGTTGGAAACTTTGCGTTTTATATTTCAAATCACTTTAGTTTCTTCTCATTCTAATCTGGCAAATCTTGAAAATAAACGCCTGTTTTTGAGCTCTGAAAACATGTCTACTGTTATTTCCAATTTGTATATTTTTGAACAGGGTTCCCATGGGTCAGGGAAAACAGGGGAAATCTGAAATTGCCAGGAAATTTTAATTTAACTCCAAAAATCAAGGAATAGAGTGGGAAAATTGGATTTTTTTTTACAAAAACCTGGAATATTCCCCTATATCATGCCTGGAAAATAACCAATCTTAAAATTGTCAGTAACAGTAATCAATTTTTGAGTTTCGAGTTAAATAATTCTTACATCAATTACAATTATTTGATATAAAAATTTCACATTTTAGTCAAACTGAAATGTTCCCTTCTTCATTTAATTATATTTTTTTTACACAGAAAACTAATATTTCACATTATAAATAAAAGAATCAATGTTTTCTGATGAAAATATGGTCTTAGTTTTTATTGAAATTTACTAGGTATACCGGGAAAAGCCAGGGAATTTTTTTTCTAAAATTGAATGGGAAGCATGCAATTGAATGGGAAGCATGCAATGTCTTACCATAGAGTTTCTTTAAATTATCCCTTTAATAAAGAGACCTCGTTAACGCTGACGAAATTATGCAATGACGTAACTTAAAAACATAACACGACAATGAAAATTTCAATTGCATTTCCTTAAGCAATTTTAGGAGCAATGATCACTGTAAGTTAAAAGAGCTTTAATTAAATTAGTTAATATTTTAATTGCAGCGTTCACATATCTCTTATACTGTAAAAACTTCCTGATCACATTACGGTATAGAGTACCCACACGTTATATGCATCATCTGTGAAATCCCTTTTACCATAAAATCCATTTTTACCGTAAAATATTTTACCATAATATTAACAGTAATGTTTATTTAATTGAGTGTTTAAGTGGTTTAACGGTAATTATTATTGTAAAAATTACGGTATATCATATATATATATATATTATATTACGGTATATATATATATATTATATAAATATTACGGTATATACGGTTTGCTCCGTAGCACGGTTCGGTAAAAATGAATTTTACGTAAAAAGAACCGGCACCTTGAGTGCCAGCACTTTTTCCCGTTTTTTAATTTGGTATTTTTTACAGTGTAATTTTCTGTTTCATCGTGCGCTTTTTACTTTCCAAATATTTTTAAAACATTAGCTATAAAAAAAGGAAAGAATATTTTAACAAATAGAAATCATCTCTGAAAACAGTATTTACTTAAGAGAAGGCATTATTTACCGTGTTAGATGCAGAGAAAATACAGCATTTAGTGTACACAAAACAGTATAGTAATTGGTATACAGACAGTTCTATTAACAGTATTTAATAATTAGAAAACAATGTTTGGTGGTGTAAGACAAACGCTTTTCAGAAAAATAGTGATAAAAATCATCAAAAAACGGTCTTTGATGTTACAGATATAGTCATATTGAGCATTGGTATCTCAAAATTTTTATATCCTAACATTTTGAGTTTAGTAACAATACTCGTAAATATATACCGAGTCATTTATATTTAAAAATTCTTTTATTATGTTTTAATCCAAAAATAATAGCAATGATACCTATTTCATTAAAACTTGGAAATAAATCCTTTATGCAAATTATGAGGTCTTAATAGGAATACCTAATGCATTATTCCATTTTATACATACATTAAATACATTACGCCTTCTAATCTTGCATACAAATATGTAAAAAAGTATTAATTTAAAGTTAAAAAAAACTAAAAACATCTGGTTTGAAAAAAATAATAGAAAGAACATTGTTATTTTTTTCTAAAAAAAACAGAAGCATTATCTCAAAAATCCTTTCATTTGAAATATTCTTTTATTGACAAACAACTTCATTCCACATCGCTTGAGCCTTAAAAAAAAAAAAAAAAAAAAAAAAAAAAAAAAAAATAAAAAAAATAAGCCGACTCTATTAGTTTCTCATACGAAGAGAAAGATATAATCAAACGTTTATCATATTGTATTGATGCGAATTTTTTTTCTGAACTTGTACAACCCTTTTAAAAAAAATCACTTCATCATTTCTTCCTTAACCACCCCCTCCAAAATCAACCCCTCTCTTACTTTCTCGATTCATTTCTGACAAAATAAAACGGAAAAATCGAATGAAAACATTTTTTTTTTCTTTCATCGAACAACAATGCAACGGCAAATGGAATTTTTTACTCTCGCACACCCTCTAAACATATGAAGCGAAAAGTCAACAAATTCTATAAGTTGCTTTCTTGAGAGTGTAAAAAAAAAGAAGATCAAAGCATAAATAAAATTTATTTAGTTGGTTAAGGGAGGGTTTGGGGGTGGGCCTGGGAAATAAATGGTAAGAATGAAAGGGGTGGTAAAAAGAATCCCTTATAACAATGCAAATAAATTGGTAGATTTACATTTCTCTTTCGTGTTCACGGTTTTTGTCATTTATTGAGTAAACATTTTGGATTGCATTGCCTGTAAACCAGTATTTTTTTATATATATAATACATGAAGGAAATTGAGAGTTATATCGAAGATTTTCACTTCGTTTTTAATTTTTGTTACCCCTTTCCCTTTTTTTTTCCTTTTTTCTCTCTGAAATTGGCGGAAGCTTTATTTACGTAAGAATATCTCAACCTAGTTTTTTTTTTAGTCGAAAGAGTTTTTATAAAATCAGTTGTGTAAGTATTCGTTGATTTAATATCCTAAGGGTTATTTTTAGAAGATATTTTTTTTTATAGATCTCTTTCCATGTTATAATGTTTCTTTTTTCATTATAGCTTATTTTAATAAAGAAATTATCCGTAAAAAGTTTTAAATTGAAAATTGAAAGTTAAGTCTTCGTGGATACGGTTTATAATAAATGAAAAGGTAAAAAATAGTTAGTTAAAATAATTACTTGCTTAAAACATTGTTATTGTGAAAATGCTTTTAAGATATAAATTGTCGCTAAATTTATCTAATCGAATTGCATTACAATCACTGTCTTGACAAATCGTGAGGTCCTAGTTTCAACTTTTTTTCTATACGTTCGAGTAGGTTTAAAACAATATACCATTTTATGATATTAAAATACAAAATTTCAGAAACAATGATAAGCTATATAAAAAATTTTATTGGCCTTTACTTTATTTTGAATACGAAAGTTAAAAAAAACTTTATAAATTCTAGAAATAATAAACTTAGTGGAAATAAAACCAATTTGTTTTCCTTAGTTATTGCAAAATTTTGTCCCTCGAAAATAGGGTTTCCTACAATGAAAAAAAGTATGGTAAAAGCTACTAGAATATGATAAATTTACATGGTTTCAGGCTCTATAAGAACACAAAAAACTGGTTTGACCGATTCTCTTTGGTAGTGATTTTGCTAAAATTAACAATAAATTATGATTTTTTATAATAGGTGATATCATGTGGTAAAATTTAATAATTTTTTACGATACCTTAAAGCATGGCGTAAAAACCATTTATTCGGTTAAATTTAATTTTCAGTTTCGTATTTTTTACTAAATGTGGAGTATTGAGAATTATAATTTTGAAAACCAGAATCTCCCGTAAACCGTAACCATATAAATGTAAACATTAACGAATGAATACTTTAAATACCGTATATTTTGATTTTTATTTCTAGGATTAGGGTTTTTGTTTTTTACCAGAAATTTCTTTAGCATAGAATACAAAAATTTTACAAGAATTTTTTCTCCGTGTACTATAGCAATCAGATGGAACATTCGGGCTTTAAAATTTTCATATCATTCCTATTCTTTTTCAGTTACAAGTCAGTGTGATATAAATCAGCCTTAGTTTTATGTTTTTTATATTTTTAGAAAAGCGACCTGCCCTTTCTACCCTTTAATCCCAATAAATGCGGCCCTCCTTGCCCTTTTCGTAAAAATAAGCCGCCATCTCTTAAAAACTCTTTTATTTATCTTTCAGGAAAATGTTGTTTTCTAAACCACCTGTTTTAATTAAAAGTCCACTTCTGATTTATTAGTTATTAATAATTATTTAACTTAAATCCTTAATTTCATTACTTTATTTTAGTAAGATTTTTCTTATGTTGTCTTTTATATAATTAAAATTTGTATGATATTCGGCATCAGAGAAATCACGTTTTTTCAGAGATTTTAAATTTTGCCATTATTTATTTAAATAAATACCCCTTTTTTAAAAAAAATGTACTTCTAAATGTTTATTTTGTCATAACTTTCTGTTTAAAATATAAAAAAAACTCACAGGATGTTTCTTAAATAATTCTTTTTTTTTTTTTTAGTTTTATTATTATTATTTATTTTTTTGAAGTTCAATTAAAGCTTCAAATTATAATGTTATTTTGATCATGAGTGAGAATTGCTTTGTGAAATATATTTAAAAAAAATTATGAAAGGGTAATTTAATAATTAAGGATCAAATTCGATTATTTCATAATATTGCAATTTTGATAAATTCTAACGGGGGTGAGTGCCCTTTCAATACGCAAAGCTCTCTTTTCTGTGAGGAAGCACCTTATTCCTAAGGGGAACTCTACTAACTTTATAATTTGTATGCTTATTAACTTTCAGAACTCAACGCCTTTTTATTTAAATTTTCTTTCTTAACTGTTCAGCGCATGGATTTTGTATATTTTTACATTTTTTTTTTTGCAAACGTCTTTCATGTTATCGTTGCAGTTTTTTTTAAATAGTTTTTCTATCGTTCTAAATTTTTGAAGAAAACATTTCTCTTCTTTTTTTTTTTTTTGGTAAAATGTTGTTATTTTTTAAAACGAATAACGGAAACAAAAACGTAATTGAAAATCATTTTTTCATGCGAATTTTTATGGAAACAAATATTAACATTTTTAATACCTGCCGAAAAAACGTGTGGATGATCAGCACTTCTTAAAAGCGAAGAATTTCAGGTGATGATACAAAAAATGAGAGTTGGTCATCATGTTTTTTGTTTTGGTGTGAAAAAATGTAAATATCTTTTCCTTTTTTGTAATTTTTTAATATGATTTTTAAAAATCTTATGATTTTTTTCATTTTAGTTTTGTGATAGTTTTTTTTTTATACCAAAAAGTGGCCGAAATACGACTGGCATTCATATGGTTATGAATAATGCTAGTAACTGTCAGATAATGATTGAAGCATGTTTTATCTTAAGGCAGAGAGCTCCGATTGAAATCTGTGAAAGTTGCTGGAATTATGATAGTAAGATTTGCTTCCCATAAAAAGGCAAAAACGAGACCTAGAACGCTTCAGTACAGAGTGGGGCATAAATTTACTACAATCATGCTCAAATTTGTTCTGTTCTTGTACATTTTCTTCATATTTGTATTATCTTTCAAAATTTTCAATGATTTTGACATACGTCATTTCTCTACACAAAATCCTATTCCAATTAAGAAAACATATTTCATCATATTATATATCATCAAAATAACAGCTTAGATACGTTAATTGGATGATGTTTGTTCTATTTTATCGCAATCTTACATGTTCTAACTTAAATATAGAACTTAATCAAGAATGAAAAATAACTTTTTGAACGTTTGATTAAAAAATTTTCAATAATTAGTATGTTTTAAAAAAATAAAAAATCGAAATATTTGATGTTTCCTAAAGTACAAAAAACAAACTACAATCACTAAGCAATTTCATTTTTTATGGCATTCACAATGTCATTGATCTGAATATATAAATATAATCAAATTCAAATCATATACTAATATATCCTCTCCATTATGTCATCGAAATGGCCATTTCGAAAACTGAAGTTAATAATATCTGCTCTCTTATATTTCGCTTTGATACATTACTACAATTTAAAAATAGAGCTTAATTACAAATAAACTTTTATTTCTGCTTTTCAATTTTTAGAATTTTTAAAAAATTATTTCGAAATTTTTTGTTCCTTGAAATACAGAAAACTAACCATAATATCTAATCAATTTTTAAGTCTTTATGTGACCATACTATTTTCACATTACTCTAATTATAATCTCATTTCAATTATGTTAATATATCATCTCTTTAATGTCATCGAAATGGCCGTGTCCAAAACTGAAGTTAATGATATTTGTTCTTTAATGTTTCGCAAAGATACATTACTCCAGCTTAAATATAGAATTAAATTATAAATAAACTTTAAATTCATATTTTTAATTATTTTTTTAAAAATTTGTTTTTTAAAATTCAGAAAACTGAAAATAATTTTGAATCAATTTTAAATTTCTATGTCACCTTATGACTTTTACAATGCTATTGCTCTGATTATAATATCATTTCAATTATACTAATTTATCCTCTCATTATATCACGGATAAAACGAAACGATGGACTAACATTATATCGAAAACAGAAGTTAATGATATCTATACTCTATTATATTTCGCAAAACTTACATATAGAACTGAATCAAGAATGAATAATCATTCCAATTTTTTCCTTGCAATGGTTCATGCAATTCTAATTTAAATATATAATTTAGAAAACAATATTTTCAGCTGTAGAAAATTTCAATAATAGTAGACTCCCGATTAACCGGGATCGGATTATCCAAGCTGTGGATCTATCAATTCCTTCCTAATAAAACAGTGATATAAGCTACATCTCCTTTTCTTTCTAACTGTACGAATCGTAAATCTAAATAAAATTAAAATATCTTATAAATTCTTTTTCTTTTAAATTAATTTAACTAATAATGTATTATTGTATAATAATTTTACATTTTCTATCATTTTTTCATAAAAATTGGTATTTCGTATTAGTTAGACTAAAAAAATAACTATACTAATAAAAAACTAACTATAATCACTAATCAATTTTAAATATTTCTTTGAATTTATTTTAGTCACTGAGCCATTGCTTCATTCCTATTATATACTAATATATCATATCATTATGTCATCGAAATATCATCTTCGAAAACTGAAGTTAATGATATCTGCTCTATTATATTTCGCAATGATACATAACTTCAGCTTAAATATAGAACTTAATCAAGTATGGACAATCACTGCAGCCTTTTAAAATTTCATTCCTAAGTTTTTCTCCAAGAAACACGATTCATCAAGTTTGGTTCCTTACTTATCGTCTTCTGGTGAGGAATTTATATCACAAGCAAATTATGTAATAAACTACAATATCCCCTGATGTGATGGAATAATTCAGATCTTATTAAGTCCATTAATACGTGCTGACATATCGATTATCATAAAAGAGCATATTATATTATTAGGCATTCCATAATTTCATTATTAAACGTCCTATATCATTTCTTGAAGAGAACAACTCCCACCCCTAAGAGTCCATAAAAACGAGAAAAAAAAAACTTAATTTTCCTGACTCTGCATGTGAGAAAAAAATTGATGAAAAAATATGTAACAAAAAGTTCTTCCTTAGATTATCTCGCAAATTATTGTTGAACATTTCTTGCGGCCTCCTTAATCTACGTTTTGTCGAGATTACGAAGCGTGTGTTCCGGACAGGGACTAGAAATTTGTGACCCCACCCTTTAAAAAAACGTTTATTTTTTGTGATTTTTTTTTTCTAGGATGTTTTTATTCTTTGTCACTTTGTGACTATTATTAGTTGAAATTATCATTGTGATGGAGTGAAGTTAAGTGCATAAGTTGGTAAATTTGGTTTAAAAATATTTTCTTGTTCACACTGAGATAAAAGCATTAACAAAACTGCCTGAATATGATAAAATTCACCATGTTTCTGGCTGTGCGGATACACCAAAAATGTCAGTAATTTTGATCGAAGAACTTTGGCAATGATTGTGTAAATTTAACAGCAAAATATGGATTTATAATATGCGATAAAATTTAGTGAATATGCTAAAATTTTATAATTTTATAATATTATAAAATTTACATATATTAGTTTTATATTTTTTGCCAAAGGGGTTTTAGATGTACTAAATGTGTTTTATATATATTTTTAATAAATGTACTTTTTCTGGTTTTTAAAATTAGAGCTATAATAAAGATCTGAGTAGCCTAATTGGTAGGGCGTTGGGCTAGTGTTCGTGAGTTTGAATCCCGTCGGCTGAAGTTTCAAACAGTAACTGGTGCACGTTAATTCTGTCAGGGTCACAAGGTCCTCCAATTTATCATTAAATCAATACGTCTGGGGGTACGGAATTGGAGATTGCTCGTTCTCTGGTACGGGTCGAAATTACGATCAGTGGATGACTGAATGAAGTGTGATTTGTCCTTCCTGTAAAACGGGCAGTGACGTGAGTGTGACTGAAGTCGCATTCTTGGTCTTAGTTGGCACCACTGAAAAAACAAGAAACGAAGCCTTTTCCTTCAAAATTCGTTGATCAACAAGCAGGCTTACTGATATTGGCAAGGAGCATAAGTAACAACAACAACAGAACTACAATTTTAAAAACCAGAATTTCCGGTAAACCGTCCCTATATGAACGGAAAATAACCAAATGAATGGTTTAAATACCGCATGTTTTGGTTTTCTAACCAAAATTATGTTTTTTTAAGTGTCATACCATACGGTATAGTAGTTTTACCAGAATTTTTTTCCTTGTAGAATTACTTAAAAAATGGCATTTTCCTTAGTAATTTGTCTTGGACAAATTACTAATTACTATTTGTCTTGGACTAAAACACGACAATTAATATTAAGTACGAAATGGATTATCAAATTATGGGAAATCAAGAAAGGTCATATTACAAGCTTAAAAAAAAATGTATTCTATTACGCTTAAAAAATTTGTTTCATATTTTATTTTTATTTATGGCTGGTTTAACCAGATTTTACCTTTTACAATAATGTTATCATAGTCAAAATGTGACAAGAAAATGAAAAAATCATCATGGTGTCAAAATTTCAAATAGCTTGTTGCGAAGAAAAGTGTTTATTTGTTCTTAAAAAATGTATTTTTTCTTTAGCATTTTATACATGCAAAATTTTGTCCTATAGCCAAATACAGATAAAATGCAAAGCGGATAATTCACCCTTGGTTTATCAGGAGTTCATTCTATTACAACCGTGAGAAAAAAAATCTAAAACTATGAAACAAAAAAATCAATTTAATAAATCATAATTTTCTTTCCTTTCCCCTAATAACAACAGATAGCAACCGATTACAACACGCGCTCAAATTCTAGCTAATCTTCAACCGAAAAAAAAAATCTTTTCAACCCTTTCTTTCTAACTGTTGCAGCATAAACAGTAGTATCGAAAGAGTTGATAAAATAACAAGATATTGTTGTTTTTATTTATTCTAATGCACTTATTTCCTTCTAGTGACGATCGTTTTAGGGATAGGGACCTTGACCTTCATTTCTTAAGATAACAATGTCCTTATCATTAAATTTTTCCTAATTTTTTTTCATTTTATTTGTTGAAAAAAACATGCATTATCTTTTGCCGTCTGTATGGTTTCTAATCGATTCTGCTATAAAATGTGTGACAGATGAGATAAACTGACCGAGTTTTTTTTTTCTTTTCTTTTTTTAAGTTAAATTTATTGTTTTAGATTTTTTTTTTTTTTAACTATGTAAACGTATAAACGATTTATAGTTTGTATGCTTTTATCGGGTTTATAAGTGCTATATTTGGAATTAAAAAACACTACCTTAGATTTAACTCTTTCAAGTATCAAACTATTAAAATTCGTTTAAATTACTAAATTTAATTTTTTCTTCGAACAAACGAAAATCATAATTATTTCTAATATTATTTAACAATTACATTTTCTAATAGTAATCAAGTTTGAGATATTAATTAAACCATAAATTCGTTATTAAAAAAAAATACATATTAAAAATTTTTTTATTAGTATTGTTTAACTAGTCTTTATAATTTGACTAGTCTTTAGTAAATGATTGAAGTTAAATTTGTGAAAAAATATTTTATACAATGGCTTCTACTACCAGTTGGGACTTAATGGTTTAATTTGACTTTTAACATATTGTTAAAATATTCCTCAATTAATTATTACTCTTTATTTTATATTCGGTATTAGGTTACCTGGTAAAAATATCAGATTTGTATTACTTAAAGGCAATGTAAAATCTGATTTAAATCAAGAGATATCGCTGAACAAAAGATATCGCTGAACAAAATTTAAATGACGAACCGTTCCAGTGGGATGAGCGAAAAACGAAATGGAAATTTCTGATTCGTTAAGCGTTTACCATTGTTTTAAATTTAACTATAAACGATTTACTTTTTCACATATTTTAAAGATAACATGAGAGATAATTGCTAGCTTATAGCTGTACTTGATCCAAAAAAATATATATATATTTTTGCACGCAC
Organism: Parasteatoda lunata; assembly: GCA_949128135.1. NCBI lineage: Eukaryota > Metazoa > Arthropoda > Arachnida > Araneae > Theridiidae > Parasteatoda > Parasteatoda lunata. Next base: position 32,892,414 of record OX421979.1, read on the forward strand.
GTAAAAAAATTGTTTATTGTACGTTGTACATTTCGTGATCGCAACACTCGAGTACGCCATCTAGCGGGAGACTGTAAATATCGAGCATTAGTTCCCACATAACCATTGGCAATGACGGACGCCATTTTCTTAGCAGCAAATAGGAAGCAAAAATTCCCTAAGGAAAAGGTAAAACTTCTTGAAAAAACTAATCAGAACATGCCAAACATTGAAGCAGAACACGCCAAGCATTTGAAGAACAACTTCTCAATAATTTTTACCTTTCTATTACCAACAACATAACATGATTTCATGATCACTTGCTGTTACAGATGTGTGTATTGCGGTAAAATAATTTTTCTGTCTTCAATTCATTACAAGTTAAAATGAAGTAAGTCAACATTCCTTTCGTCTTTCCAATGAATAAATGTGTTCCAATGAATTCCATACAAAAATGTAATAGTTATAGAATATTATTCTTCTTCATAGAATAGTATATATTTCTGTATCTACATAATTCAGAAAACAACAATAAAGAATAATCCGAATTACTTGAAAAAGTATCTTTTGTGCTGATTATAAAAATTTTTTTTATCGTTTTCTTGGTAAGTGTTTTTTAGTTTTGAAAGAATTTCAACTAGAATTCAGCTATTCTGTTTTTGAGCTACATATTAAAATTCATATCGAGATCTTACAATTATAAAATTTTTATGTGTGGTATGTTACCTAAAAGTAATGAAGGGATAAACTATGTATATATTATTTGAGAATAAAGTTTTCAAACAAAGAACATATCATTTTGGAATTCTTCGGACTTATAAATCAGGTAAGTGTTGTGATTTTTAAAATAAAAAATTTGCTTGTAAATAATTTTTTTTCTTACTTGATGATCGTTCTTTACAAAATGGTTTTTTTACGTCTGATTAAATACTGTAAGAATTAAAAAAAAAGAAACAATACGAAAGTTTTTATTGAAAAATGAGGATTTTTTAAAATCGTTTTTATCCTAAGAATTCTTTATTTTACGTTTTTTAGTTTATAATTTTTTGATAAAATTGTTGTCAAAATACTTTTTTTGAAAAATTAAATGGTATTAAATTATGTGTTTATGTATACTTCTTGCATATTCTAATATTTGAAGTAATATGATTCAGAAAAGTATGGAAGAAAAATTCGATACTTACGTATTAACCACAGCTACAGATTTGGCAGATTTTTAAGTGCCGCCAATCTACTCTTAAAATTTTTGGAAAAATCTTAAAATGAAACACTTTGTTTAAAATCAAAGTAGTCAATCGGATTTCGGTGGAAAATGGGCCGATATAGAGTTTAGCATAGATTCAAAACAAACTTTTCTCTCACCTGATTCTATAGCCATTATGAACTCTAATAAATAAGATTCAAAATGAAATAACATTTCCAAAACGGACGTTTACTAAGATAAAGTTTCATGATATGGACATTGGTACATTTTTGTTATATTTCACTCCATAAAATATTTCGCTCCTAAAAAAATAAAATTGCATCTTGTTTTGTTTTTGGCAAGTCCCAAAGACTCATTTTCGTGACACTAAAAAATGGCGATAAAAAAATAATGGTTCTTTTTTTTTTGTTTTTTTTTTTTTGTTTCGTAGGCATTCTTAATTTTACGTTAAAATTTAAATGGGCCTTTCATGTTATACCATTAAATATAGTAAAACTATTTCTCAGGCATTAGGTTTGAACTCTTATAAGAATATACCTATTTTTTTCTCTTTATTTACAAATATTTTTCCGATGTGTTCTGGATGTTCCTTCTCTAAAAAAAAAGAGATACCATTTTGTTTTCGTTTGCATAAGAAAGAAAACAAACATTTTTCTTTTTTAAATTTAATCAGCCACAATAAAGATGGAACGTTACAATGCTACATGCTACATTAAAGACGTCTCCAGTGTAACTGAATGACTGTTCATATGGAAATCACAGGGATTCGGCACATACAACAACGCCCCCTATAGTTCGTTGCGATCGCGAATTGACATTTAATTATTTTATATGTGGTAGCACACGTGGTCTTAGTCACCAAATTGATACTTATAAAGCTATCTGATACTCATGCTTTTTTTTAATTATATTAATTTGTGTAAAACGTGTTTCTGAAAAAAAATAATTATTTAAATTCAACACTATTCAATAGAAAAAATATGTATACAATTTAAAGGCAAAAGTAATGGGAAAGTGGTACTAATTCGTTTAGGAGAAACGTAAAATTTATTATGACGCCAATTATTTATGACGTATTATTTATGACGCCAATGATGCTCAATTAATTAAGGTAATATATGCATAATGAAATATGTTCTAGTAAGCAAAAGTAATGGAGTAAAGGTATTTATTTGTCCAGAAAGACCGTAAGAAATGATCATACTATTATCGACGAAAATGATGCTGAATCAATGTTGCTAAAATGTATTAATTGAAATTAAAAAAAACTTTTATTAAAAGCCAAAAATAATGGAGAAAAGATACCTAGTCGTTTTGAGGAACCGTAAAGATTCGCTCTATTATTATTGACACTAATGCTTAATTAATATTGATAATATGTATTAATTTTTTTAAATTTTATTTTATAACCGTCGTTGAACAGCCGACCCAATTTTTTGAGTTTACGACTACTAATATTCAACTCCTGGATCAAGTATTGGACAAATTGCCGTCAAGGATAGGGTTTCGTGATTGAACTAACCCGCATTTGCGTCACATGGAGAGAAAAACCACGAAAACCTCCCATGGTTAGCCCTAACCCATGATCAGTCTACCACTGAAGATATTTTACTTCAGTACTGTGGTCGGTGATTGCCGGATGCGGAATTCGTATCGACCAGCCGTTTCTGGGATTTGAACCCGGCTCACAAAAGGCGAACGGTCTATCCTCTCAGCCATCACGGCTTAATTTGTATTGATTTTTTTATAACCGTTGTTGAACAATCGACTTAAATTAGGGCTTACGACAATAATGTTCAACTCCGTAGGCTAGTAATTTTGAACCCAATCCAGAAGACAACGAAACTTCTGGGTCAGGTATTGGGTGAAATTTGCATTTGTAGAGGACTTTTTGATGGAGTTAACCTGCATTTGCGTTGCATGGAGAGAGAAACCACGACAACCTCCCAAGGTTAGTATGATGGCAAGGGGACTCTTACCCATGATCCGTCTACCTCTGAGGATATCTTTACGTCAGCACTGTGGTCAGTGTTTCCGGGTGCGGAATTCGTATCGACCAGCCATTGCTGGGATTCGAACCCGGTTCACCTCATTGGAAGGCGAACGCTCTATCCCCTAAGCCATGACGGCTCTAATATGTATTAATTGAAATAAACTAAGCCTTCGTCTAAAAAGAAAGGTCAAGGGAGAAAAGTTTAATAAGAAATTCGTTTAGGAAAACCGTAGAAAATCTCCATTCACAAATGACTCTTAATTAACATGTACTATGTGATGCTGGTATTATGGTAATTGGTACCATTTCGATAAGAATTCTGCAACGAGTTTTCTGCTGTTTCAGAAATATTTTTTCCAGTGGTAGCTAAGATAGTGTATTAATATTTTAATGAATTAGAATTAAAAGATCTTTTTTACACCACAAATGTTTTTTTCCAGAACTTTTTACACCATTAATTATTTTATTTTATTTCTCTAGCTTATTATTGTCAAAAAATATTGATTTTTAAAGGGGAATTTGTTTCAAAAGATTTTAATAACTGATTTAAATTGTTACAATTTTACGCTAGAACACATTTTAAATGGGTTTAACTTAGTTTACCGAGGACTTAGGGTTTATCGAGCGAAGAAAGCAATATTCGGGGGTTGTGGAGCGTCTGAGAACAGTGAGACAGACCTCTAGTTAATATACATTTAGATAACCGGTTGTAAAATACGAAATTAACATGATTATTATTCTGCAAACCGATTCTAACTTTAAAATATTAAACTAAATTTGCATATCTACTGAACAGAAATACCTGATAAGCACATTATTTTATGTGACTCTTAATTCTATAAAATGTACCGAAAATGTACAAAAAAGTTGATGTTTTTTTTTTTCTTCTTTCCTTTAAATATAATTTCTTTTTTTTTTTCTCGTATCGGATATTCTATGTCTGTGAATTATTTAGCAAAAATGATTTCAGTTGAAAATTATATAAATTTATAAACATAAAATAAAACTTTCAGCATAATTTGTGATTTCTAAAACGCAAACACTCATAATGTAATAGAAAGAAAGAAGAAAAAACCTTACTAAAACTGTTTTTTTCTATCATATCTCTTTTAAGACTCATATTTTTGCTAAGAATCATTTCTTTATCACTTTACCACTTTTCTACATTTTAACTTGCTTAGTAATTCCCGCCTTGATTTCTTTTTGCATGCATAATGTGTATACTTGTTCACATGATAAATATGATCGATATCATGTTGAGTAAATATTTGTTTAAGTTTTCTTCAATGATGATTTAGAAAAACAGGTTTACAAATACGAAATATTAGAGAAATTTTTTTTCTCCAAAAAATCATTTCTGTTTTATCTTATGTTTCTCTACTTATCAATTTCATTGAATTTGAGGATGAAAATTGTCCATGTAAAAAACTTTCAAATACATTGATATTTCAGAAATCTTTCAGCTGATTTACAATTAGTGCCGTAACTATTATATTGCGATGCATTAAAAGCAAGCAAAACATCTTAAAACGAAAATTTTCTCACCATTTCTAATGACATTTCTTTAAAAACTCTCAGCGACAAATTAATATGAAATAAGCTTTCTTAATGACGGCATAATATGTGTTAAAAAATCTTACCATATTCACAGATGCCAACTGATCCGGACGCGCCATAATAATTTAAAAAATGGTAAATGACTACAAACTAAAATTGGCAATTATTTGACTAATTTTGCTTACTTTTTTAAACGTTGTAGCGTGATTTAGCAGTTACTAAGGCGCGAATTACATAAACCTTCGAATTATTTTGAAATAGTGGTGGATAAAAATCTAATAAATTGAATTTATTAAACCAAGAATCACTCATTAATAAACTACCAATCGAAAATATTTATTTGCTGTCCGGAGCAAGGTGGCATCTCTGCATATTAATGTGTAATAGTTTTTTTTTTACCGTAGTAATATTATGTAATAAGACTTTTGATCATATTAAATTAAAATGTATTTCTTTTCTGAGTAATTTCTGCATTTTATTACTTTTTTTAAACATAACTATATATTCCATTTCAAATTTATTATTCAGATGTTAAATGTTATTAATATCATGTTGAACATACATTTTATTGGATTCTCTTCAAAATTAAAATTTACTATCTCAAAAAAGGTGTACAGAAAAAGCTGTTTTTCCTGAAATACATTTCTATCTAATCTTGTATCGTATTTTCTATCTACTAAACTCGGTGAGTCTTAGAGGAAAATCACTGCAGGAAAAAACATACTCAAATCTGTAACACTTCCAGAAAATTTTCGGCAGTAGACGAGAATTAATTTCTTCTCGCCATCTCCTTATTTTTCAATATAAGAAAAATACAAGACATTTTACTTATTTATCAACGACAAAATAATATGTAATAATTTTTCTTAGGAACAATATTGGATAAAAATTACTTTATCGTATTAATAACCATATTAATTTGCAATTAAGTTTTTGATTGTATTAAATTATAATTTAATACCTTGCTCAGAAACTCTCGCATTACGTTCTCTTTGTATAGGTTTATTCAATTTAAAATTTATTTATTATTCATGCATCAAATATGATTGATATCATGTTAAACATATATTTTATTGAATTCACTTCAATGATAATCTTCGAAAGTAAATTTGCTATCTCTAAAAAAGTACAGAAAAAGATGTTTTTCCAAAAATAAATTTCTATTTTATCTTGTGTCGCGTATGCTATCTACAAAACTCGGTGAATTATGGAGGAAAATTACTACGGGAATAAAACATACACAAATATGTAACCCTTTCAAAAAACTTACGGCGCGAGTTACAATTTGTGATTTCTGAAAAGCAATCACTCATAATGCAATAAAAAAGAAGAAAAACATTATCCGAGAACTAATTTTTTTCCCCTCGCCATATCCTTACAGTGACGCTTTTTTGTACACCCCCACCCTCCAAACGACAAAAATCATTTGCGAGCGGATGTTTAAATATGCATGCATTCCACCAAATATGCTTACGACCGGGGTATTAAAAAATGCAACAAAAAAAAATTCCCGTCCTCTAATAATGCACAAAAAAATGAAAAAAAACCTCTAATCAGGGCTAATTTTCGTAACTTAGCTTTTAGGTCTATGCAGGTGACTCGAAAAAGATCACCTTCAGAAAAGTAAATCTGCTAAAAAAAGGGGTAAAAAAATGTTCCTTATCTTCACTCGTTAACGCCCTTGTTGGGGCACAGGATTTGACATATATGACAGGGAAAATATATTTTACCCCACATGTAAGATTGCATGATAAATTTTCGCCCCCTTTTTTTATTATTTGATTTTTAACCGAACTCGCGTGTCAGGAGAAACCTAAGGTTCAGACAATTATTATTTGGGACAGTTAAAGAGATTGTTGAAATTAAAAAAATAATTCTCCTCATATAAGATTTATCCGAAATGCAAATTGGTTCTCGAAACTTACACATTTTATTTTTTGGAAGTTATTTAAAAAAAAAAAAAAATAGAACACCCAGCCGAGTTCTGTTATTAAGATTACACCAGGGAAAGTTTATTTTTAAAACATTTGTTACATCTTTTATTGTATTTAAAATATTTTAAGAATGCTTATTTACTTTGTATATGCTTTTTTGAATGCAGAATTTTTATTAAACATATTTTTCATACTTTTTTCCTTATTTTGTATTAATTTAGATCAAAATAAGTAAAAATTATTATATTTAGCATTTTAATTATATATGGTTATCATTTAAAAAATTTTAAAACCAATGAAAATCACCCAATGGTATGAAATTGATTTTGAAAATTATGAATAACAAAATATCTACAAATATAAAAAAATAGAATACTATATATTTTTTATCTGAAATAACATTACAATATTGCCTTGATGTATTTATCTTCGTTACCTCTGTCAACATTGAGAATATTTGTTCATAGAATCAGAATAGCTATATTTCTTAGAATTTTTTGTACATAATATTCCATGCTGTAAAAAAAATTTTGGACCAAATTACGGTATAAAAAAAACCTTCGCTTTGGCTGCATCTTCCTTAAAATTCATTTTACCATAAAATAAATTTTTACCGTCAAATAATCTACAGTATTTTTTACAGAATATTTATTTAATTAGGGTAAAGCAGTGATTTTACGATAATTACTAGTATAAAATTTCGGTATATAATTTTTTTTTTGTTACACGTTCTGGTATAAATGGAATTGACAGTACTGTAGTAATTTGTTCCGGAATTTTTTATTGCACTCGTTATGTTTTAGAAAATTCTAGATCGCATTTAGACTCGAAACATAGACTCAGAATTTTATGAAACTTTTTTCAAAGTTAAAATTTTGCATAAATAAAACTTCACTCTCAATGTAATTTTACTTTACACTTAATCACTTTACAATTTTGTAGTAATAAATTTAACAAATTGTATATAAATATAATAAATGTAAATTATATTCTTTGAATGGAGAAATAAAGTTTTAAAATAAGGACAAAAAATCAAAGAAAATAAGGTTTAAGTCTTTCATATACTGCATAAAAAAATTTGAATTTTATATTCGGAGTTACACTAGTATATTGTTTCCGTATATTCGGAGGTGGGAAAATATTTTTTTCGTTTTTGCATATTGCAAAATTTTCAGCAGAACAAGTTTTTAAAAATGCATATTTATGAATTTATAGCATTTTTCTTTACATAAAAATTAAATATGTAATTAAAACTCCGCAATCGATTTCTTCTTGAATATGGCTATAAAATATTTTGATAATGCCACTTACTTACTATATACTTTTTAATCGGAAATTAATATTCTTTTATTTTTATTGAAGTTTAAAAGTACTTATTCATATTAATAAAATAAAAGCATTTTATGGCACTGCAAGTAAAATATAATTACTGCCATCCATCAAAAATATAAGTACAATAACTTTTTTACAACCGAAAAACTCGATTTAATTAAAAGTCAAACTTTAATTCAAGAGTTAAAAGTGTAACAAGTGATAAAAAATGTTGCTTTTCCTTCTTCGAGGCTTTTTCTATAAGATAAATTATCAGATAGCAGCTTATTGTTCGTTGCTACAAAAGCTAGCTCAATTAATACAAAAGATTGGCGAAATACAAGGTGAGATTGGCGCAATTGGTGACAAAAAAAATTCCAAAAACGCAGACGATGTCAGTGGTAAATGAAATAAAAAACGAACCACAAATCCAGAAAACTCTTTTCTAAAACAATTAATCATCAGTATGTGCTAGCGAAAAAAATGACATTTTGTTAAAAAATGTTGAAGATTGATATAAAAAACTTCGATTAAAAGTGTGAAAACAGGGACAATAAAAAACACAATTCGTAAAAAACTAACTTAATGAAAACATTTAAAACAAGGAAATCCAAAACAATGAGTGACAATTCCAATTTTTTTCATCTTCACAATGTTGTCTCCAAATTCTTTTTTTTTGCTCCAGTTTTTTTTTTTTTTCTTCCAAAAAATATTCCTAAATGAACATCGGTAGTGAAAGAAGGAAATGAAAAAAAACAATTATTTTTTTCAAAAAGAATAAAAAGGTGGCAACACATTTTTTTTCGTTCTCTTTTTGTTTAACCTTTTTTTTCCTTCTTAAATATTCTTTCTATTTTTTTCAATACCAACTTCCGTTAATTTGTTTGTCATATCAGAACTCAAGTAATTTCTTTTACCCAAGTGTTTGTACATTTTACTGCGAATTTCGGATCACGGACCTATTGTTAATGCATTATTTATCGCAGGCACAAAATGCGATAGTCACAGACCTAGGTTTTCCTGTGCAAATAGAGTAGCATACAACATTAAATGGATCTGCGGAAAAAATTATAAAAGGATAACGGATATGGCTAAAAAAAAAGAAAGATATAGAAGAAAAGAGAAAAATTTGAACCGCACAGTAATATTTTGCGGAATTAATAACTTTTATTATTCGATTTTGTTAGCACCAATGAGATACGAAGCAATGAGAGATACACTTAATGACCGTGTTGGGGGAGGGGATAAAATAAAAAAATTAAATAAAACAAAACTCTAGTATGTATATATCTGGCAGATTAGTCAAAGAATAGACGGAAGTGTTATTTTATAGAAAAAAAAATTAATAAAAAAAGCAAAAAAAAAAAATATTACATCATGCTTTTACCCCTCATTGTAGCCGCGGAGGTATTTGAAAACAAAAGACAAGCCAAATTTTTCCAATAATTGCATTTAAGCTTCATTTACAAAAATGGCTAGATTGCAAAAGAAATAATAATAATAAAAAAATTTGAGCCAAGGCGCGGGGAGTAAAAACGTCAACAAAAAAGCGAAGCAGGAAACAGTTTTTAACATTTTTCCTAAACTGTGCCCCTCCCCTTCTGCGTACAATTCCCCAAAGGGGGTTTTAAACAATAGAGTAAATACTAATGTAGTTCTTATGGATCGTTGAAAGTTAAAGCTTCGTTTTTAAACAAAGAAAACGAAGATAACACTGCGCTGACATAGACAGGGGAGAAAAAGGTTACCAATCTAAAAATTTTTCATTTCTTTTAAATCGTTTTTTGTTTTTAAAATAATAGTCTCTTCAGGGTTAACTTCCTTCGTCATTCACCCCTTCTTTTCGATATAATTTTCCCGTTTTTTTTTTTATTCTATTGCGAGGGGCAAATTCGGGAGATAATAAAACAGACATTGCTATCATCATTTTAGGGGGTTGGGGGTTTTGAATCAAAGACAAAAAGGGCAACTTCTAATGTGTAAAACAATGGGGGTTAAAAAATATCGGTTATGCGACGTGATAGTGAAAACGAAAAAATTAACAGATCACATTTGTTAGAACAATAACAATAAATTGCTTGGCACCCAAATGTTCGCAAGGTGAAAAAATATTCCTTAGAAACAGAAGAAAAATTAAATAAAAAATGGCCGATGAAGAAAAATGCATGTTTATTTGCTTAAAGACCGGGATGAACAAGATTTTTTTTTTTTTAAATATTTTTTCATTGTTCCATACTTGTCGTCTGCACAATGAAATAAAAAGGTTTTAAAAATCGCCCATGGTTTTTGTTTAATAAAGTTAAAAGTGTGAATTGGAAAAAGGGAGGGTACCACCACGGGCAAAGATAAGGACTGGGGGTATTGTTTTGTTTTCACCTTTTTATTCGTCTCATTTAGCAATGGTTTTTCTGGCAAAAGAAGAACGACTGAAGAAAGAAAGGCTCGTGACGTCATATTCATTGTTTTCCTGCCATTGTTTGTTCGAAACGGTCGTTTGGGAATCGAGCAATTTCGCGCCTTCCCTTGATTAAAAGAAAATGGCGGGTGAGGGGAATTAAAAAAAATGGTTGGAATTAATTGCCGTCCAAGAAGTAACTTTGTCCTTTAACAGTGAAGCCATAGCAATGAATTCGTCGTTGCCACTTCAAAATAAAATACTACGAAAATGAGGTACAAAAAAGAAGACGATAAAAGAAAAAAAAAGTGTTAATGGAAAGTCGTCAATTTTTTTCTGAGGGTATGGGGACTTATGTCGATTAAAAAAATAATTTTTTTTCGCAGGAGTTTATTTAATTAGGAAGAAAAAACGGTATAAAAGTTTACGCTCCCCAAAAAATACTTCTTCGAACAAAAAAATGGCTATAATAATCATCATAAAGAACAAATAAATTTCGAACTTTTCCCCCATGTACTCATTTGGGTTTAAAAAGTTGTCTCAGTTCCCTTTGTTATTAAACAAGCGAAATATCTTCTTGTGAAGAAGTCGCCTCGAAGATAATTCCAAACAAACATGCATGGAACAAAATGAGAAGCGTTATAATTAGTCGCCTTCAACTCAAAAGAAGTATGCATATTTATTTAAAGGAAAACTCGTAACTGGGCGAGAAAAAACTAGTTTTTTTGTAATTTGCATTTTATAAGAAAATGCTACTCCAAGTTCTACGCTCTTTTTTAAATGTATTGTCATGATTATTATGATATTTTTTAAGAGTGGTTTTAAGAATAAGTGTGGTATTTGTAGGCTTAAAATATAATATTTTAATTTTGTTACGAGAAATAAAATCGATTACTTTTATAAACTAATAACAGTTTTATTAGTTTTCAGAAGATTATTTTAGTTTTAAATTTGAAATTTGTGAAATAGTTATACATATTAGTAAAATTTGTTATTCTTATTTTTATTTTTGTGAAAATCTAATAGAATTCGAAATTTATCCCTTTGTTCTCAATTGTGTTTAAATAATTGGTCTCAGTTTCTTTTGTTATTAAACGCATGTCATTTTTTCTTGTAAAGATGTCGCATCAAGGATTATTGTAAATAGATATATAGAAAACTGAATTTTTTAGTTAATTAATAAGTTTTTTAGTTAATCACCTTCAACTTGAACGAAGTATGTTTCTTTAATTAAATGAAAACTTGTAAATGGATGCAGAGTTTTAGTTAAAAAAAAATTTAATTTATAAGACTCAAGCTTATTTTTAAAATTATTGTCATTATTTTTTTAATAATGGTTTTTAAGAACAAGTTTGTATTTTAAGTGCGAAATATCTTTGATGTATAATTAAATTAACTACTTGTAAGAACGATTAACATTTCTTTATATTATAAAAATTGTTTTATTTTTAATTTAAAAATTTTGATGATAGCATAAAAATTTCTGATAATGTTTTAATTTTCTATGAAAATTCATGAAATACAATGCATTAAAATTGCGTAGTTGTCCTGAAAAAGTTACAAAACATTAGGAACGTCTTAAAAAAAAATTTAAAAAAACTTTTTTTTTTTTTTTTTTTTTTTTTAAATTTAAAATTTTTTTTTTACTTTGCTCCAAGATTTTCAAATATAAAAATTAAATAAGACATGTTTTTTTTTAGCCAGTAAATGTTAGACTTTATCCTTTCGTCTGATCACAAGAAATAAACACTTTGTTATTTTAATCATTTTCTATGGAGTTATATTGTGAAACATTTAAAATTAGCAAATGATGATAATAGAGATGATCATTACTGAAATAAAATCGCGGAAAAGAAATTAGGTTAAAATGTAATGTGGTGAAGCGAATGCTGAATACCTCATTTTAAAATTAAAAATGTTTTTGCGTTAAATTAGAAGAGTTTAAGCTAATTGAAATAATAAAATGTCTAAGTTGATAATGTTTATTAAACTAATAATTTCATATACAGCATATGCTTTTCATGTTCTCTGCAATTCTCTTGTGTACGGCGACACATAAATTCAAACATTTAATTCAATGCAATTCTGAAATTAATTGAAAGTGTTTAGTTGGAATAACTAAATATTACACCATAATAACTGAATTTTTTTTAATCTTATTATATTTATTTTCCGAGAACATATCTTTTCATTTAATCATCGCTCAATTCATATTTTAAAATGTATATTATATTCTCTTACTTACATATTTTTTGTTTAAACAGTTGATAATAAACTAAACAGCTGATTTATCAAAAATTTTATTGAATAATAAATTACTCTTTTATTGTTATCACTTGTTAATTTTCATTAATTTTATTACTTTAATAGACTTTATTTATTTTCTACTTAATCGTATTATCGTATTTATCTGGTACTTTTGTATATTTTTCGTATATTTATGTCTTCTTTGATTTTGTATGTCTCTAATTATCATATGAAGTATATTCTTATTATATTTTTTTAGACTATTATCGTTAAATCTTCTATTCTACCATTTAACGTTTTATCTCGAACAGCGATTTAACTTTCTTTTTCTTATCCTTATTCTTCTTTTCTTTATTTCAAGTAATTTCATATTCTTTTCTTCATTTTTTAATTTATTCTTTGATTATTTTGCTCATATATTCTTTTATTTTAACTTCAATGCAAATTTTAAAATTTCTCTACATCAAGTTTCCTCTCAGCGATTTAACTTTCTTTTTCTTATCCTTCTTTTCTTTATTTCAAATAATTTCATATTCTTTTCTTCATTTTTTAATTTATTCTTTGATTATTTTGCTCATATATTCTTTTATTTTCACCTCAATGCAAATTTTAAAAAATTAATAATTTCTCTACATCAAGTTTCCTCTTAGCGATCCTCGATCAGCGATTTAACTTGCTTTTTCTTATCCTTATCCTTCTTTTCTTTATTTCAAGTAATTTCATATTCTTTTCTCCATTTTTTATTTATTCTTTGATTATTTTGCTCATATATTCTTTTATTTTTACCTCAATGCAAATTTAAAAAATTTTAAAATTTCTCTACATCAAGTTTCCTCTATTGAAAAGTATAATAAAAATGCTCAAAAACTTTGCATTTCATTCACTAATTTTGAAAAGTGATGTTTCTAATTTTTTTACTAGCTGAGAATTGTTTCGCTGGCTTAGTTTTAGTTCTTAATTTTGTTTACGAAGTATGCTGTATTTGGAAATAAATGTCACATTTTTTTTAACAACCAGAAAAAAATGTTTTTACTAAATTTAAGCATGTTAAATCAAGAACAAAAACTGAATACCATAAACAGGGTGCAAGTTTGTCTTGTTTGTCATACTTTTTTCGGAAATGCTCTAAAATAAATTACTATTTTTTGTTAATTTTTTTTATAAATAATGGAAAAAAATAACCAAAATAATTTTTTTGTCTATTTTTAAAATTTTAACCATTTTTTTCTACTTATTAAGCTATTATTCTTTTTTAATAAAGAGATCAAAGTCTCATCTCAATATAAGCTCACTTTGTCACCAAGTGCGAATACAATTTAGTAAAAACATTGCTATATTATTCTAACTCTACCGTTACTATCTAAACAATAATCTCTTTTTTTATACATACAAAATATTTCTTGTTGTGAATTTCTATTAAAATAAATTAATAAATAAATTAACAAACTTAGTTAACTTAAAAGTAAACTAAGTCATTTTTATTTAATCTTAATTAGTTTCCTCATGCAAGTAATAGCTCCATTTTTATATTTTTCCTAACTATTGGGGCAAATTCTCAATTAAAAAATCAATATTGACCAATCTTTAGTTATCGTTAATAATTTAATACAATATGTAAACGTCTTTAACTTAATTTCAAATTTATATAGCAAATTTTAAAATTACAGTATTATTATAAATTTTTAAAGCATTTTCATTATAAATATAATTCATTTAAAATAAAAACAGTCAGTATAATATCATACGCATTATACTAATCTTGGTAAGCTTTGTATTAGATGAAAAATGGGAGTTAAGACAAAAGGAATAATTCATAGGATTACTACGAATTTAAATACATTCATGATAGTGTATTAATTAATGTCGTTAATTATTTAAAAGCTTCATTTAATTATACAAAAATTACAAGTTTTATTTTTGAAAATTCGAACTAGAAATCAAAGTTCTCACAAATGTTCACTAAACGATTATAAACCCCAATCGATGCAACCAGCAACGAAAACAAATCGATAATTAACTTCGGTACCTACACAACAACGATATATTGGGCATTGAAATTATCGATCTGCATCTTCTCTGTGTCCCCAATCTCACTGCATCCAATGGCCGTGTTTACTTTGCGCTTGAAATCTCCCTAACGCCCTTCAATCCCCTTCCCCTCCACGCCAAACAAGGCCAAGCTGGCGATGCAATCCTCCTTTCTTCGCGGACCTCCTCTCAAGCATCCCCCATCCCTTCCGTGACTCACTCTGTCCGTGCAAACAACATAAAAACGGGACACAACAAAGGATGCTGAATTTCAATCACTTCTCCGGTAACGCGAGGATGCTTAATCCAGCGGTTTTTAGTAGGGGTGGACTTGGCGGAGAGAGTTGGCGAAAAGCGTTTCTCAAACTTGTTCGTCACGTGTGCGGATAATTCATGCATCCAGGAAGTATATCGTATCTACCATCTGAGAGGCGTTGATGGGTTGACAGAATGGAAGATGCAGATCAGATAGAAACGTTATGATGGTAGAATGCTTAAAATGGCTTTCGCATTGCGATTATGTATTATACACTGACAATTTAGTAGTATTAATTGTGTTTTATCCGAGCAGAGAGTAAAGTGAATTTTAATAGATTTTAGAAATTAAATGTTTTTAAGCTCGATATTAGAAAATAAATTAAATTAATATTTTTAAAATATTCCTTTAAAATCCATAATAATAAATGGAGGAGTTTGTGTGCCATTGTATCTGTCTGTCTCCGTTTCCTATAACTGTAGAATCATTCGAGCTGCAATGTAAAAAAATCCCGGATCACGTAACGATATAAAATACTGACACTTTGATGCATGCTTCGTAAAATCCGTTTTTAACGTAAAATGTTACGCCGTAATGTTTACAGTAATATTTATTCAATTAGACTGATTCAATGATTTTACGATAATTCTTACTGTAAAAATTACGATAGATCAGATTTGTTGTTCTGTAACATGTTCGGTAAAATAGGTTTCACTGTAAAATGTATCGGCACCTGGAGTGCCGTAACTTTTTACTTTGTTCTTTCTACTAAATGTGTGGTACTAAGAATTAAACTTTTAAAGACCAGAATTTCCGGTAATTGTTTAAATAGCGTATATTTTAAATTATTCACCAAAATTATGTTGTTGTTTTTTTAACTCTATTACTATACAATACGGTAATTTTGCCAGAATTTCTTTCTCATATCTAAAATTAATATTCATGACAACTAGTTTCGAAATTTTATAAGAAATATCGTAATTTCCATTGTTAATCAATAAGTTGTAAGATTATTTTTTCAACATTTCGTCATCTTTAATTTCTAACATTCAACGCTATTAAGTATTTAGAGTAATTAAAAACGAGAGTAATTAATTAATTATTTTAAAAAAGCACATTTGCAATTAAAATTAATATTACCAATTTTCTTAAAACTCCTTACGATTGATATCTTTATTTCCATAACAAATAATTTTTTTCCAAGCATCATATTTATATTCCTGTAACATATTCTAATTAATTACTATTAATAACAAAATTTTATTTCAGCGAATCCTGTTAGTTTACAATCCGGGAATAGCAATCGTTTCTGCTGAAATTCAAAAACATCCTTTAATGACAGATTTTAACTTTACGACTAATTTAAATCACCTTTCACGGCGGCGACAGAAATCTCTTCTCGTTGTTATTTCCATTCTTCACAAATGAAGCCACAATGCGTGGACAATAGATATTCTAGCCCAGTTATGACCCATTTTTGGACATCACTTCCACTCTAATCAGCCATCCGCGTGCTCCTCACGCCGTTTCCATGGCAACCCGAAATGGTCGCCCTTTACTCACAGAGAGCCACTTATTTAATTTGGGGATTTCCGCTATGCTTTTGGAAAGGAATGGATGGACGCGGAGAAAGGATGACAGGAACGAAGGGGTTAAGCCGTTTGTGTGTTGGGGCTTAGGAGGGGGGGAGGGTGCTTTTTTTGGGTCTAGTTAGGATTTTTGTATAAATGGCAGCAAAGCGGTGTATTTGATGTGGAGAGGAGTATTTTGAGTGTTGTAGAGTATTCTTTTTTATTTTTAAATCTGATTTTTTTATATTGTTTTGGTGAAATAGAATCAGAGATTCTGTTGTTAAATTTAGCGCGTCTTCTTTTGAATTGAGTTTTTGGTAGATATATGATCTATTAGAGACAATATAAGCCACGTTTTCAAGTCAAGGCTTTTGGTATAGTTACAATGATTTTTGTATAAATGACAGCAAAGCGGTTTTTTTTTTTTTTTTTTCATGTGGAGAGGTATAGATTAAGTGTTGTGGAAGTTTTTTTTTTTTTCTGTAATATTAATTTTCATTTTTAAATCTGATTTTTTATATTAATTTGACGAAATAGAATTAGAGGTTTTGTTGTTAAATTTAGCTTTTCTTCTTTTGAATTAACATTTCGGTAGATATTTGATCTATTTGAGTCTATAATATGATAAGCCACTTTTTCAAACTATTCAAGAGAGTATTACTTATTTATAAACTTCATTCACTTCAAAAGTATACAAATTGGAAAGAACTGTCGACATGTTTCAAGCGCTCAAAAAACAGGCACTCATTCTCAAGACTAGCTAGACATGAAGGAGAAGTAATAAAAGTGATTTGAACTGTAAGACGCTAAGTTGCTTACAAAAAATGGGTGATAAAGGTGGGAAACAAAATTAGAAAAACCACTGTAACCGAAAGAGAAAAAGATGAAAAACTGAACGAGAAAAACCACAATGGCCAAGAAGGGAAATCAGGTAAAGTGCATTTCCATGTGCTATGGAGCGGTCGTAAAGAGCTATTGTCGTTAACAAGGGAATCAGCATTCATATAAATATTCCTGGGTATCTGAATGAATTGATGGGACTGGGGTATAAATAATTTTGACATTGTCGAAATTAGGTAATATCTTACCGTTTCAGTTTTTTAGGATTATTTTTTTAATGCTCAAGAGAGTTTTTTAAGACCATTTTCGCTGAAAAACGCAGAAATTTATGTAAACTGTCTGTGTTATGAGTTGTTATTTTTGAAAATTTCTGTGAAGTGATTTTTCTTAACCAGTAAAATTACAAAAAAAACTTCTATTGATGTTTGTCTGAGTAAAACATAAAAAAATAGAATTATTTATCAAAGTAATTAGCAAATTCGGTTAATGTGTTGAATAAACAAAATTTGTGAGAAAATAGTTATTTTGTGAATTGGTACAATCATAGTTTTTGCTTAAATTTACATTTTTATAAATATAATATCTTAGATACATTAACAACTTGATTTGAAAGTTATTTTCACAATTGAAGGACTTGGGACAATGTAATGACAAGGCACGTTTCCATATTATTCGGATGAAAATTTTGGCGTCATTCCACATCCTTCTACCTGTTCAGAAGAGAATTTCGGTGTCATTCCACATCCTTCTACCTGTTCAGAAAAGAATTTTGGTGTAACTCCACGTCCTACTACTTGTTCAGAAGCTCAATTTTGTGTAATTCCACTTACACCTGTTCAGAAGAGAATTTTGGTGTAAATCTACATCCTATCTATCCTACTACTTTTTCTCAGAAGAGAATTTAGGTGCAATTCTACATCCTACTACCCCTTCAGAAGAGTATTTTTCGCGTATTTGCCTCTATTTAGATACTCCATTTAGTTGTTAGATGCTGATACATCTAATAAGATGTATCGTATTGATTTGTTATGTAGTGGAAATTCTGAAGGTATAAAACGTACTTATCGAAAAACAATACTCAGGAAATGTTTTATGTAAAAATTCTTCCTTTAAAAAAATATTGACTTGTCATTATACTGCTCTGATCCTTTCATTCATTAGCACTAGTTTTGAAATTTTATTCTATTCACAAGCTATTGTTTTCTGATAATGTTTTACCTAGAAATACCTTCATATATTATGTGTTATTCGAAAACAAAATCTTAAAAATTAAAAATTTTTTAACATATAATAATTGATTTGTTTGCTTAAAGGGTTGTGCCATACTGAGTTGAGTTTTTATCAAGAGAGTGAAAAAAATTCGTTGAAATCTTGAAGATAATTTGAGTGAATAAAAAATTGGTTAAAGTTTATTATATTTGTTTAAATTTAATTTTAAAATATTCTATGTAATATTCAAAAAACAAGCTTAATTTACAAACTGCTATATGAAATATTGCTATATTTTCAAAACACTATCTTAAAATATGAAATGAACATTTGATTTCAAGCTCTTGATTTACATTTATGAAACCATAAAAGGTTTATTTAGAAACCATTATGAAAAGCATAAAAATTTATTTTTATAGAGATTCGGAGTAGCGTGTTATTGGAAGTAGTTACAATATTTTTAGTAGAAAAAAAAAATTATAACACAAATTTATATGTCTTAATGCTGAAAAAAAGTGCAGAATTATTTTATTTTTAAAACTTATCCGTGATACGCTAAATCTGTGTCAACACCTTATTATAATAAAACTTTTCTATTCCAACATTATTACATTATCTTGTTACTTCATTTTGCGTTTCTAACGTCAAGTCGAATACGGTTACAAATAATACGGCAAAAATTAAATGTTTATAGTATAACTAATACAGATTAAATACAACATTAGAAGTCTTTAGGTCATTGTGTTTATTTTTTTTCTTCAAAAATAAGAGCAAACGTACCTTTGCAATCTTCTTTGTTCATTACTCTCTTATTTAGTAATAAAAATTTTAAATCAGTACATTGCTAGTTTTTAAAAAAATAATATTTCAACATAATTAAATAGGTGTAACTGTTAACTGAGCCGCGAGGGTTCAGAGGTTGAGGCACTGAACTGTTATTGTGAAGAACTGTTATTGTGAAGAAGCTTCAGATCAATGGGTACCAGCTCGTCTGGGAAGTAAAGGCGGTCAGTGCGCAGTACTGACCACATTGCCACAATCATGCTGTTGGTCTCGAAATTGTAGAGCCTTCTATGACCCACTGGCCCAAAACGGACTGTTGCAGAAATACTTAACGTAAAAAGTTTGACTTGTCACAATTTTTCACTTTTATAAATTTGTTACCTTATTTTTTATTTTATCCTTCATTGGAATTATAATTTTTTTTTTTTAAATTACGGAGTTCAAATTTTAAAGTGTTATTTAAAGTGTTACTGCAAATTTGAAATAACCATAGTTTAAAACTTGTATAATTGACATATTTGTTCGCATAATATTTTAAATATCCCTGCATTATGCCTCAGAAATGACATTTTTAAATCTCATAAATATGTTTTTAACTCTTTGACGCAGATGGGACACCGGTGTCACGTCCATATATTTTACCTTGATGTTCTAATTACAAGTAAAAATATATTTTGGTATTTTTTAAGTATTATAGTTACTAAAAAAAATCTGCTGGATTATCGGAATTGTATTTGTACTAAAACTCAAAATTCAAAAAAAAGTAACTTGAGAAAAATATATAATTTTAAATTAATTTATAAAAATATCTTAATAATTGATTTTATAAATTAAAGAAATCTCAATGATGAATAACTGTTTTTCTTAGATCTAAGTAACTGCGTAGAAGTGCATATTTTAAAAAAATATTATTTTGAAGTGAGTCGTGTTTGAAAGATTTTAACTTTAACGCAGAAAAAAAAAGACTTGCTGTATTTCATTGCCATAATTATTTATCACTTATTTTGACTTAAATTAATGCAAAATAATGAGAAAAAATATTAAAAATATGTTAAAACAAAATTCTGCGTCAAAGGTTTTGGTTTTTAAACATAGTTTTTTAAAATATTCTGTACATTCAATTATTTGTTCCTTAATTCGTTTCTAAGAAAATCTCATTCAATAAATTTCATTTTCTAAAAATACTATCCGGTGGTTACAGTTACATTACTGCCACTTTTGATCTTCTCTACCCTACACCCACCCCTTGTACTTTTCTTGACCACACAGTGCGTCACACCCCCATTGTTGTGCACTGTCATTCCCATGGCAACGTGGTTCAGTATACTGTAAGTAAAACAGGCTCTCTATCTAAAACTTGACGGCAGTCCTCCCCCCACACCTTCATACATCCACCCACTTCTCCTCACTCCTTTTATTGTGACTGTGGGAAGGAGGTTATTTATTAATTTGTCTACCCATAAAAGTGCGATTATTATTATTTTTTTTTTCTTGCGTCTTCTCTTCTTTTTCGTTTTTTACGTTCTTTTTACGGATGTACTGGTATGCATGTATGCACGTCAGTAAATGCTTGTACTTGTATTTTGGGTGATTATCCTAATGGAGGTACCCGGCTCGTTTTGAAAGTTGATCTATTATGCATTAGATAGTGATACTGATTTTTGTGGCAAGGGATTGCGTTACGTCATTTTGCTTTTTTTTTTTTTAAATCGTAATTTTGTTTTTGGTGCATTCATCAAGTTCCTTATTTGTCTCCTGTTTTTTTGTGGTTGTCAAGATCACGATTTTTGATCGCCAAGGCACAATGGGCCTAGAAAAACCTAAAAAATTAATAAAAAGATGTCTAATTTTTATTTTTAAATCTTGTTATTTCTATCGTTACTTTTAATTATTATTATTAATTAAAAATTAGTCGTATCATTAATTAAATTTTAGGACTTCCTAATATTAATGATATTATTTGGATAAAATAACTCAAGAATTTTCTCTCTGCAAAATTTTTAACTCGTTTCTTTCTAAACATTAGGCTCTTTTTCTATACGTTCTGCAGCTATTAACTATTGCGTGTGGAGTGGGAGCCTGAAAGATTCATATTTAACACTAAGGACACAGAAACTTAAAATTTGTAATTTTATTTTATTATGAAATTCAATTTTTTCACTAAATATTTGGCTCTAGCAAAACATTTTATGAAAAATAAACTACACTGAGAAAAATATATAGTCAAAACTGCCAGAATATGGTAACATTCACCATGTTTTAACTCTATGGGAACACGGAAAAGCTCAATAATTTTTTATCGAAGTGCTTTGGTAATGATTTTGGTAAAATTAAAAATAAAATAGCATTAATAAAACTGAACTACAATGTTTTTACTTGAGCCGTGAGGGCTTAGGGGATAGAGTGTTCGCCTTCCAGTGAGGTGAACCGGGTTTGAATTCCAGCAATGGCTGGTCGATACTAATTCCGCATCCGGCTCGCACCGACCACAGT
The DNA here is from genome assembly GCA_949128135.1 of Parasteatoda lunata. Taxonomy (NCBI): domain Eukaryota; kingdom Metazoa; phylum Arthropoda; class Arachnida; order Araneae; family Theridiidae; genus Parasteatoda; species Parasteatoda lunata. Next base: position 32,914,214 of record OX421979.1, read on the forward strand.
GCTTACGTAAAATATTCTTAGTGGTAGAGGGATCATGGGTTAGAGTCCCCTTGCAGTCAGACTAACAGTGGGAGGTTTTCGTGGTTTTTCTCTCCATGTAACACAAATGCGGGTTAGTTCCATCAAAAAGTCCCCCGACGAAGGCAAATTTCTCCCAATACTTAATTCAGGAGTTCCCTTGTCTTCTGGATTGGATTCAAATTTACAAGGCTACGGAGTTGAACAATAGAAGCGGTAAACCCACATAATCGGGTCGGCTGTTCAACGACGGTTAAGAAATAAAGTATTTTTACTCACGTACAATTCGCATTTTGTTAAGTATACGAACTTGAATACTTTTATATTACGCTAATTTATCATTTCTAGAAAACTAACTCTTTCGCCCAAAGATTAAATAAAAAATTACTATTTTTTTCTCAAAGGTTCTGAAAAGAAAAATAAATATTTTTTATAATTCTCGTAAAGGTAGTTGACACTGTCTGTCTCAGAAATAATTTTAGGCTTTTTTCTTCTTTAGATCATTTCTAAGAATGTGTTATAATTTTTGGCACTTTGCTATCTCCACCTGTTATTTAAACATTCATAAAAACATGTATGCATATTAGAAAGGTCAAGGAAGTGTCATTTTTTAGTTGGCGGCAAGGAAGACATAAGTTTGAATGACAATGAAATTCTTTGAAATTTTCGAGCATTTTTTTTTTTTTTTTTTTTTTTCATGTCGTCTCTGAAGTATTTAACAGTTCATAGTTGATTAATTTTAGTGTTCGTATTTATTTATTAGTTTTGAACTAAAAACAAGTCAGTTTCTTCATTTAAATAGTTATTTTTAGAAAATGGGATTGATTTATTTTCGCTTTATTAAGTATTAATGGAATAGTTTTTGTTTAAATGTTTTCGTTTATTTATTTTTTTTTAATGTAGGGGATCTGAATAAGACCTGACAGAACTAAGTTTAAAGCAAGACACTTAGATTTTAAAAAATGGAAACATTTACTACAACAATGAGAAAATCAATTTTTCCCCCATATATTTTAGTTTTTTTATATTTCATATAGTATACCTGATTTTATTTTGTTTTATAATTATCGTTGAAAATTCGACCCAATAATGAGTATGAATTGACGAACTGTATTCCAAGTTCGAAAATGTTACTTGAATTTAGACATAATACTAGTTTAAATTTATTTTTCAATTGATGTATCGGTAATTTGATATCCCTTGTGTTTTATTGGGGAAGACTATTCATATTATTTAAAAATGTTTCGAGAATACATCAGTGTTGGTATTAACGTGGATTACCAGCTTCTTTGACTATATACTTTCAGGAAAATCTGTTTTACGTTGAACGGTACGGTGCATATTCGCTGCAAATTTTAAAAACTGATGAATTGAACCATGTTTTCGTTCATTTTAAACCATCATAGTATAGTGTTATCAAGTTAAAGAAGTACGATATGGCTTAGTTCAACTTGGCAACCATGTAGAGGTTACAGAAAATTTGAAATATTTTTTTTTTTTTGTGTGTTGCAATACGCTCCAAAATTTTGACCATGCACTAATTTAAATTGCTAAAGATAACCAGTTGTTTATTTTGGAATTAAATATCGACGAGATTGATAAGTTATGAATTTTGATCAAATGTCCGTCGAGGACCAGAACATTCCCTGTGAATGCGTTTTCCTCGCCATAAAATTCAAAACTTATTTTAACTCAAAAAGTCCACTAACCGAAATTAGCATTTTTATCGAAGTTTTCAGCATTCAGCTAACACTTACAAAGATATGAAGGTAAAAGTTTTTCATCCAATTGTCCTTATATCTCCACTATAACATGTTACACGAAAAGAAAAAAATTTGATCAAAACTACCAGTATATGGTAAAATTAAAAGTGTTTCTGGCTCTTCGGTTATTTTTACCGCTTTGTTAATGATTTTAATAAAATTAATAACAAAATGATGCCTTCTAATATAAAAAATTTGGTAATTTTATATTGATAATTTAGAACATAGCATAAAAATTTTACCAGATACCAGTAATTTTACCAGATACCAGTAATTTTACCAGATTTTTTTTTATCTATGTAGGAAATGATGTTTACTTCTAAAAATCATTACACGAGAGATATTAGTTTTTAAAGTTATGAAATGCTTAATTCAAGTTAACGTATTAAAACTCGAACCAAAATAATTCTAGTAAAACTTCATTTTAAGAAATCTGGATTCTAGTAAAACTTAAAAGCTGTAGTTTTAATTAAAACTTATCCTTATAGAACACAAATACTAATACCTAATATCCTATTATTTTTCTACTATACAAACTGATTTGTTTAGATATGGCGCTAATAATTTAATTTTTCACCAATACCCGCTTATGATATAAACAAATAAATCATAATCGAAGTTCGGTTGTGGTGCTCAATTCACATCTCTAGTTTTGATTTGATAAACGTGTCAATTAGAATTAGTGTAATCATATTTACCAAAAGCTCTACCACTTATTCTGAAAAGGATTTACCATTTATATTAGAGGCATGCAAACTTTGTCACAGTGATTGTCCATCCATTATGGAAGTTAAGATGAAGAGGATTACCAGCTTAAGCGTTGACTTGGTCATTTATCCGTCATGAAAAGTGCGTGCGTCATTTGACTATGTAAAGCGAGTTTTGCTCTTAAAATTATGGAGTTTGTTGTTTTAACTGTGCATTTATTACACTAGAGAAAAAAAAAATTTGTTGCATTTGTACTAATACTTGATCTTGTCTAATTTTGGGTGTGAAGATTTTAAATCTGAAATTAGTTTTGCTCCTAAAGCTGCAGATTCTTTTTTAATGACATTTTTGTCTATTTTTTTACGAAATGCTTAAGTTTAAAAATGTTATATATATAACAAGAGGGTCGCATATATGTTGCGAAAAATTTCTAGTGGTATTAGAGTACAGCATCTGTATTAAAATTGCAAAGGTACCCATCCTGGTAATGAAATCGAGTGCGGCTAGCGGCGCTTCCTTACCTGTTCAGAAAAGGGGGGGGGGATTAATGATAGGGGAAGTGCCCCTAGCGACGTATGATGATATTTCCGGATATGAATTAATATTTAATCTTAATGATGTCCTCTAGAAGTTTGTCGCAACATTTATGCGATCCTCTTTTATATACAACGTTTTTAAACTTATATATTTAAATAAAAAATAGACTAAAAATGTCGTTTTTTTAGAGAAAAAAAAAAACTATAGTTTGGGAGGGAAACCAATTTCTGGTTTGAAAATCAGCGATGCCAGAGTTTCTAACATCTGTTAAAAAAAAAAAAAAAACTTACAATAGGAAAAAAAAAAAAAAAAAGAAAAAAGGAGGGGATTGTTCCTGCGTGTTATTATTCACATTTACAGGAATTGGACCTGTAGTGTTATTTGTAATGTTAGTTATGTGAATATTTATATAAATCAACTTAAAGTCATTAGAAAATAGCTTATTATGATGATCGTTTATGAAGTAATTGGGAGATTTCCTCAAAAAAAGGACTTGTCAAGAATTTAAATCAATATGAAGTTATTTATCTTTATTCTCCAAACACAAGCATATCTAACAACAAAAAAATGTAAGTAGGCGTTACTTAGAAACCCAAGTATATATAAGAAAAGGAAACACAAGCACAAACTTAGATATTAGAAAAAGGGGAAAAATAAAAAGACAAAAAAAACACACACACACATATTTTGCAGCAAAGGTCAACTTTTGCTGGGTACTGAACATTTTTGCTGGCGTTCACGAAGCAGGATGTTTACATAAGTTGCGGCCACGTCCAACAAACAGTTGTTGATCTAAGAAACTCCGCTTTTCTAGTTGTTGACACAACTGCCTCTTCCTTTTTCGTTCGGGCCCGCCTGTCTCACCCGGTCCAATAACCAGCGCCCATTCCTCCCCGACTGTCCCCTGAAACTGGGCACGGACGCTTGGATATATAGTCCCGCATATAGATATGGCTTCCACCCACCGTTTTGATGCCCCCCCCCCCCTCAAATAAATGCATTTATGGATGCGGAAAAGGGAGTCAGTGTCAGTATTGAATTGTTCTTATTCTATTGATGCATGTATGGTTTTCTAAATGAAATTGAAAGATATTCATGTTCGATGCTTTTTGAAAGGTTATAGAAGATGATATTTTTGCATTTATGTCAAATGGTTATTCTATTTCGTATTATTGGACTTAAAGAAAAACTGCGTATTTGAAAAATTTATTTCTGAGTGTCGATATTTCTCATGAAAAATTATTTTCTTTTCAGTTTGGATATATAGGCATTTGGATATATTTGGATTTGGATAGTAGGCATTTGATCATTGAAATTTTCGAAATAAACAATAACTTCGAAATAAACAAAAGCCTTAGACTAAAAATGTGCCAAAGATAACTTTTTGAATACCCTTGAAATGTAAGATTTAAAAAAAGATTTTTTTTTTTTTTTTTTTTTTTTGAGGGGGGTGGCACAGTGAAGTGGTTTTTAATACAAGCTTTGTAATCTTGATTTGCTTTTATTTTAGAGAGCTGATGTCCCTAAATACACTAAAATTTCACTTCATTTTCTTTTTCCAATAAGTTTTTCATTTGAAAATATATTTTGTTTTGACAATAATACAATATTAGAAAGCTCTCTTATTTTCGGATATATTCGTGTAAAAAGACGATTCTATCTTTTCGTTATTCTGTTTTCTGGCATTTTATTTATTAATTTATTATTTTTTTTAAATTTTTTTTTTTTTTTTTAAGTTTTAAAAACTTTACTTATTTTTTAACTATACTTTTTTTTTTGTTTATATGTATATAAAAGAAAATTTTCAGGGAGCAAATTGTAAAGAAAGATTAAGCATCCGGTGCATGAATCAAACCTGTAATCTCAATACGCTTAAGAAATTTAGGAAGAGCTATATACATCATCACGATGGTATTCATAGGAAGTTTGATAATACAATCCTTAAAAGTTAAATGATTTATTTAAAGACAAGTTGTTGTTAATTCATAAACTAATTAAATTTTAAATTTTATTGGTGCTTACTTATTAGCAGGGTGCAAGGCTTAGTCATTATTCAGTCGTTAGTCGTTGTCTACACTTTTAAAAGGGATTGGTTAAGATCTATAACACTCTTTAGCTTTCACGTGTGTTCTTGTGCCGGGAAAAAATGTTGCCTCCATGCTGCAAAATTATGTTTTCAAAAACATAAACACTGTAATAATGTTTTTAAAATACGTATATTAACATACCGAAACATATTTTTAGCTGCGATTTTAACTTGTCTTCTGAACATTTTAATTTTATAAATTATCTAGTATCACATGAAAAAAAATAAGTGTTTCCTTGTTGACATTATTGATTTCAAAAAGAACGTCAATGCTCAGTAAAAAGCTTTATTAACATAGTTTTGTGGCAAGCTTATTAAGCAAAAATCTAGATAATACTGGATTTTTAAATTTATCAATCGCTTACTGCGACTATATATTAAGTTAGTGGCATTTCAATTTGTTTCGTGCACATTAGAATTTTATCAATTATCTAATATCTTATAAAAATATATTTTGGTAAGTGTTTCATTGATTATTGATAGTATTAATTTCCAAAAGCGTAACATTGCTCAGTAAAAAGTTTAATGCCAATATGAGTATGGCCTAATAAGTAAACAAAAATCTGGAATGTACTGGATTTTTAAATTTATAAATTGTTTAATGGCATAAATATTTGTTGACAGAGGTGGCGAGAAGTACTTTTTATTGTAGAATAAACACAAAAGCATCGACGGTTGCAAATGGATCTACACTTAATCCATATAACATCTTATAAATTGTACGTCTTTCTTCATATGTTTTACGAGTAAATACTCTTTTTCTTGCTATATTTAATCAGTTGTAGTTTCTAATTATTAAATTAATACGTAGCGTGGTATATTTCTTGGTTTATTCGTATTTTACCGTTCGTAATGATTGATTTTAAGATCTGTAAACGTATTTCGTCATTGCAAATGTAACGGTTATCAGTTAAAAACATTTTAGCTTATTTTTTGCTTGAATTTGTGTTTTAGAATATATAATAAATTAAATTAATATTAATATAAAATTTAACAAGAAACTTAATAAAAAAACTTGAAGGTATCAAATTTAACAAAGAACTTGAATTTCAAAAAACAACTTATAAATTGGATCAAATTTAACAAGGAACTTACAACTTCATATAACAATTTATTAATTGGATCAAGTTTAACAAGGAACTTACAATTTCAAAAATAAAAATAAATAAAAATACTTATTCATCAGATCAAATATTTTGTCAACTCAAAACTTTTTTATAATGAAAAATTTAACAAGGAACTTAAAAAAAAGCAACTTGAACGAATCAAATTTAACAAGAAACTTAAAATTCAAAAGGCAACTTATTAATTGCATCAAGTTTAACAAGGTACTTACAATTTAAAAAAAAAAATATTAATCAGATAAAATTTTTTGTTGTGTACAACTTAATTTTTTTTTAATCCAAAACTTTTATTTGTCTTTTATTAAAGCTGGGTCGTAACTTAATTGCACCAAACACTTTAAAAATCATGAAACTGCCCTCACTGTGAATCGTTCAAGAAAACCAATAGATGCAGACTGCTTCAAAAGTTTCATTGAAACACCAAATGTCAAATCACTCTATTGATACAAGAGAAACCGTCTTCGAAACGCGTATGAATAAATAACTGCATGATAACTTGAATTTCAATTCAAATCCCTTTTATTTGGTATTGTTTTCTTGTCCAAATCGATGTTGACTCTATTATCTCAATCTTTACTTTCAACCGGTCACTAAGTTTACACTGGCGGATCATCTTAGGATACGTCCACAAAACAGACATCCCAACGTATACATATAAGATAATGATGTAAATTCAAAATTGCTGCACAATCTGTTTGTTTTAAATAAAAATTTCCTCGCTGTTTACTCTATGTCCTGATCCCGTATCAGTTTAAACTGAAAGGGAAATTTTTCCAAAGAATCTTGACCGCATGCAGGAAAAAGCAAACGTATGAGACACGCACAGTTGAATTTTCTGTAAGTTTATTTCTTTGAATTACAATATTCAAAGACAATCCGTATCAGCTTCGTATACCATAAGGGAATGGGTCCAGGAAATTTTTTACTGGCTGTGTCTAATCCGGGCGTGTTCTGAATCTGAAATTGAATATCTGTGATCAATTATTTGAGCATGGAATTGTTATATATTTTAGAACAAATATCTCTTGCTTAAATAATAGACTTACATTTCCACTAGTTTTTTTTTTTTTTTTTTTTTTTTTATTTCGAAAAGTTTTGACCTCTATTTTCGTTCTAGCATTTCATCTAAAAAGAATAAGTTTCGAGATAATTTTAGGGAATCCTTTGCGCATTTCATCTAATATATCTTTAAGTTTGCAAAGTTTTGATTCAGACTTTCTGTGAAATGATGAAAAATCTACAGATAATTATGAAAATTTGTGAAAATCAGGTTCTGTTTTTGAAAAATTTTTTTAAAAAAAAACTATGGTTTGTCCAGGTTTTTTTTTTTTTTTTTTTTTTTTTTTTTTTTTTTTTTTTCCTTTTTGAAAAATTGGTTTTTGCAAATTTAAGAAGAACTTTAATTAACGTGAACTCTGAATCTGAAATTACCGCAGAATCGGATTCTCTTTTATGGAGCCAAGACCATTTTTGCAAGAAAAAAAAAAAAAAAAAAAATTGGGAAAAGTCCGTTATTGATCCTATGGTATAATCCCCAATTCACAATAAAAAGAAATTTTTTTAAAGATTCAATAAGTTCTCTTTTGCAACATTTTTAAATAAATTTTTTAAATTTATTTTTTGGAATTGATTTATAATGTAACTTTCTACAAAAAATTGATTTTATAAATATTTAACGACACAAATACATTTTATCAGTGGAATTTTAATTTTTTTTTTTATTTGCTTTAAAGCGATTCTAATCCACAACCAACTATGATGTCGGTAACTTTTAAATTCGTTGAGTTTAGTGATACTAGACTATATTTAAATTTAAAATTATTTTCAACAGCTTTTGTACCTTTATTGCAAAAATTTTTAAATAATTAAAAACAAAAAGCACAAATATTAAAATATTAATTTTCTTTAAGTAATAAGCTGTTATATAAATCAAAGCAGAGCTCATTATTTATTTTGAATAAAGAAAATATATTTAATGATTATTAATTATTTAAGGTAAATAGACTAATCTTTATATCTTTTACATCTTAATTAAAAAAGAAAAACATGGCGTATTATTTCATAAACGCGTTCTTGTCTTTTTCTTTGTTTCTCTGGATAATTTTATAAAGCTTTTAATTCAGCTTCACTAAACCAACATTATTTTTAATAAAATACTCTATAAAAAGCAGAATGGAGGTTTAGAGCACGAGAGCATATAAAACGCATATAAAAATTCAATAATAATGCAGCACAAAATAAATACAACCAAAAACATAAATCTACTATGCTCTTTCCTTAAATGTTAAAGTTTAAAAGTTAATTTAATGAAGAATTTTAGAATGTACATTGTTAAGTATTTCCTGATTTATCTTTAAAAATTTTACCGAAAACATTCATTTTAGAAATATTTGTTCGTGATTTTAAGTTGAAAAAATATTTTTCATCTTCTTTTTTTTCGCTTACTATTTTGTTTTACAATATTTATAAAAATCTTATTAATGTGCATTCTGTGCTGAAATTACTAATTAATAAAGAATTTTCTTTTTTACTATACATGTCATTTTCATGCAGTACGGTAATTTTTACAGATTTTTTTCTTTAATGTAGTTAAGCATTGAATTAGAATGAAAAATTATTTTTTAGTGTTATTCAAAAAACTGATGTAATTTAAGCACGCTTAAAAAGAATGTTTTTAGACTAGAAGAAGTAATACAATACTAGTAATTAGAATAAAAATAATAATGTTGAAGATAATAATATACCAATTTAAAAGTCATTCATTGAAGAATTCAAAGTATGCACGGAAAAGCTTTCACTGTATTTCTTGATATTTCTTTTTAAATATAAAGATAAACAATCCGTTATAAAATAATTGTTAGCAAATTTAAAGTGATTAAAAAAAAATTTTTTTGTTTTGTTATTTCATTGTTTTGTTTTAAAATGCTTATAAAAATCTTATAAGCATATAATTTGAGTACGAATAAAAATAATGTTTCTGGACAATAAGTAATACAATACTGATAATTAGAATAAAAATAATAATGTTAAAGATATATGCCATTTTTCGACATTTTTTTTTAAATATAAACATAAACAATCCGTTATTAAATAATTGTTAATAATTTTAAATTGGTTAAAAAAATTTCCGTTTTGTTATTTCATTATTTTGTTTTAAAATGCTTTATAAACAATCCGCTATAAAATATTGTTAGTAATTTTAAATTGATTCGAAAATTTTTTTAGTTTTATTATTTCATTATTTTGTTTTAAATTGCTTTACAAACAATCCGTTATAAAATATTGTTAGTAATTTGAAATTAATTTTTAAAAAAAATTATTTTTGTTATTTCATTATTTTGTTTTAAAATGCATATAAAAATCTTATAATGTGAAATTTTTTTTCCAGGTAATCCTGTAAAATAATTCTACTTAAGCTTTGGAGGAGAATGAGGATCTATTATTTTAATGATTCTCTGCAATTTTCTCATCTTATCTGTGTACGCTTAAAATTTTATAATACTCGAATTGAGTACTTCGAAACGACAGAGGTAAGTGATTTTTTTTTTATTTTGTTACAAAATAATGACATATCTAATAATGTAGCTTAATTAGAGATCCACCCATGTCGACTTTTTAAAATGATGGAAACTAACTTTTATTGATTGAAATGTTCTAAAGATAAATTCTTCTAAAAACTAAATTTTTTAAAGTTTTATTTCAGCTAATCCCGTGGTTAAATGTTTAACATAACCTATCGTTAAACTTAACCTATCGTTAAGCACTGAAAATCGGTTGTTCTTGCATGACTCCCCAAAATTATAACTCGTGTTATTTGAAGAATTTTTAGTTTAAGTTAAAATGTTAAATGGTATAAAAAGTATAATATTAAAAATGCTATACTTTTTAGCAATTATATGTTACAAAACGAAAAAGACAATTATCTACACTGTAAAATAACTGTTTATCAAATCACGGTAAAAAGGAGCGGCACTTATGGTGCCGGTACTTGTTGTAAAATCCATCTTTACGGGAACATGTTACGGAAAAAATTTTTATGTACCTTAATTTCCATAGCAATAATTACCATAAAATCTCTGAATCACTCTAATTAAATAAATATAACTGTATAATACTATTCAATATAAGTAAGTTATAAATAAATATTGCTGTAAAAATTACGGTAAAATATTTTACGGTAGAAATGGATTTTGCAGAGTCCAAAGTGCCGGTATTTTATACAGTAATTTGATACAGAATTTTTACATGAAGTTTAGTAAAGCCCATAAAAAATTTTTTTTTGAGCAACCATGAAATAATAACAGAAAAAAAAAACTAGGTAAAAAAAAAATTAATATGGGGTTGGTTATGGATATCGTTTACATTTACTTATTTATTCGTGTTTCTATTTGAAACTTAACATAACAATCGCTATAAAATATGCCAATAAAAGATGTTCTTAAAATAATCAAACCAATATGATACGACTACTTGTATTAAACATTTTAGTTTAGAAATTGCATTATTTGAAAAAAAGTTAACAAGCTCACTTAAAAATTTTATTTAATTATTATATCAGTTAAAAATAGCGTTTATTTTTTCTGCACTTTACACCTCTTATGAAAATTGATGGAAGTATTTTTCCAAAAAGTAAAAGAAATTTCATAAATTTTGACGATTTTAAACATAGACATCTCTCTATCATTTTTAAAATGTTTAAGTGTGACTTGATATTAATGAAGTAAAAACCGAAATCTACTAAATAATAAGCTCTTTATGAATTAATATTACTTTTACGACGTAAAGAATTAAAAATGTATTTATTGTAATTTATTCATACTTTTATTAACAAACCTTATTTTACTTATTCTGTGTCAAAAACCATTGACTATAAACAAAACTATTTTTTTATTCTTTAATGAGTAACATATCGGTTACCTTCTTTATAAACACTCCTTTTACTCTGATAGATGGCGCTGTGGGTCAAGAATCAAGTTGCATATTATATAACAAGTCTCACTGTAAAAAAGAAGCAGGGGTGGCTACTGGGTAATACGGTTGCTAATTCCGGTGGTTTACCTTTCTCACAATTCTCTCAAATTGGACAATCCCAAAAAATTCAGTTTGCACTTCCTTGCACCAGAAAACTTCCTATCATATTTCGACAGAATTAAATATGAATAAAATATTTTAGAAGATAATGAACTTGGCAAAAACAAGAATTTTAACAATTAATAAAAAAAAGTAGAATATATTTTATCATTAATATATTATGCATAAACAGATTATATTCAAAACAGTAAAGAAAAATCAGTATGAAATTTAAAAAGAATGTAAGTTTTAAAAATATTACTTTTTTTTAATTATTATTTTTTATTTGTAATGTATCTCTTAGGTATGATACTTTAGAATATCCGTTTATTTATTTATTTATTTTCTTAATTCTCGACCGTCAACATATACCAAATTTGAAAACGCTTCATATTATTTCAATAAAGTGTCTAAAAGTGAATATCTTTTAAATATTTCCGTTATAGTGAAAGTCTACAACTTGGTGCGGAAACCTGTAAATTACTAATCTGAAAGAATTACTAAGGAGCAATTTAATGCCAAATTGTCACCTTATTAAAAAATATAGGCTATCGCTATCTCTCCAAGCCATTTAATTATGAATGTGTTTCTTTTACTCATTTTTCATCTAAAGAACTGTTTTGGATTATCACTCTTTTTTCAAAACCTTCACAAAAAAGGGGGGGGGAGAGAGAAACCCCGATACCACTTAAAAGTTTTTTTTTAAACATTTACTGTAAAAGATACATGATTACCTTATGGCGGGTCAAAACTCCCTTTTGATGAGTTTATTCTTTTTGAACTTTATTCACTTTTTATTTTTTGTGTGAATATCGTCTGTGTTGTTGTGTCGTTGTCGTTTGCGTAGCAAACATGTAAACTTAAAATGAAGATTTTATTGTTCTTAGCCACTCTTTCGAAAGATAAAATGAATTTTGTATAATCGTAAGATTATTAAATTACCAAATTCAGGTACGTAATATAATTTATTTCAGTCATCAAACGCTTTCACTACAGTAAATAAAAATAGAATTGCTTTTCTTTACTTAAAGGAAAAAAGAATTAAAAGTATTTATTATTTCTTGAAAACTATTATTTATAAAATATTCATTGAAACTTTAATTAAAATGGATACCAAGTAATACATTTACCGTCAGCTGGTTTGCATAAAAAGAATAAACAAATCAAATTTCTTCCCGTCCTTGACCTTCATGGCTGTTGAGACATTACGAGCCATTTTCTTTTCTCTTCGTCATAAATAATGTCTCTTTCACTCAGCTTCGGCACTCTTGTAATTCTTTTTTCCTCGTTGTTTATCGCTTGAGCCTTTGTAATCGTCTGCGGTGAAAATAAAAAAAGAAGGTCGTAGTTAAAGGGAAAATACGAAAAAGAATATTGAAAGAGAAACAATGTTCATACATTCTAACGGTACCATCTGTTATTCGAATGGTTGTTAGATTATTGTCGTGTCAATCAATGCAGATTGAAGGAAAATAAGTTAGTTAATGTCACCTATCCATGCATGCCTTGTCTGATTGTTGCCGGGAGTAGAAAATATATCACTTTTATCGTCTGGATTTAATTTCCAAAATTTTACAAATATCGTTTCCTCTTTTTTACGCTATCATTAATATAGTTTTGATTTTCTAGATTGTATTCTTTCGAAGTTAAATAAAAAAGAGAATTTTTTATATGTATTTTTGTTTTTAATATATGCGACTTAATACGCCATCATTATAGTTATTATTTTTTTTTTTTTTTTTTATCTTTCATACTTATTTTAAAATAAACTGAAATAAAAAAGTGATTATTTTTCTTTCAATTTTTTTCCATTTTTTCTTTTCTTTTTTGAAAAAAATCGTGATTTTTAAAACTTTTTTGATTCATTTTTACTTATTAGATTTCCTTCTATCAATCTATAATAAAATGAAAAAGCGACTTTTCTTCCTATATTTTTTTTTAATTCATAATCTTTACACAACTGTTAATTTAATTTTCATTTTTTAAATTATAATCCTACAAATACTAAAATATAAAGGAGCGATTTATCTTCTGGTCTTTTCGATTTTTCTTTTAATTCATAATATTTCTGTACACTAATATTTTGTTTTCTCTTCTTAGATGCTATTCTACCAAGGTATAACTAAAACAGAATAGTGAAAATGATTAGAGAGATACACCGTTCACATTAATTTCCGTTATTTTTTTCTTTTAAAAAAAAAAAAAAAAAAAACGTTGTATACGTTGGCATTCAACTGTGTGGTACGAGAATCCGTCGTTGTTTTAACCTTCACGTGCTGTTGTACTTGATTAGCTATCAATTGCTTCAGATCGAGTGTTATTTCTTTTGTATTTCTTAAGAGAAGGCATCCGTAAATATATCGATTCTTAATGCGGAAAAATGTTGAAGACCCTACGGAACATTAAAAAAAAAAAAAAAAAAAAGAAAGAAATTCTCACCAAATGTACCTTAACATGGCCCTTTAGTGATAAAAACAACACTAATCGGTTAACACGGTTGACGGGGAACAAAAACAACCAATAGGATTTGTAAAGCCTGTTTTTGTTCACTTCTTAAATTTGACTACATAGTTGTTGACCCTAATTTTTGTTTTGTGCTAAGCCTAACTATTTAAATGGCGAAGAATAACATTTGCAGAATCTCAATCAGACTATATAAACTTATTGTTTTGTTGCGATATTTTTGTATCTTTCATTAACCGAGTTACAAAAACAACGCTTAAAAAGGAACTTTACTGTTTTCTTAAAAAAACAGGATATTTTTTTTTATCAGCTTATTGATCAGGTAAAAAAAATACACATATATATATATATATATATATATATATATATATATATATATATATATATATATATATATATATATATATATATATATATATATATATATATATACATATCTTTATATATAAGAAGAGAGTGGAATGATAACACATAACCAATCACAGAAGACTTCTGGTTAGTAACGCACGAAACAGCCAATCAAAATTGAGAACGCATTTGTGTGAAAAGGTAATAATTTTTAATAATGCTGTCAAAAAATACAAAATACAAACTGACCTCAAATAAAACTCAGAGAACTTCGAATCAAATAATTAAGAAAACTCTACTATTACGTTTATAAAAAGGAAGATTTATTAACTCAACAACAAAATTATAAAATCGCCATTCGCGATCGCAACACTCGATACGCCATCTAGCGGGAGACTGTAAATATCGGGCATTAGTTCCCACATAACCATTGGCAATGATGGACGCCATTTTCTTAGCATCAAAAAAGAAGCAAAATTTTCCTTAAGAAAAGGTAAAACTTCTTGAAGAAACTAATCAGAACATGCCAAACATTGAAGCAGAACACGCCAAGCATTTGAAGAACAACTTCTCAATAATTTTTACCTTTCCATTACCAACAACATAACATGATTTCATGATCACTTGCTGTTACAGATGTGTGTATTGCGGTAAAATAATTTTTCTGTCTTCAATTCATTACAAGTTAAAATGAAGTCAACATTGCTTTCGTCATTCCAATGAATAAATGTGTTTCAATGAATTCCATACAGAACTGTAATAGTTATAGAATATTCTTCTTCTTCATAGAATAGTATATATTTCTGTATCTACATAATTCAGAAAACAACAATAATCCGAATTATTTGAAAAAGTATCTTTTGTGCTGATTATAAATAAATTTTTTATCGTTTTCTTGGTAAGTGTTTTTTAGTTTTGAAAGAATTTCAACTAGAATTCAGCTATTTTGTTTTTAAGCTACATATTAAAATTCATATCGAGATCTTACAATTATAAAATTTTGATGTGTGGTATGTTACCTAAAAGTAATGAAGGAATAAACTATGTATATATTATTTGAGAATAATGTTTTCAAAGAAAGAACATATCATTTTGGAATTCTCCGGACTTATAAATCAGGTAAGTGTTATGATTTTTATAATAAAAAATTTGCTTGTAAATAATTTTTTTTCTTACTTGATGATCGTTCTCTACAAAATGGTTTTTTTACGTCTGATTAAATACTATAAGAATTAAAAAAAAGAAACAATACGAAAGTTTTTATTGAAAAATGAGGAATTTTTAAAATCATTTTTATTTTACGTTTTTTAGTTTATAATTTTTTGATAAAATTGTTGTCAAAATACTTTTTTTGAAAAATTAAATGGTATTAAATTATGTGTTTATGTATACTTCTTGCATATTCTAATATTTGAAGTAATACGATTCAGAAAAGTATGGAAGAAAAATTCGGTACTTACGTATTAACCACAGCTACAGATTTGGCAGATTTTTAAGTGCCGCCAATCTACACTTAAAATTTTTGGAAAAAATCTTAAAATGAAACATTTCGTTTAAAATCAAAGTAGTCAATCGGATTTCGGTGGAAAATGGGACGATATAGAGTTTAGCATAGATTCAAAACAAACTTTTCTCTCACCTGATTCTATAGTTATTATGAACTCTAATAAATAAGATTCAAAATGAAATAACATTTCCAAAACGTGCGTTTACTAAGATAAAGTTTCATGTTATGGACATTGGTACATTTTCGTTATATTTCACTCCATAAAATATTTCGCTCCTAAAGAAATAAAATTGCATCTTGTTTTGTTTTTGGCAAGTCCCAAAGACGCATTTTCGTAACACTAAAAAATGGCGACAAAAAAAGAATGGTTCTTTTTTTTTTGTTTCGTAAGCATTCTTTATTTTACGTTAAAATTTAAATGGGCCTTTCATGTTATACCATTAAATTTAGTAAAACTATTTCCCAGGCATTAGGTTTGAACTCTTATAAGAATATACCTATTTTTTTGTCTTTATTTACAAATATTTTTCCGATGTGTTCTGGATGTTCCTTCTCTAAAAAAAAGAGAGATACCATTTTGTTTTCGTTTGCATAAGAAAGAAAACAAACATTTTTCTTTTTTAAATTTAATCAGCCACAATAAAGATGGAACGTTACAATGCTACATGCTACATTAAAGACGTCTCCAGTGTAACTGAATGACTGTTCATATGGAAATCGCAGGGATTCGGCACATACAACAACGCCCCCTATAGTTCGTTGCGATCGCGAATTCAAAAAAAAAAAAAAAAAATCTCACATTTATTACGTAAAGCTATAAAAAGACAAAACGATTATTTATGCAAGCGATTATATATGATTATTATAAACTAAACTTTATGCAAACGATTGTTAATGACGTCATTAGATAAAAGTGTCATTAACGCAATATTATCCAGTGTTTATTAATAAGTTTGAGTGGCAATGTAAAAAGATAGTTGTTCTAAAGTTTTATAACAGAATTTTTGTTTTGATAGAACGCAGTTATTTATTTTAGAATTCCAATATATTTTAATAGCTTTGATAAATGGGGTAGAGTTATTGGAAGCACGAATCAACACTCTCTAAAGAAACTATTTATATTCCAAATTATAAACATATATTGAACAGAGTTTATTTTAAAAAATTAAAATCTTTTACATAAAATGGATCGCCGTGAATATCTTAGGCGATATCAACAGCAACGTAGAGCTGAACATAATTTAGCAGCACAAAACTACCTGGAAAATAATCGTAGTGCTATTAATACGCGATGGCGGAATATAAGTTTATAATTCTGATAATAAGCACCTCTGACATTTTACAATCCTATCATATTCTCTCTATGTGATGTTGGTGCAGAAAAATTGCCAGCTAATCTCCGGGAAAACGACTTTAATTTTGTTCACGAAGCAAACAAAAATGTAATTGCGTAGCAATTATCGGGGGTTGGCGAGCAGGGGGCGGAGGCCTCTAGTATATATATATATATATATATATATATATATATATATATATATATATATATATATATATATATATATATATATATATATATATATATATATATATATATATATATATATATATATATATATATATATATAAATATATATATATATATATATATATATATATATATATATATATATATATATATATATATATATATATATATATATATTGACTTCCTAATTACAGCTCCATTACTCTTTGAAATAAATCCTTCCCTGTCGTTTGACACTGGGTTACCGTGGTTTTTCTACTTTCTTTTCTCACCTTCATTTTATTTTAAATTTTTTTTCTCCATGCAACTTGGAGTTTATTTTTTTTTTCCTTACAAATCTGCTTTCTTTATCCATAGAGGAGTCTAGAGAATGGGCGCTTATTTTCGGTCACGCTTGACGTGTTAACCCTTTCACTTTTCTTACAAACATTGTATTTTTCACGAAGTAAATCCTTTACATCATTTTAAATTTTATTATTATTTAAATGTTATAGTCTACTTATTGCACTTGTAAATATTATTTCATCTTATAAACTGTTTGTAATTAGTATCGCGAACCATTCTCTTTACTTTTTGATGAATGTACGAAATGCAAATTAAAAATTTTGTATTTCTAATGAAGGAAATTCTTTACTTTGTTAAAAAAAAATTAACAACTTATTATGTTTTATTATCTTATGACACAATTTATTATACAACCTGTTATTGCTTTAAATTTTATTGTTACAATTAAAATGTTTTAGTCTCCATAATTTCTTTTCAAATATAAATCTGTCTTATTTTTATTTCTTAATATTTTGTAATTAGTATCGCGAACCATTTCTTTTACTTTTGACGAACGTACGAAACTGTGTATTTTTAATGAAGGAAATTGTCTACTTTGTTAAAATAAGATAAATAAAAATGAAAAAAAAAAAAATGAAAAAAAAGAAATTGAGAATTGAGTGATAACAAAGCATTTATTGTTAAGTAATAACAAAGGACAATTGGCATAAAATTACACGAGAACTCTACTTTTCTGTAATCAAATTTGCCAAAATGGTCCGATAAAAATCACCTAAATGTCGGAAATTTAATGCGATTCAGGAAAACAAATTTACATCATGCAAAATACAACCTTTTCAATACTAATGAGAAAACAAAAAAATTCGCATGTTAAAGACAAGGATGTGCTGTAGTCGAAACAATATTTCTTTCCGCCAGATAATTGTATTCTATCCTTGTTTATAAGTAAACATGATAATTTCATATTTACAATTAAATTGTTATCAGTGGCACATTTTCCTTGAAAAATAACATGTCTGGTATCAAAATTAGATTTTTTTTTTTGTATTTTTTTTTTTTTTTTTTTGTATTGAAGGGTTATTATTGATTCATCCTTGATTATTATTGATTCATTTTGCTGTGTCACAAATAACTAGGCGCGTGATTTTTGCTAAATTTAATACATATAAATAAAATTGTATCATACCATTTGTATTTCGTTTTTGTTCTTAGATTTGATATTAAATATCCCAATTTCCTCTAATGAAGTAATCAAGTATAATTTACATACAGTAATTAAAATATTCAGCGGCAATGCAATCTAGTTTAATTAGAATACCGATTGGGTAAACTCTGTGGTAAACTACAGTGGGGCTTGAGGGGTAAACTACAGCGTGTTTCAATATTGATTACAGCGCATATTAATATAAATGTATTTATTCATGAAATCATTTTTTAATGCATTAGGAATCATGAATTACTGAATAAAAACTTAAGTGTTATCAAAGAATGACGAATTTTTATGAAGTTGAATCACTGTGTACACTGTAAAAAATTCCGATTCAAATTACTTTATAAAATACCTGCATTTTGAGTGCGTCATCCGTAAAATCCATTTTAATAAAAATCCATTTTTACCGTAAAATATTATGCCATGATTTTTACCATAATAATTATTTACTGAGAGTGATTCAGTAATTTTACGGTAATTATTGTTGTAAAAATAACGGTACATAAGATATTTTTGTTCCTCAACATGTTCCTATAAAAATGGATCCAGGGCTGACACTCAGTATGCCAGTACTTTTTTATCGTAATTTGGACCCGTATCGTACAGTACAGTAATTTTTTTCACCTCGTCTTCTTACAATAGAAAAATATATATATTTTAAAGTTTAGTCTAATTTTGCATGCGTTAATCTGATGGCGCGCTATTTTATCTTTGTCGTAATTTTCTTTTTTGCGATGGAGAATTCCCGTGAATGCGTCGAAACTTTTAAAGATCAAGAGGTATTATAGTAACACATTATAAGGCACATTTTTTTATAATCGAAATTCACTTTAGTACTTTATCCAGATAGGTATTACACAAGTTTCAGGGATTTCAAATCGATTACAGCACTATCCTGCACATATTGCTAACATGGAAATCACTGATTTTCCTAAAATACTCCATTGAACAAGTTAAAAAATGTAACTTGATAATATATTATTCCAAATCCTTCTTGTATTGACGTTAAAGCAAATTTCAAGAAGAAATCTTAATATACATTATAACTAAAGAAACAGTAGACAAGCGAAACAAATAAAAGCGTTATCAAACATGACGAACTAACATTGAGGTAAATCACTGTGAAACATTGATTTCAAGTAACCAAATCAGTTTGATTGTCAAATGAAACTGAAAGGCAAATCAAAATTTTAATTTTCGAATCATCTTATAATTTTACATTATAACCAAACTGTTTATTTTGATATTATTCTCATAATTTTCAAGGGGAAGTTATTGTATTAAGTTTTGTTGATAGCTTTTGACTTCAGAACTTCCGGATCAAATATTTCGTAATCACTTCATTGATTAAATGATCCAATCAATCTGTTTCAATAATGCTAAATAAATTCAAAAACATATTCTTTAGTCGATTGTAAACTTTACCTGAAAAATAAAATTTCCCTATAAAAAAATTAATAGTCGAAGTTAAAGTATTTTCTCCCTTGAATGTCAAAAGATTAACACTTAATTTACGACTTTGTAACAAAAAACTGCATTAAGGTAAAGAAGTGCATAAAAGTATCAGAAGAATAAAAAAGAAAATAAAAAGAACTTTTAATTTAGTGATTTGTGTTAGTTTCAAAACGGTAAATGAAGACGATAACAAAAATATACGACATTTTTTTTTATTATTTCCCTTGATGTAAAAAGGACAAAAATTATACTAAACCCACTCTTAAATGCACACGCTAGGTTTAACTTTCGAATTAAAGCTTTAAACAAATCAAACAAAAAAACATTTTTTGAATTCAATTTATTTTGTTTAGACACGCATACTAAAGCCCAATGCCTTTTTTAGGGGAAAAAAAACTTGCAACCTCAAGAGGTTTTCTGGAAAAGGTTAAAGAGGTAGAAATAATGAAAAAAATCTAAAAAGATTTAAAGTTAACTTTGGGAACATTCTCAACTTTTTCTCCTGTTCGTTCGTAAAACTTTGGCAAGCGTGTAATTACACCTGGCGCTCCTTATTTACGTTAAGTGGAACAAAACATTACAACAACAAACAAGAACACGGCAAAAAAAAAGTTAAAAAAGAACAAAGCTAAAAATTTTAGTACGACAGTTTTCTTTTGAAAAATGTTGCTACCACCATTTTTTATTATTTGAGGCGGTTTATTTATTATTTTGTTGTTATTTTTTTGCTACTCTTGCTACAAAAGGACTAGAGAACTGCGAGAACTTATAAAAGCGGGGGGTAGTAAATAGGATGGGGGTGAATGAATTGCGCAACGGACGAATCCAATTGAGGGTGTCACTCCATGATGGAATGGTCCCTTGGGGATGGGGGTGGAATCAAGCGTGGGTGGAGGGTAGGGGGTATTCCAGCAATGACATAAGTGGCCGTGTAGAAAGATAATTGTGTCCTAGAGTAGAGAGGGGCGAAATACGGATTGAGAGAACAAATTTTAGGAATGGAGTCTGTCAGATTGAGGCCGAAGTGACAGAACGGTTGTCTAGCTCCAAAACAGCTTCTTTTCTGCAAACGAAGTTTTTGAATTTATTTTTAAGTTTAATGAGTAATGTAGAATAAATTTAATTGTATAGTTATCTATAATAGGTGTACATTTAATTAAGAATATATTTAATTGAAAAATTTTCTTACTAGAATAAATTTAACTAGGTATATTTTATTAAAAATCGAGACTAAATTGTCAGAACGATCTAGTTCCATAGCAGTTTCTTTTCTCGTAACGAAATTTTTGAATTTATTTTTGGGTTTAATGTAGAATAAATTTAATTGTATAGTTATCTATAATTGGTGTACATTTAATTAAGAATATATTTAATTGCAAAGTTTCTAATCAGAATAAATTTAACTTGGAATATTTTTATTGAAAATTGAGATTAAATTGTCAAAACGATCTAGTTCCAAAACAGTTTCTTTTCTCCTAACGAAATTTTTGAATTTATTTTTCAGCTTAATGAAGGATGAAAAATAAATTTAATTACATAGTTATCTATAATAATTGTACATTTAATTAAGAATATATTTAATCGCCAAGTTATTTAATAAGAATAAATTTAACTAGGAATATTTGATTGAAAATCGAGGTTAAATTGTCCGAACGATCTAGTTCCGTAACAATTTCTTTCCTCCAAACGAAATTTTTGAATTTATTTTTAAGTTTAATGAAGGATGAAGAATGAATTTAATTGCATAGTTATCTGTAATAATTGTACATTTCATTAAGATATATTTAATTTCAAAGTTTTCAAACAATAATAAATTTAACTAGTAATGTTCAATTACTAAGTTTAGTTCCAGTACAGTTTCCTTTCTCCAAACGAAGTTTTTGAATTTATTTTGAAGTTTAATGAGGGAGGCAAGAATTAATTTAATTTCATAATTTTTCATAATATTTGTACATTTAACTAAGAATATATTTAATTGCAAAGTTTTCTAATAAGAATAAATTTAACTAGGAATATTTGATTGAAAATATTTGGCTGCAACGAATTTATGTCTACGAATTTATGTTTAACTTTAATGGAGGATGAAGAATAAATAAAATTGAAAAGTTTTTGCGAACAATTATAAATTAAATGCATAATTTAATTTTAAATTTAATTTCAAAGTCGACTCAGAAGTGACAGAGATATGTTATGCTAAGGCAACTTCTTTCCTGTATAGGAAGGTTTTGAGTTTAAAAAAATTTTGAATTTTTGCTTCACTTTAATGGGAATTATAAAATAATTTGATTGGAAAGTTTTCTCTAACTTTAAAAAAATAAAAGTTGTGTATATTTAATTGTAATGTAAATTTAGAAATGATAGAGTTAGTAAACTTTTTCTTAAGCAACTGTTTTGAGTTAGGATAAAATTTTGAATTTTTGCTATGTGTAGACTATATTTCATTTAAAAAAAATATTCTATAATAATAAGCTTAACATTGAATAGTGTTAGAGTTAATTAATACTATATGATTATGTTTGGTGCGAATAAAGTGAGGTAATTTAATGTATTAATATTGCTAAATTGAAATCATTTGTATATAGTACTTGTATTTGAGATTGTATTTGGATATAGTCATGATAAAGATAGTTAAATGAATGAAATGTCATAAAAAACAACTTAAGGCCGAAAATTACGAAAGGGTATTACATTAACGGGAATGTGATCGTTAAGGAAAGTGGTAGTACAATGCTAATGTGGTATAACAATAACCCAATAGGTCCAAAGGGTCACAAAGTGTGAGGTTTGGATAAATTGGTATCACCAAATTTAGAATAAGGGTGAAAACTAAGAATTAATCAAAATTAGAAGATAATTAAAATAATGACATGCTATATCCAGATATGTATAAATATATGTTAAAGCAGTAAGCTGACGTTTCCAAATTCACATTTATGCATGCCCATAACAATAATTAAAAAATTTACTCACCACATACAGGAGGAAACAGGTAATAACTATTGGCTATGAAGGTATTATTAAAAAAACACACAAATCTTTCTCTTCAGCTGAACATTTATTTTCGTAAAACATTTAGTTTTGTAACACTACTTATTTTATTTATTTCAAAAACAATGTATATCTTTCAACACATTTTTTTTTGTAGCACAAGAAATATCTTTTAAAAAAAGAAATGGGTGACAAGAGAATTTACGTCAAGCATAAAAGTAAAAATTAAAGGAACGAGATATTTAACTTTTAAAATAAAAATGGAAAGAAAGATTAAGTTCGAGAGGATTTTAATGTTAACGAAACATAAAGGATTAAATGTTGATTTTTAATTTTTAGAAATTAATTACTGTTATGGATTTAATAAAAAATGAAGGTTAAAAAAAAACATGTAAAAAGGAATCCCTCGATACGGACCCGAAGTCCGCATCTCGGAAAAAGGAACTAGCCAGAAGGAAGCACAAAAGAGAAAATCCTAAAAAGTGATTTTAAAATTCGTTAACTTGGTGTAGGACCAGAAAAATTACAGCCAATTAAACTTAAAGAGGAGGAGAGTTTGAAAATTAAAGGAAAGAGATTGGTTAGTTAGCCCCCCTAAAAAATAAGTAAAACAGAAAGGCGTGGAAAAAAAAGAGGGGTAAACTTTCCCCACAGGAAGTTCAAAGACCACGTTGACCAAGGTCAACCAGAAAGGTTAAAAGTAAAAATAAAAGTTATATTGAAGAAAAAAGGAAATAAGTTTTAGAGAAAAATTAAAGGCTTAAGTATAAGTAAAGATTAATTTGTCACTTTACATAAAATGTACATGTGACAATACCCGGACAGACCGGAAATTTTTATAAAATTTTCGTCATCGCGAGAAAATTTTATTTCAAATAAAAGTGAAGTAAAAATCAAAATATAAGAATTTTCCTCAAAAGTGAAAATGTTTCGAAATGTTTGAAGACGAAAAAAATTCTTGAAGTACAAGTAACCAAAAAAAAATTTAAACTTGTTTAAAGTTTAAAAAAAACATAAAATAAAATTCAAAACTTAGCATTAAAAAAAGAAAAAAGATAAAAATTGGAAAAAGAGTCACCCATTTCTGTACACAGCTCTGAATTGCAGATAAGAATTGTTACAGGCGATCAAGATTCGCAAATTACATCTTCCCCATACTGGAAAGAAAAAAAACACAAAAACAGCAGTAACAGTTCGTATAAACACAACAAAACACAATTTAAAGCAACATTAATAACAAAAGATAATATGGTGAGCAAATATTGTTAAGGGCAACAAATTGGAAACATCAGTAAAAGTTTAAAGAAATTGTAATATATGAATCTCATCTCAAACATATTGTGACGCAACTAAAGCGAGGAAAAAAAAACGAATAAGGCCAAATAAAACAAAACGTATGTAAATACAAATACTAATGATTGTCAATTAAAATGACATTAAGGAAGAAATAATGAAATTAAACTGGAATCAAAAGTAAAATTCGATTGCATTTAGCCATAAATAAATACTTTGTCAATTAGTAATGTCAACATAATTATGAAATTTTGATTGGAAATGTCGCAAAGAACGCACTATGTTTGAGATGATACTATATTAAATTCATTGACCATTAAATATGTTAACCAAAAAATACGCTAAACAGAATTATGTTAACCATACACTCTAAAAAAAATGAATTAGACATTGTGATAAAAGGATTGGAGAAAAAAATTTTCATTAATTAGCAATATAACTTTCAAATTGCTGACACAAAACTAAGAGCTTAAAATAATTTAAAAATTATTCTGATATTCATGAATGGTTTCACAAATGATGTATAAAACCCATTGAACATAATAAATACACTTGAACATAATAATTACACTTCTATTCTTATTTACTGATAATCGCAATTAGTTAAATTGCAAGTTTAGAATTACAAGTATTGTAGATTAAAAAACTCAAATGAGTATTTAAGCAAACATTGTATGTTGCTTAGCAACGGGAAATAAAATAATTATAAAATTTTCCCTCAAATCAATGATGTGATAATAGGTTAATGTGTGATATCTATTTTTCAAATGCTAAAGTGTTAAAGCCTCAGCTCCACACAAGAAGAAAAGCGATCTCCCTTTTTGAGAAAGTGGGGTGAAAATTATCTTGTCACTGTCTTTTTTTTTATTTTTCTGAAGGCAATAAAGAGTGTTCTGATGGTCAATTCTGAGGCTGCAGGTGGCCTCACACAGAAGCACAACGTTTTCTTGACATTTGATCCTTTCCTCCACAGGACTCCTTCATTTCTGGACATTGTGGGGAAGGGTTTCCCTTCTGCACCTGTTTTCCCCAATTAACGAAACTGCTAGGATGTAGAAACTGGAAACCAGGGATTTTGCAACATCCTGTCCTGGAAGAGGCAATAAAATTGCCCATGCATACAAGAGTAGGTGGTGGGATTTCAACTGGCCACCCCCTGTAGCGCTTATCACCTTCATATCTTGACCTTATCATCAAGTTTCAAGAGACAGTGTCCTTGAAGACTCATCCTTGAGTCCAGAAAGGCAAGTCCAACGTGGGGATTCAAAAGTTCTTTATGGGGGGGGGGGGGATTATTCTTTTTGAAATCCTCAGAACATGTAATGATGAGGGTTAACAAGATAAAGCATTTCTTTGCAGCATTTATCATCCAAGTATTTTCACAAAAAGTTGAGCAGAATTAATTTGTTTTAAAATTCATTACGAAATTGTCCATATTCACACAAATATGCTTAATAAGAAAAACATTTTTATCATGATCTGGAATTGCGATAAAATGAGAAATCTTGACAATTACAAAATAGTTATCCATTTCGAGATATTTAAAGAAATATCTATCTAGTAAATATAGTACTGATATTCAATGAACATAATCGAGAAATATACCAATGATAAGATTTGCTTAAATCAACTGTATATACATTAATAATATTAATGCAATTTATGTTAAATCAATGGATTATTGAGTATCAAACCAATGAAGAAAATTATAAAACGTCTAGTCTTTAATTTCAATACAACATAAGATTAAAAAAATAAGAAATTGATTTGAAAGTATATTAAAAATTATCTATAAAGACAGAGTGTATGATTAAATACATTCACTATGATTCATAGTAAACTCATTTACCAAGATTCTGCAAAAAGTATGATAAACACAGTTAAAAAAAATGATTGGTAGTGATATTAATTTATTAAAAATTGAAATTATTATTATTATTTTAAATATATTTGATGATGCATTATAAGATTTAGTGTACAACATTTATATATTAATTGAGTAGGAAAATGCATAAAAAGAATCTTGTATAATTATATTTTAATAGTTTAACATGTGACCTTTTGTATTATTTATTCGTTTATAAAATTAGTGATTAATTAATTACAGCACTCTTAATTATGAAAGACATGATAATAATTACGTACTATTATAACAACACAATTTTGAAGAATTTGATTGTAACAAATAAAATTGTTTTAGGAAAGAAAATATTCAATAATTCATATAACTCCTTTTCTTTTCCTTTCTTTTTTTTTTAAAAGGAAAACAAACCACTTATCTAATGAAAGAATGTTCTCAAACAAAGCAAAAAATAATTTTTTACCTCAAAAGATACTTAATTATTATTAATTTTAAATTAAATTTTCAAATTATTCAACCAGGATTCAACAGGTTACGTAAATGATTTTTGCCATAGAGTATCAAAACAATTCAATTATTTAATAATTCACCTGAATCATTATTATTTTTTTTTTTATATCATCTGGTTCTTTGACCAGGAAATCATAATTTATCATCTGGCTTCTTTGACCAGGAATAACCTTCTGATTCATTTTTGATCAGGACAATAAAAATAATTAACTTCTGGTTCTATTTTGACCAGGGAAAAATCAAAAAAAAAAATTCTGGCTTAAGTTTACCAGCAAAAAAATAAGAGGAAAATTCCCGAATATAACCTAATTAACAGTGGACCAGGGTTTGAACCTGGGCTTTTGCAGTGACGCACTGTACTACTTTTATACTATCTTATTAACCAAATTAAACATCGGGAAGAACCTCTTAAAAAATCATTCCCGAAAAATCGTTGAGCTCAAGTATTACCCAGAGCAAATCAGGACATATTTTATCCCAATTAGATTAATAAAGTAATCCCAAATAAAATTTTGTGGCATCTGTATTACCAGACGCAATTCAGGACATTAGTTTTATCCCAAATAATTTGAAAATTTATCCCAAACGAAATGATGCGCTCAAGTATTACCTCAAGCAAATTCAGGACCTACACTATCCCAAATATTGTTTTTTTTTTTTTTTTTTTTTGTAATAATTCAAATAAAACATTAAATTATCAGACACTCAATAATGAAAATCGTAACCCAATCAATCAAATCTTTAAAAACATTCACTCGCAAAATTGAGAACATTAAATAATAAAAATTGGAAAGAAGAAAACATTTTTTTTTTTTTTTTTTTTTTTGGAAGAAAAAAAGTTAAAAAATTGACCAAAAGAACTAATTCAACCAAAATAACAGTCAGTCATGAAATTTTTTTTTAATTCATAAAACACATAAGGTCACGTATAAATACAGTAATGGTATAGTATTTATTTATTTATTAATTATTTCTTTATATATATATATATTTATAAAACAAATTAACGTTCAGATAGGAAAACAATTAAAAAACTGTGAGAAAACTTTGAATTGTTTTTAAAAAAAAAATCCAAATGATAAATAAAGAAGCAATTTTGAAAAATTTACTGAAGACGTCTCTTCAGTTTTGTATGGCCAGCATACAACAAACTTTATAAAAATTGGGACTTAGTCCATCTAAAGAAACTTTGATTAATTTAATTCAAAGATACATTTTTTAAATGTAGAATAATGGAACAAAACACATAACTTATTAGAATGTGTAAAAAAATTATAACCAAAGCACCTCTTTTAAAAGGATTAGCAATATTAATAAATATACATTATAGTTGATAGTTACTAATTTTTTTTAAACTACCTTTTTTTTAAAAATAAATCCTTTTTGTTATTATATTAACCTTATTTAAACAGTTAGGTACACAGATATAATTCAATAAACAGTTTGAAATTATATTAAGATATTCTTATAAACATATATATATCAATTTTATCACTACCAAATCATATATAAAAACAAATAGAGAAAAATTCACATTAGAACAAGTATTGTTCATTAATAAATTTAATTAGTTACATCATTTTTTAAAAAATAACCTCACGACACAACGGCACCATTTGTTAGAGTTATTTAATATTATTAAGATGGTGCGTATAAAGTGAGGTAATTTAATGTATTAATATTGCTAAATTGAAATCATTTGTATATAGTACTTGTATTTGAGATTGTATTTGGATATAGTCATGATAAAGATAGTTAAATGAATGAAATGTCATAAAAAACAACTTAAGGCCGAAAATTACGAAAGGGTATTACATTAACGGGAATGTGATCGTTAAGGAAAGTGGTAGTACAATGCTAATGTGGTATAACAATAACCCAATAGGTCCAAAGGGTCACAAAGTGTGAGGTTTGGATAAATTGGTATCACCAAATTTAGAATAAGGGTGAAAACTAAGAATTAATCAAAATTAGAAGATAATTAAAATAATGACATGCTATATCCAGATATGTATAAATATATGTTAAAGCAGTAAGCTGACGTTTCCAAATTCACATTTATGCATGCCCATAACAATAATTAAAAAATTTACTCACCACATACAGGAGGAAACAGGTAATAACTATTGGCTATGAAGGTATTATTAAAAAAACACACAAATCTTTCTCTTCAGCTGAACATTTATTTTCGTAAAACATTTAGTTTTGTAACACTACTTATTTTATTTATTTCAAAAACAATGTATATCTTTCAACACATTTTTTTTTGTAGCACAAGAAATATCTTTTAAAAAAAGAAATGGGTGACAAGAGAATTTACGTCAAGCATAAAAGTAAAAATTAAAGGAACGAGATATTTAACTTTTAAAATAAAAATGGAAAGAAAGATTAAGTTCGAGAGGATTTTAATGTTAACGAAACATAAAGGATTAAATGTTGATTTTTAATTTTTAGAAATTAATTACTGTTATGGATTTAATAAAAAATGAAGGTTAAAAAAAAACATGTAAAAAGGAATCCCTCGATACGGACCCGAAGTCCGCATCTCGGAAAAAGGAACTAGCCAGAAGGAAGCACAAAAGAGAAAATCCTAAAAAGTGATTTTAAAATTCGTTAACTTGGTGTAGGACCAGAAAAATTACAGCCAATTAAACTTAAAGAGGAGGAGAGTTTGAAAATTAAAGGAAAGAGATTGGTTAGTTAGCCCCCCTAAAAAATAAGTAAAACAGAAAGGCGTGGAAAAAAAAGAGGGGTAAACTTTCCCCACAGGAAGTTCAAAGACCACGTTGACCAAGGTCAACCAGAAAGGTTAAAAGTAAAAATAAAAGTTATATTGAAGAAAAAAGGAAATAAGTTTTAGAGAAAAATTAAAGGCTTAAGTATAAGTAAAGATTAATTTGTCACTTTACATAAAATGTACATGTGACAAATAGCTTTACTTGCGAAGTCGATATAGAACTGACAGCTAGTTAATTTCAATAAAGCATCTTTTAATTCTGTAAGTGACGGTTTTGAGTTTACAAAAGTGAGTTATTTATGACAGTAATCGAATAATTTAATTGAAAAATTTTCTCATATAATGTCAATAAATTTAACGTGGAATGTCTTAAATTGCAAACTCGATTTAGAAAGGATAGAATTAGTTACCTCCAGTCCAGTTCCAATACAGTCCCGTTTTCATGAACAACAGTTAAGAATTCAAATTAATTTTTAAATTTAGGTTTAACTTTAATGAGGGATGTAAAATAAATCAAATTGTACATTTTGTTTCTTACAATAATAAATTTAACATTCAAAATATCCTAATGATTTAAAAAATATATTTAGTCATATCTACACTGAGGAAAAAAAACATCAAAACCACTAGAGTATGGTAAAATTTACCACGCTTCTGGCTCTGTGGAAATACCGAAAAGTTAGGTAGATTTTACAGAAACGCTTTGTTAATGATATTAGAAAGTTCACTATAAAATATGGTTTCATCATATGTGACAAAATTTGGTAAATCAAGTAAAATTTTCTAATTTTATCATGATACTTTATAGTATGGTATAAAAACCATTTATTCGGCTACTAAATTTACTTTTCAGTTTTGTTTTTTTTACTATATTTGAAGTGATAAGAATTAAAATGTTGAAAAACAGAATTTCCGGTAATTTATTAACATATGAATGCCAAATCAATGGTTTAAATACCGATACCATTATCATACAATACTGTAATTTTTTCACGAATTTTTTTTCTCCATGTATCCATAATCTATGAGCAATTTTAGTCATTGGAATATACTTTTGGAGTAAAAGGGGGGGAAATGCATATATATTGAGAATTTTATCATATTATAAATTTTTTGTGGCAACAAACTCGTGGGAATCAAAACAATTTTCATTTCCGGTTAACAGTATCATGATGGTAAAAGAAAATATTCTAGCGGGTAGCTCAGGTATTCCTTATCAAATATTCCCACCTGTCGAAAAATACACCTAAATGAATCGTGAATGAAAAAAAACAAACCGTGTGTATGCTTTGTAGATCATAAGTCGCTTCATCTGTTAGCTAATTGTCCTGTTCATCCTCTATACTTGGCGTAAAGCAAAGCATTATCTTCCATCAACAAATAAGCACATCCTGTGAGGAAAGTATTATGCATTTTGAAAAATATCAGGCCTTTTTCTTCTTCATAGAAAATGCGATCTACCGTAAACGATTTTGGCGTGTCCATGGTTAGTTAACCAACTTTAGGCATTTAAACAGGTATCGGTTGGCTCACGAAGCATTTATCAAAGGTTACTAAATAAAAACCATGCATAAATGGTTTAAAAACAATAAACATTAGTAACATAGCTTTGGTGTTTAAAATAAATATTTGTTTTCTGAATTGAACATATCTTTATACTGCTAAGTGTTTTTGAATAATAACGTAATTTTGCTTTTTGTAAGTGATATTTGGATTAAAATTAGCAATAGAATTTTTAAAAAATTTGCTTTAGAAAAAACTAATTTTTTTAAACACATTGAAGAGGAGAAAATAAATTTAGTTACGTTAGACCTATAACGAAAAATTTAGATCACGTCAATTTTGAAAGACTTAGGAGGGTTATGATATATGTTAATTATGATGGTGATGATTTTAACATTTTTCGTTTCAAGTCAGACAAACATAAAGCTATTATCTCCATTTCAGACTACTTTATAAACATAGTGTTTAAAGTTTTTACACTTTATTATTTTCCTCGTTTTAGTTTTGTATCTGTTAGTTTAGTTTACGTCGGCAGGTTGTGAAAATTTCTATTAGCGATAAATTTTACTTGAATCATTTATCAATTGTAAATTGCACTGGCATCAAGCACAGAGTTCCGGTTAAACTTTCAGCTCTCTGACTAGTCGAAAAATGATCGAAATTTTCTTCTATGATTTATTCTAATTATCTATAAAATGGTGATATACAACACTTGAGATTCCTATTATGAACCAGCAATATGTTTCAGTTCAGTTTTCAAAATTATAACCAGTGTAGAAGTGATTGAAATTTTGGATTGGTGATATTATGATAATAAATTCTGAGTTGTGAAGCAATTGAAACTTGTATTGTCACCTGACTCAGAACTCTTGGAAAGACTTCTTTCATCCATTTAGTTTGGGAAATGTCAGAAATTGCGATTCCAAAATTCTACCCTTACTTGTGCGGAAGCTAGTTAATAAAAACGTGCAAAAAAGTATTGCATACGTGTTCATGTACGAATTTTAAATAAAAACTATGTGTGTTTGGTTTAAAAATAACTATCGTAAATAAGAAACATACACTTTTTATGCTATGGTTCGATAAATTTAGATTGTGTAAAAAATACGTTGCAAGATTATAAGAATTATTAAATGTTGATTTTTATAGAACTCTTATATCAATTATTGCTATTGTATTTAAGAACGTTTATTATTTAAGTATGTTACTTAGAGATATAAAGCATTATCATCGATTAAAAACGGGTTTGATCATTTGCCTAATATTCGCGTCCCGACAACTGAAATGCTTGATTCCGTTTTCTCGAGAACGTTTATGCCCGACAGGTATGTTTGTCCTATCTTTTCCACAATTTATTTTTCCAAAATGTACATTCGTTTTTCCACCGAATATATTTGCCCGACAGGGCTGATATGTAAGGGATATGAGTATAAGATTCTTTGTTTGCAACTGTTTGAGCATTTCAATAAGGCCGAGCTACTTATAGCAAGAAAGTGCAAGGGATATTTAATGACTGTTTATGAACTAGCTGTTA
The DNA here is from genome assembly GCA_949128135.1 of Parasteatoda lunata. Lineage (NCBI taxonomy): Eukaryota > Metazoa > Arthropoda > Arachnida > Araneae > Theridiidae > Parasteatoda > Parasteatoda lunata. The sequence goes on from OX421979.1 coordinate 32,946,739, forward strand.
ATGTTGTAAACCTTTACCTCTGTTAAATAAACCTTCCATAGCTTAATAGACCTTCCAGACCTCTGCTTAAAAAACCGTGGGACCGTCCAGAATTATAGTTAAATCTGGGTGGCAACCAAATGAAAGCAAATGCACTGTCGAACATATAGCTGTCGGGGAAACTTGCCTGTCGACGAAATGAGCTGTCGAGCAAACTTGTAATTGTAGAGCAAACGAACTCTGGCCATAGAGCAGTTGGGAAACCGATTCTTGTTAAAATTTACCAGACCGATTAAAAATAATTCAATGTATCAAAATAAAAAATTGACATTGTCTCATTAAACGCACGCCAAATTTTAAATAAAAATCCTACATATTTGGTTTAAAAATGTAAATAATCAGTATAGTTGTCTGTTGCATCTTATTACTGAATAATAAATGTATAATATAGTTAATTGTTGAATATGTTACCGGCAAAGTTTGAAATCCGGCATTCTATAGAATGCCTAGGCATTGTATATAATGCCTAAAATTTGCCGGCAATGTATGAAACGATTTATATTTCATACATTTCCTAGGCATTCTATAGAATGCCAAATGAGAAACCGGCAAAGTAGAAAATACATTTCTAATTTGTCAAAATCACATAGTCGCTTTGGTGAATGTCCGAAATATTTGTTACATCCGATTTGATATTAATTTATTCGTGGATATAATTACATTTATTCGATATTTTAATACTTACTGACGATTGATTAGAAGAAACATCAGTGTTTGGAGTATCGGGCAAATATATACCGGGCAATGGCACTTGACCTTAAAAAAATATCAGTGTAGGGTATACCGGGCAAATGTATACCGGGCAGTGGCACTTAACTAGACCTAGTTTATATTTCTGACATTTACCAAAGGTCTAGTCATATTAGGTCTAGTTAAGTGCTACTGCCCGGAATACATTTGCCCGGTATACCCTACACTGATGTTTTTTTAAGGTCAAGTGCCACTGCCCGGTATATCCTACACTGATTTTTTTTTAAGGTTCAGTGCCACTGCCCGGTATACAATTGCCCGGTATACTCTACACTGATATTTTTTTAAGGTCAAGTGCCATTGCCCGGTATATATTTGCCCGATACTCCAAACACTGATGTTTCTTCTAATCTATCGTAGGTAAGTATTAAAATATCGAATAAATGTAATTATATCCACGAATAAATTAATATAAAATCGGATATAATAAATATTTCGGTCATTCACCGAAGCGACTATGTGATTGTCAACATTCACCGGTTAAAGTCAACAACCACCGATTTCGGTCATTCTTAGTAACATGCACATCATTTACATAATAACCTCATCAGGACGTTTTTTTTAATACTTTGCCTAAATAGCATTTGTCATTCTATAGAATGCCTATGTATTATATACAATGCCTAGGGAAAGTATGTAATACTTCTCATATTTCATACTTTGCCTAAAAACATCCGGCATTATATGTAATGCCTAGGCATTTTATAGAATGCCGACGTTTCATACTTTGCCGGTAACAGATAAACGAAAAGGTATTGTGTAATGTCACTAAGGAACTTTTAGATTAGAGTTTCATGAGGCAAATGAAATGGTTTTCATTAATTTAATACACCTCAGATACATCGGGTAATTATTTATTATATTTTGGTAATTTTTGTTTCACATTTTTACTTTTAAAACATAAATTTTTTTCCACAGGTATACTTGAATAAGTGTTTTTGAATTACAAACCATTTCTCAATTAATTGAGAACAAAATATTTTTTTTTAAAGTCTTAAAGTACTCTTACGGAAATAGTAAGATTGATTATTGGAAAAATAAACAAGAAATTCTTTAAACATTCTTTTTCTTAAAAAATCATGACTTATTCTATGGAGTTTAGCCGGGCATATCACCGTAAGGGTTAAGTTGAACTATTGTTAATGTTTATTGTTGATTTGGATCTTACTTTTATTTGCTTTTGGCTGCAAACGATATGGGAAGTGGGTTTACTAATGACGTGTGGAAGTGTTTGGTTTTCATCGATGACAATTACAGTGTCCAGTTTACGCATCAGAGATCATATGTGTAGATGCTGGCCATACTATTATAAATATAGAATAAATTTGCTGTTGCATTTTTGTTTGCTTTAAATGTTTATAGTTATTTCAATTAAATTGTGCGTTGATAATCGTGCATTTGCGTTGATCTAGCTTGAAAAATTTCGTGAGAACTGAAAAATTTACGGTCTTTGCAGCTAGATTTTTTTTTCTCTCAATACACTTGTCTGTATAATTTTTTTTTATTTTTTTACCGAATACATCCGTAGTTCGTAAATCAATGCTTTTATTTAAATGATAATAGAAATGGATGATGTTATTATATGTTTTTGCTATGTTGCAAGTTCATGCTCCTTGGTGCTATTTGCTTTAATTTCAATTTTATGGTTATCATTAGATATTATAAATAAATTACCTTAAGAGCTTTTACACAAAATAAATTTCCATTCAAATGCTATTTTTTGAAATTTTGGAAATATATTCAAAATGAAGAATTTAAAACGGTAGTAGAATTAGTACACTAAGTAGGTAAATCATCTAAAAACTACTTGTTCTAAACAAATATGTACTAACATTTTAATTAATTAGCATTGTTTCTTTTTCAGTAGCGATGTAACAGATTGATGTTTGTGTTTGCAAAAAATTATTTAATATGTAGTAATGGCGAATATTTGATGATATATTAATTTCAATTTTATGGTCATCATTACATATTATAAATAAATTACTTTAAAAGCTTTTACTCAAAATAAATTTCAACACAAATGCTGTTTTTTTAATTTTTTGAAAAATAATAATTTCGTTTTAACATTTTTTTAAAAAGTTACTGATATTTAAATGAAAATTTTAAAAGAATAAGTAGTTGAAGTAAGTAAGTTCAATAAGTAGTTGAATCATCTTAAAACTAATTATTTGTTCCAATTTCTTGTTCTACAATATTTTAATTAATTAACATTGTTCCTATTTCAATAGTCGATGTAACTATTAAAACTGTCGATGTAACTGATTGTTGTTTGCGTAAGAGTTTGCTAATAATGATTTAATATGTAGAAATGAGTAATATTCGATAACATATGTGGTTATTAGATTGCGTTTGGTTTAGTGATAGATTTTTTTAAGTATCAGGTTATTTGTGATATAACTCTTTGCTATTTATGTACGCGTTTTTCAATAATGATTTAATACGTAGTAATGGGAAATATTCGATGATATATTTTGGTTATTGGATTGCATTTTGTTTAGAGATAGATATGTTTTTGAAATATAAAGTTATTATTAGATTGAATAACTAAATCAACTTTAAAATTAAAACGAATGCTACTTTTGATAATAATTAAAAAAAATAAATTTGTTTCTACCTTTTGCCAAATGCAGCTGATATTTAGAATGGGATATTATATGGAGAATATTTTCTGGTTGTATGTTTCGTACAATAAATAGGTAAATCATTTAGAAAAAAATCAATTTTGTACTAGTTCTGCAACATTTGATTTAGCATTTGAATCAAGCAATATTTACATTCAGGACATGATGCGTAGCGTTTTTAAAAAGTGCTTAAAGGTGCCTGAGTTCGATTTTCGTTTTTTAAAAGCCCTTAAAGTTGGTTTTTTCATTGGTTGTTTTTAAAAGATTTACATGTGCGTCTATTGAGCTGGGTTCGGTGAGATTTTTGTACTCTCATGTGCAACTCGGTTGCATTTTGCAAGATATTCTCAGTGTCTGGCTTCATTTTCAGCCCTTTGAAATAGAACCGAATGATCTCTCGATCATTTTATGGTGGCTAACATAATCAAGAAAATAGTTCTTTGTCAGAAAATAGTTATTTTATCATGTTTATGTAAAGACTTTGAAAATTATTTTGCATTTTGTTTATTTATATAGTGCTTAAAATATTTTTTGAGTGCATAAAAAGTACTTTAAAGGTACTTATTTTTTGTACGGAGATTTGGCTACCCCTTCTGCAGGAGCATAGTTTTCATTTTAATGGCGATTTAACTAAATGTTGTATGCTTTTGCCAATTATATAATACGTTGAGTATTACTCAGCGATATTTGGAGATAGGATAGCATTTGATTTATTGATTATATGTATTTTAATATACTTTTGTAATTATTAGATTGAATAAGTAAATCATATTGAAGATTTTTCAAATAAATATTAATACTTATTCTATTTATTCAATATTTTGAAAAACACTTCTAACGTTTCTAAACTTGGTCAAATTTCAGAACAGTGACGCATTTTCAAGTAATAGCCAATGAATTTATCTTTGCAATGGATCGGTACATATTATTTTCAGAATTTTTTTCTTTCAAAAAATGCACATTAAAATAACTTGAAATAAAAATCACCATTTTTACTGAAAATGTAATAAAATTGAAAAGTAAAATAGATTTTTAAAACAAAAATGGTAGTTTTATAACTAATGTCATGAAAATTTTACTTAATGTGGTATTTTCTTGAAACCAGTTTTAAATTTTCGATTTTTTTTTTCTTCACAAGTCTGTTGCTATTAATTTATCTTTTGATTTAATTTTCATATTTTTTTTTTTTTATGAAGTTGAAGGATGTTTTCTGTTGGCGATATTCTGCTCAAATTTGGCGACTAAACGTAAAGTATTATTTTTTTTTTAAGTAAACACAATTTATTGTTTTATCTTTCGAAGAAAATATAAAATTAATTCAATGAAATAAATAATTTCGTCGAATTATATTTGCATTTAATAGTTTTGAACAATAAATAATTTCAGTGAGTTATAAAAAAGATAATAATAAATAAATAATTTCTATGAAAGATAAAAAAAAAAAAAAAGGTGGAATGAACAGGTCTAACTTCCAAATAAGCTAGGCCACCCTATTTTTCTAATCACATTGCTGCACATTATTATGAAAAGACAATATTAAAAACAAAGTTTGCGCAAATAACTCCAACACATTGTCTTTTCGCTCAAAATTGCATTTTGGAAAGTCATTTAATTCTCTAGGTTTGCCGAGTTTTTTCATTCATCTGCTCCACACCATATCTCTTGAAGACAAATAGATGAACAAGCTATGAACAAAATCCAAACTTACGTAGTTACTTTTAAATCTTACACACAATTTTTGAACTCAGTACTTCTTGAAAATTTTTTTTCATTTCTTATATGCCACCACGATTATCACCCTGTAAATTCTATTTAGTTATTTCGTATTACAGAACCCTATCAGTTTAATTCATTCATTGTGGGTTATTAACTATAGACTTTATGAAAAAAATTGTTGTTATCTTCAATTATCTTAGTTGATTATTTACTGCCACTTGCTTTAGTCTATAATTTCTCGTAATGTGTGATACCAAAAATCTGATAGTGGCTAACGTTATGATTATAAACCAGTTAATTATGATTATAAACCATGCAAATCTTAACAAAAAAAGTATTAGTCACCTTAGAAAAGTGATTATTTACTGTTTCTTTCTCTCTACTTTAGTCTATATTCTCTCGTAATGTGTGTGATACCAAAAATCTGATAGTGGCTAACGTTATGATTATAAATCAGTTAATAATGATTATAAACCATGTAAATCTTAACAAAAAAAGTATTAGTCACCTTAGAAAAGTGATTATTTACTGTTTCTTTCTTTCTACTTTAGTCTATATCCTCTCGTAATGTGTGAGACCAAAAATCTGATTGTCGATTTGAAAAATTATCGTTGCCACAGGAGACAAAGAAATTTCGAAACACCTAAAAGGCGTCGAGCAATGACCAAACGATTTTTCTTTACGCGTTGTTTTCTGCCAAGCGATAACTGATGGTAGGTCCCATGTTACCCAGAATAGAAGCATTTGTCTTTTTCTACGGTGGTCCGCCCTGCGTTTATTTTTCATCGCATTACTCTGTTTACAACTTTGAGTAAGCAACGGGTATTTCAACTCCTCCAGCTAGAGCTTTTAAATTTTTTTTTACTTCTTGTAGAATCGCATGGCATCTGTTGTGCTTTCTATGTTATGTTTATAATTCTTCTTCTTATTTCTTAAAGCACATGCCCACTGAGTTATTTTTAAATAGTTTTCTTCTCGGAACAATTGCATTGTGTTGTTATTGAGATTTTAAAACAATTTAAGGACTGTAACTGAAGTTACTATTTACGCAATTTCCAGAAACAAATGTTACTTGGTTTTGAAAAAAAATACCATTCAGTTTTTTATACATATCTGTAGTTTTCAATTTTTAAATGTCTTCACTCTAAGAAATAATTTTTGCCGATGCAACAAATCATGAATTCCATTTTGTTATCTTGACGAACCGTCAAGAAATCGTATGATTTTTATCTAGAAAGTGAGAAGTTGAGATGTTTTACGATACTGCTCTTAATAAATAATAAAATTCTTTTTGGTGAGTCAACAATTAAGTTTTCTTTCATGATTTTTGTTTTATTCTGAAGGTTCTATAGCAAATTTTAATTTGAGTTTTAAACCGTTTGCTCCGCATGACGTGATGGTGCAGAGGTTAAAGTTTCTTTTCGTCAAGATGGTGATGGTTCCGGGTGCTAATTTATAATTCATCGGCTTTGAAATTCTCGTTCTCTCTCTTTCTCTCTCTCCCTTTTCCAATTATTCTCTTGGCTATAGTTGTTCCAATTATAATGCAAGCTTTTATTTCTTTTAAAATTTGTTACGTAAACTAAAGTAAAGTCAAGAATCAAAATTTTTTTTTTGTATATTTTTATTTAAGGAAACGCCAGACAGAAGAGCAGGTTCGTTAAAAGTTGCTGGATAGGAAAATCGCTTCCTGGGTTGTTCCTGTCAATGACTGAATGCGGATTCACGCGCATTCCATTTAGTTCATGTTGCATTTCCTTATCAACTATGTAATTGTTAGTATTAAGCTTAATACTTTTGACGTAATTCCTGTCCTCAAATAAGTAATTAAAGGATTAATATAATGCAGTATTTAATAACAAAAACTTATTTATAAGGAAATCTGTATGCATTGCAAAAATCTACAAAGTTATGAATGAATTAAAATAATGAAGCATTTTTATCGCAAAGTAGATTTATAAGCAGATTTTTAATACTTGTAAGCAGATTTTTAATATAATGCAAAATTTGTCAACGAATATTCATATGTAAGGAAATGCGTCTCCATAATTGCAATGCATAAGTTATAAATGCATTATTGAAGTATTTGCAACAAAATATAGATATATAAAGTTATAATGCATTAATGTAATGTAGAATTCGTTAACAGAAATTCACACATCGGGAATGGAGCAAAAATTTAATTTAAAAATGCATTAAAATAATAATCATTTTTAACGCAATACACTTGTACGAAGTAATACACGTATTTTAAATTCTGAAACATTTATTAAAACTAATTCACGCATAAGGAATTATATATGCTTTATGGTAACATATTGCTGTGAATCTGTGATGTTTTTGGATTACTGCGCATTCTAACACATTGATGCAGTTTTGAATGCTGCATTCTGCATTGAAAGAATGCAGCAGCAATATCAGAATGCAATGCTGTGAATACGACTGTCAGAGGGAAAGATTATTCTAAAGTCAATCAACTTTCCCCGGGCAATGTAGCTATCAGCCATAATAAATTTTATTTGCCCTTTTTCGCCATTTTGCTTTTTCCTTTTTAAAGGTATATTTTTCTGTTATTATTTTAGAAGCCTTAGTAAAAAAATGGGGCCTTTTTTGTTTTTGCAATGGTTATGGGCCCCAAGTTAAGGTTGTAAGAGGCCCTGGTGAACCCCCTTCCCCTCAAAACTAACAAAGCCGGCATCTTGCAGATGCTCTCTGAGGGAAATAAAGGGACGAACATCGGCAGACCCCTCGATAAGATTTCATAGCTGACCTTGACTTTAAGACGGTGGAAGTATCTTAGAAAATGAACTTTTTCATCTCTCTCTACCTCCTTTTTTAGGAATTCTGGAAACCAGCGTGGAGTCTTGTTCTGATTAATAGCTTCGATTAAATTATTACTTTAAAGTCAAATATATTTTAAGGTCAAAGCATCAACTTGATGGTCTAAAATTTCTGTTTGACTATGCGTTATATGGAATTTCGCAAGTAGTTAAAATGACAGGTTTTATTTAGTGTTAATTTAAAACATTTTAAATAGGAGAGTGAATTGTTTGGCAGAAAATATCAGTGTTTTTTTCTTCTCTTTGTTGGATTTAAAAATGCTGTTATGTTAGGCTTAAATAAGCTGTTATGCTACTAAATTTGCTGTGATATGGCTAAATATATTATGTAAGGTCTAAATAAGCTTTCATGATATGTCCAAATATGCTAAATATTTTATGTTATACTGTTTTACTTTAAATTCTGCAAATGTATTTAGCGTAGTAAGTACATTTAATGTTTAATTTAAAACATATTAAAAAGGTAAAGATTTTTTAACTAATGAATATCAGTGTTTTTTTTTTTTTTTTTTTTTAAGTCTAAAAATGGTGATATGTTAGGTTAAAATAAATTCTTATGCTAGTTTTAAACATGCTATGTTATGGCTAAATATATTATGTTAAATCTAAATAAGCTGTTATGCTAGGCCTAAATTTGTTATGTTAGGTCTAAATATAATAAGTTATGTCTAAAGTATACTGTTCGATTCTATATTATTTACAAGTTTGCTCGTTAACGTTTAATTGAAACCTATTGCAAAAAAGGAAAAGAATAACTTAAGTTAGCGGATGTTTTTGATTTGAACGATGAATTTGATAACTTTTCGAACTTTCTTCTGATTTTCTTAAAAATTAAATCGCTTGTGTGCTATGTATCTAATTTTTGTTTAATGAAGTTTTATTGCTTTTATCAAAGTATTTTAATCATGTTGTAGAACATATACCAAATAGATGATATTAAAATTAGGTTTGATAACTTTAATTGTAAAACTATAAACGTTATAAAAAAATTTCTATGAACAACAGTATAATATCTATAAACGACGAGTTCGATAACTTATTGAACTATCATCTGATTTTCTTTAAAATTGAACAGCTTGCATCTAATTTTCGTTAAATGATCTAGCTTTTTTACTGTTTTATTATCTTTATTAGTTTAAATGTTTTAAACATGTTGTGGAATAAATACCAAATGGTGATATGAAAATAAAATTTTATAACTTATATTGTAAAACTATAAATGTTATAAAATATTTCCTATGAACAACAAAATAAGGATAATATATGTGTAGGGCTTAGGGCGCTATAAAAATAAGACACGATTTTCCAACTTGTTGAAAAATTTTAATTAAAAATATTAATTTTTAGTTTTTTTAATTTGTTTCGAAAAACGTTATTGGTCAAACGCACGACGATTGAGATGCTTCTATAAATAAAATGTTCCGAATAAATAAGGAAGAGAAGGATATTTCTGGTTGAGTTTTTGGCTGTGTTTTATCAAAAAATTTCGAAAACTTCTTAAGTACCTACCTCGAAACTATGCCAAGAAAAAGTTTGATGTTAAATATCACCTATGTCGAAAATGATGTTAAATATCACCTATGGCTATTACTATGTCTCTTAAGCCCATATACTGTTTTAGTGAATTGGGCAAAAATAAAAGTTAAAATTGTTGCCTTGGATAGGATTTCTATTTTTAATTAATTATTATTTTTTATTGAATAAATACACTTTTCATATGACTTTTGAAGTCTAGCATTTTTTGTCTGAAAAGTTATTCTAAAAATATTTGAAAAGTTATTATTAAAAATATTTGAAAATAAACTTTTCTAGCTTATTTGAACTTTTCTGGTGAATATTTTTCGATATCTTCCTCCTCCCTTTTTTTTTTTTGCATTTAAATTAACAAACGATTATTAACTTCTATCTTAAAATTGTCCATTGTCTGTCTTGCCCTTGCATACCGTAAATTTTTAAATCCTTTATATTAGTAAAAGATTTTCAATACAGTTTTCAAGTTTTTTAATAATCACGCACTAAAACAAAAATAACTCCTAGTAATTCCAAATGTTGAACTATGTCATGGATAGCTAAACAGAAGTACAAGCGCAGAGTTTTAAGAGTGGAAATTATTAAAAAGTCAACTTATTGAAAAACATAAAAAAAATAGAAAAATATTTTAAAAAAATGACGTCTTCCGAAACTTTGACAAAGTACGTAAACCATTAATTATGTGCTGATTATTGAATAACTACTTAAAATTATATGGTTCAAGAATTCAGTTTTTATTTAAAGGACATCCTGACTGACTAAACCCTTAAAAATGTTTATTAACAATTAAAACCTAAAATTCCACTTAGTTTTTTTTATTGTTTTATTTTCTCAACATTTCATCACTACACAGGATTCCTTTAAAAAGAATTTTTTTAAAAAAATTAAAAAATTATGTATTTTAATGTTATGAAACTTTGCCATAGTTTGTAAACCATTAATTAGGTGCTGATTATTGAATAACTACTTAAAATTATATATTTCAAGAATTCGTTTTTTATTTTTTATTTTAAGCACATCCTAACTATCTAAATACTTAAAAATGTTTATAAAACCTAAGATTCTACTTAGTTTTTGTTTTATTTTATAAGCGTCGTTAAACAACAGACCCAATTTTGGGTTTACGACATATGTTCAACTCCATACCCTTGTAATTTTGAACCCAATCCAGAAGACAAGGGAATTCCTTTATCAAGTATTGGAAGAAATTTGCCTTTGTGTTGGATATTTTTATGGAACTAATCCGCATCTGCGTTAGATAGAGCGGAAATCCACGAAAATCTCCCACGGTTATCCTTACGGTAAGGGGACTCTAACCCTTGATCTGTCTACCACCGAGGATATTTTTACGTCAGCACTGTGGTCGGTGCGAGCCGGGTGCGAAATTCGTAAAGATCAGCCATCGCTAGGATTCGAACCTGGTTCACCTCATTCGAAGGCGAAGGCTTTTTTATTGTACTATTTTTGCAAGACTTCATCACTATTCAGTGTTCCATTAAAACAAATGATGTCTTTTGAAACTTCGCCAAAGTTTGTAAATCATTAACTATGTGTTGATTATTTAATAATTACTTAAAATTATATGTTTCAAGAATTAATTTTTATTTTAAACATTTCCTAACTGTCTGAACCCTTAAAAATGTTTATTAACATTAAAACCTGCTTAGTTTTTATTTATTGTATTAATTTTTCAAGACTTCATCACTACACAGGCTTTCATAAAAATAAAAAAAAATTTAGTTATGTGATATTCTGTTATCAGCCCATAAAAATCTTTTTTTGCCTAAAAATCGTTAATTAGCCTATAATTAAGATTTTCCGAACAAATTCATAATCGGCTTCTAAATAACATTTATTATCTCCAGGTTTTAATTTTTTTTTTAATAATGTTGAAATTGGCACTCATAACTTATAGATAGTAGCACACTTTAATAGTTGTTGATATAATACAGAAGTTCCTAGAAAGTTTGGTCACCCCAACTTTGCCAAGTGTTATTAAAACTGTTTTAATTTTCGGTTTCTTTTTAATCTTCAGAAGGGCTCTTTTAATTAAAAAGTAGCAGTTGCTTTCGATTTAAATCAATTCTTTTACAACCTCACCAATAGCCATTGGGTCACGAATGAGCGGTCAAACATTCGATAGAACAATTGACTCGGAGGAGGAAGGATTGTGTACACAGGGGTGCATCCAAGATACTGAATCAGGATTAAATGTCATGCCTGATCGCATAGCACATCCCCCCTGGCTTTGGCATTTAGAAGTATGCAATTCTAAGCCTAAAATAAAAAGGAATAAATAAAATAAAAAATTGAGTAAAATTCTTTGTTGTCTGCACAGAGAGGGAGTTAGGAACGTTGCGCATGTTGTCATGACGTCAGAGCTCAGGGGTTGAGATGAGTTGAGTTGAGGCCCCTTTTATAGGAGGCTTTCTCTCAAACCACTTTTTTTTTTATCCTCCTTTATATCAGGTGAATGAGGCACTGGGTATGGGATGACGCAATTTGTTTTTTTGTTTTGTTTTAAATATTCTAGAATTGGAATGATATTTCGTTCGGGGATAGTGCATGAAGTAAATGTTTTTATTTTAAGGATTCTTTAATATTCGTTCCTGCATCGCTTATAGAGTGACATTTTGTAGACTGGATTAGCTCAAATAGACATTGGCTTACCCAGTGCAAAAAAAAAAAAAAAAAAAAAAAAAGCGTGTTATTATTAAGGTTTTAAAACTTATAAACTATAATTGTTTTTTTTTTTTTTTTTTTTTTTTTTTAATTTTACCTTTTTTTTAGCCTAATAATTTGCTTATTGAAATAAAAAAATTCTTCATTTTATTTTAATTTTTTTATTTATCGGACGCAGCAAGGGAAAGGCAGTGTATTTAGCCTTGACGCTCATTTTAATGAAATAAGCTTCCGCAAGCATTAAACGGTGTTTTTTTTTTTTTTGTTTTTTTTTTTCCCCCTTTTTGAAAAAGTACTCGTTTTTAGAAGTCTGAAGATGTTAAATTTCTTTTCATAATCCGAATCTAATAATAATCCGAATTTTTTCTCAAAATTTTGCGGAATGCATGATTTTTAAGAATTTATTTTTAACTTAATGCATCTTTTTTTTTTATTTATTTTTTTTTTTTTTTTAAGAAATTAAAAAGTATTTTGAAACAAAATAGGTTTCTCAGCATCAACAGAAACTATATTAATAACTTGGACGCTACAAACATTTTAAGCAAAACGGATGCAAATTAAAAAAATTTTCAATTCTTACGTTGTCTAGTACTTCTAGAGATGCAGGTCATTTTAATGCATACAAGCAATATTTCAGTAGCCATAAAATACCATTAATATCCTAGCATTTCTTCCTTTGGCTATTTTAAAAACTCTTTAAAATATATAGAGATAAATATACAAACCTTTACTTATTTTGTGTTAAAAAAATTTTTTTTTAGAAAATTTAAGTCCATTTGCTGTTTGTTGTTTTATCATAAAAAAGTTAGGCATTAGTAGAAATTTGAAAGAAAGACGGAATTTCGTTCATCTTCACAACTTTTAAAGTATAAAAACTGGGAAAATAGTTCGTATATGGAAAAAGTTTAAGAGGATTGTTTAAAGAAATCCCTTTTATTGTTATTGTTAAGCGAATTTGTGGATGGCATAACAAACAAAAAAATATATGTATTTATATTATTATAAATATTTTAAACTAAATTTACAATAATTAATGTAATAAATTCTGTGAAACAAAATGCCCGCATGGCAAATAAAATTCTTATAGACTTGTAAAACAACCGACGTTATATTAAATAAATAATCTCAAGAAATTGAGTATTACTTGATTTAAGTTTCATTCGCTTCAAAAATATACAGATTGGAAATAAAAGTCGACACATTTCAAGCGTTCGAAAATGGGCACCCATTTTCAAGATTTGCCGAACGTGAATGGGAAGAAACAAAAGTGATTTTAAATGGAAACGAAAAGTGGAAAAAGGATAAAAAAAAAAAAAAGCAAGAAAAAGATCAGAAAGAATGAAAATAAACATATTTTAGAAAAAAAACAAAAAAAAAAACACTATATTATATCATTGCTGGGTTCGGTTGTGCCAGGAATTTCTTCAATTTCCTTTTGAAATGCAGTTTTTCCATTAACTTGTTGTTGCACATACTATGGAGTTGCTTTATATACTGCTATTATTTATTTATTATTAATTTTCTTTAAATATATAATAATGTTAATTCAGCAGCTGAAAATTCATTCTTTGTTTATCCAATTATTTAAATAAATATAGCTACAAAGGGCAGATTAGACTATTTTTAGCACAGAAAAAGATGAAATATTTATTTTTGTTAAATAATGGCCAATCATTGTTGAAGATTTGAAATCTTTGACGATGTCAATCACAGGGACTCCAATAATTTCATTATTTTCTACAGACATTAATTTTGAGGCCTGTCAAACTGTAACGGCATGACCCGATATTTGCTAAGTTACTGTAGAAAGACTATTTTCGGCATTAAAATACATTTGTAATGATTTAAGATCAAACATGAAAACGATTTATAGGATAAATTAAATTTGTATTTGTGAGATTATGCAAAAAACTTTTTATGATAAAAAATTCGAATTAAAATCTGAAATTCTAAAAAGCACATACACAATATAGCGCGTTACAAAAGCGCGTTATGTGAGTATAACTATATATGCATAAATATACATGCTAAATAGAAATTAAAATTTCCAGAGCCTTCGGGCAGCCCGAGCATAGGGTATTTTTTGGCTCCGGTTCCTTGCGCGGTACAGTTTAACATCGAATACAAAATGCAATTCAACAGATGATTTGTATTGTTTATTGGTTCCGTAAACTTACATTCTGGTTCAAATTTAAACAGATTTATCTCAAAATGCTGCAGATCGTCAAAGGACCAGAAACATCGAGAAAAAAGTTTGGTCTAAGCTACCAGAATATGGTAAAAATTACAGTGTTTCTGGCTCTAAGGAGAAAACACAAAAAGTTCGGTACCGAAGTTCTTAAGTAATGATTATGCCTGGGGCGAGCAAAAACAAACAATTTAACTATCACTAATTCCAATTATTAAAAACATGCAAAATATATTCTAAACATGAAGTTTGAAAATGAAAAAAACAGTCTGATTTGTTTTTTTTTTTTTTTTTTTAATTTTTAAATTAAGAAAAAGACATCCACTTTTTTTTTATTCGTGATTGGCAGGAAGAATTTCTTATTTCTCAAATCTATTCAATCAATTATTATAGCTATTCACTATTCAATTAAAAAAAATTTCAAATCTTATTTAAGTAAACTTGAAATCGATGGTATAAAAAATTTATTAAATATTTTAATTCATCAAACTTTTAATCATTAATTTTAAATATTTAATTAATATCAAACTTTGATTGAATACAAAAGTTTTAATTTTAAACAATTTAATTTCCTTTTTAATTCTTTTTGAATGTTTTTTTTTAAATATTTTTTTTTTCACAAGGAGTTATGAATCATTAAGTCAACATCAATTTTTGTTTTTTTAAGTTAGTAAAACTTATAAATTATAAATGGTTGGAAAATATATTGTTATTCTTGTTTGTTCAATATGCAAATTTAAAGTAAAATTTCTATTTTAAAAATAGTAAATTATCTTTATTTTTAAACTTGAACCTGAAATCATTTTTAAAAGTTTAACTAGTTGCTTATTTAGTATTTTTATTTTAAAATTAATCGTTACTTTTTGCTTCGTTAGCTCTACAGTACAATAAAAATTTTAACGATTTTGCTAGAATTTTCTAAGTAATGCTTATAATCTTAAACAGTAATAAAATTTGTATTAATTTTAAAAAATTATACAATTGTCTTATTAATTACCTAATTAATGCTACTCAATTCTCTAATTTGTTTTTTATATAAATATAATACTATTCTTCCTCTTAATTAATTATATTTATTGTTTTACATATAAATTTAATCATAGCTCGTTAATAAACCTTGTTAAAATATAAACTTAGTATAGACTGCTTTTTCCCACTTTTTATTCCTTTTGCTAATTAGAGCTTCCTAGAATTTTAAGCAAAATAACTAAACTAAACTAATAATAATTTTAAATTAATAAATAAAATTGAAAACGTATTAAATACAAGTTTTGAATTTAATCATTAACTATAATAAATTAATGCAAACCTGATTATGAAAATACCTCAATTAGGAGTATGCTAAAAAAAAAAAAATATTTGGCGGGATATACCCCTACTTTGTATACAACTAACGCAGAAGAGCGAGTCTTTAGGGGGGCCCGAGTTGATTTGGTGTTTAGAAGGGGCCTCTCTTGTTGTAGAGGGGACCATCGTCCGGATGTTTGGTTGCTAGGCAACAAAGGGGCCATTGCATTGGGGAAGATCTCGATCCCCGCGAATCGTAAGCGAGGCGCGCTATTTTTTACTTATTTGTTTGTTTCCCATCATTTCATTATAATTCATTTCAGAGTGCGGTTTTTTAGAGTGCGTTTCACTTTTTATAAATAAAAAAGTACAAAAAGAAAAAAGCTGAGCCGATCGGGCGACGGTTTGCGCGACTGCCTCTTTAGGCATATTCACTTCGTTGGGTGATGAGAGCAGTGTTAATACCTTGTGCAGTTTTTATTATCACTTGCTCATTCCTTAGGCATTATGTGGATTATTGAGTAATGATTCTTTTTTTAATTAATGGAGGTTGAGGTAAGTTTTTAATTAATTTAATTAATTATTTTTAAAATTATTTTTTCCAAATTTTAAAAATATTTTTTTATAGGTAATGTGTTTTTTTTTTTTTTAAATTAGTTACTTAATAGCAGAAGGCATTAAAATATTACTTTAATTTGATAAATTTAAGTTAAATTAACTTTGTTTAAATTTAAATTGTTTGAGAAAGCTGTATCTTAATTATTTTATCTACGCTTGCTTGTTCTAAACTTTGTTGAAATGATTTGTTTATAATTAATGTTTAAAGTTAAAACTTCTTTGAGATTTTTTAAAAAGAACATTAATAAAATATTATTTAGTGCAGTTATTTAAATTATTTATAGTTTATGATTTATGTTATTAATTTGCGCTATTAATTTTTTACAATTTTTGCTATTTTTAAATTTTTTAAGTAGGATTTCTTAAGAAAATTATTGCGCTTTAAGAACGCTATAATTTTTATTGTTTATTATACCGTATTCTTCGTTGAAATTAATTATTTTAAATAAACATTTCTTTAGAAAAAAATTTAGATTTCTATTATTAAAATAACTTTTTTCTATTTTCTAACTTTAAAAAATAAACAGGATTCTTTTAGATTAAGTGAGATGTAAATAATATTTATTTCGTATTTAAAACATCGCTCCTCAAAATATAAGTTTTTTTTAACAACTTATCTTTTTCGGTACTCTTGAAAACTATTATAAAATTTTAACTGAGAAAAAAATTATTAAGATAAGAAAAGCATGTCTTCACTTCCTTACGTAAAAAATGAAATAATTAAAAAATAAAATTACAGGATATTGCGCTATGTATAGAATACTAATTTGTTAACTACATGATTTTAGTTATGTAACAGTTAAAGCAGTTAAAATTTATATATTTAAAAATAAATTTCAAAAGCATAGTTTAAATATTGGAATACTCAATTCAACAAATTTTCTGTTATTATTTGAATTAACGAACCGAATTATAAAAAAAAAAAATTTTTTTTTTTTACCGTTTGTACACTGCTAAAAAAAAAAGTGTATCCAAAACTACCAGAATATGATAAAATGTACCGTGTTTTTGACTCTACGGAAAATTAAATGAAAATTTCAGTAATTTTTACGGAAGTGCTTTGGTAATTATTTTGGCAAAATTGCAAATCAAATATCACTTTAAAATATGTGGTAAAATTTGGGCAATTTCATCATGATACCTTAGAGCAGGGCATGAAAACCATTTAGTTGGTTAAATTTAATTTTAGTTCTGTTTTTCTTACTAAAACTTGGTAATAAGTACTTATTACATGGTAATAAGAATGATTATGATGATTATAAATTGATGGTGTAAGCGCAACTGAAACTCTTATATTTTACTAAAATTTACAAATGCATATTTTGATTAATCCATCCGTGAAGTATACTTTCTCATGAGACACTTTCAAAACGAGAAAAAAAAGACTAATTGTTTTTAAAAAAAAAAAAAAAAAAAACGTGAAACCCTTTTTTTTAATTTGTCTATTATACATTAAAAATTTACGTCACAAAAAGAGTTGTTTATTAAAAGTCTTTTAGATTAAGTGAGTTATTATGTCTCAAAAAGAGTTGCAAATGAAACAAATATCACATCACCGAATAACCATTTTTTTCAAAAAACATTTTATTCAAATAATTTTTAAATATTATTATTTGTATTTTTTTAAAGTTTTTTTACAACATATTTATACAATAAATTTGAAATAATCAAGTCGCGTTTTTTCTATTTGTTGACGTACTACTTAAAAGATGATAGTTTTAAAAAGTAATTCAGTATTAGTAACAAATTTAATAACTGCCTTTTAAAAGTAAACAAGAGAGATAAACATTATTTTTTTTAAAAAAATTGTCGTTATGTAATTCAAAAAAATGTTTGAATGATTTTAAAAATATACTGGAATATAAGCATAAAAAAAACATTAATCGGGCATTTTCTTCACCTATTTTATGATTGGTCGTTCAAAATTCTTTACATATATATTCTAAAAATGTGCTTGTGTTTTATTGAAAATAGAAAATTATTCCGATGATTCTACAAAAATATTAACATTTTTAAATGCGTATTTCTCAGTTATAAATTAACTTTATTTTTTACAAGAAAATATGAATAACTCATTTTATATAGCGCTGTTTTGGCTGTATATGTCAAAAATTTTTTTTAAAATTTTGTAAACTAGAATAATTAAAACAAATATATATTTTAAAAAAATGATTTTTAAGACAACAATTTATGAAAAAATAAATTGTATAAAGTGTATAAGTCATATTGAATGTTAATTAGTCAGTTTTGTTTCGCTTACAATTGACTATGTGATGTTAACAACCATAAGGTTAACGTTCATGTGGTTAATGTTCTGCATGAAGTTAAAAATCATGTAGATTTATTCATGTAGCTCACGATTTATTTTAAATATTTTTATTAATATTATTTAAATTTTATAATTTATTTTGATAATTTTTGTTTTCAAAAGTATCTTTTCCAATTAGATAAGTTTTCAGGAAACAAATTTTCATATTGATAAAAAATCTAATTATGGAGGTATTTGTCTTTTTTTAAGTTGGCGTCTGTGCAATGTACACTCGCACTGATTTCGATCGCATCGCACCTAAAAATATCTATGAATAAATTGGTTATAATGACTTTAATTTAAAACTTTCTGCAGATTTTGTTTGAAAACTAACTTTTATTAATCAGACTGCCTCAATAAATTTCGTTTTTTTTTTCTTTGTAGAAACATTTATTATTTAAGTTAACTATTTACATAAACAAAGTAAATAAATTTGTATTTTTGAATTTGTTCCAATTTCAGTTCAAAATATGCATCGTTAAGATGATGATAATTTAGTGATCTTTGATATTTCACGGAAATCTTAATTTGTTTAAAGCAAATGTCTATATAATATGACTAAAGTTGAAAACTTTTTTAAGCAAATAAGAATTTAAATCTGAAAAAAAAGTTCATCGATTTATAAATTTACCATGATTAGCAAATGAAAATTGGCGCATTTTTCTTGTACGCGCGGATAATTAATTGTATCTTATCATAACCCTTTTTTTAATGTTGCTTTTAATTTTTAAGGATTTAAGATGTAGTTTTCTAATACTTAATCTTTCAAGATATATATTGTTAAATTGTTTTTAAATCATCTTTATTTAATTTTTCTAAAAAAATTGTGTTGTTCAATATTGTTTCACGAATATAGGAAGATATACAGTCAGAAAAACTAATATATTTTAATACAACTATTTAGAATGTTTATTAGCCATCTCGTGTGAGGAACCCTATTGCTTTACCTAATCGAAAGAATATATTTTAGAATTTAAAAATAGATTTATGCCCAAAATTTTTATTAATAAACGCAAAAACAGAAATCATGTTGATTAGCCCAACTGAAAGACTATAAAGAATAAAAATGTATAAATTAGCGTTAAGTACAACTGACGGAGAGATTTTGTAAATTTGAAATTAATATTGTTTTATAATAAAATACTTCTAGACTTTTGTTGTTGAATACCAAATTTGAAAATTGAAAATCTTCTTACCATTAATAAATGTGAAAAAAAATATTCAACAAAATGGTAGCCTTCAGAAGTTCTTTTCCTGTTCTTTAAAAATGCTTTTTCTTCTTCTCTTAAATTTTTATATATAATTTTTTAGATTTATTTATAATAATTGATCAACAAAAGAAAATTTATGTTTTATAATGTATTATTATATCTAACTAAGTAGATACATTAAAAATAATAATTCAGTTTAAAAATTCATTTATTGTTAAACCAATAATTTGTATATATTTTTTTTAAAAAAAATGCATTCAAATTGAAGCTGAAAAAAAGACTTGATCCGATAATTGATGAACTTATTTTTTCTCGAGGTTCAATTAGCAGGTTTTGACTCTTTAAGCTTTCTTATGTATGTATAAATTCTTATGTATAAAACATTCAAAACATGCAGCATATGAGATATTCCATGTATCTAATTTATGAAACATCCCATATAGTGTTTAAAATATTTCAAATATTTACAATGTGTGTAATTTGCAAAACATTCCACACGTACGACTTATGAAATATTCCATGTATATAATATATAAAATATTCCATATGGTATTCAAAGTATTCCACATTACATACATAAATTCCATATATTATTGAGAATATTATATATAATATAAAAGCTATTCAATCGACTGCGTGAAATGTCTCATATATCAAACAAAATTGTCTGTCTAATACATAAAATAGTTCATTTAATATATAAATTGTTTCTTACAAAAAACTAGATACTCTCCGTAACAATTATAAAGAAAGGATAATTAGAATTTTATGTTGTAACTAAGTGCAAAAATGTTTGCGCAAACCTAAGCAATTGATGCATAGTTTTATTTCCCAATTCAAAATAAGTATCACAAAAAATTTTAACTCTTTCAAGCATAAATGCAACTATTAAAGGCTTTTTAAATGTGAGTTTTAATTATTTAATTTGAAAACCTTGCTTTCAAAATTGTTATATATTTAAATATTTTTTATTAATATATATGAAGTGCTTGGGGCAATATAGTGATAAGCCACACTTTTTGCAAGGGTGGCAGTTTTACCTCCAAACTGTTTCTTAGTATCGTTTCCAGATATGTTTTTAAATTTCTGGAATATCCACTGTAATGTAACGCAATTCATAAATACAACCTTTTGCGTACATGGAAACTGTAATGTACTTTGCTTTAATCATGCTCGTCTGCACAATTTAGAAAGGTGATTTATTGTATTGTTGTTCCAAAGTACAAAAAAACTTTATTTTCTAAAGTATAAAACAAAGCTTTTTACTAAAGTAAAGTATTTTTCTAAAGTAAAAACAAACGTTTTTAAATACTGTAAATTGAATTTTTTGGCAGTTAATTTATTTACTTTTCCTAATAATAATATTTTTATATTTTTATATTGTTTGCTATTTATATTTTGTGATTAGTTACATGCTAATTTGGAATCAAGAACCGAAACCTATGTATACAATCTTAAATATGTAATATCAGATTATTTAAATTTTATACATAATAATGAAATATTCAATTTAAAATAAAATTAGTATCATGAATGAATTAAATAATTTATGTATATCTTCAATTTCATATACATATATTTCAAAAGCGGAAGAATCTAAAATTCTTTAAAGTCCTTTTCCGTTCCTCTAAGAATCTTGAAATTTATCTAAACATCTAGTTTATTGCATTTTTTTCATTATAAATAGAATCTTGTGTAAAAGTTATGTTTCGTAATGTGGTTACGTGACATTGTTACCTCAGTTTTTATAAGTTCAATGATGTAAGTAAAACGCAATGCAGATTACATAACCAAATAGACTGCGACACTCTTAAGAATTTTTTTAGTGTTCGCTGCAAGTTGGGGCCCATCCGTGAACCTGTTTTCTAAACATTCAGGGGCCATTGGCACCAAGAAACCCATCGAAAAACGTAAGAGAGGCTGGGCCCCCATTTGGACTGAGGACACAGCCCCCATTTTTTAAGGGAGTAAAGGGCCCCTCGTCCATGATAAGATGGTGAAAAGCCCCCCTTGTGGTCCTCTTTGAAGGTCGACGGACCCCTTTCATCGGGCCCCTTTCGTAAACAAAAAGCCGGCTGCAGGGATCAGAATTTCGTAGAGGCCATTTATTTTTTAACATTTTATTTCCTTTTATGATAAATGCATCTTTGTGTTTCGAAATTACTACCTTGGCGAACGTTGTTCTGTATTTTTAATGAAGGCTTCGTATTCCAGATTTGATCGTCGTAACATTCTTAGCGTAGAATATTATGCTTTCATTTGAGATGCACTTGCCATTTAAATGCTTTTTTTTATTTTTGCTTTAATTAGCCTATAAGTTACCGACATAGTTTGAATTCCGGCATTTTATAAGAATATCTTTGCAATATATGGAATTCGAAAGCTCTTGTGCAAAATATGAAACCATTAAACATTTCACAGACAGCCAATCTATATTCCTAAGAACACTAATTTCATAATATACAAATGTGTATATCCATTGCCGTATTCTGTGAAATAAGATATTCCATAGAATAATCATATGAGATGTACTTGTCGCATAAATACTCTTTAATTAGGCTATAAGTTACCGATATAGTTTGAATTCCTTCATTTTATAAGAATATCTTGGCAATCTATGAAATCCGAAAGCTGGCTTGCAAAGTATGAAACAGACGGTCAATTTTTAAAAAAATCAGTTTTCGGTAATTCTATTTTAGCGTTCATAACATTATTGATAGAAAAAAAAATAGTCGCCTAACTATTGTTCTCGGAATCAATTCTGAAACACTTACGTTGTTTTTTAATTACACGGCAGTATAGAGTTTCGGCGTATCATATATTATCGGTGAATGATTAATGGGCCGCTTTTCCTTACTTTTTTTATAAATAGCATTTTGATTTTTAAATAATGAACATTTTTCAAGTAGAC
The DNA here is from genome assembly GCA_949128135.1 of Parasteatoda lunata. Lineage (NCBI taxonomy): Eukaryota > Metazoa > Arthropoda > Arachnida > Araneae > Theridiidae > Parasteatoda > Parasteatoda lunata. Next base: position 32,969,443 of record OX421979.1, read on the forward strand.
TTCAAGTTTTCAAGTAGTTTCTAGTAAACTTATAATGATTTGTTTTTCGTAGTCATACTTAAAATGAATTAATAATATATATAAAGACAACAAGGCAATAGGTTATATAATTTTTTTTATATACTATGCGTATTACTCGTATTATCGTATTACATTCTTTAGTAAAAAACGCCAGACTTTCTGTAAAATACCTAGGTATTGCATAAAATGCCAGCTTGTCATACATTGCTGGTAAAATAGTTTGCGTGTTTAATATATTAGAGATTTAAAATATTTTGTACAATAGTTTATGTATTTAATAATAATTAGTCTATTTATATTAGTATATTTTTTGTTTCGAAAGAAACTCAATGTGTTTATTTTGGTGGTAGTATTTGTTTTTAATTTAATGTTTTGTATAATGGTTTGTATTTTAAGCATTTATAGTTAAAAAAATTCAATTATTTATTCTGGTTCACATTAAAAAATTTCAACCCTCAGAAATTTTTTTTTTTTTTACAGAATAAGAATTTCTTCTGTTTTTTTTACGCTTTGCATGTTTTGTGAATTAATGAGGACTGATACAGACCTAAATGTTTTATTCGAACTAAACATTTATAGATATTTAATTGGAAATAAAACATGCTACGGTTCTGAGCAACGGTAATACAAAATCTAGCTTACGATTATGTTCGGCTTAGGTATTTTTAAAACAATTAAAAAGTTTTATTATGAAATTCTTGATCTAAATTTAAAGCTGGAATCTGAAATGTGAAAAATTGATATTCGAAAAATTTAAAATTGTTCATAAAACTATTTTTTTTTCCATGACTCCATTGGAAAGTCCAAGCGCGTAAGCAAGCTTTTTTCTTTTTCAGATTCTTACCTTTTACCTAGATCTTTCCTTTTTTTGTCCCCTTTTAGGTTATACATTTCTACTGTCAACGTGTTTCTCCTTTAGAATTGCATATATTACTCCGCAAATCGAAACCCTTACTACGCTAGCTCACGTATTCATATTTTTGTGCACCCCTTATGGAATTTCGAATGAAATATCCCTTCTTTCTTTTTCTAGATTATTTATTCTGGTTCTTCTTTCTTTTAGGGGCCACTTTGACTATAGGTGTGGCATTTCAACCCCTTTGGCTGAAAACACGGCCAGCATTTTTAGAGGCATTTTTATGCCCGGGTTTTGTGTTTTCACTGCCCGGGTAAAAATATATTCTCTTATTGTTTCCCTTTTGAATTTTGTTTCAGTACTTCTCAGATAGTGTCTAGGGTTAAAGGTTTTGTTACAAGCTTTTAGACCAATGTAGATATGTATATTGTTCTTAGAGTGGAAGTATAAGGTGTTAAAAATGGAATTTGCTCTATTGTTGCTCTATCAATGTGTTTTGCTTTATATTTTATTTTTATTGTACTTTATATTCTAACAAAATTCCACGTGCGTTTTGCTTATTGTTTTTAGAGTGTATGTAAATTTTGTGCGTTCTTTTAGATCATATACTAAGTTTTGAGGTTGCAGTTTATTCAGAGACCCTGAAATAATGCTTATTTTGAATACATATTTAAATATCAATGATATTGTATATACGTTCTGAATATCTATATGTTCTAAAATATAATAATACCTTACCATTATTATTAAAATATGTTCGATTTACACTTATTGTATATTTTAATATAGCTCGTGTTTAATTACGATTTACCTATATCCGTGCTCGTGTTTAATTTGTGTGTTTGATTTACCCTTATTCGTGCTCGATTTTAAGTTGGGTATCTGATTTACCCTTATTCTTGTTTGATTTTAATTTGTGTGTTTTATTTAGTGTAGTCATTTTATTAATGTCTTGGAATTTTTAAACTAAGTGACTATTGGTGTAATGAACCTATTGAGCCTAGAAGACAATGCTGATTGCGAAAAGATGTTCACTTTGTTCTTATTATAAACATATGTTAACTTGATAAAAATGAATGGGTAAATTATGAGACTTTTAATCGAGTATATCAAATTCAAAATATCTTTTTTAAAAATTTTTTCCTAACTTATTGTAAACTTATTGAAAACTTATTGTAAAAATATTTTCGCTTTTCTCTTATTGTGAAACAGCAATCGATAAATTTTTAACAATTCCATTTTAACCGTTTGCATTTAAATTTAACAGTAAATCATTTTTCAGATAAATATTTTTTTATTTGAATTTTGTAATATAAACATTTTTGAGAATATTTTTATTGAAATGTAAATGAAGTTCATATAGTACGTTTCATATTTGGCGAGTATATGCAATAAATAGCCACTTATAAGTTCCGCCAAGAATAAACAGCTTTATTCTAAAATAAGGTTTTTCATAAACGCAGGTTTGTTTTTTAACAGTGTTATATTACTTTTGTTGTGCACTACGTTTGTACGTTTGAATTGATTCTTTTTGTACTGAATTTATAGTTTTTGATTAAGCAAATGTAAAAACTTGACTTTCAGACAATATTTGTTCAAAAAGCCGCTAATTAAGTAGAAAAAAAAGTTTTGAAGTTCTACAAGAGAAGAAGATTACATAAATAAAACATTAAACACAAGCTGGATACTTAGTAATTCTTTTTAAAATGAAATAAAAATTCAAGGAACTTTTGCTGATTTTAGATGTTCTCTACATCTTACGTCAACATTCACTATATATGCTGCTGATTTCATATCATTTTTAATCAATATTTTAGTTATATAGCATTATTACTAACATATAGAATGTAGTAAAAATGAATTTATAGGTGAACGTATAGAATAATATAAAATTAAATGTATGGGGAAACATATAGAATAATGTAAAAAAAAAAAAAATTCGAATATTGTTGAATATTGTAACAATAAAAGTATAAAAGAACACTTAGGATATTGTAATAAAAGAACAAGTAAAATAACGTAATAATGAATGAGTAAGAAAACGTATAATGTAAAAATAAATATAGTAGTCCGAAAAAATTTATGGTCAAATTTACCAGAATAAGGTAAAATTTACCGTGTTTCTGGTTCTATGGGAACACCAAAAAACTCGGTAATTTTCACCGAACGCTTTGTAAGTGATTATAGTAAAATTAATAATAAAATATGGTTGTATAATACATGATAAAATTCTGTAAATTTAAAAAGATTGGGTAATTTTATCATACCTTTGAACGCGGCCTAAAATTAATTTATTCGGTTAAATTTACTTTTCAGTTTTGTATGTTTTTTTACTAAATGTGTGAGGCAATAACAGCTATAATTTTGAAAACCATAATTTCCGGAGACCCGTTGTCATATGAACGGAAACTTAACCAAATGAATGGCTTAAATACCGTATATTTTGATTTTATTAAGTATAATTATGGTTTTTCATAATAGAACTGTCATTTACGGTAATTTTATCAGATTTTTTTTTTTTTTGTGAATAGGAAAATATGTAGAATATCGTAAAAATAATTTTATACGACAACATATAAAATACTGAAAAATAAATATTTAGAAGAAGGAGTAAAAAAAAATTTTAAATAAATAAATAGAAGAATTTGCAGATTAAAGTAAAAATAAATTTGAGGGAAAAATTATAGTATATAAAATTATCTTAAAATGATCAAATGTATGTGTGGAATTTATTTCCTATTCCTATCAGATTATTATAAAATAAAATTTGTTTTCATTGACAGTTTCCTGTAGTCGCCATACTTTGTAAATTTGATATTCCTAATCTTACTAAAATATCACTCAAGAATAATTTCCTAGAATTTTTTTTCTCAAATGTATATAATTTAAGTGAAATAATTTCGAATTTTAGTTTGTGATTCAATCAAGCTTTTATAAACATATATTTATTCTAAATCAAGCACCGTAAAATCCGAAGGAAAAAAAAAACGTTCTTTATAGATCAACGGTATACAATTTTTGTTAAAAAATTGCACTAAAAAATGGAATAATAAATTCTGCATTCTATATTCACCATCTGCTTGTCTTTCAATTTTGTGCACCCCTCTTGGGCCCCAAAAATAATCTGAATAGATCTTCCCATATACCAGAATTATATTTACCTATATATAGCTGCATACATAAAAAAATGCGGTTCTAAAATGCTGTTCTATTGCAAACAATACCTAGTCATCCCACTAGTTCAAAAGAAGTTTCACGTGGCTAAACATGCTTTTTTTTTTTTTATATACCCCCATTGCTTGGTATCTACTTTGAAAATTTTTTTTTATTATTTACTTCCCTTTATACCTACCCCTCCTCGCACCCTCTTCCTTGATCTTAGTTGAGGGTTTCTCAGTCCTTCGCTTGACCTAACGGCACTTTTCGTTTTCATATTAATGCACCCATATTTGGCTACAAATCGCCCATTTAAATCTCCTATAAGAGTATTCGCCAAGATCACTTTATGTCTGAATTTAAATAAATTATTTGTTGCTTAAATCAGTGGTTCCCAACTTTTTCGAGGTTTGAAACCCTAAATGTTCGACCTAATGGACAAGGAGTCTTGTTCTGAATTTGTATTTAGTGAATGCATAAGCTGATAATGAAAAAAAAATGAACTTAATTATGGTTCTCGTTGAAATGAAAAGGAACTGTTACGAAGATTAAAAATAGGTATAAGATAAACACTTTTCTTTACAGTTGAATTTAGTTATTTTCTTTGTAATTAAAAGTTGGAAAAGACTGATGGAAAAAACTGATGATTATTGATATTTTTTACAAACTTTTTCACTGACATTTTGCTTAAATAATTTAATAGAATAACCAAAATATTAAATAAATAATTATTGGATATAAATATAATAATAGGTTTACTTACTAATTAAAAAAAAAAAAAAATTCTTTAATCTCAGAACCCCTGTAATTTTTTCATGGAACCCTAGGGTTCTGCGGTACACCTTTTGTGAACCGCTGGCTTAAATCACTGTTGATAATAAATAAGATAAATAATTATGCTAATAAGTCTAATTAAGATTTTCTATTATTTTGTTTTTTATTATTATTATTTTCTTTGTTTTAGATGTGTATAAGAATTGTGAAAGTAAATATAATGAAGTAGCTCTATAAGTATTGGCTCTAATTTAAGTTAAAAGTTCTCGGCTGTTTAATGCAATCGATTTCATTACTTAGATATCGATTTTTTTTAATAACAAAATTATTACTTATACGTTATTTATTTACTCTGTAATCAAATTATTTGCAGCTTTATCCATTAACGATATACTCTTAATTTTGATTGCCTACAATCTATGTTTTATAGTAATATTTTCTTTGTTTTCATTGCGTTAGTTGAAAACATGTATTAATTGAAAACATCTACAAAAGAAGTTCAATTTAAGTTTAATCAATTTAGTTCAATTTAAGTTTAAATTTTACGGCTGTTTGACGTAATAAAATTATATTTTGTAATGTTTAAAAAAAAACTTTATATCTAATATGTCATATATTTAAGTTACTGTAATCAAAGTAAAAATGTATTTATTGTAATTAAGCGCAATAAAATAATAAATGTGAAGTTCTTTTTTAAATAGATTTCAAGTTATAAAGCAACGGAAATTACTGTTGTTATTTTAAAAAAATGTAATTTATTCAATAAATTTTACTTTATTAAGTGTACTTACCACTATATAAACATAATATATAAATTTTATTTAAAACTATCATAATCTAGTTTTAAAAAAAAAAATTTGTTACATAATAATACTCATAATAATTTAAATAAAAAGGGGGGGGGGGTAAATTGGCAGAATTGATGATGAGCTTTAACTTTTTGTAATGATATGGATGGAATTTAAGTTATTATTTTTAGAATAATTTTTAGTCAATGTTTTACTCATCTGTTTGACTTTTTTTTAAATATTTTAGCATTATAAGCAGGACAATTTGAAGAACTGCGCTATTAGAAATATTGAAACTGGTTGAACCACAATATTGTTTAAATATACGGCAACAGTAAACAGTAATAAAATGAGAAATTGAACAATATTATCATGACAATTAATTATCCTTAAACATTATTACACGTACATTTGGTTCAACTTGAGAAAAAACAAAGTTGAATTTAACTCTTTTGAAATTTCATTGAATTTTCCGGATACAATGCATAAAATACTTTTGTGTTTTTAGTGTGTTGTTTTGTAATACTGTGAGTGTTGTGCAAAAATATTTTAATTTATATTCTGAAAACACGAAAATATAAACTGTGAAAAATTCCAAATCAAATTACGACCCGAACTTTTGGTGCATCATCTGTAAATTTCATTTTTATTATAAAATATCCTACCACATATTTTGCAGGAATATTTATTTAATTAGAGGGATTTAAAGATTTTACCGTGATTATTACTGTAAAAATTACTGTCTATCAGAATTTTTTGTTTCGTAACATATACCGTTAAAAATGAATTTTCCGGTAAAAAAGACGGTGTTCAGGCTGGCGGTACTGTTTACCGTAATCTGATCCAGAATTTTTTACGCTGTACCCGTTTAAAAAAAGACACCGAGAAAAAAATTGTATGTAATAAAATGAGTGTAAATAAAATATGGTTTAATGTGTGATAAAATGTGATAAATGAGGTAAAATTTAGTTATTTTGTCATGATTCTTAAGAGCATGACATGGAAACCATTTATTAGGTTAAATTTACTTTTCAGTTTTTTATTTTTTTAAATTTTTTTTTTTACTATATGTGGTTATTAGAACTATAATTTTGAAAAAAACTCAAATTTCCGGTAAACCATTACTATACGAACGGAAAAATTACCAAATAAATGTTTTAAATACCGCATGTTTTGGTGTTATTAATCAGAATTATGTTTTTTTTAATTTTTTTTTACCAGAAGTGTTTTTACCATATTATACGATAATTTTACCAGATTTTTTTTCTCCGTGTAATTAAGTCTATCAAAATTAAAATTTTCAATAAGTTATAAAAAAAGGATATTTTGTTAACTGCTTTCCAGGGTTTTGATACCAATAATAAGTTCTTTTTCTTTTTAATTCACTTTAAAACTTTTTCAATAACTAATTTACTTCAACAATATATAATTAGCTATATAAAAAACTGACGCATAATTTTTTCTAGCTAGCAACTGTACAAAATCGTAAACGGGAAGTATAACACCACTAAGGGCAACAAAAAAAAAAAAAAAAAAAAAAAAAGAGAAAAAAAAATCAGATTGGTGGTGACGCAACACAAACTACCGTACCATATTTCTCTCTTCCGGTTTTCCCCTGCCGCTGTTCGGTGACGCAACAATGGGTGCAATACTTTACGAACGCTCCCTCCCCCTTACAATAAATAGGTAAATAAAAATACAACAATACCGATTTTTCCCTTCATAAAAAAAATGTATAACGGTGCACCAAGTGGGTTCTCTATTTTTGGATTTTTATGGAAGATTCTGGGGGACAAAAAGTTTTGGGGGTCATCTTGTATTTCCCATCTTGATTATTGGGTGCATTGTTGACAGGGGTTTTGCATCCCCCTGGCAGATGGGGAGCGGCAGGGGATTTCGCTGTGGGGCAGCTTGCACTGCAAGACAGGTGCGGCTTAAAGGAAAGGTGTAGAGCACTCTGATTTTTTTAGGAATGTATTGTTGTAATTTTCGATTCCGTTATATGATTCAGGAGAAAAAAAAATAAGTATTTACGGTGTAAATAAAGATTGCCGTGTGAAAGATGGGAGTTGACTTCTCGTAGGTGAAAAAAACTTTTTTTTTCTTCTAAAAATAGAACAACATGGATGTATGAATTATACCGTTTTTTTTTTTCTTTTCTTCTTTTCTTCCTGGATTCTGAGAAGTTGTGGTTTATGTGCTGTTTCCTAAATCAGTAACAGTTTCTTTTTCTTGTATAATAAATTTCGTAATGCTAAAATTATTTAAATAATAATGTAAATTATGCAAAATGCGTTAATTACGTAAAATGCGTTTAGTTATGTAAAATATGTTAATCATGTAAAATATGTCAGTTACGTAAAATATGTTAATTATGTTCCTAGTAAAAATCACACTTTCACACTGAACCATAGTCTCGATACGTAGAACCATATTATCGAGGAGCTTATGGTTTAACCTCTTGAACTTAACACCAAATTAAGTTTGCACCAAATTTAAACGATAATATGGTTACACTCTCTCCAAAATTTTTACAACGTAGTAAACATTGAAGTAATATTCAGAGTTAATTATTATCGTTAATTATTATCTTTCAGTTTTAATTATTATCGAATTAATACTAACTACCTTGATCTCTTCTTCCTGGTTAATATCTTATTTAAATATTTCAACTATTTACTAAAACCAAAAACTAATTTAAAATATTTTAAAAACAAATCAAATATAAATGCTAAATAGGAATAAAAAAATTTTTTTATCATTTTTTATTGCAAGATAATTATTACTCAAACATAATAAGTAAACTAGACTAAAAATTTAATGGCTAAACGCTGAGAAAAAAAGTGGCCAAAACTACCAGAATATGAAAAAATTTACCTTATTTCTGGCTCTATGGAAACACCAAAAACTCGGTAATTTTTACCGAAACGTTTCGGCAAAACTAACAATAAAATATAGTCTTATAATCAGTGTTAAAATTTGGTAAAAGTGGAAAATTTTGGCAGATTTTTTCCATAATACTTCGCAGCATGACATATAAAAACCGTTTATTCTTCAGTTTTTTGTGTTTTGCTAAATGTGTGGTAATAAGAGCTATGATTTTCAAAACCAGAATTTCTGGTTAACCATTACCGTACGCATGAAAAAATTATCAAAAGAATGGTTTAATTATATTTTGGCTTTATTAATCAGAATTGGGGTTTATTTCTTTTTTACCGATAATTTTATTACCATACAGTACGGTAAAATTTTTGTAGAAACTAGCTAAAGTCTTATAAAACTATTTCTCGTAAAAAGTAGTGAAAGTTTTTTTATAAATCATTACTTATTAAAATCTTCTTTTAATTCAATCTTGTAAAAAGTAGTAAAACTTATATCAAGTTAATCCGCGTTAAACCAATTCTAAAAGATAGTGGTGAGAGATTTGTAGAACCATTTCTCCTTTAACAGTCTCTTAGAAAATAGAGGCAGTTTTGTGAATTCAATACTTGTTAAAATCATCTCTATAAATCAATCTTGTAAGAAGTAGTGAAAGCTTTGTATAATCGATTCTCGTTAATAATTATTATTTAAAAGTATGAAAACGTATAGTTCAACTCATAGTGCGGTAATATTTCTACAAAAAAAAAAAAAAAAAAAAAAAAAAAAAAAAAAAAAAAGGTTAAAAAAAAACTTTTTTTTTTTACTGATTTAGATTTAAATTAATTGTGATAGAGACTGAAATTAATTACCTTAACATTTTTTTTAAATAATAATAAAACTAATCCATCATTTAAAAAGAATAATCCTAAAAACATGGAACAAAATGTTGAAAGAAAAGAAAATCAGCAATATTTCTTGTCGAATATACCTTTCTATCCTCTCGCTATTGTTTGTGAAGCTAGAGTATGAAATGGAACAACCCGAATCTTATGTAAACAAAACGCTCCCGCTTTCTTAGCTGGACATTGTTTGCCAGAGAGGGGTGTTAAATCTTTTTTCCCACTGCGGTTGGGGAAAATATAAAAAGGAACAAACAATAAAAATTATGCCGTGTCACGTTATTACGTAACGCTTGGAGTATAATTAAGAAGGAAAAAATGATGAAAAAACGAATGCTAATGAGCTTTAATCCTTATTGATTGTGTTTTTTTATTTAATTTTTTTTAGCTCATTCTGACGAAACGCTATTTATTTTGCAGATTTTTTCTTTTTATTTGTTAATTTATTTCCTTTTCGTTTTTTTAAATAATTTTCGTAAAGTAAATAACGATATTAATGAGAAAAGATCCGAAAGAAAAATTGAAATTTTCAACGAAAATAATAGTTGTTTATCTTTGGTGTTAGCATATTTTACGTTTTTATTTTTTATTTTGTTAGTGTCAAATTGCAATCTCGTGGAGTTTCGTAGAATATTCGAATAGGTTATTATTCTTCTAATAAATTGATATTTGTATCGTTCGAGTTAAGTTTGTTGTTAAAAGCATTCTTGAAACATATTACTTTTCGTATCGTTATTTTTGATTACAGCATATTATTTGTTCTGTTATTAAACGCTTGTTTTTTTAATGGAGTTTTTCAAACCTTTTTGTGTTTTTATTTTTTTTACAATTTATTTTAAACTCGAAAAAATTGAAGAAAGACACATTTTAAAATAGTTAAATATTTTAAGTGAAGAAGGAGACTTAATACTAGAAAGACGGATTTTGTTTCTCTTAAATTCATAAAAATAACTTAGTGAAAGTATTGATTGTTTCTAACATTTTATAATTTCCTCCGAGATTCAAGAGCTTATTTAATACTTCATGTGTTGGCCTTTTAGGAATTTTGTATCACAGTTTACCCTAAGGTATTTTAGTAGGTACCCCGTAACCCCACGTAGGTTTGAATATAAGGTAGGTTTAGTGTAATATTTGAGTATAATGTATGTATAAGGTACCCAGTTTCATTTAAAAAACATCACTATTTCAGAATTTTTTCAATTGTTATTTATAGAGAAACGGAAACGCAATTATCAAAGAAACTAATGTATAGATATAATTGAAAATTCAGTGTTTCGTTTAATCAGATATTTTCGTTAATGAGATCGAATAAATACCATAGGGTTTTGACGATCGACTCTCTAAAATATTTTTTATTAAAATAATTATGATTATATTTTAAATGTCTGATACTGACATAAACAATCTGGGAATGATCAAATTGGCCCCTTCAACCGTTCTGGGGGGATGATGTACTTATGAGGGAGATGAACGTTCTCCTGTTCAGTCTATCTAGTGCTAAGGACTTTATTTTTACTTTATATATATGCTATAATTAAACACTAAGATCATGACACCACTTCATCTACTTATTTTTATTACATAATGCCGCTTATTTTTTTGTCGTAGTGTAGCCAATTCCTGCTCTGGTGTGATTAAAATTTACATTCGATTCAATCCACTATTCTTCTCTTCTTCATTATTTTAGTATAATTATTTGGTACTTATTGTAATGTTTGTTTCTTTGCATTAATTTTTATTTTTTCTTTTATAAATATATTTTGTCCACTGTTAAATAAATTTTGAATAAATCGTATTTACCTAATTGTTTTTACTTGGTATTAACCTTTTTCAAATTTTCTTTCGTTCACTGATTGAAATAGCATATGAGAAAATGTTGAAAAATGTTGAAAAGCATATGAGATAAATATTTATAATATAATAAAATAATAATATAATAAAATAATAATATAATAATTAAATTAAATAATATATAATTAAATAATATAAATAAATATTTATAACTCTGAATAATTAAATGGAAGTAAATAGCAACAAAAAAAAATGATAATAATAAGGTGTAAAAAGACGTAACAATTTTTTTAATCGACGTGATTTTTGTATATAAACACAGAAGTTGAAGTAAAGGGGTTGATAAATTGAGAGAGATGATGACTAAAATTAAAAAAACAAGGAATTCTTTAGACTGGTAAGTCTCAAAAACTTCTTGATGGAATTTTTTCAAATTTTCTGCTTGATCTAAAATTATCGATTATCGTGAAACCATCCTAGACATTAAAAAATCATTGTATTCATTTTACCACTTTTTACCTTTTTCTTTAAAACTAAATTTTAAAAAAATTGATTTCTTTAGCGATTTTTTTTAGTGACACTAAGTTCGAAAGAAAAAAGTGTTTTATCCCCTCTTAAAATTTTCTACTCGGAATTGAAATGCATTTTAAAAGTAACATACAATATTAAATCCATACTCACATGAATGCTCTTTAAATATTCTACACAATACTTATTCAATACATAAATGCTATTAATAAAGGTAAATTACTCCCTAAATTTTCAAGTCGACTAACAATCAATTTAGTTAAGCTTCTCTAATGGGAACAAAAAAAAAAAAAAATTCATCAGAACAAATGATACAGAAATGATAACAAATAATAACAATAAAATAATCTTACTGGATGAAAAGATAGTACAAAAAAAATAATATTTCCTAATTATCTTTCCGGAAAAGAAATAAATTTTAATCTATCATCCCCTTTTAAGATTGGGGAGTACATATTCCCCCTAATTGAAAACTAAGGGACGCCAGCGTCAAGCGACAAACTTAGACTCTGCTTCAATAAGTCGAAATCGTGGATTCCATTGAGACTTGTTAAGACAAAACTTCGCCCAAGTTTGTTTATGCCTAGTTTTCCCGAAATTGATGTTTGTTCCCGAAATTTTTCGGGAGTTGTCCTTCATCCTCTCTACTTTGTTTGGGGAATAATGCTTGCTCAATGAAGTGATTAAAAATAATGACGTACTTTGATGGGAAGAGATGTTTTTAATATTTTTATTACTTTAATTTTTTTCCGTCCACCCCCAACTCTTCGATCTTGGCGGATAAGCTTGGTTGGCGTGTTGTTGAGGAAATGTTTGGAAATAGAATTATCTTTTGGGAATATCTAATTGCTACTTGGTTGTGTTTCTAAATCTCTGAGAAAAGATTAGTGCTTACTTTAAAAACTTTGATAAACTTGGTATATTTTGAATATATTAATTGAAATCTTCTTATTAGTAAGCTCGAATCTTTATTTGTTTTAAAATATTTCGAAATTTTATTGCCCAATTTAATCAATCACTAAAACGTAAAAGCAATTTTCCAGTAATCCATATTGCTAATTTTTTTCATTTAATGCTTTGTTTTATGGCTGTATTTTGTAATTTTTTATTTATTTCAAAATATTTGTAATATTTTTTTTAATAATTCCTTTTACTGTATGTTGTTAAAATTAGACTATTTGAGTCTGAAACATTTATTATTTTTTATATTTTATTTACACAAACGTACAAAAAGTAAGGTGAATTTTATACAATAAGAAATAGCGATTTGAAAACTTATGATATATCATTACTGAAAACGGAAACTTATATTTAAGTATTTTTCTCTACAATTTTAGTAAAAATACACGGTTTAAAAACTGGAGTAAGCAATAAAAACTTCGATGTTAAATTTTTTTTTTCTTCATCTACAGTAAAAATTATTGATTTAAAAGCTGTATTGACAATGGAGGCTTAGAGTTGAGATCTTCTGTAATTTTTTTTATTTTCAATACGAACTGTTTAACTGTTATTATTAACTGTAATATTTAACTGTGATTGGCAATAAAAAAAGATGTTAAGTAATTTTTCTTCGTTTCCAGTAAAAATTAAATAGTTAGAACCTGAAATTGGCAGTTGAAATATAGTTGATAAAAATTTTTTTTTTAAATAAAAAATTAAGGCGTCTTGGAAATTCAGATATTGAGTATCTCTTCTGATTCAAAATCAGAAGAGATAATCAAATCAAAGAATAAGAAAAATCAAAGGTGCATTAAAAAATGGTATTGAAAGTATAATGATTTAAAATGCAAAATTTTTAAAATTAAATTTTTCAGAATGAAAATTTAATAAAAAGTCTACATCAATTTTAAATATAAAAATTTTAGAAATAATTAATCATTATGTTTTTGATAAAAATATACTTCATTTTTAAGAATCTTACAGCAAGGATTTTATATTTAGATTTATAATCTCTTGGCGAACATTTTAACTGCCGACAATAAAAAAAATCATTGTCTATTCATATTCTGCGTAGAGGAACAAACAATGACCAACAAATAAATCGAATAGGAATAAATACCTAAAAATTACAATAAAAAATAACAATACATTGTCTCTTTCTTGTCTACATTTTATACATATCGGCAAATAATATATTTGTTTTCTTTCAATTTCCATGCCAGGTAACAATTGGAAGAAAAATATTCTTTTTGGCAACGTCAGATTTCATCATATGATTTCAGAATTGTTTTCTTTTCGGAGTCTTTAAAAAATCCGATCGTGATTTGTATTGGTTTTTTCCTGTTGTGTCAAAATGTTATTATTTATTTGCTTTTCATTGAATACAGTTTCGCAGAAAACGAAATACATATGTACTTATTTGAATGAGGGCGTGATTTTTTTTTGTTTCATCGATTTAAATATAAGTCAACAAAATGTTCAATAATTCATCATTTTGTTTTGTTTTTATTGTTTGCTATATTATATTAAAAATGAACGCTTATTGTTATTTTCTTAACACTGGGTTTTATGTAGTTTTTATTTTTTATTAAAAAATAGGTTGCTCATTTTTAACTAGTTATGAAATCATATTATATTTTATTTGAAGCAATCGAATTACTGAATTTAGATTGTTTTGATTTAAAGTATGTGGAATTTTAGCTAGTTTTAAAATATTACATTTTGTTCGAATGTTAACTTTATGTTCTCCAATTATAATTAAATGGATTTCGAAAAGTTCTAAAATGATATTATATTTTATTTTAAGCAATGGAACTGTCGAATGTTATAAAATAGGAATGTTTATATGTCGAGTGTTATTATCGAATGTTATAAAAGCACATATTTTTGGATTAAAAAATTAAGGAGAGGAGTCGAAAATAGGTTAATTGTTTTTAAAAATAAATGAGTTTCTTTCTTTTACTAAAAATACGTCATTTTTGAGGCTGTTTTGAGGTTGAGAGATGTAAAAATATACACCTGAGGTAGAAAATGAGGTTATGTTTTGCGCAAAAAGTAGCCTCACTAATAAACCTCAATTTAAACCTCATTTACCCCTCATAAATCCATACTCTTATATAACTCTGCAATACTTTTAGTTGAAAATAGGTGAAGTTATTCACACCTCAAATATACTTATTCACTTGAAGTGTAGAAAAAAATAGGTTGTACATCTCAAAAATAACCTCTCTTAGCTGGTTGCTCTAAAGCAGATTTCCAACAACCTCAAGTGTGAATAAAACAACTTCATACAACTTGATTATACACCTTGAGAGGTTGGTCTTTTAAGGTTGTTTTTGAAGTCAACTTGAAATAAACCTTAAATCAACCTTGACATATTAAAACAACCTTAAATAAACTTCAAAAACACCTTAAATTTTTGTAAGGGTTAGTTCAAAATTTTATCATGTTTACTTCACTTATTTGGTTATATAAAAGAATTATAAAAATCAAATTAGAAAATACCTACAGTGAATGACAATAGTAAATGAATTAATAGAAATTCGGTCTATTCGACCCATCCCCTTGCATTTGAATTGGCCACCAAGCGTTATGAAAGGATCAGTAACTGAAATTCAATGAAAAAGTGGGAATTAACCTCTTTTATTCCCCAAATATGATGAAATTAAAGAGGATAAAAAAAAATAATTCTTATGACATAAAATACTCATAATGAAAAGGAGGATCTAATATTAATATTATTAATGGCCAAAATTTATTTGATTAACTAATTTAAATCACCTATCCTGAAACTTGAAAATATTGGATAAACTCTGAGAATAAGAAGCTTGAATTTCATTTAAAAAAAGTTTATAAAAGAGTTTTATCGAAAAAATACTTATAGATAAATTTATACTAATTTATATTAATGAAAATTTATATTAATGAAAATTTCTGTGAAATAAAATATTTTTTAGGTCGTATTTTAAAATTGTTATTTATCGAGAACTATTTTGCCGATTTTGTTTAAAATTCAAATTTTGACATTTACAGCTAAATTTATTATAATACAAAACCCGACCGGCCTGTGTAGAGGTCAGGGAACTGGCCTTGCATCAGAAAGGTTCTGGATTCGAATCCCTTGCATATTCTTTCATTCTCTGTACTATCTGTCCTTACTGAGGGAGGAACGTTGTGTACTAATATGGTGCCTCTAGAAAAGTGGCCAATAAGTCTGCCCTTCAGATGCCTGTATGACGGAAATCATTTCCCAGGCGGGCATTGGAAGAAAACAATTATGTTATACTTTACAATTCAGATTTTTTTATCAGTCTTTAATTAAATATTTAAAAATCTACGAATTAACAAATTTTATGTTTGTTTTTAAAAAAATCATTTTGAATCGCTTTAATAGTTTGAGGGTACGCTAAAATTAAAATTTAAATCAAGGGGCTCAAATTTTCAACACCTCAATTTTTATTTATTGCCATTTTAACTGTATCGTTACGGGAATTTTCGACAAGAACTAAGATGCGGCTAAATATTTATTTTACCATCCCTCTGCCATTATTTCTTCACTTTTTACCTTCAAAAAAAACGCTAACTCAAAACCCACCATTTTTCACTACTAAAACAAAAATCCCTACTGATGACATCTTATATTGAATACATTCCCTTTGTTCTGAATCCATGTTCCCTCTAAAGTCTCTTCCACCGCGGATGACATCACCCTTGATCCCCAAGCCAGGTGGGTTAAAAGGAGCAGCATCCTAACCCATGTGTTTTCCTGAGGTAAACAAAGCCATCTGCCACTAAGAAAGGTTATGGCGTGGATGCAGAGGAGAAATGCATTTTCACCCTCTCCTCATCTTTCCCTCCTCTTCCCCCCTCCTGTCTTAGAGAAGAAAGTAGGCAGAGAAATCTTTTAGTGGCTTGGTTGAAAAAGAAGTATTGTCAAGAAAGGGGTGATTCGTGGGGGTGGTTTTGGAGTCTTCTTTCGAACGAGGTAAAGTAGGTATAGAGAAAGTTTTGGAAAGAGTGAGTTTGTACTGCGCGCGCAATTTCTTCCTTTTTATTATTGTAAACCTAAAAAATGATTTAAGTAATAAAAATGGAAATTATTTTTGTATTATTGTTTAAATACAATTGATTTTTTTTTTTCTAGTATACCGCCGACAATTTTTATCGTATCTCTCTAAATTATAATTTTCTTTGATTTTTTTTTTTTAATAAATTTTTTATTTTTTTATTTTTAGAATTATTGAGTTGTTACAGGAAAAATGTAAGAAAAAAATATCGAGCATTTTGCAGAAATTTCAAATTAAAAGAACTTTTATTATTATTATTTTGTAAAAGCTTAGTCTTGTTTTTTCTTTTAAAAAAATATCAAAAAGATTGTATGAAGGATTGCATCCCAATACTTGATCCAGGAGTTCCCTTGTCTTCTGCATCGGGTTCAAAATTACAAGGCTGCAGAGTTGAACATTAGCAGTCATAACCCTAAAAAGTCGGGTCTGCTGTTCAACGAATTATCGTTCTTCCTTTCCAAATATCAGATAAAATGTTGCTTGTTACATGGTTTTGTAAAACCTGTCTTATTTATTACTTATTATTTATTCTTTATTGTTTTTAAAGTGTAATGATTATGATTTTAAGTAGAGTTGATCATTCCTTTTACGAAATTTCAGTTCACAATTAGTTAATAGGTTTATTATAAAAAAGCTGTAATAATGCTCGAGTGAAACGCATCATGCTTTAAATTTTTATATTTTCTTATCAATTATTGAAATTCTTTTCAAAATGATGTTTTGACGATTTAAAAACGTTGTTTAAAAATTCAATTTTTGTTCTAAATGTTATTACCATTATTCCTGGTGTTATTTTTTGTAACAATAATTTTTAATAACAATATTATTATTATATAAAAAAAACTTATCCAACTATTTACGTAATTCAAATCTTAGAATGTTAGATGTTATCTAAAAAAAATATATAT
The DNA here is from genome assembly GCA_949128135.1 of Parasteatoda lunata. Classification (NCBI taxonomy): domain Eukaryota; kingdom Metazoa; phylum Arthropoda; class Arachnida; order Araneae; family Theridiidae; genus Parasteatoda; species Parasteatoda lunata. The sequence goes on from OX421979.1 coordinate 32,987,032, forward strand.
TTTCGATGACGCTCTAAATTACATTAAGAATTTAGAAATTACTTTTATAAAGCTTTAACTTTTTCTTTAAAAATGGTATTTTATTAAAACGCAACGATGAGTGTAGATTTCAACTGTTTCGAACAGAAGCAGTTATGTCTACGAGTACTATGATTAGGAAAAAACATTTCGTTTTTAATGTCAATTCATGTCTATAAATTATAAATTTATAGCAGTTTAAATCCTGTTTGATATATTTATTTTAAAAACTTAATGTAATATTGTATTGTGTTTTGTAAGAACCTAAATACTATCAAATTATTTATTATTCTTTATTTAAAATATAAAAATAAGTTTTTATTTTTTTTGTTATCGAAATAAATTTTAAAACGTTGATGCTTCGCTTGTTTATGAACAAATTTGAAGGACACGCAAGCAACACAAGGAAGATATCAAAAGTTTTATGCCCTGCTAAATTTTAAAAGCGATATTTTCAAAAAGTGACTTCTAAAAAAATAATTTACTGTCGTGTTTTTATGTAGAGAAAAATATTTTTTTCCAAACAGCAAAATAAATAAATAAATAAGCCCTGTTTTCATAAAATGTACAATTTAATTTGATGATTTCGATATAACTGATAATCAATTTACGAACAAAAGTAAAGCACTCCTACGACTGTCTATGTGTCGGGCAAGGTAATCATGTAATTTCCTTGGTCTCCACATTTTCGAGACCAACTGCAAGCGTTGCGCTCTAGCCGCTTCTACTTTCAAAATTACCTACTATCTGAAGTTAAATAGACTCCAAACGATCGTCGGAAATCGAATCCCGTTCTTAAACAATAACTCACTATTTTGTTAATCAAATCACTGCTAGAAATGCACTAATTAACAGGAATGTTATGAATGAAAGATTGATATGAATAAATTGATGGGCAAATCAAACTAATGTTAAAAATGAACTTAGACTTAGAGATTGGGCAACTCCAAGAGCCTTATCCACTGTATCACTGTGCTTAAGTGAATTACCAATATTATCTTATTGTTTCTTTAGTTAAGTAGCAACAGTAAAATCTTCTATTTTATCAATTACATATAAAATACAGAAATCATGTAATTAAATCCTTAAGATTGTTTTATTTACGTAATTTCAGAAAAGACAAGAAAAAAATATATTTGATTTAAATTAATTTATTAATTAATGTTTTTCGTTGAAGCATGAAGGTTCTATTTTCTAAATAAGAAAGCTATGTCAATCTAACCATTGCTAGGAATGAATTAATGAACGGGAATACTACGAATGGCGGAGTATTATGAATGAACTAATAGAGATAACGATCCATTGCTTAGAATGAACTAATCTATAAATCAAACCACTGCTAGGAATAAACTAATTAACAAGAATAGTGTAATACAAGATAATTATGAATAAACTTATAAAATGATCAAATAGATAGCTTTTAATTTAAGAATTCCAATAATGAACTAAATGACAAATATAACCATTGAATGAATTTTTAGTAGAATAATGAACTATTTTGTTAATCAAATCAGTGCTAGTAATGCACTAATTAAAAGGAATGTTATGAATGAAAGATTGCAATGAATAAATTGATAGACAAATCAAGTTAAAAATGAGTTAGAGATTGGGCAGCTCCAAAGAGTAGGTCAGTACGACCAGAGGTCTATTGTACCCAAACCCTAAATCATGATTAATAAAAAATCTTTATTGCTGATATAATTGATGAATTGAATTAATAATATTGAATGCAATGTAGCCTTAAATGCTCAAATCTTTGTACAAAATAAAACTTCGTAATCACAAAGTATATGTCATGAAGTCTTCTCCTCAAGAGGACAACCTCGACAAAGAAAATCAGATTCAATACTCATTATGTATAGGTGTCTTCTGAGGGTGCTGTGTCCAGTGAGAAGACCAATGATCTTCTTCAAACTGTTCCTATTTAGCTTAAGAAGCTCTTTTTGGCGCACACTTGGGCAGTCACGATTTCGCTCTTTAGCTTGCCTCATCCTCTCTAGATCGTCATTGGCGCTAAAATATTTAATGATGGCGAATGAGTTTAAAATTTTTAAAACATTGAGTTTTAATTGGAACTATATACGCTTAGATTATCGTACTCCAATGAAGAAGAACCTGGAAGTATTTTAAATTCAAGCAACTGCATTTTTCATCTATTTAGGGAGGAGGGGAAATAATACTGAGTCTCTTATTTTTTTTACCTTCAGAACTTGTACTGCTGGCAACATTGAAATCTTAGGACAACCTTACTTTGATGTGACGCCCAGTGGCTGAGCGGTAATGCTTCGCGCTGTCGTGCCACATGTCCTTGCAGGTTGACTCAGCCCTTCATCCCTTGAGTGGGTCGATAAATGAGCACCAAGCATGCTTGGGAACTAAACACTGGGGGTTCCGCGTTCGGCTGACCACCTGGCCGGAACATCTGCTCCTGCACCCCAGAGTCCAAGGTCAAGAAAACTGAGATGGGCACAGTAGGCCTTGGCCCTCTTTGGGCTGTCGCGCCGCTGAGTTTAGTTTAGTTTTACTTTGATGTAATATTATAATTATTACAATAGTTTTGTTTCTATTTTTAAGTTCCATCATTCTTTTATGGTGGTTTTAGTCACAAAAAAGTTCATTTACCCATACTTAAAGTTTTAAAAATTGCTCGTATGAATAGGATTGAACTAGGATTGAACTTTTAGCTAGGATAATACCTTTTGAACTGAATTTTCATGCCCTGAACTGATATACAAATCTACCAGCTGAAATACTTTGCTCAGCTTAGGAAGATATATATTTCCCCCCATTTTTCCTCAATTAAATTTATGATACAGAAGGGGTATAACTAAAGGCAAATGACTATTTTATCGATAAAATTTCAGCGACGACGATACCGGAGTATCTCTAATTTTAATTCACTTTCTTGATTCATATTTTTCACTGAAGGAAAACCTCGGAACTATTTTCTAAATAAGATATCGAAACAGTATCTTAAGCTATTATTGAAGATGACTTTGGAAAGTAGCATTTTCTTTTTGCTTTTTTTTTTTTCTCATTTCGCTAAAGCTCAAATAAACTTCTTTTTTCCCCCACCCTTAACGTGATCCTAATGAAGATCTCAAAAAAGAAGGGAAAAAATTATCAAGAGGTACTTTTTACCTCTTTTGATCAATACTGTTGTCTTTTCCCATCACATAATGGCGCCTAAATTGCACCGTGGTACTAATTCCATCGCAGCTCCACCCTCCACACCACGGTGCAAAATACTCCCCACGCCTCTGCTACCCACATAAAAAATTTTAAACGTCCTCCCCCGTGAGGTATATTTATTTACTTTTTATTTCTTTTTCTTCCTACAAATTCGGAAGGTGGTGGAGTTATGGTGTGGGGTGCAAAAAGAAAAAAAAGAAGAAGAAAAAAAAAAAAAAAAAAGAATAGAGTTATCATTCCTTCGATAGATAAGAGATTTATAAAAATAAAAGTATTAAGCCAGGAAAATAAATAAGTAAATAAGTAAAAATTTCCCATCCTCTTTTTCCGAAAAATAATGAAAGTCCCTTCCCTTACCTTTTCTTTCTTTCTTCGTTGTTTATTTGTTTTTAATACCACATAATTACTGCCTATACCCCCTGAGTTAATGTACACTCAATCTTAGGTGACTTAAGGAAGAGTTAAAAAATATAAATAAGAAAAGTATCTTCGCTTAGTAAAAAGAAAATCTTCTCCTTTTGAGGGAGATTGGTGTAAGGCATTTGTGGAAGGTGGCAATTAATAGAGGCTTTTTTTATATGTGATTAATTTTTGTTCTTATTTTAATTCTGTAATTATTGTGATTAATATAATCATAATAACGATCTAATCTGTTAATTTTGTATTTATTAACCCATTTTTTTTAATTTTTGAATAATGATGTTTGGGAAATGAATGCTATTTCTTTTTCTTAGTTTAAATGAGGAATGCATTTTCATAAAATTTGAAACGATTTTTTTTTGTTTTTTTGTGTAAGCTTATGATTAAAATCACGATTCAAGCTTTATTATCTTTGCCTTTATTTTTTCATGACATTTTCATCCATTTTTCATGCCAATTTCATCTATTTTTCATGCTAATTTATTTTTTAAAAATTTTTTAACCATGAAAACAAAATAGAAGTAAAACATAAACCAAGTTCATTAACATATTTGTTACACCATTTTTTTTTTTTTTTTTCCAAATTTGTCATGAATATTTTCAAAAACATTGCTGTGAATATTTAAATATTTGGCATATTATTTAAGAAGTTCTAAGTCCTTTTTTTTTTTTTTTTGTTAAGAGTTGGTTCTAAAGACTCAAAGTCTTTGTCAAATAGCTGCACACGTAGACGTCATGTCACACTTCAGGCCACTGGTAGCGATTTTCCAATCCAACTGCCTTCAGCGCAGCGCTTTTCTGTTTAGCATTTACTTAAAAAAAATTTAAAAAAACTTTTGTCGTGATTTTTTTTTAGTTTAGGTAACAAGTTTTAAAAGAAATAAAAGTTTGCATTATGATTGATACAAACTAGCAAAAAAAATAAATAAATAAATTTAAAAAAAAAAAATAATAACCGAAGAAGAGAGCGAGCCGTTAAAGGTCTTCGGATTGTAAACTAATCCCCGGATTGTTAACTAATTGTAAATGAAGTTTTTTTTTTCTATACAATAACAAAAATCAATGAAGGATGTTGTTTTTGTTTCATTAAATTAATTGTTTTTATCAAATATTTTGTGTCTCTTAAAAAAATTAACGGAGGACTTTTAAACATGCTTCACAATGCAATCTTGCTAAAATTAGAAAACTTTTAAGTATAAGTATTGCTTACCCTTCTACAAACTGCAGAAATCAATCGTGGTGTTTACTTTTTCGAATATTTTGCTGATTTCAGATCTGAAAACCCTCTATTGTGCATTGAGACAGTAAAGTATGGTCAAAACTATCAGCATACTACCGTATTTCCGTCTCTTTGGAAACCAAACAGTCTGTAATTTTTACCAGAATGCTTTGGTAAAACTGGCAATAAAGTATGGTTTAATGACATATGATAAAATTTGGTAAATGTGGTAAGATTTGGTACTTTTATAACGATACCTTAAAGCATGACATCAAAACCATTTGTTCCGTTAAATTTACTTATCAGTTCTGTATTTTTTACTAAATATGAGGTAATAAGAATTTTACTGCTGAAAACCAGAATTTCCGATAAACCTTTACCATATGAACGGAAAAACTACCAAATGAATAGTTTAAATACAATACATTTTGCATTTATTAACCAGAATTGTGTGTGTGTGGGGGGGGGGGGGGGTTTCACAAAAAATATCATTACCGTACCGTAAGATAATTTTATCTGAGTTTCTTCCGTACGTCGGGATTTGAAGATTGTTGGCGAAAGTTAATTTTATTGAACACCTCTTACTTATATTAACCTTGCACCTAGTGCAAAAACAAACCTTTTTGTCATTAACACAAGGAGCATGTGATATTCTTTGCAATGACTTGCACTGTATTCTACTGTATGAATGTTCAAAGCCTTCAAGCTTTGGAATGGTACACAACATTGAAAAAAACCTTAGATTAAGGAAGTTTTCCCACTGTGTATGGATTTTATGTGTGCATTTCATCTTGAACTAGATATTTCTAGACGTATCGTGTAAATTATCTCACATATGCCATTGTACTTAATATCTTACACTTAATCTCACATTTTCTAAACGAACGATATGTTAATGAGTACTCCATGTAATAGTGAATAGTTCTAGAGCCATGGTGGCTCAATGAGGTGACCCAGGTTCAAATCCCAACGATGGCTGCTCGTTAAGAAATCTGCACCAGGCGGTTCGCAACCACCACAGTGCTGACGTAAAAGATACTTAGTAGTAGACGGATCATGGGTTAGAGTCCCCATGCCGCCTGGCTAATTGTGGGGGATTTTCGTGGTTTTTGTCTCGATGTAATGCAAATGTGGTTTAGTTCCATAAAAAAAAATCCTCTACGAAAGAAACTTTTTCTCATAATATTTGATTCAGGTGTTTCCCTGTCCTCTGGATTGGATGTAAAATTACAAGGTTACGGAGTTAAGCATTGGTAATCGTCAACTCGAAATTGGGTCAGGTCGATGGTTATAAATAAAAAGCATCAGAGAATGTACACTGATTAAACCATCCAGTATGATTTATTTGTGGCATTTACTTTCCCCTTTTTTTTCCCCGAAATTTAAGAAATACTATTATATCATATGAAAACGTATTATACAGATTCACGAAAATTAAGAGTTAAATAAATATTTTGTGAATTCTAAAAGATATTTTTGTTTTTTGCAGAACTTGGTGGTAATTGAAACCGATGTAGCCAAATATTGCACCTTTTTCTTCTTTTAAAGTGCAGGAGTGATTAGTAATATCGCTTCTTCACTTAAGAAGGAAAAAAAAGAAAGCAAAACGGTGTACTATTGAAAAACTTTCCTGAAAGAAAATGACCAAAAATACAATCTCGCTAAAAAGTGGACGTTTTAAGCTTGATTACCAGAACAAATTTTTATTTTTAAAACATTTTTTCTCTCCTAAAAGAAAAGCTTCAGAGAATGTCTTTTCTAAAACTTTATTTTTCTGTTCTTTATCCACATAAGTTAGATGATCGTTCTGAGGCAATCATGAAAGTCATTGTCTTATTTTAAACTGTACTGCCGGGAGTAAAGTATTAAAAAAAAATGTGGTGGATAGAAAACGAATTTGAAATAAAAAAAATAAATTAAGAGAAAAACTCTAGCCCGCGAATCAGCGAAAAACTACTTTGTAATATCGGTTTTAAATCCCCTGACCGATTTCGTTTTAATAGCGGAGTCCGATTTCGTAAATAAAACGGTCCAGTCCGTTTTTCTTTTCGTTTTTTTTTACCCCCCTTGATTTTAAATAATGCTACCTTTTTCATTCCGCCTAGTTTTAGTGGTTCTAATTATTCGGAAGTTTTAACATAACGTTAGTACTTCAGTATTAGTCGAATAGTGTTTGGGATTGTGGGACGAACTTATTGGAATTGCACTTTGTGCAATTTAAAATGGAGTTTCACCGTTTTAATTTCTTTTCCATTTTACCTGTGTGCTTTGTAGGAATGCGGCGTGATTGCATGCAAATGTATTTATATCGCTCCGAATCCCGAAATCGCAAATTTATTCAGTTTTAAAAGCAGAAAATAATCATTTAGTTTGATAATAAAAAGGTTGTACTGTTTTACATTTAATAAAAAAGAAATCATTTAGTGTGGTAATTTTAGACGGAGTGATATTATTGGGAATTATCTATACTTTAAATACCTGCACCTGGTACTTCTTTTTTTTTTTTTTTCGATGTAAAGAGTAAATAAAGACAAAAATGTTTATTTTTTTTCTTTTTAAGAGAAAACGCTTATGTGAATAATTTCAAATCACTAGGCGAATTTCAAGTGTGTGAGACCTTAAAAAATATTTATTGCAAACATAAAAATTTAACATTTAAAAAAACTTGTGTAAATTATGAAATATTTGGGAGTAGGAACAATGAATAATTATTAAAATAAGGAATAAAAAGCTAATTAACGTTAAGATTTTCATTATAATTACGGTAAAATAACCGACAGCAGTTTGTCCATCAAATTAACCGTTAAGTTTATGATTCGAAACAATTCTATAAATTTACGGTTTTGAAATCGTTTATAACTGGTATGGTTAAAAAACCGTGAAAACAAAACTATACGCTTTTGTAATGATTTACAACTATTTACAACTAGTAGGATTTTAAAACCATAACATTGAAACTTAATTAGAGTTAGGTTATGTTAAGGAATGAATATAGGAGTTAAGTTATAGCTGAGTTGTACTTAGTCGAATGAATCATAGCATGTGAGCTTCATAGTTTAGAAATCTAATCCTTTAACAATGTTTATCATTTTAAATTAACAATGTGAATTAAAAGAAAAGCCTAAACTGAATCAACAAATTGAACCCGTTAATTTATTGGCTGTTTCAGTTTTACTGAATTCCAACTGCTCATTTGTAAGGTTTTTCATCTTCATTTTTCTGCATTTTTGCCATAAAGAAGATGAACAAATCAATTATAAGACAATGTAGCATCGAAGTTTGTTTGTAATTTTAAATGCTCAAATGTATTGATTTGTGGATGTCAACTTTGCGTTTCTGTTTTTATTACCATATTCTCAATATTTTTAATCTTATCAATGTTATAATACTTTTAAAAAACATCATAGTTTTAAATAATGTAAGCAAAAGTAAATTTAATGACCTCATATTAATATAATTCTGAGAATCCATTTAATGCAGAAAGTAAATAAAATCTCACCCTTTTAGTGAAAATGAAATATTTACCAAAACAACTAAAAAAATTTGTTTTCAAGTTTTCACGATTTTATGTCATCAACTTTCTGAGAAGACTTATTATACTTTAAATTGAAGTAATTATTTATAATGGTACCACGAAGATTGTTCTTCGAATTTAAGTTGTCAAAACAATTCTAAAAATATTTATTTATCGTTAAAATATATTTAACTAATTAAATTTTCTCGTGTGAATAAATAAATTGAGTATGATTGCTAATATTTAAGGAAAGCTTTTAAATGGCGTTTTTCATGTTTATTTATATGTATACAACACAATAATTATTCTACGAAATTTGAAACTGTTTCTTCCGGCTTTATTATCTTTTCTTTTTATGCTTGTTAGAGAAGTTAGGTTTGTATATTTCTCTTAATCAGCATTTATTATTTTTAAGTTAATGTTTTATCTAGTGAAAGTTAAGAATATAATGTGTGCCAACAATAAATGTCTAATTATTAGAAAATATTAACAGTGCAGTTCTTAATAGTATCTTAAATAGTGCACTATGAAATCACCCTTAAAATGCAATAATGTTTAGTCACATATTCATAGGACTAATAAATAAAATATATTACTAGTCCGTACGTATTGTCGCTGGCTCGTTTACATGGCTCTTCATGATTTTTTTTAAATAAGTTTAGTAAAGTAAATTTAAAATGAAAATTGCAATGCAAAGAATGTGTACACTTTTCACAATTATGATGAAAAATGCGCAAACACAGACCGAAACTCGAAACCAAAAATTAGCAAGCTAAAACAACAATTAAATTTACAATAAAAAATGGTTGTAAGGGGGGACCACTGATTATTTGTTTTACTGGGATCCATGTCAAATTTTAGTGGTCCTGCGCTAACCGTTAATTTCTAGCTCAGTACAGGGTGTCGAAAATACAGAGAATTCTTGAAATATTTTGAGTTACCGTTTTACAAAAGGTGTTCCGCGGAACCTATTTATCCATTGTCACAGGGGTTCCAAAAGTATAGGCTTTTATTAGCCAGTAATGATTATAATTATTTTCAATCAATAATCTATACTTTATTTAATATCTCGGTTGTTTCATCGAATTATTTATGTAATGCTACTGAAAAAAATTAGCAAAATTTAAACATATTTTTTTCTTTAAATATATATTGAATAAATTATGGTAAACATATTCATTTATAAGACATTCTATAAATATTTCTTACGAAGCTTTACCATTCAAAATAAAATAACCAAAATCTGGAATTGAAAATTACGCTTCTCTGACAGTTATTATTTTCAACGTAAATAACAGTTCTTTTTGAAAACCATAATTCAGCTTATTTTATTTACTTTCCGGATTTCAAATTCTCATTGTTTAAAATACTTTTCTCCTCACGTTAAATAACTTCAAAATAATTTTTTTATAACCGTCGTTGAACAGCCGACCCAATTTAGGGTTTACGACTAACAATGTTCAAACCCGTAACCTTGTAATTTTGAACACAATCCAGAAGGCAAGGGAGCTCCTGGGTCAAGTATTGGGAGAAATTTGCCTTCTTCTTTATGAAACTATTTCACAATTGCGTTACAAGGAGAGGGAAGCCACGAAAACCTCCCCTGGTTAGCCTGACGACAAGGGGACTCTAACCCGTGATCCGTCTACCACTGAAGACATTTAACGTCGGCACTGTCGGTGCGAGCCTGGTGCAGATTTCTTAAAACAGCTATCGCTGGGATTTGAACCTGGGTCACCTAATTAAGAGGCCAGCACTCTATCCTCTGAGTTACCATGGCTCTAGAACTATTTACTTATTTATTTATTTTTCGGTTAATTTATTCAGAACATCTAATCTACCTTTTTGTTTGTAATGCCAGTTTTGCGCCGTTAAAAAGTTCGATCGTTTAGGGTTCCATAGCGAAACAAATTCGGAACCGCTGAGCTAGAAGTGTATACATATAATTAAAAATTCAAAAATACTAGTTAGAAATTTTTTTAAAAGATGCATTCAATGTTCTCATACTTAGCCCCTGTACTCTTACCCCCTGGGGTAGTGAGGGATGCAAGCAACATCAAAATCTTGAATAGGAACCCCTATTTTTTATTTGCTTAGGATTATCCATAAAAAAGTACTCCAATTCGGCATGCAACATTTTGTTCCCTTTCATACTTTGATTGCAAAGTAAACACGATGTAAAACTGTTTAAAATAGAGATAAATCGATAAATACATCTCAGATCGCAAAAAAAAGAAGAAGAAAAAAAAAAAGAAAAATCTATTGAAACACACCAAATTCTTCTCCCTACTGCAGTGTTTCCCAAAGTGTGGTACTCGTACCCCCAGGGGTACAGTAACAGTTTAGCGGGGGTACGCGTTCTTATGCGAAATATCCTGCAACAAACAAAAATTTCAAAAAATTTTATTTAAAAACAAAGCTAGCCATGAAAATTCACCATTACGTATTTTTCTATTGACTATTTTTTGCAAAGTTAAACCGTTAATAACTAAAATATGTTAATAAAAATAAAAATATTTAAAAAAAATACATTCATTTTTTTATTAGTGGTACACAGCGTTACGAAAAATTTAGAAAGGGTACACTAAAGTCATAAGTTTGGGAAACACTGCCCTACTGAATCCTTGGTTGAGTCATTCCTTGGAGTGGGCCCTGGTTTGTAAAATTGCATAATTTGTTAAATTTCATTTTAACTAAAAATATTATTTATAATTTATTTTAATTTGATAATTTAATTTTAAAAAAAATTATTTTAAGTAAAAGTTGAAAAAATATCTCATTTCAAAATTATTTTATTTCTTTCCTGAACGTTGTTTATTTAGAGACTCTATAAATGTTTCAAAAAGATTGGTAAAAATTATTTTTTAACATCAATTAATAATTGTATCTAAGTAATTTATAATATTAAAATAAATATATAGTCAATTGATTGTTCATAACTATGATCAAATGTTTGCAATACAACTGCGGAAATAAATTTTTATTTTCACAAAATGCCAGTGTATTGTTATTTCGTCTTATAATTTAAAAACAATAGTGAAATTTACGGAAACCTTTTTTTTCCAATTTAGTGTAGTTTATATATTTTTCGGCTAACTATTTAATATTTATAATCAAACTTTAAATAAAACTGCTGTTAAATTAGTTTTTTAACAATCAATAATGTATCTATCTCTTCAACAGATTTTATTACTATAGTAAAATTTACAATGAAACTTTACATATAAAAAATTTTCAACAAAGACTGTAGTATAAAAAAAATCCTGGTCAAATTACGGTAAAAAGTACCGGTACTTAGGGTGCCGGTACTTTTTACCGTAAAATTCATTTTTGCCAGAATATGCTACGGATAAAAAAAATATGATATACAGTAATTTTTACTGTTATAATTTTCGTAAAATGACTGAATAGATCTATCTAATTAAAGAAAGTAAAATTTACGGTTTAATATTTTTCTGTAAAAATGGACTTTACTGTAAAAGGAATTTTACGGATGGTGTACCCAAAGTGCCGGTACTTTTCAGAGTATTTTGATACTGAATTTTTTTTTTTGCAGTGTAGTATATCGATACCTCTTCGTAAGATAAGCACAATTACATTAAAAAAAAATTACGGCAGATATTTTTTTCAATAAATACTAGTGTATCGATATCTGCTTTAGTGATTTACTATCTATAATAAAATTCGTCACTACGGCAAACAACTTTGTTCCCAAACACAAAAGCCTTTGTATAAATTAATTAAACTTACTTATTTCAATTTATTATATTTCTAATTTCATTTACTGAATATTTAAATCATAAATCTTAAAGTACCAGATTTATTATCAGAATAGGATATTATTTGACAATATGGTTCAATAATTATTTCCGGTCATGTTTATTTACTTGATCTGATTGATAGAGTAAATGATGCGGACATTCGAATTAGTGTGTACATAGGTGACGTAGATGATAAAAGGAAATGTCAATGAAACGGGAAATGACGTATCGGAAATAATGGTGGCTGAATAAATTTTGTAGTTCGAGCATTAGTAAATGTCACATGGTCTAGGTCATGATGATGCTGAATTTTTTTTTTTTAAATTTCTTTTTTATTTAATATTTTTAAATTTAAGTCATTTTTATAATTATTCTTATATAAAAGTACATTTATAATTATTTTAATATACAAGTACAGAGAGCAAAAAATGGACCACTCTAGATGATTTTTGATTTAATGATTGAATCTTCATGTTATAGGGCCCAATCAGACGATATTTTAATTTATGAAATTAGACACAAAAACTTACTGTCTTTGAGTATGCATAAATTTTTTTTTCAACGAATTTGGAATGTTTACCTCCAAAATATAGGGGGCAGCCGCGATCCGGATAATATGGTCCCAATAGTTAGATCAGGAGAGTCTTAAATGTCAATTTTACTTTTTGAGTATTTTATCTCATTTCGAGAGCTTTTGACACGAAATAAATATTTTTTCACACAATTTTAAAATCTGTTTATCAAAAACCTTATTAAATAAATTTTTTATTAAATAAATGACTTTTTTTAAAATTAGATTTTAAATTCAGATTTAAATTAGATTTGAAACTATTCGTTCAATTTCGCTCAAATTCTGTATTTTTCCAAGTAAAATTACATTACAATACATTAAAATAATGTAAAAATTTGTTTATCTTTTAATTATTTTAATAAACTAATAAAAAATAATAAATTATTATTAAAAAAAAAATTTTTTTATACGTAAATATCTTGGGTTATAAGAATTTTATAATTTCGTGCAAAAAATTCTTTCGATTCGCTTAAAAGGGTTTTGAAATGTAGGGAAATGTTCAAAAAGTGAAAGTGACATAAAAAGTTCCAAACTTTAGACTGCTTATCTAGTGGAGCCATATTTTTCAAATTGCGGCTCTCCCTTTATTTTGATGGTCAAGAATCCAAATCTGTTGCAGAAAAGTTATGTTCATTCAGAAAAAGAACGTTTTTGGTACTAATTCGTAACTTCAAGAAACTTTTAGAAGGGAAGGGAAATGTGCAAAAAGTGAAAGGCTTTCAAACCATTAAAATTGAGTTTTAGTACATGAAAATCAGACCATTCGTTAAAAAGTTATTCAGAGTCGTTCTATTTTTATTTTGAGATCAGTACATAATGTATGATTGTTCTATGTGTTCCGAAGAATAATAGAAATTAATTTTTTTCGTTTTGCTTTTTTGAAAAATTATGAATTTAGATTTGCGTAAAAGATTATATTAATGATTATAATAATAATTGCATCATTCATATATTAAAAGAAATCTAATCGTTTCTAAAATCGAATCAAATTAAAGACAATTGTAAAAAGTTGGGTAAGTAAAGTTAAGTCTTAAAAAGAATGCGTTCCAAAAATGCAGACGACAACATAAATACAGAACTGTCAGCCAAGCACTCTAAAATATCGATTTCCAAATACGTAAAAAAAGGGACAAAAAAATTAAACAACTACCTTTTTTAGCTCTTTTTTTTCCTTCCCTGCCTTTCACTCATTTAGATTTTTTTCCCTCCTCTTTTCTCTTCACTTCACTTCCCGTCCCCGTTAAAACCGCTTGCCTCAGCAATTGCGGACCAATCAAGGAAGCTACAGCCTCTGCGTATAATGCGTTAAAGACACTACACAACCCGGCAACTGCTAATGCTTTCTAATTATTTCGGACTTCCAACAATAGGTGGCGTAAAAAGAAATGAGAGAGGTTTGGAAAAAAAAAAAAATTAGATTGGAGTTTGGAGATTTAGAGTTGCCATTCAAAGTAAAATAAAATATTTAGAAAAAAAAAATCGAATATATCGATAAAGAAGTAAACAATAAAGCTAATGATTTAAACCGGCCCTGTTACCGCTTTATTCCTAAATTATTAGAATGTGGTAATAAATGCAACAGTATTTGAACTGTGTAGGAAAGAGTTCCGATGATTTTAATGATTCGAAATATTCGTGAGTATTAAAGCATATTATCGCGCAAGTCAATCATTTATTTTTCACTATCTAGTAAAAAAATAAATAATAAAAAGTTATGTACTCCCCCAATAACTATTTGTTAACAAAGGGGTCATGTAGGTTATGATATTGATAGTTAAAACTTTAACAATTAAACCCCCGTTTAATTTATCATTCCTAACAAGCTGGTGCAAATTGTAATTAAGCCGTGTGGAGTTTAAGCCACCACTATTGTCAAGTTCTTCGAAACAGCTCAGTATCTTGATTAGTGTGCCATCCCGACGCAGTCACAATCTAGTTAGTATCATAAGATAATCCCATGATGTTTTAGTTCATATTGAACGGAAACATAGTTCAATGGCAACTCAGTGTGTCAACTACTGTGCCATCGCAGCTCATTCACAATCTTGTTCTTCCATGATATTTTGGTTCATCTTGAACAGAAACATTGTTCAATGACAGATCAGTGTCTTAAGTACTATGCCATCGTGGAAAATTTACTATATAGTAACATAAGATAATACTGCGATATTTTGGTTCATCTTAAACGGAAACATGGTTCAATGACAAATCAATGTCTTAAGTACTGTACCGTCGCGGCAAATTCACTATAACATAAGATAATACCATGATATTTCGATTAATCTTGAACGGAAACAAAGTTCAATGACAGATCAGTGTCTTAAGTACTATGCCATCGCGACAAATTTACTACAAACGATATCTCCATGATATTTGGGTTGGTCTTGAAAGGAAACATCGTTCAATGACAGATCTGTATCTTAAGTACTGTCCTATAGCGGCTAACTCACTACATAGTAACATATGGTAATACCACAGAATTTAGGTTCACCGTGAATGGAAACATCGTTCAATGACAGATCAGTATTTTAAATGCTGTGCCATCGCGGCAAATTCACTATATAGTAACATACCACATAGTATAATACCACAATATTTAGGTTCACCGTGAATGGAAAACATCGTTCAATTACAGATCGGTATCTTAAGTACTGTACTATCGCGGCAAATTCACTATATAGTAACATAAGACAATACCACAATATTTAGGTTCACCGTGAATGGAAACATCGTTCAATGACAGATCTGTATCTTAAGTACTGTACTATCGCTGCAAATTCACTATATAGTAACATAAGATAATACCACAATATTTAGGTTCAAACGTGAATGGAAACATCGTTCAATGACAGATCTGTATCTTAAGTACTGTACTATCGAGGCAAATTCACTATATAGTAACATAAGATAATAAATACCACAATATTTAGGTTCACCGTGAATGGAAACATCGTTCAATGACAGATTTGTATCTTAAGTACTGTACTATCGCGGCAAATTCACTATATAGTAACATATGATAAAAGCACGACATTTTGGTTCATCTTGAACGGAAACATGGTTGAATGCTCTGTATCTTAATAGCTGTATGACAACTCAACATATATCTAGTTTATTAAAGTTGAAACGTGTTTAACCTTTTGCTTACTGCTGGTACAACCTCATGTGACCATGTGTTAACCACATGTGATGGAATAACATGACACACCATTAGCAAAGGAGTAATTGTCTATCTTAAATTATTCCAAACATTTAAATAAATGATAAACAAAATTACAAATATATTTTGAAATATTTAGATGTGGAAAAGTGCAAATTTACCCTCTTTTTTATTTTATTTAAATATGTATATTGTATTTTTTAATGCCTGAAAAATGAAAAATTAAATCCATGTGGAAACGCACAACGTCCGAATAAATTGTAACAATAACAGATTCAATGAAAATACCGAAGAAAAACCCTCTTTTATACATTTTACTTTTGCAAGCATTATTACTCCCGACGTAAGAATAAATAAACTGAATAAAATCTGACAAAGATCCTATTTTGTCCTCGATTCTGGCAACTTGAAAAAACCTCTTACAAAATGATACGCTATAAATAACTTATGCAATGATGAAAAATAAAATTGAAGATGATGTAAAGAAGGGGCGTGAAAATATCTTTATAAAGTGAAAAAACCCGTCAAAGGCTTTCTTTCCCCTATTTTCTTTATTTTCTCCCAACTAGTCTTAATCCGAAATACCTTGCCCTGAGTCAGCTCAAAAATCGTGGTGTAAACAGGATAGTATCGATCTCTTTGAAAACAGTAGGGGGAAAAAATCCTTTAAAAGGGTTTTTTTTTCTTATACAGCGGTTGCATAACACACTCGAGTTGTGAGGGTGGAGGAACCCTTACGTTTCGTTCTTTTTACGAGGATCGTCTGAAGTGGCGGTAATAGGCAATAAATGATTTTTTCCCCCTTCCTCACTTTAGGAGGAAACAAAAAACCACAACAAAATGATCATCGTGCTGCCATCTATTGGTTAGAGCTGAAGTAAATCGGTGGAAGAGACTTTGAAGGAGGAGGGGCTCAAATGAGTTTTTGGTTGCTTTTTTTGTTACCAAGTCGTGCGGTTGTTGGGAAGTTGGCGTTTACAGGGGTGGGGCGAAAAATGGCTGCGCGCGCTACCCAATACAAGAAGCGCTTTGCTCTCGTTTGTTTACGATAGAGCGCCAACTTCAGCGCGTTGTTCGAGTTGACGGCCGGTTCCCGTAACGGTCTTGTTCTCCATGTGCTTCATTTAAATATTTCATGTTTTGATTTATGACGAAAAATAAAAAAATTTTCTTAAGAAAAACCAGTTTTTTTTACCGAAGAAATTAAGCGGCAGAAATTTCGAAGTCTTCACTCTGGTGAGAATGTTTCTTAAAATTAAATTTATGTCTTTTTTTGTGTGTTTAATTTGACATTCAAATTAAATGATTTTCAAAACTTACTCGTATTAATTTTAGGTGCAATGCACTATTATACTATTTAATTATTATTATTTCTATTTTTTTTTTTTTTTTATCACTTTAAACAATTTTTCCCTCTCAAATATATTTTTCTATCCTTTCTACGCGGAATTGAATCTTTCTAAAATTTAATTAGATCAATATATTTTTCATAAATAAAAACTGTAATTTATGTAATAAGATGCTCTTTAGTTTCATACATTTCAATCAAAGATATTAAAAATAATAAACTATCTGAATTTTAAAACTCTTCATAAAATCGAAATTTAATCTTCTCTGATTGATTTAAATTAATCTGATTAAGAAAATTAATTATAAAATAAAATTATTTCAGATAAAAAAGATTTTTAAAATGAAGTTAATATATTCGATATCAAAATTACTCGACTCGAAATATTTCTATTTATAATTTCGATATTTTTTTTTTTATTTTGTAATTTTTTTTTTATTATTATTATTATTATTATTATTTTTTTACATCAATAGCTATGTTTATAACGAACTGAATCATACCTACATTTTCTAATTTGTAATATTTGATTAGTTGCATTCCTTACTATCTATTAATCATAACTGTATGCAATGAAAAATTGGCGAAATTGTCAACAAATATTTCGTGAGTTTGAATAAAAAAAATGTGTTAATATTTAATTATGTATTTGAATATTTCTTCAAATTTTAATTAATTTTTTTTTAATTTTAAGAAATAATATTTATATGAGTAAAAGTTTCCATTATAACAATAATGATTATGCAGTTTTCAGTAAATTATAAGAAAGGAACAATTATATGGTTTTCCAATATTCTTAAGATTTATATCTAGATATAATTAAGGTTTACATCTTCATGTATTCTGGAAAATCTACCAAGTTATTTCATTTTTATTCTAAAATTTTTGAAATTAAAACGTGCTTACACCTAATACGCATAATTTTAAAATAAAACAGTATGTGAAATACATGTTTTTGTTTTTATGTGGAGATATATGTTTAGGTTTGAAATTGCGGCACTAAACAACTACTAAAGCAAAGCATATGAATTCTAAACTTAATATGGATCTTGCAATTTTATGCACAATTTTGCATTTTATGATATCATTTAATTAAATCAAATTGGCAAAGCGATTCACTTATTTGGTTCGAAAAAAATTCATATGAATTATTCAATTTTTGAACAATAAATAATTGTCACTTATTCAACATTATTATCTTTATAATTTTATATTACCTTTATCAGTATTTATTGTCTTTAACTTTATTTGTTACTTTATTGAATAGAATAAATGAGAATGCCTTAACGAAGTGATTTACTTATTAAACAAATTACTAGTAAAGCGAAAAAAAAAACTGTTTAGACACCAAATTTATAGAACAGAAACTATAGTATTTCCTTTTCTGTTTCTTCTGTTCTTTCTTTCATTTCTTTCATTTGTGCTTTATTCACGTTCTTTTTTCTACTTTAGTTTAGGTAGCATAAAATATACCCTATTGGAGATAACAATTATTATTTTCTTTAACATTGAATATCCGACAATTTTTCAATATAATCATTATTTTTTTAACAAAATATTTTTTTGTATTTATTTATTTTTAAAAGACTTACCGCTTCCATTGGTAATTTGGTATCGAGGAATAATTGTCTCTGTTTTAAACTTTTGGGATTAACAATACCACCTACACAATGCTTTGATTTCATTCTCAAAGTTTTAAAATCACAGATATGCTCAAATCAAATTGAAAGATTATTTAATGTTCAGGAAAATGGTACTTTTTCAAGCAATGATCAGTAGTGAGTCAAATTTGAAAATTCACGTATTTGAATATGCATGAATCATTATTTTTTCTAGCGCATTTAATATACCTTGATTTAGCGATCGATCTATTTGAAATATATTCTCGCAAAGGAATAAAGGAATCTTTGATTCAGACAAAAAGGTTTTATACTTTCAAGAAATAAGCTGATAGCTATTATACGTTTTGATACCAATTTATGATTTTGGAGACTTTTTCTGTATGCTTCATTCCTGTTGATTTTAAAACTTCTAACTTTTCTTGTTTATTATTATTATTATTTTGCCTTTAATCAATTAATATTGAAACTTTTCACATATCATGTTATCTTTTTCTGCATTCTATTAAATTAATATTGGAACATTCCACATATCTTGTTTATATTTTCATTATTCTTAACTTCTTTTAGTAGTAAAATATTGCATTTCTAGCTTATATTTTACGGGATTTCATAAATCTATTATAATATCTTCTATACAAAATTAACTTTAAGCCAATTTTATTTCTATTATTAAATGCCTAATAAAATTTATTTATTTAATTCTTAACTAAATTTTGATTTTCTGTCATTTTTATCGTCTCATCTATTATTTCGTTAAATCTGTTATCTTTTCTCTACTATAAAAAATATTTTTTCTAAACCTTATACTTATTAATTATTCGATACATTAAATGTTGTTTAGCATTTATAATATTTTAGCGTGTAATTTTTTTTTATTAAATTCTAATATTTTATTCAATTGACTTCATATTTTGTTGAACATGAGAAAAGCAACTTTGTGGTACAGCTCTTTTGCTATATTATTTTTAAAATGTTTATAATTGCTGTAAAACTTTCACTGAAGTATTTTTAGGTGATATATAAATTAGAGAATTTCCATGAGTTTCTTCGTTGACGTCAGTAAACGATATTTTCAGCAAAGCCTTTTCTACAATTTGCGATTAGAAAATGATATTTTCAACTAAGTCTTTTCTGCAATTTGAAATTATGAATTAAAACTTGTATTAGGTTAATGTTTTTTAAATAATTTTTATACACATGTATAGTCAGAATAGGACTGCTTTCGCCAGCAGTTTATCTGTGCTGCAGCTTTAATGATCTAGTCTCTTCCGTTATAATAATGATTTATTAAACAGTCAATGATAATTAATCTGGCTGTTGAATTTGTTATCTTTTTACTTAGTCATTTATACTAGAATTATTTTTCTGAAAAAATTATATGTTTAGTGTTTATGTCAGTTAATCGTGAACTATTTGGAATTGATTATATTCATATTAGAAAACACCAAACCTACAACAACATCTGACAGCCGAATCGTGTAAACTTGGAAAATTGCTTGTTGGTAAATTGAGAATTCAGATTTTTGACGGATTCTCATTAAATTTCTAAAGACAACAAAATTTTTTTCTTCCTTTTAACTTTTCAATAAGTCTTCGTGTACCACTAAACATTTAATAATTATATGACGAAATCATTTCAATATTTATCTAAAAATAAAAATAAAAATCCCAAATAAATTTTGGGAGAATTTTTCTGTATGCTTCCTTCCTGTTGTTCATACATCTCGTTTTGTTTTTCGCATTCTAATCTGTTAATACTTTATTTTATTTTATAACAGTCGTTGAACAGTCGACCCAATTTTGGGTTTGCGACTACTAATGTTCAACTCCGTAGTCTTGTATTTTTGAACGCAATCCAGAAAACAAACGGACTCCTGGATCAAGTATTGGGAGACAATTTTCTCTGTGACTTTTTGATGGAACTTTTGGACTTGATGGAACTTTTCAGAACTTTTTGATGGAACTAACCCGCATTTGCGTTACATAGAGAGGAAAAACACGAAAACCTCCCAAGGTTAGTCTGTGAGTAAGGGGACTCTAACCCATGATCCGTTTTCCACTGAGGATATTTTGCGTCAGCACTGTGGTCGGTGTGAGCCGAGTGCAGAATTCGTATCAACCATCCTTTGCTGGGATTCGAACCCGGTTTACCTCATTGTAAGGCAGCGCTTTATCCCCTGAGCCACCACTACTGCTCAATCAATTAATATAGGAACTTTTCTCATATCTTTTTCACATTCTAATAAATTGATGTTAGGAATTTTTGACATATTTTGTTTATCTTTTCCACATTACAAACAATATTAATATTAACCAATTAATATTGAAACTTTTCCCATATCTTTTTATCTTTACCTCGCTCAAATTAATTAATATTGTTAGAATGAGGTAATATTTTATACAATAGGTAATATTTATTATCGTTATTATAAACTTCTTTTGGTTTTCAAACATCGCGTTTCTATCATTTATTTTGCGGGGAATTCATAAATCTAAAGTAATATCTTCGTTTCTATTTTTAAATATTTAATGTAATTAATTTATTTTTAAACTGCATTTGATTATCTATCATTTTAATCGCCTCATCTATTTTTTATTAAAACTTAACTGCACCGTATGATTAACTGCCCGTGTACCGTAAGCTTATCATCCACTTCATAAAGAAATTATTGTTATCAAAAAGCATCATTTTATAATTATTTAATCAAATCATTTCACTTTTTTTTTCTAAAAACCAAAAAAATAATTTTTCTTTTAAGAGAACAATAAGATATTTCATTTTATTTAATAAAATTCTCTGTAAGCTAGATGAAAAGTCAAAATGGACATTGTAAGAAAAGCGGAAGGGATGCTCAAACGAGAAAAGAAATGGACAAATTCATTTGTCAGCAGACCCTGGAGGGGATATGGGGGGTTAGGGGTGGAGCTGTGAGGGCTTCATCCCTCTTTGATGAATCAAGAAACGTGTCTTTTCTTGCTAGATGTAAAAAAAATGATGCCTAGTGCTTACAGCTTACATTATATGCCACATGAAGAAAGATCTTCTCTACAAACTGGAGCTGATATTTTTGAGTGCCTATTGTCTTTAACTGTTATTTCACAAAAGGATTTCATTGATTTTGTTCTTTAATTATTATTTCTATTTGATCTCCAAGCATATTTTGCAAATGAAGGATTTTTTTCTCCCTAATGCTAAAGTGTTAGAATCATACAACTTTTACTTTACACAACTGTACTTCATAATATAGTACTGTACTGAACTATATTTTAATACAACTTACGAACGAATTTACAGTTAATTTACTCTAAAAGATTTTTTATTGTGTTGTGGGGAATACTAACATAAATTAAAACTAATATAAGCCATCGAATAACGAAATAAAACTAAATTGCCAAAATAAACTATTTATTAAAAACTTTAAATAAAAACTGAATAAGAACATACTTCCAAAGTAGTTGGGGGAAAAAAAGCTCTGCGCCCTGAAACTCGCTTAAATCCAGAGTAAAACATGCTGTCGCTAAATCGCTAATTCAACTGACTGGTTAGCAGGCAAAAATATTCTAGTTAGCAAGAGTTTCAGAGCGCATGCGTAACAAATCAACAAATAAGGAAAGATTTCTCCTAATAAGTGATTATTAGATTATTTCAACTACGGCTGAACATGGCTGAACATGTGTTTTATTTATACAGTACTGTATATAATACAGTACTGTACAACTGTAGTGTACTGAACTATACTATAATTCTACTTACGACTGAATTTATAGTTAATTTATAATAAAAATATGTTTTTCTATGCTTTATTTGAATGAAAAATAGAATTTTGAAATTAGATTTGAAAAAGTTAGAATTTTTTAACAAACGCTTGTATAATATAAATTTTTTTTTCATTTTTTAATCTTTTTAGAATATAATTATGATATTGTATATTGCTGTGGAGAAAATGTAATCATGATTATAAATTGTAGTAGAGCGAATGCTATCATGATTATAAATTGTTGTAGAGTGAATGTAATCATGACTATAAATTGTTGAGCGAATGTTATCTTGATTATAAATTGTTGCAGAGCAAATGCAATCCTTAGAAAATGTTGTAGAGCGGATGTAATCATGATTATAAACTTTTTTTAGAGCGAATGCAATCGTGATTATTAAGCGTTGCGTAGCGAATTGAATCATAAATTGTTGTTAAAACGAATCTAATCGTGATTATAAATTGTGGTAGAAATTATTTTTCTATTTGATATCACATGAATATTTTGCAAATAAAGTCTGCTTATTCCGTATTAGTTAAACTCCACTTTTATATTACACCATACGCTGCTATTTACTGCAAAACTAACGAACGAATTTATTATTAAAACAAGTTCTATTGTGATATAAAAAACAGAATTCTGTTTTTTATTTCAATAAAAAACAGAATTTTGAGAGTGGTTTAAAAAAAAAAATTCTTTAAAGAACATATGCGCAATAATTATTTTTGTAATTTTTTTCTTCAATTTTTTACTTTTTTTTGGAATATCATCATTAGAAATTCGTTATATGGCGAATGTAACCATGCTTGTCTATTATTGTAGAGATTATTTCTATCTTATCTCCATGAATGTTTTGCAAATGAAGGCTGTTTTTTTTTTTTAATTCTAAAGTGTTAAAAAACTCAACTTACGTCACACATCAAACTACTATTCACTACAATGCAACTTACGAATGGATTAACTGTTTATCGTAATAGAAAATCATCTTAAACTGTTTCGTTTCAATTACCAGTATTATTTTAAAAGTAGATCCAAAAAAAAAAAAAAAAAAAAAAAAAAAACTCTATTGTTTGAATAAGCGCTTGTACGCATGACAAATCTTTTACCGATTGAATGATTGCAAAGTCTAAATAAAGTATTTTAGTCTATAGTTTTTCCCACGGAAAAACCAATTCTTTCTCGTCTGGCCATTCCATAAGAAGGTTGTATTTTGAGAAGAAATTTCTATGCAAACTTGTCCAAATCCTAAGTCATCAATTTTAGTTTTCAACTTTTTTTCTAATACAATATCAGGAACCACATTTTGTAAGGTGTGGAAAAATTAATTGCTAGTGAAGCATATTTCTAGAAACTAGTTTGTTTGCGTTTAAAGCCAGTGTTCCGATCTTTTCCTGGGCATTGTGCATATCTGCGTATTTTATGTATAGTCCAGTTATTATTGTAAAAAAAAAAAAGAAAAGAAAGGATGCTTTTACGGAATTTTTTTTACCTAAAGCATTTTTTGATAGAAAACTTGTTTTTATGTCATTATAAAACATACATGGAAACCTTGCTTCCAATTTGGAGAATGAGGGTGATTTTAGGGAGAATTCTTCGAGACTGGCAAGTGAAGGATTGTTTTCGAATGCTGAATTGAATGACACCAATCCGGAAATAAGCAGATTAATTGTTTAGAATTGTAAGAACCTTATGTACGAAAAGTTCAATTCTGTACTTTTGCACATAAAGTCCTAAACTATAGGGTGGTCTGCAATATGATACTTATTTACGCATCTGAACTTGTATTTGAAAAAGAAGGAGGGTTTCACGAATCAAATCAAATAATACACATGGAGCCGGGATAGCCTGGTTAATAGCGCATTGGACTCATGTTCGTGAGGATGGGAGTTCGAATCCAACCAAAACCGAAAGCCAGATCGTAAATAATTATAAGAACTGCACTTGAAATATACCTGAAAATCTTATTTAATAATCTAATTGAAAATTGGGCTTCGTAACTTATTTACAAATGTACTAATTTAGTTTCAAGTTGAATGTAGTATTTTTAGTGCCTGTGGTATGTCCGCTTTGCAGACATGCACACACAATTTCCTTAATTTATTTTATGTGATACAATTCAAAAATTTTATTTTTTTAAACAAAAAACCTCGTGACCCTTTTGAAATAATAACCCCTTTTAGCAAAAAAAAAAAAAAAAAAAAAAAAAAACCATAAGGAAGCAATATCTTGCCTGTCTGTACAGCAATATAATATTTGTTATATATTTGAGAGTTCGTATTTCGTCACAAATCACGTGACTTCGTTTCAAAATGGTTCTCAAAGTTAACGAAATACTGCTCAAGGATTGCTAATTCGTCAAAAGTGAGAGTTTTATTTCTGAGAGTTCATTAGTTTTTTTTTTTTCAAATTAATGTTAATACTAGTATTTATTAACACTACAAGTTTTTTTGACAGTTAAGAATGCCCGTGGTTAAAATTTAATTTAATATTCGAAGAAAAATTAGTCACAGTCATAAGCAACACTCGAAATTTTTGTGACAGTTTTATCACATGAAAGTTATTTGTTCTTTATTATATAAGTATTCAAAAAATCACCTGTTTTTCAATCAAGTTTAATATTTATTAAAATGCAGGTAATTTCAGAAAAAAATATTTCTTACGCAATTAACGATATCAATCATTCTATTCTTAAAACGTAAACCTTAAAGCTCAAAGCAATGAATGCTATAAAAAATGCCCTTACATCTTTCGAATTTTTTTTCTTCCATCTTAATATGATTCACTAACAATCACTTACAACGATCCCTCTCAACATTGACAACCTTTCAAAGTCGGGGAAACTATTGGATGAAGAAAAAAAAATCATTTAAAAACAGGGGCGTTTATTTCCAACGAAGTTAAACGGAGGAAAAGATTTCCTCCATTGTCGTTGAAAGTAATTACAAACCAAAAAACATTACCCATCAATTTATATATATAGATGATAGTAGTCCTTAATGTCTAGTTATAACGGAAGCTCACTTGTACACCGTTTGCAGGACACAGGAAAACTTCAAAATAAAAAGAAAGAAATCTCATTTTTCTCTTTACGGGTAATCGGAATTGTTCCTAAACTTTATTGACTTTTCTTTTTCTTAAATTATACTTTCGCCAAAACTTTTTTTTTTTTTGTAATGAAGTTTTTGATTTGATTTCTATTTGACCCTGCTTTTGACCTTGCTGTTAAAGTAACTTTTATAAATGAGAGGTTATGTTCATATTTGAATACGTTGTCTCAGTTTGCTGATTCATATTAAGAAAAATCAATGTTTTAATTTGTAGCTACAGAGTAATTGGTTAAGTATTAAGAAGCATGTAGTAAGTTATTGATAACTTAAATATTGTAATGCTCCTCTATTTGACCCTGCTTATGACTTAGGTGCATCAACTTTTTAAATGTCCGATTAATTATATTTGCATATTTTTTTGATTCGATTACTTAAATATGTTACTGTTTTAAATTGAGTCTACAGAGAAATTGGTTAAGTTTTAAGAAGAAGCTTATAGTAGGCTATGATTGCTTAAATAGCATACTGCTCCTCTTATTTGACCCTGCTTATGACTTTGGTGCATTAACTTTTTAAATGTGAGGTTACTTTTACGTGTTTACTTTACCTCAATTAGTTGAGTCTATTACTAGAAAAAGTTACCGCTATAAATTGTAGCTTCCCCCCCCCCCTTCTTTCCTCCAAGCCTTGAGCATGTACCTAGGTTATGAAAAACCCTTAACCATATAGCCCAGCACTTGGCCACTGGTCCAGCTCCACTCCAGCCTATATAACATGATATTAAAAATAAATAAATAAATAAAAAATTTGCTGAAAGTGTGAATATAAATTGTAGCTACAGAGAAATGTTACGTTTTAAGAAGCTTTTAGTGGGTTAAGAAACTTATAGTGGGCTATAATGGCCCAAAGATAATAATGCTCCGCTATTCATCACTGCTTATGATTTTGGTGTAGTATTAACTTTTTGAATATGCGTTTATGTATATTTCAATACTTTACCTCAATTTTTTTATTCGTTTACTAGAAAAAATTTACTGTTTTAAATTGCAGCTGCAGAGAAAATTGTTATGTTTTAGGAAGGTCATAGTGGGTTATGATAGCTTAAATATCGCAATGCTGCTCTGTTCCACCCTTCTAACAAGTCATGAGCATTAACTTTTTTTTAATGTGCTGTTAGGTATAATGCATTTTATTGACTTGTTAACGCTGTTAGTAACTCCATAAAATATATAGCCCCATTCATGGAAAATATACTCTAGTTACTACGATTACTTTAATTCTTACTATTCAATTCTTTCTCGAATTAAGTTTCAATTAAAATCTTACCTACAATTTAAATTGACAACATAAATTCAAAGCCAAAAATTAAATATACACATTAACTATTATAGTTTAACTTACAATTTTGTTAAATACGAATGGGTTATTACATTCTATTTACTATGCTTATTTAAACTCATAAAACTCGATTCTTTCTATATTTAAGACAGTATTTCTAAGTCAAAATAAATATACGCATAGAATGTTTGTTTTAAATTCCAATTAAAGTAAGAACCTCAAATTCTTCTATCGACTATGTTTCTAAAAACTTAAAACAAATTTTTGGTAAAATAAACCATAACATACACTGAAGTTAGCAATTAAATAAAATTTACTATCACATACCAGTTCTTCTGATTAAACGTAAAAATGTTCATAGCAATGAAATGACGAATTCCTTAAAATAAATTCGTTTCTAGGCAGCACGACAACTCTAAATTAGAACTTCAACGAATACAATTAAACTCGAAAGAAAATAATAACAATAGGAATGAGAGGTATTTTTTTTTTATTCCATTAAAATTTCTGTATCACTACTTCCCTATTAACGCAAAACATTCGAAGCGCATATTTTCACAGAATCGTTTGCTTTTCATTGACATTTCCAACAGTCGAAACACACAAGAAGAAAAAAAAAATTCCAAAAGCGTGGGTGAAAAAAAAGCGACTAGACTAGATTAAAAAAAAGTGTGAATTCATTTTAATTGTCCTAACGGCAAAAAATAATAACACATCCCCCTTGATTCCACGGCTTCGAATGCCATTCGAATAGAAAAAAAAAGAAGAAAAAAAACCTTTGTTCTGAAGCTATAAAGACAAACAAACAAGAAATAAAAAATGTGTAACGTTGAAAAAAAAAACTACAAAACAAATAAAGTTAGCGCAAAAAACATTCTAGAATAAAAAAAAATGGTTTAATAAAAATAATAGAGCTGTTCTGAAGAATTGAAATGCTGGGAAGTTTTTAAATACGTTTTGGGACTCAGATGACGTTGCCATGGTAATAGTTTTCCCAAACAACTGTAATATCTATTAAATCTATTAGTTTTTTTCTCCTGTTATGCTGTTTTTATTCGAAATTTTAAAGAAAAAACTTGATTTATGTATGATTTTATTGAAGTTGTTTTTCACCTCTTTTTTACTCTCGAAGTTGTGTAGAATGCTTATTTACTAAAGTTTTTAAAGGTGATCTAAGATGGTTGCTATAGTAACAGAATTTAAGCGCAGTAAAAGTTTTCGAAAAGCGCAGCTGAAACAAGACTAGCGAATTCTTGAAGATGTTTCCTTATTTATTATTCTTCTGATGTTGAATAAAAAATTTTTTTTCTAGATTCTTTAGAATGTGCTGTTCTATTTCGAAATTTTTCTCTATTTTCGTCATTATTATTTAGCTATTTATTGAAAAACTTTTATAACGTTTTTTTTTTTTTAACGTTATTAAGAGAAAAAATGTTTAGTGTTTTATGCATTTTTAAAGTAAACTGAAATTGAAAAATAATATTTTTTACTATCTAATTGGGAAGCATTATTTGTCGTTTTCCTTAGAGAATTATTGAGATAATTTTTGTTAACTTATGACATATTTTTAAACAAGCAACAAAACATTTGTGCAGTTAATAATCTAAGAGTGTTTAACTTTGTGTGTAAATTGCGTAAAAATTGTATATATTTTGTTAAAAAAAATTTTTATTATGGCGAACTAAATGATGTTTTAAAAATCTTGAAATTATTTATTCATTTTCTATACAAGCATAAATGACTTGATGAGTTTAATTTATTTTTATGCTTGCCACACAATTCCTTTAAATAACTAAAACTTTTTATAAATAATAAAAATTTTGAAATAAATTTTTTTACTGTTAAATTATATTGCCTTTTGGGTAAAAGTTGTATTCGTCTTGCGTTATGAAAGATAGAAAATTCTATTTTTAATGTCGCTTAAATGTATGTTACAAATATTGTAATGCATTAAAAAGTAAAATCTATATCTGTAAAAAGCATTTGTATTTAAAATCTTAACAATTTAAAATTATTAATTAATTCTTAAATTTTAATATTCAGAAACTAACTGTTAAACTTCAACTCATTTTTTAAATATTAATATTAAGATTAAATTTTAAAGGACAAAACTTAGAATTTAGTATTAAAACTGGCAAAATATATTGTAAAAAGTTAAGGGTAGAGTTAATAAATAAAAAGAAAGAACATAAATAAATTAATTCATTTGATACTTTTGAAACAACTAAATAGTTTTCACAATAATATTTACTCACAAATATTTTGCTTCAGTTATATTCAAAAATATTCGCTCAGTTTTAAAAGATAAAATTTACAGTTTAGTTTTTAAACTGGCAAAATGTATTGCAGAAAGTTTTGGTAAAAATAATGAATTAAAAAAAAGAACAGAAATAAATTAATTCACTTGATATTTTTGAAATAACACAGCTTTTCACAAAAATATTTACTCTCAAAAATATTTGCTCTCATTTCTTACCTTCAGATGTGTTTGACAATATTCACTCACAATTATTTGCTTGTTCAAAAATATTCACTCATAAATATTTACTTACATTGTACTTAAAAATAACAGCTCACAAAAATTTACTTAGTGGTGTATTCGAAAATTATTAAATGTACAGTTATGTTTTATTTAGATTATTGTCGTGTACTTTAGAGTATTTTTCTTAATATTTTGATGTAAATAATCTATAATTTTGATTAACATAACAGATTTGCTTTTGTTTCAATAAAAACAGTTTAAAAATTGTCAAAATTACTCGGAATAAAAAATCAAATACACAAAAATTTGAAGAAAAAAAACCAAATTTTTCAAATACATATAAAAAAATATATCAAACACTAGAAAGACGAATGTCAAAAAAATCTTGGTTTAAAACATTGTTCATTTAAAAATGTTTCAAAAATGTTCCCTAAGTTTAATAATTAAGAAAGTTACATTTTGTTTTTGTAAATTGAAAATACTATAAAATGTAATCTAAAAAGTGTTTTAATGAATTTCTTCTTGAATCAAAAAATAAATAAACGTTTAGGTAATATTAAATTTGAGATTGATGTTACACTTTTCATTTTTAAAATCAAACAATTCTAATGAAAGTTTTAGAACAGGAACAACGCAAAAGAATCTAAACAGTTCCAAAAATACTAGCGAGAAATATCAAAAATAGAAACGTTCGCGAAGTCATGTGAATTAAAATTGTAATTGATTCAAAGCATCAAAATTTCATTTTTAATTTCTTTTTACTGTTTTGTATACTGACATCTCTGAAGGGAGGGGAGCTAGGTGAATGGGGGGTCGGACAGATGAAACGAAGACTTTACACTCGTAAACAGAAACCCTTCAACAATCCGAACTTGAAGCAATGTCGACAAAGGCTTACAAAGATTTATACAAAAAAAAAAAAAAAAAAAAAAAAAAAAAAAAAACTAAATGAACTAAAAAAAATAATAAAAATGATGATTTTAATCTGTCAGAGACAAAATGTCCAGCTTAATTTCTACGTTCCCCTTGCCTAACTCCCCGTTAATACATTTGTTGAGTGTGCGCCAGTTTCAATTACGAACCCCCATTTTTTTTTTACCTTTTGTTCCTAAAAAAGTTTGTTTAGTATATGCAATTCATTTCTGCCTCCATTTTTTTTTTCTTTTCGAAAACTTTTTTCACTTTAAAAACTCGGTATCTCGTTTTCGTTTTTTTTTATTCAATATGTCTGTCCGTCCATTATTTCTTCATCTCTTTTATCCCCTACCCATGATCCCCTGCATCGGTTTTTACCTTTTAAAAAATGGGGGAAAGAGGTAAAATAATAATAATAAACTTTTAAAAGGGGAGGAAGGTATAGCTACTCCCTTTTTTGTTATTTTCCTTTATTATTTCGTTTTTGAGACGATTTTTCTAAGAGGCGATTTTAATAAACACAATCTTCTGCGGGTCGCAGATATATATTTGAGTTTTCCGGCGGGAGTGGAGGGGGGAGAAATGAAGAAGGAAATGAAACCTAGGTTTTAATTTGGACTCCTACAGCGACTGAGAAAGAATAAATAATAAAAAAAAAAAAGTAGAAAAACAGAAGGGGCAGGAGGGAAAAATCCTTTAAATCATCAGCCTCATCCCAAAGTATAAAAGAGTAAAAATTGATTGCACCAGTTTCTGCTGAAAGATCTTTTTTTTTCTTCTTTTAGATCTGTTATTTTTTACTATATTTTCCTTCTTTTGAATTGAGACGTTTTTGAGATCCAGTTTCTCATTTAGCGGGTTTAGCACTTATTTGTACTACCTCGGAAATTCGAAATCACAAACCCCCACCCCTGCATCCCTAGCCTTACCCCCTTTACATTTAACTGCCACTCTTTTTCTTTAACTGCTTTAATTCGTTTTTTTTATTCCCTGTTGTTGTGGGGGTAGGGCAAAACATATTTGCAGTTCTCCGTACCCTTTGAAAGACGATTTTTTTTAAAGAATTTTTTTTTTCGTTCGTAAAAACAAAACAAAAAAGTCCATATATTTGCTTCTCTGTTGTTAGATTAAAACCAGGAAGTCGCGTTTTTCCCGTTTCTTATTCTAGCCCCTTTATTATTTTTATCCGCCAATTGAAGTTTCTTCAATTTTTTTTTATTGTTTCACCGTAGTCTCATAGACAAACAATCGAATTCTAAAAATAAAATTAACGACGGAAATATATTTATAAAAATTTATTTGGGATTTGAAGATCCTAGGAAATGTGTTTACTTTGCTCCGGTAATATTTTATCCAGTGTTAGAATCTTTCTTTCTTTTTTTTTTTATTTATACTTTTTTCGCCAAAGTTATTATCATTACCTTTTGTATCGTGCTTTCTTAGAAAGAATTTAGAAAAATAAAGAGCCGAAATGAAAACTTATTTTCATTAAGCTTGGCAAATAACGGTTCTCTTGTGAAAGTAAACAATTCGCCAAAATAATTGAGGGAGTTTTGTCGCCAAATTTTCCAAAACAATTTTAGGGAGTAACTGACATGTTTATATTAAGTCAAGAAATAAGGAGTTTTCATTATTTTTCAAAACATGCGATTAATTTGGCAGATAAATGTTGAAACTCTTGATAATTGCTTATTTTTTCAATTAGTTTTTATTTTTATTCTTAGAATGCATGTTTTTTTTTATTATATTTCTGCTAATTAAGAAAAGATTCTTATCTTTTATTATTAAAAACATTAATAAGATTTATATTTATGTTAAATACATTATGTTACGTCAATAATTGAAGAACACATTTCATCTCAAATTAAATAGGGAGTTTCGGTTCGCAGTTGAGAGACCGGCACTGGTTTGAACTTAAGTCTATTTGCACCCAGTAAATGTTTTACAAATAACAAATGTTTAAATATGCAAATAAATACAAGAATATAAATTTTTTCACGTGATTTTAATTTCGTTCAGACATTTTATTTTATATTTTATAACCGGCTTTGAAGATTCGACCCATTCTGAGTTTACGACAATCAATGTTCAACTTAGTAGCCTTGTAATTTTGTATCCAACCAAGAAAACACGGGAACTCCTACATCAAGTCACTTTCCTTCAAGAGGAATTTTTTAATAGAACTATCCTGCATTTGCGTTACACGCAGAGGAAAACCTCGAGAACCTCCACAGCAAGTAAACGGCACAAGGATTCTAATCCGTGATCCGTCTACCACTGAGGATATTTTGCATCAGAACTGTAGTCGGTGCGATAATTTGTATCAGTCAACCACCACTGGGATTCGAACCTGACTCACCTCATTGGGAGGCAAACGCTCTTATCTCCTGAGTCTCATTTAGACGTTGTATTAAATTGAATACTGATATCGTCTTTCTTTAAAAATGTGATTGACATGTATTTTTGTTCTTAAAAAAAAATCGAACTAGGATTCGAGCCCATGACTTATTTACACGAAGTAAATGTTTTTTCATTTAGTAAATCTTTTAAGGCGCTTTCATATTGTACTGAAATATACACTTGAATGGGGTTTAAGATGTTATTTCTACCATCGTATGAAAAAAAACTGTGTCAGCAATTTTCTTGTATACAGTTTCTCAAGAATTTTCTTTCAATTTTAAACCATAATATGGATATTTTAAACCATAATATTATGCGATTTTTGTACTACGGGAATAAAGTGTTAAATTGAACTATGTATGAACAATTGTAAAAATAGTATTAATTTTATGAAATCTAAGATAATTATTTATTTTAAACTTTTTTTTAATATACATTGTACTGATCGATCCAAGTAGACATAATTTTTATCCTATTTGAATATGTTACTATAGAAATTATTTTTGTGTGAAAATTTATTGTGTTGCGTGGTTAATGTCGCTTACGGTACCTAATTTATAATTTCGGTTTTCAGAAAGATGTAATTGAAGGGCTTAAAGCAATAAAGTGATAAGCTCTCATTTGCCAAAGGAGACATTTTTACCACAACCTAGTATTGTTCCCGAACTTTACAAATTTTCGGTATTTCGGAGAAAAAATAGTATGGTCAAATCTAACAGAATATGGTAAAATTTACAGTGTTTCTGGCTCCATGGGAGTACCAAAATTTTCGTGAATTTTTAACGAAGCGGAAAAGTAATAATAAAATATTGTTTTATAATATGTAATAAAATTTTGTAAATATGGTTAAATTTGGTAATTATAAAATTATGATATCTTAGGGCATGACATAAAAGCCATTTATTCGGTTAAATTTACTTTTCAGTTTTATATTTATGCTAAAAGTATGGTAATGATAACTATAATTTTGAAAACCAGAATTTCCGGTAAGCCGTTACCATATTAACGGAAAAATTACCAAATGGTTTGAATACCCTATATGCTTGTTTTATTATAGAATTATATCATTACTATACTACCAGAACTTTTTCACCGTGCACTATATACAAAAACGTTTTATTTCCTGCTTAGAAATGACTCGGATTTTAATCAAAAACGCTCTACTGTGCAGTTTTAAGTTGCGTATAATTATTATATTCTCCCAATTCTTTCATCAATTTCAAAAGCTATTGACGGTGATGACCAAACAATAAAAACAATTCTTTATAATCAAAAATTCGAATCATCCTGTACCCCATTAAGCATTTTGTAAGTACAACTATCCCACTCAACTTAAAATCCCACTTTCTTTAGAGGGATAATCAATTTTTAACGCAAGCTTTCAACCAAAATGAAATTTCACTTATATATCCCTTAGCGAGGCTACAAAGTTTTTTCCGTTTTTTTTTTTCAATCTCCAATCCGCCAATACTATTGCAAGAGACGGGGGCGTAAGCTACTTGAACTCACAAAACGAAAAAAACTCAGAAATCTTTTTAAAGTACCGTTCGTTATTTATTTACGAGATTTCTCTTTTCTTTTATCCAGTTTTACTTTATTTCGATGATCACTTTTTGGACTTAAATCCAGTATTGAACCGATAACAGGAATCACCACAAAATGTTATTATATCGAATAGGGGGATGGGAATCACCTTCGTTGAAGTGAAAAAAAATAATAATAAAAAAAAGGAAACAATTGAAAAGGGAACAAAACTGGAAATGGATTGGGCTATAAATTTATCCCTTTACTTTTCCTGTGTCTTCGTGATGTCTACTTAACAACAGAGAAAGTATTGGAGATAGAAACCCCGAAAAAGGGGTTCGTTTAGATTTTAAGTGTGTTTTGAAGACTTGTTTTATTTTTGAAAATTTGTGAAAAACAATAGTATTATGGACTGCGAAACATTTAGAAAAGGTTTTGTAATAAATAGATTATTGGTGCAGAATACATAACATTTTGTGAAACTGCCTTTTACTATGGTGAAACTTAAGTGAACATCATTTTAAATTCGATTGTATTAATTTGTTTCAATAATTCATTTTAATTTTAATATTTTAATGTTCTGTTTTAATCTTCATATTTTAATATTTATTTATCAAAAAAATTACTTTATCGTTTTAAAATTGTCTTTATTTCATTAAAAATTTTGCATTTTAGAGGTGCCTCTTTCAATATTTTAAATATCACTAAGCGTCCCTTTCGTCATAATTTTTTATTTAAAAAACAATTATAATATTATTAAATCATAAGGTCATGTAGTTATATAATCTTTGATATGATAATATACTGTTCCTGTATTTTAGCTCTTATAATAAATAAATAATTAAAAAATAATAAAAAATAAACATTTATAATTTCCTAAATGTTTAGAAATACGTTAACTATTTAATTTATATTAAATCAATAATAAAAAATGTGCAGTTTTTGTGTTTAATATTGGAATTCAAGATAGTAGACTTGGAATTGAAATGCGTCAATGCTGTGCGTACAAATTTACATAGGTATTTTCTTACTTCTATACAAAAGGTACCAGTTGAAATATATAGGTACAATTTATTTTTATTTAAATTTATTGGTAAAATCTATTTTAAATATCTCGAACAATGTTAGATAACCAAAGCTATATTAGACATTTACAAAATATACAACTACAATATGACTGTTGCATCAGTTACCAGAATTAAAATTATCAGTACTTTCCTTAAGTTATAAATATTCAAAAGCTGTATTAGACATTTACAAATTATATAATGACTTTATGACGAATATTGCATTTGTTACCAGAATAAAAATTCTTTGTTATTTCCTTCAAAGTTAAATATATTTAAAAGCTACATTAGAAATTTGAAAAATTTACAAGAGCATTATGGCGAATATTGCATCTGTTTCCAGAATTAAAATTCTCAGTGCTTTTCTAAAGTTAAAGATATTCAAAATCTGTATTAGACATTTACAAATTATAGTATGACGTTATGACGAGTATTGAATTTGTGTTACCAGAATAACAATTCTTAGTTATTTCCTCTAGTCAAAGACATTCAAAACCTACATTCGACATTTATCAAATATACATAGAAATTATGACGAATATTGCATTTGTTTCAAGAATTAAATTCTCAACTCTTTCTTTAAGTTAAAGATAATAATATTTTTCAAAATTTTTAAATACTTCATCAAATAAAAGCACATTTATCTTAAACTTAATTAACTAAGTGCTTTCCATAAAGGAAAAAAAAACTATGGTCTACTGTTCGAGGACTATTTCGGATTATGATCGAATCAATAAAAAAAAAGTGTTCCAGTTTATGCAACATAATATTGGAATGCAAGGTAAGAGAGTTGGTATTAAAACTAGTCAGTAAATAAATAAAATGTCGTCGCAACCGTAACCGGATCACGTACCAAATGACTATCGAGGCGGCCAGCTATTTTTCAGGTCCTCTAGTTCTATATTGATGTACATCCAGTTTCCATGGTATTTCTAAATTACAAACAACATAACATCGTACAACATCGGCCTTTGGGAAGAAAAAAAAATGTATATTACGCCTTTTCTTTTTTATCATCTAATATATGTTACACATATTTGAAACCCTCAATTTGTTTGAAACAAGAACAACGCATCTTCTGATTTATTGCAGTCTGAACTTCGACATTTTGGACGCGGCCCGGTTTTATTTTGAGCTTGAAAAACTTTTTTTTTTCCTTCGACTATTTAACTACTGAGTGATATTTGAAAATTAATATGACTGCTATTTTTCTTAAATCAACTAGTTTTAGTTATAGTAATAGTTACTGTTATATTTTTCGGAGAATGGACTGAAGAGGAAATCTTTAAAATTTTTAGAACAGGACGTATTTTGTAAGCTGAAATCAGATCTGTGCGAATATTTTATGAATTTTTAAACATGTCCATGCTGATCATTGTTTATACCCATTCTTTTGAACATAAAAAGATTCATGCTCAAAAAACGAACGTGTAACTCACGAGTCAAAATATACATTACCTATTAAAACGCATCTTTACAAACATCACCATCATGACCTGTAAAAGTTGTCCTCCTTCATTTGATTTCGTTAATTTTTTTCGATTCACGATAATCATGGTGAATGAATTACATTTTCCAACTCATAACATAAGCAATTATAGAATCACATATTCAGAAACTTTGTAATTTTGTCAAGAAATGAAAATTCTTGTTTCATGACAGATTTCAACTCTTATTTCATGACTAGAAATATTCCAAGTTTAAATTTAGTTGAAACTGTAGAGAAATCTCGGAAATTGAGTTGCCGTAACCATTTTTTACAGTGGGTTAGTTTATGAACAAGAAACTTGGAGGTCACCTTCAATCGTTTTTACCGAAACGGATCAATTTATTTGTGTAACCGGTAGACTTTATGAACGCTTGAATTTGAACTGTCTCTGACTGCACCCAATCCAAGCTCACATCGAAAATATTCAGTGAAATAATTTCAGTCTTGGTAAAAATGACCTTTATTAGTTTTTCTCCTTCATTTGATTTCGTTAATTTTTCTCAATTCACGATAACCATGGTGAATGAATTACATTTTCCAAATCATAACCTAAGCTATTTTAGAAACTCATATAGTTTGTTAGAAACTTTGTATTTTTGTCAAGAAATGAAAACTCTCGTTTCATGGAATAGATTTCAAGTGTAAATTTAGTTGAAACTATAGACTTTATAAACGCTTGAATTTAAACAGTTTCTGGCTGCACCCAATCCAAAAACACACCAAAATTATTCAGTGAAATAATTTCAATCTTGGTCTATATTAGTTTTTCCCCTTCATTTGATTTCGTTAATTTTTCTCAATTCACGATAACCATGTTCACCATGGTTATTGTGAATTACATTTTCCAAATCATAACCTAAGCTATTTTAGAATCTCATATAGTTTGTTAGAAACTTTGTATTTTTGTCAAGAAATGAAAACTCTTGTTTCATGGAACAGATTTCAAGTTTAAGTTTTAAGTTGAAACTATAGACTTTATAAATGCTTGAATTTGAACTGTTTCTAGCTGTACCTAATCCAAAGACACACGGAAAATATCCAGTGAAATAATTTATGTATATTTTCTTATAATTTCGCGTAGTGATTTTTATTAGTCTTCTTTTTTATATTAAGATTAAAAGAAAAAGACTAAAAATTATGCTTATTAAAATGCTTACTAAAAACACTTGTTTAAAAATTAAACTTATAGTTTTTCTGTATTCTCCTTGATAATACTTTTCTTAAACTATTATCTATATGTCACACCAAGAAAGGTTTTTACATAAATCAAAAGTGTGAGTTTTTAGTTTGTTTTTACTGCTCACTAAAAATACTAATTTTCTGTGTGTTGCATTGAGAGAAAGTTTTATATTCTCTGAAACTTTAACGTATAGTTAACTTATAGTTGTAGACTATGTTACTCACTAAAAATACTTCAATTTCTGTGTGTTGCATTAAGAAAAAGTTTTATATTCTCTGAAACTTTAACTTATAGTTAACTTATAGTTGTAGTCTATGTTGCTTTCTAAAAATTCTTGTTTAACACCATTATCTTTCAGTTATTTACAGAGTGTATGTTTGTCTTTCTAGGTGAGAATACCATTGCCACCCGTTGAAAGTCACTAAATATAATCATAGACGATTTAATATCCATCACACCTATACATTCATTTCTTCATCAAACCTGCTCTTCCCATAAGTTCATTTTACTTGTCAATATTCTTCTCGAGTAGTTTCCTCACCAATCATCAAAATCTTCGACTCACCGAAACCACCCATTTCCCCGTCTTTACAGGTCTGTTCATTTATTGTTTTACATTTTTCAATTTTTTTAGATGTTTTTAATGATGAGTTCAGTATTTTAAGGTTAATTTGACGAACGGTAGAGTTATGATGAACGGTAGAGTTATGACGAACGGTAAAGTTACAGTTTTGTTTTTCAAACTGAACTAAAATTGCGGAAATAAATTTAGAATTATTGTATGGAAAATGTATTTAAAATTAATTCTTTATTAAATGATGTGTAATATGATAATATTGTGTAGAAGTTTTGACTCACCCTCAGAAATATAACTCTCACGTTTGACGATTCAGTATTTTTTGAGTTGTATTTCGTTAGTTTTGAGAATCGAAATCACGTGATTTGTGATGACACGAGAACTTTAAAATAAATGAAGAAAATGTTTTCTTAACTCGAAACCTCATCATAGTACATTGTGGGAGATTGTTAATTAGAATGACGAAACTGGAATAAAGACAAGACATTGTTAATTAGAATGACGAAACTGGAATAAAGACAAGACATTCTTAATTAGAATGACGAAACTGGAATAAAGACAAGACATTGTTAATTAGAATGACGAAACTGGAATACAGACTAGACAATAAAAAATATAGTGTGAAATTAAGCTTACCAGCTGTATAGTGGTCAAGGAGTTGGCTCCATATCCGGGTTTCGAATTCTGTATGGTGCTTCAAGTTCAATACATTAAGCACTGCAAGAGTTTTTTTTGTGGGAAAAAAAAGAATAACGAAATATTTTATAATTTTGACACAATTCGTTTCTTCGAAGAAGTGATGATAGTTATTTCGTCACTTTGGCGTAATGTTTACTTGGAGCATATACTAGGAAACGGTTTTATTTTTACCCGCGGGATATTTTCTAAGAATAAAAAAAATAAATAAACGAAGCTGCAAAATATACAAATATAAATTTCACCTTTGAAGATTACACCAAAATGACAACCAATATGCAATATTACGTGACTTTACTATAAAAATCTTTTCTCTATATCAGTTAGTTTTAATAATTGATGAGAGTACTTTTACGCTATAAGTCAGATAATGATTCTAAAATACGATAAACTTTATTGTTTATTTACTGATTTCTATGTCTATTTCAAATATATTTCCATTATGAAATGCACTACATGTGGAATTTGTTTCTTTCCAACCGGTTTTAGATAAAATATTTTGTTGACTTATTTACGATAAAAACAAAAACTTAAAGCAAACACTTTTACAGTTAAAAAAAAAAAAAACATTTATGGTTCAGTTTACTGCTATATTACGTGACTTTACTATAAAAATATTTTCTCATTATCAGTTGGTTTTAATTATTGTTAAAAGTACTTTCCCTGTACAAGCCCGGTAATGAATAAAAAATATGACAGATATTTCAGCTTATTTACTCATTCCTATATCCATTTTAAATATATTTATTTTTTGAATTGCACAAACAAGTTTAATTCTCTGTTTTTCCTACTGGTTCGACATCAATTATTAGACCTTTTTATTTACGATGAAACAGATACAAAAAGAGAAATTAACACACTTACCGTTAAAAAAAAACATTTATTATTTATTACGTGACTTTATTACTAAAATCTTCTCTCGGTATCAGTTTTAATTATTGCTAAAAGTACTTTTACTCTATAAATCAGATAGTGATACTAAATTACGATGTACTACTCAGTTTATTTACTCATTTCTATATCTATTTCAAATATGTTTCTATTATGAAATACTAGTGGAGTTTTACTTAAAACCAAATCAGCACATTTCGAATGAAAAGTGACATATAATTGCAGCTCAGATAAGAGTTCTCAAAGAGCAAATCATCGCCAATAAATTTCCAACTAACGTTTCACAAAACCGATAATATTGCAACTTCTCTTGAAAAAGCCGAGAGCACAATTATCAACTCTTACATGCATTATCAAAACCGGTGTGGGGAAAAAAATGAAATGAAAGGAAAGAAAGGGGGGTGCCTGGATATTCTAGAAGATATCGTCGGTGGTGTTACTTCAAGAAGCACGTATATCTGACTGATTGCTCTAGAAATAAAGAACTTGAGAAAACCAAGAAGCACTAAAAGATAAATCTTTAATATTGGCGGCATTAACTCATTGAAAGACCGTGTTTATCTCTTTTAGTTACTTCTCTTAAATACAGCTATACTTCGGATAAAGGAAATAGAAGGGCTATATCGAAGGAACTAATGGTCTTCCCTTTTATTGCTTAGCGGGGAAGAACAATTTACGGGCTCATCATAACTTGGCGCGAATGAGATATGAAAAATAAGATTTTTTTCCCTTTTATGTGAGGGATGGGGATTATTTCCCCCCATTTTTTTAAAAAAACAAAAGTACCATTCCCTCATTTAGTTTTAAAACAATAGGGGTAGGAGGGTAGTTTGGTAATAGAAGTTTCTAAAAAGCACACAAATATATATATAGCTTCAGTTAACGATGGAGCTCAAATTCCATCGCTCAAAAAGAAATCGACAAAAATCTATCGAAGGTACTTGAAAAGAGGTAAAAACTCAATCTTTGGCGATTAAAAAATAAAGCCAGGATGAGGAAAAGGAAACGATGCCCTAAAAAAATTGGAAATTATTCCTCGCTTTAACTAAGTAAAGTTGCTTAGAACGGCACTAATGCAGTAATTTTTGAAGACTTTTTTTTGCACTTTATGCTATACATATAGGCTTAGTACCTATGACACTTATTACTCTCCAGTTTTTCCGGAAAATTTTTCCGGAGATGGGGAAATAAATGCTGGAATGAAGATGGAGAGTAAATTAGGAAAGATGATTTAATAAATTGCTTGATGATCGAGGAGCTTATTTTATAATAACTTCGCTATTTATATGGAATTAGACTTCAGGGGAAAATAATAATAGTTAGGGCAAGTTCTTTCTTTTCGTCAAAAGAATAATGGAACTATATTTT
The DNA here is from genome assembly GCA_949128135.1 of Parasteatoda lunata. Taxonomy (NCBI): domain Eukaryota; kingdom Metazoa; phylum Arthropoda; class Arachnida; order Araneae; family Theridiidae; genus Parasteatoda; species Parasteatoda lunata. Next base: position 33,028,587 of record OX421979.1, read on the forward strand.
ATTCTATATATAGCCCTTTTTATTATATATTTTGTCAGTTTTCGTCGAAGATATTACCTTCGTTATTTTTTAAGATAATCGTTTTTTTCATTCCTTTTCCAAATGTCATAACATTGAAGGAATTAGCCCTTTTTTCATTCTTCATTCCTTTATACATTCTTCGCGTTTTTTCCCACATTTTCCATATAACGCCATCAATTCATGTGTTAAAATGAATGAGTTGATGTGAATTTCTGAAAAGTATGATGAATATAAGAATATATATTTATTATGGTGAATAAAAAGTATTCTTAACAGTTTCATTATTTCCAAAAATAGAAGGTGTTGAAAAAAAATTTCAAATTTACATATATTTTTGGTGTTTACGAAAATAGTTGTGGGTAGTTTCATTTGTTATGGTTAATAAATATAATTTAGTTCACAAAAATATAAGGAATAGAAAAGCTTGTAAGCTGATTCTTTTTTTCAACTAATAAAAATTTTGAAAGGTTGGGTAGAAGCAGGTATATTTTTTCTGTGTACGAAAACAATAATTTATTTTGCCTTAGTTAATAAATAAAATCTGAAATACAAATAAATAATAATACGTCAATCATACTTTTATTTTTTTAACTGCTTAATAAAAACTTGTTAGCGGTGCCATTATTTTCAACAAATAATAAGTAAAAACTTGAGAAATAGGCGAACAGTTTTTACTGCTTAAACTAACAGTAGTGCGTAATTTATCTCGTTTTATTTATTAAATTAAATTTCGCTGACAAAAGTAAAAAGCTAAGGTTGATCATATTCATGTATTTACGGAGTAGAAAAAGGTAGTTAAATGTTTCTTTTTTCTTCTTCAACAAATGAGAATCAAACGCATTAATTTCAATAAAAGAGTAAACGGGTAAATATACGTATATTTTTTTTATAGTTAAGACAAACAATTATTTAATCATATTATTTAATCATATTTTATGTATAAAATTTAAATATGCTGATACTTTTACGGTGTAGAAAAGTGTTTTACCGTTTCGATAAACTTTTGGAGACTAAATTATGTAATTTAATGTACTACATGTAATTTGGTAAACAAATTTTTGATCGCACTTTTCTACACGGAGAAAAAAATATTTTAAAAAAATAAATAAATAAAACATAATTCTAATAATAACAACCAAAATATGCGGCATTTAAATCATTCATTTGATAATTTTCTCTTTCATATAGTAACGGTTTGCAGGAAATTCTGGTTTACAAAATTATAACTCTTATTACCACAGTTTTAAATTAAAAAAAAAACAAATACTAAGTTGAAAAGTAAATTTAACCGAATAAATGGCTTTTATGTCATACTCTAAGATATCATGATAAAATTTCCTAATTTAACCACATTTACAAATTTTATAACATATTATAAAACCGTATTTTATTGTTAACTTTATCAAAATCAATACCAAAGCACTTCAGTACCAGAGCCAGAAACGGTAAATTTTAGCATGCTCTCGTAGTTTTTCGTACTCTTTTCCCAGTGTGTTGATATTTTGTGGAGATGCCAGAAATTCGTAAAGTAACTATTTGAAAACAATACTAATAAGGCGTTTGATGCAAAAAATTTATTCTTGGCAAAATTGTGCATATCACTTTACTGCCACCATCTCTTCAATGATATGTTTCTGAAAATGTTAAACTTAAACATTAATGTATTTCCGAGTATTTAACTTTAACATTAATTGCATTTTCTAAACATGACGCTAAGACATATTCTACATCTCCGACAATATCAGTATTTATTTTAAGCCTTTTGTCATTATTTCCAGTTGTTCACCAGCCCTAACACAACAAGTGAAAACACGGCCCCGTCTTTTCCTACCAATTACTTGCATCTCCAATAGGTCACGCCGCAGCCACTATCAATTACGAGACCACACACCAAAAAACACTAACTCTATTCTATACCTGCATGAGCGAAAAAAAAAAAAAAAACATACTGAGGCGAATCACACGAAATACACAGAGCTCGAATTTGTCGCGTGATTGTCGTGCCTGGTTGACACTTTGGGGTCCAGCAGGGTCTGGTCCCCACCCAGGTAATTACAGACTAGAAGTCTGTTGTTTCGACTCCCCCTCACCCAACCCAATACTTGTACTTGATCTTTTTTTGGGCCCTGTTCACCGCCGCAGCCCCTCCCTCCTGTACGTGTAACTTTCCGGTAAGTCCACGCAAACAAATTTTTAGAAAAGGACAGCACATAGCCTTTACTATTGAAGTGTTTAAATAAGGGAACGTATAGATGTTAAATTACTGCATTAAGTCGAAAAAAACCTTGCACTTTTTTAACGCGAACGCTGTAAGTTAAAACAATGATATTGAATACAGGATGCGTAGAGTTTTTAAAAAGTGCTTAACGGTGCGTATTTTCTATTTTTGTTTTTTAAAAGCACTTAAATATGTTTTCAAAAAGTGCTTAATTTTCCTTTTTTCAAAATGAGATTTTTCCTTTACCACGTTGGTTTTCGCTACGAATTATGCAGAAACACACAATTCCCATTGTTCTATTCAACGTTTTCACAATTAATTCAACCCCAATCTATTTCGGCGTATTGTCAGTCCTGAGCGCGTGAAAACGCCATTCGTTTTACATGATTCAAAATTTCATGATTTTTTACAATTGTCAAAAACAATGGCAATTTTTTTTTTTGACATGACAGTTAAAACCAGATAAAACCAATTGTCAAAAATTTTCCATCCCTGCCTAATTATGATATTTTTTAGAGTGCTTAAAAGTATTTTTTAGTGCTTGAAAATAGCTTAAAAGGTGCTTATTTTTGTTGAATAATTTGGCTACTCACCCTGATTTAATTATTGTATTTATTTTGATTTTGTTTAGATTTGATTCATTTTAACAGCGTTTTTCTCTGAAGCGATATTTTGAGTGTCAAAGAATTGCCAAATTTCTATAACTTTGCACTAAGAAAAATATGGTAAAATTCACCGTGTTTCTGGCTCTATGGGAACACCAAAAAGTTCAATAATTTTAACTGAAGCATTTTGGTAATGATAAGGTTGGTAATTATTTTGGCTCCATTAACAATAAAATATTATTTTATAATGTGTGATAACATTTGGTAAATGTAGCAAAATTTTGTATTTTTTCGTGATACTTTAGAGTATGGCATAAAAACCATTTACTCAGTTAAATTTATTTTTCAGTTATGTTATTTTTACTTAATGTGTGATAATAAGAACTATAATTTTAAAAACCCGACTTTTCGACAAACCGTTAATATGAAAGGAAAATTTCCATATGAATGGTTTAAATACCGTATAACTTAGGTTTTATTGACCAGAACTACGATTTTTTTTCCCGGGAATGTTTTTACCAGACAGTACGGTAACACGACCAGAATTTCTTTCAGCATGTAGCCACCATATAGTAGATCGTTCTACTTTAAATGAACCAGCACTAATCAAATTCTCAATTTCTTAATGTATATTTAATATTAAAAAAATTCCTTTTAATGAAAAAGTGCCAAAAAATATTGTCAGTGCAGCGTTGAGAAATATTTTGTCATGAAATGTTTGTTTTTAAAACATCTGAATTCTACACATTTTTTTTTTTATTTATTACAAAAAGAGAAGAAAAAAAGTATCTTGATTCTTTTCTCAAGATGAAAACTGATTTAGCTTTTCAGTTTGTTAACGAACGGCATCGTTATAAGAGTTTGGAGCGGATTCTGAAAATTCCGTGTCAGGGAACTGACCATATGCACTTTTACATACATTACTTAGTGTAAAGTAGCTACCACTATTTTGTTATCCCTTAATAGAAAAATTTCCAAACGAATGGTTTAAATTTTGGTTTTATTAACCAAAATAGTAAGATAATTTTTGCTCCTTGTGATCTACTTATCTCAGTGCATAGTATTATTTATTGTAAAATGTAATGTAGTAAAATAAAGGTGAGAAACTAGAAAAACCGCAGTAGCCTAAAGAGAAAAATATCAAAAACAGATCAAGAAAAACCACAGCGAATCAGAGTGAATTTTGATTGTTTTTGATCAGATAAACTCTGTTTTATCCTTATTTGCCCCTCCCGGGCACTGTTATTTTTCTTGTCATGTTTTTCTTTTTTTTCCCTCTCTCAACTGTACTTTGGTTTGTCTAGTTTCGTTTCTCACTTTTATTTTCCCATTAATCGTTGACAAATTTGCGTTTTATGTTTCATATTACATTTGCTTTCTCTCATTCACGTCTGGAAAGTCTTGAAAATGGGTGTCTGGTTTTGAGCGCTTGAAACATTTCGATAAGTGACTTTTGTTTCCATTACGCCTATAGCTCTTTCTTGGGTTTAGTATACCCAATCCCATACCACGCTGAATATACAATTCACTTGTAAACATATACCTATGTGGCATATAGATTATAAAATAATTCCGAATTTTAATTGACATTTTTTTTCTCCACTTTTTAATTCAAATGGAGTTTCGTTAATATAGTTCCTCTCAAGGAGCGGAGCGTATGTGCCCCGTTTTTTATTTGAAATTCCTCCGCGTCTTCTGAGTTGGGTTCACAATAAAAAGAATACGGGAAAAGAGCATTTGGTAGAATGTAAGTGAGATTGTTTTGATTCATATTTTATTGATAAATTGCAATTTTTTATCGTTCCCGTGAATATTTTCGCCGTAATAACACTCACAATTCCTTCTTTTTGAGGACGCAGGTGGAGGAGGGGGGAGGGTGAAATTCCATCATATGACATCAACACCAACAAACACGCAAACCATGCTTTTCCCACACCACCTTTTATAATCCTTACAGTGGGAACTGCAAAACAAAATATTAAAAAAAAATATATGTAAGAAAAAAAAAATCCAAAATGTTTCGTTTTGTTTTTGTTCTTGCAGCATTCGAAGTTTATTGAGAACTTTCTTATACATTTTCATCTGGTGTTGCTGTATACAAATGTCTGTAAATCACAGTTGCCGGGTGTGTCCATCTGCGTGTTGTGTTTGTCGTCGTCGCACGCATGTTATTTTTGTTGGGCAGTGATTATGAGGGGGAAGGAAAAAAGAATGCAAGACGCGACATTGATGACTCGGTTACAGTTATGTTAAAGGGTTCTATCGTGACATTTTTTAAATTAGGTTGCAGTGCATTTTTATTAAATACTAATATTTTTTTTTAAATTATTCTTTTCTATTATATATGTACAATACAAAAATTATACTGTTTTGAAATTTCGATGTAAGTTATTAGATGAATTACTTTGATTTATTTATATATAACGTGTATTATAACACTACAAAATTGATACCCAAATATTACGAAAGTTTCTTCGTCTTTGACGAAATAACTATCACTTCGTAGAGGAAACGAATTTTGTCAAAATGAAAGAAATATTTCGTAATTCTATTTTTTTATAAGAAAAAAAGATAAAAAAAAAAAGCTGAGCGTAATGTTTCTAACTTTTCTAATTAACACTTAAACATCACCATATAGGTGGCACAACACAACAAGAACCGATAGATCAGAGAGATAATTTACTGCTATGCCCGAAGCAGTATTCAAAACTCGGTCAATTCCTTGACCACCATACAGTCCGGTCAGCTTAATTCGACATTTTATTTTTGATTGTCTAGTGTTTATTCCAGTTTCGTCATTCTAGTTAACAGTCTCCCACAATACACAATGATGAGGTATCGAGTTGAGGAAACATTTTTGTTATGTATTTGACAGTTCACGTTGGGTTACAAATCACGTGATTTCGTGACAAAATGATTCTCAAAATTTGCGAAATAATATTCAAGGATTGCTGAATCGTCAAAAGAGAGTTTTATTTCTGATAGTGCAGAAGCATTTTGTTTTAAAACTAGCTTAATGCAATATTTTTTAAACTGAAGTCGATTTACTGTATGTTTCTTAACTTACGTTAATATGAGGTCTAGACAATGACAAGCATACCTTAAGTGCAAGCCATAGAATAACGGCTGTTGAGTTACTTAATATTATTTAATATTTCCCGTTTTTAAGAAAACTGCCCACTTCTTTTATATGCATTTCATACAAGGAATATTGCAATAGCAACACTTTTAATTAATACTTCAACCTTTTTTAATTTTTTAACTTTATTTGAAAGTTTTATGCCTAATCCTTATCCTCCTTGAACAATTTTGGGTTTTGAATTCTTGAATCTAAGTTAATTTTGAATCTAAACGTATGATTTCGAATCCTGAAATCCAAGCTGATTTTAAATCTAAACATTTAAAAATTATCGTCTTTAATATACTATTTTAAATCAGATCTCTAATTTGATATTTAATTTTTTTTCGTATCTAATCAAAAAGAGTTTCTTTTCTTCCCAAATACATAGGAAGTTCGACACATAATAGTCAAAATATAATTTTTTAAAAAAGAAAATATATTTAGAGATTTTTATCAATTTCGCAGATAGTAATTTATAACTAAAATTGGACATAATAGAACAATGTATTTCACCTTTAACTTAACGAAAAGTTATAATTAAATGAATTTTAGATTTAAAGCTACTGTTATTCTGAACATGTCTTTTATTTTTATTGACAAAAAAACTACGAAACATTTATTTAATATGTTTCTCATAAAATTATTGAAAGTTTATTTTTGAGTAATAATTGTAACTTATTTATATTCATGGTATTTGAGTAAGTGTTATTACGTTTTTCAATTGATATATAATTTTCATTTGCTTTGTTTTAATTTATGAGAAATTTAGTTATTATTTTAGTACCGATACAAGTAAATACAAACTACCAGTTTGTCGAATATAATACTATGATTAATCTTTCATTTTTACTCGACTTTAGAAGTATTTCTTATTTTTTTCTTCATTGCTAATGACTTTTAGAAATATACATATTAGTTTAATGAAAATTTGAATTGATCATAGCAAAATATTAAAATGTTTATCTTCTCTATATAATTTTAAAATTTTGCTTAAGGGTAAGTTCGTTTCGTTTGTTACATTTTGCTAATTTAAAATGACTCTTAAGTACTTTTTGCACTTGATTTTACATTAATTTTAATTACTCTTGATTCAGAAAACTGTGTTTGAACTATTTCATTTATTGAGTAATGTTGATAGAGATTTGTACATCTTAATCAGCCCATCTGACCACAGTTTCTTGTTTTGCAATCATATAAATCGCATATTTAATCATTACTATAAAAACGTTTAAACATTGTTGCAAAAATAGTGAAACTTTATATTTACTTATGATTGTGTGTAATTGATGGCGAATATTTGCCAGTTCAATTTCGTTATTCGAAAAATGTAATTCAAGCTAAATAAATATGGATTTAAAGGAATTATATTTAATTAAGTATAATTTTTTATAACCTTCTCTTTAAATATTTCGCAAAATAGTCCTGTCGTCAATATCACTAAAATAGATTTAAACTGAAAGCAAACAGTTCGGTTTAAAGCGAACTTATTACTTATGCGCCGTAAATATATATTTCGGTAATTTTTACCTTTCCTTATTTTTGTAACTTTATCCGCAACTACCATTTATCTATTTATGAATCATAGAGATTAAACAATTACGCCAAAATTTAAAATGCATCATATACCATATCCAATCTCTCCCTCCCTTAGAGTGTGTAATTAAAATCCCTTCTTTTAAAGGGGGAGGGGGTATCCTGATATTTCTGAAAAACATTCGATTTGCTTTCCCCTAAGCCACTGGCTAATACTATACACAAACCCCTTAACTTCACCGCGCGTAAAATTAATTAAGTATAAAAGTATGGATTAATCAACAATATTTAATTACCGAGTTTTATCCATAATGCCTATTATTTAATTTGTTAATTAGTTCCAAGTTTGCATTTACTAATGAAGGCAACACTAGCATACTCCGCCGCCTCTGTTTATCGATTAACTTCTCCGGGTCGGTTTGGAAAATCTCTGTTGATATTGTCGTGCAGGGTATTAAAATTAAACATTAAACTTAATGAAATATCAAACAGGGTTTTCTCTTAAGGTTAAAACCTAGGTCATGTAGTATTAATAACAATTTTCGCTTTTGCTCGCCGCTTCTATGTACCTAGGGGTTGCATTGGCGGTATTTTTAAAAGAGGTTGAAAATTTTCTCTTTTTCTAAAAACTATTAAAGCAATAAAGTATATTTTGATTTTTATTGATATGAGCCCCTATTTCCGAATTCCAATAAAATCTCGGTGTAAAAGTTGTTAGGGAAAATTTTAATCGCCGCAATTTGTAGGAAATGCGCCTCGTGGGTTATTTTTAATAAGGTCATAGCCGTGTCTGTTTTAATTGTGTCGCCGCCTCCTTGGCTGTTAGCAAATTTTTGAGGGTCGTTTATTGGCGATATTTTCAGTGCCATATTTGCTGTAAAATATCCAATACAAACTTCTCTGTCGTAGAAATAACATAGAAAGTGCTAGGTTTATTAGTATCTAAATAGATATTGCCTTTTTCTGCATCTGGAACTGATAATTTACCTCGTTTTCAAACGAATAATGGTATTTTAAAGTCATTGCGAGTTATTTTTATTATTTTGTTCGTTTTCTTAGAATCAATTTTATTACCTAGGTAGAATTAAAAAATTGGAGTTTAGAGTAATTACACTTTTTTATAATTAAATTGAATTTTAATTTTCAAAAAAAACTTTTTATTAAATTTATGTTCATATTTTAAAAAAAATGTTTCATAAGAAAAAACAATAATAAATTACTTTCAGATAATAACTATTCAATTAACGTATGAATTTTAAAACAACTTATATATATAAGAGGCTAACGTGATCTTATAAAAAAAAAAAAAACTTGAATTTGTTTCTACCCGCTGGCAACAGGAAAACCTCAATGCCATTGAAAAATAGCAAGTAACTTATAAATTGTCAGAAGTGTGTTTCTCCGCGATGGAAAGATTAAATTTCAAAACAAAGTGCACGAGGTTTAAAAAAAGCTTTCAAACTAAATTATGTGTAAGAAACTAAATTATAGTTCTACCTCTCATTAAAACAACAACTAATCCAAATACAAATTATTGAAATATGCGTAATGAAGGGAATATATGACCGTGCTACATTTATTACCACTTACATTATTTTGAAATTTTTTTTATAAAGTTTAAAAAATTAGAATTTTTTTTTTTAATATTTATAAAAAAAGCTTTCAAACTAAATTGTGTGTAAGAAACTAAATTATAGTTCTACCTCTCATTAAAACAACAACTAATCCAAATACAAATTATTGAAATATGCGTAATGAAGGGAATATATGACCGTGCTACATTTATTACCACTTACATTATTTTGAAATTTTTTTTATAAAGTTTAAAAAATTAGAATTTTTTTTTTTTAATATTTATAAAAAAAGCTTTCAAACTAAATTGTGTGTAAGAAACTAAATTATAGTTCTTCCTCTCATTAAAACAACAACTAATCCAAATACAAATTATTGAAATATGCGTAATGAAGGGAATATATGACCGTGCTACATTTATTACCACTTACATTATTTTGAAATTTTTTTTATAAAGTTTAAAAAATTAGATTTTTTTTTTTTTAATATTTATAAAAAAAGCTTTCAAACTAAATTGTGTGTAAGAAACTAAATTATAGTTCTACCTCTCATTAAAACAACAACTAATCCAAATACAAATTATTGAAATATGCGTAATGAAGGGAATATATGACCGTGCTACATTTATTACCACTTACATTATTTTGAATTTTTTTTTATAAAGTTTAAAAAATTAGAATTTTTTTTTTTAAATATTTATAAAAAAAGCTTTCAAACTAAATTGTGTGTAAGAAACTAAATTATAGTTCTACCTCTCATTAAAACAACAACTAATCCTAATACAAATTATTGAAATATGCGTAATGAAGGGAATATATGACCGTGCTACATTTATTACCACTTACATTATTTTGAAATTTTTTTTATAAAGTTTAAAAAATTAGAATTTTTTTTTTTTTAATATTTATAAAAAAAGCTTTCAAACTAAATTGTGTGTAAGAAACTAAATTATAGTTCTACCTCTCATTAAAACAACAACTAATCCAAATACAAATTATTGAAATATGCGTAATGAAGGGAATATATGACCGTGCTACATTTATTACCACTTACATTATTTTGAAATTTTTTTTATAGTTTAAAAAATTAGAATTTTTTTTTTTTTAATATTTATAAAAAAAGCTTTCAAACTAAATTGTGTGTAAGAAACTAAATTATAGTTCTACCTCTCATTAAAACAACAACTAATCCAAATACAAATTATTGAAATATGCGTAATGAAGGGAATATATGACCGTGCTACATTTATTACCACTTACATTATTTTGAAATTTTTTTTATAAAGTTTAAAAAATTAGAATTTTTTTTTTTTAATATTTATAAAAAAGCTTTCAAACTAAATTGTGTGTAAGAAACTAAATTATAGTTCTACCTCTCATTAAAACAACAACTAATCCAAATACAAATTATTGAAATATGCGTAATGAAGGGAATATATGACCGTGCTACATTTATTACCACTTACATTATTTTGAATTTTTTTTTATAAAGTTTAAAAAATTAGAATTTTTTTTTTTAATATTTATAATTTGAAATGTAAAATTTTATGCAAGTACCCGATTGTAGATAATTTCACGAATCTGCAATTGGTTACTTGTAACTCGAGAAGAAGCATGATTATACTGTAAATCAGATTTAATTGGTCATCTGCAAGCGACGTCACACATGTGTGTTGAACCTGATTAGCTACTGTATGAACAAATGCCACGATTTACCTACGATGACGTCACTTGTGGGTATTCAATTTTAATACGATTACTAGGGATGAGGGAATAAATAAAAGTCAGACTTACACACCGGGATATACGGTTTTTAATTTCTATGGGGCGATATATTATGTTTATATTTTTTAATTTGCTAAAAACTGTTTATTAAATAAGCTTAGAAAGATAACTATTAACTTAATAGTTCTTAAGAAAAGAATCCCGAGACAGCAGCTAGTAATTTTCAAATACATTGTAAAAGTACCAATAAATTAGAAAGCACTCTTTGTTCTTCACAAAACCATTACTCAGTTAAATCTCATACTCTTCGAAGAACTCTTAACCTTCGTCTCTAAGTAGGTGATAATCTATCTTCAATTTTAGAAACTCCAATTCATTGTGCTGACTCATTATGTTTGCCAAAAACATTCCAATGCGACCTTTTAGAGTGTTTTTAGGTGAGGGAATGTTTGTTGAAATAGCTGAGAAAGCTAACTCTAATCTTCCTTCTTATCTATTGACCACTGTCCACTTCGGCAAAATCCTTTCTTTTTTACGGCTCTTCAGAGAAGCGCTTCTTGTCATCTTTGCGCCAAACCTATCCAATTTGTTCATTTATTCATTTTTTTTCCCCCGCCAAGCTTACTGACACTCGTGTTTCGTAGCTCCTTGAAACGCGAGATAATGCCTGAAATACCGTGACCTCAGCGTCAAAGAATAAAAGAATACCCCTCGGAGAAAAGAAGACTGGGAGGACAAAAAAAAAGTTGAAACGCTATGAGACAACCCTTTGATAGTGGAAAGAAAACTCGCCACAAAAATCACCCGCTTTATCACATTCACGCCAAAGCGCCAGCGGAAAAACAAATTATTGCGATTAAGTGAGAAAGAAATTAAAAAGAGTTGCTAATAATCGCCGAAGTAACTCAGTAAGGATTATGTGAAGTGAAACGAGGAGGGAGGGAGTTGAAAACTGAAGAAAGAAGTCGACAGCAGCATCGGATTCTTGAAAAGAGAACTTGCGCTGCCACTTGTATTACTCTCACACTTTTCGACACAAAAGAAATCGCTGGCATCAGCAAACGAGGCGATTTGTCAAGAATGCTGCATCTTTAAACCTCAAGATCTCCGCATTCGAATGCGTCGTTGAGGGAAATAAAAGGACAAAATATCGCCAACGAAACAGTAGTGAAAAGGAATGAAAAAAAAAAAAATGCAGTAAAGTTGTAGTGACTAAAGATAATAAGGTGCTTAAATTTATATGGAAATTGTTCTTTTAGAATTTTGTAAAGGTGTGTTAATTGCATTTTTTTTTTCTGTCATGTAAAAGTGTTGTTCTCTGATGTGTCAACATATTTTAAGTCTTTATTTCAATACAAAAATCATTATATTAAAGTTTAAGCTTTATATCAATAACGATACATTGCAATAAAATTATTTTTATTTTGAAAAGAGCTTTGGTACATTCTTTTAAAAGTAGAAACATTTTAGATTAATATTAAAAAAAAATGAATTGAATTCAGTGATATTTATAGAGTTGTTTTATAGAAAAAATAGTATTTCTTTTCTCTGTGTATAATTTTTTTTTATGAAACATATTAAACACTAAGAGTAAATCTCATTTTAGAAATAGCTAGTTTTTTATTAGCAAGTTATTGGGATTGTGTTTCAAGGTATTTATTATAGAAAAAAAAATTAAAGGTTTTTGTTTTCGTTTTTCATAAATCAAACATTAATAAATGCCATATTGAAATAGTAGTATTATTGTGTATCAAATAATAAATTGACAGTGGTTAAGTCTGTTTTTATGGTACTTTGATACGAATTCGTGTAGCGTGATTCTGTGCCGCAGATCCAGGGTTCTATCCCCGGACCGAGGAAGGTTGACTCAGCTTTTTCTCAATTCAGTGGATCATTAAAATGAATACCAAACATGATTGGGGACTAAACTAGGGGTTCCGCCTTTGGCAGATCATCCTTCCAGAACAGTTAGAGGGTGAAAAAAAATTTGGTTAATATATTGTTTAAAACTAATTAGGTGTTAAGATTGAAAGAGGGGTATGTTAAATGTTGTTACTTGTATCTTGTATACGTTAAAGCATCATAGTAAAATTTTTAACTCAGTTTTAATGTTTCGCTAGTAAAATATCAAAACCATAGTTTAATTCTAACCAGTTGCCGACCGGCCTGTGTAGGGGCTAGGGAACTGACCTGGCATCAGAAAGGTTCTGGGCTCGAATCCCGAGCAAGGCATGGATATTCTTTCATTCTTTGTACTATCTGACCTTACTGTGGGAGCAACGTTGGCCATTCTAATATGATGCCCCTGAAAGAGTGGCCAACGAATCTGCCCTTCAGATGCCTGCATGACGAAAGCTCATTCTCTAGGTGGGCATTGGGAAAAAAATATATTCTAACCAGTTCTCTGTGATTCTTACACGAGGCTCTTGATGGATTTTTAATAGATTCTTGTTTAAAAAAGTTCGAATATGCATTAAGACACGTTCCCTACAGAACTTGTCTGTCTTATTTATAAAAAGTTTCATAGTGTGTCAAAGCTAGAAAAATGATTTTGAGACACTATTTCTAAGAAGAATAAAAAATCCTTATTTGAGATCATGAGAAATTCTCACATTTTTTAGGATATTGAAGAAACAAATTCTCATATATAACTCCGAATTTGTGTGGTGTTTAGAAATAAAACAAGGAATTAAATTTACGCGTTGATCACCAAATAGCTATCCTGGTATGATTTGGAAACCACCCCTGATAGAAAATAAGTTATATCGTCAAGGAAGCCGTCTTGCCTCTTCCTCCCTCAGGCATTGAAAGAGCGCGTTATAAGTCTTTACTAAGTGGCTTCTTTCAACTGCAATGTTACAGTTCCGACTTACAATATACGACGATTGTTTCCTTAAAGATGCAACAATCTTACAATGAAATAGGAATTGGTGCATCTATCCCCAAATCTAAACAATATTTTTTTTTCTTGCTCAAACTCTTTTGCCAAACTAATCACGAAATCATATTTAATGAAGGATTTGTGTCACTTTTTTTTATATCCTTCGGTTGTTAATACATAATTCTTTGAAGATTTACATACACATTAGGTCCTGTTAAATAGCAAGAAGTTATTGTGAAGTAAGTCAATAAAGTTTTTGCAATAATTAAATTATATCGAATCTAGGCATCCGTTTGTTATTATTAATATGAAAATTATTATTTTGTAATAAACTTTATGTTGATGTTGTGTAGAATAATTTAACATTAAAAAAAAATGAAAGTAATTAAGGGAAAATTTTTTCACATGTATGAATTGAAAACGGTCAAACATCTTTTATTTCAAGTGAAATATAAAATTATATAAGTTAATGCTATTAATATTGCGATAACTTAAAAAATATATTTTAGATCAATAACAAATTTCGGTACAAAACAAATATCTACTTTTTGGATAATATTTACGTAAACACCAAGGTTCTTCAGTGATTCTGGGGCATGAACCAGCGTAGTTTTGAGATTTCATCAACTATAACATTTCGAAACAAAATAATCTCATCCAATAAATGATATGTAAACATGGTGGAAATAAAAAACCAAAACTATCCAGAAAATCTTTGAGCGAACTGGTTTTATATTACCTTTAGTTTTGACTTTTCATCAAATATTATGTTTCGACGAAACAAAATATAAAACTCATTCGATAATGATACGAAAACAAGGTGAAAAATAAAAAGAAACCAAAACCTTCTCTAATTTTGCGGGAATAATGCTGGAGGTGGGGGTAACGGTCCAGAAAATCTTTGAGTGACAACTCCCTTGAAGACAGCCAGTTAGTGTGCCTGAATAAGATTTTTTTTTCTTCAGAAAATGAGTATTATGCTCAATTTTAATAAATGGTCTATTCGGCTCCTTCGTCCTTTCTAATAATACATCCGTGTAGAGAGCTATCAGCGAGACAAATCTCAAACAGACGGGGTGAAAACATGAAAGCAAAAACAGCAACTATTAAAGAGGGGAAAATGGAAGAAAAAAAATAACGATCTTAAGAACAAGCCTCGTCAACTTCATCATCATTCGTCTTAGCGCGCTTTCAAAACACCAGCCAAAACAACTGCTGTGAGGTTTATTTATAAAACAAAACTATGTATTCTTTTTCCTAGATTCATTTTTCTTGTGTGTTGTGGGGACATTTATTTCTTTATATGCTTTCATTAATTAATGTCATTTCGTTTTCAGGTATCGAATTCGTTACGCCGGGTAAATTTATGAAATGCTTGATGAGTTAATTAATTTTAATTTAGACAGTTTCTACTTTTTTTTTTATGAATGCTTACAAAACTGAGTATTTTAAAAGCGAATTACAAATACTCAATTTCTCTATTTAAAATAAAAATTAAGTTGTTTCAGACTATAGTCCGTTTTGTAGATGCTTTTATTGGCTGGAAATTCACATGGTAGAATTCATTTTTCTCTCTCATATTTTTTTGTATTGTTGTCATCAGCATAAAATTAGTAAAAGTCATTAAATTATTATTTTCCTTTAAAACATTTTTGTATTCCTAATTTAAAGGCATGTAATATTTATTTTTCTTACTCTACTGTGATAATGCCTTTACTTTAAAAGTATTCTTAAGATTTTTTGTTTCTTAAATGCTGATAATGTTGCTCTTAAAATATCTTTATATTATCTTAAATATCTATGTTTATATTCCTCATGCATTCAGTGTTCAGACATTTCGAGAGATGTAAATGCTTTAACTATATAACTACAGTTTGTGTTTAGTATAAAATTCATTTTTTCCGAGTAAATATGCTATTAACTTTTATTTAGGCAGTTATAAAGTTTATTAGTAACGAATTATATTATTGTTCCCTGGGGATTGTTTTTATTTAAGAATACATGTTTTTTATAAGTTTCTGCTCTCAGTTCTAAAATCTGAGTTTTTTTTAAAGTATTGAAAATTGAGTTATAAAAGAGCATTAAATAACTAAGATCCTTAAGTTGTTTAATCTTCTTCAAATAACCAATCTCTTGTTTCAATTATTTTTTTTATAAATTCATATTTTGAATGCTAACCTTAAATTTAACAACCCAAGTATAGTCTAATAGAATATTTTAATAATAAATATTAATTTTCCATTTAATATCCGATAAATTAATATTAAGTAACGAGTATTATTAAGTAAAAAATTATTATTAAGTTTTATAATACGTTTACTTAAAAATTAATAACATTTAAGTTCAATAACTCTGTTTTATATTGTTTGTACTTTCCTTTTTATTTATGTTAGTCTACTTCAATCTATACTTAGTTATTTTAATAAATCACGAGCTTCCTTCATCACATTATTGTCTCTATTGTTATCCAAAAAATTTCGTAAGTTTCGTTCTTTTTTACTGGCATCTCTGATAAATAGCGAGCAGCATCCTGCTCTTCTTCCTTAGTAAACATCCTTAAAATGAATGCTTTTAGATAATCCTACATCACTTTCAATCCACAAAATTGTCGGCATCCTTTTGGCAAAGCTTTTGGCGCATTAAGCAGAACGGCATTAAAAATCCAGAGACAATTGTAGCCAAGGATATATATATTATTCTGTTTGATGACTTCGTGAGTGGGGGTGACTTTTTTGGATTTGCTCATCTTGAAATTATACCCGCTATTAATTTTTCCTCTTCTTCTCGAACCCCCTACTCATTTCTAAATCCTCGCAGTTCTTTATTTTGTAATGCCGTCGACAACCAAAACTAAATATAAACTCCTCGGTTATGCCAGAATACTTTTTGTGAGCGATATCAATGAGAGCGAAAAATAAAAAAAAAAGAACCAAATCTCAGCTTATTATTATTTTTAATTTTGAATGCGAACCCACCTCTTTGTGAATTTGTGAGATTGATTGATGAGTTTAATTAGCCGTGCGCGATTGTATCTTTCATTTTGAGACCTCTTACACTTTTTCGTTACTGAACACTAGCCAATACTCATTTGAGAATCGTTCCAGTAAAGATTAATTTCATTTAACATTTAATCAAGTTACTTTTTACACGGTAAAAAGTACCGACATTCGGGTACATTTTACCATTAAATCCGCTTTTACCGTAAAATTTTTCGGAAAAAAAAGTGATAAACTGTAATTTTTACTATAAAATCAATCAATCAATAATTAAAGAAATATCACTGTAAAAACTACGGTAGAAAATTTTATGGTGAAAATGGATTTTACGGATGTTGCACCTAGGTTGCCAGTACTTTTTACCGTAATTTGATCCAAACTTTTTTACACTGTAAAAAATTACGGTAAAAAGTTTCGATGTTTCGGTACATTTTACGATTAAATCCATTTTACCGAAAAATCTTACAGAACAAAAAATTTGATATACCGTAGTTTTTACTGTAAAATCAATGAACCAATGTAATTAAATAAATATCACTGTAAAAAATTACGGTATAGAATTTTATGGTAAAAATTTTTACCATAATTTAGAGTGAACTAGATTTAGAGTGAACTAGATTTTACGGATGTTGCCAGTACTTTTCACCGTGATTTGATCCAAATTTTTTTTGCACTGTATCGGACTTACTTTTGAAATAAGGAAGCATCTGAGATGCTGTTTGAAGTATTTCGAGGAATTCTAAATCAATATTAAAAAATTCTTTATCACTAAATGTTTGTTTGAAGCATCTTTTTAAAGTAAATAGTATAACTAACATAAATTCGATGTAGTAAAACATTATTGAAAAATTAGTATGTTTTTGTAGTTAATTTCTATTTTTATCTGAGAGCAAAAAACGGTATCTTATGTCTGTTTTACCATAGGCAGTTATCGTCATCTTTAATGTTTAAATTATTAATTAATTTAAGAAAATATTTTGAAATTTTAAATTCTTAAAAAAGATATTAAACTTCTTAATAATTTTATACAGTTATTTCGTACGATCTTCTTAATAAGCCTGTTGCTTCTTTTGTTGTTTAAGCCTGTTGTAGTTGACAATTAATAAAATTTCCCTTTTATTAGAAACTTAAAACATAAGAGTTTTATACATATTTAAGTGAGTAACAAAATTATCAAATATATTTTTATTATATTCATTCAATTTAATTATTCTAAATAAACATTTTTTAGTGATATAAATTTTGTATGCACGATACTTATTCTTTATTAGGCAAAGTGCATATTAATTTTTTTTATGAGCGTTTCCTTTGAAGAATTATGAATAAAAGTTTCTTTTTATTTTATTGTTTCCAGAAATATTATTAATTAGATGTTCTTCTTTAAAAAAAATTATTATAAGAAATAAATTAGTATTTATATGAATGAATGCGTTATAATGCATAAACAGTTATTTAAAAAAAATCTTGGTCAGAAAGATTACAGTTTTAAAAACAATAAAATAAAGAAAAAAAAAATATTAAAAAAAATAATTAAAGAATAGTTTCTTTAAAATAAAAAGTAAAAAGACGTTTAAAATTATATTTTATGTTTTTATTAGAATCATTAGATTAATAACTAAATTTATATTTTACTAAGATAATACTTAAATTTTTTTTTTTTAAATTTCAACTACGAGTTCGTTTTTATATTATAAATTAATGGTTCTCAAGTCATAAATTAATAGTTTTAATAGTTCTAAAAAGAGGCTTACATACAGATTGACTAATCTCCGTAAATACGCTACTGTTTTAAATAGAATATGGATTTTAAAGATAAGATGGGCTCTGTCTGAGCCGGAATCCGTTATGAAATTGAGCTCTTTAACTGAAAGAACTTATCGACCTCTATCTCTTGATTAAATTTCCTTTTATGAATGTTAACATTACTTTAAAGTTAAAAAAAAAAGTGCAAAAAAAATCCGTTTTTTACAGGCAATAAGCCTGAAAAATTATTAAGTATTTAAAATTATTAAATATATAAAATTAAGAAATGTTAAATCCAGGAATCGAAGTAGATAATCTATATAAATATACCTTATTTGACCTTTTCTTTACAAATTTTGACTATTCTCTGACTTATGTAAGCTAGCATCAGACTACGTGGGCTATTTACTGAGTATGTTGGCTATATCTGACACCAGTAGTCGACTATCTGAAATATGTGGGCTACTATCTCGGCGATTATCTTACATGACATGCCTGAAAGAATAATGCTATCCTATTAATCTTTTAATCAGATTGGCTCTGATTAAAAGTGTTAAAGTTATGATCCTAGTGAGCTTTGATATTTAAAAATTAGCCCGACTGCATTATCTTACACTTAACAGTGAATTAATATGCATTATTTTGTACATAATTATTTGAGCATATTTTCATATAACAACTTAACAATAAATATAGGATATATATTAATGAAATTGAAATGTACCTTTCGAGGCAAAGGAAGGTTTAATTTTGGGCTATATATGAATTAAGGTAAACAACTTAAACGGAACACATGTAAGGCCTCATAAACGGACATACTATAGTTTCAGTCTTTTTAAGAAGAAGCTTCCTTAGAGTCGAAACACAGAATGTAAGAAAAACACAAAGATTCAAAAGAGAATACAAACAGATTGCTATGAGGGGAAAAAAAAAGATATTTGACCATTACAAGATGATCCTAAATAAAAGATGGAAGACTTTAAACAGATGTAATGGAGTAGGGTAATTAGAACATTAAAAAAAAAAAGGTGTAAGATGTAGACTGTAAAATAAAATACATTTTTGAATATTAAGAAAGAATAAGTTTTTATAAAATACATAATCTAGTTTACTAATAATACATATACTAATACATAAACTAATATAATTTAGTTTTAAAATTATTAGACTTGTTGCTATATTTTCGAAGTGGGAAATGATTCCTATAAATCTAGGTCAGTCGCGAAAATTTATTTCGAACTTTTCATCAATGCAAAAAATCTTCATATTTTTTTAGAAGGAGAGGTGATCACTTTTAAAAAAAAGCTGAGTTGTTCGTTTAAGAAAAACGTTTATATTGTGATTTTAAAAATATATTTTTCATTTCAAAGTTATCTTCGTCCTTGCTATTACATTGAAAGAACTGATTGTTATCATTTGTCTGAGCCTCCACAATCCAAGATTCTAGTGCTTCAAAAAAGCATCTTGAATGCTCAACCCCCTCCTGGGGGTAAGAAGAAATTTTTGTGAACAAAAATGACATTCGGCCAAGATTATTCTAGAATAAACTACGCCACCTAAACAAGGCTGTGTTTGCTTCGGAACAGAAAAAACACATATAATTGGAATCTAACCAAATTTTCTATTTGAGATGTCATACAATTTTTAAAAGAAGAAAGTTTGAAAAGCAGTTGTTTTCTTACATCTTTTATTTGTGCATTTATTCCTGCTATAAATAAATAGAATCTTTCTTCTTTTTTTATATTTGCATCTATTTTTAAATGCTTGGCAGGTAAATTGATGTGCATAATGCATTCAACGAATATTTTTTGATCGTTTCTTTTCTTCAACACTCTTCACTTATTGTAATTTTTGTTTTTCGTGATTTATATATAACTTACGTGTTACAAATGTGGCTTTCTGTATAGGTTGAAAACACTCTTCAATTTCAAGTTCCTTTCTCTTGACGGATGGATGTTTCTATTTTATTGTTATAGTTTACACATTTATTTGTCTAACTTAGAAAAGGAATGTGTTCTATTTTAAATAACTGTGGTATCTCAAAAATAATAATACTAACAATAACATAAAGTCAGTTTTGGGCCGAAGGGATCATAGAGATTAAGGTTCTTTAATTTCGTACACGCCGACCTGGTGGCAGAGTGGTTGGCGTGCCTGACTGCGGAGCCGATGTTTGAGGGTTCGAATCCCGCTCAGGGCATGGATGTTTATTTCTCTCTCTGTTCTATGTCCTTTCTTCTGTGTGATTGTGTGTGAATGTAACCCGCCCTATAAACGGGTTTGTGGTTGTGTGACGTGGGCGACGCTGCTCCACCGCCGTGGCTTAGCTATAGGTGCCCAGTGGGTAACGAGAAAAGAGTAGCAATTCTGGCATTTCTGTGGCCAATGGGGAACTTGCCCCAAATGCCTGCCATTAAAAAAAAAATTCGTACCCAACGGTATGATGGTGACTATGTGGTCAGAACCAGGCACCGACCGCCTTTACCTCCTAGATAAGCTAATCTTCATCATTTTGTAGTTGAATGGGCTTTAAGCCGCCACCGGGGATCAAACTCCAAAATTTTGTCCAAAATCAAGTTTTTGCCCTAGTCAGACCTTAAACGTTAATATTTTGAAGTACTGACAAATAAATTTTGTATTCTACAATGTCATAGTTAGGAATGAAACGAAAAGTGAAACTGGTCATTCAGCAGAACTAAATATGAGTTTTATTTACTCGGTGTTAGCTGAAAGCGTTTTTGTTTTAATTTGAATACAACATAATATTCGAAAAATAAAAGAAATCTAAAAAACAATGTAATATAACTCAACTGTTTCTAGGTTTTAAAAATGTCTTACAATATTTTATACATTTAAAATCTTCAAATTATTTTGTTTTAAATTCAAGATAGCTGAATGAGCATAAGAAAGCTGTTGCCTTGAAAAATAAAAAGTGATTTTTTTTTTATGATTTTGTTTTTAATTACCTGAATTGAAATGTTTTAGTAGTGTTTTATTTTCGTCAAACCAGAATAAATAATCTTAGTAAATAATTTAGAAAGACTAAAGTAACTATTTACTGATTATGAACAATAAATAAGCTTGTTTTGTGCTAGTATGCGGAGAAAATAACAAATATTTGTCCAAACGTCTCAAGGAAGAGATAAATATAGATTTTGTCAAACGTTTGGTGTATTATGAAGGATTTGTAAACCAGCAAAGTATTTTGACGTAACAGTTTTCTCTAAATTTTGTTTATGTATGTTTAATTAACAAAACATGTGTTCTTTCATTTTAATTTTCTTAAAAATTATGTATACGAGAACAAATAAAACCTACATTAATTAGTATTGAACTGCGTTAAAAGAAAAAAAAATAGTTATTAAATAAAGACGACTGTTTTTTAAAAGACATTCGTTAATATTAAAAAAAATAATTATAGTATAATTTTTTATAGCTTTAATTCTTTATTGAGTAAATGTATTTAAGTAAATAAATAAAAATGAACAATGTAATTACTAATATTTTAGAACTGAAAACTATACTGAAAAACTTGTATTACAATACAGCTCCTATTTCTTGCTTTGGCACAACATATATGCACGCTAATTCAAACAGAAAGCGGAGAGTGCAATTTGAAAGATTGCCATTTTTGTTATTCGCAACGCTTGGATACGGAATATTGTTCAGCCTCCCTTTAAAATTGTTGTTTGTTAGTTTGATTGCCAAACATTTGGCGTACGTAAGTTCCTTTTGGCGTTGAACTAAATGAGATATCTCTAATATTAGATCTAAGGATGCGATATAAATGAAGCTAAGTTTATTTAAAGACATCATAATGTTCTCATTAAGTTGAGGGTAGTAATGGATTATTGTTCTCACCTGCTTGTTAGTTCATAAAGTTTCATCGTTAAAAAAAAAAATGAGCTAAGAGCTGGAACAACCAGCGAAGTAGGAAGTTAGTTTTTACGCGAAATTTAACTTTTCAGATTAGAATTGAGATATTAGGTGCTCTTTCATTGTTTGTTTAGATTAGTGGTCTTCAACAAGTAGTTTGTGGGCCACCAGTGGCCCTTTGATGACGTTCTTTTAATTACCCTCCATATCATCTTATTCTATTTTAAACAAAGTAATTCAAAAGAATGTGAAAAGATCCGTAATATGATAATTATTTCCGATTTTACTGTGTGGTAATCACGAGATGAGCTCTCAGTAATGTTTTTTTCACCTATAGTCTCATTTTTGGATTCCGAGACGGATTACCAGTGGCCCTTTGATGATGTTATAATTTCCCTCCGCATCATCTCATTTCGTTTAAAAAAGTAGTTTGATAAGAAAGTAAAATGAACGGTAAATTGATAATTATTTACGATGATTTCACTGTATGGTATATATGGTAATCACGATATGAACCAGTGTTCTTTCAGTTATAGTCTCATTTTAAGATTGCCAGACAAACCATTAGTGACCCTTTGACAATGTTTTAATAGCTCCCCTTATCATCTTAGTTCCGTTTATGTATGAAAAAGTAGTTTGATAAGAAAGCGAAAAGAGCCGCAAATTGATAATTATTTCCGATCATTCTATTGTTTAGCAATCAAGAGATGAGCTCCCAGTGAGGTTGTTTTCAGTTATAGCCTTATTTTAGGGCTGCCAGACAGACCACCAGTGGCCTTTTAATGATGTTTTAAGGGCTACGAAGGACTACATCGTATCATATAATTCCACTTAAAAAAGTAATTTGATAAAAAAGTGAAAAGAGCCGTGAATTGATAAATATTTCTCATAATTCTACTGTCTGGCAATCTTGAGATCAGCTCTCGATGAGGTTGCTTTCAATTAGAGTCTCATTTTGGGACTGTCAAACGGACCACCAGCGGCCCTTTGATGATGTCTTAATAGACCTCCGTATCATCTCATTCCATTTAAAATAGCAGTGTGATTGAAAAGTGCCGTAGATTGATAATTATTTCCGGGGCTTCTACTGTCTAGAATTTCACATTCTGTGCAATTCCCTTTTACATTCTCTACTTTCTTTTATGATCCCAAAGAGTTCTTTACACACTGTAAATTACGGTAAAAAAGGTGCCGGTTTTTTATACCGTAAAATCCATATTTACCGAACAATTTGCGGAATAAAAAATTTGATATTTCATTATTTTTAAAGTAATTATTATTGTAAAATCGTTGAATCACTTGAATTAAACAAATATTACTGTAAAAATAACGGTATCTTACTGTAAAAATGTGGTTTTTACCTAATATTGCAACGGTAGTAAAATAATTTTTTCCTGAGTATTTCACAGTGCACATTTTAAACATTGTTTTTATTTTTTTGTGAAAATAGTGATGAGCTAAAGTTTTGCTAGTACTTTTAGAACTCATATTTCCTGCCCTGTTTTAAGAAGAGAAAAAATAAATAACTTTTCAAAAATTGTAGAGTAACTTGACTCTTGAAATAAAAATACTAAATCTAGGTTTATTATTCAATTTAACAGTGATTTTAATTCAAAAATAAAATTATATTGCTTTTCCTGTTTGAACTCATGTCTAACGCACATTTCTAGTATATACTGTAAATATCATATCAATTATCAAAAATTGACTAAAATATCTTTTAAATCTCCGAATAACTGATGTTTTTTTTTCTTCCTCTTTATAAAATGTTCAACCTGTCTTTTTCTTTTTAAAAAAAAAATCTTCAAAAAAAAAAAATTAACTTGAGTAGTGCTAAAAAAATTAACGACTGAAATCAGCCATCAAAATAAGAGACACAAAAACGAAAACCGCCAGCATTCCCGCCTTGCGGCTCGCCAGATTCCTTAATTAAAAGATCTTCTAAAGTAAACATAAAGAAAATTCTCATCTTGAAGCTGTGTTTTTTTTTCTTTGGCGATAAAAAAAATTCTTTTACACCGTCGCCAAGGCATGACAGCCTTTTTACACCCCCTATGCTTTACTTTCAATGGTTCTCAAAAACCACCGCTGCCCCACCACCTTTTTACACAACGGTTTTGGTGTGTTTTATTTGAATTTCCGTTGAAGGTTTGTGTGTTTGTGAGCCCACATTTGAACATTAGGTGTTTTTAGAAAAGAATCTCTTCGTTTGTTTTAGAGGTAGAATTTTTTTTATCAGTATTCACTTCATTTTTTTCTGCTTGAAGCTTGCATCTCATACAGCTTTGTGTGCACGTGATAATTGTTTTAGTTGAAAATTAAAGCGTACCCTTATTTACAGGTTCTTGACGAAAAGTATACTTTGGTCCACCAAAGATATTCTTTTTTTAGTTCTTTTTAGGAAAAATAATTAGCGTTTTTTTTTTCTTTCCTAAAGCAAATTTTAAACATATTTTTTATCACCAAATAAAAATAAAACTATAAAATTGAATCAAGTGCCAAATTATTATTTTTTATATAAATAAAAAAGATTAATTTATGTGATCTGAGATCATGTTAATTCTTCATGTTAATTTTTTTAAGAAATTAGTGTATCAAATAAAGTAAAATATTCTACTTATCTGATAATTGAGGAAGAAAAAATTGTCAACTGTATCAAGCACTGTTAAAGTTACTTATAAAATAAGCGGTATTGTATACAATGAAATATGAATAATAAGTATAATGCTAATGAATAGATTCATATTGTTTCTCTGTCTTTGGTAAATTAAAATCTCACTCTCTTTAAAATAATTTAAAAATGAAATATATTGAGTTTATCAGGCTTATTCTCCGACCAGGCAATAAAAGAAATTCAGTGATAGAACGCTTCAGAATGATACCACGCTCTTAAAGGTAATTTAAGTGTGTGACATCAGTTTAACATAAGTTAATCACTGAAATGCAACTTGACGGCTTAATTTGGCTGGGGCTCACGTTCTCATGAATTTAATCTAACTGGTGCTAGTTAACGAAGGATTGGCAACAGCAACTTAAGCTGATTAGTAGTATATATTACTAATTTTTTCAAATAATTAAGATAGTTAGATATTTGTTAAGTTTATTCGATTGTCAAAGACTTATGTGCTCATATTATTTCGTGAGCTTTTTTATATATAATTATAGCTATTACATTATATTTTAATAATTCGCTGTTCTACTTTTCGATTCCTTTTATTACTCGCTTTCAAGCAAGTTTACCAGCATTTTAAATAAATTTACTTCAATAATTCGAAGTGAGATATTTAGCAATAAAATCTACAAATGCACTGTGTAACAAAGTTACATTTTATGTAAGATATCAACAAATTTCGTCCCGCAGTGGACTGATCGTTAAGACGCGGTTCCCAGCAGATCACCGAAGTAAAGCATCACTGGCTGCGGTGGGCGACCACTTGGATCAGTCTGCATAGGAACCAATGGTGTACGGTATTGGTCCTCGTTAAACTGTTCTACCGTAAAGTGCTCGATTTTGCGTGCAGGTCGTCGGGCTACCGAAGCGGGGGTGCCATCCCCTCTACAGAGGATCAAAATTGTGTGTCCTCGGATCATCCCAGACCGTCGCCAATAGCCCATTGTGCAGCTATAGTGCGACGTAAATGAACTACAACAAACAAAAAATTTCATTCTGTGTAGTAAAATACAATTATTGTAAATTTAAAAATTTTCGATTCGTATTTAATTTACTACAAATTGAGATACATAAATTACAAAATTATGAAAAATTATGATTTTAAGAACTATTGCAAATAATTTCAAAAATTTATGTACAGTTCATATTTATCTGTCACACACATATTTATTTCCTTTACACATATTATGAGCAGATTAATGTTTTTCGATTTAATAATACTAAAGAGGCATTAAAACCTATTTATGCAACATTATGTTTTAAATTTATAAAAACAAAATATTTTCTTTCGAATCAAAGTTTCCAGTATTTTGGAATAAAATACTGGAAAAAGTACCATCCTGTATCGTAATGACATTTATTTCTAATAAAAAACAACAACTTAATTCTGAGTAATGAAACCGAAATCTACAGTATTTAAATCATTTATTTGTTCATTTTTCCTTTCATATGGTAACGGTCTACCGTAAATTCTGGTTATCAAAATTACAGTTCTTATTACTACACATTTAGTAAAAAATACAAAACTAAAAAAAATTTTTTAATTTCTTGGGTATCATTACAAAATTACCAAATTTTACCACATTTTCCAAAATTTTATCTCATAATAAAACCATATTTTATTGTTAATTTTACCAAAATCGTTACTAAAGCTCATAAGTAAAAATTACCGAGTATTTGGTGTTCCCATAGCGCCAGAAACATGGTAAAATTTACCATATCCTGGTAGTTTCGACCATACTTTTTTTTTTCTCAGTTTAATATTGAAAATTTATTAATTTAACTGTTAAGTAATGTTTTTAACGAACATTTAAAAAATAAAATAATGTAAAAAGTTATGGTGTCAAAACATTTCAAGCAAACTTAGAAAATATTTTAATTAAAAAATATTCAAAATATTATTCAAATCATTTCATTTTCATTGTCATTTTAATCATCATTACTTAAAAATTTATAAATAGAGAAGTTTATTTTAAAGAATTATAACTATTGCTTATTTTAATGCTATTCATTACTTTATTAAATGTTTTATTTTTTTAAATTTATTTTGTGTCTAAATGACACAAAATATTTTTCCACCACTTAAAGCGAATATAAAAGAAATACTCAATTATAAAAACCTCTTCCGAGATTCTCTGAACAAATTATCTCTGAATTCTTTCGTTTAAATAATAAACTCTTTACATTTTTCCCATCTTTTTTTATGCGCATCAAAACAAGACCTTCCGTTGCCATTCAGTTTACGGAAATATGCTGGAAAAAACTCATTAGCAAAAGACTAAAAAAATAATTACAAAAGAACATAGATATTATTAAAATGCATTCTTTTTCACTGTGACCTTAACCTCGGTTCTCGGATGTAACAACTCTAAAACAGATTGAGATATAATGCCTCTTAATTTTTTTTTCATGAAGTCGCACTTGAATTATTGTTTGTGCAACTATTATTTTTCCTCTAACTTTTCCTTTTCAAATATTTTCTGCTTTATTTTTTTCTTAACTTCGCGTGATATAATACTGTACAGGAAAAGTGAAATAAGGAACAATGTATGCATACTAATTTTCCTGTTTTTTTCCTACAACTTTTTTTTTTTTATTTGCGTTCATTTTTTTTTCTTTTCACTTAGCTTTCCAATTCTAGAAAAGCAACAATATATCTTTTATAATTATGTGCAAAGAATGCGTAATTTATTGTTCTGTACAAATTTATGAATAGCAAGTTTGCATAGTAAAAAAATGTACTAGTTTCCTTTTTTCTCATTGAAATATTTTATGGAAAAAGAATAATAATTAAACATTTTATTTGATGTCTGCCTTACAAAAACTTATTTCCTTGGAGCTTTCTATTACTTGCTACTACTTATTACTACTTAAGATATGCTAATTGCTACTACTTATGCTCTACTACATACTACTCCTTACATTTTCTGTTTACTATTACCACATATTACTACGTTCTACTCTGTTTAAAATTATTTACATTTAGCTACATACTATTACTTTAGTTTCACTACATTTTTTTCTGTACTTTTATTTTACTACTAAAAATATAGTGTGCTAAAGTTACTTTGAAAAAGTAATTTTCAATTAACTCATGGCTCGTAAAAAATTAATTTGTTTGCTATTATTTGTGTTGTACTTTTTATTGCTGCTGTTGCTACTTACATTCTATTATTTACTGATACTTACGTTCAGCATCATACTACACGGGAAAAAAATTCTAGCAAAATCACCACTCTATAATCACCACCGACTCTCTTATTTCTAGTGAGCGAAACCACAATTCTAAAAATTAAACCAAAGTATACTCTATTTAAATTACTTATATGATAATTTTACCGTTCGCTGTTGTTACTGTTTACTGGAAATTCTTCTTTCCAAAAGTATACTTCTTATTATAAGACATTTAGCAACAAATTCGAATCTCAAAAGTAAATGTAACCAAATATATGGTATTTATGTCATGCTTTTAAAACAAAATTACCAAAACTATGAATCGTTTTACGATTTATTTGGTAATTTTAATCTTTTGATGTTTTTGCCTATTACTAAAAGGAAGGGTTAATAATCTGTTTACACTTCTGTGGTTTATTTAAATGTTTGATAGGAGTTAGATGACGGTTAACTATTTCTTATTATAATATTTCTAAATTATAATAAGGGTTAAAGTGGCAAGAATGATATCTTCAAATGTTTAATTAAGCTGTTTTAACGATACTAAACTCATATATATTATACTGTTTTATCCAATTTTTATGAGGTCGTGATAATTATTAATTTATTTGTCTTAGTAAATGCAAAAGACGACTTAAAAGTATTTATCCATGTTGTTGCTGTTACTCTTTGTCAATATTCTAAGATTTCATTTCATAAGCATTTATCTCTGTTGTTCTCATATATCGTCTAAAAATATTTAACAAGCATAATTTAAATATCTTAAAATTAAATTTCATGAGCATTTATTCTTGTTGTTTCGATATATATAATCGAAAATCAAAGAAAATATTTATCCCTTTAATTTTTATATATCCTTGCAAATATTAAAAAAATTATTTCATAAATATTTATTCGTGTTGTTGCTGTTACTCTTTGTAAATATTCTTAAACTTCATTCCATAAGCATTTATCTTTGTTGTTTCCATAAGCATTTATCAATTTATGCTTGTTATTCCTATATATCATTACAAATAAATTAAACCTTTATACTTTTTATTTCCATGCATCCTTGCTAATAATCAAAAATGTATCAAATAATTATTGATTATTATTGCTGCTGTATATTTTTGTGAATATTCATAAAATTCATTTCATAAGCTTTTATTTTTTGTTGTCCTCATATATCATCTAAGAATTTATTTAATAAGCTTGATTTTTCGGAGATCCTAATCCGAATTTGAAAATCGATTGGATTTACCCTGAAAACACACATTAAATGAATAAACACTGTTTGCTGGAATAAATATTAAAGCATAGATGCAACGTGTTAAGCGAAAAGTAGTTACTTATTAAACATCAAACAGGTAACAAGTACGAAACGAATTTGGAATAGTAATTTCGAATCTCATTTGTGCATTCAAGAGGCTGCGATTATTAGGCATTGCGCATAAATAATTTACTGAACGTATGACAAACGTTTAGTTAATGTTATTACGTGACCGGCTCTATTTCTATCGAACTGAAGTGTGAAAGAGTTAACAAGGCTACTTGTAAGCTAATGAGACAATGAAATCGAAATTAATCTTGATATTTTCGAACATTTTGTGTTTCTATTTTATTTAGTACCAAACATATAATTTATTTTACACACATATTCGAGTTTTGAGTAGAAGATAAAATAAGTTAAGATGTCCTGCTGTATTTTATACCTTGATATAACTTTAATAAGTATTTAATACATATTGGAGTTCATAATGACATTTTTTCATAATTAACTTCAATAATAAGAATGAAAGATGCTGGATATGCTTTTGTTTTCAATTTTTTTTTAAACTAACCATAGTTAATTACACTGGAAATTTTTTTTCTTCTGTCGCATGAGATTTTGGGTATTTTTTATTTTTTATTTATTTATTTATTTATTTTTTTGGATTGCTTGGATATCTTCACGTCACTTAATTCATATTTTTATATTTGCTATAGGTTTCTTTCTTGAAACAGTTTTTTGAAGGTCAGTTTTAGTCTATATTTTGTCGAAATGTACAAGTTCTAAAACGTTATATGTAACAGAAGTTCGTATAAATATTGCGGCAAACTTCTAGGTAAGTTTTGGTTGATCGGCAGTAAAGAAATTGCATTGGATCTCATGCCCGGTAACGTCGTCTTACGCCGCTAAGATCGCTTCCTTATCATGAAGAGTGCTTTTGAACAGATCATAGTAGAGAAGTGACTATATCCGCTTACGATGACATTTCCGCGGAAATGGGTTTCTGTGCAATTTTAATCCTGATTCTGTGTCCTAACTCTCCTGGTAGTTTGACGCAACATTTACGCAACCTTTGATAATAATTATGCATAACTTTTTTAAACTTGTACATTTCGGCAAAAAAATGTAGCTTTAGGAACAAAGCTTAGACTGCTTCTAAAATCCCCCTCCCCTGAATTAGGCAAGATCAGGTGTTTGTATAAAAACAACAAAAAAAATTTTCCCCAGTGATATCTATTTGTGATTTTTATTTGAAAATAATTGTTTAAGTGTGAAATATTTTATTATAATTGTTTAAAAGGTTAGAAAAAATCTCTAAGTTTCCCCTGGTTTAAAAGCTAGTGTGGTTAAAAAAAATTGGAAGTAAATGTATTGAATGCATAAAAATACATCTCATTTGATTGAATTGTTTTCAAAACTTATCGAAGAATGTTCAAAACATTTTTTTTTCTATGGTTCAGTCAAAGGTAACGATATAAAAATGTTTGATTTAAATACATTAAAACATTAAAAAAAATTCCTCTCATTTAGTTCATAAAATGAAGGTTAGTTTACGTTATTATGTGACAGGCTCTGTTTCTGTTGTACTAACGAGTGAAAGGGTTAACAAAACTACTTGTAAGCTAATTAGACAGTAAAGTCGAAATAACTAACGATGAAATTTTAGTTGTGAGTAGGAAAAAAACTAATGAAGAGGCCATATTTTTTACCTTTAAATAAATGTATTACGTATTAGATTTAAATAATAGTTTATTACAAAATTTATCTCGATCATCTTCAATAAAAAAAATGAAGAATAATACGAACTTCTGATTTAATTTTATTTAGAAATAATTATTTCTAATATTAAAAGATAATAGAATCTATTTAATATTCCATTATCTGTTAATAATTTATAAATGACTGAGTGTTTAATTTTTAAATACTTTTTGGGGTTCCAGATTAAAAAGAAGGCCTATATATTTTTTTATGCTTTAATAAAAGATAAAGTGCTGAAAACTCGATACAAAAAAATACATCACGTTTGATTATATTGTTTTCAAAACTATTCGCGAAAATATGTTCCTTTCAGGCTTTTTTTTCGAATTTGGAAATAAAAAAATGGTCTATAACTGATTTTACGTGTATTCTCCAGACAAAACAATAGCCTTTTCAAATATCGAACTGAAACAAAACAAAAAAAAAAAAAAATCGATACCTACGATTTATATTATTTAAATCATACTATTTAGTTAAAACTTGATATCTTATTTAGTTTTAATGTCTTTTAAATGTAAGAAATTAGCGTTTGAAATCTTCATTCGACATGGATCATTGAAGTTTAAGTTAATAGTTATTGTATTTTTATTTACTGCATTTACAATATATTTTAATAGCTAACAATAGAAGTTCGCAAACCGGTGTCATAAACCCTGTGAGAAATTTAAAAATTTTTTTTTTCAACGTTCGTATAATGAGTAAATATGATATCTTAATATCACCTCTGAACAAAGATTTTATTTTTTCTGAACTTTTCTCAGAATTGTTGGTGGTAAGATACTCACAAAACAATAAAGCTTTTTTATAGCACCTGTGAAGGAAAAACAATCATCACTTCACACGAAAAAAATAATTTATTAAATTTGTTTCGTGCATTTTGTTATTTTTCGTGATTGCATTTGTTTTTATAGCATTTTAACTAAAATATTTTTCCCAAGACTGCACAGAAAACATATTCATTAAAATCGATCATTTTATTAAAAAAGTGTACGTTTTTTTTATTTCTTTCTTTCTATTTATAATAAATGTGAATGTCCTCATACTATGATCATTATACAAAAGTCTTTAAATTACTATTTTTCTTACCTTAACAACTCGACTGTTAGAAGTTGCTTAGAAGTTGTTCAGTATTGTTTGCATTGATGTGCGTACATCCAGATGTAATATAATTGTTTTACGCCTTTTTGTGCAATCTTCAGTTATTTACAAGTGTTTAACATTAAGGTAACGTTATAATAATTTATTGATTGTATCGTATCACTATTGATTGATTATTGTTGATCTTATTAAGTTGTTTAAAAGTTGTTTAGTATTATTTGCATTGATGTGCGTCCATCCAGATGTAACATAATTGTGGTGCGTTTTTTTTTTTTTTTTTTTTTTTTTTTTTTTTTTTTTGCAATCTTCAGTTATTTACAAGCATTGAACATTAAGGTAACATTATCGGTATTTATAGCTTGTATCGTATCATTATTTATTGCTTATACAGTAGAATCTCGATTTGTCGGAATCATTTAATCCAGAATGGCTCCTCCCAAAAAATAAAACATGTGTCAAAAAAAGCTAATTTAAACTACATGTCTATTATTTTTTATTATTGTACAACTGATAAATTACAGTTACAATTAAGTAATTAGTGTCAATTCTAATTAATCAAAAATCATTATATATTCAAATTAATTATATTAATTTTATTTTAGTGTTAATAAAAATTGAAAGAGTTATTATGTAAAAAATTTGCATTCGCGAATCTTAACATGGGTTAGATTGTGTTTTGAGTCGGGGTTAAAATTACTACTATGCGTTTAGGATTGCATGTGTTGAGAAAATGCTACGATGATAGACAAATTATTTGTTTAAAAAAATACTTCTTAGAAATATAACCCCCTTCATTATAATTTGTATTGTTATATAATTTCAAAGAGAATTTAAATATAAATACATGGCATGGATTATCCGCGTTTACTCTTCGCAGTTGAATTAAGCAACTGCGAGGCGGATATTATTACTGACATTTCTTGATATATTTTGAAATGCGGTTTGATTTGTGCATCATTTCTGCAAAAATATATATTTAAAAATTAGGTTCTTTTTAGATTTTTTTAAAAAATATTTTATAGATACTGAGACGATGTAATTGTAGTTATATATTTTGTAATAATTAAATATTTTTATCTGAGAATGCCTACATTGTAAAAAATTCCGGATCAAATTAAGGTATAAAATACCGGCACGTTAATTTTGAATTTCGCCAACCCCCGTAAATGCTTTCATAGTTTGTTTGTTTTTAGCTAATTGTGTATTTTGGTATAACTTCGTTTGCTAGTTGATTCATTTTTAAAAATAAAATCCTAAAAATATGAAATGTATGCATCCTGCGAAACTTTTGATTTATATAAACTTTATATGTTACTAACTCTATTGTTTTCTATATAAATAATTTTAAATCCCAAATTAACAATGCTGTTATGTCAAAAAATAATTATAATTAATAATAATAATTATAATTAATAATAATAATTATAATTAATCAGAGTTATTATAATTAATAACAATTATTATATATGAAAATAATTATTTTAATTAATAATAACAATTATAATTAATAATAATAATTAATAATAATAATTATAATAATTATTATCATAATTAATTATAATAATTATCGTAATTAACGATAATTTGTTTAATTTTCAGTCATACGTTTTTTTTTTTTCATTTATACTTCGGCTTACATCAGTTCCCTGTGAGACGAGTAAACGGGGCTTTGAAAAATAATATTTATGAATTCTTACTAAAGAGGTAAATAATAAATAAAGTTTTATAACAATAAGTAAGAATATATAGGTTTATAATAATAAAAAATAATTTAAGCTTATATAAATTTTTAAAAAAAAATAATTAAAAACGTCGTATTTTTAAAGGAACTATCTGACCTATTTCACTCAAATTTTGCATTTTGCCATGAAATTCTTTAAAATGATATAAAAAATTGCGTACTTAACAATTCATAATTTTTCGACTATTATTAAATAAAGTAATAAATATTTCTTAAAAATTATTGTTAGCTTGGTATTATCTTCAGATAAACGAATTTTATAATTATGCGCAATTTTTTTTTTTCAATTCGATTAAAAATTTCTCGAGATATGGCGAAATACGCAAAAAGTCAAATTAAGATTAAGGGGTTCAAACTTTAGACCACTCTCCTGACCAACCTATGGGGATCGAAATTCCCATATTGCGTCTACCCCCTATATTTTGGCCGTCAGATACCCAAATCCGTTGTATAAAAAAAAAAAAAAATGTTTATTCAGAGAAAGTTCATTTTGAATCTGATTTCGTGACTATTTAGCATATTTGAAGGTCATTTCCTCAAACCATTAAGTTTGAATCATGTAAAGATCCGATCATTAGATCAAATGTTATTCGGGATGGTCCGTTTTCTTATTATTTACGCACTGTTAATTCGTATTGATATAAATGAAATATAAAAAAAAATCAGGAATACT
Source organism: Parasteatoda lunata (assembly GCA_949128135.1). Lineage (NCBI taxonomy): Eukaryota > Metazoa > Arthropoda > Arachnida > Araneae > Theridiidae > Parasteatoda > Parasteatoda lunata. Next base: position 33,063,241 of record OX421979.1, read on the forward strand.
CTGAATTTAATAAATAAATAAATAAAAATCATAAAAATGAAATGATCGTTTATTGGTAACAATATTATTATGGAGGATTTACAAATTCCCTGTAGAGAATCTAAAACTATCAATAAAGTGATTAGGATATATTTGGAAATTGCGGAAAAGGATAATAGCCTGTGTTTGTCCTTAAATGATTTATTTTTAAATCACTTTAAGGATAATAAATTAAGTAATCTCTATTTTAATTCTCACCTTAGCAAAAACAAAACTGTAATTGACAAGCAAAGAAAGAAAAGTCCCACTAATGACTCTAATTCTAGGCTCCTATTACAATGTTTGAACCATTTTTCCCACTAATTATGCAACAGTAAAAGCAAGTTTACTAAAACACGGCTAATAAAACCGTAAGCTAAGTTAGTAAGGTCTTGAAAAATTCATAGATCCGCGATCTATCACAACTCCAAAGCATGCCTATAAGCTCAGCTAATGAAACAAAAGCCCCTGATTAACAACGTCAAATAATTACATCATAATTGGCCGGCCGCCTACTTCTTTAAAAGGCTCTGTTTAAAAATCACTCTCTTAAATACCCAAAACACACACGCCTAAAAGTAACTTACCCTAAGCTCTGCCCCACACCCAAAAACCAACCCCGCCCTTAATCAAAATAACTCTAGAGAAAGACGGGAATGAAAAAAAAAAATGTAGGGGGTGGGAAGGATCAAAATAATAAAAATTCCAAAAAATTGTTGGGTACAGTGTGTATGTATATATTCTTTAGTAGAAGAAGGTCGTTGATGATATCGACTTTTAATCACATGACTTAAAAGAGGCTGATCGATAAATTAATGCCCCGAAAATCGGGTAATGCTGGCCGGTCATCATCATCATCTCGACCTGAATGAGATGCATGCGCGTGCTTTTCACACATGTGTGAAGATCGGGTGTGTGTTGAGCTTTGATGGGTGACTAAGGGAGTAATAAGAAACAACCGTCACGGAAAGCGTCTAAGTGGAAAATAACGGAAAGTTTTTTTGTTTTTTTTCCGTGCCGTGAGTGACATTTTATCGCCAGCTTCATGAAAAAATGGGCGTTATTATAGATATGCAATTTTTCAGTTAAGTAAATATTTAACGCATTCTAATAAAGAACATATTTTATAAATAAAAAAATTGTACATATCTTCATAAACGTCTTTCGCTAATAATGCCGCCAAAGTACAGTGCGTAAGTAAAAAAGGGAACAACCTGAATAACTTTTGATCCAATGATTGGATTTTCGCGTACTATGATTCCATCTTAATGGCACGATGACTTAAAATTAAATATGCTAACTAATTAGTTCAAACGATATTTTAAGTTACAAACTCGGACACTAAAACGTACTTTCGCTGCATAACATGGTTTTTTAAGACGGATTTTTATTTCTGACACTGTAAATATGGGGTTAGCCATATTTCGGAAAATATTCTTTCTTTATTTACTATAGTTCAAACAGTTTTCTTTTCTCTATCAACTACAGTTCAAATCTTTTTTGTTTTTAATAAAAAGTTTTTAAAATGAAACAAATTCTTACATTTATGATTTTAAGTTCATTCTTATTTAATTCCTTTTATTTCTTTGTTTACTATATTTAAGTATTCTTGTTTTAAATATAGAAAGTTTATTGCAAACTTATTATTTCAATTTCAAATTTAGTTTTATTTTAGTCCTTTTAATAAATTCAGTATATATATTTTTTCTTTTTTAAAATCAAAGTTTTTTATTAGGAACTAATTTTTTCGGACACAATTTAAAGTTTATTGTTTTTTTAGTTCTTTTTTTTCATATTTACTAAAACTTAAGTTTTTCTTCATTTAAATAAAAAAAATATGCGAAGTAGTTCCTTTATTCACAATTTGACGCTGAAACTAATCGCACAAAATGAATTTCGTTTACATACTCCCTCCAGTTAATTTTAATTTTTTTAATTCATATTCACCTATTATGTCAAACAAAAAAAAAATTTTATTTTATTTTTCAGCTTTTTTTTCGTGCTTGAGTTTTTCTGACATTTTCTAAAAACTACAAAAAATCATATTTTATAAGTCCATCCATTATCCACTGTCATTTACTTCACAATTCACATTGTGGGTATAATTTAATGGGTATCTATTTCCTTTATTTTTTAAAGATAAGGACATTGTTTTCTAGTTGTACTACTCAATTTCATTTACGAATTTGATTGACCCTAAATCCCCATTGTTTTAGGTTAATTTTAAAAACTGGATTATTTTTTTTTAGTTACGAACTCCAAAGAGTTAGAAGTTTTTGATTTGTGCGTGAACGATAAAATAACACTTTATCAAATATTTTAACGGAAATCCGTCTCCATTTCTCCCGTCTATGTGAAATCATATAAATGTATTTCATTAGATTCATGGAGTAAATTTTTTCCGTTTAACATTTTTCTAGCGTTTAGACTTTTACTAATTTAAAAAGAAAAAAAATATAGAAAAGCTGTCTGAATGTAACTGAACGCATAGAATAAATTAATCACTTCAAAAAAGCGATCGCGCCAAAAATACAACTTGCAGGAGAAACAAACTCGCCAGGATTAGTTTTTAAAACTCTTACAAAACAATAGTTACTATGGAAACTAGCGGCCATATTGGTACACGTGACCATGACGTCTCGAGACGAGATTTTCAGTCGGAAGTTGGATAGGCCAATCAGTGAACGTCGCCCCGAAAAAGATTTTTCGAGGAATAATTAAAGTTCCAGTATCCTGTTGTTTTGTTTTCCGGAAAACAGGAGAGAAGCGGAGCTGGGTGGGGTTGTTAGTTTTCCGTTTGGTGGGAAGGGTTTTAGGATAGAAATTATCGTTTGGTTGTGTGGCAGCAGCTAAAACCGGAGATGTTCTGATTGAGAAATGAATAAAAATAAGTGACAAAAAAAGTACCGAACTTTTGCTTTTCCGATTGGTTTTCCCGAAAGTTTTGCAAATGATTGGGGACCAGATATAAAAATTTTACTGCTTTAAGTAGGACTGAGCTATATTATTATTTTATCTAATGCACTCACATTTAATTAGAATTTTTTTAAAAATTTAAACCGAAAAATTCGGTTCATAATATTATAAAAGTTAAAGATTTTACATTAAAGTATAAAATAAAAATCATAAAAAAAAGTATAAAATAAAAATAAAGAAAAAATTTTGAAAAAAAAATAATAAAAAATTACTACACAAATTTCATGAAAGTGGATAGTTATTTAAGTAATGTTTTCTAAAAGGGGAAAAAAAAAACGTTTTTGCTACTGTTAGTAAAATGTTATATCTCCTACTTAGTTACAAAATAATATTTATATTTATCACCAAAGCATTTTTTATAACATTAATTTATAATAAAATTTTTTTTATAATTTTATAACATTAAAGCTTTTTTTTATAAAAATTAATTTTTATAAAAGTTGAAATACATGGAAAAAAAATTAGTACACTCTTTACTTTGTTTTTGCGTGGATTTTTTATTGCTTTTTCTTCATACATTTTTACACTCTTGGTATTTTTCTTATGTTTGATCTTATCAACCACCATTAGCATTTTCCGTGATTAAACTCATATTTTTGATCACGTGTCGTCATTTTAATACTAAATATTAGGAATTGAATTTTAGAGTGCTTTTAAAGGTTATTTTGTTTCATTATAAAAATAAATAGCATTAATCTTTAAAAATCTTCATGTTCAAAAATCTTTTGTTATAAGTGGTTTACTACTTAATATTATCAGCGCAAAACGTTTTATGAGTACAATGAGAAAATAGGTGTGATCAAAATTACCATAATATGGTGAAACGTACCGTATTTCTGGCTTTCCGCGAACACCAAAATGTTGGTAATTTTTACCGAAGTGCTTTCGTAATGATTTTGGTAAAATAAACTATAAAATATTGTTTTAAAATATGCGGTGGAATTTGGTAGTTCCTTCATGGTACTTCAGAGTACAGCATAAAAAAAATTTTTTCGCTTTAATATTCTTTTTAGTTTTGTATTTCTTTCTAAATGTTTGGCAATAAGAATTTTAATTTTGAAAACCATAAATTTCGATAAACCATTACCATATGAATGGAAAAATTAACAAACGAATGGTTTAAAACTTGGATTTCTTAACCGAATTAAATATTTGTTCAGATATAGATTGTGACATCTTTAGAAACTGCTCGAACTAATTTTATAATAAAAAACTTGTGTTTACCTTAACTTTTGTTCTCTTACATTCTCTCATATTAGTTCATTCTTTAACTTTAAACTTCGGCTATTTTGAGAGGTAAATCATTGTTTAAGAAATACATATGAATTTAATATTGCACTCTGAAACAATTTTGTTTCAATTTCGAATTCATTTTTTTAAATAAATAAATTATTGAACTTTAAAAAAAACATTTGAATTACTGTCTTTTGAGATATCTCATCTTAGAACAAACTCATATATTTATGTTATTTTTTTACACTCCTGTAAATTTTTTTTATACAATACTAGTTTATGGTTGAACTTTAAATGTTGGTTATTTTTAAAAGTAAATAATTTTAAGGAGTATATATGGATTAAATATCGCCAGCTAAAACAGTAAAATAAAATTTCTCCGTTCCATTACTTTACTATATATTTTTCTCCTCATATCAAATAATTTATTTCAATATTTCTTATTTATTTATAATCTCCAAGTCAAACGAACCGGTGAATTGTAATCGAATTTTTTCTTTCATTTTTTTTTTGTTGTAATTCTTCAATAAATAGCTTCTGGTTGATATTTCTCAGTTAATCTTCCATCATCAACTTATAAATATCACTTCGCTAATAGTACACCCCCTTTTCAGGACGAAGCAAAAACTAAAAACAGGAAAAATTGGGGAGAAAACAGGAAATTATTATCGCTTGAGCATGAAAAAGACTGGTCCATCCTTTTTCAACTCCCCCTCTTCTATTCCAAAACTAGCATCACCAACTAATTTTCGACATTTGTGGACCCGTTTTAGCCCTCCAGCAATCGAGAGTATGTACAGATGCGGGTAAAGCATTGAAGGATCAAAAAACAATATTAAACTACGGAGAAATAACAAACGATGAAAAAAAAAAAGAATTACGGGAAAAGCGCCGTAATTCGTGAAATTAATTGAATATGAAGAACTGTTAAAGACAGCACAGCAAAATATTATGTTAAAGTAAAGAGAGACGCATTCCAATGTTCTATTTCTTCTATTTTTTCTTCTTTTTTATTGTTATTCCCCCGGAAAAATTAACGCATTTTCCACGTAAAATGTCCGACGTTGATGGTTCATCACCATAGCGACCATGGGGAGTCGCAAAGGGGGTGAGGGGAATTATCCTCTTTCTGAGTAAATTAATAAAAATATTCGCTAAAGGGTGTTTCACCGACGAAAAACAAAACAAAAAATTTATGACAAATATTTGTACTGGTGTATAGATGGAAAAAGAAAAAAAAAGGAAAAAATAATAATAATTTACAGGGTGTTATTCTCCTTAAAACCGCGAAAATTGACAGACGTAATTTAAATTGAACAATAGATAAACACGCCGTTAATACAGATTTGGAGATACAGACAAGTTTATATACGCGGCGGCATGGACGAAAAATTTTCTGACAAGTTTTATAATTGGTATCGGTTTTTAAAGGCTTGCCACGCTGTTTTGCAATTGGGATTGTTTAATAATAAAGAAAGAAAAAGAGAGTATTAGTGGGGAAGAAATTGCTAAGAAAAAATGTGATTGTTATTTAAACAAAAAAAAAAAAAAAAGTTTTCTTGCAATTCGATTCTGAAATTTTGAAAGGGAAATAAAAGGAATAACTTGATTCTATTTTAAGAGAATTAATCATATTTTTCCCGTCCACATTGCAAAATGCTAGAATTAATGCCTTAAAACTTCTTTGCGGGAGAAAACTTAATCTTTGGAATGTACAATTTTTGAAATGCCATTTGCAAAATGAAAATGAAATCGTTTGAGAAAATAGAAATTATTTCTTTTATTAAAAGATTAAATACAAAACTTGTTAGATTTGTTGACGTGGCTATCATTGGAAAAAAATTTTGAGGGTTGTTTTAAATATATTAAACTGTTTTGGATGACAATTTGATTGAAAAACCGTTAAATAAACCATTTTTTATTAGTAACATACTCTAATGAAAATAGTACCATCTCAATAATGCATTGTTGAAAAAGTTGGAGTGTGTTGAAATTGATATAACAATTAATATGGTGCTAATTTGAACCATATTATCGTACTTCTTTAACTTTATGAAATAATTATTCGTTGCTACTTGAATGTAATTTGGTTCTGTTTAACAACTTACTAAAATTAACACCTTATTATGATTCAAGTTATAAATGTTTCGAATTACCGTTGTGCCCATTGTTTTGAAAGTATATCTATCACATAAAGCAAAATAATCTTGTGATTAGTATTATTAAATCATATTTTTATCTACTTAGGCTTAAAATTTCCATCATATGATTGTTTTGTACCTTGAGTACTTAGCTTAAATGTTACATATTTCCTAAAAAATTTATTTAGTTTTAAAATTAGAAACTTTAAAAGATTAGTGTGAATAATTAATGATACTTCTTTGTTAGAAATTTTGAGTACATGTTGAACTTTAAGATAATGCAAATATCAGGCAACTTTACTATCATTCTACATTGAACCATATTATTCCTTAACTCAATTATGCGATTCTATAGTAAATTTTAAACGAAACATTATAAGTAATTTAAAATAATATTTTAATTATTTGCACCATGCTTCAAAGTATTAATATTATGGTTCAAGGTACTGAAGTTATGGTTCAGAATTCTATATTTATCGTTTGTTTTTTCCACTGTTTGTATTGCTCCTAGCAAATTTTTGCACACATAAATTTAGTTCACCTTAAAAAGCTAATTTACGAATTTTTTTAAGTTTTTAAATCGATAGAAATGTCTATAGAAATTGGAATGCGTTTGAGCGAATAAGAATAACCATATTTATGTTTAAGCTTACCTATACTGGTTAAATATAGTATTTTTTTATAATCTCCTTTTTCTTTAATTTTTAATATTTGTTCCTAAAATGTTGTAGCTCAGGGGATAGAGCGCTCGCTTCTCAATGAGGTAAACCGGGTTCGAATCCCGGCTATGGATCGTTGATTCAAATTCCGCACCCGGATCACAGTGATGACGCAAAATATCCTCAGTCGTAGACGCATTATGGGTTCGAGTCCCCTTGTCGGCAGGCTAACTGTGAATGGTTTTAGTGGTTTTCATCTCCATGTAATGCAAATGTGTGTTAGTTCCATCAAAAAGTCCTCCACGAAGGCAAAGTTTCTCTCACTACTTGATCTAGGAGTTCCTTTGTCTTCGGGGTTGTGTTCAAAATTATAAGGATACGGAGTTGTACATTGGTAGTCATAAACAGAAAATTCGGTCGGCTGTTCAACGACGGTAATAATAATGATAATAATAATAAAATTTGTCCCTGGTTCGCTTTTTTTTCCATGAGCATTCAAACTATGAGCTTATCGAGCTTTAATTCGGTATTTTATTTTTTCTCAAGATTTTGTCTGCTTCAATTTTTTTAAACATTTTGCAACGATGTTGTTCCATGGCAGCACAGCGTTGAAACTATGAAAAAAAAACGTATTTTCACTATTGCAAGCGAACAACTTAACGTAGAAGGATGGAAAATATCGCAAAACGATTCTAAAAATATGAGCGATCTGTAACAAATACACTGGAGCAATCTGTGAAGCCGTTCAAAAGGCACTAAGGAAAGTTTGATCTGTAACAATGAGATTCAACAATGAAATTTAGTATTTCGATGCTGCGACCGAACCAAATGACACCTGAAAGTGGTGATTGTTAACAAACCCCACCATGAAAATTTGCAAACTGTAGGAAAGAAACACGATTCAAATCGGGGCTCTGGTTCTGGAGTAATGCATGAGCATACATGCTCAAATAAATTCGTTACTCGCGCTGTAGAAGTTTCAAGAGAGAGTACCATTTCAGGTGCTGTCCTCGTTGTTTGTCCGGGATCAAATTATCTGTCATTCTTAACATGGTTGTTATCAAACATAAAGCCCCAAAAAATGGGCTTGATGCTTTACCCTGGTTGTGTGATAATGATGCTCTAAAAAATTAGCATTATTTTTATTTTATTTTTTATTTCTTACTCATTGAATGAATATGTTATAAAATATACGGCCATATTTTAAGTCACAAGAAAATCTCTTACTATGACCAATTATAATAACAACTTTAAAACAAAATCTTTTTTTTTTTTTTTTAATGTAGTTATTTTTTTAAAAAAATATAAAAATGATTTTATATTCAAACAATGAAAAATTAACAAGCATTTTAAAACAACAAATACCTTTTGTTATACATTTTATTCGCTTGGTATATTTAAAAAGCAATACTTTTATCCTGGAAAATGCAATTAAAAATTGAAGTTTATTTAAAATAAGTCTTTCATTAATGTTGGTTATGAATGATTTTAATACGATTGAGTATTCTAGGATAAAATATATTCTTGTTGCCAAAATAGGGTATGAAATAAACCCTAAGCACCAAGTTTGAGCATTTCACTGTGATAATGAGGACACCAATTTACGAAATAAAAATCGGGTTTCGGTTTACCCCAGTCTCCTTTTTTTCATCTTTTTCCCAATATTATTAATTTTGAAGAACTCAAATTTTCTTTTCTTTATTATTATTTTTACGCTAAGTGCGTAATATATTTTATTTTTCTTTGCTCTCCCTGCTTCCGCTAAGGCAAACGAAATAAAATAATTACGTTGAAAAAAAAAAAAAAACTAGAAAAAAAAAAAACCTCACAATGAAATCAGCAGTCTCGTTATTGATGTTATTATCCTCCAATTCTTCATTTTCGTACAAGTTTAAATAAACAATGTTAATAACAAATATTAATAAGATGTGTATCGATCTCTAGTCCCCATCGAGTATTTTTCGAAGCTCTTAATAACAATACGAAAAAGAATATTCCTAAAATTTAAAAGAAATTTTAATAAAAAGAGATATAAAGTTAAGAACAAATAAATAAATTATGTTACCCATTCAAACTGTGCTTTCCGCCTCCCTTTCAATCCCCCTTTTCCCCTACCCCTCTTCCAGGTTTATTAAAATATCTCATTAAATATAGAAAACAATCTTTGAAGTAATCCGTATTACTTAAGGTTCGATAGTTAGATGAATAAATTTATTTTAAATTTTTACTCATTTTTTGTTTCTTTTTGTTTATTATTCCATATCTATGTGTCTGTTTTTTGCTTTGTTTTGTGTTTTAATAATTTTTGTGCGTGGCATTTTCTTTAGTGCTTCTATTCATCGTTTCGACCTAAAGTGGTGTAGTTTTAAAAATCATCCAATTAATGGGAATTTCAGTGTTTTGTAAAGTTTTTCATTTTAATTACACATTCTAGGCTGCAATTTCTATTTAATCTACAGTTATTTGCACATAAATTTCATGTATTGAATAAATGCTAAATATACTTTAAAAAAATTAATAGCTTTCTAAAAATTAAACTAATATAAAAATTGTATTTTTCAGTTATTTTTTTCTTTTTTTTTGGATCTATTCATAAAATTTACTAACAATAATTCTTACTTGAATCAAAGTTATACAATACAACAAAAAGAGTTATAAGCAAGTACATATTTATTCACTACATAATAATTATTTTTAAAACTATATAAAGTACATGATACATATGAGTACAAAATTTATAAAAAAATACAATAAATAATTCAAAAACTACAAATAAATTAGCACTATTACCGTATAAATGCATAGTTTTCTTATCTGTCATTATAAAATTGATCATAACGCAATATTAAAAGGTTGGGACATTACTTGACTAGGGAGTAAATGAATTGACTATGTTTATGTAACGATAAAAATATATGTTACCATAATTATAATTAACTCTTGTATGCTGTTTATTTTATCGATTTAATAATGTAATTAGTAGCTTCTTTTATGTAAGTAGTAATCGTTTTTATAGAAATTATTGTATTTTAAAAAATAATATTTTTTTTTATCATTAGTGACTATTAATGTAATCTTTTTTTTCATTATATTAATACATAAGGTTTTTTTTATTAAAAAACCTTTTTTATTGGGATGATTAAATTTTTTTGTGATATATTTTTAAATATATATTTTACAAAATATATTTTTTTTTGTAAAAAAAAAAAAATATTATTTCATAATTAATAAAAACAAATTTTATTTTTTTTGTAAAAAAAATTATTTTAATTCAAACGGAGTTGTTTATTTAAAAGAAGCTAAACTAGTTGTATTAAAAAGAGTTCTGAAATTTAACAGCTCAATACGAAGTAAAAAAAAAATATAACACGAACGTTCACAAAAATTCTTGAATTTTCTGTTTAATTTTTATTTATTTTTTAAAAATTATTTTTGGACATCCGTAGGATAACTGAATTATTTAATAAAAATGATTTGATGAGTTTTAAATGATAACTACCTGTTAGGTTATTGCGATATTTTTTATGTAAATACTTTCTTTTGAATTTAAAAGGTTCACGATTCAGTAAATAATTTGATTAGTTTATGAATTGTGTGTGGAAATGTTTATTGAACATATTGTATTTGTAGCGTAAAAATTCCATATAAACAAAAAAATATTTAAAAGATTAATCAACTTATTGTGGTTTTGAGGCAAATTTTAAAATAATATGTTTTTATTTTTTTTTTATATGTAGAACAATTAATTTGCTAAGATATTCTTAATGTTTCTTTTAAATGTGATTTTTGCTAATTCATTCATATTCAAAAATAGCTTTTGCTAATCCGCTCATTCAAAACTTTTTTTAAAGTTAGTTTGCATATTCAAAAGTAATTATTTACAGATTTGTTAAGATGCAAATTAGAAAATATTTAACTGAAAGTACGAGTTTATTTTTTCATACACACCTTTACAGAATTTCTCTTATTAACTACTTAAAATGTAGTTTGAAATATGTAAAAAAGTACAAACATGAAAATATATGTCGTAATATTTATTATATAGTCATTAAATCTTAATCATTAAATCTTAAAAGACGGCAATTTTTAATGCAATCACAATCGTTTTCCTCTTTCATAAATAAAGTAATTATAATGAATCAAATATAATATTGAATTAACAGTTAATTACACAATAGTGTTCCACTTTAACTGAAGATACAATACTAGAGTTCTCAAAGAAATCAAGTGATTTCTGTAATCAAAAGTTGATTATACAGTAGTGTTCCATTTTGAGTGAAGATATATTACTGGAATTATAATAAAATCAAATATGTTATAAGTAAACTCCTGTAGTGTTCCATACCACATGGGGATATGACGCTGGAATTACAGCAAAATCAAATGTGTTGAAGTCAAAGTTAATTACATAATGGTGTTCCACTTTAACATTGAGAATAAAAAAAACTCAAATATGTTATTAAATTAAAAGTTAATTTCAGAAAAATTCAATAGTGTTCCCCGTGAATATATATAAACTGCTGTTTGTAGAAAATGCAACACCATGAAAGAATCATCAGAATCAAATGAAATTTAATGCAGAAACGACTTGTACTGATACAAATAAATGATGAAATTTTCAAAACAAAAGAAACAAATTAAGCGTCCGAAATCAGTATTTGGTGCAGCCACCACGCGCTGCAATAAGTGCTGCTATACGACGTGGCATGGAGTCAAACAGATGTTGAATATCTGCTTGAGGAAGAGAATTCCATATCGCTTGTATGCGCAACCAAAGTTCGTCTTTGGAAACTGCAGGACGCGGATCACGAGTGAGACGCCGACCAACCATATCCCACACGTGCTCAATAGGCGACATATCCGGCGAATAAGCAGGCCAAGGAAGAAGTTGCATGCGTTGTGCTGAACAGAAGTCTCTAACAGTCCGCGCAACATGTGGGCGTGCATTATCCTGCTGAAAGATAGCTCCAGGGATGCCTTGAAGGAAAGGAACGACTTCGGGCTGTAGCACTTCACGGACGTATCTGTTGCTATTGAGATTACCCTCAATTCGTATCAAATTGGATCGTCCATGATACGAAATCGCACCCCAGACCATAACTCCGGGTGTTCGACCACTATGTCGTTCAATAATACACTCAGGAAGGCAGCGTTGACCGGCATAACGTCTAACACGAACACGGCCATCATGGGTCCACAAATTGAAGCGTGATTCATCTGAAAAGACAACTTGGTGCCAATCAGCTCGCCAGTCTCTGTGCTCAAGAGCCCACTGCCGACGCAGCCGTCGATGATCCGCCGTGAGGGGAATCCTGTATAATGGCACCCTTGCACGCAATCCACGGCGCAGCAGACGACGACGAATTGACGAAGCCGACAATTGTACACCTGTAGCAGTAGACCAATGTGCTGCCAGCTGCCTGGAGGAAGCTGTGCGATCATTCACCGCCATGCGGAGCAGGTGTCGATCATCGCGCTCTGACGTCACCTTCTGTCGTCCAGTGCCTGTTTTTCGAGTTGTTCGGTGCTCGTCGGTCCACTGCTTCCAAACTCGCATCACTGTGGAACTGTTCCGCTGCATACGAGCTGCTATTGCGCGATAGGAAAATCCTCCTTCTCGAAGGCCGATTATCCTCCCTCGTTCAAACTCCGTAAGTTGCTTGAATTTCTTATTCTTCCGTCGTGGAGGCATACTCAGGTCTCACTAAACGTTTGCCACTAACAAATAATCATAGACTATTTTCAACGTCCCGCTACAGCACTTTATTTATACGCTTTCAGCATCAATTCAGAGGGCGCTGCGCGCGCCACGCACGCGCGATGGCTCTGAAACTTTATTAATTTGCATAATATCCTATAATTGACATTTGCTGCGAATTTCATTTGATTCTGATGATTCCTTCATGGTGTTGCATTTTCTACAAACAGCAGTTTATATATATATATATATATATATATATATATATATATATATATATATATATATATATATATATATATATATAATCAAATATTTTATTGAATTAAAAGGAATTATAATCGCATGACGGTGTTCCACCTTAAGTAAAGCTTTGAGATTATACGAGACTCATATGTTATTAAAGTAAAATTTAATTCCGGAAAAATTCAGCAGTGTTCCATTTTAGATGAAGATATATAACTGGAATTGTATATATCATATATAGTCAACTCCAGTAGTGTTTCATTCTAAATGCAGATATAACACAGGAGAATTATAGCAAAATCGAATAAGTTGTATTAAAAATTAATAACATATTTGTGTTCCGCCTTAAGCATTGGGATTATAAAAAACTCAAATATGTTATTAAATTAAAAATTAATTCCAAAAAAATTCAGTAGCGTTGCATTAGAAGTGAAGATATATAACTGGAATTAAAATCAAATATGTTATTAAAAGATTCATGCTCCAGCAGTGTTCCATATTAAATGACGATATAACGTTGAAATCATAGCAAACTCAAATATGTTGTTGAATTATAAGTTAATCACATAATGGTGCGACGGTTTAAGTAAAATATTCAGATTATAAGAAGCTCAAATATGTTATTAAATTAAAAGTTAATTCCTAAAAAAAATTCTTCAATTAAAAAAATCCCGAAATTCAACAATCAGAGAATGATTTTTTAAATGACTTGGATCACTTTTCATCTGTCTATTTTACCTTTACCTCTACGAGAAAAGATTTCATTATTATTGGATCTTTTTAATTGTTCAATGGAAATTGCTTATTTAAGGCATCGAAGTGGAAGACAGGAAGAAATTTATCCTCCAAATTTCTTTTCATATTCCACCATCTTACGGATAACTCGGGATCTTTTATTAAATTTTAGTTTTGATAACTGTGTAAATAGGACGATATATTATTTTATTTTTTTTACTTAAATATTTTTTCTCCGTTTTATTGTTCAAAATTATTATTATATGTTTTTTTTTTCTTATTTTGCGTCCTTTAAAACGACACTCGCATAAAAATGCATTTGTTGTTTTTTGATAAAATTTTTTCTTTATGCGGAGGGGCTTTTTTGAAATTAATTTTTATAATGACGGAATTGTTTATCTTGTTGGAGGAAGAACCGATAGCTTTTCTTTTTCGTTTTTAAAGCGTTTATCTTTTTTTTTCTTATTATAATTCCTTTTCATAGAAATTATTCGTTTTCTTCCTTTCTTTTATTTTTAAATTACATCTGCATTTGAATAGCTCCAAGGCTTGATGACGGCTAAATGGAAGAAAAAAAAAGTTATCTTTCTCTCTCTCTCTATACATCTCTAAACCGTATTTATTGGAGTGTAAAGAAAATAAAATTGATGTGTCATGTTGACGTAAACATTTTTGTGATTTTTAATAGCAAATCTTTCTTTTTTTCCTAATTTTAATAAATCGCATTCTTTCCTATAACAAAGAAAACACAACAGAGCCTTCATTTATATGGTAATGTAAATTTCAGAGTTCATAGTTATGTTAATTTGAGAGAATTCTATAAGATTATAGTTTTCACGCCTGATGAATCCTTTTGCTGTGTTAATTGGCGATTTTGTTTTAGTTGTAAAATCATTTGTTGGCGCTCTTTACAGAAAATACTCGGTTTTTAATAATATCTAATTTCTTATAATAAGCAAAATTTAATTTTTTATAATAAATGTTTTTTTTTTAAAGTTATTATTAACTTTAATAAAAACATGAAATCTTTTTGTCATTTGAGAAATTTTTTTTTAGATTATAGTTTTTACGCCTGATAAGTCCTTATGATTTGTTAACAGACGATTTTATCAGAACACTTTTGGTGCCTTTTACAGAAAATACTCTATTTTTAAAAACATCTAATTCTTATTATATACAAAAAAAAAATATTTCTAGTAAGAGAATTTTTAAAGTTATTATTGATTTAAAAAATCTTTCTAATTGATATTTGAGATAAAATGTACAAGATAATAGTTTTCACGCCTGATAAATATTTTGCTGTGTTAATTTACAATTTGTTTTTCGTTTTTTTTCTTCCATAACAACATTTTTTGATGCCGTTTACAGAAAATAATCGATTTTTTTTAAATATCTTATTTCTTATAATAAGTGAAAAATTTAATTTTTCATAACAAATGGTTTTTTTAAGTTTATTATCAACTCTACTTAAACAACTGTTAGCAAAAAACTCTCGCTCTTTAATAACATCCAGTTTCCTTTAATAAACTAAAAAAGAAATAATATTATTAATAGTAATTTTTTGTTAGTAAAGGATTTTTTGAAAGTTTTATTGCGCTAGCTTTACCAAAACAATTTCTAATTGTTATTTGAGAGATTAGGCAATATTTTTTGTGCTTTTTATTGAAAATACCCCTGATTTTATAGACACCTAATTTCTTATAATAAGCATAAAAATATTATTTAAAGAACTCCCTCTTTTTCCTCTGCTACCAGGTGCCCAAGAGAACAAAAGCGTGTGGTAATTCCTGTCTTAACATTCTTAACCCGTGGTCTGTTCATCGCCATCTTTCATAATTTTAACTTAGTTCGTTCCAGGGTTTATTCCTTAAATTAGTTATATTTGCAATTCATAATTTGGTGACATAAATATTGCAAAAAGTAAAATGATATAAAAACCTCAGTAAGAACGTGTTTTCCTAAATTTGTTTCCCTGCATTTGTATTCACTTTTTTACTAATTAGTAGTTAATAAACTATAATACATCGTATTTAAAAAAACAAGGTTTAGTTTTTATTTCGCTAGTTTAAAATGGATTTATTTATCTCAGATCTGTTTTATATGTTACTAGAAAGAGCATGCCTTGATTAACGTTACCTTTATTTAAGCTTGGCTTTTCTAAAAAAATCTCCTCACGTTTGAATTAGAAAAAAATGTGAAACAAAATTAAATGCAATACTTGCCGACAATGTAGCTTTTCTTCTTATCCTCTCTCTGGAAAGGGGTGTTATTTCGCGTCAGGCTTAGCCTGAATTTTCCCCAACCCCTATCAAATTTACTGAAATGTATTTTTTTGGCTTCTTTATCCATATGCCTCCTGTTTTATAGTTTTTGCTTTGAGAATCATAGGTTTTTTTCATTTCTCATTTTTAATTCTTTTTGCAAATACGTAAAAAAAACTGAAATGCTTTTCTATGTTTTTCTGCCTTTTTTGTGCTTTATGTTATATTTGTCACTCGGTATTGATTTACTGAAGAATTCGTTACATAAAAAAAAAAAAAGGAACGTTGATTTTTTTGGCACTGTTCGAGTAAAATCGGTGTTTTTGTCTTAGTTCGTTGTAATCCGTAATCGCTAACATTCTTATAATAAGTTCCTATTAAAGCAAAACAAAATTGCACCTTAATATCAGTACATTTGCCTAACATGGTGATAAATTGGGCTATATTTCCATTCAAAATTAAATATGGCATTGTGTAATTATTTAACAAGTGCAATAATATGGTTATATATACCTTCATTTTAAGATTCCAGTAAGTTTGAACGATACTAGGGTTCAATTTGCTCTACAATTTAGATCAGTGTTCAATCATTTATTAAAAATACTTTGTTGAACTCATTGATTGAACTCGCAAAGTGAGTGAAAATGAAGAATTCATTGATTTTAATGATTTTCTTCTAGGTGGAAAAATCTCTCCAAATTTGATGATTGTTTAATATTTTTGATTTAAATAGTCAAGCTATTTATCCATTTTCAAGACCAGATAATTCTTTTTGACTTGAAAGTATGCATAATTTTAAATTTAAGCTTTACTTAGAGTTAAAAGACTTAAACTATAGCTTCTGTCAACTTTTTTGGCATAATAGTTTTGAACGCTCTTAAGGATGTTTTCGGCAGGCAAATGAAATAACCGTCACATAAATGAAATGAATCCGTCAAATGAGATAACACTTTTCTGCAAATAATATGCTGTTTTCATAATTGCGATCAGTTTGCAAATAATATGCTGTTTTCATAACTGCGATCAGTTTGCAAATAATATGCTGTTTTCATAATTGCGATCAGTTTGCAAATAATATGCTGTTTTCATAATTGCGATCAGTTTGGAAATAATATGCTGTTTCCATAATTGCGATCAGTTTGCAAATAATATGCTGTTTTCATAACTGCGATCAGTTTGCAAATAATATGCTGTTTTCATAATTGCGATCAGTTTGCAAATAATATGCTATTTTCATAACTGCGATCAGTTTGCAAATAATATGCTGTTTTCATAACTGATGTTAAGCCGACCCATAGCCTACACGTCATTTATGCTAATTCTGAAAATAGTAAAAGCCATCATTATGAAGAAAAACCATAGTTTTGTGGGGGAAAAAAACATTTGTGACTTAATTTTTTTATGTTCAAAAATTTACTCAAACGCTGCTCTATTTAAACTCATAAAAACTTTCGGAAATCGAAAATTATTCATTGATTTTAATAATTTCGATAGGTAAAAAATTCTTTCTAAATTGTCGATTTTTATGAAAGTTTGATATATTTTAAAATATTTAAGTTATTCCTTTGTACTCAAGCCTAGATATTTCCTTACGGCAAGTTGAAATATGCCGCTTAAAATTATAGCATGTAAAAGCCATTGAAACTATAATTCCAGATCAAATTACGGTATAAAATACCTACACTTCGGGCACGTCATCCGTAAAATCCATTTTACCGTAAAATATTTCACCGTAATTTTTAGAGAACAGGGATTTTAAGGTAAAAAGTACTAATATTTTATACCATATTTTTTTTCCATAATATGGATTCCGTAACATGGATTTTATGGTAAAAAGGACTGGTACCCTGAGTGCCGGTTATTTTTATCGTAATTTGATCCAGAATTTTTTACAGTGTGTGGCTTTTATATTTTTTTTTAAAAAAAAGAGCTTCAAAAAAGGCTGGTAACAGCATCATAAACCTGTTGTTAATTTAGTTCAACATCATAAGCCTGTTGTTAACTTTGTTGTGCGTAACCTTCTTTAAAATATTTAATTTATATGTCTGTTCTTAAGTCCAGATAATTCTCTACGGTATAATTCTCTATAGAAAGGCACTTTTAAACTGCTTTGTAAAATTCCGGTTCAAAGTATGGTATAAAGTACTGGCACTTCATGGTCATCATCCGTAAAATCCATTTTACCGTAAAATCCATTTTTACCGTAAAATATTATACCGTAATTTATAGAGTTACATCTATTTAATTGGAGTAATTCCGTGGTTTTAGCGTAATTATTACTGTAAAAATTGCAGTATATCATATTTTTTGTTCATTAACATGTTCCGCTAAAAATAGATTTTACTGTAAAAAATACCAGCACCCTGAATGCCGGTACTTTTTACCGGGATTTTTTACAGTGTGTGGCTTTTACAGTTTTCTTGGCGAAGGAGCTTCTACAAAATCTGGTAACAGAATTATAAACCTGTTGTTCATTTAGATTTTACTAAATATTGGAAATTTAAGTTGTTAATATTTTATTTGTTCCTTTCTTTAATAAGTTGCTTTCAAGTTCTGAATGAACACTACTTAATAAATTAGATTTTTTATGGGGAAATAATCTACATTTAATCTTTAATTATTCGATAATTAATTTGCTTTTTACAAAGGAACTTGGGATGAAATTTCGGTACATCTCTATAGTTTTCGAATTTACAATTCAGCTCTGAAGATCGTACACCTTCAGTTTATGTATATTTTTTCGTCCTCTATACAAAATTCCCTTTTTAAATCTTCAGTAACTCCTCTTTTTCCCTTCACCCCTTATCCTTTTAAAGGGACTCAACGGGGCGTGAAATTGCGTCGTTTGCATAATGAAGGACGTCTCTTCATCTGTCCTCCCCCACCCTTCGAGAGGGTTAAAAAATAAAAAAAGAATTTAAAAAAAAAGGAGGCCCGACACCCCTGAATCTTTAGCAAAAATGCTAACTCAGCAATTTCGGTGCTATACTTCTATCCCCACGCGCTACATCGCCAATTTTTTTCCCTACCTTTTTTTTTCCTACTTACCTTTTCTTTGTCTTTTTTGCTCCTTTTTTTTATTTTAATCCCTTCTTGTCTTTTAGTGGGGGGACAGTGACAAAAGGTGGTCGAAGGTGTCATTTATTAACTAGATGCTAAAGAAGTACATTAAAAAAAGATTTTTTTCCCTACAGGGAAAAAAGGTTTTAAAAAAAAAAGTTATTTTATAATGTGTTTCTCCTAAACGTCGTAACTTTTAAAATGTGTTGATGCCATCTTAACCTTCTAATTTCGCTGTCGTGAAAATAGAACAAATGAAGAATTGGGTACTTACAGATGATAAACGCAGCTTATCTTTTTTCTTTCTTTCTTTTACTTCTTTTCCTCTATTATTTAGCAGGCATCCAATAATTTTTCGCCGATCATTTTGATGATTAGGCAAGTCGGTAGCAAATTAATTTAAGAGCATCTTATACATTTGATAACGTTAACCCCACCCACATTATGATGTTTTCATTGGTTACAATTTGGTATATTTTAAGCACTTTTCCAGAAAAAATGGTTAAAATTGAGCCATACTATCTGTCTGTTGTGCCATAATACCAAGCGAATCCGCTACGAACATAATAAAACATTAAATTAAACCATCTGTCTGTTCAAGTTAAACTATATTGTCAAACAAACAATTTTTAGATGTGCGATTATATGTTTCACCTTAGCGCACATTAAGTTTAAAGCATATTTGAACGATCTTATGGTTCAATTATCTCCGAAAGTTCTGACTGTGTACTCATAATCTTTTCCAAATTTTTTTAATATGAAACAAATTAAAATTTAAAATTCTGTGGGCCTTTTACAATACTTATACAATATTAGAAGGGAATTTTGCTTCTCCTTGGACCTCAAAATAATAGAAATTTGATACATCCTTATTTTATAACCGTCGTTGAAAAGGCCGACCCAATTCTGGATTTACGACTACCATTGTTGATCGCCGTAGACTTGTAATTTTGGACGCAATCTAGAAGACAAGGGAACTCTCGGATCAAGTATTGAGAGAAATTGGCTTTCGTGGAGGACTATTTGATTAAACTAACCCGCATTTGCGTTACTTGGAAAGAAAGGTCACGAAAACTTTCCATGGTTAGCCTGATGGTAAAGGGACTCTTACCCATGATCCGTCTACCACTGAAGATATTTTACATAAGCATCATGGTCGGTGCGAACCGGGTGCGGAATTCTTATTGACTAGCAATCTCTATGATTCGAACCCGATTCACCTCATTGGAAGGCAAGCGTTTTATCCAGGGGCCAAGTTGAACGATATTTTTCTGCAAATTAAGACACTTTAAACTTAATTAAGCAATAGTGATTTGACGATTTAATACTTTATTAAAGTTACAGCAAATTTTCTGAGTTATAATTTAGTACAGAGAATATTAAATGGTTTAAGCAATGTAAACAAGTTGCTTCTACTGCATTTACTTTTAGTGTTTTCAATAGCAGAAATTCTATCTATCTCATTACACTCTTTTTGAAACTGCTGCTTAATAACTTCATAAATAGCTTTAAGGTCTTTAGAAACTCCGCATAATTCTATCTAAAAAATCTAAAATATAAAAAGCTTAAAAATGAAAAGAAAAAATGTGAAAAAAAATAGAAAAATTATCAAAAATGAAACAAAATACTCAAATTAAGGAAGTTGGCTCATAATTTATTACAGAGAATATAAAATGTTTTAAGCAATAAAAATATGTTTCTTGAACTATATATATTTTCAGTGTTTTTAATGGCACTAGTTCTGCCTCATTATTCTGTTCTGTTCATTACCTCTTTGAAACTGCTAGTAGATAGTTTTATAAATAATTTTAAGATCCTTAAAACTTCACCTAATTTAAACTATAAAATTTAAAATAAAAAATTTTTAAAAATATAAAAGTATTTGAAAATATAAAAATGAAAAAAAGAAAAAAAAAAAACTTAAGTTAATAGAAAAAAATTTAAAAAATGAAACAAAAAATTCAAAATAAGATTGAAGAGTGGAATATGAGCCATAATTCATTACAGAGAATATTTAATAGCTTAAACAATAAAAACAAATTGCTTCAACTGCATTTAGTTTTAGGGTATTTAATGGTAGTAATTCTGTCTCATTATTTACTGCTATTTGATAATTTCATAAATAATTTTAAGATCCTTAAAAACTCCGCATAATTCCTTCTTCAAAATGTTAAAAATGAAAAAAATATTTAAAAAAGTCAAAGATGAAAAAATTGTTAAAAGGAAAAAAAAAAATGTCAACATGAAGCAAAAAAAATCAAAATAAGGTCGGAGATCGGAATATGAGTCACAATATATTACAAAGAATATTAATAGCTTAAACAATAAAAAGAAGTTGTTTCAACTGCATTTATTTTTTATATTTTTAATGGTACTATTTCTAACTATGCACTTCGTTTACTACTCAGTTTAAAATTGCTTTGTAAATAATTTTAAGATTCTTAGAAACTTCACATAATTTAACTACATAATAAAAAATAAAAAAAAACAACAATGGAAAAACTGTTGAAAATATTAAAAAAGAATTATCAAATATGAAACAAAAACATAAAAATAAAAATGGAAATCGGAATTTGAGTCATAATTTATTAAAGACAATATTTAATGGCTTGAACAATAAAAACAAGTTACTTGCTTCAACTGCATTTGTTTTTAGTGTTTTTAATGGTACTAATTCTAACTGTCTCATTTCCCTCTCTTCTGAAACCGCTACTTGATATCTTCATAAATAAATCTAAGACCTAAAGAAACTTCACATAATTGAAACGTCTGTTGCCATTTGCATTGCTATTTGTTTCTTCCCGGATAACTAAAAACCTGACTGCCGGACGTAACTTATCGGAACCAAGATTATTCCACAAGGCATCCGCTCTGGTGTGCCGCATCTTTCTTCCTTTCCCCCCCACCTTTAGAAGTGACAAAATGAGCGAGACAAATAGCTCAAATAAGAAATAAGGGATTTAAAAGGAAAGCGTACAAAAACTTATTTGAAAAATAACGAAAAAACAATGAGGCTTCTTAAAAAGGAAAAAAAAAAAAAAAATCAGGAAAAATTTCAAGAAATTCTATTTCTCGCTTTGCTTCTCTCTCATATGGTTTTAGCCTGTTTGAATGATAGCGCTGAAACAGAGGGCAAATAAATTTTCTAGCACAAAAAGATCCACAAAAAAAAGGGAGAGGCGGAAATCTCGGAAAAAGGAAAATAAGAAAACGGGATAAGAAATGTTATACCTAATGACTCCAATATATGGGGCTGGTGGAGTATAGGGAGAAGTGGGAGAGACTCAAATCTTCTTCTAACCGGGCGTTTGAATATTAAAATCGCTTCCACTTAAAATCGGACTCCCGGAAAAATCAGGAAAAACCAAACGACGCGATCTTAATGCCACACATTCATCACCTGGAAGGTTTCGGGATAAAAAAAAAATAGGGGAAGGGAAATTGGACGAAATCACACCCATGTGCCTATTGGGCTATTGGAGGTGCCCCATAACGATAACGCTGTATCCTTCCGCAGCTAAGAAAGAAAAGAGTCCCCCGGATCAAAACCCGATTTTCCGTGAACTTTGTATCCTGGATTTTCATATTTTACTCTCCTTTCGAGGGGTGAGGGTGTACTTTTTCTTTTCTACACTTATGGCCCATGACGCAATAACCCTTTCGCTTCTGTGGATTTAGAGTGGAAAAAATAGCAATGAATGTGGATTTCGTTTTCTCCACCCTTTTCCCATACCTGCTTTAAACTTCCCCTTCTGTTGAAGTTCCGAAAATATAGCCTAGATGGATGATCTTTCATTTTACCATTTATAAATAGATTGTTTCTTAAACATTATGACTTTTAGTTAATTTTGCTTTTGATGATTGTCTGAGCAATAATGGACACCGGGAACATGCACTACCTCGCCTGGTACAACAACTGTAATTTCAAAATTTCTAAAATGTGTTTTCAGTGTACAATTTTCCACGGTCGTTTATATTTTATACATTTTTGGTATAAAATATATAAATAGTAAAAACAAAAATTCAAAATTATTGCCCGAAAATATGGAAATTAGATTCCGTGAAAGGCTGGCGGGGAGCTGTAATTCTTAATTTGGGGAGTTACAGTTAAAGAAAGAAAAATAAATTAAATGAAATTTTCAAGTATATTATATGAATAAAAGTTCGTATTTGAGTCATGATGGCTCAGTGGATATAGCGTTCACTTTCCAATGACGTGAATCGGGTTCGAATCACTGCGATGGCTAGTCGATACAAATTCAGCACCCGGCTCGCACCGACCATAATGCTTGCGTAAAATATTCTCAGTGGTAGACGGATCTTATGTTTTCTTGTGGTCAGGCTGACCGTGGAAGGTTTTCGTGATTTTCCTCTTCATGTTACGCAGCTGAGGGGTAGTTTCACCAAAAAGTCCTCTCTCTACGAAAGCATATTTCTCATAATCCTTGATCTCTTGTCTTCTGGATCGGGTTCAAAAGTACAAGGTTTCAGAATTGAACATTAGGTGTCATTAGAGTAGTCGTAAACCCAAAATTGGATCGGCTGCTTAACGATGGTTATATATATATATATATATATATATATATATATATATATATATATATATATATATATATATATATATATATATATATATATATGTATGTATGTTTGTATTTGGATTCCAGCTTAAATTTGCAAGTGTAAAGTTGTATACGGAACTATTGTATTAGTTTTTAGTAAGTACAATTTCTTATTTGTACAGTGTCAGAAATAAAAAATTACTTTTGATGATTAATTTCTAATACTTCCGTTAATTTGGAGAATTATTTAGCCTCAAAATTGCGTGATTTGTGGCGAAATGCGAACTCACAAATATATGACGAAAATGTTCCCTCAACTCGAAACCTCATCGTAATGAACTGTGAGAGATTGTTAACTTCAATGTCGTTACTAGAACAAAGATTACACAATTGAAAATAAAGCGACAAATTAAGCTGGCCAGCCTATATTGCGGTCAATGCGTTGATCTCGAATCATGAAGATCCGGAATTCGAATCCCGCTTTGATCATGGATGAAATTTATCTCTCTGTTCTATCCGACTTTGTTGTTTTGTTCTAGCTATATTGTGCCCACGTTAAAGTGATTCTTAGAGAAGTTAAGATACATCAAGCACTACGAGTTTTTTTTTTTTTTTTTTCGAAACAATTTGACGAAATTAGTTTTTTTCCAAGAAGTAACGATAGCTATTTTGTATATCTTGATAGTTTCCAATAGTTCGTTTCAATAGTTGATTTGGCAAAATGGTTGCTCGAAGCTCATACGGGAAAACGTTACGTCAAACACGAAGAAAGTTTCGTGATATTTGAGTATGAAATTTTTACAGTGTAGTTGGTTTGATTTCAAAGTTTATTTAAAGTTTAATTTTAAAAGAGTTTCACGGAACACAAGAATAAAAATTAGGAGCATATAGTGTATTGTAATAGTCAATAGTTTATAATGTTATTATCAGCATTTTTAATTATTATGAATGCAATAGTATTTGTTAAATTTATTTTTGAATGCATATAACTTAAATTCATGAATTGCTTTTGTTGATCTAAAGTGTATTTTTTTTTTCTTTTTAGGTAAGTGGCGATTGAAAGTCCATTGTGATTTCTTATTTGTAATTAAGTGAGTCGTATAAATTCTATTTTCTAATAACATAACTAAATTTTGTTCTATGATCTCATACCCCGGCCGGGATAGCCTGGTCGGTAGGGCGCTGGGCCCATGTACAAGAGGTCGTGGGTTCGATCCTTTCCGGCCGAAGACTCCCCGTGTAGTAAATGGTGACTGTTGCACGTTAAATCTGTCGAGTCTCAAAGTCCTCCATGTTCCCATAACAAATCAATACCTCTGGGGGTACTGATCCAGGAGTTTTCTTGTCTTCTGGATTGGTTCAAAATTACAAGGCTACGGAGTTGAACATTAGTAGTCGTAAACCCATGAAATTGGGTCGGCTGTTCAACGACGGTTATATATATTTATATATATATGATCTCATACGTAACTTAATTTTATGATTCGTTTTTACAAAATAAATGTCTCTTAGCACTATATAACTATTACATTGTTTTAAACAGCTTTTGGAATAATATATCATATAACTTATTTTTCCTAAGTTTATCAAGTATTAATTTGCACGAGTGTTTAAAAAGTGATAGATGATACTGAAACTCTTCTGGAGAAAAAAAACGTGAGACAATTTTAATTAGACTTTGTATTTTTTACACCAGAAGAAAAAAGACTTTTAAAGACTAATTACTGAAGAAAAGCTATTTTCTCTCTTTAAAAAATTTATGTAAACATGAAAAAAAAGCTTCCCTTTCCTTGTTTGACTTTAAGAGTAGCGCCAAGTCAATAACTACACTTTCCCTTGCAAAGAGCAGAAAGCCAAAGAATGTCTAACAACTCTTGGAAAGCGAAGATAGAAGTACCGTAAGCAAACCTGCTGAACTCTGCACAAAATTTCTTCGGTTTCCTTAGTTAAGTTGGGAATCTGGGGGGTTGGAGGTATCCTGGAATTGAAAGGATTGGGAAAATGATGAAGAATTGCGGGGAGGGGCATTTAGTTCTAAACAAGGCTTGCAGGGAAAGAGTTGTAGGTGGGGTAAAGGTACGAATCGTAGTGTCGCAATATTGCCAGTAAACTGATTGCAGACATTATATGTAGGGGGCTTAAAGTGGATTGGGGGTCTAAGGGGAAAAAGACTTTAAATCGATGAATTGAAGGCAGAGATTAAAGAGTTTTAGAAAGGGGAGTTAAGGGAAAGGAGAGCGCAATTAAATTGCTCCGGCGGAAATCGGGAGGTTTGTATTTTAAGACGGAATTGAATGTGCTAGTAAATGTTCGAGAATATTTCGAAGTCGAATTTGATTGATTGAGGAAAAGTAAAATTGTTAAAAAAAAAGTTGAAGTTATTGGAAACTGAGTTCTTATTTCATTAGTTACTGAAGTAAGAAATTTCCGAAAAGCTGGAAATTTGTTATTTAATTTTAAGCATTGTGCTTGATGGATGATATAAAAAAAGGGTTTGTTGTAATTATTATATTTTTTAAAATTATATTTAAAAAAATTTGTAAAACCTATTTTAAAGAGAGTTTTTAAAATAGGAAAATTTCATTTTAGATTTTATATTTTTAATCCAATAATTTTTTTCATGTAATGACGTATTTTATTAGTTATTATATTTATGTATAATATAATATAATAAATAATGAAATATAATAAATAATGAAATATAATACAATATATAGATATTTCTGTTTTGTCTCATAATTATATATCTTTATTAAAGAGTGTTGAACATTTTTGTTTAAAATTATTTACACTTTTCACAGGTCAAAGATTATCACCGAAAAACTTTTAAAAACTTTGATATTATAAAACGTTCTAAATACAATTATTTATTTCTTTTTATCTAACTTTGTATTCTCTTCTCAAAATTATTTCCTAAAACCGAAACTTATCAAATCTTGGTCGTAATTTTATCTATAAAATTCGGTCTATATAGAAAACTAACTTTTTATAACTCTTGTTCTAACCACGATGAATATCTTCAATTTTAATTAGTGGTTTCTCACATCTTAGAAGACAACAATTTTGATAGGCTGATTTAAAATCTTATCTGTCAAATGATAATTTCTTGAATTTTTATCATATGTATTTCATTAGAACCCTGTCTCAAAAAATAAGCATAAAAAATAAAAATATGAGGAAAACAAATGTTTTAAACAACAAATATAAAGATACTTAACGAAAAACTGCGCATGAAATTGAAAAAAGTTTTCCTAAATTGTTACGCCGCCTTTTTTCTAAAGCTCTTTTTCAATGATATAACTTTTATTGAAATGGCTCCCCCTTGATTTAAAGAAAAAAAGTGTGAGTGTTTGCTGAAATTAAAGACAAAAACAAAAACCCATAGAAAAACGACAAAATCTACAAAAAACTTTTCAACAAGATCATGCATTTTCAATCCTTTTGTTGTTCTATTGTCTAACTTTCAGCTCACTTGACAGATCACTTACAGTATCTGTTGAAGATGGACCCCAAACCAATTTACTTAAAAACTTCCTTTTCCAATACTGTAGCGTGAAGAAGAAAACAAATTGTTTAGTTGCCAGTTCTCGCTTTCACTAATAAAAAATAATTCTTTTTCTTTTGTTTCAGGATAGGAGCGACACTTAATTTTTTTACCCTCACTTTCAAGTTTTGTTTGAATCGGACACGCTTGATTAATCGATAAGAAAAGGTGTTTATCGATGTGTCGGTACCGATTGCTCTTTGCTCTCTCCTCTCCAGAGCAACTTGATGGATTAGTTAATTCTTTTAACACAGTTCGTTTCTTTGAATTTCATTTTGTTTTCGAACCTTTACGTCATCGAAGATGTATGGAATTGGAATTTGTTAATCTAAGGGGGAGATGTTCTTCGTTTATTTCATTTTCTATTTCATTGGTTTTGTTTGTACTTGGGTGATAGACTGAATTGTAAAACTTTTACCTGTTACTGAGCATAGCAATTTCTTAGAGATAAGTGAGTAATATATTCAGTAGAAATAATAATGGTAGGAATTTTAACAAAAGAACTAAAGAATGGTGTTAATCCGGAAAATAGCGGATATCACACCGTACTTACGTAATGTTGTACAATGAGAAAAAACGATATCATCTAGAATAAATTTTGTTCGAGTGATGGAATGTTTACGTACTCAATATCATTCTAAATTGCTCAAAGGCTGACCTCAAATGTGCTAATTAATTCTAACTAATAATTAAATTTCGGACTCAAAAACATAGTTTCTCAGAATAAGCACATCTTTATTTTAATGGATTGAAGTCTTTTAGCATCAAAATTAGCATAAGGGTTAGAATACTATCTGAAAAATCTAATTTCAATAATTTGACCGGCACCGTGGTCATAAGCTATCTTAATGGTTTTTTTTTTTCTTTTTTTCACATTTTTGATCCTATCTCTAAAACCAATTGCGCAATTCTAAAAATTTTTGAATTCTTTTACGTAACTCATGTTATACACTGATAACTTCATAAAAAAATTAATTTTTAATAATATTTTGTTAGTTTCTATTGATCTATTTAAAAAAAGTTAGGCCCTGTTAATTTTTATATCTTTTTAAACTTTGTAATGGGCGATATGCAAATTTTGAGAGAAATCAGTCAAGTAGCTTATGAGATAAAATTTTAAAAATGTTGAATTTTTAAATTTTTAGTTCTCAAGACTCTCTTACAACTGCTGAAAAATCCCCTAACATTTTGAAAGTTCTTGAAAAAATCCCTTTTAAAACATCCTCACCCAGAAAGTTGTGACTGTAATTTTGAAAAATAGAATTGAAAGTTTTAGAAAAAGATTTAATTTTTGTCTTATTTAACTATAACAAATAAATTTATTTTGCCAAATCTTTAAATTCCGTAGATCTCAGTAGTTGTAGGTACTAATTGGCAATTGTTGAGTGATTTCGGAGTTTTAAGATGGTTTCAAGTCTTAATTGGTTATTAACAAAACCAAAAAAACAAGCACTTATTTTATTCAAAACGTATAGTTTTAGGATAATTATTTTATTTTATAACCGTCACTGAACAGCCGACCCGATTGAGATAATTATTGAAAATACATAAAAGTAGTATTATTTGTGGGGTTTTTATTTGGGAACTGTATTAAATTAAGACTAATCGTTAAATATAATTCTCGCCAAGTTTAATCTAACACAAAACGAAAAAGAATTATGTTAAATAATAATATTGTATGTTTCTGATGAAGTAAAAGGCTACAGTGTTAAAAGATATACATTAAAATAACCAAATAACATACTCTACTCTAAAAAAATGGCTATTTTCCACATTTCATCATGTTTCATACGTCAGTTGTTACCTTAAGAAATTTGTATTATAATATCTAAAGACTTTATTTCACTTAAAACTTATGACTTTGAATGTAATTGTTGCAAATACAAAAACAATTGTTATTCACAATGTCTCTCTCTATGCTTGTTCCCTTAAATAGTATTCATTTAAAATAAGTAATATTGAATTTATTTATCTTAATTAATAATCTTAGTTAACAAGCAATAAATAGCATACACTAAATGCTTATACGTTATGCTTCAACAGAAGAAAACGCTGTAATCTTAAGAAATATATAGTAAATAAGCCAAATAATCTATTTTACTTAAAACTTTTAACGATAAATAAAATTGAAGCAACTGTATTAAAATTATTATTTGTGATAAGGTTATCTATCTTTACTATCTTCTCATCCTACTATTGAAATAGAATGCATGTATTATATCTAAATTAAATATGTAGAAAGAAAACTTTTTAGATAAGTGATTTAAAATAAGATACAAATACTCAAACTTCTATTTCAAAGAATGAATTTCATTTCTTTCCTTTAAAAGTTTGGATAATTAGACAGTTAGGAGAGAAAAACTCAAATAACTAAATTAATGTTAGTGAATTATAACCCTTATCAATTTAACGAACTGTAAATTTCAAAAACTAAGTGTTGGTGCTCCAGTTTAGGAGTTTTAAAACAAACAAGTTTAGAAAAATCCTCACTTAACTACCCCAAAGGCACACATTTAACTACGTTAACAGTCAACAATACCTCAAGTACATTTCTAGAATCGGCGAATGTCAATAAATACAAGTGAAGAATTATTTGAAAAAAATCTTTATAGCCTCACATTTCAAGATAATGAATGATGCATTCATTATATTTCAATATCGAAATGACTTTCAACACCAAAAGAATTCGCCAAATAATATTTTCTAATTTTCCGACAGATTTCCAGTAAGTTGCACCTTTTGTTTAGTACAAACCCCCACACCGATTTATTGGCTAACATGGAGCGATATCGAAAACAATAGGATTTCCCTTACCCCTTAACATTGTTTGGAACACACTTTAAGAGTGAGAACAGTCGCGATTTCACCCCCTATTGTTTGGCGACAATATTGAGTGTTTAAGTCGCCCATTATTATGTGATTTATCTCAGATTGTTGCAGTTTCAAAAAATTTGTTTTCATACCGAAATTTGATTTATAGGGTCCCTCTTTCGGTATTGGTTGTCGAATCCGTGTCTTGTTAATGAGTTAAAGTTACAGCTTGAAGAATATGAATCAAAAACGGGGAGTGGCTTATTTTTTGTTAATGCAAAAGAGAATAATTATTTTTGATTTTGTTTTTAACTAAATCAAATATAAATGGACAAATATTTTTGACAGAAAGAAGAAATCTTTGTTAGAAATTGCTGTTAGATTAAAGAAGAAAAATGAGCTTTGCAAAAGGGGTAGCGTACTCTTAATGAGGTCTTCTAAGATTATGTAAAATCTATTGATTTTGAAATATCATTACCCAATAACCTTACCACTAAAATTCTGCACAAATTTCATCAGTTGAGAACAAAATATGCATGCAAACATTGATCATAAGGAGGTTAAATATGAACGCAAACAGTGTTTATTGTGACAAAATATGAATACAAATATTGATTATTTGGTACCAAAACATGAACTCGAATATTAGTTATTATTAGACAAATTATCAATGTAAATCTAAAATGTTCGGATATAAAATATGAATACGAGCTTAAAACATGAGTATAAGCCTGTGTTTCCCAAACTTATGACTTTAGTGTACCCTTTCTAAATTTTTCGTAACGTTTTGTACCACTAATAAAAAAATGAATGTATTTTTTACTATAAAAAATTGCACAAAAGTTAAAAATCACAACTGGCTGTTGATACCACTAACTATTGACTGTTAACTTTGCAAAAAAATAGACAATAGAAAAATACGTAATGGTAAATTTTCATGGCTAGCTTTGTTTTTAAATAAAAAGTTTTAAATATTTCGTTTGATGCAAGATATTTTGCATAAAAACATGTACCCCAGCTAAACTGTTCCCGTACCCCTGGGGGTACGCGTACCACACTTTGGGAAACACTGGTATAAGCCAAAGTATAAATTCAAAACATTCGTCATTAGGACATCAAATTTAATGCAAACATTGGTTATAAATGTATTAAATATGAACACAAACTTTGGCCATTGGGAGTAAATAAATGCATTCAAACACTGGTCATAAGGTGGTTAAATATAAATTGAAACATAAGTCATTCGTTGACAAAATATGAATTAAAAATATTCGTCATTAGGATATAAAATATGAATTCAAAGATTAGCCATAAGGACATTCTGCATTCAAACATTTATTAGGTAACAAAATATGAGTTAAAAACATTCGTCATTAGAATATAAATTATGAATGCAAACACTAATCATAAAGGTAGAAAATATGAATGCTAATTTTGATCATTAGGAGAAAAATATATATAATCGAAACATCAGTCATTACGATAAAAAAAATGAATACTAACATTGGTTATAAAGGTGTGAAATGTCATTGAAAACTGATCATTAGGCAACATAATATAAAGTTAACCCTATTCGTCTTTATGATGTGGTATAAATCAAGCATTTTATTTACATGTAGAATGCAAACTTTATGAATGCATAAGTGTGACAATGAATGCATAAATAGACAAAATATAGATCAATCTTTTTAGTCTTTAAGAATATGAAATATGGATGCAAACATTAATTATAAAGTTATGAAATATGAATTCAAATTTTGATCATTAGGAGACAAAATATACATTCAACTATTTTTGTTATTAGAGTGGGGAATATGAATGCAAACATTGGTTAAAAAGGTATGAAATATGAATGCCAACTTTGATCATTAGGAGACAAAATATAAAATCAACCCATTTCATCATTAGGATATGGAATATTGATGCAGGCATCGGTTTTAAAGGTATGAAAAATGAATGAAAACATTGACTATTGGAAGATAAAATAAGAATGTAAATATTTGTCACTAGGACATAAAATACGATCTCAATCATTTGTTATGAGGAAACTAAATAAAGCAAATATTGGTCTTTAGCAAACAAAACCAGAAGTAAGCTTCATAAAAACATTAAACTGTTTCATTTTTAAGCAAAAAATAATTAAATTTCTTAAGTAATTTATTTTTGCTAAGTATGTGTTAAAAAAAGATGCGAAATTTAATTCCGATAAAATTTGAAGTAATATTGTAACCGTAATTTCTGAAAGAAAACTGAATCAGAGCAGTAAAATTTTTTAGAAAAACAAAAATAGTTAATTTGATGAAAAAAAAAAATATTAGAGCTGGTTTTCAATCGAAATGCATCAATTAATTATCAACCGTTAAAATGAAAATAATTCTATAAAATAAAATAGAAAACTTTGGAAAAATATTAGCTAATTAAAAGAACCATACTCCCAAACATTTCTCGTCTTGAATAAACGCACCAGCAATCAAATAAATCAGCAAATCAAAACAGTCAACGTTCGTAAACAAAACGCACCATTTAGATTATTTCTTGTGTAGCGAAATAGTATATCTGGTACAAAATAATAAATTGGATAAAAAGTCATGTAATCCTCTTCTTGCGTGATGTTTTAGAAAAAACATTGCTCAACCATTGCAAGTCTTAAGTTTATCGTTCCAAGGCTTTATTTTTACTGATGTCTATATTTTTACTTTCTATGAATCATTCACTAAAACCATAGAATAAATTTTTTTCTTGTTACTATCCCCTCTAGAAACTATAAAAAAATACCTATGAACATACTACACATTAAATCATTTTTACAGCTTTAATGAAATATCTGTGAAACTAAGCATCTCAAAGAAAAAATTCTGTTTAATTTTTAAGTCCTGCAGTCGCAGCAAGTTCCACAAATGACTTAATCTTCAAGAAAATGAAAAATTTACTTAAAAAAAGGAAGCCATATATATATAGGCCTATAGGCTAGTTGAAAAATTTGGTTGTTTGCAAATGTCACGAGAGCATTTTGCAATGCCAGTGACATAGAAAAAGCTTAAAAATAGCTTATAGCTAAAATAGGTGAATGACTTTTTGGCTGATTAAAACCAGCCTATGTGCATTTAGACTTATTAGAAGCTATGCAGAAAGTTAATCTAATTAGAAGAATTACTCGATCAGATCGTGTAATTTACTTAGGATTAATGCAGTAAACCTTTAAAATAGCTATTTGAACTAAGCCTTCTTGATGCAGCCTCAAACGAATCAGGTTAATTAAGAAATAAATTATATATTGTTGAATTAGCCTAAATGTCACTAACTAACCTCACTTCAGTAAGCCTATAAGTGTCAGGTTACTTAGAAAATAATGGAGGCTTTTCCAGTAAATCTGGAGTATTTGTAAAATGGTGGCGGCTGTTTGCAAAAGGCCAGATTATTCAATTATACTGTAAAAATATTTTTTTTTAAATATAGGCAGAAAAACATAAATTTCTGTAAAATTACTTACGCAAATGCATAAAACTGGATTTTTTGTTAACAGCTTTATGGAAAAAACCGCATTTTTCCTGTACATTTCTCTAAAAGACAATTTTTAGAGTACTGTTATTTATTTTTTAGGTTAAATAGCCATCAATTTGATATGATGGATAGAGTCCTCTCGTTCCTGGCTTCGATTGGAGTTCAATTCCACGTACTAAAACTCTATATATATGGTATCTGATTTAAAGATCTCGGTTATCTGATTTAAACTTCTGTGTGTTAGTCATTTGAATTATACTTTTATATAATTTCTCGATGATTGCAGAGTCAGAAAAAGCCTAATCATTAAAAACATGGAAGTAATTTATTCAGTTTGACTTAATATATTTGTATAAAATTACTGATTCTCATGTAATTGTTTTTCTGTATTTTTGCAGATGCTTTCAGTTTTTTATACTCTGTAATTGTACATGAACTCTTTGATGACGGATTTCTAGAAGATTCTATTGTAAAATTGTTTGGCAATGTAGCTTCCGGCATATGTATAGGTCTTATTTCTTAATTAAGTTAATAAAAAAAATGAAAATAAGTTAGATATCAAGGCCATGTATTTTAATCTTATCTTAATGCTATGAGAATTTTGAAAAATTAATTCATTCAGCAAAACAATCAACCTAAAGGAACGTCCAGAGCCTAAGTAGGGTGATTCTACAGAGTTAGATGTATAAAATGGGGAACAAACTTTTCCGAAATCTCAATTAATCACTTAAGGGTTGGAAGCATCGATTCATCGTCATAGAATCGATCTCATCGTTTAATCGAATATCCCATAAGGCAAAAAGGTGTTAAAAGAATTAGGCAATCCATCGGCATGCCATCGACTAGTAAACTACGACGGGACAATAGCTGGCGACATATCGATAAACACTATGTTCCATCGATTAATCAAATAGTCCGATGTCGATTTTTCCCAGCTAGAAAATAGGAAAAATACACTTTTCAGGAGCGTCTCTTGGTGTTGGGGAAAGTAGAGCTGTTGTTTTAAACAAAGGAAAAGGGAATGAGAACAAGTTTTTATTGTTTTATTTTTAGAATTCGTACGACTATTTGTTTCATCGGGTGCTATGTGTGTTTTGTACGTGGGGTGGACACAGGGGTGGCCTCTGATAGAAATGGAAATGGATGTGTTTAGCTGTAAGATTTGGTCGAACGGGGAAAAATCTAATTTCCAAAATTGGATGGCTAGGTGGAAAGAGTTGATATTTCTTTTTCTTTTTATTATTATTATTTTTTTGAGAGTTGTCGATCTGATTAAACATTAATTTTACTTTTGTTGCAGTGAAGGTGATTTGTTACAAATTCCTGTTCATTTTACACTTTATCAAATAAGCGTTCGTTAAACAAACGTTTGGAAGGGTGTTAGCAAGCGTGTATGCTTTTGAAATGTTCGAATTGATTTTTATTTTCATTTAATAAATTTTAAAGATAAAACATTAATATCCTAGTTATTAATTCTCGTCTGATCATTACTCAAAGATATTTTTTACGCCTTTGAGTTTTTAGTTAGATTTTTATTACATTAAAATAAAACTTTTAATAAATATGTTTAATCAAGATTTTTTGTTGTTGTTGTTGTTGAAAACATTTGTTTTTTATTTTATTTCATGAGGTATGATTTTTGTAAAATTACTCAAGTGAACTGTTCTAATATATATTCCCTTATTTACATTAAGTCTAAACAAATTAATTCCCACTAATTTACGAAAATAGGTATTTTTTTAATTATAAAATTGAAGTAAACTATTTCTTTCGTCTATGACAATATTTGCTGTTGTGTGAAATTCATTCTGAAATGTTTTCCTAAATTTCGCTGGAAATTGAATATTTTGGAGATAATGTATCAGTTAAAAGTTTTATGGTATTTTAAAAAACAAAATTTACCTGCTAAATGTAAACATAAATAAAATTGCAGTTAACGTTCCACATTTACACTATTTGACTTTATATATATATATATATATATATATATATATATATATATATATATATATATATATATATATATATATATATATATATTGGCGTTACTGTACTTTCTCTTTACTATTTGAAGTTTAGGGTCTTTTTAAAACAATTGATCTGCTAATTGCAGTATTTTGTCTGCACTACCTAACTTATTCCAAATCTATGTTAAATTAATTTTCATAAAGTTTAATTGAGTCAGTTATAAATTAAAATTTAAAATATTTTTGAAGATCTTCAGTTGCTGATACGGAATTTTTCAATGTTGTATTTTGTTTTGTTTTTTTTAAATTATCGTTGCTTAAAACTGGTTACGCTCATAGTGAAACTACCTTAATTTGAATAATTAGAAAAATATTTAATCCATTTGAAACACGCTAAAAAATATTCTTGATGTTTGGTATCGTTTGCAGATGTTAATAATAACAGTATAAATACCTATAACAATCTCCATGTGGATATGTAGAATTTACTAGGGGGTGGGGAAGAACAAAATGAAGTTCAAACGATTATGATAATTTTCCTCTCCGCGCCGTGAGACAAATGATTTTGTTTGGGATGATGATTACCATGAAGTTTCATCATTATTTAAGCATGCGGCTAAGAGGTTCATCATATTGTTTGCCGAATTAAGCAAATAATTCCTCCAATGAAAAAAAAATAGCCAAGTTAGAAAAAAACTCACGTATTCAAATTAAAGACAAATAAACGAGCCAAGCATGTAAAAAGGGTGGGAGATGTGCTAAAAAAAAAGTGCTTTGAGTAATCATAAAAAAATAAAACGTTTTTATTAATGAGAAATTTGGAGCGATGGTGGGTTTTTTTTTTCTTTCTCCGTGTACATAACAACTTGATTAGGTATAAGACAATAATGGAGCCAAATTATGATGCGAACTTAGCAATGATGATTGTCATTTTTTGTAATCTTTTTGAAGCCTCTGGGAGCAGCCAATATTTTTTTTTTCATTTGGCGAAAAAAAATTACACCACAGTGGACACAACATTACTGGAAAAAAAACTGATACCTTAATAACACTTGCGAATGTTGAGTATCAGACTAAATGATCGAATGTTCCTTGATGGGGGAGAGTTAAAATTTGCACCTGTCGGGAATTTGAAAAATTGCAATCGTAAATATTTATCGATGCCTCTTGTGCCAGCATACTGTTTTACAGTATTGATGCTATTTGTTGGGATTGTTCAAAATGCTCTAGAACTGAACTAGGAAAATTTTTTATGCAAATTAGTATTTGTATTGATCCCAAAACTAGTATTCCAAAAATCTATGGTGTGTTATTGGAAACAAGTTAAGTAATGATGTTTTTGATTATTATTGGTGTGATATTTTGAGTGTGGAGGAACTGATGCCTGTAATTTGTGTAATGGGATAGCATTTTTTATTCTCTATCACTTACTCTAAATTCAGAAACTCTGCATTGGGCATTATTTCCTTGTAGTTACCATTATTTTGAGAAATCTTTGCTATAGTTTTATTTTTAGAAATATACTTTAGATTTGTTATGTCTTATGTGTGTATATATATTTATAGAAAATAAATTACACTAGGATTTTTTATTTATTTATTTTTTGCATTTGTACAAATACTTGCTCTTGCCTAATTCAGGTTTGGGGATTTCAAATCTGAAATTAGTTTGAAATTAGATTATTTTTAAAATGACATTTTTAGACTATTTTTTGTCGAAACGTACAAGTTTAGAAACGTTAAAACAGGAAGTCTAATAAATGCTACGACATTTCCAGGCATGGTTTTCGATGGAATTTTATTCCTCATGACGTACCCTAACTTCCCTAGAAGTTTTTCACAACATTTATGTAACCCTCTGTTATGTATGGAACGCTTTTAAAATTAGACGTTTTTTTTAAACTGCTTAGACGTTTTTTAAACTAACGTTTTTGAAATTAGACCTTATTAAGTCTGCAGCAAATTTGAACCATAATAAGGTTCATTGCGCTCCAAAATGTCTGATTATGTAATAATTCTCTTTCGTTAACTTAATGATTGAAAGGTAAGGGCCTGATTTAATCTTGAGAGAAACTTCATATACTTTAGCTGAAATGAAAGTCTAACTTATATCTTTCGTATGCCCGATGGAGTATATATATCTACATTAACTACATTTATGATAATAGCTTGCTATTATGTGTTTAATCCTGTATTTTTACTTAGCATCTTATATACATGCATTCTATAAGTAGGCTGTAGTAGGTGTTTCAAAGTACTCGTTTCATGTGCAAGGGTTGGTATGACAAGAGTTAAGAGGGTGGCAACTTACTGAAACGTCAAAACTGGGGAGTGGTATCAAAGTACTTGTTTTATTTGCCATGACTTAAAGTCCTATTATTGGTGTGACGATATAAGTGGGTACCTACTTAAAAACTGAAACTGAATGGTGGTATCAAAATAGTCGTTTTCACTGTCGTCGCTTAAAAATCTTCTATTGGTGTGAGGATATAAGTCGGTACCTACTGAAATGCTTAAACTGAATTAATGGTATCAAAATATTAGTTTTATCAGCCTCGACTTTGAAGTCCTTCGATTTGTAAGAGGATGCAAGTGGGTGGCTTCTAAAACGTCGAAACTAAATGGTATCAAACTACTCATTTTATTTGTCATGGCTGAAAGTTCGACCATTGGCATGGTGAGGTGAGACGATGGGCCTCAATTGTAACTCTGTGCACATCATAAGACCAAGATCGAAAGAACGTAATGTTCCTACCATGGTCTTTAAATGATGGATCTCTGGAAAAAAAGTTAGGTAATTAGCCTCACTCGTCTAATCGATAATCTCTGGTTACTAAAAACAAAAGACGCAAAAAGTAAAATTTTGAAAGATTTTCATTCGATATGACATTTTCCGAAATTTATTTTTTAAGTCTTAAAATCCACATCTCTCTTCACGAAAATGTGTATTACTTTTAAATAAACCCCAGCAGACTCTTCTCAAGCAAAAAAAAAATCGTATTAGTTATGCATGAACTGCTGTAATACTTCTCTGGTTTTGTGTGTACGTGTTTATAAATGTCTCCTCCCTCGAACCCTTTATTCGAGAAAATGGCAAAAACGGTTGCAAAGTAATCAAAAGATAGATCCCTAATCAAGCGCTTCAATAAAAGCTCTCTTATCTTTATTCTTGCCTTGTGTTATCTAACCGTCGCTATGACAACCACAATGTGCCACAGTCTAGTCCAGCTTACTTTCTTTTCTTACTTCTCCCACCCCCTTGCTACGTACAAATACTTGAAGCCCCTTAATGTTTGTTTGTCCAGCTTGTTTACTTTAGAATAGGCGAGGGGAGAAAGATCAGCACCCATCACCATGGTTACCAAGTTCTCACTGCTGCCACAGTTATTTTCTTAACTTTGTTTCTTATTAAGTTGTTTTTAGGGTGTATGTGTGTTTGTGCGCGTGAGTGCGTTGTTAGGACTTAACGGACCGTATGCTTGAAGTGGGTGGGTTGAGTGTGTTCGAGGGCAAGGGGGGTGGTGGTCCGTGAAAAGACGCAAAAGTAAGCGTTTCCTTAGGCCCTTTTCTGTCGTTGTTTGTTCTAAGGGGTAGTTTTAAGTGCTGCAGCCTGTAGTCTTATTGACCATAAATTTGCCACTGTAAGGGTGGATTTTAAAATTAGACTAAGTTTAATGTCGGTACTATAAAGTTTCACTTTTTATTACTTTTCGAACATGAGTGTTGGTGAGGTGAAGTTTATTTGCTTGGCAGATGTAAATATTTTCAAGTATTTTATAGAAAAATATTTACTTGGCTTTTTTCAAATGTCTTGAGTCTGATCTTGAGCGATATCTATCTTATGCCTCCCAGTTCAAATAGCCTCTCTAGCACTCTTTCTTAAATAAAAAAGCATTTGGTATGATTCGTTATTAAAAATAAAATGGATATGTATACCAGCATAGTTTTTTTTTTTTTTTTAAATCTTTTATCATTTTGAACTGAAAGCCTGATGACATTTCGTAATGGTAAACATAATCTTTTTTTACAACTCTGAACTGAAAGCTTTATTACACTTCAGAATCGTAAATATAATTTTTTATCATTCTGAACTGAAAGCTTGATTACATTAAAGATTACTATTCTGAACTGAAAGCCTGATTAAATTTCGTAATAAGAAAGAATCTTCAACAATTCTGAACTGAATGCTTGATTACATTAAAGGTTACCATTCTGAAGTGAAAGCCTGATTAAATTTCGTAATGGTAAAAATAATCTTTTAAGATTCGGAACTGAAAGCCTTTGGTTGCCATTAAGCTTGATGTTATCCCTAGTCCTAGCAATTTTAACGTTTTTATTTGGATGCTACCTGTATGACATCCCCATGCTCTACGAGTTGTAAAAATATCCGCTTTCTTTCATTAATATGTTTAACTTTCTCGATTTACTTCTCATATGTTGGTAGTATGTGAGGTTTCTTTCATCATGCATGTGTAATATGTAAACTTTCTTTCATTATAGCGTTTAATTGGTTCAAGATTGAATTTCTTTGAAGGATTATTCAGCAAACTTCCCTTCTAAGCAATATTTAACTGATTAAAGATTCAATTCTCATTTGTGTGTTTTGCATAAGTTTTTTTTTTCATTATAACCTTCAACTGATTAATGATTGGTGTCATCATTTAGCAACAGAAGTGCATCATATATTCATCCCTAGCACATAATTCTCTTATATGTTTTTTTTAACTTCATGACAATGTTTAACTGGTTAATGATTCAGTCCATACGTATAGAAGCATTAAGTTTTACTTCATTACAATGTTTAATTGCCAAAAATACATTTTTTAAAGATTTAGTTTTCATGTGTATGGGTATTATATAAGCTTTTTTTTTCATTTCAGTGCTTAATTGGTCAAAAATACAGTTCTCTTATTTATATAAGTTGGGTAAACAGTTGGTTATTATGCTAACATCTTTTTATTTTAATTGTTAAGCATATAGGTCTCGTTTATGAATGATGTGCTTCTCCTTGACCCAAAAATTTAATGGGTGAGAGCAATTCCATATTTTTTTAAAAACAAATTTCAGGTTTTAAAGTTCAAATTGACAAAAATAAAATTTACAATTTTGACTTAATTACCGTTTAAAATATATTTATTTCAGTAACTGCAGTTAACACACTTGACACAGGAAACTAAAGAATTGTCATTTTGGTAAACTTGCATCCGTAATGCTACATGAATGAGAAATGCATTCTAGATGAAGATGATATAAATCCACAATAAAAAAATATATATACAGTTCGTGTCTAATGGTATGTACCATTAAAATATTGCTGATTGGAGAATTTAGCAAACAGTAAAAAGATTTTTATGCTACAATAATTTCTAAATTTATGCTACAATAATTTCTAAATTTATGTAACTACAAAACTTTTTTTGGCATTTAGATTAGATACGTTAGAAACATTTTGTTTATGTCCGTTTATTTAATATTTCATTTAAAACTATTATTTATAATCTATCCTATGGAGAGAAAAAACCTTTGAATCGGTTTGTTATTACAGTTACAACAAAATAAAAATTAAACTCGAGATACAAAGAATCTATAGCAACAACCTCAGCTGCGGACATTTTCTTAACCCCGTAAATCCCTCTCTAAGTCACAATAATACAGCTAAAAAGAATCCAACAACACCAGACATTTCAGAATTGGCCTTTTACACTTGACAGCACGTAGAAAAATACTCGACATAAAACAAAAAGATTGTGGTATGTAGCCATCTTTCTCCACTGATTCAAGCGACTGGTGTTGTCTTGGCAACAAATCCGCAAGAGGTTCTCTGTTTACCAATGCCACTTGTGTTTTGTGTTTACTTCACTATAAAGCTGTTGGAATCTCCTTGTCCGAGAAACCACGCTATCGCTGCTGCTGTTGCCAACTATTTTTCTAAACTTTTGCGTCCAGGGAGGTTCTTTTGAATTAATTTTTAACGAGAAGGCTTAGGGATTGTAATGGGCTTGTTATAGGTTAGAAAATACTGGGTATTGTGGATGAAGGATAATCCATTTTCAAGGGAAAATTGCGCGTCTGAGGTTTTTCGGACTTTAAAGTTTGTTGGGTTTTGTCTTAAAAATAAAAGTATACAATTTTTCTTTTTCAATTTGTTATTCAAGTATTTGAGCGGATAGTTAGAATGTACTTAAAAGAATTTCTGGATTGTCGTTTTCTGTACTTTTGGTCACTTTGCATTCCTGACATTGTATTCATTTAATAGATTATAGTATCCGTTCAACTTTCATGTAATTCTCAGATAGTAATAAAATTTTATATACGGTTATTTGTTAGTATTCTTAAGTTTTCTTAAGTAAGAAATAATATAGGTGATAAACAATAGATCTATAGTCTCTGATAGTCGTATAAATGGAAAATCTATAGATTTCTAATACTCTTAACAGATACCTTATATCTATTATTTATATATATCTAGTAAATCAAAAAACTGAGTGAAGATTTAGTAAATTAAAATGAATTAGTTCTAATCTAAACTAGTTTCTAATGCTGTTATCGCAGTTGATTTATAAATCTATGCAGCTTTAAAAAATTGGTTAACACAATAAAATTAAAGTTGAACACTTGCAATATTAAACGTAGACATAGCTCTTAACATGGTATTGAATCGTGTCACCATTCAAATTGAAACATATCAACATGTAAACATGCATACGCAGCAAATCTTACGCGTTAACATCGCTGCATTTTACGTCAATTGCAGCACATTGAAGAACGAATTCATATTTTAAACAGTGTATACTGATTCTTGCAACCGGCTTATTCTAAATTAGCTTATGAATTATAACTTCAAAGCTTTAAAATTTAATACTCGATACAGGTATAATTATGTTGTATTTTTTTCTGTTTATTCCTTTCTATTTCTCACTGAATCATCGTGTTTTTTTAATTGTTGTATTTATTTTTAAAAATTTATGTCTGTACAACTTTACCCACACTCTATTTATGTTGCATCATAAAATCTATTTTTACCGGAGCATGTTAAGAAACAAAAAATATATCGTAATTTTTACAGTAATAATTACCGTAAAATCACTGAATTATTCTAATTAAATAAAATATTGCTGTTAAAGCTACTGTATAACATATTTCCGTAAAAATAGATCTTACGGATGATGCTGCCAAAGTACCGATACTTTATACCGCAATTTTTTGCAATGTGGTAAATTTCTTTTATTAAATATAATATAATAGAACCTTAATGATTGTCAAGAACTGCATTTCAACTAAACATAATAAAATTTATATTTCGCTCTAATGAATATGACAAAATACTTAACAGATATTAATAACATTTCATCAAAAAAAATTTCTTTCTATCGTTAGTGAAAAAAAAAATATTAAAAAAAAAAACTAAGAATTACGGTCTTTATAAACATCATTTTAGTTTACAGAGCATCCCTTTCGGGATAGGTTGAAAAGAAGCTGCAGACGATAATGAAAAGAGGAAGAAAAAGATGGAAGAAGAAATAATGTATCTCTAGCTATCATCTACCAAGGCCAACAGCGCCGCAGTCATCTTCGGTTATCCCCAAACACGTGTTTATTTATGTACAATTTAGCAAAGGGAACGCCCTCTATCGGAAAGAACAGCAACTTCCGTTTCTTTTGACTTCACTGCCTGTTCAACTTGCTATATGGACTATTTTAGTGATGGGCAATAACAGGTATTTTCAAATAACAGGTTCCAGCTGTTACAATACAAAAAAATACCTGTTCCAAATACCTGTTCCAAAATAACAGGTCTAAGGAAAAAAGTTAACTTTTTTATATTTGAAAGATAACTTAGAATGGAAAGTATTTTTGTAGCAGATACATATTTTTCTATTAATTTGACAAAGTAGTTAGGAAAAGTATTTTTTCTTTCGAAGAGTAAGAAAATATAGCGAAGTTTTTTTCTATTTATTTTTTTAAACTAAAAGAAATCAGTTACATATAAATTTTTGTTTCATTCTCGATTGTTTAGGTTGAGTGAAAAAACTATATTTCGTCTTTTTTTATGTATACATATATTTTTTTTTTTTTTTTTTTTTTTTTTTGTGATTATACTTTAGATTGGGTAGTTCAAAATGGTTGAAAACACTTCAAGAGCATATTTGTTAGTGTAATCAAATATAATAAATAATAATAGAAACAATAATTTTTGTTACAAAATATAGTTCTTTTTAAGGCACTTTTAGGAGGACGCAGAAAAAATTCTTTTACAAAATTTGCCTCTTTTTAACAAGCATAAAATAATTTAGAAAGCTTAGAGAATTAAAAAAGTTTTGAATATTACAATGTACATTGTTTCTAAATCTAAATAAAATGAATTTAGGATTTCCCTATTACATTCTGTTTGACGATATAACCAGAATCTTTTCATTTCTACAAGAGGGGAAAAATGGAACTTCATAAATATTGAGATAAATTAGAAATTAAAAATAAAAAAAAAATTGATCTCTGAATTTAAAATACAACATATAGTGTATTATTATTTCTAAATCAAAACAATGTAGGAGTTGCACATTATATTCTGTATATGTGGCAGAATAACCAATATTTTATTTTTTTCATTTGACAAAAAGAAAAAAATAATAGTCTAACTGCATGCATTGCAACCTCGTCGCAACTTTTTAAATAGTTCGAATAACATCATTTTATAGATTTAAACAAAAAAAAATATTTATACAAAAATTTTATTGGTTGAGCTTTATCAATTTGCACCAGCTAAAATATTTAGCAAATTAAATATAAATAGAGCATAATCCCAAACTTTTAAAAAAAATTTTTAAAAGTAAACATTCAAAATAAACATCAGTATACGAATTTAGCATAATTTTTAAAGAAACAAGCCATTTTAACAATTCCAAACTTTTCTTGGATTATTTAAATAATATTTTTGTTTCAAAACAATTAGCACATTAATTTTATAATATCGCATACTATACAGCCTTAATGATAATTTTAATGTCAAAGGAAAATTCAAAACAATAAAAACAAAAAGAAATTCGCCAAATTAACTGTAATAGATTTTTTCCCTTCCTGCAGAATATTATCATTTCAAAATATTTATTTATTTTCTTCAAAAATTCAAAATAAATAAATCTTTTAAGCAAAAAAATAATAGGCAATGGCAGAGAGACATCTATTTCTATGCGAGTGGACGAAATTCAACACAATGACAAATCACTCTTCTCATAGAACATTGATTGAATTACTACAACAAATAACTATGAGGGAAATAAAAGACACGCCTTCATGTAAAGATATTGAGAGAGTCGATTCGTAACCTTGAAGGTCATGGTCGAAAAAGGAACCGAAAGTTATATTAGGGGGCCAATGGCGTAAAGAGGTGCCTGGATTCTCGAAGTAAACTACTTGATTAGATGTCCCCCAAAAGACGATTGTAATTAATGCAGTAAATACAGTAGTCAGAAAAAAGAGGGGGGGGGGGGAATTGGAGAATTTTTATGTAAACGCAGGCCGTAGTTACACTATAGTGAGCAATTCACTATTTCAAAAAAAATATTCTGAATTT
The DNA here is from genome assembly GCA_949128135.1 of Parasteatoda lunata. Lineage (NCBI taxonomy): Eukaryota > Metazoa > Arthropoda > Arachnida > Araneae > Theridiidae > Parasteatoda > Parasteatoda lunata. Next base: position 33,108,223 of record OX421979.1, read on the forward strand.
TTCATTAAATGTATAAAATACATAAATTTAATGACCCCTAAAACTTTATTACTAAACTTCACTATTAAATCACATTCATAAAATATTTTGTTCAAGCCAAACATCTATTAGATAGTTTCCTAATAAAAATAATAGCAATGTAATTAGTCTTAATAGTCCATAATCGACGACTTTATGCTTCCTTTGGCTGAAAGTTAAGAATTGTTTCTCTTTTTTCATGAAAAAAAATATATATTTTCATATTATTCTACTACCCTTCATCTTCTCTGTACTATTGTACTACCCCTTCATGCTTCAGCTTCGTCATAAGTTCAGCATTTTAAAGTAGACAAAGTAAAAAAGAATACAGATAGGGAGAAAAATTATAGTGTTTGATAATGAGGTGATATATAAATCGACTACGTCAACCTTCATCTAACAAATGGTACCACATAAAAATAAGAGTAAGAAAAACATATATTATATATTAGGGAATTAGTATTCAATATTTATAATGGTAGTTACACCACAATAATATAGCTTGCATACAACGAAAAAAAAGTGTTTAAATATAGCTTGAATTCGCATACTAAATATAGTTTTAACAATTTTAACACCCCTTTCTTATAAGGGAATAAAAAGTTTAAATAGTTATTACCTTAAAAAAAGAAAGAAAAAAATGCGAAAGAGAGACAGTAAGAATGTATTTTGTAGGAAATTTTTGTGAATTTTTTTTCTATCTTACATGTAGGAAATATGTATCAATATCAAAACTAGGAAAAATATTTAAATGCTTATACAATTTGCATCACAGAAAAAAAAATTTAAAACAAGAAAATGTAATTAGAAGCAACCTGCCCCCCCCCCATACGGCCGAGCATCATTGCCTATTCCTAAATACAAATTTGTTCAAAAATACTAACCTGCTTCACCTGTTCCAAAATACTAGGGTGTGACAAAATACCATCTGTTCCAAAATACTAGCTGTGAAAAAATATCGCCTGTTCCAAAATACTAGGCTGTGACAAAATATCACCTGTTCCAAAATACTAGCCTGTGACAAAATATCGCCTGTTCCAAAATACTAGGTGTGAAAAAATATCACCTGTTCCAAAATACTAGCTGTGAAAAAATATCGCCTGTTCCAAAATACTAGCCTGTGACAAAATATCGCCTGTTCCAAAATACTAGGTGTGAAAAAATATCGCCTGTTCCAAAATACTAGCCTGTGATAAAAATAACAGGCTGTTCCGATATAGCATGTTTAAAATATTAGGTGGTAGTTTTATTAATGACAGGTTGTTAAGACACAGAAGTAGAATCTCAAGGGGGGGGGCTAGCAGTGGACTATCAATAATTTTCAATTTTTTTAATTTTTTTTTTTATTTAAACTTTAGAAAGACTATTTCTTTTTAAGAAATTTAAGACACTCTAAATGTATTTTAACAATATAATTGCAGAATAATCATTTTCTTAGTGAAATAAAAAAAAAAGGCATTTAATGATTTACTTCGGACGCAAAATAATTTTAACGAAGCGAATTTTAAGTACTATTATTAATTTACGATTGGAATTAATATTTAAATGTAAGTTTATAGAACGACATTTAGTTTTATTGGAACTAAATTTTATGACTTCTATTACAGCTCTTTTATTTTTTAGACTATGAAAACACAGAAATTAAGACTTACCATAATTTCACATATACGTTACAAAACTTATCGTATGCTACTCACGTCCCGCAGTGGACTGATTGTTAAGACACGGTTCCCATCAGATCACCGAAATCAAGCATCACTGGCTGCCGTCAGTGTGCGGGTGGGTGACCACTTGGATCAGTCTGCGTAGGGACCGAGGGTGTGCGGTATGGGTCCTCGTTAAACTGTTCTACCGTAAAGTGCTCGAATTCGCGTGCAGTTCGTCGGGCTACCGAAGCGGGGGTGCCATCCCCTCTGCAGAGGATCAAAATTGTGATGGCATGTCTTCGGATAATGCTCAGTGATGATTCTCAAACAGTCGCCAATAGCCCATTGTGCAGTTCTAGTGGGACATAAATGAACTACAAGGTATGCTACTCACGCGAGAAGTTTTTAATTCTTGCTGATACAAGTAAACAGTTTTTTAAAGTCTATAAATTGCTTTTAAGTTTAGAAATATCATGTTTACACTTTCAGTGAGGGGAATAAAAGACTGTTGAAATTTTTTTGTTCTATTGATCGGATTTTCACGTTTTAAGTGCTATCTATAATAAGACACATTCTTTGACTAAACCGATCGTTTGTTCGATGAATTTGGGTTATTTGATTTTCCTTTTAATTCTATTTAGGCTTGTTAATTTTACTTTTTACGTATTCCATGCAACAAAAAAAAATAAAAAATAAAAAAGCATCAAAAAAAGATTTAAACGAATTAAAAAATTTTTATTCATTATTATAAAATTTGTTTAACTAAGAGAAATACAATGTAATCTTTTTGAAATTATTTCTTAATTTATACTAATTTGTTTAATAATGGTTGAAACAATTTTGAATACCAACAATGCACATTAACTCATGTATCATTTTAAACTATGTAATTTTAAATGACACAATGCAAAATTCGAATGAAGTCATGTATGTCTTTTTGAAATTTTTTAACTTAGAAACGATTTGATCAATAATGTTCAAATTTTGCATTTTAAAATTACGTAGTTAAAATGACGTAAAATTTACATAGCTTAAATTTTAGTTTTCTTCTTCTTATAAAGAACAAACAATAATAAATAATTATTTAAAATTAATTTCATAGAGTGGCTCACGTTTCATAGGCGGTATTTGTTATAACTATTATCGTAGAATTTTTTTTTTCCAAACCTATACAAGACTGCCTAGACATGGTTTTTAAATGCAGTTCTAGTGACACCACGGATTAAGAAAAAAAAAAATATATAAATAAAATAACTACCTATATATAGAAATATTAACTATTGAACTAGAGAAAATAAGCTATATATAAACATTTTTAGAATAATTCATTTGATTTTAGTAAAGTTACTCGTTAAATTATTAGATTTAAAACAGCTCTAAAAAAATTATAATACTAGAAATACAAAACTTGTATAGACCCTTGCAATGTCTGGCTACGGCCCTGTAATAATAAATAAAACGTGATTTTTTTTATTATTATAAACTGTACAAAGATTGCCAAAAAAAGAAAAAAAAAACAAAAAAAAAAAAAACAGTGTAACATTTTAAAAAAAAGTAGAAAAATAAATTTTTGCCAAGATAATTGAATTAAAATTTTTGCCTAGTATTTTGGAACAGGCCTTTGGAAGTAACCTGTTATTTTTATAACAGGTATGATTAAATAACAGGTTCCAAATACCTGTTCCAGAAAATATTGGACATCTCTAGACTATTTAGCTATTGAACTTGTTTACGTCCACAGGAAACATCTTTTCTCTTGATTTAACTTCCGAGTCTCAGTTTTTTTAATCTGATTTAATGGAGCAGAGTATTTTTATAGTCAATTCCACTTGAATAGAACAATTTATATTTAGTTTATGGAACTTATGATATTTTCTTACGATTACCTTTTAATTCTTACAGGAATAGTGTGTTAAATAAACGACAATTAACTACTTGTCGGTGAATATTCAAATTACATCAGTGAAACCCATCAAATTGACACCCCATGTATTGACCTCCTTTATCAGGAACCGAATTTATCCTTTATAATAAACCAAAACTTTTGGACCAAAACCTTTCTAGCTTTTATGTTGACAACTGAATTAAATCAAATTTATCTAGAAGTGTTATTTTAAATTCATAAGTTGACCGGGAAAAAAAAAACTTTTTAGGAATGTACGTTATGTTACGTATTAGAAATTCGCTGAAAGCCGTAAAATATTTTTGAAAGATAATCTAAACCCTGTCATGAGTTCACCATATGAGAAAACTGTTAGCATATATGATAACATATTATACCCGTTATTTTTAGGGATTTAAGATTAATATATGAAAAAATGCAATAACTCATAATCTTCTATAAGTTGACAACCTGTCTATATTTATCACTAAAGCAATGCTTTTCAAGCGGTCACCTTACTCATTTTTTGATTGTATATTCAAAATCGTAAGCATAGAACAACTTTTGGTCACATTTATTTTTAAAACACGTGGCGCTTTCACTTTATCTGTTTATCAAGTTCTAACATGTTAAATATGAATATTTAGTTGCGCTTAAGATGTTTATTATGTAATTCTATAGGGGGGCACAGCCTCTTTGAGTGAGGGGCCACTTGCACAGCAGGTTGACTAACGAAGGACCGCACGCATATTTAGTTATGTTGATGGCAAATATGATAATTATCTTAAAATTGGTGTTCTGAACAATAACACACTTTTGAACATTACTTACTTATTTTAATACGTAATGTAAATTTGAACTAAATATTTTAATTAAAGAAAATTTATAGAGTTTAGGCAAAAACCAAAAATTAAAACTAAACTACTATAGTGCATATTAAGATTCAATATTTAGTGAAGAGAAATTCAAAAGTTTAAATCTTTTTTAAATGAAAAAAAATTTATATATATATATATATATATATATATATATATATATATATATATAGAAACTCTTGCGTGTCGCAGGTTGTGCATCCAAGTATTCAAGTAATTAACATTTCAACTATTATACGTGGTTATCTGTTGAGCAGTGATTGTGTAAGGTCAAAGATAATTTTGAAAAAATTGATCGATCTATTTGTTACAGGCATATTTATGTTTTCACAATTATTATTTTAAATTGGTAAAACGTTTTAGTGTATTTAACATTTGAGTTTTCGTATAAGGGGTACTTTATTTGGCTTCCTGTATTTTTAATGCTATGTTTAAGTATTTTTACCAATGTTTAAGTATTTTTTAAGTATATTTACAATAGGTTTAAATATTTTTAGTTTATAAATAAAAGATGCCGCTAATGGCAAAGGTGTTTTCGACAAACATTGTTATTTTAGTTTTGTCATTATTCTTATTACATACATAGGCCTTTTCACTACGAAGCATAGGGCTTCTATCATAGCTCTCCATCTCATTCTATTTGTAGCCAGATAGTTTGCCTCTCTCCATGTCTTCCCTATTGTTTTCAATTCGTTTACAATCGTCCTGCTTCAAGCATTTTTAGGTCTTCTTTTTTTTTTTTCTATTGCCCTGTGTGTTCCAATCAAAAACTTGTTTTACTTTAAACTTTTCAGGTTTACGTAGAACATGACCAATCCATTTACGTTTTTTAATTTCCAGATCAATGCTGCTTTGCTTCTCGAAGAAGTTCTGTTTTACAAATTTTATGGAACCACTTGATTCGAAAGATTCTTCTTAAACAATTGTTAATGAATACTGGAATTTTTTTCATGTTATTTTTATTGCGGTGCCATATTATTCTTATTATTTAGTCATTATTCTCATATAGTCTTATTTAGTCAACAGTTGAAAATTAAAACACGCGGGTGTGAACTACACTGTAAAAAGTTACCATTACTTTGGGTGCATCATACGTGAAATCCATTCTTAGTGTAAAATATTATACCGTAAATTTTACGATAATATTAATTTAATTAGAGTGATTCATTGATTTTACCGCAATTATTACTGTAAAATTACTTTTACGGTATATCCGGCTTTTTGTTCTGTAACATGTTCCGGAAAAAATGGATATTACTATAAAAAATACCCTTCCCTGAGTGCTGATACTTTTTACCGTAATTTAAATGTATTAAAAAAATAATTCAGGATCGAATTAAAGTAAAAAGTACCGGCACTCAGGATGACGGTACCAATTTTTTCCCTTAATTTTTTTAGAGTGTAAAGTACTCTCACTAAATAAATTATCAAATAAAATTATTTTCATAATATAGTTTCTTTGTTGAAATAGTTTTTTCTTAAATGAAGTTCACTGCTTAATTTTTTTTTATGATTTGATGTACGCATACTTCGATAAAATAATTTGAAATAATTACTGTTTTCCTCCTTTGCAAATCCTAATTACTGTAGGTAATAAATTATGTTTGAGTTATTATTAAAGTATTTTTTTTTTGTTCTATAAATAATCTACAGACTAATGAGGCACGGAATATAATTTTTACAAAATCTAGCCACAAAACCCTTTTGTACTTAGAGAAAATGATTACTCGAAATATGCCGTGAGAAAATATTCACCCAAGTGCAGATGATCGCATACTTCCAAATATGTGTCAAAAAGAATGCAAAAAGCACGTGCGACTTCTCGAAATAAACATATACTTCAATTAAAAAAGAAGAAAAAAAAAACGATAGTGAGGGGGCTTGAAAGAACACGGAAACGAAATGTTCGACGATTTCGAAACACGCTAGTGGGTGGAGATAATAGGCGGGAATACCCCCCAAATCCATAACCTCTGAAATAAAAGGAGGAAGAAAAAAAAAAAACAGAAAAATAGAAATAAATAAATATGGAAATAATCGGCACGATAACTGTGATTTTCCAGCTTGCCTGGTGAAATTAACTATTTACCTGGTATCTGGACAAAAAGGCCACACCCTGCTGCTTGTATACAGACTCCTTGTGCATTTACACAATCTAACCTTTTGCGGTGATAACGGTGTAGTTCCTAAGCTGTTTCACTGATTTTCTTTTCTTCCTCATTTTAATATTAATAGGAAGTGAGATATTTTATTGATTTTTATTTAATATATTTTTTATGAATCTGCTTCCATATCCACCGAGAAAATGTCGTCGAAGTTCTCTATTTGTTCTATTTTTTGTATTTTTACGTTATTTTCGAGTCAATTGAAAAATGCTGCTAAACCACGCGAAAAATATTTGTTCTATAATTATATAATGTTTTCAATGAAAGCATTATTTTAAGATATATTTTTCATTTTTATTTCTTTAGATATAATGCAAAATAGTGCTCTCAAAAAGTACATAATGTGTATGAAAAATATGTATTATATACTGAGAAAATAAGTGTGATCAAAACTACCATAATATGGTAAAGTTTGCCAAGTTTCTTGCTCTATGGAAATATACAGAAAGCTCGGCAATTTTTACCGAAGAGCTTTAGTAATGATTTTGGTAAAATTAATAACAAAATATAGTTTTATTGTATGTGATGACATTTGTGATAGTGGTAACTTTATCATGATACCTTAGTACATTATGATACCATGGCATAAGGATGATTTATTCGGCTAAACTAGCTTTTCAATTTTGCATTTTTTACTAAATGTGTGATAATAAGAACTATAATTTTGAAAACCAGAATTTTCTGTTAATCTGAATTTTCATAGGAACGGAAACCGTTGCAATATGAATGGTATATTTTGTTTTTATTGCTAGAATTCTTTGCTTATTACTGGAATTGTTGTTCTATTACTACTGCTTGCTTTTTTTTGTAACCATAACTGTCATTATCATACAGTACGACACTTTTATCAGAATTTTTTTCTCCCTGTAAATTTGTAAAACAGGTTTAAAATCATAAATATGTGTAAAACGAATGTAAATTTATATACTGGAAGCACGTACTGAAAATTAATGAGAAGAACCGAGATAAAGCGTGTTAAAAGTTAAATGCGTGCAAAATATGTTGAAAATTAACAAATTATAAATGCCAATAATTTGTTAAAGTGAAATATATTAAAAATTAACAAGTTGGACGTTTGTAAAGCATGGAGAAAATTAATTGTTTGGAAATACAAATTATTTGTTAAAACAAGTATCGTACAGTGAAATTTAATATGTAGGACGTACATATTAATTTGTATAATATAGTATAGTGCAAACTAGTTTTTAAAAATGCGTGTTAAGACTAACAAGTTTGAAGTATGCAAAACATGTTAAAAATTAGTAAGTTGGGAGCGTGCAAAGCATGTTGAAAATTATAAGTTGTGTATCTAAATAATTTGTTTATATGTATGAAGCGTATTGAAAATTAATAAGTTGGTTGTATGTAAAGCATATTGAAAATTTATTGGTTAATAAAAGCGGGTTTGTAATTAATAGGTTTTAAGTACATATAGCAGCTTGGTAAATTTGTTGAAGGAAAAAAATATATATATATTTAGTTGGTATACTTTTTGAGTTTTGAAAATACATTTACAGATAGAATTTTTTTTCCAAACATATGGGATATTTTTAATAATTGGTCGATTTAGTTTGCATATTTTTAAAATGTATTTTTATTTTCTAAAAATCTTAGTGAGAATGACTTACACTTGAATAACCGTGTGTTACTTATTTTTAAAACTACTTTAACGGAATGTTTTTCTATTATGTTTACTTTTGAAAAGGAGAGGTTTCTTGTTGGCACTACTTTTCTTTCTTTCTTCAAAAACATTTGGCATTAGATTTTAGGGCATTTAAAGACATCATCGGCTTATCGTGAATTGTCATCGGCTTTTTTGTTGAATCATGCATAAGATGGATTTAGGATTATGCATTTTTTCCAAAGTCTAGAAATTAACTTTGTTTTTGTAACTATAGTTAAAAAATATGCATTACTCTAGTTTAATAAAAACAAATTAAAGTAGATTAAATTCTTATTCTCCCGAAAATACGCCGTTGACTTACACCACTTTATCTTTAACACCTCAGCTTTGTCATTGTGTCTTTTTTTTTCCCCTGTCTTAATTTCTTAGTTTGTTTTTTCTCCGTGACGCTGTCTATTTGGGTGGCGTGTGTAAGTGAGAAATAGCGTGACACACCGAATGTTGTCACGGTTTTGTATGTGTGTAGGTAAAAGTGAATAGGGGAAAGAGCGGGTGCACCAAATGATATTGTGGTTTATGATGACCGCGTGGCTTCTTTTTTGTTCCCCACACCCCTTTTACCAGCCCAAAATCGAACTCTTACTACTTTCTATTTGTTTTCGTGTATGGTAAATAGCGATAAGTTTGTTCTGTCGGCAATTTGTTAGTATGTTCGTTGGCTATATGTGTATCTGCTTTATTTCAATTAAAGGTATTATTACGGAAAAGTCGATATATAACAAGGCATTTTTTCGTCTTTTCAAGGGGAAAAAGTCATTATTAGTTGATGGTATTATTATGTAAGCGATGACGAAACGGTTTTATTGTTTGTTTCGTAGAATTTATTTAACGTAAATTATTGTAATATACTTTTGTTTCTGTGAGATTTTAATAATTTGAAGTTCAAATCGATTTTGTATTAAATTTTAGAGAATTGCAGCTACAATAACGTGCCTATTAAGATTTTAATAATTATTATTATCGTTGCTAAAATTAAATTTTAAATTTATCAATTTCTTTATTTTTGCGTAAACTGTTTAAACTGTCAGGTAAATTAATATCATTATCTATAACTATTTGAACGGTTATGTAAATGCTTTCGAATTCACATCAATTATTTAACTATTAACGGTTTTTGAGTCAATCTAATACTAACCTCAGAAAATTGACATCTATTTTCTCCAAAATTTTAGAGGATTGTAACTTCAATAACATGACTATTAAGATTTTAATAATTATTATTATCTTTGCTAAAATTGCTTTTGAAATTAATCACTTAGTCCATACATTTAAACTGTTTAAACTGCTGTGTAAATTATTACTATTTTTATAACTAATTAAACTGTTATGTAAATGTTTTCGGAAAAATAAGTATATTTTGAAAAGTTTTTTGTTCTAGGCAATCAAATAAATGAAATTTTTGAAAAAGCTCGTAATTTTATAACTAAAGAACTGTGTAAATAAATTTTTCTAAAGTATTACATTAATAAAATTGCATCTGTATAGTTTTTCTGCATAAAACTTTTTTTTTCAATGTGTTTGACACATGCAGTTTTCAATTTAGTATTTAAAATCACTTTAATATGATAATGTCAATATTATTTTTTTAAATTTTATTTCTTTTCTTTATTGTTTTTAAATTAATTTTTATGAATATCCTCACTTAGAAAAATACAGATTTTCAACATCTTATTTATTTAATGAAATTAACATTTAAAATTCCAAAAATAATCTTATAATTAATGCAATTTACAACGTCGTAACAAAAGACAATAGCTTGTATTAAAAAAAAAATTATTATTTAGTTCGAAATATCCTTTTTTTTAACTTTGTAGACTCATTTCCACGAATCAAAAAAAAAAAAAAAAAAAAAAATTATTTAAATCAACTATTTCAACTAATACAGTATTTTTAGATATACCGTTGCTTATAGTTATCTCACTACCCAATAGGTTCGTTTTTGCGTAACTGAAAAAACCATATTAACTCAGCAACTGCTTCTCTGTCTATGGCTACATTGCTAACACCACACTATCGGCAATGACACCATTAGTTGTAGAAGAAAAGAACGTTAGAATATCAAGCGTCCTGTATCATCAGTGACGTCGCTTTCGATTCTAGAAGAAAAAACATCAAAAATATATATATATAAAAAAATGAAGGGAGCAAAAGTTATATATATATGACACATACAAAAAAGTTTTTGGAATGCCAAAAACTTATAAGATACGGCATATTTTTTCTTTCCTTTCTTCCCTGATATATATAAATCAGGAGCAAAGTCGGGTGAGTAGGGCGGCTGGGTTGGGAGAATTGAGAAAATATCCAACTCCGAAACCATTACAGTAGGTTAATAACGAAAACGTTCGTAGGACGGTTTTTCTTTTTTTGTATTATTATTATTTCTGTGGTGCGCGCTTTTAATGCCTTTATTTCTTTTCCAGCAACTACTAGCAAATGGGAGTATGTTTCCTTTCTCCTAAATCGTTCTTTTCTTTTGAAAGAGAAAACCGTTTTATGTTCTCTACCCTATCTGTATTTCGTGAATTCTCGTCAGATATTCCGTTTTTCGTTCGTTATTTCTTCTCCCCCTCTTTATCTTTTTTGGATGGAAAACTGTTAAGATGGGTGTGTAATTTATACCCCTAATAGTTTCTTTCGTTTTTTTCGTTCATTTTTTTTACGTACGGAGTTATTATTATTTTTAATGGTTCGATTACAATTAGCTTTTATGAACCGAGGATATTGTTTTAATATTCTGGACCAAATGCGTCGTTTCTGTTTGGAGTGCTTATTTCCGCTTTGTGTCAAGTTTTATTGCGGTTTTTAATTTTAGTGGAAATAAGTAATTTTTAGATGGCTGCAATCATATATTACGAGCGAATGAGTTTTTTATTGTTCTGAGTTTTTCGGTGATTAATTGAAAAAGAAATATTGGCGATGTTTTTGATGTACCGTTTTTAAATTTGTTCTTAAATAGGAAAGAAGCAAATCATTAAATATATTTGATAACTTTTCAAGGTTTTTCAGTTAGAGGGCATTTGAATAGGAAACATTCATAAACTGCTGTAATTTAGCATAGTACTTGGTTTTTAATATCAGCAAATAGTTTTTTGTTATATATTTTTAATTATTTGACAATAATTAAAAATTGACTGCATTTAGAATTTTCTGATTAATGTTAAAATATTGGTTATCTTTGGCTCTGTTAAAAAGAAATCATTTAGCTAACAGTGTAATTTGTTTTTTTACTGAGAATTGTTTTTCTTCAATGAATGTTGTGCTACTTAATTGTTTACATACTGTTGCATTACATTCTGTTGTTGTTTCCAATGACAATTTAACAAGCCATCTCGCCATCCATTTTCCTTTTTTGGAAATTAAGACAGGACGGGTAACAAGACGGACACAAGAGAGCACTGCATGAGTGAAGGTGCGCCTCAGCTCTGAACCCCATGAATAGATTATAAAATATTAAAAGATCTTCATTTCATAATTATTTCTTAAAAGAACTATTTAAAAGCATTTTGGCATTTAAATATTTAAATGATTTTATGTTCCAGAACATTTTTCTTTCTTTGAAAAATATGATTCTGAAATTTATATAAATTCATTCAATTAATTACATTCAGTTTAGTTAATTAATTGAAAGGCTTGCAACAAAAATGATGTAAGCCGTATCTCTACTTTTACCTATTTATTGTTTATTTTTTGTTTAATTCCTATTTTATAAATTAGGATTACTATTCATTTGAGTCTAAATTAACTTCTTCACAATATAAGAGAAAAGCGTAATCAACCAATACCTCCTAGAAGAGAGAAAGCTTCAGTACGGGTTACCATAAACAAGAAATTTGATCCTTTAGTAGTCCAAATGTAATGACATCTTTCGCATTAGCCTAACTGTGCAGGTTACTATCTCGAACGTAGTCACATCTTTTTATTTCCCCCACTGCGCAGTTTGCGTTCGTTACAGTGGACTACTAAATTGATTCATACTCAGACCTTCTCTTTTCTAGGAGGTGATGAATCAACTCCTTATTATAAAAATTTTTTAATCAATTGTTTGATAAGAAAAAAATTTGCCTCATTCTAAATTTTTTATGGTTTATATATAGAATAATTTGGTTTGTATTTAAATTCTTGATTGAATTTTGCTGTATATTCTATAATTGCTTGCAAATAAAAAAATATTTTTTGATGTCTCGTGAAAACGAAAATAAACATACATTAAAGGTCGCATGTTGATAAAGATAAGGAAAAAAAAAAAACACGCTATAAAAATTTTGTGAATCACTAGAAAAACATCAAAACGTGTTTTATTGTCGAAAGAAATAGTGATGAATTAAACAAAAAGTACAGGAAACATCTCAAAATTTTATCATGAGCCAGTTTGGTTTCTTGATAAAACTTGGAGATATTTCCTGTACTTGCTTTTTAATTCATCTACATTTTTTTCGTCAATCAAACAGGTTTTGATGTTTGAAGTCCAGCTTTCTTGAGTAGTGATTCATTTGTGTACGGGAGTGTTATTTTTTTACATCGCGTAAATACGTATTAGTTAGTAATATTTAATTTTTATGATATTTTGCTTAATTTCTTGTGTAACAGGACGATGTCTAGTAAAAATAGCGGCATTTATTTACAGTTTCTGGAAATTCTATAAATTCCTCCAGCTAATTCAATTTATTACAATTTATGGAAATAAATAAAAAAAATTCAGAGCAAATAAAATTTTATTATTATTATTATTTTTTGTGAAATTCGGCAATTTAAACGACATAAATCTATAGAAGAGTTATAAAATATATTTTTTGAGTGACTTGATTTATGACATTAAATTAAGTTTTTAAACATCTCGAGGTAAAGTATAACGTTATGCATTCAAAACTCTAAGAATATCCTTAAAAAACACAAACGTGCCATTATGAGTCTTACGACTTAATTTAGTTTGCAAAAAAATAAATAAAGGAAAAAATAAACAATAATTAAAACTCCGACAGATTTTGACATATTTGAGCCTAAATTTAACTACTAATTACACCAGTCTATTCCTCCCCTTGCTTGAATTTAAACCGCCAACTTTCTTCCTTAACTCAATATAGAAAACTGCTGAGGTGTAAGAAAGGAAAAGGGGCGGTGCCGGGGCAGGGGCGTAGTTTGAACGAAAACTTCTCCCAATAAAGACATCGTGAACTTCAAAACGGAAGAAAATCCAAAGACGGCTGGATAAACATCACGTTTTCCTAGAAGTCCGTGCTAAGGAAAAACAAATTGGCGTTCCAAGTTCATCACCATGGCAACCGGAGCGTTAAAGCACGCGGCTTTTGTTTCTTCGGAGATTTGATACTAACAGATCTTTTTAAAGTGTACTTAATACCTTGCAGGGTTTTTAATATAGCGCAAAGGGTCTCAGATTTATTATAACTTGTAAGAGGAGATAGTTTCTTAAAAGAGTGTGCTATTTTGCGTGATTTGTGTTTTGGCTTCGTTGCAGGGCGTTGTATTTTTAGTACATATGATTCGTAAACTCGTGATTTAAATTAGAACGCTAAATAAGAGATGTATTTTTGTGCGAGTTCTGAAATCACGTGAACATCTCCTTATAAATGAAGGTGTTTGTTAAAAATATATTTCGCTTTAAAATAGAAATATTTGGTCACGCTTTTATAAAACTTAGCTTTAAATTTAAAATTATCGGAATTATTATTTTTATATATATTATTGTTATTATAATTTTATATTCAGTAATATTTATCCTGGTAAGTTATTTATGTTAGATGATACACCAAGAAAAGTGTTTTTAAATTATGAAGGAAATAATTATGAATTAAGTTATGAAGAAATTGTTAATTTAATTTAAGTTTTTCATTTTTCTTTAAAATTAAATTTAGAGGGATTTAAATTTTCAAAGATTACATTAACAAAATTATTTTTCGTTAAAATATGCTGCATTTTCTTTAAAAGTTGCAAAATCAATGGTGATTAATATTTTTTTAATAATTATTTTAAATCTGGCCTTTTGTGTAAAAATGTTTTAAATTGCGTAAAATTATTTATTTTTAAATTTTAGAAATGTTTAGATTTATAGGATAATTAAAAATAAAAAATTAAGTAGTAATAATTTTCAAAAATTATTATTTTTGCTTAATACAAATGTTTTTTTTTTTTTTTTTTTTTTTTTTTTTTTTTGCAGTACTCATTGCAGTACTTTTAAATAAAATATTTTACTTTAAGGTTTTTTATTTTGAAAAAAAAGTCAATTTACCGAGTCAACAGACAGTTTTGTTCAGGTTGAGTTAAAATTATCAAATTTAATTTTAAATACATTAATTTAAAAAAAAAAAATTTAACTGAGTTATGTTACTTGTATAGTTTGTTCTAATGAAATTTAAATAGCCCATGATTTGTTAATTAGTGCATTTACTTGCACATAATTTCAAAAAATTTACATATTTTCATGAATTGCTCATAATTTTGTTGTTAATACAATTTGTTATTATTAGTTTATTTATGCGATACAATATTTCCCTGAGGAATTGTTTTACTTTAAAGTTACTTTGTTATTACTCATTCACACTGTATTTAAAAAAAAATAAAAACTAACATTTATCTTATTTTTTTTAGAAGCGTACTATTTTCTTGTAGCAGTTATTCTAATCCAGAAGTCCGTTGATATTCTTTCACTCTGTATTTTATTAAATAAAACTATACAGTTTTTCAATTTAATAAAATAAAACTATACATTTTTTCAATTTAATAAAATAAAACTATACATTTTTTCAATTTAATAAAATAAAACTATACATTTTTTCCAAGACTTCGAACAGGACACTTTAGGGGTATGAAGATTCATAAAGACGGGACAAGGACTTACTGTCTCTGCAAAAACTATCCAGACATACAACTAACCCCCAAACATCTTTTCAACTGTCCCGCTATTCTGGCGAAATTGCTGAAAATAAGTGACAATCCGTCGGCGGACCTATATGAGAGTAATAGCCTTCAAATTGCAGAAGCTGTTTATGAGACCTTTGGTCCCATTTAAAATTATTGACTGTCCATGACACGACACCAACCAACCAACCATACATTTTTTCCCCGAAGCTTTCTTATTTTTTATAGCAGTTATTTCAATTTATGTGTCAGTTGAAACTCATTTATCCTGTATTTTTATCAAAATGATTGACAAGTATCTTATTTCTTTTTAGAACTTTCTTAGCTTTTTATAACAGTTTACCTGCTCCAGAAGCATTTTTTTCCCTACGGCTGTCTCTAAATTCTTGTTCTTTGAATATAAGATGCCGAAAGTGTTGTTCTTTAACGTTGCTCGGTGGGCACCTGTGAAATAAAGTTGGCGAGCAGCGTTACCAACACCACACTGCCACAGATGACCGTTCATAGGGTGGGCCACATTCACGCAACAGAGGACAACACTCTGAGAGAAGTATCCATGCCCTAAGAGGGATTCGAACCCGCAGCCATTGGCTTCGCAGTCATCCACGCTAACCGCTCGGCCATCTGGCCGGCAAAGCAAGTTGAAGCTTCTCTCTGCATTTTAATTTTTAACACAGTAAAAATTACAATTAGCATAATTTCTTTTTTTTTGTTTTCTTATTTTTTACTAGAGTTTATTTCGTTTCAAATATCAGCTAATATTCGCTTAAGTCGCAATTTATCAAAATAAAAATCAACTTATTTATTTTTATGATATTATTTATGTTTATTATGTTATTTATGTTTATATTTATTAATATTATTCCATTTAGAAGAATTTTATTCCTTACAAATATATTTTCGTTTCAAAGGTTAACTCTTTCACACGGTATTCAAAATAATAATAATAATAAATATTTATATTTCAAGCTTTCTTACACTCTCAGAAACAAAACTTTTAACGATTCAGCAAGTTTTGAGTGTATTTCATTAATTTTGAAAATCATTTTGTCAACATATCATGTGATTTATGACAAAACGTGAACTCTTAAATATATGACGAAAATGTTTCCTCAACTCCGAACTTCATCGCAGTGCATTCTAGGCGATTGCTAACTAGAATGAAGACTATGCGATCGAAAATAAAGGGACGAAACAAGTCCAACGGGTTTGTATATTGGTCATGGAGTTGGTCGGGTAGTAGGTTCCGGGTTCGACTCCAGTTTCGGGCATGCGCGTAATTTAACTCTCTGTTTTGCTTTTGTTATTTTAGCGACAGTGGTCCACCTATATGGCGCCCGCAATAAAGTATTTAGTAGAAAAGTTGCGTTCTATGAGATTTTTATTTTTGGTAAAAAATAGAATGAAGAAATATTTCTTTAATTTTGATGAAGTTTGTTTTCTCGAAGAAGTAATGATGGTTATTTCGTCACTTTGATGAAATGTTTGCTAGGAGGAAACGGTTACCAGGAAACGGTTTAATCTAAAACGAAGAAAATTTCGAGATATTTGAGCACTCTTTTTTTTTAACAGTGTGTTTCTTATAGACATTATAATATTCACAAGTCCACTACTTTTTCTTTAACAAAATAAAATTCGAAATTTGTCGATTTTTTACTTCGAAGCTAATAAGCTATCTTTTGTTTTAATTAATTTTCCTTCACCCTGTATTTCAACAAAATAAAATTGATATTTAATTTTTGTTTTAACCCATCTGCATTACTTGTTTCTCAAAGAGTTTCATAAAAATAAAATAAAAAGAAAGCGGTTACCTTCGTGAAATAATAGCGACTTTATAAATAAACCTTATCAACAAAATTTTTCTGGGAAATATGTCTAGAGTGAACTACTATGGCGTGCAAACAACCTTTTGCAAATGGGCGTTGACAGGGAGCCTTGTAAAGTACTCTGTCACCTTACTTTACACTTATAGTTGCTTTTGTTTTTATAGCAACGTGACGCGTTTATTCAACTTGTTTTAATTAGGGCAATACGTCTTTGTCTTTGGGTTCAAATGTTCGCTATTTTTTACGTATTTACAGCTAGCTGTTTTGGTTTATCTTGTTTAAGTTAATTGAACTTTTAAAAAAAAACCTCTTACAATATCTTTTGTGTATGGTATAAGATGCGTGTTATATTCGGAACTAATTTGTTACGTAGATAATGGAGAACTATAGTTTAAAAGTTTCATTTTCGTTATTTTTGGAGATTATCTGAAGCAACGATACCCAATTTTTTACGTCTACGGAATCCCAAATAATCGAGCATCTTTTGGCAGAACCCCAAATATATAAATAAAATTTATTAGCAGTCGTGAATTACCAAAATTATACATTATACATTATAAATTATACATATTAACCAAAAAAAAGACTTCTATTTATTTGGCTAATATTTAATGTGAAAAATGAATTTTTTTCAATGATCAATAAATTTCTTAAAATAATAGGCTTAAATAATAACTATTTGTAAGCTTGGCGTGATATCTAATCTAGTTCTGATTTTTTTTTTTTTGTGTGTGTGTGTGTGTGCATAAAATAGAAAATGAATAAAATAAGCTTAATTATAGTTTTCGAAAAAGAACCCTTATAAACGTTCAGAATTGTAATCAGAGAAACGTAATTCGTTATTCCTAGATTTTATCATTTTATTTTGAATTGAAAAGTTCATCGAGAAATATTGATTATAAATTTTAATATTTATTTTTATAAATCGAATAAAATTTGCTTATTTTTATTGACATTTTTCTTAAATTTCATAAAAATAATAAAAGTAACAAAGAAATTATGTTTTATTGGTTGAATATAAATGTAATTACAAGTTTAAAATATCATTTCTGATTTTCATAATTTGAACTCTCGGAACCCCTATGCTCCGCTATACTACCCCTATACTTTGTCTGCAATTATTATTTTAATTTTTTAATTTGGATCATTAAGCAATGAACCTGTCTTAAACGGGAAAAACTTTATTATATTCCATTCTTTACGATAATTTTATAGCCTATTGTTTTGTTTGTGTCTGTAAATATTCTAAATATAGCATATTTCTAAAATAATTGATTTTAATATTTTATAATATTATTTAAAAATGAATCTGAAAAAAAAAAAAGATGCACACAAAAGTTTGTGTGGGTATCAATGATGGTGGGTGGCATTTATTATCACTAATTTATTTGATATCATAAAGAAAAACTGTTAATCAATACATAAAGTATTTGCAATGATGTCGGTATTCATTTGTGTTAGTTTAGTCATGTTTTCAGTTTTAAGATGATATTCAAATGAACTATTGTGTCCAAAGGAATAGTTTAGGGGACGCAGAACTTTGATGATATGTGATTCATGGATTAGATCCATAATGCAGCTCTTAGGTGATAGATGGATCATGGTTTAGATCCGAGATACAGCACTTTAATAGTACATGATTCATGGATAAAATCCATGATACAGTGCTTCGGTGATATATGTGCTTCATTGATTGAATCTCTTATGCAGCACTTTGGTGGTATATCAGTCATGGATTAGATCCATAATACAGCGTTTTGATGATGTACGGTTCATTGATTCAATCTGTTATGCAGCACTTTGATAGTATGTACCATTCATAGATTAAATCCATAATACAGCGCTTTAAGGATAGGTGGTTCATTAAATGAATCTGGGATACAGCTGTTTGATAGTATATACCATTCATGGATTAGATCCATAATACAGCGCTTTGATAGATGGTTCATTGAATGAATCTGGAATTCAGCAGTTTGATGGTATATCAGTCATGGATTAGATCCATAATACAGCGCTTTAGTGATAGATGGTTCTTTGATTGAATCCATTATACAGCACTCTGGTGGTAAATAGTTCATAGATTGTTTGATCTTCTTCGTGGTGGAACTTGCAACCCTTTAGTTGTAGATGATGTATGGATTATATACAAGATGCAGTATTTTGGATCGTTGATGGCCTTTTACTAGGTCCACCCCTTGATGTAGGATTAGAGCTATATCACTTTGGTGGTTGGTAGGTGTTGGGTTAGATTTCCCGACAATCTCTATGGGACTCGGCTGTTTATCATTAGTTATAAAGTGTAAACTAAAAATAATATATTTTATACTGAGTACATAGACTGCTTGTGAATCAGTTTTTCATTGTTAATTAACAAAAATTCGCATAAGCCTCGCGTTTTTGATAAGGTAGGCTCATTTTAAATCTGACTGAATTTTAGATGTTTTCTTTGTTTTCCTTTCATTTAATGCAAAGTACTTTATGAACTTATAACTTCGCCTGAGTTATTAATTTCAAATTTACAAAGTTAATTAAACTTGTCAATGTCACCCATCTTACCAAAAATACATCGAAATAAGTACTGTTAACGCAACATTTTATATTAACACTGTCACCTAATAAGTTACGCAAAAAAACAAAACGGAATATTTAAATCCGATTTCTCTTCCAATCTGAATTTTCCAGCTGAGTTTTCTTCCCAATCGAAAGTCATTCAACGGGGTTAAGGAGAGGGGTAAAGACGCTAGCGTCAACAAAATAAAAACGTCTTCTAATACCACCTTCCCAAAACTCTGCGGCAATCAAAACTACGTGTGTATTCTTTAAAGGTTGGTAGTATAAACTGCTCACACGTCAAGGGGGAAGCAAACGAGTAGGGGAGGAAGCGTTTAAGTACTCACCTACCCCTGTCCACAAACCCCTTCTCATACAAACACACACACTTTTATTTCAAAATTCGAGGCGTCACCTCCTTCAATGCCACCTACGCACTCAACCCCTTCAACTTCGAACTGTCTTTAACTTTAATCCGAAGCAGGGGGTGGTGTTGGGAAAGCAACAATACTTTTCTATTAAACAAAGGGGAAAGAGAGAGGGGGGTGGTGGATGCCATGGACATTAATTAAAACAGGTCGACATCTGTGGCCGGTTGCCATGGAAACAGAGAGGGTGAGGGCGAGTTGGAGCATGTTGATGTTTGGGCGCGCGGACAAACATCTTCCACCCCCCTTAAACTAGGAGGGTAACGAGGGGTAGGGGTCCTTGAGTAAACAGAGCAGACGATGAAGGACTGTTTTCTTAGATTGCGTTTTGTTGTTCTTGGCAACAGTTCGCAAACAGTACCGGCGTTGGGATGTGTTCTGTTAACTCACGTCTTCCACCCCGCACCCCCACGTGATCTTTTCTCTCCCGCCTCCACTGATGATGATGATGATGATGCTAGGTTGCATCAGAGGTGATTTTTACTTCTATTGGTGTTGTGTAAGAGAGTTGGCGAGAAAAGAGAGACAACATTCCAAATAATCATGCACCGATACCGCCGATAACCGGCATCTGTTGGTGTTTGAGTTGCAAAGGGGACCGAACATCGGTAATCGATCAGTGGTTGAGGATAAGGAAGGAAAAGTGTTCCAAAACTCAGCAAAAAAGTAATGTTTATAGATAGCCTTAGATGAAAATATATATTCTTAACAAAGTCTTAGTCGGCATACAAAAATATAATATTGGCGAAAATTTTCTAACATAGAAATAGTTTTTGATTTCAGAAAATTAAGTTTTTTCTACTCAACTCAAAAATATTTTTCTTTTTTAATATATAAATTTGTATTTTTTTTAGTGGCAAGCTAAGTATTTTATTAGAGACTCGAATAATATTTAAAAAAATACACATAAAAATCTAGAAGCTTTTCGTCATTTCTAACGATATCAAGACGCCAACAATTCCATCAGTACGCGCGATTTTTCGTACGATGACATCAGAACTAACTAAACAGCAAGAAAAACTATCTCTTTTTTATTACGGATTCACTTTTTACAAGAACTCACTTGAATCAGTCAACTCCGGAACAGTTCTAAAAATGTCGTCTGCTTTTTTTCTTCTTTTTATCAAGCTCGTTATACTGCTCTTTTTTTGCTTAAGTTAGCCCTTGTTTTTGATGACTCTTGCAGTATATTCATATAAAATACGATAAATAATAAATTTTGGCATTTCATTCTCTTTTAGGAAAGGAACAAAACGTGTTCCTTCTTTCAAAAGAAGAAACTAACGTTTTGGGGCGACATATGTTCTTCTTTGAAAACTATGACAGAAACTGATCAGTTCATAACGCCTTCGGTTTGATTTACGGTAGAGATAAGTGGTCATGCCACTTTTGCACTAGACTGTGACTTGACTAAAATTTTGGAGAGTGTTAAAGCATGATCTTTGTACTTATCTTAAGTTATATAATCTTAGTTACTTAAGTTATACTATAGTACTTTTTAAATTTGATTGCACGATACGGAGTTTCAGCTGTCACAGAAACATGATTTAAGACTTTTTTAATGTTGCACCGCATAATCGCTTAAGATACCCATATTATGGTTCGTTGTTTTTCTGTGAGTGTACTAAAGTAGTAGAAAATTATATTGATTTAATATGCCCCTGCGACCAAATGCCAAATATATTGGACAACAATTGGTATAACTTTATTGCTAAAAATTATTTTTTAGTGATTTTTTGTTTGTTTATAAGCCTTTATAAAGCGATTGTCTATCTAAAATTATTCTTGCTTTTACTCCCGTTAGATGAAAATTTTAATTACTACCAAAAATTATTAGGAAGGCAATAAATTTGGTTGAAGTAACCTTTTGGACAGTTTCTTATTATTTGAGTTGAATGGATTTTTTTTTCATAACCAAAAGAAATGCACTGTAAATGTATTCTGCGATATGAAAAAAAAATCTAACAATTAAAATCAGTTTTTATGCAATAATTAAAAATGATTACAAAATAATAGTTTAGTTAATAGAAATTTTTCTTTAACGAAATTTCAGAATTATAAGTTTACGCTCTTCTGCGTAACACATTTTGAAGTAAAAGTCGCATTTTCTGTCACTTCTTTTGCTTACGGCTATTACAACTTGTGGAAAACATGTGGTGGTACAACATGGTACACCTTAATCAAAGGGTTAAGGCTCGTATCTTAAAAGGGATACTTAAGTTGGAGAATTGTCGCAAAGAATTTTTCTAATATAATCTTTACATATGAATAAGAAAATGTTTATATAAAAAAGTGTTTTAGTTCTGAAGTTAAAAATAATTCGATCAAAGAAACAATTTGCAATATTTTTATAATTTTACTAATTTGAAACTATTATCTTATTTTAATTACTTTTTGATGTTTTTTTCTTTCTTTTAAATCAATTTAAATAAAAAGAATTTTATTTTAGATATTTTTCTTAATTTTAGCAATTTATTATTTATTTTTTAATTAAAAGTAAATTATTTTAAAAAAAATCTTTATTCTTCTTCTTGTACTTGTCTTTGTCGTAACACTTTCTCTTGGCAAATTTGTGAAAAAATGTTTTAACGTGTTGAAGAATAACCATTGCCGACGAATATATTTTCTACAAAGAAAAGCACTAAGCATTAATAAGTTTTATTTTATACTCTTGTTTTTATTTCCATTTCCAGTTATCATACAGTTGTATTTTTTATTAAATAATATTATTTAATTGATTAAATATTTATTTAATTTTAGTATTTCATACTATTGAATCGAAGTTATTCAACGGGAAACATCGTGTACTTAAAAAAGCTAGATAGACAACTTCACGGACTTTATAGCAACATTTTACTTCAAAATATGTCTCTAAAAAACATTCATCATCCTCAGAATTCAAAATGCAATAAAGAATGAATTCCATAACGTTGGACACAACTCAGATGCTTTTCTTATGAATTTCATAACTGATGCCACCCCAAAAATAGAAATATTTTCTTCAACGTATTTTTAAGCAGTACACTTCAATAACGCGTTTCGTTTGACGGTCCTGTGCTTCCTTGTTCTATTGTTCGAAATGTGTTTCTCTCTGCTTCTGTATTTGTGATCCGTGACCAAAATTGTGACGGTTTTTCTCCATTAATCCATCACAAGTGGGACAAGTGCAGTAATTGAGTTGATATGAAAGAATTTTTATATTTTTGGAGTCAGTATTTGTGGCGAGAACTTTTTTGTTTTATTTCTCTTTGCACAAAAGGCAGTTTCCTTACGTGAATGTTTGAATTTTATGGTTATAATAGTATATTTATATTTCAAATAACTTTTATTTTTTGTAATGATATCAAGATTTAAAAAAAAAAAATAAAAACTGCCGCAGTTTAAAGTGTAATAAAAATTATTTTCTGTCAAATTTTTAAATTAAAAGAACTAACCACCACTTAGTTTGTAATATTATATCTGTCGTTAAAATTTTAACAATTTGACACATATTTAACCCTTATAATTAAATCAATGTAACTCTGCTGCTAATCATTCGACTCAAACTGCAAACTAAATTCGTGCTTATATTAATATTTCCTTGATTCATGGCTTATAAATTGTCCTAGCTCAAAAGAAATTGTCTTCAAATTTTATAAAATTTAGATAAGTGATAAAATTTAAAATTTGTAATCTTTGAAAAGTTTTACCATAACATTTTTAATTATTGGTAAATAAAAGTAGTCTATTCGAGGAATATATAGTTATTTTGGGTTAAATTAACTATTGACTTTTGTTTTGTTTTATCAGAAATATTAATTTTAAAAATATCTTAAAAATTCTGTATACTTTGACAAAACCCCTTTGATTTTTTTTTTCACTTTGATATTTATTTAAAATAGTGATAAGACTTAATCTTAAAATTGGTATAATTTCTTAACCTCTGATCATAGATTTAAAACTCCGGTTTCTATAACATCCGTTTTTGCATTCAACTAAAAGACCTATTCTGGAGAAAAAACTTTTTTTAGAAGTATTTATTATAAAAACGTATTATTAAAAATGAACAAAACCAAAACAGTCTTTTTTTGTTTAACAAAATACTTGCTTTTGATAAAAAGTAGTAGGATTATTAATTGAACAATGAGATTCTATAAATGCATTTCCATATTTTTAAATCATTTTGTTTTGTCGATTTTTAAGATATACTTCTTTAGAGAAATGTAGATATTACATTGGTTTTATTGAGTATAAAAATTTTAGCAATGTCAAAATAGTCACGCAAAATAAGGTTAAAAATTTTAAACATAGAATTACAAGAAATTATAAATAATACAAAAATATTTTATATAAAATTCGATGCCCCATTTTTCCCACACGCAATTTTGTATAATTAATTCTTACAATACATTACAAAATGAAACAATAAACAAACACAGCAAAAATTAATTGAACGGGACCTTATTAACGTAACATATATTACAAAATATTTTTTGAATTACCTTTATGTCATTATATTTTTCTATTACAAATTAAAAGGCTTTTTTTTTTAAATTTTTTATATTTATAAATATGCAAAAATAATAAATGATATTCATTGACTAATTATTATTTTTTTTATATTAGATTTTATAAAAAAATTATGTAAAATTAGACATCATGTAAAAAGATCAATGCTTTATTATCTATATCAGCTAATTGATAACTGTTCTTTGATCTTTCATTTAATAGTAACCCAGATATAATCGGGATTCTTGGAAATAAATTTAAGATTTAGGCTATACCTAAAACCCCCACTATTTTTCCCTTCTCACCGTCTTTTTGCCCGCAAGCATTCTCTAACAGTATCTTCTTAATGCGATTGTCATTTGCGCCCACGGATTGTGGCAATTATCGAGCAAATTACCGCCATTGAGTCGTTGCAGTGATCGGCTGGACTGTGGCAATGATGGCATTCCTACCAGATAAAAGTGCTCGCTTTTGATGCCATATATTTTGGGGACTGTCTCCATACTTCAGGTTTATCTATGTCCGATATATAATTTAGACTTTCGCGTTTCTTTTATCATCATTTTTTATAAAACTATGTCTTTGCGTTGTAGTTACTATGTCTATGCTTTACGACTATTATTGGTCCTCTTACGTACTAAATTACATAAAAGGTGATGATTTTACTAGTTAGTTAATATTCATGAAATCATGTTATCTGTATTTGAGAAATTTATAGTAAGTCTTGATTAAATTTAATAAATTTCACAAAAAGATGGTTGATTTAGAATAAGTGCTGATTTTTTAGTTTCATTTTCAGTTGCAATAGTATAAATTTTAAATTATACAGCGGCTTTTCCAAGTGAATTAACTTTTTCTTATTAAAACTATGGAGGATTCTAGATATCCGATAACATTTAAATGTCAAATAAAGCGTACTTGAATAATTAAATTAATTTTAGATTTAAAGTAAATTTTAAGAATCGTATACTAAAAGTATTGTTAATCAAAAACTAAGTCAACTGTGTCATTTAAAACTTTAAATTCAGACGTGCTAAAAGAATATCTGTAAAATTGTAGGATTCAGTACTGTAATTTTACCAATTTTTTTTTTTTTCGTACACTACTAAAACATAACATTTTATTCCAATATTTGTAAAAATCGTTTTAAAAGTGAACTAGAGCTATAATTCATTCATTTAAGGATTAAGTTTCGTGCATTATTAACTAAACTCCGGTAATTTACCAGTCACAGGCACCACTTTAACTTAAAAGGCACAAGAAAAAACCTTCAACTTACAAGGTTCATGGCAAAACCTTCACCTCACAGAGCACGGGAAAAACCTTCAACTTACAAGGCAAGGGAACTCAAACATAACTAGTATACCAAAAACTGCCGTCATAGGTATATTTTTAAGAAAGTAAATACTAAAGAATATAATTTGTCTTATAATTTATTAAACTATAACTAAGTTTCTAACTATAATTGATAATAATATAATTATACTTATAAATAAAATTAATAATAATATATTTAAACCTATAATTATTAATAATATATTTATTCTTTTAATATAATTTAATTAAACTTCATCATATAATCATATTATTAAAATTACAATTACAATCTTTTTTTATTCAATGAACTTTTTCTTCCCCTTTTATTTTTTTCAAATGTTTCTCATTTGGCAATGAAGAATAATGATCAAAAACATGTAGTCATATCGTATATTAACTATGAATATAGCGATTTTGTAAAAACTTGATTCCTTTGGTTTTCCGGCAAGCAAAGTAACCTTGCGGCAAAATAACTTTTACAGATCCAACCTCAAGTAGACAGTCATCATAGAAATGAATCGAAATTTAGAACACTGAAGTGATGTAACTTGTAAAAAGATGTTTTCAAATTTATTATTTGCAACAGTTTATTTAATATAAAATTGTCACTTTTTGAAATGACATTTTTTTTTCTGTACATTACTCTTAGAGTTTCGGTTAATGAAAATTTAAACACCTCGACTAAAAATTTAAAGCATCGATATTTTATAAATAAATTGAAAATCAACTATATATTTTAAATATATAATTTTTTTACCGAAGTACGGTGATAACATAGTATCAATTTAAATTATTTCAGAAATGAAAATAGTAATTATCTAATATATAAATGTTTGAGAGAGTAAAAAATGTAAACCGGTATTCTGTTATTACTTCCTCAAAACATCCCAGTTTGAGACAAACATCAACTAACAAACTGTTGCCCACCAAAAACCTCTTACCAACAAAACTTTTCTCGAAAAAAACAATATAACAAATAAATAAAAACCACGTACATAGAAAGAAAAAAAACAGAATAAAAAGATTACCTTGTAATATGTATAGGATAAAAACAAAAAAATACTGATCCTTGGAGAATAAAAAAAAAACAACAACCGAGGAAATAAAAATAAAAAAACTGTCGAAGGGATGAGAGGTGGGTAGAGGATGGGGATAAAAAAAGGGGAAAAAGAAAAAAGAAGGGAAAAATTCTCAAATCGCATCAGAGCAAGCGGTAGAGAAGAAAACGATTTGTCACTAGAGCGCCCGCAGTCATTTATTACTGTGAGTTTCCCCGGATGCGATAAATTCTCTCGGCCCTGCTTCTTGATGGGCCTACTTAGTTAGGCGCGTCCCCCAGCCTCAGCCTATGCCCCGACCCCCATAGTCCAGCTCGATATAGTGTTTCGTCTTTTATTTTTATTCTATGGTTGAGCTACTCTGTATTTATTCGATTTTTTTTATTCGCACTGCATCCTAGAATCAGTCTTCATTCCGTACCTATAAAAAGTATCTTATACCTCCGGATAACTTTCTAGTAATATACTCTGGATATTAGTTACTTTCACACTCTTTTATAAATGTTTAGGTTGATATATAAAACTAAAATATTACTTTTAAATAAAATATATTTTTTGATAAAAGTTTCTTTTTTAAAAAAAAATGTTTTTAACTATTTTTAAAATGCATAAAAGTCACCCTCTACACCGTAAAAAACTCCAGATTAAATTACAGAAAAAACTACCGGCACCAGAAAATCCATTTTTACCATAAAATATTAAACTGAAATTTTTACAGTAATAATTATTTAATAAGAATAAAAATCATGGTTTATAAGATTTTTTTGTTCCGTAACATGTACCGGTAAAGATAGATTTTACAGTAAAAAATACCAGCACCCTGAGTGCCGGTAGTTTTTACCGGAATTTTATCTGGAATATTTTACGATGTAGAAGGTGAGTTTTGTGCATTTTAAAAATAGTTAAAAAATACTTTTTTTCAGGGGGGTGGTACTTGTACTGTAAAATCTATCTTTACCGGTACATGTTACGGAGCAAAAAAAATCTTATAAAGCGTAATTTTTACAGTAATATTTCCTCTTGTTAAATAAATATTACTGTAAAAATTTCAGTTTAATATTTTGCTGGTAAGAATTGATTTTCCGGTACTGGTACTTTTTATCGTAATTTGATCCGGAATTTTTACAGTGTATTATTTCCAATTAAATTCAATTAATAAAAAAAATGGGGGTGAAACATTAGTGGTGCAGCAAGGGATGACTAATGTGGCTGCAAATAAATTCAAATCGAATAGTTAAATTTGCAATTTTAAATCAAAAAATTTCCTTTTTTAACTCAAGATTTTGCATTAATTCAGAAAAATATATACTATTAAATTATTTTTCTTACTAATAATACCTTTTTTCTTTGTATATTTAGTTTAAGCACAATATGTTTCGGTAAATAAAAGAAGGAAGATTATTGTGATTTGAATTTTGTGTTCTTAAGTTTTTAATTCCATCTAATAATAAATGCTAGCTACGTCTCAATAGAAATTTACAAAACTTACTATATATGCAATTTTGTTTACATTATTATATTTAGTTATTTTGTTATGAATTATAAAATATTTTTATTTAAAAAATTTCGAAACTGATATAACATTTAAATATTTTTCGATGGTAATGAGTTTCTTTGTTTGCGTTTTTCCTTTTTAAACTCTTCGCGTGCCTATAACCTCTGTGTACTCTCTACATGCCTTTAACTTTCATATAATTTTTGCATACCTAAAACCTTCTCTTACTTTCTGCATGGCAAAAATTTTTTTAAAACTTTTTCCACGTTTATAACTTTCTTATACTTGTTCTTCATTTTCTTTGCATACCTAGTACATTTTTTTTAAATTTGAGTGTTTCTGAAAAACTCATTGTATTATATTTTACGAACTACTAATATAAACAGTATAACCAGTCTATATTGTTATATTTTCTTTCACTAGACAAGTAATTTCTATTTTAATAAGATACACGCTAATTAAATTAATCTTATTCTGAATTAAGCTAACTTTTTGCTTTTTTTAAATCAATGTGTGCTTTCAAAACTATTACCCATTCTTAGAAGTAATCACGATTTTAATAGAATTCAGTCCTATTAATTTACAATTTCCTTAATAGTGTTACCTTTTACCTTTTTTTACTAAAATACACGTATATTGAATTGCCTTTTCCTTCTCTGTAATAAATAATCTTCATTTAAACAATGTACCTCTTAATAAAGTTTCTTATTCTGATTAAATAATAATTGTTTTAACTTAACTCATAATTAAATGCAAAATCATTTCACATTAAAATGTTTAGTTGTTTCCGTAGTATAATTAAAAAAACTCCTTCGAAATGAGTAAACATTATTTTTATTTCCTTAAATAAATTTAACTTATTTTTTGACATTATATTGTTATCCCTGAAAGTATTCGTTTTTACTGAACATTAAATCATTTAACCATTTTAAACTGTTTGAGAAAACTTTCCATAGGCGAATGTCTTTCCTGCACTAACACTATACTTGCCAAAAAACAACTTTTACAGCGTTTTTCCCAGCCCTTAACATATTCTAAAGAGTGCAAAAAAAAACTCATTTCTTAAATTGTTGTTGAAGGTTATAATTTCGAATAAATAAACTATCAAAAAATTTATTTTATGGTATTCACTTTTACTAAATGAAAACATGATGTTCTAAAAAAACTTCTTTTTAATAATGCCATAATTTTTGTGACCGTCTATAAATTATAGTTGAAAATTCGTAATTGGTTTAATTTTCTTTCATTAATTGACCAGAATAAATTAATATCATAAATATTAAAATAACTTTATTTTTTGTAATTTAAGATGTAAAGGAATTTTTTTAAATATACTGATTAAAAATTTATTACCTTTGAATACAGAAGAATTTCAGATAAAAGCAAAATGAAAAACTGAATGGAATATCTCTAAATATACAGCTATTTAGTAAAGATTCTAATCATATCGATCTCTTTAAATTAAAAATAAATAAAAACTATATCATTCTATCGTACATTTTTACATTTATTATTGCTTCAAAATGAATATAATTTTCAATGGAAAGTTTTTATTTGAATTATTTAGTTGAAATATTTTTTATATAAATCTGTTGTTCATATTTTTTCAGAAATCATTAAGTTTTATTTTTGCCTTGTGTGGAATTTTTTTTCCCAGTTTAATTTATTACTTTTTTCTAATTTCCAACAATTTAACTAGACAATTTAATACTTCCTTAGACATCAGAGAACATCACGTGCATAACCAGAAAAAGACTTCGTTTTCTATTAAATAAGGAATTAATAAATTCTTGTATAATAAAACAGTAAAAGAATTTCAAACAAAAAAGAACAGCTATTCTTCCCCTTGAAATTTATATACCCAGCACCAGCGAGCCTTTCTGATAGTCCTGCACGATCATTTTTCAATAAATAATTCAATAAGCATTTCCCTTCCGCCAAAAGATTTCACCAAATTACTTGGCGCGATTTTTTCCACGCACACCAAAATGCGATATGAGTCTTTTAACTCACAAGCGCCCTCATCTAGCTAAGGCGAAATAAGAAAGCACATCAACAATAAATAAGTCTTAAAAAGTAAGAAAGCAGAATATTGTCCCCAAAATCAAACGCATTAATTTTCCCACCCCCAAGTATCATGAATTTCAAAGCATCTTTTATCCCCCTATCGCCAACTCGTGTGGTGGAGGAGGTGTTGAGGATACATTTCTCTTTGGATCGTAGAAGGACAATCGCAGTTTTCCGCCTCTTTTCTCTGCGCCAATGCTTTGATAATGCCAAAAGTGTGAACAGGAGATAGCGTTGTGGAATGATGACTGTTAGGCATTTCATATATCTATAAATGCATTGCAATTCCCTTTTTTTGCGCCAAAAATGGAACCATTTGTTAGAGTAAACGATTTGGAGGTTTTTCTTTTAACGTTTGAAATCTGAGCGCGTGAAACCACAAGATAAAAATTGCTTTGCCCCTTTTGTGGTGGCTGCGCCCTGGATTTAACCCGCGGCCGCCCCAGTTTACAAGCTCTAATTCTGTGAGTGATGGCTCGGTGGTTGTCTTTTTCACTGCAGCTGCTGAGCATTCAGTAGTTTTGATTGATATTGGGGGATGTTTCCGACAGGTGTTGATGTTAGAATAAAACCTGTAGCTGAAAAGACTCAAATCCGTTTATGCTTCCTGTTTTTTTTTTCTTTCGGTGGTTGTATTTGATTCTTGTAAAAAGAAGGGCTTCGTCATGTCCAAATATAAGGATATATATTATATGCCGATGCGAAATGCACACATTACGAAACATATTTGCAAAAATAACAAAGCGTCTATAAATTATATGATGTACAAGGTGTTCTATAATCATTGGCCATCAAATATATTTCCTTATATTATATATGATTGAGTCATATGGTACACTCTGAATATGCAGGGTTTCTGTGATGAATTTCAAATTTTTGTTAGTATGTAGTACATTAGAATACGTATTTATATTTATAGATCTTTTTCCCAATTATAAGGGGGACCAGAAAGTAATGTCGTTTCGGCTCATTAAATGTTCCTTAGTCTTAAAAACAAATTCTTTTTTTTTTCGATTCGTTTTCGATCCGGCATTGAAAGGTTATCACTAACGAGGGTAAATACCTTATTGATTAAGAATAAAATCTTGATAACAAATATCAAATGCACCGAAACGACATTACTTTCCGCTCCCCTTTATATACAATACTTAATTTTTATACAAATACTAGAGAGCTAAGCACTCTGTTCACTGCCGCTTACTAACCCCGATGATTGGTTTGCAATAATGCTTGTTTCTTGGCATGAGATGGTTTTTTTTAACGAGAGTTGAAATTATTCATTTAAATTTTATGTACTGAAACGAATTCTTTTTGCTTATGTTTGTGCCTTAACTTCTCGCGTCCAAATAGTTCCCTTGTGATTCTATTAAAATCTATTTATGAACATAAATAATTTTTCTAAGTAATCATTATTTAAAATAAAATTTAAAATTAACAGTATATTATTATAACAAATGTGGTGAGTACACAACCGTGATTTAATATTTTCGCTTATTAAACGGACGGATATATTAAATACAGTTTTTGCGTGCAACTTATTGTGAACTTGATCATTAAGTTCTAAATCATTTGCAGCAATGTAATTTGCGCAAAAAATAATAATTGAGAACGATTAATAAGATCAGACACAAATTTGAATAACTTTATCTAAAAATGTATCGTCGAATTACATAATAATAATAAAAATTCTCTAAGTTATAAACTTTTAATCTCGAAAACAAATTCAAAATGAAAACCGTAATAGCAATGCTGGTAAATACCTTTAAATTAAGAATGCAAAACTTTTTATGGGATAACATTCCCTTAATGACTTTCATGAATTTTATGCTGATGTCAACCAAAATAATATGAATCCAATGTTCCTACCATGTAATTTTTAGCCAATAAAAATACTCCGACAACAATAAAAAAGTGTGCTAGACCATTATGTTTTTATGTTATTTAGAGAAACATTAGAATACTTATTAATATTTAGAGACACTTCTTTTCTTCCATTTATGAAATACTAAATTTTTATGAAAATATACATCAGAATGAGTGTAAATATTTAAAGATGTATTTCCGGGCAGCAAATATTCGATTTTTGTGAGTATATACATTAAAATACCTATTTATACTTCGATATATTATCCTAAATATGAAGAACTGAATTTTTATGAAAAAATATAATGGAATATATATTAATATTTGAAAATATTTATCCCAATTATGAAATATTGAATTGATATGAAAATATACACTAGAATGTGCATAAATATTTGGAAAGAGTTTTCTCAATTACAAAGTAGCACTCAATTTTTAAGTGGAAATGAAATAGAATACATTCTGATATTTAGAGATATTTTCCTAATTATAAAATATTTAATTTTAATGTGAGTATGATAGAAAAAACGCATTAATAATTATTACTTATGATTCATTTAAAACATGAATTGTGGTTTAAAATATCTTTTCTCAATTTACTTATTAAAGTTGATTCGTAAAAATTTGAAATAAACATGACTGAACTAAAGTTTCATATTATTAAAAAACTTTGCCAGAAAAATTCTTAAATTATCTATAATTTCGATTTAGTATATTCATTTCATCTTGCACTTTCTTAATAAAAATATCTCAATTCAAAATACGTGACTATAAAAACGTGAACAATTAAAAACAACTTATAATATGGGTTTCGGATGAAATATTAGTTTCTTTACCGCGTTTTTTTTATCTATTTCAAGAAGCCTTCCGCGTGCATTAGCGTTGTTATATTGGGAATAAATATTTCTGTTGAAAAAAATGAACCTGTCTGAGTTTACGAACGTGTCTTAAAAATTCACGTGCGTGCATCTTTTGTTTTCTCCATACGTATGTAGTCATTTTTTATCGCTATGGTTACAACATCTTCCAATTATAGCAACTCCCGTATGGCTTATCTCCGACTTTTAACATTTTTAGATCTTTAAATAAGCAGCTCCATTGAGATCTGTATCATTCATATCTCCGTTTTTTGACGAGAAATTTAAAGTAATCTATACGATCGTAAAGTTTTACCAGTTTATTTCAATCATGCTGATAAAATGCGCTATTTGTTTTGAAAATATTAAAGTAAGTTTTAAATTGTTTTAACTAAATTGTACTGGAAAATTATATATGTTTTACCATTTAAATATTTTGTTTAAATACAAGAAATTTTAAATAAATAATGAAAATTTTAGACAAAATGTTTTAGCTTTATTAGCAAGCAAAACAAATGAATCTTTGATGGATTTTCAGGAAATTTTATAAAACTAAATCAAAAAATCTTTTACTCAATAAATAAAATCATTAATATATATGTGTTATTCATTATAATATATTATATATTATATATATAATATATAATATATTATATATTATATATAATATATTAATATATATGTGTTCTGCATCATTAATATATATGTGTTATAAAAATTAAGAACCTTTAATGAAAAATTGTACTTTGTACGACTGAAATTCGTTAAGAAGATATTTAATCCACATAATGTATTAACTAACCAGTCGTCTGAAATTTTATAAATTCAAGTTATTTTATTTAAAAGAAGTAATTAAAATATATTATTAAATGCTTAAGATTAGACTATATTTAGTTGAATAAATATAATTCTATACCTTAAAATCACCTCGAGACATGTTTTCAAATACAGTATTTATTTATTTTAATTTTAAAATTATTGTATGTTGTAAAATATAAAACAAATCATCGTTCAAGTTGATAAAATTATAAAATAATAATAGTATTCTACAATATAACATTTGATGCCTATTGATTGAATGAATTGGATATAAAATTGTGCTTCTCTTCTTTCCTGTGTTAGTTTATTAAATTTTATTTAAATATTTTTAATATTATCAATAATTTTATAGTACCACAGGTAATTAATTAACTGTTATATATATTATATTTACAATAATAATTTATATTAAGCAATTTATAAATTTAAAATTTACATCAAATTGCTATAAATAGCAATCCATTAAAATATTTCGAATAATTTAGTTGCTTATACTTAATTCGAATAATTTAGCTATATTATTCTATATTTATTCTCTTAGTTCGAAAATACTTATTTGTTAATTTTTATTAGTTTATTTCATGATTATGTTACATTTCTAAGTATGTCATGCTACTTCCAAAATTTTTTATCAATTTACTTCTAAATTTCAAACTTTCATTTATATTTTAAAAAGCATTGAAACCGTTTTATGTCATTAAATTTAATAACTTTATTGCTTGAATTGCCAAAAATTTTATTTTTATATAATAAAACCAAAAATTTCACAAAACATTGTTTTGATGAACCCCTTATTTACATTCGTCACTAAATTCAATATACTTTGACATAAAAATAAAATACACTGTCCATATGAATCGCCAACAGCGCAGCATTGAACGAAAAGCAAATTTAAACATATTGAACATTTTCCTGTCGACGCAATTTGCTTTATTAAATAAAACAGCCTTGTTTCTCGAAATATCGTCGCCAAGTCCTTTCATTGTTTACTGTTCGAATTGTGACTTCAGGCATGGAAAATAACCGATGGCGGACCGGATAAAACCGATACTTCGTTATTTTTGTTTTTCTTACAATTCACAAATCCCATGAGGATGACATATCTAAACAGAGTGAATAAAGTTTGAGCAACAACCAAATTCGCCACCCCCAATATTGTCAAAATACTGAATACAAGCCGATACAAATTTTACTGTTGATCCAATCCCCAACATCGTGTTTATGATTGGCGACAAACACTGGTTTTAATTTGCTTTGCCTTTTCGCGACATATTTTAATAAAGTAAACTACGGGGTAGCGTTTGTTGTCTTACAGTTTGAAATGAAAATAAATAAGTCTTGTTTGGAATACACCAAATGAAAACCCAGAATTTTTAAAGCATTTATTGTGTTTGGTTCATTGAATTAGCTAAGTCAATAAATTGAAAAGATGATGCTATTTTCTTTCAGAAAACTTGCATTTTATACTTTCATCCGAATACTATGTTCTGATATGTTTTTTACTCTATTAAATATATCAAATCTTTGATGTCCTTTTAATAAGGAATCCTAAAATAATTCTGAAAACTTTAAGTTTGCATTGAATAATTATTTATAGTTTTCATTTAAAAAAAACATCAATTACAAGTATATTTTTAACTTGTTTGCACATTTTTGATGACTTTAAACGATTTTTATTGAATTGAAAAAATCTTAGTTTTATTTTTAAATAATTCAATGAATTTTAATGTGATATGGATGTTTTAATATTGAAGATAAGAGTGTATTCATTTTTTCTAATTCCAAACAAAAATTAAAATGCTACTGAAATTGATAAATTCAATACTTAAAAAATAAATATTTATTCAAACAGTAAGAACTAATTTATAATAATTTATGAAAAAAATTGTTTAAAACTCTGTTTTTTTTATAGTTGTTACTTTAAAAAACACTCCTCATTTTATTATCCCGTACTTTTCTCGATTTTTTTTTTTTGCCAAAAGTCCGTTTAAGGGAAATTTGGGTCAGTTAATCGATCCTTTTGTACAATCTTTCTTTGAAAAATAAAGTTTACGACGTCATTATTTGCCGTACATTGTAAAAAAGGGTTTCTAAAAATTGAGCAAAAATGTGTCCAAATAGCTCCAAAACAAACAATAGAGAACCCCATGTATTCAAAAATGATATCTCCATAGACTCATTTTTGAGCAAAATGCATGCAGAGGGGAAAATGTGTAGAGAGATCTCACTTAGATGCCGATAGGATTTGAACCAAGGACCTCCGGTTCGTAATAAGATGAACCATGATTGTGCACCCCAATGCAAAGAGAATTAGGAAGCTTTATATAGTGGCCACCGCAATGATACATCATAACATGCATTTCATTCATTAAAAAGTTTTTAAGATGCAGCGAAATAAGCAAAAAATGAAATTAAAATTACCGATTATGCTATTAGGACCATATTTTCCAAATTACAACTTTTTTTGCATTGAATATGTAATATTGTATCATTGAGACGGCCTCTATATAAAGCTTCCCAACTGTCCCTGGACTGGTGTGCACAACTCTGTTGGGGTTAGAACATCCTGATATGATTCTGGAGATCCTTGGTTCGAATCTAGCCAGCAGCCAACGAACAAATTTCTCACACATTTCTCCCTCCACATGTAGATGATGCTTCAGTTTTGAATACATGGTGCATCCAAAATCGACTATTGTTTGTCTTGGAGCTATTTCCACACACTTTTGTTCAATTTTGAAAGCGCTTTTTATCCAGAGTAGTATTAATTGTAGTAAAAAAAAAATGATTTGTTACAAATGTTAAATAAACTTATTACTTATTTTAATAAATGCGAAAATTCATCCTATTAATTCAAAAACAACAAAAAGAGGACCTTCGCTAAAAAAAAACCAGCTAGACTCTCGTTTGAGCTTCACAAATTTATAAGTAATTGTTTTGAAATCAACAAAAATGAAACCTTTCACAAAAAATCTTTCAGCATCGTTCTGATTAATTTAACATAGTGTAAGGCTTACTTGCACTATGTTGTTTTATTATTATCTCCCCCATTAGTTATTGACTTATCAAAATTTTGTTATTTATATTTGCTTAGTTTTTAACATTGTTTAATTTTTGTCCAAACACTTTTAAACTCACCTTGTGATTTAAAAAGAAGTTGTTACAACTATATTTTAAATTGAATTTAAAAATATATATATAAATATATATATAAACTTATATAGCTACAACTTATTTATATTTAAGGAAAAACGTTAAAATTTGGAAACCAATGGCATTTATTATGAGATACCTGTTACCTGAACTAACCATTACTATTAAAACTGTCATTTTACTAAGTTCAAAAATCAAAGAAATATATTAAAATGTTTAATTTTATGAACATTACTTTTTTTAGGATCATAGCAATCCAGTTTACTCATAATATGTATTCCATGTGATATCGATTACTCGTTTTTACCTAGACCTTTTCGCTTGCTGCAACGATAAATCAAAGATGGTCCCTAAAGACGAGACTAATTACCACAAGTCTTAGACCCTCTTCTTTAGCATCCAATGATTTAATGATCCGCATCACTTCACTCCATTTTCCTCAATTCTTCTCAGAGAAATCATCCCGATTTGGAGAAAACATGCAGAAATCAATCAGATTGCATCGCCAAACCTCTCCGGTCATATAAAAATTAACCCTAACTGTATTTTAACGAGAGACTTTACCTTCTCTCTATCTATCACAAACGATAAACGAACCAATCGTCTGCGAGGGAGGGAGGGAGGCAGACC
Organism: Parasteatoda lunata; assembly: GCA_949128135.1. NCBI lineage: Eukaryota > Metazoa > Arthropoda > Arachnida > Araneae > Theridiidae > Parasteatoda > Parasteatoda lunata. Next base: position 33,145,920 of record OX421979.1, read on the forward strand.
CAAGAGGGTCTTCTCTTGTATAACCCCCTTGTGTCCTTAATGAAGTTTAAGACGTAATGCTTATCAAAATTTATAGCTCATTTGTGGCATCTTTAATGACGCCATTGTTGATTACGACTAATCTTAATTGACGCCAAACGAGGGGATGGGGATTTTTTTTCCCTTCCTCCACTGAGGATATTTTTTTTTGTTGGGAGTTTTGTGGATGAAGTTTCCCCTGAAAGGTATGATTGTCTTTACCACCTGTGTGTGGGGTGTGTATTTTTTAAGCAAGGTGTGCGTGAAATGTGGGTATTTTTTCTAAACTGTTTTTCAAAGTGTGTGCTTTTTTTTTATCTCCAAAAGGAAATAAAACGATTGGTTACACCTGCCGTTAATACATGCGATAATGAATCTAAAAACTCTATTATGGAGGTGTTTTTCTAATGCTTCATTCATTTAATGACTGGTAATGAGTTAAATTCAAATTGCGTTAGTCATACCAAAGATAAATTTATTCGATTTTAAATAACTGTATTTAGTAGATATCATAAATTAAAAATACTTTAATAAACCCATATGTTAAAATCCGTGTAATTATACAACATTTTATAACTAAACCATTTATTAGACGTGATTCAAATGCATCAACTAGCAATAATTTTGACTCAGTACAACAAATGCGTTTTATCTTCATCATTAATGATATGACACTTATATATTTAAAATCTAGGTTTAAATAGATCCTTAAGTGTTATATCATGTTAAAAATAGAAACAATTACTAAATAAAGAATTATAACAAAAATATATCAGTTAATGAAAATAATATTGCTTAATGTCACATAATATTTTTTCTTGATAAATGCATTCGTATTTATAATATTGACGCAAATAATTCCTTACATTAATACTTTAATTTTTCACAAACAAAAATTTTAATGTTAAAATGGCATATCATAAAATGAAAGTACCTGAAACTATCAAGCTCTAAATATCAGAGTTTTAAATTTCGCCATAAAATAACTGTATGTGTAACAGTATATTTTATTACAACGCCATCAAAAAATAACTTATATTCAAAAAGCTAAAAAAATATATATATAAAAATATCGTACAAAACAAAAAGAGGATGAAAAAAAACAAAACTATTTAATACACTTTTTTAAATAAACAATGCTGAATAAAGATTGGAAAAAGTTAATTTTCTCTTATATATAGCAATGAATGGAACTCAATTTTCCTTTATGACGTGTATATGATGTTTATTTGCAAATATTTTTCTTATTTATTTCATTAATTTAATTTTACTCTGAGTGTATTAAAAATGAATCTAATTATTCGCTATGTCAAATGTATTTTACTTTTTTAAAAGATTGAGACTCTGAGGATGAATTCACTCATCCACTTCTGTTAGGTAAAACATTTCATAATTCATCTACGTGAATTAACCTTACGTGAATTAACCTTACAATAGGTATTGTATTTGTTAAAAATTTAAAAAAAAGTAATTAATATTTTGTATAGTTCATGATGGACAATGCACAAAATAAAAGAAGTCCCGCAAATTAGTTTTGATCTAATTATCGAATATTATGAATTTTGGAATTTGATAATTCCAGAATTCAATCTTAATGGTTCGAGGGGGGACCTCAAATATGCAAATATGCTAATATATAATTAGTTAGTGCAGATGATATTTTTTTTTTAGTCACTAAGTCAGACACAAAAACGTACTTTCTCTGAATAAACATACCTTTTTTTCGATGTATTCTTATTTCTGATTCCCGTAATATAGAGAGTAATCGCAATCTGGAAAATATTGGCCCGATAGTTCAAAGTATGGGCCCCTTAATGTTAATTTTATTTTTGCGTATTTTGATCTATCTGGCGAACTTTTGAAGGGAATTAAAAAATTTTCGCACACAATTATAAAATTCATTTATCCTAAGATACCTCCAGGGCCAAAAATAACTTTTAGTTAATATTTATTATTTTATTCAATAGTAGTCAAAAAATTTTTGAATTGTAGGGCATACAATTCTTGACGTGCCGGCTAGGTGACCGAGCAGTCAGCGTTCTGGACTGCGAAACCAATTGTTGTGGGCTCGAATCCCGCTCAGGGCATGAAAGTTTCTCTTTGTGTGATGTTCTCTGTTGTATGATGTGTGAATATGGCTGGTACCTGTGGCAGTGTCACGTAGGTAATGCTGCTTGCCTCTGTGACTAAAGTTCACAGATGCCCACCGCTAAATGAGCAGTAATTCCGGTATTTTCCGAGCGGAGAACGAAAGTTCAGTCCCTGCCGTTAAAAGAAGAAAAAAAATTAACAAATGGCAATTTTTGACATTATTTCAAAAAATTTTATTTTACATGACAAAATACGAAATCGAGCGAATAGTTCCCGAGAAATCGAAATTTAAATGTACGACGTTTCCTGAAAATATCAAAATGCACTAATTAATTAGCATATTAATTTCCTGAATATATGCACTAATTAATTTCCTGAAATGCACTAATTAATTAGCATATTCTACCTATATTCTTGAACCATTAAAATTGTGTTCTAGATCATGAAGATCCGATCATTAGATCAAAAGTTATTTAGGGTGGTCCATTTATTTTTTGCGCTCTGCACAGACAAAAAATTTTTATAACAATTTGTGGAGATACATATTTACTTATTGTTACATTAAATTCTTATTTTAACTTTTAATTTTTTAACGTCTTTAAACAAAAAGCTTTGAAATCCTTTTTTAAACGATAAAGTGAAGTGAAACGAAGAAAACTATAAATCATCGCTGTTTATCTATTCCTGTATTATCTCAGTCTCCAATTTCATCTCTCTTAATCCATGAGAGCTTCAAGCACATTTATTAAATACAGAGTTTCAAAACAGATCGTGAGATTACTTCTATATTCCTGTAGATTAACATTTTTTTATTTTTTTTATTTTTAGGTTCCTAAGACGGGACATGGCATGATGGAGCATGAGGAAGATGGAGACGTCGCGATCAATCTGTCCAAAAATCAAGCTCCACGATCTGCGGACACACCTAACGGCAATGCCGAACCAGAAGATGGTGAACCTCAGGTCAGATTCTTTTTTTTATTTATTTATATCAGAATTTATTATTTGAATTTTTTTAATTTTTTTTTACTGTTTATAATTTTAGTTTGAAAAAAGATTGATTACTTATTTACAAATTTATAATTTGAGACTTTGTTTACTTTTAATTTCTGATTTGAGACTTTTTGAGTTAAAGCCAGCTCGATTTATTTTTAAAAAATGTATAATTTGAGACATTATAGTTCGAAAAAAACTCATTTAAGAAAATTTCTCAACTAAGACTTAAATTATTTCCCTGCTTTACGTTTTAGTACTTTTAAAAAGCTCCAAAATTTAGAATTATTTTAGAACAATCTTTACTGTCTAAAGCATATTTGTTTCTAAGTAAATTTCAAAGACAGGTGTTATTTTGGCACAGATATACTTTAACTCGTAAACTTTTAGTAGAAAAGTAGATTTATTTCAGTTTTGAAATTTTTTTTCTCTTCAAAATAATGTTTGAGAAACTAACTCTCTTCCTTATAATATAAGGAACTTTTTTTAATTTTTTTTTAATTTTATACTTTAAATTCGAAATATTTATAGAAAAAATCTGATTGTGGTAAAATATTTTTGAAAAATTTATAAATTTAGAAATTATTGCACAAAAGTTGTTCTTTATGAGAATCACTTATAAGGTTTAGAATTAGAATCAAAATCAGTGTTGCTAATTTTTTAGTTACTTTGTTTAAATACTTATATTCATACTATATTCATTAGTGTAAGAATCTGTTATTTATTAATGTTTAGTGTTAATTAGTATTTAAACTAAAAAATAATTATTTTTCAATTTTCAAAACTAAATCAAATTTTTCCTATTTTATCTACATAACACAGTATGACATTTAGCCGATCTTATTTCGAGAAAAATAGTTTATTTTATCTATTATTTTCTTATAAGCTGGAACTGTCTATAAGAATAAACAGTTTAAAATTTTGCAGAATTAAATATGCAACAAAAGTATATACTTATTATTTACTGATACTGTACTGAGCTCAAAAAATATACAATTATTAATTCTCTAAATAAACTCTGTTATCGACATTAAAAAAGTGAGAAAAAAATAAAGCAAGAACAAATTCAAAGCACTTCGAAATAAAATTCGAAAAACCCAATCATTGCTGCAAAGGTGGAAAGCGCCAATTTTTACTAAGTGTGCTATCATTGCCGCCTTCACCGCCAAACTCGAGAGAGATTAATAACTAATTAAATAATTACAGACTTGATGACTCTTGCCTTTTCGACCTCTTGTAACATCGCCAATCTTTTTCACTGGAAAGTGAGGTAAGGGGAAAGAGGGAACTACTCGCTTCATATTCTTTAATATCCGTAACCGTACCAACACTTAATATGCATCAGCGTTGTTATATGTATATATAAATTTTCACCGTGTTTTCCCATTCATATACATAGACAAGTTCGTTGGTAAAAGAGCAGTACCACTAGATACTATATCTTGTGAAATGCTTTTAAAAATGGGTTGTTGGTCGTCTAATGGGGGAAATTAGGAACATCAGGTGGGGCCTGTGAGTTCTCCTATGCAGCCCTGATGGCCCCACTAATGACACAGCGATGTGTGTGGTTCAGGGAAAAGAGATATTTTTTCCCTCTGATAGTCCCCTGATACTCTTACAAAACGTAACTCCAAAACGCATTTCGCTCTTGGCGAGATAACGCCAAATGCTGTTCCTCGCGATAGTTGGAAGTTAGTTTTTATTCCGTTCTGTCACCGGGAAGTTGGGAAAAAAAAGAGTAAATATTAAAAAATGAGATGATTTCTTTTTATGTGCTTTTAAATATTTTCTTTGTCATTTTTTTAGTTGTACTTGATGTGGGATGATTTGCAAAAAAAAAAAAAAATTTTTTTTGTCAACAGATACCTTAGTTACCGTGCCTCATTTGTAATGTTTTTAGTTTTGGGGTTCTTGCTAATAATACCCATGAAAAAATGTTCTGAAAAAAGTTTATATGGCAGCTTGTTATTTCTGTTTATGGGTAAACTTATCTCTAAAGCGTTTTTAACGAACTTTATTTTATTTTTTTTTAGGATTTATTTTTATTCTCCCCGGTTTTATGACTCTAACGGGGAGGAATACATGTATGATTATATCAAGTAATAAATAAATAATGCCTGAAAAACTAACGTACTTTACGTATTTTCAAAAGACTGTGTTGTATTTATGCATATTAATAAAAAAAGTCAAATTTTCATATTAATGCTAATTTGTTTCATTTGGTGAAGTTAATTTATTATTTTTAAAGCATCGTAAAACTTTATGAGTTTTGTTAGTTATCCTTTTAAACTTTTTTAACGTTATTTTAGGAAAAAAAAGAATTGTTTTCGCAAAATAAAGTTTGCAGTTAATAAAGTATTTTTAAAATTTTAGTTTTATTTTAAAATTTTAATTATTTAATTAAATTTATAATATTTATCAAATATGCCTTATTTATGTATTACTTTTTAGAAGTATGCGTTATTTCATAATATTTATGAAAATATCCATAGATTTAATACACAAATTTATAATATTGTCTACATAATATTTCATTTATATGAATATGGTGCACGTGTATATAAATATATATCTTGTCTACTATTTCAAGAAATACAAAATGATTATTTCGTAAAATAAATGATAATTTATTATTCTAAAAAACTATAATAATAAATTATTATTTATCGTCTTGTATTCTTTAAGATAGTTAAACATAAATTCTATCACCTATTATAAATTTAGTTTTAATGTTTAAAAAAAAATATTTAAATTGAACGAAAATCATAAGCACTATTTTTTATTTTAAATAGCTGCAACTTTCCTTTTTCTGCAAGTTTCCATTTTAAATTGTACTAAAAAGTAAAAAATATTAAATGCAAATGTTTCTTTCTAAACTAAAGTATTTTAGTTATTTTTTCCCTCAATTTTCTTAAGGGATAAAGACTTATAATAAAATAAAAATGACTTCAATAAAACTCTGACAAATCTAAACACTTCAAAATATAAATGCCTCCTATTTGAGTGAAATAAATCGTAAACACAAAAAGTATCAAAATCACTTTTCTCCTTAGAAAAACGAAGTCTGATTCAAGATATAAAGAAAAAGTCAATAAATAAATTCAAATCCGTCAACATAAACTCTTAAATAAAAAAATAAATAAAAATAAAAACTCAGAAATTCTCAAGTGAAAATCGAACAAACGTGAAAACGAAATCAACATCTCCAAAGGCATTGATAGGAAGAAAAAAAAAGAATAAATAAATAAATTCCAAATCCCAAAAGCAAAAAGAGAAGTTTTTTGGAAGAGAAAAAACGATGCCAGTATCCCACAAATAAATAAATGTAATAAATGGTGCAGTTGAAAAAAGACGCTGTTTGTTGTTGTTGTTGTCATCGAATAGAATTGTAACAAAAGCGGTGGCATCAGCTTTCTAGTGTATCGGAGTTGAGTGGCGCGGTAACTGCGTTAAAGATTTGTTTTATGACTCTGACACTTTGGCTAGCCCTCCACGCCCCTTCTTATTTCGCCTCCTTAAATGCACTTTCAGCTGATCTCTCCGTACAGCCAGTGATTTTAGGGACCATATAAAAATTATTAAAAATAATTTTTAGCGTTTTATTCTTAAATAAAAGTATTTAATGTGTTTTTTTTTATGATTTTTCTTACATTTTTCCAAAATATCTGATTAAATTCAACTCTGAAAAATAAGTGTAGTTAAAACTACCAAAATACAGTAAAATTTGCCGTGTTCGTGGTTCCATGTAAACACCAGCAAAAATACTCATTGGTAGAACACTCGGTAATTTTTTATGAAGCACTTTATTTTTGGTAAAATTAATGATTTTAGTAAAATGAACTGTAAAATATAGCTTTAAAATATGTGATAGAATTTTGTAATTTTATCATGATACCTTAAAGCATGTCATAACTTTTGGTGGCATTTATTTTTAGGTTTTGTATTTTTACTAATTATTTAGTAATAAGAACTATGATTTTGAAAACCAGAATTTTCTGTAAAACCAGATTTTCCGATAAAAATCAAATGAACAGAAAAATTACCAAATGAATGGTTTAAATACCATTTATTTTGATTTTATTAACCAAAATTATGTTGTTGTTTTTTTAGCTTGTAGTTCAGTAATTTTACCAGAATTTTTTTTCTCTGTGTACTGTTAACTTTTTACTACTACTACCTAATTCTACTTTTACTTTTCTAATTCTTAATGTGAAAGTATTTAATTTTTAATAAATTGCATTAATTTTGTTTTTTGTAATTAATTTTGATGATCCTAACGACTCCAATTGCACTTGCATAAGTTTCAATTTTTTTTAATTAAGATAATATGAACTCTTGAAACAAACTAGTTTATTCATCCGAGCTAGAGTTAAGAACTAAATCGAAAATTCCAATGGTTTCATTACTTCTTATTATTGTTTAAACACTGTTTCTAATTAATTTGTTTGATTCGGTAATTCTGTTATTTTAGTTCGGAGCAGTCACACAAAATTGATGATTATAAATAGTTGATTAAAATCAAAGATTTTAACAATTCAGTAACAATCGATAAGAACATGTTCACTCGAACTTTGATAATATTTCATTTGAATCAGTAATTGGATAGTTTATTTTCTATTTTCATTCATGGTTGATCAACGTGTAGCTTTCTTGAACTGCTAATTTTAATGAAATTAATAATGACTGATTCTTCTTTAACAACTTTAATGCAACACTAATTTTGTCATTATATATTTCATGAAAAACTCTTTTTAGATCTTTTGTCTTCTGATTTGGATTTTATGTTTAATATTATAGTATTGCTAATATGTTATATAAATTTTCTTTTCATCAAAAACTATTTGATAAAATAATAAAAAAGTGCATGTCAAGAAAATTAAACAAAGAATTCTGTCAGTAATTTTATTACACATGGACTTCTCTAATCATGAATTTGATCATTGAAATTGACCTAATAATAAAAACCGCTGCATCGATAAAAATATACCTATGTCTCAAAACTATGTATGATTAAAACATTACTAGTTCATATAATAAAGAAATGTGTGTTAAATCATAAAAATATAATGCAAATCTTAAGTTTAGTGGCCATTTTGAAAGCAAATGTATAATAAATATTTAAATTAATTTAATTAACTTGCAAATCAATTATTATTAAATAAATAGCTTTACTACAATTTATAAAATAGCAATAATAAAACGTTAGTCAGCAGAACGTAACTTCTAATCAAGTAAAACGGTAAAAAATTGCATGTTTTGTAAACATGTTTTGAATATGTAAGTATGTGATGTAACTATTTTCAGAAATATTTTATGCGAAATTTGTTTTTGAAAAGCTAACACAAATTTCTAGGCTTACAAGTTCTTCACAGAAGATAATGCCTCTCAGTTTCTTTTAGAAATAAATACGAACATTTTTAAAACAACCCCCTTATAAAAGTTCCAGGCTCAAACGATTTTTTTCCTATGACGCCTAGTATCCTGACAGCCCCTCGCGCTCTGTCCGTTGTTGTTCATCAATTTCGAATACCCCAACTCCGCATCTCACTTTTAAGAAATAAATTCAACAAAAAAATACAAAAATATTTTTCTGCACCCCTCTCTTCACTTACATCAGAAGTAAAACCACCCTCTTACCCCTTATAAGATCCCTTACATTCTTTTCTCTAACCATGAGTAACAATGCCGTCGTAACTCCGTTTCATCAATCAACCAATATATATATATATATATATATATATATATATATATATTAGGGGTCAAAACTTATTTTTCCTAAAAAAGTAGAGAAAAGAATAGAAAAATTCATGATAAAAAATAGTTGGCTAGAAAAAAAAATTCACGAGGAGAACAGGAAATTATAAGCCAACAGTTTATACACGTAGTATGTAACAACAATGAAAAAATGAACAAAAAAGAAAAGGTGAAAAAGTGCAACCAAAAATAAAAATAAAATATTTTGTTTTGTCTGGTGAGAACGGTAAGAATCAGAGTGGTGTAAGTTTTAAAAGTGCTAAATAACTCTTGAGATTTTTCTTTTTTTCCGTTTTTTTTTTATTTTATTTTTTTAATTAAAATATTATTTTGTTTTTGTAATGAACTGTCGCGTTTTGTTCAAGTTTTGTTGTTGTTTTAAAATTAAGGAATTCATTTGAATTTGTATTTTTTTATGAAGTTTCACTTTGAGATTTTTGAAATTATGCGAAATACCTACTGATGTCTGTAGTTTGACAATAATGAGTATTATTAGTGAGAAAACGTCTGTTAGAATTGTCATTTTATTTAAAATCAGTAAACTATAATTATTTTGTATTTTAATTAAACCAATTGAGTTTTTCTCATTTTTTACTGAACTTTTTTATTTTAATATAGAGAATTTTAATTTTAATTAACGTTTATCATCCTAACGCGTACTACTCATATTGAAACTCTAAACTTTTTCTTAATTGGTCATTGTTTGAACTTTAAAAAACATAGTAACTATATTTTAACGATAAATAAACAGATATGTACTTAATTAATTTATTAAATCTGAAATTTGTACAATTTCTAAAACTAATATTTGGAACAACTTAATATGAGCCATTAGAATTTTTGAGCGAAAAATCAATTTAACTAGTTGAAATATTCATTAAAAAATAAATTAGTTTAAAATACGAGCTTTATTTGTTAAAATTTCTTAAATGCTATTAAATTCATATTCAAACCCTCACGCTTCTAAAGTGTATACTGTGTTCAATAAATTTAAATTTATTATAGGAAAAATTTGTAATTTATTCAACTATTCCCTAAAATATAAATTGACTGAAGATATTAACAGTATTTATTAGGATTTCTTAAATTACATCATTAATTACCTCTACAAAACTAAGAGTATCTAAAATAAATTCTACCTACAAAGACAAAACATTATCATATGACAAATTTTTTTATTTATTCATTTATTCATATAAAATCTAGCTGTTTTTAACCACATTGTGTTTACTAAAACTTGCTAAACATCACTATTGAATACATAAACCAAAAAACGCTTTTCTAAATTGCATTTAGTGTGCAATGTATAATTTTTCCTTCATAAGACAAATGTGGTAGCTTAATCAAATATTTTTAAGAAAATGAACTGGTTTGAAATATAAACCGTTTGAAATGCATGTTGTTTTCAGAGAATTTAATATTTATCAATCACCAATTTGGTAGCTAATTAAAATATTCATCAGGAAATGAACTTTTTTAAGGCACGAACTTTTTGTATTAAGACTTTTTAAATCATAACATTAAATATATACTAAACAACGCAATTGTAAAATGTATTTTGTATTTGATCTCATTTTAAAAAATATAGCTCTTGGAAAAGTATAGCCTTTCATTATGGCATTATAAATTAAAATAAATTTAATAAACATAAATTCAAATAATTAAAAACATCTTATTACAAATTTATCCCGTATCTACTAAATGTCATAATAAAGAAATTTTTATCAAACCATAGCATGCTAACATATAAAACAATTTCACAATACCTGCATCAGAAACATGAACCATTTTCCCTCGATTTAGCCAAGTATACCGTTTTCTGCAACGTTTCTAAAAGCGGAAGCTAGTTGTATCTTTTTTTGTATCCAGTTGTTATCATCTCCTTTTCTCCTACTTCCTAAACTCCGTGCCACAACTTTATCCCTAACTCCTAGATACACCCGCTCTCTATTTTTCCCGTCTTCCGTGTACAAAAGAAGTATTTAAGTTGCTGGAAGTATTAAATGCAGTCTTGTATTCTTCACCTTTTTGCTTTTGACAAATTTCTCCATCCTTCAACCAAATAAATAAATTCCGGTTTCAATCCTTTTTTTTTTTCTTTCGTGGGAATTGCTTGTTGTATTTTTATTTATCGTGTGTTTTCTGTTTTCATTTTTTCCACCACTCGCTTTTATGTATGAAATGATAAATAGTGTACTTTGGCGAGTTAGTTATGCTTTTGCTTTATTCTTCGCCAAGCGGGAATATGACACTGCGCTGTTTGGCTTTAAAGAGTGGTGATAAATATACTTGATTTGCGAGGAAATGGGATTTTAAATTTTAGGGTTTTGATATAGCTTCTAAAATGTATTTTGTAACGAAATATATTTATCACTCTATAAATAGATTACTTTGACGTGTGTCAAGTAATTGTGATTTATTATTTAATTATTTTTTTCAGGATTGATATGTGTTCTAAATTTATATTAAATTTCGGGTTTGAGAATTCAAAATATTTCAAATGAACTTATAAATACGTATGTTGTATGTATTATAGTTTAGTTGCATTAGGTAGGGATAATAAAACGTTTTTATATTTTATTATCAATAACTAAAGAACTAAAACTGTATAATATATAACTAATGAAAATTGCTAATAAATCTATTAATAATTTTTTAAACCATATTTACATTTTGAAGGAAATAATTAATAGCTTTACTAGGCTTTTATATTTTATAATTAATAGATTTATAGATTTACCTATAGATGTACTTTTAATAATTAATAGATTTATTTTTGAGCAATTATAATAAATAAAGTAATTAATATCATATGTGCCTTTTAGTTTTCAACACAGTTCAAATTATGGTTAATTTTTCTTTCATTCTCGTTAGGAAAGTAGACATTTTTCAAGTGCAAAATTTAATAAAATTTCTAAATTTCTTTTGAATATATTTTAAATTGTTCTAAAATTTGTAAATGTTTTAAAAATTTAAGAAATGTTTTCATCATTTTAAAAAATCACCTTTCCGGATTTTCATAATTTATTTAATTGTAAAAGTTTTTCTGTGCAAGCCAAAATACGACGTTGCGTAAAAACAAACATCTTTCCCGTTTATAAAAGTTACATGAAGAGTTTATTATAATGAATTTGCACACAGCATTTTAATTCGCTCTAATTTATTAGGAAATAAGAAATATTTTAAAATGTATTTGTATGAAACAAATAAATACTTCATTACTTTCTAATGAATTTGTACCTGACTAATAAAAAACGAAATTAATGTTATTCTTATTCAGGTGAATTTTTTTTCCTTTTTGATGTCTTTTAACACGTAATAAAGTACTTTTGCAATGTCTTACTTGAAAGTGTTCATGAAGCATCAGTAAAATAAAGGCATTAATATAGGTTTTTTTAATTAAAAAATTTTCGTTTTTTATTTTTTAACTTCAAATGAGTAAAAATTTTCGATTGAAACATTAATAGTATACGACTAACTAACTATCCTTGGAGGTGCATATTGTCAAGTGCCTAAAAATAAGAATATTTCTTAGCAGTAAAAATATCAATTTCATATTTAATTATCGCAGTTACATTAAATTTCTCTTTTAAATTATGGCAAACAAAATATAATTATGTTAAAATATCAGACATTTTAGGAATCTTGATTGCAAACTGGATAGTTTCTCCGCGTTGAATATAACCAGGCAGGAAAACACTTTTACAATTTCGACAGGGACACAATTTCTGATAGTTCAAATTTCTTACTAAACAAATTACTTTTTTACTTTTCATCATTTTCAAATTGGTCGTTTCAAACATAAAACTATCATTTTATCGTTAGTTTGTATTATTTAACTAATTTAAAAGATTCCAATATAATTTAATCTTAAGGGAATTGTATTTGCAACTGTGCCTCATTAAGATCTTTTACCGGTAGATGGCAGCACATCGATAACTCAAAGGGTTTCCTTTGGAAAAAAATAAAAAAAATAATATACTGCGAAAAAATTTTTTTTTTATAGTAACTTTTACAGTGTTAAATAGACTTGTAATAATCAAGGTTATTTTTTTTAAATATTCTAATAAAAATTATCCAAAATGTTTTAAATATTTTCCTTAAATTAATTTACGAATCTGATATTTTTATACAGCTTTTTTGTTACACTACTTTATGTTTTATATAAGATTTTTATCCATGAACGAAATAATATTCATTTCTACAAAAGCTGCATTTGTCAAAGAATTTTATCGTTAAGTTTTATCTTGACTGAATTTTTTCTTGTTTTCAAGTTTTATTTTTACTTTTTCATTGTGCTTTTTAGTTCATTTTCATAAATCTAATAGATCGGATAAAAATATTAAGATTCGCTTGCCATCAAAGCAACACGAATAAACTTCTTTTAAGTGGGTTTTTTTTCAAAATGTAGAATTAGATATTCTGGGAAGGGGATAGTTGTTTTATAATAATTCAATTTTCGTGACTATTGTTCATTTATGTTATTAACCATTTTATATTAAAATTAATGTTCTTTACTTTACCCCCTTTCTTTATTATTCCTTTCATACTCGAAATACTACATGCTAAGAATCCTTAATTTTCCCCCAACGTTTCACTCCAGACTTTCTACCTCTTGGGAGAAATGCATCCCTTTTGTAATAATACCCCTTTCAATCCCTATTAGAGCGTCTCGAGACACTAGATATCACCAATGGATATCTTTAACTCTCTTGGGTTATTTCAGATATCTTCCCAACTAATGGTAGGATATTATCTGTTGAACCAATTTCGCTAGACAACAATGACATCGGAAAAGTGGAAAAGTGATATAACGTGTTGCTATTGGCTGAACCCTACACTAACATAATAACATAAGAAAGAAAATGTTAATAAAAAAATAAAACCAGAAGTTTTTTTTAATCCATAGTCAATGCAAAACTAAATATCCTAGTTATCGTTCACAAATGCCTCCACATAAACAGCCATTCATCCAAATTATTGGATTGAAAATAATGCGTCATTAATGAATATATGTGGCGGTTACGGTTTAGGCATTAGTTGACAGGTAAATCTCACGTCACTTGTATTCATTATACCCTAATGAAAACAATTCTAAGAAACATACTTAAAAATTATTGCATTTGAAAAAAAAACGTTGCTTATTACTGTATTACCCCCACGCCCATTCATTATAAAACCTTTTTTTGAAAACCTAAACATGGCTTAATAATACGCAAAAACAATAAAACGATAGCTATCTGGACCTTTTTCTTTCTCCTTAAAACTATTGCAAAAAACACAAAGATATAATTTTGAAACGATTTAACAATTCATTATGTTTCATTTACCAACATCTATCTAAATAAAACATCGATATCCTAAAATACAAAACGATCATTTAAAAGATGTTTACTATTACATTATCCATTAAGCTATATTAGGTCTAATAGAGCCTCAAGCTACCGGAAGACAATAAAGGACAATCGCTGTAACCGTCTCCGGGGAAAACGATTCTTACAGGAGGGTTTACGTATTTATGGACGGTAGGGTAAGGCACCTGACATTTGCTTATTTATCATGTAATGGTGCTTAACGGTAAGGATATTACCTCCCCTTCCCCCAACGTCGCTTGTTATGTCCAGCGTAAAAGAATTGTTTCTGTGAAAAAGTAGCATACACTAGATACTTACGTTTGTGTTTTCGAGTATCTATAGCAACCAAAAACGATGCTTATATTTTAATTCTTTTGATTTTTGCTCTCTTTTGGGACGACTTGTAAGGAAAATTTTTCTGTTGTGTTTTATGAGGTTTATCATCAATTTTGTAAAGGGGTTTTATCAAAGAGGGAGGGTGGATGTGTGACCTTCGTTTTATCTGCGTTCGTAAACTATTTTTACAGTTTGTCCTTGAAATTTGTGATACTGTGAACAAATAGAGCATGGATAATACATTCAGAAGTTAGGGAATTTTTATGTATTGGCTTTTTGGGGATAGCATTTTTATTCATCTTAACAGCTGTATTATCATTTATTTTAATGTATATGAACAAATTTTGAACGAATAAAAAAAAGCCACGTCGTATGCTAAAGTTAGATTTGCTAAAATTAAATACATTCTAAATACCGTAGGCGGAACCTTTTTAATCTATGCATGGAGAAAAAGGTATGGTCAAAACTATCCGAATATGGTAAAATTTACCGTGTTTCTGGGGAACATAAAAAAGCTCAGAAATTTTGACTGAGGCGCTTTGGTAGTGAATTTGGTAAAATTAACAATAAAATATGATTTTATAGTATGAGTTGAAATTTAGTAAATGTGGTAAAATTTAACGTGATACCTAAAAGCATGGCATTAAACCCATTAATTTGGTTAAATTTAGTTTCCAGTTTTATATTTTTTACTGAATGTAGGATAGTAAGAACTACAGTTTTGAAAACCAGAATTTCCGGTAAACCGTTACCATGTAAGCCATGTAACAGAAAAATTACCAAATTAATGGTTTAAGTTCCGTATCTTTGGGTTTTATAAACCAGAATTATGGTTGTATTTTTACCAGAAATGTAATTTTCTTGCAGTGCGGTGATTTTACCAGAATTTTTCCTCGGTGCATTAGTCATCCAATTACAAAAATCGTTTACTTTAATTGAAAATAATTACTGTAGCTGATTATTCCTCTCTCTTGAAATAAATGCAGAACTGTATAAATCAGAAATTATTTTCGCTTAGCGTAAAATCAAACTTCTTAGAATCAAACAAAAGTTATTTTCCTTTACTATAACAAAAATAGAATGGAAATTATTTTTATTTCCGGTAAAACTGAGCAGACATATTTTTTTCCTAATAAAAAACACTGAAAAAACATAAGTTATTTTCTTTTTTCATGAAACATAGAGAATTAAAGTTATCACTTGAAATTCATAGAATTGAACAGAACAGAAGTTAATTTAACATTCTGTTAAAACATTGAGCATAAGTTATTTTCACTTGGCAAAATATATTTCTTTATCAAAATTAGGAATTGGAAAAATTATATGAAAAATAAACTGCATTTGTAGATTCTAATTTCTAAAAGACATAATCATGTTATTTAAAATATTTTAATTGTTTTGCAATATAAAATATTTTATGAACACACTAAATTAAGAAAGGAAAATTTCATTAATAATAGAAGTACAATTAATGTATGTTTTTATTTTTGAAATAAGAATTAATTTTTAATGCTGCTTTTCAAATGTTTTGCAATCTTAAAATCTTCAAAGTTTGTATTATATTTTGGAAATCAATGACTTATAAATGGTCGTTAATATTATCTTTGTTATATTTAGTAGTAGTGTGTGTAGCGTTTTTAAAAAGTGCTTGCAGATGCTTATTTTTGATTTACGTTTTTAAAAACCCTTAAAGGTGCTTTTTTCATGGTGTGCTTTTAAAAAGTGCTTAATTTTTACTTTTTGCAATTGAGCTTTTTTTGTCTATTCAACGCTTTCATAAATCATTCTATCACAATCCATTTCCGTCGGACCGCAACGTCTGATAGTACCCCAATCATGTTACATGTTTGATGAAATACTTGGGAGTCCACGTGTGCGTCTATTGAGCTGGGTTTGGTGAGATTCTTGCACTCTCATGTGCAACTCTGCTGCATATTGCAAGATATTCTCTATTTCAGACTTCAGTTTCCACCCTCTGAAATTGAACCGAAAATTTTTTATCGTAGCTAATATAATCGAGAAAAGAATTCTTTTAGAAACTAGTTATTTTTTCATGATCATGTAATATCCTTGAAAACTATTTTGCATTTTGTTAATGTTTATAGTGCTTAAAAATATTTTTGAGTGCTTAAAAAGTACTTTAAAGGTGCTTATTTTTTGTTGAGAGATTTGGCTACGCACCCTTGTAATGATTAATTATTAATTAAATATATATTATATCTAAGATCATTTTTGTGATTTCTTAAACAAATATTAAAAAGATTTATTTTTCTGACTTAAATATTTCTAAAACAAATATGTCAGTATTTCTTTTATTTAGAATTATTCTCCTTTTTTTTATCCAATATTTATATATTAACTGCATTATTCCTTAACAATTTTCTTTTAATGGACGTGTGAATCATAATTATCTTTAAACATTTTCTTTTCTTTTACACAATTAAAAATGCAAAAATATTATTCAAAGCATTAGTTGACTAGCCAAACCATTTGCAGTTTTATAAGCTGTAAACAAACAATATTTCTAAAGTGCTCTTTTAAATTAAAAGAAATTTTAATAGTTAAATTAAAAAAACAGCAGTTTTTGTCTTTAAATCTTAGTTTGGTAAATCGCTGAGACGGACATAAAATCATTGTAAACAAACTCAAGATTCAAATATCATTCTTAAAATAAGTAATCCAAAATACACAATCGTTTTTTTTTTTTTCCTTCTCAATATTTACACCGGAATTTTTTATTTTTTTAATGAAAACTCAACAAAATTCAAAGTCAATAAAACTCAGCGGAAAAGTGTCGCTGTAATACGATATGAAAAATGTCGATGGCTAAATACGTGTAAATAAAAGTTCGAGCCGGGCCTTATTAATAAAATCTCTTTAATCATGCTGCGTTTCTTGGTGTGCTTCTTGCTCTAGATGGCCATTAACTGGGATTAAAGAGTACAAGCGTTAAGAATTTTTCGCCAAAAAGGGCCGTTTTACCTCAAACTTTTCACCAAAGCCTTAGTGGAAATGACTCCTAATAACTTAAATAAACAAAAAAAAAAAAAAATATTATTCTTCGTTAAATATTTAACGAGTACCACCAAACAAAAATGAAGGGATAAGGACACGCCAAAAAATATAAAAAAATAAAATAAAAAAGGGGGGTTGAAATGTTCGCAAAAGCGAACACAAAACAGCAAAGAAGCAAGGAGGGAAAAAACACATCAAACAAGGATGGTAAAATTAAACAATGCAGCATTAACGTGCACTTCGTGTTGACACAGCATTTGAAGCAGGCAAAGCTTCAACGTGTAATTAAGAAAGAGCGGTTATAATTAAGTTAAATTTATAAAAAAGAAAAAGGGGCAATGCATTCGAGCTGTGTTGCCTAAAGTGAAAATGAAATTGCGAATCAGAAAAAAAATAGTCTGCATGAAAAAAAGGCATTTGAGTATGTACACAAGTAAATATTGTCCGTAACTTCGTGTGATATACCTCTGTAAGCAAATTTGGAGCTATCCCTATTTTTTTATATTTGTTTGTTCTTTTGTTATTATTATTTCATCAGCCTAGAGCCATGGAAAAAGATATAGCCTGGATTTTTACGGTAAAATAATTGACTCTAATGTTTTCGTAAATAAATAATGTCCCTTGTTTGTAGAAAGGCAAGAGATTTAAATTCACTGGCGCTGCAGTAATTTGATTAACAATCTCTTTTATAAATATAACAAGACATAAAAAATTACATCTTTGTTTATGGATTTAATACTTTTGAGCCAGGAAGTCTGGATATTTTTTTAACGTTTTCTTTATTAAATTTCTCATCTTCCTAGAAGTAAGACAACAAGATTATGACGGGAGTTTTATAAATATTTTTCACTTATCAATGCATAATTAAAAATAACTATTTTTTTATTAGAGATGCTTTTTAACTTTTATGGCTAAATTTAATTAATAAAGTCAAAATGTGTTGATAAATTCTTCATTAAAAGAAAAAGTGCAGTAAAACTATCAGCGTTTTTTGATTTCATCATTAAAATACATATTTGTCTAAATATAATTTTTTATTCCAGTGTTTATTCTTTATTTCAAAATATTTTGCTGTCTCATCGAAGATTTTAATTATAATTTCTGTTATTTGATCGATTTTTTACGAAATAATCAAAAGCTATTATATTATAATGTTAATTTAATAAGAAAGTTCTTTCAATAAAAGCAAAAAAAATATCTTTAATGTAAAGAAATCTCGTAAATTGCAAATATTTGTTTTTATTTATATTTTATAAAAATTATTAGGAGCTTTGTTAAAAATAAAATATTTATTCCTTAAAAGTAAGCTTATAATTTTTTTTCAATTTTTTTACATTCCTAACATTCAAAACCTGTACTGCACTTGCCTTGTATATAATAACTATTTTATATTATATAAATTTTTTTCAAAAAAGATAATTCTCAAGGTACACATACTAACACGATAATATTATTAACTTCTAATTAAATATGGTGCAATTTAAAATCTGTGTACCTTAATAATGTTTCAGCAAATGAACATGATTATATGATTCAAAGTAATAATTTTATAATTCAACATTGAAGCGATTTTCATGAAAATATGCCATATATATTTTTAAACCTAGTTGTCATGTTTTTTAATTATTTCTTATAATTATTTCTAATTATTTCTTTTTTAATTATATCTTTATTTCTGTATTTAAAACTTTTATAATACCATTTTTTAATAAAAACCTTAGTCTTTTTTTAAACTTTAATATGAAAAGATGAAATAAAATATATTAACACACTTTTTGAATTTTCCCATTAATATATCATCATTTTCATTATATAGGAAAAAATAAAAATTACATGTTTCTTCTCTATTGCATCAGTGAAGTTTTTTTTATTATGATGATTGTACACACACATAATAATAAAACCAATACGTAAAATGTCTGTTCTTGCATAGAATCCCATTTATAAATAATAATGTCGATACTTTCTTTTTTATTCCTGCACGATAAGCCGAACAACCTCATTGTTTATTAAGTGATCGCATCCGAAATCCAGCCTCTGACCAATACACTCCCTTTGAATGCTTAGGAAATACTTAGTAATTAAAGTTAGAAGTTTTGTTATAGAGCAGTGGCAACATTGGAGATCGTCTGCAACTGCGCCTTCAATGTTACATACTGTTATTATGGCGAGATTGGCTATCATTTCTGGAAAATGTATATGTTTAAGTTTGTAGAAATGATACTAGACTACTCCCTTGTTATTATTTTATTACTTTTTTATTATTTTGTGTTTTTTATATCAATTCTGATTTCGTGTCGAAAAAATTTATAAGAATTGGCGATCGTCATAAAAACTTCTTATTCTAAACGAAAGTCTATGTTTGATAAAATCAATAGTGCGGGAAAAACTATGCAATATTGCTGCATTTGTTTTATTTGCTGCATTATTTACTATGCTAAAATTAGAATGCTACCAAATATTAAAACTTTTTTAATTTTAATTTATTCATTCAACAACTAATATTAAAGTTAGATCTAAAGTAAAAATTATGATTTTAATATGTGTCTTTAATTACTTTTTGATAAATAACAAAATTGAGATTTTTTTCTGGCTGTGTGGAAAAAGATTTCATGGTTTTCCACGTTAGTGACACAAATTATATTTACATTCTTCAAAGAATACAAATTTAATTAATTTTATATTAATATTTTGTGATATGTTATTTAATAAATTATGTAGATTATAAACTATGGAGTAGAGCCGTGATGGCTTAGTGGTTAAGGCACTGAACTGTCCTGGTGAAGAACTGGAGCTCGATCCCCAGTGGCGGCTTGAAGCTCGACATCGTTAGGTACCAGCTTGTATGGGAAGTAAAGGCTATCTGTGCTCAATGCTGACAACATGACCACAATCATACCGTTGGCCACGAAATAGTAGAGACTTAAAATTCGAGTTGTAAACATACGTATGTATTTTATACTTATGAAGCTTATAACATCGATACGCTTTAGATGTACATTATCATACGTTATATAACGTACGCTATGTAGCATCATACACGTATAACATCAGTGTAATTTGCATTTATATGCATACAGCGTATTACGTATGTGTGTTTATTGTTATTTTAGGTTTAATATATTAATTAATATTTAAATTTGTCTCTATTTATTAGAAAAATATTAGTCTAAAAACGCTTTTACCTTCATAGAAATTAGGGTGGCTTTTCAAATAAGAAGGATCCCAAAAAGCAAGCGATAGCAAAAGGGAAGCAGGGGAGGTAGAAGATTACCTGAGAGTAGAGAGATGATAGAACCGGGATTTAGAAGACGAAAAACCCTATCGAAGGGTGGTCGAGAAAAAAATAGGTCGTCGAAAGTCGCTTCTGACAAATGACCCTTCAACGAAAAGTCACGGTGAACTAGATAGTCCAAAAAACGTTCCTTCCCTTCCTCTTCCAGTTCTTATTCTTTAAACTGGAGAACCAATCAAGTGGAAGCTAGGACGTAAGAGACCGGAATGCCTTGGATGGAATTCCAGTTCCGTGGGGTGGGAATGTGGGCGTACACCCCATCCGTTCGATATGTGTGTACTGTATATATCTATACTTCCACCCCCCATATATATGTGTGTTCAAAGATACCACTTAAAGTATGAAATCAAGGGGAAGTTTAATAGGCTAAGGCAACAGTCCCCGTAAATCGATGATAAACGTTTGATCGATTGATAAGAACAAAAAAGAAAGTTCGAAAAGAGAAAATACCTTTAAAAAGGGTTTGAGGGTGTCCCTAGTAAAGATAGCTGAGGGATTTTCGCCTTCTTTTTTTAAAACAAAGTAGTTGCCCTCTGAGTTTATTATCCAACTATTCCCCCGACACGTACGGGTCCGGGGCCCTTTTTAGTTTTTTCTTGATGACTCCAAAACCGTCTTCAAGTTGAGATTCATCGTAAGAAGCTTTCCAAGGAATTCTTTATTTAACGCTAGGCGATTACCTGCATCGTGGACTCTTAAATAAATGAAGTAATCTTAAGTTGAATGGTGGCAGATCTTGTTTGAAGTTTGGAATGAGAAAAAGAAGACTTCGTGATTGGTAGAGATGTATGCTATGCTGGCACCGTTTGCACTGCTATATTTCTAAAGTTTTTCTTCCAACTTATTCGAAGCTTTTTTTTGTGGTTCTTGTATTGGAAAACCAGTTTTTCTAACCAGAGGTTGAAATAATTAGAAATTTTGTAATGGTTAAGTTTATTTTGCTATTGGTAGAAACCTAGAAATCCATGGAACACCTTCTGTATCCATGGAAGTACGCAGTTCCTAAACTTCAAAATACTTGCTTACTATTTTGTATTGTGTATTTATGGTTTGGTCCATGTAGATATGCTGGACTGTCAACTATTTTTGTACTGCTATATTTTTAAGTTTTTCTTCAATCTTATTTGAAGCTTTTTTTTCTATACTGTGGAACTAGTTTCTCATCTCCTAATGATTAAATTTTGTTTAATGGTGGATATGTGGATTCTACACACCATCCATGGATCACAATATTGACTTACTATTTTACTAAAGTTATTAAATATTTGTAGTTTTGTACGTGCAAGCATGTTGACTCGATTGTTGGTTTGGCGATTCTAGTTTAAGTTTTCTTACTATATTAATTACTATATAAGTATCCTTCAAATTTAATTTAATATTTTGTAGTTTCTGTACTGGAGAATCAGTTTCCAATCCCGAAATCGAAGTATGTAAAAATCTTCTAATTATTGAGCTTTTATTTTGGCGAATACCTAAATTTTTTACATTATTAGAAGTACTCAATTTCCATCGCTTTTCTTATACTTTACTAAACTCATTGAGTATTTGTGGTCGACCACTGATGCCTATTGTTCAGCACTTTCATGGTTATATAGCACTATCAGCACTATATAATCGCAACCCGTTCGGTGGGCTACATTCACGTACATTTTAAGAAATTGTAAATTGAAATTGAATGTAAATTGAATTTCGAATTTACTCTATCTGGTTACGAGAGTTAGATCAAATATAGATTAAATCAAGCTGAATAATTATCTAAGCCTATTACGCTGCTCATACCACTGATGTTTTTCCAAATGGTAGTTAGCTATCTCTCTCTAATGCTAATTTCTTTGATTATGATTCATGCTTTCAACGATTTCCGCTGTCTTTTTTTTCTTAGTTTTACAAATATAATACTTTTAGGTATATCATTACTTTCATTTTCATTACTTAAATAAACTTTCAACTTATTTATTTTCCTGATGCCGTTTAATAAATATATTCCTCCAAATATGTATATACGTATATCTCAATACTGGGGTTATCCTTTTTTGTTTACTTTTATTACGAAACAACTGTTTCGACAACCTCAACAATGAAATTTTAAACTATAACTAGAAAAATATCTCCTTTTATTTTATTTTTTGAAAAGAAATGATTGCCGATACTTATCAAGATACGAAAAATAGATAGAAAGGAAACATTTAAATTTTAATCAAGCATTTCGCGAAAGAAAATGAAAAAATAAACTTAAAATAATTATCATTTAATTCATTTATAAAGTAAGCAAACTTTAATTGTATTAATTAATTAACTACCTTTTTAATCAAACTTTGAATCAATTTAATTTTGATAATTTTATTTGTTTTTGTAGCTGAATTGTTTCGTTAACAAAAGAAATTACAAGCAGCGACTTCTACATAGCTATGTAATATAAGGTTTTTTTTTTTTTTTTGGAATTAATTTCATTTTTATTTCATAATTTTAAATTATTGATGAAAACAATATTTTTAATTGAAAACTTCTTCGTATTATCTTATGAGTTCATGATATTTTACTCTTTAAAACATTAAATTAACAGTTTTTTTGGGTGTGTAAAATCTTTTTTTTCTTTCGAAAACTTATATATTAGATTCTAGAAAATTAGTTAAGATATTCTAAAAATATAATTTTTCTACAAATCAGATTTAATATCTTTTTCTTTTGTTTATTTTAATTTATTTATTTATTTTAAACTATTCATTGTATTTTATTTATTATTTTATTTTTAAGTTTATTTTTGAATTGTTTATTTTTGTTTGTTTATTTATTTCTCCAGGCATTAGAACGTTATAGGTGTTCTTTTTAAATTAAAAATTAGATTGAAAATTTAAATAAACGTTATATCACATTTAACTTAACTTTATATCAATAAATACATTGTTTTTATAGTGTGATTAAAATGCAACATGTTAATCAATGCAACATTATTAAAAAAATTAAAGCGTAATTTAACGCAAAAGTTTTCAATTTAAAATGCTTGAGTAGACAGAAAATCTGTACATTCACATATAGTATATTTTATCATTAAAATTATATTTTTTTAAAAAATTAATATAAACAATAAAGTAAACATTTTTAGAAAAATCAGTTACTCATTGAAACTTAATATACGGAGAAAAAATTCTAATAAAATTAACATACTGTATGGTAATAATAATTCTGGTAGAAAATATAAAAAAAAGTTGATAAAATTGAAATATACAATATTTAAATCAATCATTTAGTAGTTTTTTTTTTTTTTTTTTTTTTTTTTTGTTTATCATATGTTAATGGTTTATTGGAAATTTTGGTTTTCAAAATTATACCTCCTTTTACAACACATTTAATAAAAAAATATAAAACTTAAAATTAAATGTAACCAAATAAATGATTTTCATGCCATGCTCTAAAATATCATGATAAAATTACCTCATTTATCAAATTTTATTACCTGTTACTTAACCATATTTTATTGTTACTTTTAAAAAAATTATTTCCAATCCGTTTTGATAGAAATTATCGAGTTTTTTGGTGTTAGAAAGAACCATAAAGCAAGAGCAAGAAACACGGTAAGTGTTACCATCTTCTGGTAGTTTTAATCGTACTATTTTTCGCAGTGCAAGGTGTAAATTTGCATTTGCTGCAACTTAAATAAAGTATTAAAGTGAACGATGTTTTTTTTATTTTTTTATTTAAATATTTTACCACAATGTCGTGTAATGTATGAAGAATTAGAATGTTATTATTGTTCGAAATGCTCCAAAATATATTCAGAAATTGCCCCGATATTTTTATTAGGGTTTAGGACTATACAGCTAATTATTATTACCGTAGCTGAATGATTATCATAGCTTATTATGATTATCATAGCTAATTATGATAATCGTATCTAATTTTGATTATCATAACCGATAGTCTTTTTTCTTGTATCCCAATTCTCGGTAGCATAATTTATTATATAAAAGTTGAGTACATTATATTTGCAAATTATTTCTGGGAAAGTTTTTTTTTTTTTCTAATTCAAACAGGCTTTTTAATTATATTAACTATTATCCCACTTTTAAGCACCATAACTAATAGAATCCCGTTTTCTTTGGCGACATCTTCGTAAAGCCTAATTGCGCCCAATCTCTTATCCTTATCACTACAAAGAGAACTTAATCATCCTATCTCTTTTCTACCCCTTTCCTTCTCATTTCTCACCCACTACCTCCTCCACTCTTTGCACTCGAAAGAACCTCAGTCACTGGCAGTGGCGTTTAACGGCGCCAATTAGCGCTCATTAGCGCCGGCCGCGACTAATTAACGGTACGACTGACAGGAGGATTGGCTGACCCGGAAATGTGATAGATATAGGAGCTGATGACTTTTGGCTCTCTTTGGCGTTGGTCGTTCTCAAAACCCCTTCGCCTCCGCCCAAATCGGGTCCGTTTAGAGGAGGTGGGGGAGAAGTAATACTCATTGAGAAAAGGGGAAATAGTTTGTGAAGAGGGGAGAACACGTGGTTGAGCTAATACACGTGGAGTGGTTTGGTTGGAAACAGTACTGTGGGTTCAGCTCCCAAAAGACGTTGGAACAGCAATAGTGACGTACTGGTTTCAAAATATTTTCGAAATGGTCACTGTATGTTGTTATGAGGTGAGTAAAAGAATTAGGAGTTAATGTCTCACATCTTTGTTCTTCTATTTTATTTTAATATACTATGGGAATCGATCTATCTTATTTAGAAAAAATCAATTTAAATGTTTAAAATCTAATTCGAACTTTTTGAAATATAATTTGCATTCTTTAAAATCTCTCTATTTTTTCAGTGAGTGTTTTTTTATTTTTTTTTTTTTTATTGTGATCAAATATCAACAAAAAAATCACTAAAAGGAATCTAGTTTAAATTTATGCTGTGCGTTTTACTCCTAGTTCTGAAGCGATTTTGTGGGTTCTGCTTAAAAATGACGGAGTCTCAATTATTGTATAATTTTGACTTTAAAACTTATTAATCTTAATTTATGTTCTAAATGGTTAACATAAATGGTTAACGTTTATTAAAAAATAACGTAAAAAACAGAAAAATATGAGTTTTATTCCATGATTTAAGTTTTGTACATATAATATCTAAACTAACTTATTGTGCTTGTTAGAAATTTAATTTGTTATTAATTAATTAATCTGCAATCAAAAATGAAAGAAATCTAGTTTGTGCGTTCATTTATGATGTGCGTTTTACTCCCAGTTATGAAACAATTTTGTGGGTTCTAATCACAAATGACGCAGAGTCAGTGGAATTCCAAAGTCGCAGTTATAGCGCAATTTTCGACTTAAAATTTATCAATCTTAATTTATTTTCTAAATGGTCATTAAAAAATGCAGTAAAAAACGGGAAAATATGAGTTTTAATCCCTAATTTAAATTTTGCACACATACGATCTATATTAACTTATTTTATTTGTTAAAAATCTAATTTAAACGTTTTGAAATCTAGATTTCATACTTTGATTTTTTTAATCGGACGGTATTTTGCTAACTCATTATATTTATGCTATTTTAAAAATTTAGAAATTTTTGTTTTATAGTTTGTTGTATATTTCGTTTTACACTTTAATTTGAATATGTTGGCATATTAAGTAAAATAACTAAACATATTTTGTAAGTTAAATTTATCCATAATATTATGTTTAAAAAAATTTTTAAGTGGATATAGAAAGTAATTTATTTTCTCATAAATATTAAATTTTTAAAAAAAATATGTCGTTTTTAACTTATGTGGTTGCATATACTTTTTATAATATCGAATATCTAAAAAATAAAATGTCTAAATCTTTTTCTCTTTTTTTGCTCTAGATTTCATTAAAACTTTTTGCATAGCAATGCGTATTGCATGCAATATTGCATAACAATACAAAATATTTAAATTATTTTCTGTATAGTTTTTTATTGACTGTCTCTTTTTTTGATACATTTACTACTAGCATTTTTTTTGGCAAAAACAATTCAATAACATTAAATAAGGTTTAAAAAATATTATTCAAGGCGATATTTTATTTTGAAAAAATTTCTGTTTGGACAATTATCACTTTATTCACTTATGTTTCCTTGCAAAAAAGAGTCTTTTGGAAAATTTTCAATAACCATCTGATTAAGTACTTTTTACCAGTGTTTATAATTTTCCTTATAATGTTTTTCTCATTTCAAAAAAAGAAAACAATCGATATAATTATATTCTTTTCAAACCTTTGCTACACCCCTTGACATTATTATCTTCAAAAACAGTGGCAAAAATGCTTTCAAGTACTTATTATGCTGCCACAAATTAATCCAAAAAAATTTGCATAGAAAAACCATCACTGTTTCTTTAGCAGTGCCCCTGAAAGAAAAACTTCAATCGCAAGCACTCGAAATACCGCCTCGAACTTATAACTTGGGCACTAATTAAAAAAGAATTACCACTCTGCAAGACTTTCGTTTACTAATCAAGACGCCTGTGTGCCTTCTGGCTGTCTATTATTAATCCCAGCTCCAATAATGTTGCTACTGTGCATTACGGTTGCCGTGAAGTTATGTTATATTGGTACTAGAAAAATATCATCTTCCCCACAATGTATTTCCCCGTTGTCCCATAGCAATGATTACTGCTTTAGCTTTGTTGCAGTTTCTTTAGTGAACTTATTAAGTTGTGGAACCAATTTAGCCACTGCAAGCAATTTGTGTCGTTTTTCTTTAATCAATGTTTTTTTTTAATATTCAGTTTAGTCTGTTAGTTAGTTTCTTGCAGGGCTATATATAATTTATATAAAAGGTTTTATCCAAATATGTTTATGTGAGTGTGTGTTTTATATAAGTAATATGATAGTGTGATAGTGTTTTACTAGCAAAGATTAAAGTTACTCGTATTATAAAAAAAATAGTGTAAGATAAATTCAATAACATTTTAAAAACACTCCACTTTACAATCCCTTAAGTATGAAAGTTTCATTTTTTGTCCAACGTAAAAACTATGTTGTGAAAAAAGATTCCTGGTATTTTTATTCATTTGAAAAACACACGGAGAAAAAAAATTCTGGTTCGATGTCCGTACTGTATTGTAGTAATAACATTTCTGGTAAAAAAAACGTAAATCTGGTTAATAAAACCAAAATGTACGGTATTTAAACCCTTTATTTGATAATTTTTCCTCTCAGTTGGTAACGATTTACGAAAAAGTAAGTTTTTCAAAATTACAGTTCTTATTACCACATAATTAACAAAAACTACAAAACTGAAAAGTGGAAATGCTTTAAGTTATCATGATAAATTACCATTGTGCCACGTTAACCAAATTTTATCTCATGTTAATAAATCATATTTTATTGCTAATTTTACCAAAATCATCACCAAAGCGCTACGGTAAAAATAACTGAGATTTTTGGTGTGTCAATAGAGCTAGAAACCCTTTAAATTTTACCATATTCTGGTAATTTTGACTGTACTTTTTTCTCAACGCACCATTGCAAAATTTAAAGACTTTTTTTTAAATAAATAATTGAAAGGGATTACATTTTGGGAAATGCTTCTGCCAGCATAAATTGGTTATAAGTAAGTAAAAGTATAACTAAAAATGAAGGATGATAATAAAATTTTCTAAATTTAAATGACGTTCTCCCAAAACAGCGTTTTTATATTCTCAACCGCGATAACTTCTTATATCTTCAATCTGTTTGCTTTAAACTTAATGTCGTGCTTTTGCTTAAATTAAACCAATGTATGTTTTATTTAATACGCGTAGGATACTTTATTTTGGGGTTGAAAGTTTGGCTCTTGATTAATTAATTGATGTTGATGATAAAATGTAATAAATGATAGTCAATTTATCAAAACTATAAAAACAATCTAAAGAATCTTATATACATTTAAAATTAAATTGGTTTTTATCATACATCATATTAAAGTTTTAAACAAATTTATTGAAAACAGAACTTATTGTAACTGTAAGTCTAAGAATAGAAAATACCATTAATTATTCTTTTTGTCATCGTTCTAAAAAATATTTGTGTTAATTATTTTTCACAAAAAATACATAAATAACTACTTTTAAATTTATATTTATATTTTCTCTTTTTCTGATATGTGTCCTGTTACTTCTTTGAAGTATTACATAACAAAAGATAAAACGAATCATATGTGATTCTATATAAACAAATTATATTAACGAAACTACACTTTTTATTTATATTTAAAATATACCGCATCATAATTAAAATAACTTGCGAAATATAATGATCTTATTTAAGAGGATCTATACAAAAACATGTTCATAAAAATAGAGAGAAATATTTACTTTTTCTATGTTAATCATTTTTATAAAATTGAAAAGAAATGTTTTAACTCGTCTGAAAACGATAAAATTGCGTAAAGAATTTTGAATTATTGCTGAAAAGAAATCTAGGTACAATTGTAATTGTGCAATATTTTACTACAAATACCTAAATCTTTTGTTGGGATCACATATAAAACTGTTATTATCCTTGTATCACGTAAAGAACATCATAAATTCCATTAAGAATAGCACCGAAGCATTTAAAAATGGTTTTTCTCGCTTCTTACATATTTCGTTGCTTATAATTTATTTTAAAAAATAATTCGAAATAAATCAGACGCACTCTCATAATGCAATAAACCGGAGTTATACTTTTTCGGCTTATTAATTGTAAGGCGATAAAAATACATCACTTCTAAATAATAAACCAAAACTTGTAAATTCAACCGATTATTCATTGCTATTGTAAGGAATTTACGAACGCAGCAAAAAAGGCTTTTTTTTTAATCTGATAATGCGAACGAAAAAAAAAAAAGTTTTCGTGCCGAGTAAGTCGAACGAAAAAAAACCTCAACCAACAGCTTACACAACGAAACATTTAAGCGAGATGCTAGTAGAATGAATAAATCGTATATAAATCTCGCTTTCATAAGAGGGGTGATCGTCTGCGAGAAAGGGGAAATAATCTATAATTCCTCGCATCGGGCATTAGCAATCGCTACCTCATTTCTTTGCTAATAACTGTGAATTATTTAGGATGGTTGGCTTAGAATGGCACACTTAATTTTTGGCTCCTCTAAGGGACCAAATCTTTGTTGCCAAGCAGCCGCCAGATAGGGTTGCTTTTTAATTAGATCGGCTTAATGAAACTGTTAGAGTTATCTAAATCGAAAGTTATCTTTTATTTTAGCTTGCATCTAATTTAGTATTCTTGTGGGTTTATGATGTTGAAGTTTATCTTTTTATTTTGATTTTATTAATATAATGGATTGTAGATTAATTCGACGCAGTAATTAAAATCTTGTTTCCCGCAAATAATTATCGCAACGCCTAAATTATTTAAATTAAATATTTATTCGGAATGGTAGATATTTTTGATGACTTATTAATTTAGATTGACAAAGTTTGGTTTTACATTAAAATAATTTCTATCTAAATAGTGTGAGTTTAGAGAATTAATAAATTATAAAAAAATCGAAGAAGATAAAATAGCCTGGTGTCCGAATACGTTATGGATATAATAAACTTGCATTAATGTAATTAAATAGTTTGAGTGCAAATATGGCTTATAGTTTCATTTTATATTAATGCAAATACAATTAAGTATTTTAAATGAATTTCATTTTTAATATTTTAAACTGGTGTTTTCTTTTGGGTAATTTAATTCCATTTATAAATAACGAAATTTTAGAGTGAGAATCTGAAGATATGTTTAACATAAGGCCTTGGAAGACCAACTTAACTA
This sequence comes from Parasteatoda lunata, assembly GCA_949128135.1. Lineage (NCBI taxonomy): Eukaryota > Metazoa > Arthropoda > Arachnida > Araneae > Theridiidae > Parasteatoda > Parasteatoda lunata. Next base: position 33,176,531 of record OX421979.1, read on the forward strand.
ATTAAAATTATACATTTTGTAATTATTTCTTGTTTAGAACTGCTTAAATATTTTAATAAAGAATAATATTGAATAATTAAATAAATAATAATGTAGTTTAATTTGAAATAACTCATTTTATGAAAGTACCTGCAATTGAAAAAGTGGATTTCAAATACTGTTACTTTAAAAACTTACTTCGAAGTCAAAAAATAATGTATTCTTTTTTTTTTTTTTTTTCTTTATTTTTTTTTTTTTTTCAATTTTATTGTTATTGTTATCTATTAAAAAATTGCATAATGCATTTAAAACTAGATATTTTGATTTAAAACTGGACAATTCCGAATCAAGGTTTTCTTTTTTATCTGTTGATATTCATAATAATAGTTATCAAATGCTAGGTGGACATCGTCAGATTTCTACACAAAAAATATTTTTGATCTTTTATTGCGCAAGTAACCAATATAGTAATCAATATTGTAAATTCGTATAGTATAGTTAGTAAACGACACTACTACCATTTACAACTACCTACTAATATTTACAACTGATTGCAAATTATAATTGTTAAATATTCGGGAAAGGATCGAATAGCTAAGATTCGAAGGCCTGTTAACTGTTTGACCTAGAAACTGTCAAATTTAATCAAGATATTCTTTCTTTAGTTGTGTACAAAATATCATTCCTGACATATGTACTATTTTTTTTTATAAAGGATTTTTTTTCAGAAAAAAAAAGTCGGTGTTACACCGGGAGGCTGACTTTTAACGGGTAATTAGATTTTTACCGGGTACAATTGAAAACCCTATGGGAAATTCAGAAAATGCTACACTGGTGTTAGAAATTAAGAGAATTTGTGGACTTGGTCAATTATCTCTAGAACTACGGAAATGATTTAAATGAAATTTGATATGTATATACATTGATTCATTACAAAACAAATAGCCAGTCAACAATTGAAATACACACGCATGATCGTGCGTAACACTCCCTGGAGTCGGAAGATATAAAACAACGGTTGCAAAATAAACAAAAAAAATTGTTAATAGGGGGTATGATCCCCTCTTACAGATATACAGGCCTTGCAGCGTGATTTAAATACTTGGAATAAGGCAGTTAATCATTTACTGAGGCAATTGACCTGAAGTGTCCTTTGCAATATCATACCTTCCGACTCAAAGAGTGTTACGCATCATCATGCTCTTGTATTTTGATTGTAAAAAATAATTTTCGAAACTGTAATGCTAATAAGGTTAGTTTAAAAAAAGAACATTAGAGGGTTGACGTAGTAAAACAAAATTATTTTTATCAACAAACTTATCTTGAACTAATCAACAACACGCGAAATAATTTAGTCCCTTGTTCTTGAACATAACAATAATATGCATCTATACTTGAATTAATTTTTTTAATCTATTTTTAACACTATTTTTTACAAAACTGTTTGTCGATTAAGGTAGAATTGCTCAGATATGCAAACGATAAACAATCGAATAAACTAATCGAATAATCTAACTGTGTCGAAGAAACTTATCACAGTAACTTCTGCCGCATGTAACATCTGCTTCCCGTCGAGATCTGTAAAAGTGGTTTTCGTACATGATCACTTATACTGCGGAAAAACTGAATTCTCCCTTGCTACGTTGTCAAGTTTATTATTTTTTTATTTTATTCATTTATTTTAATTGCTTGTGTTGTTGTTTTTATCTGATTTTTTTTTTTTTTTCAAATGTGTTTCTAGAAAACGTTCAAATGAAAATATATAAATTTTTATTAAAATAAATTTTAAAATTACATTTATAAAAATATTATAATATTTTGTCATTAAGAAATTCATTAAAAAATACTACACAATCCTACCCACATTAGTTAAACGTAAGCAAAATTGTATTTACTCACAGATTATTAGTTTCTAGCCAAATAAAATATTTAAAAACTAAAGGAAATATAGAAATTTTTAATTGTTTCTTTTGGTTATAATCCTTAAATTTTATTTCAAAAATACTCTGTTTATAACTTTCATTTAATATTACTCACTTTGTAATTTCACTTATATGGATTAATTTTTTTTTTTCAAATTTTCAATCTGCGATAAACACGCATTGAAATTTTCAAAAAAGAACTAACTCTACAAAATTTATACCATTTAATTAATTTCAAAAGAGTTTATTTTCTATCTTTGTAAAAATTTTAAGAGGTAAACTTAAACAGTCAGTGATAATATTATTTGAATTAATCGAAAGCATTTCAGGTATTTTAATCTGTAGTTCAATTTATTTTCGTAATTAGTTTCTTTAAATAATCTTTTAACTATTCTGAAAATACAATGTATTATATGGTAAGTTTTTCTAAATAATTTATTGTTTTTAAATATTATTATTTTTCTACGATATTATTAACTTAATTACCCCTCAAAGTTTTGTACATTGTTCCTCGGTGTTAATTTTTTATTCGCAAGTATTGTAATTTATTAAAATATTTTAAACTCTTAAAAAAATGTTTTTACTTCAAAACTATTCTAAATTTGTTACTATTTTTAAAACCTGTTTTTGCAATCAATATAACTTATTGTAATATTATTAATTCTCTGATCCTATAAAATTTAGTCAAAATATCATTTAAAGGTTCTTTTTTGTTAACAGTCATATTGAAAATAGCTTTTATCAATTATGAATTTTTAACTTATTTTTAGGTATATTTAAAGCCCTGAACGAATATTATTCGTTTTTATTTTTAATGCAGTTTAATTTTTTTAATTGACAGTTATACATTAAATTTGAGGAATAGCGCAAAAGAGGTTACCGTAATAATAAATACATATTTAATAAATACATCAAAATCAATATATAAATATCTCAAAATCTCCCTTCATAATATTTAACAGCCATACCTTTTGTTTTGGGAAATATCACGCAATTTTCATTCATAGAAATAAAATCATTCATATAGAATCATGAAATATTTTTGAAACAAAAAATTAACACTCATATCATATCATACCTTTTAGAAAAATCTCAGTTTCAATAATGATAAAAGCTAATAATCATATCTTAATGCTTAGAAAATATTAGAATCAGTATTTATAAAAATTAACAAACATATCTTCAAATGAACAACTGTCATCGAATAACGGTAATAATTTTTATTCTATATTTTGTACTCAACCCCTTATTTGCTAAAGATCCCTTTTCTTGCTTCAAGTTAGACTTTGCAGATAGATAGAGCATTAATATTTGAAGGGGGTTTGAAGGATTAGTGATGCGTGCCCCTTTTGCATTGCTTTCCCCTTCATTCACTTCCCCCTTCACCACGTTTTGCAAACCACCAGTCCCGCCGATAACTTTTGGTAATGAGCCATAGCAGACCAAAAGTGGATTTAAATAATACAACATTTAGTTGATGGTGTCGGGGCATCTCGGGAATTTTCGGGGGCAAAAATCCCTTTTTTATATTTCTCCCTCTTATTATTTGCAGAATGCATATTTTTATATTTGAATTAGAGGGAAAAAAACCAAGTCTTCTTCCCTTATCTTACCAGAAACACCAGGTCCTAGTTCATTGCGTTTTTCAGTTCGACTTTTTTCTTTTAACTTTTTTGTTGGCAACGCAACCCTTACGCCCTATCCTTTCACGGTATTGGTTTTTGTGACTTTTTTTTTTTGCCCTGGTGATAGTCTACAGGGGCTTTCTCCTGGGGGTGACGGGCTAAAGGATAGGGGTTTTTAGAGAGGAAAGGGGCAACATTGTCACTTATTGATAGATGGACTTTTGAGACGCGTTGTAATAGTGCGCTTTTCTTTTGCTTTGTGTGCGATTCGTTATCAAATCCGTGCGTTGAAAAGCGTATCAAAACTCGGACAGACTGCATATCTATTTTGTGCACCTTTATATATTGACAGGTATTAAACTTCAACTGATTTTTATGCCGATCAACTGTGTTTTAAGAATTATGAAATGTGAAAAATCTTTAGTTTTAAAATTATATTTTCATTGGTTGAAACGAAATTTTACAACATTTAACGTACGTTCTTGTTATGGGAAGTTACGTTATTTTTCTTTTAAATTATTATTAATTTGATACTCATTATGATGAGGATTTAATCTTCATAGTTTCTTGTTTATCATCCACGAATTATTATGCGTTGATTTTTATTTACTCTATAATACCACATTAAGAAACATATGTTTAATTTTCAGCTTCGATTACATTACTATTCTTTTCGTTTTATGTAAAAAAAAAGGTTTCTATATTAAGCTTTTCAATGTCTTAAGCAAAGAAATATTAAGTTTTATAAATAGAAATGCGATTTTTTTTCCATTAGAAACCGGTTTAGAAAAAATCTATTCGGTTAGAATAATTTAATTGAAGTTTTACGTTCATAAAGATTGTCTTCTATTTAAACTTGTTCGCAAATGAGTTCAAGTTTATAAAATCGTAAAATAAATAAATAAATAAAAATAAAGCAGATGTTTAAAAATAGTACAAACCGATAAATAGTATATTTATGTCAACATTCATATCTAATGTCGCTAATCATTGCTTAATTAAATGCAACAAAATCCAGTAATCATAACACTGAGACCTAACTGATTAATTGAAGTTTCAGTGCAAATCATTAAATTTTAAAATCTAGTATTTAATTAATTAGTACTTTTTGAAATTTCTGAAACTATATTTTTCGTTTACTAATTACAATAATTCAATTATATCAACATTTTTAAAGCTATTTAAATCTTATTATTCTTTATCAACCGAGCTTTAAAAATCCATTATTATTAATGATAAGAGGCTATTTAATTTCCTAATTGGCTTGGATTAAATCGTAAACAGCTTAATATTTATTCAAATAAACGAACTGCATTCCAATCTGGTTCATAATACCCAAATTAAGCAAATTATTATTTTTTAGCAAAGATGATAATCATTATTTATCATTTCGTGATAGTTAACTCCCTTCCTAAAAAGACTGACTCATAATCAGAAATACTCAAAGAGCTTTGTAAATGCATTAAAAGGTCGAAGCGAAAGATAGATACCTTAAATTTTCTATACGCCCATGTAACACCCCCACTTTTACCCCCCTCCTTCGTTTCCAATAATAACAATAATAAAATAACGAACCCATAAAAAATTATAAAGAGGTTCTTCTGCCTGCTAGTGTGTGTAAAAAGTGTATATATAAATATATACTTCTATCAGTTCCATGTACTAGGTATTGTCTAGGGTGTGGCTAGCATGTTCAAGTCTAATTACCGTGCACAAGAGCTTTTCGATGATCACCCCCTCATGTTCTCTCCCCCCTTTCAGCCTTGTCACGCGCAACTTTTCAAACAAGAAGATATTATCCCAAAAAGGAGATGAAGAATAACGAAAAAAAATAACAATAATAAATGAAAATGAATAAAGTTAAGTACAATGAAAAAGGGGAAAAAAATATGTATCTGTGATCCCATATTGGAATTAGGAAAAGCGGACCGCGCTTACAATGCTGATGACGATTTAAGCTATTTTTCATAGGTTGTTGGAGTTTTCTTTGGTAAATGTGCGTTATTCTATTATTTTTCTTTTTCTTTTCCTGAATCGTGTCGTTCCTTTTAGGAAAAATTCTGTTTGATTATGTGTCTCTGGTCAATACTGTGTTATGCCTGTTGACCACTTCTGTGTTTTTTTTTCTTAAACGTGGGGCATGTATAGAAATTGAGAATCGTAATTTTAGACTTTTTTTTTAACTAAAAATCTATAATGTTTCGAAATTACTTTTAGGGTAACGAATTTTGGTTAAAGTTACTGACGTAATGAAGGATTTAGTTGTTATATTCTGAAATAAAAGCTGTTATTAACAATTAAAAAAATTAATAATTAATAAATATTGTAATTTTTGAGAAAAAAATTAGAAAAAATTTATTTAACACTAACTTAAGTTCAAAATTTTTATATTCTGTTTAATATGTGTATCTGGACAATAATGTGTTTTGCCTACTTCGGTTTTTTTTTTTCCTTGGACGTGGAGCGTATGTAAAAATTAAGAATCGTAGTTTTAGACCTTTTTTTAACAAAACATCTGTAAGGTATCGAAATTATTTTTAAGGTAGCAAATTCAGGTTAAAGTTATTGACGTAATCAATGGTTTAGTTATTACATTCTGAATAAAAGCTGTTATTAACAATATAAGAAAGTTAATAATTAATTAATATTGTAATTTTTGAGAGAGAAAAATAAACTAAAGTTATTTTTCGTAATGAATGTTTTAATAATTATATTCTGACTGAAACTTGTTGTTAATAACTAAACATATAATTTTTGTAAAAAAAATTGAAGGTTTTATTAAACGCGAACATAAACTGAATAAAGAAATTAATAAATAATTACAAAAATAATTACTTTAAATAAATTAGAAAATAATTACAATGTATTTTAAAAACTCTGAACTTTGGTGGGTTTCAACATTATTTGAAAGAATTGCATTCCTAATAAAATGTTTTGTAAATTATTGAAACAAATATAATTTTCGTGGAAAATATTTAAAGATTTTATTTGGCATGAACATAAATTAAAACTTTTAAGTAGTTAAAAATAAAATTAATTACGATATATTTTGAAAATCAGTGAGAGCTCAAGTATATATCATGCGTGTAACAAATTCTGTGTATTTCAATAGCTTGCGCAAAAGAAAATACGTTTTATTTCAGTTAACGGCATAAAAAAAAAATTACTAATATTTTTCTAAAAAAAATTTTTTTGCATTTTTGGATATTATTGCGTGAAGTTTCAATATCAGCATAAGAAGATATCTCTTTTAGTTAAATTAGTTAGTCTAGTCTTACAAATAAAAATCTGTAACATAAAATTAATAAAAAAATGTTAAAAATTTTTTTTTATTGTTATCCAGTACATTTTACTATTTTATTTTCTTAATCCAGTTTCATATTTGCTGTACGATTTTTAAGTCCTGGCTATTCATTGATAAAATGTTTTAATAAATTAATAAATAAATGAAAATAACTTTAATTAAAATTGAAAATCTTAAAAGCAATCTGTGGAGTAAAGTATTATTTGTAAAAATATGCATAAAACTGTATATAAAAATAGTTTTCGAATATTTTACGAAATGCGTGTAAAACTTTTCTTAATTAATTTCAACGATTGCATGAAAAGTATGAGTAAATATTCTATCATACATGCATTTTAACATTCTTAAAAATAAATAAATCTAAAACAGATTTGTGACCTCATTTTCCAGAAGTAGATATAAGTATGTAATAAATACTATTTATTACGTTGAACATGGATTTAAACTTATTTCCCACTTTCGAAAAATGTTCATGCTATAAAATAATGACAAAAAACAAATATTTATTCAAAACTATAGTACATAAAATGATCTTAAAAGTTTTTTTCTTTCCTATATATTTTTCAACTTTCCAATTTATTTGCATTTTAGAAAAATTTGATAACATTTTTTTAAAAGTTAGTTTCTTTCTTTTTATATTTTTCCATTAACATCTACATATTTTTAAACACTATCTTAATTAACTTTACATCTTTTTTTTTTGAAAAATATAATTTTGGTTAAGCTAATTTTAAACAAAAATTCACTTCTTACACGTCCCCTCTTATCTAGATCAAACATTAGAAATAAAAAGAAATCCCTACATTTTTACAAGAAGATCATCTATTCAAACTTAACATTACCCAAAACAAGTCCAACTCTATGATTACGCACGAAAACTTAGAAATTCTCTGGTGGCCTTACAATTAAATTTTTGTTTCTCCCTATTTTTTTCCCCTTTTTCAATCCGGCGCGCCTAACATATTTCGTAATTCAACCACAGATATTGCTCATTGATAGTATTATTCTAAACGACACAGTCAGTCATTTGTAGAAATGACCACAGAAAAACTAGATCTTGTCATTTGTCAAATCGCCAGGCAACACGAAATGCTAAAAAGGGTTAGCGTCTAAATATAGCAAAGTCACTTCAACCGAAAAGACTGAGAAAACAGATAAAACAGATTAGTTGAAGTATCGTTGCTCTGTATGACAACAATGGAACTATAATTCATTGGTAACGTTGTGATTTTTCGAACCGTCTAGTTTTGCACTTTTTCAACGCATTTTTGCGTTAGTAATTTAGTTCGGATAATGATTTTTTTAGGTCAGTCAAGTGCATTTTTTATGTATTTTTCGTCTATTATTTCAATTAATGAATGGTCTAGATGTTGAATGTATTATTTATATATATTGGCTCTAAATGTATAACTGTTTCTGTACATGACATATCACTTTAAATTTTTTAGCACAATATTATTTTGAACCTATGGTTAAAATATTTTTTATTTTTATTTCCAGACAAATATGAGAAATATTGTTAGCTGTTAACTGAAATATTGGTTTTGATTTGAAATCGTATTGAATACAAAATCAAATAATTAGTGGAATTGATAATGTGCTATCTTTTACAGAGTGCTATACTATAGAGAGAAATCTGCTAGGATATTGTGCTAATTATTTGGGAGAAAATTTATAATGTGCTGTGCTATGCAAAGAAATTTGCTTGAACATAAAACTAATTATTAGGGTAAAATATAATATGCTATGAGATGTAAAATATTCTTTGAAAAGTTTGAAAAATATCGACAATTGATATTTTAAAATTGAAATTTAAGAATTTTAAAATTATTTTCATAAAAGCAATATTAGTATAGTTTTTATAAAAAGAACTAAACTACATAGTAGTTATTCAATTATCATCATTTATTCTAAATTCACTAGCAATTTTTTAAAAAATATTCTTTATGCAATAAATTTAAGTTAATTAAATTTAGTTTAAACAAAATATATAAAGCATGGTATATTTATATATATATATATTATATATTAAGTATACCTTTTAAATCAATATCGAAAATGAAATAAAAAAATATACACAATAATGATCGAAAATTAATATTTCATCTTGTAAAAAGAGAAATTCATCAAAACTTGAAGAATTGAAGCTTAAATACATTAAAACAAGTTTGATTTCTAGAGGAAGCTTGATGGTATTTTTAAAAATCGCTATCCCCCTCCTCCGAATTACATCCGGCAATCAAACTGATTTTAAGTGTTTTTAATCTTCGTCAATAATGCGACAATATTTGATCTTGTTTTTTTCTCTCTCTCTTTTTCTCATTCAAATGTTAATTTGCTACCCTAAAACGCATTTTTTTTACTTCATTTTTACGAGGGTTTTGAAAACATTAAGGACAGTGTTTACGGAACATCCTGCGTATGAAGATAATCGTGCTTATGACATATGAAGATAATTTTGATATCTTAATTCAAAAGAAATATTGGTGATAAAAATAAAGGGAAAAAAAACATTTTCTTAGACACACTGATCACAATACTTTTTTCTCCCTTTTCTTATAAACGAAAAACTTCACTTCCCATAAAAACCGATACATTCGAATAAAAGAAAAAAGTAGGCGGCGCCCATTTGAGGACCAGTTCGTGATTGACAGTACAGCAGGGACCGATCGGTCCAGACGGTCGGATTAAGTGCGTCCGGATGATGTGCCGGACTCAAGTGGTCCCCTGAGATATTCGGACGGCCGACCCCTCCCCTCCCGGGGGCGCTGTTTGGACTCTAACAGACTCCACTACCGCATGGATGCGCCCCATGTGGATGACCCCTAATTATACCTCAGGAACCCCCTACTACTCTTCTACTTGTTTCTATAGCTTAAAGTAAGCTGCAAGAACTAAAAGAAATCTGACAAGGAAAATCATATTTTGTCCGTGTGTCTCAATCCCAGAGTATATAAAAGCCACCCCCGGGAAATAACTTTTTCTTTTCTTTGTTTGTTACAAGTTAAGAGTATTCTGTTTCGTTTTGTCGCTTTACGAATCGAATTTGTTTGGAAAGTAAAGTTTTGGATGATGTTTTTGGGAAAGTGAAATTTCAGATTGTGTTGTTGGTGTTTGTCGTATTTTCTGATTCCTTTTCTAGTTATTTTTGAAGTAATTCTGTAGCCTTTTTTTTTATATGTATAAATTTCTTTCGCTTTTTTCTTTCTTTTTTTTTTAGTTTTTGTTTAACGAAATCTAAAAACGCGTTCTTTTTTCTGGCTTGGGAATACTTTTTAAAACATTAAATCTTAATAACGCAGTGTGGAAAAAAACAAACATGTTTCTTTATTATTTTATTACTTAAAATAAATCACGGAAAATTAAGACGCTGTTACATTATGTTGTTTTCCTATTGTTTGAAATTAATACAGATAATCTTCATGAATGTTTTATTCCATTCAGTAAGGTACTTTCATTATTATCGAGCATAATACATCCAACATTAATTTGATCCTTAATAAATAGCTGGCAGCGCTTGAAATTATTACATTATTCAAGCCCTTTAATACTATTATAATCATTTTAGATGTCCAAAAATAGATCATTATTCCTAATTCTTAAAACAACAACGAAATTTAACTGTTTTGAGAAATATGCATGTTTTTTGGAATGCTTTGTTTGAAACATTCCTTTTTAAAACATGCTGACAAACGAAGCAAAATAATAATAATGAAAAAGAGAGAGGGACATGTATGGTAAGTTGTAAAACTTTCACGGTTGTATACTTGTATTTCAATCAGTATACCGGATAGAATAAAACCACCAAGTTTCGTATTCAAATCTCAATGAAAAGGGTAGAGTATCACTGATTGTATGGTGTTAAAACATTATTTTACTAGTGTTGTGAGCCGAACTTTGTTACTATTAAGCGGATCAAAAAGTAATCGTTATTTTTTATTAACGCTTTGTTAAGCTTTCATTCTTTTTAAAATATTTTGCTCTCGAATTAATAGATGGCAGCACAGTAAAGTATACGTTATACCATTTTTTACTATTTTTAACAATTTCGAAATATTTCGTTTCTTAAACGTATTTAATAAACGTTTCTTAAATGTAAGAAAAAAGTTTTAAAAGTGATTGCTGAAAATTATACATTTCTATGGATTACTGAAAATTAGGTTATCCTGATAGGCATTCCCTGATTTTTTCTTTTTTTTTTTTTCCTTTTTATATTTTGCGAATATTATAAAAACTTTTTTTACACTTCTGGTATCATTTGCACGGTGCTCTCTGGTATCATTCTTGTCTTGAATAGTTTGAAGCTGGTGTAACCAAAACTTAAACTGGTTGACTGAATTGTGCTGTAACGATCAGCTTTATGTAATACACAACATTAAAAGTCTTTTTTTTTTTTCAGTGACACTAAAAAAATGCAAGATATCACTAGGTACTGAAAAAAACTTACTTACTTCCATCTCTTTTTTTTTCTACCAGTGATACATTTTTAAAACAATTTCAAAAAATTAAACATTTTTTTTTTAAATATTTTAACTACAAATTCAAGTACTCGTCAATTATTTCAAATTTTAGAAAAAAATTACGCACAAACTACTAAAGTATACGGTTAAAACAGTCTTCTGGGTTCATTTATTTTGTTAAAATATATCTACGCACCTAATTCGACTTTAAAACTGCTTTCTTGTATTTTCTGTAAGTTTTAACCTGTACTGTGAAACATTTTATTCGCAGGTCGCAGATAGTGCCTTTTAAATAGTTCATCGCGATCATAATAAATAATAGTGGCTTAATATTTGTTTTCTTTAATTACTTCGAAATTTTCGTATTAGTACATTTCATTTTTAAATTTGCGACAGTCGGAACAGTTTAATTTACAATTTTTTCTTTATTTATTACTATTTTTTGTAGACAGTTTTTAAAATAATATTTTTTGTGTTTGAAGAAAACAAATATTTATTCTCTGCAATGAGACGAAAGCAAAAAGAATCTTGAACCTTTTCCGTTATACCATATCAATAAAAGTATCAGTTTTCAAACCAATTTTTATGATCATAATTATCGGTGCACTTATAGTTATTGATATTTAGATACCGATATTGCCTACCGATACGATATTCATATTGATATTAGTTTTCAAGCTAATATTTAAGAACTCCGTATCTTGGATTCCTTTTACTTACCGATACGATATCAGTAACGGTATCAGTTTTAAAAACAATTTTTAAAATTTTATTATCTTAATAATTGGATCAGATAATAGTGTCTCGATTACCTTTTGCTTTTGTCTGCTGATAGAATAGACAACATTTTTCAAAATTTTTTTTTTAATATTTTAGCTGTACTAAATATTTAATTGTGTACGCGATATAAGCAATTTAATTTTTTAGTTACTTTTTATTCTTCGGTGATTATAAATATATAAAAAAAATATATTATTTAGTTATTTTTAGCGTTATTTAAATTAAAATTGCATTTCAGTAACTAAATTCAGTTAAATATTCTAAAAAGATTTTTTATAAGAAAAAACCAGTTTTTTATATCATAATTAGAGATATGGTTAGAAGTTTTTGTTTTTGAAAGTTAAGATATTTACCCCATATATTGTAGAAAACGGAACCACCAAGTGAAGGCATTCGCAAAGAAGAAAAAAGTTCGTTTGAGTTTTTCTCCACCCCTTTGTGTACCACAATCGTATTTGCTACACCCCTTCCTAAAAAACCACCCCTTTTTAACCGGTTCCTTAACTTTCCTAACTGAAAACAGCACCTCCGATAAAAAGGTGGAGCTAAAGGCGTTTCTGTGACGTCACCATGATGCGCGCAGGATAGTGCGCACTACTCATGTTCACCCTCCTTATGGGCGGACGATTCCCAGTAAAGCGCGCATTCAAACGAAAAAGGGGAAAAAACGGGAGGAATGGATGAAAAAAAAAAAAAAAACTCCTAGAGAAAAAAAAAACCGGAGAGAAAAGAGAGGAAGAAAGTTATAAAAAACATTTTCCCGAAAAATATAAAAATAAAGAAAGAAAAAGTAGCAAACGATCGCGCGCATCCCGTTCTGTGCACAAGAAGTTGTTTGCTTACGGCGCTGGTGTTGGTTTGTGTGAGTGCGTGCTTTGGGAAAAGTATTGAAGAGGGGGGTTGAGTGAGGGTGTGCAAGCGAGAGAAAAACAGAATTAAAAAACACACGCCCCGGCCCGCATGGCAGAAATAGAAGGAAGGGCGACTACGGCTTCGGACGGCTAGAGGTGTTGACTTATTCTCGCCGACCACCGGGGCGGTGTTGACATAGCGCCGGGGCGCGGATGCATTTTTCGCCGACGCCGCTAGCGAGCGTTTTCTGCTTGGCCAACCGTAAACTCGTCCTTTAAAACGAAGTCTTTTATTCCAACAGCACTGAATCTTGAGTTTGAAGCTACTAGCATAAGAGGTCAGTAAAGTTAGCTATACTATTTTTTTTTTTTTCTTCATTTCCCTCCCTTATATTTATTTACTTTTTTTCAATGCCTTTCTCCTTGCTTATGTAAACAATAGCTTTGGAAGAATTGGGTATAAAAAAATCTTATCATTTGCATGCGATTTGAATACTATTCGATTTTTTTTTATTCGTTTCTATTTTATGAGGGGTCTATCACAAATATCAAATCGGAGCTAGTTATATCATAAAAATAAAATAAAGAAAAAAGTCAGGGAGAAAAAAAAAGGTTGTTTTTTTTCTATTGGAATTTTTGCCACGCCTTCGTCAGTATCTTATTGGATGTAAGAAATTTCAGGGTTGGTGTTCTTAAAATATGAAGTTAGAATAATCTGTTTTAGTCACTAGTTAGCAGTATCATATTTTTTATTAGTAAGTCATAGTTTCTGTTGGTTAAAGGTTAAAAGATCTTATCATGTTTAGAGAATAATTTTTTGTTAATAAATTCCAGTTACCATTTATATCTTAGTAACTTTAGATATTTCATTCTAATAATTCTTTTACCTTATTAATAAAAATTAACCATCATGTCACGCTTCTTTGTGGGCAATAACTTTTCTTTAAAAGTGACTATTTTGATTGACTTGGCTATTTTGTTGATTATTTTTCTAAAGTGTATTAAATTCTCCAATGGTTTGGTTTGGTTTTTAACATCTTAAATAATTCTATTTAATGCACTTAAATCTACGTTTTGATTAATATTTCGTCATACTTTTTTTAAAAGCAGTTAAAATAACATTTGCTTAAAAATTCTATTCACCTGTCATTCTTAGATTAGAAATATCTTATTCTTAAAAAGAAATTATTATAGATCAAAACATTATATTCGTTTGATACAAAAATGGATAAACTTCTAATTTGCAGTTGTTTTTAAATCTTAAATTCAGCATACAAATATTTAACATTCTTGATTTGTTAATGTTAAATCTTTGCATCGTTATAAATTGCTATTTATAAATAAATGAAAACAATGATTATGATTCATCAATATTGTTTAAGTTGCACCTGTTCTTGCGTTAAATAATTTTATATAAACTTACTCGAAATGATTCAATCGCCGGTACTAACAAGCAATGTAATAACAAGCAGGAATAAAAAAAGAAAGAAAGAAATTATATTTTATTTAAATTAGCTTGATCTAATAACGTTAGGCTTCAGCAAGCTGAATCTTAAAAATTTAGCTGTTTTATCATTGGTTATAATCCAGTTGTTAAAAATTTTTTCCTACGTTTGTTCGTATTAAGACATTTTTAATAAATTGTGCAATAAAAATAATTAAATCGCATGTTACATGCTTTCAGCTAGCTAAAATTAAACGTCTATCCATATTTGTTTTGCAGTTCAGATATTGCCAATTTATAGAACAACCATTTTTTCTCTTTTTCATCATATTCCTCACTAAACATTTAAAGGATAAATCGCAAAATAATTTACTGAGACATTTGTTGCATACACAGCCACAATTTTATAAGTTTAAACATATTTTCAAATCTATTTTATCATTCCTGGTGTCTAATAAGAGCTTATTTCACTCAGTAAAAATATATAACGTGTACCATTCAACGATAAAAATTAAAAAACAGGTACTATAAACAACAAATAGTTCAATCAATAAGGCATACAAAAAAAGTACTTTTTTTCTTATTAAGTTATAAGTTAATTTAATGCATTTTTTTTCTGAATAAATTATTCTTCACTTAAAAATTTTAAAATTCTGTGACTATACAGTAACAGTTTTAGATAATTTCTATAAAATAAAACAATTTTTTGTGGCTTTTTAATATTGTGCATAAAAAATATATTAAAACATTATTATTGTTTGCAAAAATTTTAATGCTTTTTTACTATTTGTTATTCTGATAGGGAAATATAGTTTATCCATTAAATAAGTCAAGTACATTTTTTTCTTATCGAAATCATCACTTAAAAAAAAATCTTTTCTCCTATCGTTTTTGGATCCAAAATACGTTTTGAATTGTCATGAAAACTAAAATTATTTTAGCATTAAAAATATCATATGAATTCTATTAGAACTTTTATGGAATTGATTCTTATTCTATGAAATGGTATATAATTAAATTTAATTTGTCATTAAATCTTTTCTTATGAATTTTCATAAAAACTACCAATCATTTGGCTTTAAACTTATATTGAGAATTAGCCGAAACTAAAATTTCTTTGACATTAAACTATCTTAAATAATTCAGAAATTAATTCTTTTTAGTAATTCCAGAAACCTAAATTCGAATGCTTGTATAATTTATATCTTATAATGTTTCTTGTTGCATATTTTACAAATCAAGTTAGTTAAAAAAATTAATTTCATTTTACCAGTTATTGAAAATAAATCTGTATTAATATTGGATTTTTATATGCATAATGTCGAATACAATCATTGATTGTTCAAGGAAAATAAAATCGTATTCAAGTCAGTTTTTAATTAAATTTTAAAAGGGAGTCGGTAGGGCATATATCAATAATGATAAAGAATTTTTTCGGTGTACCTTTTCTAAAAAAATAATTATAATATCGCTTTGAAATTTTTTGGGGATATTTAAAGTCATATCAGTTGTGAAAATGTCATAGCCTTAATAGGAATACTTTTTGAGTTATAAAAAATTTTCATTAAACTTTTTAACAAAAATTAAAAGCTCATAATTTTCTGACAAAAATATGTATTAACAGTTATATAAATATGCATATGTAAATATTCTGTGGGAAAAAAACTGACGCAATATCTTGTAATGCCGAGAAAAGATACATCGAAAAAGGTCAGTTCTAGCATTATTGGTATGATTGCAATGATTAAAATTATTGCACATTGCAAAAAATAAATCTGTTGTATTTTAATACATAATAGATTTCTTTATAACTAAAATAAAACTGTTATATTTCAAAGAGTCCAGAAAAAATTTAATAAAAAATGTTAAAATGTCCAATGTTAGAAATTTGCAAATTGTTAAACCATAACGTCTTTAGAAACTTCTGCTACTGGTGTAGAGTTGATTCATAAAATTATACTTTTTAAACTGGATAAAACAATACTTTTAAATTTGAAAGGAAACATTGTATAACTACACAGAGAAAGAAATGTTGGTAAAATTACCGCAATATATGGTATTGACATTTCTGCTAAAAAGAAAATGCCATAATGCTGATAATAAAACCAAAATATAAAGTATTTATACCTCTCATTTGGTAACTTTCCCGTTCATATGGTAACGGTTTATTTTAAATTCTGTCTTTTTTATTTTTTTATTTATAGTTCTTATTACAACATATATATAGCAAAAAGTAAAAAACTGAAAAGTAAATTTAACCGAATGTATAGTTTTTAAGCCACGGTTTAAGGTATAATGATAAGTTTTATCACTCCGTATAAAACCATATTTTATTGTTGATTTTTCCAAAATCTTTACCTACGCGCGTTGGTAAAAATTGCCAAGCTTTTGCCAATTGGTGTTCCCTTAGAGCCAGCAACATGGTAAATTTTACCATATTCTGACAATTATGAGCGTATATTTTTTCACAGTGTAACACTTAATTAAGTTGGCAACAAATTTGAATGGTGTTGTGATTCAAGTTGCAGCTATTATGGTTTAGCGGTGAATTGATTCGGAGAGTGCATGTACAGGTATATTCAAAAAATCATTTTTTCCCTTCTCCTCATAATATTACACATTTTGACACAGGAGATTTTTTTTTTTCTTTTCATTATCGTTTTAATTATCGTTTTTTTACTTCTAAACAAAATATTTGACTGAAAAGAAACTTAAAACAACTAAATTTTGTTTTAAAAAAATTATTAGAATGTTCTAGAAAAATCTACAAAAATGATCCAGTAGTTTCTTAGAAAAAATTCAAAGCTATTGTCGTCTTAGTACATTTTTTATCATATTTGCTAAATGGAACTCATCAAAGTGCGCATCCTATAACATTTCTTTATAAGTATTATTACACGGAATGTTAAGTATTATTACACGCCTATGTTGCATTGCCAAAACCTTAAATAGAAAAAAAAACTAGCTAACTAAGATTGCGGTTTTGCTTAAAATGTTTCTCTTGTTGGGATATGCACTGAGAAAAAATATGGTCAAAGCTAAAACTACATGTAAACTTCATCGTGTTTCTAAGTCTATGGGAACAGCGGAAAGCTCGGTAATGCTTACCGAAGCGTTTTGGTTATGATTTTCATAAAATTATTAATAAAACACGGTTTTATGATATGTGATAAAATTTGGTAAAACGCAGCAATTTTATCACGATACTTAAGAGCAGGGCATAAAAACCGTTGATTCAGTTAAATTAATTTTCCAGTTTTGTATTTTTAACTAAATACATGGTAATAAAAACTATAATTTTAAAATATCAGAATTTCCGGTAATCCGTTACCATATGAACGGAAAAATTACCAAATTTGTAGATATACCGTATATTTCGGTTTTTATAACCGGAATCCGTATATTGGTAATTTGACTAGAATTATTTTTCTTCGTTCAAGTTTTAGGGAACTAAGTTTAGGGAACTCAAGTTTAGGGGATTAAAAATGTAAATATTTATTTCGTCAATTATATTCTATATTATTAATACAATTTGTGTTATGCTTAAAACATTTAATCTCAATTATATTTTCGCATTGATAAATAAGTATCCTTTTAAGCATTTATAATTTATTTTATAAATATATATATATATATATATATATATATATATATATATATATATATATATATATATATATATATATATATATATATATATATATATATATATATATATATATATATATATATATATATATATATATATATATATATATATATATATATATATATATATATATAAGATTTGAAAGAATCTTCAAAACTTTACTCGTCCAATGGAAACTGAAAGAATGATTATAGTTAACAAGATTTAGATTGAAACAAATCCAGTTCTGATTTTTCAACCTAATTTAAATTATTAACTTTAATTTAGATATGTATCTTAAACTATTGGTTTAGATTTATTAAGCAATTATTCAATTTTGATTCAATTTCATATATTTAATATTTTATTTCGAGAGATTCTTTTGGCTGCAATATTCGGCAACAGTTGAATTTAATTAATCATACTCTACAAAATTTCTGAATTTATTTAAACTTAAGTTTTTCTGTTTATTTTTAAAACACAGTTTTCAAAGCGATTGTATTACAAAATAGGTCTTATATTGTTCCTAATTTTTAGTTTTAAAAAAAAGAGCTCTAAAATGAAATTCTATAATACATTAAACGCAATAACGAAATTGCAAGTTTTGAAACATTAACCATAAGTAAAATAAATAACGATACGAATAATAAGTTTAGAAATTCGAGGAAAATAAATTATGCTAGGTATATTTGCAGACCAATCAGTATTATATTTTATCAGCTAATATTAAATGGGATCAAAGATATTAATTTTTTAATGTTTGAAATATTTTTATTGAAGAAATACAGCTTTATTATATTATTTTGATCCTAGTTTATGTTTTGAAAATAATAAAAATAATACAATTTATTCAGTATCACAGAACTAATTTCTTTAATTGTTATCAACAGGATGAAGCATGTAGGAAAATACAAAATATTTTACAATTATTCTATTCACACAATATTTAATCTAATTTTTCTTAATAATATGAAAAAATTATATTTTAGATATAACTTTTCGCTGTCCTTTTTAGTGTTTTATAACATTCAACACTCAAATTGTATTAATTTTATTTTTTGATTTTAACAGAAATTAATTTAAGAAATGATCTTAAAATGAGATATATGTACGCGTATAAGAACCGAGCACATGTTATATTTGACGACAAAACAAAGTTTCATTAAAATATACTCTTAATTAAAAAAAAAATATTTAGCGGAGGTTGAAAGAAAACAAAAAGCTTGCTTACTTTTCTGCCTCTTCACCCTATAAGCAGTGAAACAACTTTTACAGATCTCTTGATAAATTTCGTTGTATGTTTTTCGTTTGAAGCTTTTATACAAATCTGGTAAAAATTACATTTAAATATTTATGTGGAGTGGATTATTTATGTTTAAATATTATTATATTTTACGACAAAACAAAGTTTCAATAAAATATACTCTTAATTTAAAAAAATATTTAGCGGAGATTGAGCTCCTATATTTTATATTTTTTTAACGTAAATTTTTACGTTGATTACTGCAATCCTTATTGCGTGTATTTTTGCTGTAAATTTTCGATAATACTTTTTATCTTGAGTTTTTGCCAAACTCTTGATATGTTGCAGTCTATTTGGGTTGATAACTTTAAAATGAAGATAATATTTTTAAAAGTTATGTACAAATTCTTATATTTTGCCTTTTATTGTTTTAAGAATATTATGGTAAATTTTATATAAGAGGAAACATTTTGTGAAAAAATATGACGTTAAATTAAGGATAAATGTAAAATTTCTAATGCAATTTTTAAAATCAAGCATTTTCCAATGTATGCGTAATGATTTTCAATAGAATATTTTCAAAATAGAATCTAAATTAGACTTTAGGTAGAATCATGATTATACTGTTGATAGAATCATAATTATATTCTTAATGAAATCATACTATTTAAAATACGCGTGGCCTCCTCATGATATTTTAGAGTCCTGCTGAATTATTTTAGTTTGGAACTATAATACGATAATCAATGAAAAAAGCTGTTGAAATGCAATTAGTTTAGATGATAAATAAGAGTTTAAAACTTGTTTCGAATTTTTGTTGAACAGATTGAATAAATTAGTTAGTTTTTTCTGTTTATTTTTTTATTAAAACTTAAGTAATGACATTCATTATAAAGAACACAAATTTGGATGATTTGAGCATTTGGATGATGCTACTGATATTTTGCGTAATCTTTATGCTTTAAATTAAACAAACACAATGTTTGAAATAATTTTTACCACTTTAATACAATAATTATGTTACGGAATATCAGTAAATTCTCAGTATAAAACAATAAACAATAAAATAAATTGGCTGTCAAAACAGACAACAAAATACTAATGTATTAGAAATAAAAAATATTAAAAACTTAATGAGTTATGCTTAATTAAAATTAATTAATTATGCCTTAATTAATTAAATGCTTAATTAATTTTGCTTCCCCTTGCTCATTCTATTCTAAGCCTAGTTATCAACCCAGCGTCTAATATATTGGACAACATATAAAACAGTCTTATCGCTTAAAAAAATAATATTTTAGACTTATTTTTTCGGTTTTACTTTTACAAAGTAACTATGTAAAAATATAATTGGCTTTAACATCATTGGTCGAATTATTTAATCACAATAAAAAAAAAATATGAAGTTGATTCATGTATGTACACTATAAAAAATCTCCAAATTAAATTGCTGTATAAAGTACCGGCACTTTGATGCATCATCCGTAAAATCCATTTTTACCGTGAAAGGTTGGACCTTAATTTTTACGGAAATATTTATTTCATTTGAGGGATTTAGTGATTTAACGGTAATTACTGTAAAGATTACGGTACAAGATATTTTTTTTCCGTAACATATTCCTGTAAAAATAGATTTTATGATAAAAAGTAGCGGCACGGTACTGTATACCGTAATTTAATTCGGAAGATTTAAGAGTGTAACCTTTTGAACAGTTAAATGGAATATAAACATTTTATTATCCGAGTTTAGTAGATTTTTTCATAACAAAAATGTGGGGAAATACACTGTAAAAATTTAATACAGTGAGCAAAAATTGCTAAATTATTTAATTATTTTTTTAAAAAAAAGGTATTTCATGACATTTTTTTAGTTTTGTTTTTTTCAAGTTACATAGTCCTTGGTACAAATCGCCATTTCTGCCTTTTATAAAGCTTAGGTTTCAGGACAATGAATCCAGAAGGCGTGTAACTCATGCGAAGTTCAGTATTTATTGGCGTAGCCCTCTTTTAAAAAAATTGAAGCCCTTACTTTAAAAAATGCTGATTCAAATTAATAATTTAGAAAAATATTTTGTTATTTAAATTTTCTGTTCTGTCTGAAAATAAATATAACTTGTTAATAAAATAATTCCTTGAAACTGAAGCGGTAAGATATTACCTGATTGAAAAACTTCATTCGCTTCAAAAAATTTCATATTTGTATTTTTTGAAGCGAATCAAGTTTTGTAATCAGTTAATAACTTGTAAAATATTCACTTAAACGTTTTAACGGATCCAAAAAGAGTAACTTTATTGTTCTCATACATAAAGAAGAAAATAAATTGTAAATCAAACTTTAATCTTTAAAAGCCATGAAATATTTTTTTTAAATATATAAATATATGATTTTATTTTAAAAGGATTTTATTACAAAATTTTTTTTAATTTTCTTGCTGTGTTAATCCATTTTTATTTGCACAAAAAAGTTATATTTTGTGCATTTTTTTCAATTTTGTCATTAAAATAATTAAATCTTTTTTGGTGATTTAACCTTGTTTGACTTGTGGAACGAAATTATTCTAAACCTTAAAATCTTATTAAACTCTATTTTTATCTTAGATAATTTGCACTTCATATTGATGATCGATTGATGATATGCATTGATAAAACTAAATTAGTTTTTAGTTTAAAATAATAGAGAACATGTCAAATAATTTTTTCCAATTTATTTTGAGTCAGAAAACTATAAGAAAAGAATTCTCTCCAGACAAATCGTTTCATTTAAATGCCTAAAGCAATTAAAATATGCAAAGAATATATTTTTTCTTCTTACTTAAATTACAAAAAAAAAAATAATTATCAATTTGAAAACAAGTTTTTAAAAAATCGTTTTAAAAAATCATTTGAATTAAATCTCTTTATATTTTCTCTTATTTCCTGTTCGCGAAGTAATATTTTGAAACAATAGTTTTTCCGGCACAAAGCAGCTGCACTGTTTAAAAAAATATTAAAAAATCACTTTCATATATTTTCGCCTTTTTATCTTAAAATAAACATGATTTCTTTTTTAATGCGAATACTTCTCTGCCAAAAGTGAAGAAAAAAATGTATATATACTCATAGCATATTTCATTCCAAACCTATCATTGTTTAATGCAATAAAAAAACACCTGTTTTTGTGTGCCCAAAATTGCTTCGTATTTTTACTGACTCCCTTAACAACATTTATTTCACTACTCTTATTATCCGCTGAAGGGGGAAAAAAGTAAAACAAACGATTCGAAAATCTTCGAACAAAACGAAAACGTCTTTCGAGTCGAAAATCTCCGGAGAAAACAGTCAAACATTAAGAGGAAAAACGTACGATAACGATATAAATATCGATGCAAAACGATACCATAATCATGGTCGATGAGCTTTGTCGGATTTGTCGCTTTCCTCACATATTTATCCCTCACTCCCTGAGGGAATTTCTTTGCGGGTAAGGAAATTTGAGGGAGAAAATCCCAAGTGCATGTCTTCTACACTTAAAACACAATTTGCTCGAAACTCGATAAAATTTTTTCAACTCGTTTTATTTATTTTTTTCATTCACTCGCTTCTGTTGCCATACACACATGCATAAAAGCTTGAATTAGATAAAAAGTAGAATAAATATAAATACTTTAACGATAAACATCTCGCTATTGAGTATTCTCTCTATTCGAGTGGGGTGCTTTATTTTCTTTTTTCTTTTCTTTTTTTTTTTTTTTTTTCCTATTTTCTTTTGGATAGGGGGTGATTTCTAGTCAATTTTTTCAGTTATTTATCCATTTTCTTTTATTTATATTTTTGTCACCCATGCTACGGTGAGATGAATTCGGGAGTGGAATCAAATTTTATTTAGATGCAGACGATTTTTTTTCTCTTTTAAGTATTCAAATGCTAAATCGTCAAGGGATATAAATGCTATTTCGATTTTGTTAAGGTGGAGAAAAGTGGGGGAGGTGATTTTCTAGCAATTGTTCAATTCTAGTGCTGCGTCCCGTGGTGTTGTAAATTCTCGATTTATCTGTTTCGATTTAAGTTGAAAAGGAAAATGTAGCGATACGATGTAAATAGAACGTTATTGGGGGTTGACTTTAGCTAAAGATCATTTTGCTGTGTTCTTTTTTTTATATCATCATTCAAGAGGAAATATATTCAAGTTAATATTGTTAGCTTATTACTTGCTTTGTTATTCTATTTGATCAAAAAATATTTCTGATCAGTGTCATTTTTTCAAAATTATTTTTCTTTAAAATAGCATATAAAACTAAAAAAAGGTTTTGTAGTAAACTTTATTTTGAAATTTCGCTTTTTATTAAATGAATAAATACCTTTTACTATAAATTGAATAAATTTTTCCGTTAGTTCAAAGTTTTCTTTTGCTTTATATCATTTTGCATTATACGTAAGATTTATAAAAAAGCAGTTTTGGTATATTTTATTTGTTTAGTTATATGTTCAAGTATGAGGTTAAAGAAAAGATCGAATATGTAAATTTTTCTAAAAGAGTAAATACGGCAAAATTTGTTTCAATTATTTATATTCCAAGATATATTCTTAAAACTTCTGTAGAAAACTATATTATAATATAAATTATGTTTTATAGAAAAATATTTGAGTACAAAAATTATAATAAAGACTTTTTCAATAAGAAACCCCATGGAAAAAAGGTAAAAATTTAATCAAACAATTAAAATTTCAGTAATTATAATTGCAAAAAAAAGAAAATGAAATGAAAAAATCTGGAGAAAAAGAAACAACAAAAAGAAGGATTATGAAGATCAAAAAATTTGATACTATTGTCAGGGTACGAAGCCAGCATCAATTTATTAGGATACATATTATTATAACTATAAGATCATTTGTAAAACTAAAGAAATCAAAAGTTTGTATATTTTGCACCGTAATTTTTTTTTTTTTTAAATTGTCTGAAAATGAATGAATTCATCATTAAAAATTATTCAACATTATCATGAAGACAAAGTTTAATTAAATATTTATAGTTCAGACTTAAACCATTCCGATTGATTTTATAAAACACACATTACTTTAACATCTGTTTTTGTCTTTGATTTTGAAGATATATTTGAATAAATAAAAGAAAGTTTATATTAAATATCACTATGAATTTAAAAATATACTGAAGTATACGTATACCGAAAGTATCTAACTTTTGAGGACTTAATCATATATTACTATAATATACAGTGTTTTATCTCTTATTGCTGCAATATGCAGTGTTCTTTTGTTCAGTTTTAATGAGTTTTTAAAATCCTTGTCAAAACTGCATAGCCAATAGGGTCGCAAATTAATATATACGCGAATAAGAATAAAAAATGCTTACTAATTCTATCAAATCAGTACAAAGAAATGCGGAAATGAAAATTTCAGAACCTGTTTGATTGCTGAAGAAACAGGAAAGAGTTGAAAGACGATTATCGGATAACTCCTTTACACCTTTTTATTAGACATCAAAATTGGTTTTGGTGGTTTCATCACCATGGATTTCGATAGTGCTTTGATATCTCCCTCGCTTAAGTATTAGTTTTGGTTTCTTGTATACCTGTTTTTTTAAATAAATTTTTCACTAGAAATCTAAAAACATTAATTTTTATTGGCGACAAATTTACGATTTGGATCAAAGGTAGAAAATTTAAGCATATTTTCCAAATTTGACACTCTTTTAGACATAATTTCAATATTATATATCTCTCAATACTTAACTAATTCACTTTATGGGTTACATTTGCCCATGTTTCAAAGTTTTTATGCTTTCAAACTCTTAATCAGCTGTGGGTATATATGTCCGATATTTTTTGTTCATCGTTTTCAACACTGTGATCGAGAGCATGCATTAAATTAGATATTGTTGCAGTCGATTAACGCGGCATGATGTTCATCAGCCGGGCAATTTTATTCTGAGTAGCCAATGTTTCTGTTTGATACCGACAAGCAATTAACTCTCAGTAGCTTAATTAAACCCATTTGTGACGTATTTTAATCAACACTGTCTAACGGTGTAGAAATCAAATTCAGAGCTTCTAAAAAGCATTTATTTTTGCTTTTGAAGCATCTTGCATGTCTCGGGAATTTAGAAAAAGAAATGATACTCTAACCAGTTGTTTAGTGTAACGTTATTTAGATGATGATGAAAAATTCCGCTCGAAATTTTTACACTTTAAGACCACATACTTCCCACAATCCATCAGATTTTGACTCAAGGGGGTAATCCCCTCTCACAGACAAATATACCATAGGGTAGAATAAAAAGAATGTCAGAAAAGCTACAAACAGCTTGTAAACAAATCTATTTTTTAGAAAAATAATAAAAAAAAAGGAGGCGAAAAGGAAAACTTAGAAAAAGTTTGTGTGAGCTTTATAGAGAAAAAACGATTTTGATTTGTTAGAAAAACGTATTAAGCATGGTTTTCTTAAAAAGGTATAGGTCGGTTATCTTACTGTATATCGGTATAGGCAATTTTCACGGACCACCAAAAAATGACGTATAATGTACGATATAATTTGCGATATAATGTACGAAACGGACAACATAAAACCATATATATCAAAAAAGCACTTTTTTTAGTTCTCCCACTATAGTATTGATTTATTTTGCTTTGGCTATATTGATGCAATACTTGAAAGCATTCCTTTTTGCGGATATAATTGTGTGAGCTGATGAAGAAATTATATATTTTTTTCCCGGATTTTTATTTATATATATAAGTTTTTTTTAAATAAGTTTTCTTCTTTTCATTATTCTGTAATTTTTTCTTTTATTTATATATATATATATATATATATATATATATATATATATATATATATATATATATATATATATATAATCAAAAGCTCAAATAAGGTTATAAAAAATCGTATTTGAACAAAAAAAAATTTCTCGAATCTTATCGATATGATATTAATGATAGAAAAATTTATAATTTATTAAACTAAAACATTCTTTCAATTCAATTTGTTCTCATAAATCGCAACGGCAAATAGTAAAAATATTTAGTTTTCTTTAACCCATTTGAAAACTTGTTTTCAGATTTCCTAATGAAAAAATCTTAACATATTTCCAGTAACCTTTCAAGATTTATTAATTTAAAAGCGAAGAAATTATTAATATAAACTCAACAAATCCAGCCAATCTGGAGTTTTGTAATTTAATATCTTATAACTGTCTTTAAAATCTGTTTTTAACTTGAATAGACTTGATATTTCACTTATAATTTATTGAAAAAAATATATTACATAGTAATCAATGATGTACGTTTATAAAATATATATTAAGGGGATATATCATTTTGTATAAATTATTTGTAATGAATCCTAAAATTGGCGTTTGAAATATTTAAGCATTACTATGAATTTTTACTTAGTCAATTAAGAAATATAAAAATATTAAGATATAAAATATTTTTATGACTACTGCCTTATTTCTAAAAACGCCACATTACATAAGAAAAGCTTTTATACATAATCAACTAAAATAATGCATATTTCCTTTCCGATTGCATTATTTTTATTTTATAATTTATTATTTAAATTTAAGAGGAGAATATAATAACTGTTATAAACAGAGAAAAAATACTTATGAAACTAACTACAAAGAGCTTATTTGTTCCAAATGAAAGCTTTAAAGAATGTTACTTTCAGCAGTTAAAATTACTTTTAAGGTGTTTATCTCGAATTTCTAAATTAGAAACAAATTGTAGAATGTGGTTCCATTGTTTGTATGAATATTTCAGATTTCGAACACTTTCTCTAGGCAATATTTAGAGCGTTATTATCCCATAATAACACGTTTAAAACAAAATTGGCGACAAAATATGCAAATTACATTACGTATTTTTCTTTTGGGACTTTTTGTGCTAAATAACTAATGGCCCCACAATAAAATAGATGTTATTTAGCACTATCAACCATTTAGCTTATGATTTGACACTAAAAGATGCTTGGCGATATAACGCCAAGCAGATAATTTTTCCTCCGCATGTAGATTAATTAGAATTGCGAATTTGAAGTGAATCATAAAAATTGAATATTACATACTCTCGGTTTCTTAAATCCTCTTTCTCCCTATGGGAGTTGAATTTTTCAAAATACTTTTCAAAACTCTTTCTTTCCTTTCCCGAACAATATGTTATGGTGAAATTTAAGAAAAAAAGAATTCTTTTGTAAACAAACTACATAACATTAGTTTTTTTTTTATTTATTCATTTTCTACTAAAGCATTTGTTAAATGTGATTTTCTTGCATTCCCTGTGGTATAGAAAAGATGTTTTCTATACGTTTTCTTCGAGTGTGTTTGCGAAATTCTTTCACGTTGAATGTATTTGTATTAGTACTAGATTTCCAACTTCCATTTTTTAATCGGTTTCTATGCTTCTCTTTTTTTCACATTATTTTGAGACGAAGAGAGAAGAAGAAGGAAAAAAATAGAAAAGCTCGTATTTTCAACTCGTCTCCCGGGTAAACAAGTATGTATGTACAAAAAGACTAAAAAATACATTGATAAAAAAAGAACTATTTTTTCGAACTTTAAGCGATTAAAAGGATATTGAGAATGGCGGTGGTAGGGAAGGATAAAAAAAAAAAGAAGTAACGAAGACTTGCAAGTTTAACGAAATGCGTTTGCTTTTTCTGTAAAGTCACACGTTGAACTAACAGAAAAAGCTGATAAATTCGTTTTTTTTTACCTTCACATTTGGCTTTTGAAAGAATAAATATAGTTTTTTAGAGAAAAAAAACAGGCAACCAATGCGATAATGAATGTATATTTATATAGAAAAAAAAAAGAAATATTTTACAAAATTTTCTGTAAAAGCCCTTAGCAGTGATACTTCCAACCAAAGTTGGTACACCATGATTTCTATTTCGCTCTTATTTTTTTTTATTTCAATTTGGGAGTGTCTCTCTTTTGTGTTCTTTGAAAGGCCAGAATACTTGAATAAATAAGAAAAACTCTAGAATCTATTTCACAAACATTCTGGGATGTTTGCTTCTTTTCTTTACTACTTCACACTGCGCGCTTTACAAAGAGCTGAAGGGAAAAAAAACTGAACTTTTTACGTAGGTTTTTGAACGCTTTTCTTTTCTTTAAAAAAAAATAATAAAACCTTTAGACCAAAGGTTTTTATTATCAGTGGCTTTTTACCACTCTTTTTTGCCCTCAAAACACATTTGATTTGATGATTTTAATTTGTTTTTCTCGTATAGTCCTTTTGAAATTTTCTATCAACTGCTTCTAATATTACGTTTTAGAATCTTTTACTAGGCTTTGATTTATTTTATTCGAGTAGTTATGGAAAAAGTTTTTTGTATAGATAAAAGTTTAAAAATTTTAATGCTTTTTTAATATTTTTTTTTTTTTTTTTTTTTTTTTTTTTACAATATGTTTAAATGCAAAATATATAGAATGAATAATTATGTTTTTTCTGTAGTCAAAAAATATCAATACTAATGTATTAGATTATTTTGCTTTCTATAATGGTCAAATAAAACAGATCTATGACATTTAGGTAATAAAACCTACACTGATAATAAAATCTTCACATGTTTTTATTATCACATTGATTAGCACATTCAACTTTTTATTAGCACATTGAACTTATAGATAAGAAGTCATTCAAGTGTATCACTATAGCTGATATAAACAGTTTTTCATAGAAAACATGGTGTTATTATCAAATCTTGATATCGAATTACGGTATAACGTACCGGCCTTTATGGTGCATTAAAATCCATTTTACAGTAAAATCCATTTTTACCATAAAATATTACACCTAAATGTTTAGAGTACTATTTATTTCGTTGGAGTGATTTAGTGGTTTTGCGATAAGTATTACTGTTAAAATTACGATAAATCAGGTTTTTTGTTCCGTAACATGTTGGTAAAAATGGATTTTGCAGTAAAAAGTATATGGACTTTGCTGTAAAAAGTACAGAGCGTTCGTGGTTTCAAACCCCGCCGGCCGAAGACTCCCCGTGTAGTAAAGTGACTGATGCACGTTAAATCTGTCGAGTCGTAAAAGTCCTCGATGTTGGCATAACAAATCAATAGCTTTGGCGGTACTGGATTGGAGATCGATCGTTCTCTGATTCCGGTCAAAATTACGATCTGTGGATGAATGAATGGATGCATGAATGGGTTCGCCCTGTAAACGGGTGTGACGTTTGGTGTGGCAGAAGTCGAATTCTTGACCATAGATGGCGCCACTGGAAAACAAGAACAATCGCACCCCCTCTGCCTAAACAGGCATACGTCAACAACAACAGTAAAAAGTACAGGTACCCTGAGTGCCGGTAATTTTTACCAGAATTTTTTAAAATGTAAGAAAATTTGTGAGAATTCTACTATACTTGATAATTTTATTTAATTTAAATTTTATTATATTTTTGAAAAGAGATTTTGTTTTTATATGACACATTTATATTATTTTACGTCGAGCGATTTAATATAGCTCCCTATAGCTGATATATATTGCTCCCGAATTATTGTGCCCAAAATAAGGAGTGATATGGGAGAGACCGTCTGATGTTTTTGTAATTTTTCTCTCCATATAACGCAAATACAGGATTGTTTTATTCAAAAATTCCCTACTAATACAAGTTTGTTCCATTATTTACTTTTTCCATGTTCCATTATTTTATTTTTAAAAACTGAAACTTACTAGGAAGCAAGTCATTATGAATGCTTTTTTAAGTTAACAAAAATTACTATGGAATGGGTTAGAGTTTAAAATATTTACTACTAAAATGATAGAAAAAGGATAAAGACTGTAGTTATAAAAGTTAACTATATCTGACATAAAATTTTAATAAGCATTTCTTTTTTATTCATATAGTTATGGAAGAGAAAGATTCTAAAATTTTATATTCTAAGTTATCAAGTGCGTCGTAAACCAAATTCCTCACTTCTTTTCCCTCCACTATTATAATCTGAGTTAACTTCAGCAGGAGCATATTTCTTAACCAACCTCACAACAAAAGTTTCCAAACTAAAAACTCTAACGTTACTCAAACACCTAAAGAAAATTATTACGAACGCTCAGAATAAATTTTACTGAGGACGTAAGAATTTCCGGAACAGTTAGCGGCTCTTCCTTGAACTCGGAGTCACTTCATCTTAGAAACAGAAAAGTGAAGAATAGAAATCAAGACTTTAAAATAAACCGTCCCTGATTACGAATGAAAAGAATATTTCTCTGAAAAGCTGACGAGTTTACAAGTTCTCAACCACGGCGTTAAAACCGGAAACATTAGGGGATCCCTAAATTACTTCGGCGTCGTCGACAACAACACAAAATGTCGCGACTGCTGCCTTTTCTGGTGCAGTGGACACGGTAAATATATGTTTGTTAGAAGACTCCTTGTGGACTAAGGTTTTGAGGTGACTTAGCAAAATGTGTTGTTACTCTTTTCCTTTTATCTTCCTTCCCTCTCTCCCCTCCAACCTTTTGTAGAAAAGTTTCCTGCCTTCAGTTTTCCGCGTTTGTCTACGGTCTCATAATTTTCATTCGTCTTCCTTTGATTTGTTTGAGTTTTACGAACGCTGAAAAGATTTCCCAGCGAAAGCTTGTCCTGCAGTCCTTTCGGAAAACTCTCATTGTCTTTTTGATAAAAATGTTCAGTTTGGGTGTTATTGTGTGAGATATAATATATTTGGTTGGCTTCTCGTGATGTTATTATTAGTATTAAGAAATGTGTTATGTAATTGCATGACGAGACTTGTTGAAATTCGCGGAGAAACTTAACATTATCTCATCGGTTGTTATGTTTAGTTGTCTTATTCTGATGGTATATAAGATATGCATATCGTTTTAAATTTTCTATACGATTATTGTTCAAAATATTTATTGCCTATTGCTGAAACTAGTATAACTCAGAATTCAGTATGCTTTTCACAGAATTCAGAAAACTTCACGACTTTTATGTTTCTATATTTCATTTCAATTTGCCACTGGGAACTACATTTCTAATCTACAGCCTTACGGAATTTTTTTTTTCGTCAGATAAATATTAATTTCTCGAGTATTGGTTTATTTCTTCATCTTTCTTTTTTATTTGAATCAAATTAATTTCATGCTGTTGTTTTTGATTCCCGAAATGGCCTATGATTAGATCAAGTACATAAATTTCTAAAAATTCTGATTTGAGAAATGCTTCTTAAAAATCCTCATCCGTAATAAAATCTAAGTTTTTTAAAATGTAAACAGGCAATGCTTGAGAAGTCCTTCACTTTCTACAAGCCTTAAAAATTCAGTTTAAATCAGTTTAGCTGCATCTGATCTTTCTACCATTAAATTCTTACCAAAGCACACACCCAAACTTATTGGGTTTGTGCTTTCTCTTATTCAAACGTTTATAAAAGCTCTGAATTTTACTTTTATACTAGCAACTTTGCAATTAACTTCAACATTAATTCAAAAGACAAGAGAACTTTTATTTCAACTAATAAAGAAACCTCCAGATTGCAGGGAACTTTTTGGAGCTAATTTTTCCCCATATTATGATACGTAATTTTAGTCCAACTGGGATCGGACAATATAGGCTTGAAGTACAAGTATATAAACTCATCAGCCGTATCCGATTTTCGTACCTGGTTCCCTTTTGTATCAGTAATGAATACTGTATCTCTTAATTATGTTGCCGACTGTGTTATCCAATATCTAAATTTTTATTTTTTTCCAAGCCATGATGCTAATCTAATTATTTAATTATATCTTAAGACCATAATATTTTCCCTGATAGTTAAGACAAAAATGTCAAAAATCAAAAACAATAGAATCATTTTGCAATTACTCAATTATTACACAATAGAATTATTACTCAATTTTAACTTATTTGAATTACTGTATTTTTATTCAAAATTAATTCCCCTACAAAATTAAAATTTAAATAATATATTTAGAAAATGAATTTAAATTAACATAATTAAAGTAATTTTTAATATAATTTGATTCTAGACACAAGAAAATAATTAACGAAATAAGAATGGTATATAGAAGTTTTGGGGTAAAACAAAAGTCAACTTTAAAACTTTTAAATTAGATTTTAAAATCAACATTGTATCATATTTATAATACATTATATTCATTAGAATTATATTTAAATAATTTATTTGATGCGCACAATGTTACTTGTTTAGTTGAATCAATATTAATAGTCTCTTTAGAAATCATTCTCCTTCTAAAATAGACTCTAAAATTTATCAGTCTTCTTTTTCTAAATCAATTAATCACAAAACAATTTAGATTTTTTTATATATTAATTACACTTATGTAAAGGAATCAATTTGCAATTATCAATATCAAAGCATTATATAGTTGTGCAATCTATCTTCTGCTTTTAAAACTGTTGCCAGTTAAGGCAAGTTTTTATAATTATTAAAGTAATAATTATTTAGATATTTAAAAAAAAAATTTCATGGAATAGTTACTTAGTCTCTATCATAAAATAAAATATTTACTTTAAAAAGAGAAATAAAATAAAATAATTTAAATAAAATATTTACTTTAAAAAGAGAAATAAAGCTTTAGGATAGAGATTTTTTGTGATCATTTATTATTTTCTAACAATTTAAAGTAAAATTAATTTTTTATCCAAAGTTCAGTTTTTTATTCATTTTCGTATCTAAAATAAACTTAGTTTTTTTTTTTTATCAAAAATAAACTCATAAAATACAACTAAGCATTGGATGCATTGTGAACCTACACAGCGAAGTTCTTTTCTTTACTTTGAATCTGCGTTCGGAAAATATAAATTCTTCCCTCTTTTTGAACTCCTACCCTGTTATTCATGATATTCCGCGTAGCATCTTCGGTTCCGTTTACTTTTTAGAAGCTTCAAGTCAAACAGATCAGAAAATTGCAACGGAAAAAGGGGAGAGAAAAACTTTCTTCATGCCATATTTATAAAACAAGTTACAGGAACGGCTCCAGGAGTGCAGTAACTGCAACCGGATTTGAAGGTGCAAAACATAAATAGAAAGTATGATGAAAAAAAGCTGATGGGACAGTAAAGAATTAGATGCACACCAACGGTCTCCATGGTTACCATAGTATCTATGTGGAATTTTCAACCCAAAAAAAAATCGCCTGACATATAAATTCACACTGAAAAAATCAGGAAGAGTGACAATAAAAAAAATAAGGACTCTAAAACAATCGTCGAGCTAGCAGCATCTAACCTTTCACGTGCAAAAAGAAGGGTCTTTTGTTTGTCATGGCTTTTGGGGACTGAATTACGAGTAGTGGGTGTTGGGTGGGGTGGTAGAAAAGAATTCTACTGGGAAGCCATGTCGGGTGCATAGGGGGGATGCATCAGAACGGGGTGCAGGAGTCCCAAGGACATGCAACCCGAGAGGGGCTCGGCCTCTCGCGCTCTCTTCTTGTGTTTGTTTCTCGGCCGTGGAGGCTTCAGTAAATATTGGGTCTCTCTACGAGTGAGAGAGAATCTTTTCTTTTTATTTATATATATCTATATATTCCAGCTATATATTCGGCTCTTCCCCCCTTGCCTCTTGCTTGCATAATCCATAACAGAGGGGTGCAAGTGGGAGTGGGGTTGCGGGGGTGGTGGACTCCCCGTGATTGTGTATTATGTAAGAATAAATATAAACTTGATTGGGCACTCCATTAGTTGCCATAGCAACGCGGCGGACGTTTGTTACCCAGCACTGTGAATGAGGGGTTGGGGGACGAAAAGGTAAACAAAAGGGGTGGGCTTTTGAGAAAAAGGAGAGGGGTGTTGAGAGTGATGACGAAGGCCGGACGGACTCCCCAAATCGTTTGCCTGTTGGAAAAGTACTGGGATGCAGAGGGTGGGGGGTAGTTGAGATTGTTTGGCTAGAGAAAGAAGAATCAAGGCACATACATACATACGTATCTGCACGGCCGGCACATCGAGAGAGAGTGATGGTGAAAAATCTGCCGTTGCTTTTTTTTTAGTGTTGATTTTGCTCTGCATCCTCTCTCGTCACCCCCTTAGGATTCCATAGACCCCTCCACCCCCTTGCATGTGGCGCTTTGACGCCTAGGGGAATGGGTGACACGCGGACATGTACGTAGCAAGGTGGTCTTTGCTTCTTGGGGTAGTCTGGAGCAATCATCAGAGGATGGATAACAATATCTTCCGGATTCTCATGATTTTTGGTTTGATTTCCACGTGAGATGAGGTGAGATTGGTAAGGATTATGGGTAATCTCTCTTATGCCTAATCTAATTTATTTCATCAACCATTTTAATTGGCAACAACTATTATGTTTATTTTTTATTCATATGTAACTAAGTATAGTCTTTCACTTGAAGATTCTTGTTAATTAGCAACATTAATTTCATATTTCTACCTATTGTATATCATCATTAGTTATTTACTCTGTAATAAATGTTATTGTTTTTAAGTAATAGTTTCTAAATCATACGTGATAAAAATTTTAAATTTATCTTATTAGCTTTTAACTAAATCCTTAGTTTGAGAAATTCATATTTAAATCATTTGTGACTCTTTTAGTTAGATTTTAACGACAGTGCTTAAATTCTCATTTTTAAATATGTTCAAAGCTCTAGATTTCTAAAAACAATTGTTATATATTAGTCTTTTATAAGAAAATATGATTTTTACAAGTATTTAATTATTTATTCAACAAGTCTTAAATTTACTTAAATTGTGTTTTGTTTAAAATTTTCTATTCTTAATTGGTTTGCTAGTTTTTGTGAAAGTATAATTTTATGAAATTTTCTAATGTAATATGCAAGACTATTTCTTACAGATTATAAAATTATTTAAAAAAAAAAAAAAAAAAAAAACATTCTAATTTGCTAAGTATTAAACAGGTCTTTAATTTTCTTTTTTTTTAATCCATTTTTTTCCCTGTTAAGCGAATTTCAAATGAAATATTTATCTATACGAATTTTCATTTTGATAAGAATTCGATAGAAGTTTTATTTTATGATATAAGTTGAATTTAATAAATTTTAAGAAAATCTAAAGCATTAAGTAGACATTTTTTTATTTTATAATATAAAGGTAAAAATAAATTCTTTTTCATATTTATTTACCGAAGTTTCTCCTTTATTATAAAAATTATTTTAGTACTTTAAATAAATAAAAAATTCAGTTTAATTATTTATATCTAATTTCTCTACCACCAAAATTTATGTTTTGAATATCTAAATATGTAATCTTCTTAAAATACAATTCTTAAACTCGTTCTACTCTAACTTAACTTCTATTTTTGTCAAAATTTCTTCTATTTTTCTATTTTTGTGCAAAAATCATAAAACTCAGTAACCTGTATGCTAAACGAAACTGTTTACTTTTCTGTTAAGAAATTCTCGTAACTATATTATATCTTCTAAGAGATGTACTGTCCTTGGGTTATCTGGAACTTTTTGATGTGGTCCACTGGCTCAGTTGAAGACCCCTGCCGCCTTAAAATCTAAAAATTCCTCATCTATAAAATATTGTAATTGTTTATATTATAAATCTGTTGATTTACATGATCTTTTTATACATAAAGGATTTAAATCTAAACAAAAAAAAAAATAATACTTTTTCTAATTATGCGATTATTTGCGTAAACCTTTAAGAGGTTGCTAATGGTAGGTAAATAACATTACCGCGAAGCCATTTATTTTAAGATAAAGATAGTTTTTTTTTCCGAAAAAAAATATGACAATTGTTGGCGGATTTCTGTTTATTCCTTACAAATGAGCGCATTCACCTTGTAGCATCTGTTTTCTGTTTCTTTTAAATTATTTTTAAGTCAGACTAAACAGATTTAAATATGTATGTGTTGAGAGGTAATTTCTGTCTTCTATTATTCTAAAATATTTTCTTTTAAAACGTTTCTAATTGTATCATTAAAAGGCCATTCACTGAAGATATTATTTACTTGAGCTTTATTTAAAATATTCTTCATGTTACTTAATTAGTGATTTTTGTTCCATGTAGAATATTACAATACAATAAATGAGGATTCTTTTAAATATTTTCTTTATAAATTGAATAAAACAAATGAACATAGTTTTATGACTTTTTGGGGGGAAATGTTCAAAATTATGTATGATTTTAAAGTATAAAATAGTACATATAATGTCTTATGATATATTATCCTTATGGTATTTAAAACATTGCATCCTGATAATCTGTCAAAAATATACTAAAAGAACTGAATAAGATTTCTTTAAATAGCCGTAATAATTATAGATTTTATTTTCATACAAAATATTATATTAAAATATTATATCGCAATTATTTACTACGATCCTTCAGTTTCGCAGTAAATAACTGCAATTTTTTTCAGAGTCCCTATAATTGTTGATGATTTTCGCTTCATTCAATATAGTAATAAATAATAATAAACTTAAATAATAATTTTGATATAAATAATTCTGCTGAAAGGTTTTAGTAAATTAAATAAAACAAACGACCAAGATATTATGATTGTTTGGAAAATGACTATAATTATATGTATGATGTTCATTTCATGTAAAATATTATATTATGATTACTCTAAATTCTGTTTAAAGTGAGTTTGTCATAAATAAAATAAAACAGTGAAACATGATTTTTTTTAAGTAACCATAATTACTAATGATTTATTTATCACATCAAAAACTATATTGAGATAACTTTGATAAGCGTATGCAGTAAATAACATTAATTTTTTCAAAGTCACTATAATTATTGATGATTTTCGTTTCATTTAAAATATTATATCTAAAATATTATATTTTAATGATATTTTAATGATAAATGATGATTCTGTTAAAAGTTTAATTAAATTATTGAGGATAATTTTATAACTTTTTTCATGTTTATTATTATTTTAAAAATGAAAATATTTATTCAAAGAATGAATAATTTCAAATAGAAATTGAGGTATGAAAAAATGCTGCATTGCTCATACTCATATTTTTGCTACTACTTTTAAATTTTTTTACCAGGTTTAGGGCTACGTTATCAGTTTATTTAACTAGAGTTTATTTTTTGATAAAGCTGCTTAAATTGATCTCACTCATTATTTCTAAAACTTAATTATTTATTCATTATTTCTCAAATCTTAGGTTTTAATCTATAAATAATCTTTATATATTGTATGGAATCTAATTTGCCCTGTAATTATCATTTTTTTTATATTAACAACATATCAACGTACAAAAACTTCTGCTGATATAGCAAATACATATAATTTTCACTTCGTGAGACATTGGCATTCCTTTAGTACGCTCTAATCAGGAGTAAACTTAGCCCCCTGATACTTTTGATGGATAGTCGTGGAAAGTGTTGTTGTGTACACATCTTATAACTTCTGGTTGGCTATGTTTGATTGACAGCAGCCAAAAAAGTCTCGCCAATATCATTACTCTCAGGTCTTAACTCGTTGATCGTTTCTTATTCTACGGTAACTAATATTACATATACAAGAGCAATATTTTTCCTATATATTTTCCTATTTATTTATTAAATAAGTAATAGATATTTTATGCAATATTTAGATTTTTATTATTTATAATAGTTATATACTATATATAATTGTAGGTATTAGAAAAAAAATGATTTCAACTTTTTCGATCAAATGTTAATATATAGTTATGCTTTATAATGTTATTATATATTTATTATATTTTATGTAATAAAAAGATATTTTTTGCCACTACTCCTGGAAAAATAAGAATGAAATATACTAGCTGCAAAGTTAGTAATAAATATATATATATATTTATCTGGTACAGTGTGTAGAAAACTAAACAGACTACCCAGAATAACTTTTAATCCAATAATCGGATCTTCACGTTCTAGGACTCAATCTTAATGGTTGGAGGGGGGGTTGATTTCAAATGTGCTAATTAAGTAATGCAGATGGTATTTTAAGTTATAACATCAGATATAAAATCGTACTTTCTTTGATTAAACATACTTTTTTATTGACAGATTCGGATTTTTTGACTACCGGAATAGGGTGTAGCTGCATTCTGGGAAATGTGGTGCCTATAGTTTAATCAAGAGAGCGGTCCAAAGTTAGGACCCCATAACGTTAATTTCATTTTTCGCGTATTTCGTCATTTCTTGAGAACTTTTTAAAAGAATTCAAAAATCTTTGCTCACAATTATAAAATTCGTTTATCTACAGCTAATCCCATGCAGAAAAAAATAACGTTTAGTAAATATATATATTTGTTTTATTTTGTTTAATAATAGTCGAAAAAAATTTGAATTGTAAGGAATACAATTTTTTACAATATTTTAAAGAATGTTATCTTACATGACAAAATACAAAATCTGTGTGAAATCGGTAAAATAGTTTCTAAGAAATTGAATATTAAAAACACAACTTTTTTGGAAGAGTATGTTTATTCAGAGAAAATACACTTTTGAGTCAGATTTTGTAACTTAAAATATCGTCTGCACTAACTAGCATATTTCAGGTCACCCTCTCGAACCATTGAGATTGAGTCCCAGAACCAATCAAAAGATCAAAAGTCCTTCAATTTTTTTTTTTTTTTTTTTTTTTTTTTTTTTTTTTTTGTTCGTTTTTGTTTTTCTTTTCTGCACACTGTACATGATAATTATGAATTAATACTATATAACTATTAGAAAAAGACGATGGTTTTGGCGTAGTTGTTTTGGAATGATATTCTATTTAACTATTATAGATTAATATATTATAAATGTTACTTTTTGCAACCAGTCTCGTCTCAAAATGTGGTTTTAGAAGTAATTAATGCTGATTACGGTCTAGTTATTTCCTGTGTTAAATATAATTTAAAACTTTAAGCTTAAATTCAGTTCAAAAGTTGCTTTAAGTTTAAAATAACTTATTTTCGCACTTGCATACGTAAATTAACATTAATTTGCAAAAACAATTAGATTTTAAGTCATAACAGCGGATAACCAATTCAATTAAGGTTCTTTTGTTCCTTGACAAATTCAAAAATTAGGTGAAAAGTTTTTTGTAATTTGTGTGAAAATTTGTTTGTTTTAACTTAACTTTAAAAGATCATTTTAAAAGGACTACTACCAATTGTATTTCATGTGAACTTTAAGTTAGGTATGGTAATCGTGAATAATTAAAACATATCTTTATTTTTCTAAATTTACTTTTTTGGTAAGTTTTTTAACTCAATTGCTCTGTTAGTTTTAATGGTGCGAAAATATTGTATTATTAATTCTGTAATTGTTAAGGTTTATTAACAGAATTTTTAAATTTTTTAACGCATTTGTAAAACAAAATTTTAACATATTTATATTTTCTTAATTCTACGTGATACATTTAAATTAGAATTTTTATGCTAACAATAGGCAGTTATAATATAAAACTGAAGTTGCAGTTATAATAGACCGTAAAAAATTTTTGTTGTCAAATTGTATGAATATGCAATAATAAAAGCTATAATTAATTCGTAAATATTCGTATTAATAAATTTAGTTTATTATTTTTTTCTTGAAAAAATTCTCTTTACAATTTCAGCATAAAAATTGTTCAAAGCTATAATTAATTCGTAAATATTCGTATTAATAACTTTAGCTTATTATTTTTTTCTTGAAAAAATTCTCTTTACAAATTCAGCATAAAAATTGTTGAAAAAAAACTCCAAAAATATTAATCCAGTTTAAAAATAGTCAAAACTTAGTATTGATTTTAATGAAGTGTGCAATTTGTCAAACAATTAAGTTTTGTTTTAAATTTTTAGAAAAAAGGAGCATGTGGATCTGGATAAATTTTTTTTTATTAAATTAAATATTGTTATATTTAGTAACTAATAAAACCTTAAATCAGTTACTACACTACGAACTGAATTTAAATTTAAAAATTTTAAATCGCATCTGAGATTAGTATTAGTATTGGTCATTCTTATTGTACGCAAACTATGAAAATCGCGCCAAAGATATAGATTTTATATCTGTCTCCAAGAAATGTAACTCAAAATTCCATATCTATCTTAGATATCTCGTAAAAAATGCCTCTGAAAAATATCCACTGTGCATGATATTGAAAAGAAGAAAAGATATAAATTTCAAGCGCGACAACTTCTAAGAAAAATAGCGATGTTATCCGAAAAAGCGACGAAGGGCCGGCCACGGGCCGATGTCATCTGCAAGAATAGGTTGTGGCCGAGGGCGATCTGTGTGTAAAATACCCGACGACAAATTGTCAACCGATCATAGATACTGTATAAGTAGATAAGGCCATTT
Source organism: Parasteatoda lunata (assembly GCA_949128135.1). NCBI lineage: Eukaryota > Metazoa > Arthropoda > Arachnida > Araneae > Theridiidae > Parasteatoda > Parasteatoda lunata. Next base: position 33,216,980 of record OX421979.1, read on the forward strand.
TCTGAACTAGATGACGAGGTTTCTTTTTCACTGCAACCGTGGTGTATTTTAAAAGCCATTCTTTCACCCCCACATCCCTCAATGATCTCATGTTTTTAGCCTTCAAGGTGGGGGTGTTCACGCCTAGGGTTTTGTTGTGATTAATGGGACCAAATCTTGCGGAATATAAGAAAAAAATTTTTCTTGTCGGGATCGTTTTCTTCGATTTTCGAACTTCGTTGATAGCTTTTTCTCTATTTTTTTATTTTTTTATTTCCTTGTATTTTTACGGTCTTTTTAGTTTGACGAGAAATGTGATGAGAAGTTTTGAAGAATGGCTATAAGTATTGATAGCATTATGTCTTCGCCATTTTTTTTTCCTTTTTATTTTTCTGTCGTTGTGAAAACATTCGAGGTATGAAGTTAGCGTGAAATTACGCAATTGAGTAAAAGCCTGTTAGTAGGTATCTCTAAACGTATAAGTTCTGTAAATGTCTCTGAAAAAATTTACGTCAACGCTATTTAAGTTAAATGATCTATGTTGGTTGAAAAAAATATTTTCCAAGTAAGGAATTGTCTGACATTGATTTCTAACACCTCATATTTTCGATATCATATCATTCATATAGAATCAGAAAGACGCAGCAGAAATTATAATCTTTTAAAAATACTGATAAGTCCTATAAATGTCTCTGGAAAAAAATTTACGCTAACCATTTTTTTCTTCTTTTTTTTTTTAAGTTTAGTAATCTGTATAAATGAAAAAAATACTGTTCAAATAAGGGATTGACAGATATTGATGTCCAACACCTAATATTTTTGAAATTATAACATTCCCATAAAATTAGAAGAATACAGCGAGAATTATATAACAAAACAATAATAAAATTAAAAAAATACTGTAAATTTCTATAAATGTCTCTAATAAAAGCTTAAGTAAACAATATATTTTTTAAAAATTCTAATAAACTACATAGCCACATAAATATTTTTTTTAAATAAGATATTAGCAGTCATTGATTTCACAAAAGTATTCTCATTAAATTATAAGGATGCAGCTGAAATTATTATTTTAAAATACTGCTATAAATAAAATAATGTTTATAATTAAATTGATAAGTAGATTTATGAATATTAAAATTATATTATATTTTACTATTTAAACATCTAATTTTTTAGTTTTTTTATTTATTTATTTTTAAAATATTTATTTTTTTATTTTTAAAAGTAATAAAGTTAAATGTATTTTGCTTTCGACAACAAATACTTACTCTACGGTCGATCGTATAAAACAGTTTATTTATATTTACAGTTTTTTTTTATGCTTTAAATAAATAATTTTGATGGATAACTATTTGTTATACATCCGCGATTTGAATTTTTCTTCGCATTTCTGTTTTCGAAAAAAAGAAATCTTTATTATGTATATAATTTAATAAAGAAATGTACAAATTTAAATTAATATATAAATGCGTATTAAAATTACATAAATTAATGAATATTAAAATTATAAAAATTTGCATAACATACATATAAATATTTTAAATATTGAAGTTTTATATAATTTTGGTTTTTAACAAGAACCAAACATGTTCTCTATAACATGTTAACATGTTCTCTATATTCGACTTGTATTATATTATTTAATATGGTAGAAGTTTAATATTTATGATAAGTTATGAAATGTTAAGTTATATATGGTTATGAAAAAGTTACATAAAGAAAAGTTTTTTACAGTTATGAAAAGTTTCATAATGATAAGTTTTATACAACTTCGGTATAAATTTTTCGCCTCCTGGCAAAAAGTAAATGTGATTGGTTACGATTTCTGATCTATGTAATTTTCTCCATGTTTCTATATTTTTTAAATACGCTTTCAAAAACCGAAAAATATGATTTGGTTTCATACGACATGAATCACTTTACAATTTTTATCCTTTCCCCTTTATCACAGCTACTTAGCTAAAAGTGGCAAAGGTGATCCTTTTTTACTTAACTAACTTTCCCTTTTTATCCCTTTATATTCAAAAGTGGTTTTCTTGGCGAACCTTTGCTTCCGGGCGTAGGAACACACACGCCAAAACTTCCAAAAAATTTTTCTTCACTCGCTTTTTCAACACCTGTAATATTACTCGAGTTTTGTGCTGCGGTAAGGGATGTAAAAAAGAACAAAGGACAATTTTTTGAGGATTTTTTTTTTTCTTTTACTTTCTCATTTTTCTGGTTTTACTTAGTGGAAATATTTGTCTTGGATTATGTTCTATGTTTGCTTATGAGTCGTTTGGATAAGAGCAAAAAAATTTGCGAGGAAAAGTAGAAAAAAAAAAAAAAAAAAACTTCGTAAAATAATTTTTGCAAATTTTCTCCTTTGTTAGATTTTTTTTTTTTTTATGTTGATTCTTTCTGAGTTTGAACCAATCCGTATTCTAAACTTTGTTTATTGTTGGTTTTTAAGCAACAATATTTTTTTCTGTGGAATTTTTGAATTAGCTATTGACTGTTAAGTTTGTTTGCATAGATTTTTTTTTCTTCAAAAAGATACGATTTATTTAGTCCCAAGCTGATGTATTCTAAACACGATTTCTAAAGAAGTCCTTATCTGTTTACGTTTTAGTGAAAAGCTTGTAAACAGAAATAAACTTTAAATACATTTTAAGCTAAGTCTTGAAAAAAAAAATAGCCCTCTGGCGATGCAACGGAAAGTGTAAAGAAACAAGAATTCAATGAAGTCTATTTAGATATACGCAATTTTATTGGCCGTTGCATCTTCTTTCAATCATATTCAAACTGTTTATTTAGAGATAAAAAGCCATTTGAAATATTTTTCTCATTTAAAATTTTACTCCATGAATGAAGCTATATACATGGAATAAAAATGTTGCTATTCATTTATAAAATAGAATTTTAAATGAACAATACTCAATTTTAAATGAATAGATTGCTGTTCACAAAATTTTAAATTCTTATGTTATACCATTTATGTTATTCCCTTCTATGATTATAATAAATAATTTATATATATATATATATATATATATATTTCAAAATGTCGTACCGTTAGTTAGTCGATCTTCTTTGTGTTCCGCAATCTCCGCTCTTTATAAAGTAACAAAAACCTAACAGAATCTATGAAATTGCTACTAAGGAAAGCAAAAGTAAACCGAAATAATAAAAACCTGTTTGATTTCGGAAAGAAACAGAGTGGAATTAAAAGACGATTATAAACTAAAAAACTTCGAAAGAAAGAAGATTAAAAACTAAAAGACGATTAAGAGACTTTTCCAAGTTTCATCTGGCAATCAAACTGGTTTTAGTGTTTTTCAATGTACCTTCCTTGTGATTAGACAACTTTTATCAGTACTGTGGTTTCTCGTACATAGCTCAAATATTAGTTTCGAACTATGAAGTACATATGTTTTTTGCTTTGTTTTCAACAAGAATTCTAAAAATATATGTTACGAGCGGTGATTACGAAACACTGTGTACAATATTTTTATTACTTACACTGTTTAAAATAACACTAAATATAATCATTTTGCTATTTACTGTCTAAATTTCTTTGTCAAAAAAATATTTTTTAATTGTAAAATTGAAATCATTAGTTATAGCATAATGATATAACAAATCACAAATATAATATAGCAAATCACGTTGCTACTTAGAGCTCTAAGATGCATGAAACTCTAATACTGAAGCTAAGAAAAGAATAATTGCTGAAATATATTCTTTCATTGTTTATTTCTGTATTATATTCGGTACTTAATTGGTGATTAAAAACAAGATCTTTGCTTGGAGAAATATCGGATTAAATCATGGCGATCTTATTAAACAAGATCTCTTATCTTGTATTACGGGATCGTGTATAATTATCCTGTATTCTTGTTTAGTATGTTCATTTCATATTATTGTACATATGTTATCATTTGTCTTACCTTATCATTAATATAAAAAAAAAATCGATTTTTAAACTGTTTTAATTTTTAAGTCAATACTTTTGAAATATAATTGATTTTTTAAAAAATAAATATTTAAATATTATTACAACCTGAATATGTGCTGTTATAAACTATGCATTTTATTGTACAAATTTTATGATTTGTCTTACCTTAACATTATTATAAAAATGTTTTCGATTTTAAATTGATTTTTTTTAAGACCATACATTTAAAACTTTAATAGAGTTTTTATAAAATGAATATTTTTACACGTTGAATATGTCCTGTTATAATCATACAAGTTAATCATATTTAGTACACTTTCCAATACTATTTTTTAGGGCTTCCCACGGATCTTATAAATTTTAAATAGTATAAATAAATTTACTTTAATAATCCTCTGAATTTCTTTTTTTTTAAGATACCACTTTGACGTTAAGGGACCTGGCTACTTCAAATTCTTATATAAATATATTTCTTTTAAAAATAATACGTAGTGGAGTTCACAAATTTATTTAAGATACCGACGTTGGTTTAATTTTTTTTCATCAGCCCTTTTTAAAATGTATAAGACCAGCAAGTACATTGTATTTATATAATCATTAAATATTTTATAACGATGATAAGATTATGTTGAAAGATGATAATGTGATTATGTTGAGAGTTGATGATGATTGTGTTGAGAGATAAAGATCATGATAGATGATAACTGAGTTTAGGCATATATGTAATCTTTAAAACTTTTGCACTTCAAAAAAAATCTAATAATCTCAAATTTTGTTTTTGCAGGGATCTAAAGCTCACGGGATCAAGAGGTCCAGGGCGACCAATAATCACCACGGCGAGAAGCCGGGTATCGGTAACGATTCCAACATCCCTCCTCTGTTGATGATGAATTCGCAGCTGTTGGCTCAGCATCAGCTGCAACAGCTACTGCAGCAGCCATCGCCAACGCAGCTGCAGCAATTGCTACAGCAGCAACAGTCCATTTTCTTACAGCAGCAGCAACAGGTGAGATACATACGATCCAGAAAATGGGACGAATTTTAAATTAGTCGTTCAAAGCAATTTGAAACACTGAAAACCGAACTTGTAGGAATATATCCTGCCTTCAATCTTTGATTTCACAAAAATAAAAATCCTCTAGAAAAGCGAATTTGTCGCAATACTTGTTTACTTAGTTAGATTCTAAATTTCAGGGTTGTTGCTTTAAATACGCTACTAAGCTAATGTACAACGACAATAAAAGTAGAAATTACTGAAAAAATTTGGAGAGTTGACTATTAATTTATGCGACTTGCTTCGTTTTTTAGAAAAAAAAGACCACTCTGCATAATTGTAACACAATTTCGTCAAATTAGGAGCGTTGATTGTTAATTTAGGCAGCTTTTTAACGCAATTGGGGGGTGTAACCATTTTCCATGAATGTTACAATATCAGGATTAGGCTGCGGACTCAAAGGTGCTGGACTCAAACACTACCGGTGCCAAAGCACATCTCTCTACAGTTGTGTGTTTTACTTCAAGACAGATGGCAGCACTATACTACTTCGCCCTGATTCGGCAAACAAATCGCATGAATCTCAAACAACATCAAATTCCTAATGGAAAATAACTTTTAGGAGCGTAACAATACTTATGGTCAGTGACCAGATATTTTACGGAATAAAACATCCTTCAGACCCTTATTTTTATGGTAATGATAGCTTTACGGGCATAAGTTTATTTTTAAGGTTGGTGACTATACACTTCTTGCTGGTTGCTTACCATAATCTAGCGATAAAAAATTTTTTAAAGCATGGTAATTCGTTCATTAACCTGCCCGTTATTATTTAAACCATAGGGTTATCATTTAAATCATCATAGCATATCTATAGAACCATTAGTATAACTATTTTTTAAAAAATCTATTTTAATTCCTGTAACCAATCTCTAAAACTTTTTACTATTTCTAGCAAAACTTCAAACATGATTACTGTTTAACATCATAACTTTAAACACGATTAATTTCAGCAGCAGCATCAGCAACACCAGCAGCTAAAACAACTTGAATCCGTGATACCTCACATCCAAGAACAGATCAACCTCAATATTATGCAGCAAAGCCAAATTCTCCACCAACTCAATGGACTGAATAATGGCTTGCCTGGTCTTGGTTCTTCTGATAAGAAAGCGAACCGACAGCAGTTGCAACTTCAACTACAGCAGCTAGCACTTCAACAACACCAACTAATGCAACAGCTACAGCTGAGCAATAGACAATATATGATAAACCTCCAACCTTTCATGCTTCCGCAAGGTAAGGTTTATTCTCGCGCAAGGTTTCTTCTAAAAATTCTAACTCCTATTAACTTCATATAATAAAATTAAAAACTAATGAGTTATGCTAGCTTTACTTAGAGTTTGTTAAACACTTCAGAAAAAAAATGGGTTCGTTACGGTAAAACATTTTTTTACGAAGTTTTAAAGATAAAATATTTGATTATATCACACTCTTAGCACAATGCTTATTAATCAACGTAGGAGCAATTTTCTGTTTTAAATTAGAAGCAGGTCGGGATAGCCTGGTTGCCAAGACGTTAGTCTTTATTCTCTTATAAAATAGTTTCGCCTCTTATAAATAGATGTCAGCACAATATTTTTTAAGTCACTTAAAACTTGTTGAACGTTTCAAAAAAGTAAGTGGAACATTTTAACAGCGTTTGGGTAAAAGGAGAAATGTCTACTTTTAAATAAATAAATAATATTATTTCTATAATATTTTTAACATTAAAATATTTCAACATTAAAATAAACATTAAAATTTTTCAAAGCTTCTTAGATCATTTATAGTATGTAAAAATTATTCTTTTTAGCTTATTAAATTCACATTTTTAACTATATAAAATATATATTTTTGTTGTATACATCATATAACAATAAAAAAATTACTTATTCATCATAAGTACTGAATTTTTTGCAACGATTTATGAATATTTTAAAACTTTCTAGCAAACTTTTGATGATCGAAAATGTTTTGAATGCATTTTTTATCAGTATTTTATTTTGCGTGCAATGCGAGAAAATTTCTACAGATCAAAAATAATTTAGTTCCTGATGCCATTGAAAGGAAATATTAAATATTTTACTTTTTAAAATAGTTTTAAATAGTTTCAGTCTTATAAGTAGATGTCAGCACAATATTTTTGATGCTAAGTCACTTGAAACCTTATGAAACGTTTAAAAAAAGTAAATTAAACATTTTCGTCTACATTTAAGGAAATAAATGATAATATTTTTATGACATTTTTTTTACATTAAAATATTTCTCAGCTTCTTAGATTATTTATAGTGCGTAAAAATTAACCTGGCAGTTTATTAAATTAATATTTTTAACTAAATGAAGTTTATATTTCTTTTATTGTATACATCATATAACAAGGAAAAACTATTTATTTACCAAAAGTATTGTATTTCTCGTACCAATTTATAAATATTCTAAAACATTTAACAAATTTTTGATGATATTTTAAATTTTTTTTTTTTTTTATCATTACCTTATTTTGCATGCAATATGAGAAAATCCCTAAAAATTTCCACCAATCAAAAATAATTCAATTCATGATGTCATGGTAAGGAAATATTAAATATTTTGCTTTAAAAAAAACCCATTTGCTATATGATTAAAAGTATCCATGTGAAACAAAGAGTTTCTACTGAAAACAAGTAAAAACCAAGCTTAAAAAAACCTTTTAGCAAATCAAACTTCTTCATATTTATGATAATTTAATCCGTATTTAACATGCTTTCGCAACCGAAAAATATTTTTTATAACATCGATTAAAGTAAACTTATAATCTCTAACTCAAATCTTGTTCTCATATTTTAATTAAATTTCTTTTATCTTTATAATACTCCCTGCGCAATCAATGGTAAATAATATGTATTCGATACATAAGCTTACATGTACTTAAAATGTTTTTAAAAATATTGCATTCTTTTCTAATACTACGAAAGAAAAAGGCGTATAAGAAACGGCACTTCAAATGTTTTAACTACTCATTTGGCGCAGATTTTGTTCATTAATACCCTTTTCTTTATCGTATTTGAGAGGTTTTTTTTTGGCGCTTTTTAAACTTTACACCCTTTTATTCATAAAAGCATTTATAATACATAAATATATCTCCTTTAATTCTTATAAGCCTACAGCATAATATTCTTAGACGATTCCGAAAAGGTTGTATTTTTGTGAGACACTTTTTAAAAAAAATGTAAGAAGTATTTTAAAGATAAAGAGAAAAAAATAGCGGTAATAGCTGATATTTATGAAAAATAACAGCGAATTATAAGTTCATTAAGAATTAATGCTTTTGAAATTTTGAAGTTAAAAAAATAAATTAATAACATTTTCGCAACCAGTGAATTAAGTACTTAGTACTTTTTTTAAAGTAAAAAGTGCTATAAACATATCATTTTCCTTTAATGGTATTACCACTTTTCTTTTAATGTACTTGGGATTATTTTCATATTTTACATAAGGATTAAAAAATAACCATTGTTTACCCTGCTTTGTAAAATTAAAATTCTATTTTAAATATATTTTATTCCGAATTTGATTATTATTTTTTTTAATAAGCTAATAATTACTTTGACAAGCACTTAAATGAACAAGAAACTATTTATTCCATTAAATTGAACCTATTACTTTATTGTTATTTCGTTGTATTGAACCTATTACTCTTTGACCAATAAGTGTATTATAAATCAAAGCAATGAGGGCTTAAAATTTAAATCACAGTATCTTTTATTATACATTGCCCCGTTGATAGAAAGAAAATGAGAAAGGGGAAAAAAAATCTTGAACAAAATGAATAAAAATGCGAGATAAATTTACAGGAAAGGTTTTCGCGAAAAATTAAAAATTAAAAAAGTAAAAACCTGCCTCTCTAATTTCGCGATTTTAAAAGCTCTGGGATTAACTGAGAATCATCAATTGTGATTTTAATTAACAACTTTAATTTATTTACTCTAAAAGAATACCCCTACCGTTTGACACCCCGTTCGGTACTCTCCATCTCTCTTTATGTTCGTAAAGTTAATTTTTTCCCCCGTTCGCAAAAAATAATCGCAAATAAATAAATAATTTTAAGTCAATTAATGATTCAAGCTCTAATGCAAACGAAATGTTTACGAGATAAAGATGAGTTTGTCTAAAATATTTTTCTAGTTTTTTTCGTTTAACTTTTCTCCCTCTTAGCAGGTTAATCGCTTAATTTTTTTCTGCATGCATATAAATCTTCGTACTTTTATCTTAAAGCAGTTCTCAATGTTGATGAGTTTTTCAGAAAAACAAAAATGTTTTCTTTACGCGCAGTTTTGCTGGATAAATGATTTTTTTTCCACCCCGTGTTTGATTTTTATGTTTTGTTGCTTTTTAATGCTTACGTTTTGTTTGCACTTAGTTTTTTCAGTTTTTTTGCGTCGCGTTTCTTATTTTGTTTAAAGCAGCTCAATTAAGAAAAATGCTCTTTAGAGCTTTCGTTTACTAATTTGTTTTCGTTATGGGTGGATTTTTTATTGTTTTTTTTTTCGTTTATCTTCTTGAACGATTTTAAAGATTGCTTAACGCTGGAAAAAAAAACTTTTTTTCATTATTTTCATGCAAATTTACCTTTGCTTACGAACAATGAATTCTTTTCATTACTATAGAGTCGTTTTGTCAAAAATAAAAATGCATAATCTTCTAACTGTACAAGGCACATCCTCTGTGATTACTGCTCTAATTTAATACTTTAATTTTAAAACCCTAAATAAGGAACACAAAAAGCGTTATTGTGAGTTATGTCGTTAACAAAAACATGCTCATTTTGAATACCCTCTGCGATCTAAAAAAGAAACTGCTTTTCATTAGTTTTTAAAAATAAGTTTTCAGTCATAAAAAAAAGTTTTAGCTGAAAAAAACACTAGACTTAAGAAATCATCATTGAAATAATGTGCGTATTTCTTTTATGTTTTGAAGAAAGAAAAAGGAGAAAAAAAAGACTTTTAATACTGTTTTGCATGTTGACTAATAATTGGCCTTTTACAGTAATTTAAATAGATTTATAATTTAAAAGGAAACTGTATTATTTTCAAAGTTAATAAAGATTGCATCCACATTGATTTGCATCAAAACTTTTGTCACTTGAATTATTCTTGATTTTTAAATTATCTTTTAATTATAAAAAATTATTTTAATGATTCAGTGTACTTATTTCTTTTGTTAAACATTCGTTTCAACACAGATTTACAAACCTAATTTTAAATTTTTTTTTTGTGTTATAAATTATGATTAAAACTATTAAAGTCGAATTTCCATTTCATATGTACTGAAAAATTAATACTCAAATTTCACGAAAGTTTCTTCGTTTTTGACGAAACCGTTTCCTGGTATATGCTCCTAGCGAATTTTTTGTCAAAGTTCCTAAATAACTATCTTCCCTTCTTTGAGGAAACTAATTTCGTCATTCTATTTTTCCCCAAAAAAAAGTGCCGAATGTAAAAGTGCCTTTCTAATAATCACTTTTTCGCGGGCACCATGTAGCTGGATCCATGTCGCGTTAACAGCACAAGAAGGACAAATAGAACTGAAAGATAAATTATACCCATGCCTGAAGTGTGATTCGAAGCCAGGATCTTCCTGGTACGAGGCCAACTTCTTGACCACCATCCGATCCGGTTAGGTATATTCGTTACTTTATCTTTGATCGTTTAGTCTTCATCCTAGATTCGTCATTCTAGTTTACAATCTCCTACAATGCATTATGTTGAGGTTTCGAGTTGAGGAAACATTTTCGTCACATATTTGAGAGTTCGCATTTCGTCATAAATCAACAAAATACTGCTCAAGGATTGCTGTGATCGTCAAAAGCGAGAGTTTTATTTCTGAGAGTGAGAAATTTACAGTTACGGATGCTGTAAAGAATAGGCGTTATTTTTGGCGAACTTAATGCAAATGGTTGTTGTGGTTTTGAAAAAATAGTTTAACGAAAAATAATTCTTAAAAAAATGAATGACAACAAACTACAAAACGGAAAAGGCATTGTCAGTCCACCGTAAAAAGATGATTAAAAGCAAAATTATAGTAAGAGTCTATTAAATAAAATAAGGATTGTGTAGAAACTGAAACCAAATCAAAATAAAAGAAGCATTGATAGGCATCAGAAAAGTTTCGTGTAAATGATAATTCTGCAAAAAAAAAAAAAAAGACATCTAACGTAGAAATTATGTAAAAGAATGTGATGATGTAATTTTTTTGGTCAGTATCTAATTTTATATGTTTTTCTCTTCTCTAAGGGTATTTTTAACATAGTTAAATAAACATCAAGTAAGATCACCATACGTCTTTAATACGGTGAAAGCTCGTTATCATACTGTGTACTATGTGATCAGTATTAAATACTTTTAATAAACTTTTGAAGCGTTTCTAATGTAAAGAAATAAATGAGAAATACATTTGGCAATAAATTAGTCAAATATACTGCTTCAATATTGTTATTTTTATTTTAATTAATGTATTATTAATTTATTTAATTTATTTATTATTTTAATTAGTTTTAATTAATTTATTTATTTTTACGAAGGTTTAAACTTTAACTGCGAATCTTCATTTTTGTAAATATATTTTTTACTTCGTTTTTAGGGTATTTTTAAACGTTATGAAATAAATTTTAAAAAAAATTTTCTTCATTTTTAGGGAATTTTTTTAACGACGTAAAATAATTTTTTGTGTTTTATTTATTTATTTTTATTTGTTTATTTATTTATTTATTGAATTTAACAACACTGTACTTTTGTTTTTCTAATAATGTTACACAGTTTAAAATAGTTGATGACGTTTTTAGGAGAGGAGGAGAAATTTAAAATAGTTTAAATTCTATATCCATTACCGATAATTTCCTAAATTTTTTAAAGATATTTTTAACAAAGTATAATTAATAGCATGTTACATATAATTATAGGTCTGAACGCTAATGACGTATGGAAAGAAGGATCCGGTGATGAAAGTGGCTCGACCGTGAATGGTATGATGCATGGAGGGTCCCCTGGGGCTGGAAGGCCCCTTGTGAATGGGACGGCGCCCCAGCACGAAATCTATTCCGTATCCCCAGTGAGCACGGCTTCTTCTTCCTCCTCCCAAAGAAGCTTGCCACCCACCCCAAAGGATGAAAGAGGGTGTTCCAGTCCTCCAAGTCACGCTCTTTATGGTCACGGGGTTTGCAAATGGCCCGGGTGTGAAGCTGTTTGTGACGATTTTCAGTCTTTCAAGAAGTAAGATTCTATTTACTTTTCTTAATTTTTTTTTTAAAAAATATTCAAATTTTGCAAATTAATCTGAGTTGTAAAAAACTTTACCTCTTAAATCTACTTCCCCCGATTTCATTCGTTTTTTATAACTTTCATACATTATTCAAATGATATTAATTCCTTCCTGTTAACAAAGGTAAAAATTGTTTTGTTTTCTTTTTTCAGGAAAAAAAAATTTAAAACTCAAAAAGTGTAATTATTAAAAATCATTTTTAAAATATAGATTTTACTTTTTTAAACTTTTTTTTCTCTTTTTTAATGTCTAAGTGTTTTGAAAAAAAAAAAACATATTGTTCCCAACAACAAAATCACCTCCATCAACTACCTTGTATAAAAATGAAAACGTTTTCAACGAGTCAAGTTATCTGAAAATAATCATTAACCTTACTTGATTAAAAGCTTCATTTATTCAAAAATTTACAAATTGGAAATAACAATCGAGATGATTCAAATTTTTTTCTAGATTTCTACTTTCTGATTTTCCCATTTTCTAGACTTACCGGACGTGAACGTTCTGTTCTCATTCGCGTCCGGAAAGTTTTGTAAATGGACGCCTGTTTTTCAGTCTTTGAATCATGTTGACTGTTATTTCTAATTCGTGCATTTTTAAGCTGATGAAGTTTTTAATCAAGTAATATTTTACCACTTCAGTTTCTTGGGATTCTTTATTTAATCATGTACCTTGTTTTTTCTCAAAAACATAGAACCTTTACCCCAATAACTGTAAGAGTGTTAAGTACATTGAACGTTTTAATTAGTTTTTTAAATTAATTAAAATTATATTAATGCTAGTAACAAAGGCGTTTTATTTATATATTTATTTGTTTATTTCATTTTGTATTTAAAACTTATGTGTGTTTTAATTATTTTTTTAATTCGCTAAAACTATATTATTGAGTTATAGTGCACTTTAGCATCCAAATAGAGTCTCGGTGCTGCCATCTAGTGTGGCAGAAACTAGACGTCCAAATTAACATGGCCAACGGTATCTCACCCATTGTGGTGGCCACTGAAAGAGTAGATACCACTTCTTGAGAACGCACTAGGTCTGCTCATCGGGAACACTGATTGTGCAGCTCATTGGAAATAAAAAAATATTATTAAGTTAGCAATAAAAAAAGACTTTATTTTATTTAAAACTTGAAATTTTAATGTTTTATACAGGCATTTAAACTTAGAACATCAACTAGATGATCGGAGTACAGCCCAAGCTCGTGTCCAGATGCAGGTTGTATCTCAGTTGGAGCTTCAACTGTCGAAAGAAAAGGAAAGGTTACAAGCGATGATGCAACATCTTCACATGAAACCTTACTCCAGCAGTAGTACCAACGGGAACGGAAACAGCAACAGCAACAATCACCGAAGCTCACCTTCCAAATCTGAAAATGTAAATACCCTCAAATTCTTAACTTAAGATTAAGAATTATGAAGTTCTAAACAAACCAGTCTGATACCAAAGCTATACTGTGCACTGGGGAAGAAAAAAAAAGTATAGTCAATACTACCAGAATATGATAAAACATAGCGTTATTTCTGAGCCCTATGCGAACACCAAAATACTCGGTAATTTTTACCGAAGTGCTTTGGTAATGATTAGAGTCCGGATTTTGATGACCTAAAAAATCTCAATTAATGCCCTTAAAAAGTGCAAAAAATGCCCTTTAAAAGTGCAAAAAATGCCCTTAAAAATGCAAAAAATGTCCTTAAAATGCGAAAATTGCGCTAAAAACGCCTTATGACATGACTTAAATAAAGTAAAAATATTGAACTAAAACAATTTTTTACTCTTTAAAATTATTATGAGTCATTTCAAAAAATATAAAGCAATGCAATACTTGTTCTACGTTCATTAAAGTTTGAAAAATATGTTTTATATCCTAAAATAACAAAAAAAAAGGAAAATATATTGACTCCAAAACATTTTCATTTTGTATAGAAACTTTAATGAATATAACAACTTCCATCTCATAATAGTATTACTAAATATCAGAATTACATTGGATTATTAATTTTTTTTTTAATATTTTGAAATGTAAACGAGCGTTTCTTGTCTGAAAGTTAATTTTTATACCTGAAGAAGCTTCTTTCAACGCTCAGGGGATAGAGCGTTCGCCTTCCAATGAGGCGAACCGGGTTCGAATCCCAGTCGATACGAATTCCGCATCCGGCTTGCACTGACCACAGTGCTGACGTGAAATATCCTCAGTGGTAGACGGATCATGGGTTAGAGTCCCCTTGCCGTCAGGCTAACCGTGGGAGGTTCTCGTGGTCTTCCTCTCCATGTAACGCAAATGCGGCTTAGCTCCATCAAAAAGTCCTCCACGAAGGCAAATTTCTCCCAATACTCGATCCAGGAGTTCCCTTGTCTTCTGGATTGGGTTCAAAATTACAAGGCTACGGAGTTGAACATTAGTAGCCGTAAACCCATTAAGTTGGGTCGGCTGTTCAACGACGGTTATAAAAAAAAAAAAAAAAAAAAAAAAAAAAAAAAAAAAAAAAAAAGATCTCACTTACTGACAATTCTTCTTCAATTTGAAAAGATGTTGCTTCACCTGTTAATATCCTAGAGATTTTCTTCATTGTTTGGAAGCCAGTGTAATAATGAAAAATGATAAAAAATTGGAAAAAATTAACAAAAAATTTAAAAAATGCTTTAAAATGCAAAATATGCCCCAAAATTTATAGAAAAATGCCCTATAAATCTAAAACAAAAGCTCTAAAGGACAAAAAATATCCAAAAATGCAAAAAATGCAAATGTCATCAAAATCCGGGCTTTAGTAATGATTGTGGTAAAATAAACTAAAAAATATTGTTTTAAAATATGTGGTAAAATTTGATAAATGGGGTAAAATTTAGTAGTTTTATCATACCTTAGAGCAAGGCATCAAAATACAATCGGTTAAATTTACTTTTCAGTTCTGTAATTTTTACTAAATGTGTGTTTATAAGAGATATGATTTTAAAAACCAAAGTTTCAGATAAATCGTTACCCTATGAACCGAAAAATTATCAAATGAATAGTTTAAATACCGCATACTTTGGTTTTATTAACCAAAATCATAGTTTTTTTTTTACCAGGAAGTCGTTACCATACATTGCGATAACCATACCATACATTTTTCCCGTAAACTATATATCATTAACATCCTCTACATTACTTGCTAAAGCAGGAAATATATTAGAAATAGTTTTTTAAAATTGTATTCTCCCCCTCTCAAAACTAACTTTGGATTTCTGTATAAATATCTTTAACCCTTCAGCATTGTCACTAGTGAAATACAATGCCAACTATAGGTATTGGCACTATAAACATTATCTTACGCAAATACCATCAGTGTCTGAAATTGTAAAAATCTACATCGACGATACCATACCAATAATACCATATCGAATGTTAAAAAAGGGGGGGGGGTGTTACTACCTTTCTATCACAATATATATATATAAACATAATTTTTATCACTTCTTAAATCTAATTCAATGTGGAATATTCAGCATATATCATTTTCAAGATATTTCGTTACTGCAGCTCTTAATATATATTTTTTAATCCTTGTCAAAAATAAAGTCATCAAGCATACTAATGAGGGAGCGTGAATTAATATTTAAGGGAGGAAAAATGAAAATACTATCGAAACTGAGAAAGGTGGGAGGAAAACTTTCAAAACCAGTTTGATTGTGCGATAAAAAATGCAGTTTATTATAATCCTCTTTCAGATCACCTGTTTCTTCCGACAATAAAACTGTTTTTGGAGATTTTTGTTCCTCCTCCACAGTAGGGGTTCGTTAGATTTTAATATCGTTTTTTATTTTTTGAATATTTATTTGCGATCCACATGTGTACATGCTTTTTACTTTTTCTTTTACGAGGCTTCTAAAATTTTATAATAAAGTTGGTATTTTTAGAACACACTTTATAATTTAGTAGATATTACACATCATGATATGACTTATAATACCAAAAGCTGTTCTCACCGAAATGGAAAAAGGCAACAGCAACAATCTCTAAAACTCTCTTTTAAAAATTCTCAAGTGTAATTACCCTTAATTTCAAAACTCTTTTCAACTTTTAATTACATCTTTATGACTCTCTTACTTGTAACTCTTAAGAAGCTGCCGTTAATTCAATTTGATGATGATGGTGATAAGTCCTAGGTGTACAAGCGCCGCTTTGGCCTAACTTTCCAATTTGTTCTTCACTAAGTGTTATTGATGAGTAGAGAATGCTCTCTACCTTTAGAGTTAATGCGATGAGTCTTCAATATTTAATCGTTTTCTGTGGGTATATCTAATGGAATCAAGTATTTTAGTTTAAAGATAGGACATTTTAAAATTACAATATTGTTCGTAATTATCGGTGGAAGTTTAGATTTGAAATTTTAAATTAAGTTCGTAACTTTTTGGCTAAGGAAAGATAGGACAAATAGAAAAAGTATTTGATTAAGTAAAAAGTTTTTTGGTTTAAAAATACACCCATCTGTTTTTGTTGGGTTTGTTGGGTTTATTTTGCTTTCAGCTTCTGTCTTAGTATGATTATTTGACGCTGTTTTCGAAGCTCTGCCGGCAAGGAAAATAAAAAAGCCATAGTTGAAGTGCCTTACACTTGAAGCAATGCGATGATTTTAAAATATATATATAATCTTACCGTAAAAAATTATCTGGGCTTTAAAACAAATAAAAAACTTTTAAGTTGTTAAGCTTTTTTTTAAAATCGCCAATTTGGAGACATTTTCCTACCTAGATGAAAATTATCAAAATCACTATTTTATTCTCAGGGGATAGAGCGTTCGCCTTTCAATGATGTGAACCGGGTTCGAAACACAGCAATGGCTAGTCGATACGAACTCCGTACCCATTTCGCACCAACCACAGTGTTGACGTTAAATATCCTCAGTGATAGACGGAACATGGGTTAGAGTCCCATCAGGTTAACCGTAGAAAGTTTACGTGATTTTCCTCTCCATGCAACTCAAATACGGGTTAGTTCCATAAAAAAAAAGTCCTCCACGAAGGCAAATTTCCCCCAATACTCAATCCAGAAGTTCTCTTGACTTCTGCATTGAGTTCAAAATTACCAGGCTACGAAGTTGACGTAAACTCAAAATTCGGTTGTCTGTTCCAGGATTATTATACAGTTATAAAATAAAATAATATTGATTAGTGCAGACGATTTTTTAAATTGCGATATTAGACACAAAAAATGTTCTCTGAATAAGCATGCTTTGTTTCGAACGATAATTCTTGACTCGCAAAATATGGTTTAGGAAGTAGTCGCAAACAGGAGAATATGGTCCCTATAGTTTAGTTAGGAAAACATTCGAAAGTTTAAGTACACTTAATATTACTTTAATTTTTCGCCATAACTCAACTACTTTGCATGCAGTATATATTTAACAAACTATCTTGTACATAATCTCCTACAAGACATGGCATTATTGCATTGGAAAAAATATTTTTTGTTTTGTCTTGTAATTTAATTCAGTTCTTGAATTTTGTTTTTTTATTATTTTAGAATGTGATTTCAAATATGAAATCCGGTGCACCTACATCGCCACAAATGGCCCTTGTCCCAGTTGTGAGTAGCTCTCCGCCCGCCCTGTCCGCCGTCATGACGACAATGTCCAATGCGGGACCCCTCATGGCCACTGTCCCGCAAAGGCTGGGGCCTCCTCCTCCTCTTCACCCGCCCAATCCAAATAATATGGGTCATGTGCGGCGAAGACTCAGTGACAAAAGCTGTCCGCCCCTATCTGGTAAGTGAATTTTATCTTTTAATTGTGAATTTTATCATTTAAATATAAAAATTTTAAATATAAAAATTTTAAATATAAATTATCGAAAATAAAAGAAAAAATTGTTTCGGAAATTTAATTTACGAACCCTAAACTAAACTCTGTGGCGCTACAGCCCATGAAGGACCAAGACCAACTGTATCGGTTTTCTTGACCTTGGGCTCTGGGATGCAAAAGCAGATGTCCCGGTTGGGTGGTCAGCCAAACGCGGAACCTCCAGTTTTTTGTCCCCGAGCATGCTTGGTACTCATTTTATCATTTTAATTGTGAATTTTATCATTTTAATATAAAAATTTAAAATATACATAATAAAATAAAATAAAAAATTCGAAAGTTTAATTTAGCAAATACTCGGTGTAAAATTTTATTACATTACAGAAAGATATGTTACTTATACCAATTGTTGCTTACGCTGTGTAAAATGTGTAAGTGAATTACTTTGATGCATTTTTGTGTGTTTTATTGCAAAACAACCTATTGAAAATAGTGATAAATAGGTTGTCTGGGAAAGATAGTGAAGTTGGATAATAAAGGTTTTACTTTAATAGCTCTAACAACCAAAACCGAATGCAGAAAATTACATACAACGAACCGTTGTCATTCCATAAACATAGTAGTACTTAACGATATTTTTTTATTAATTTAAATTTTAATTCTCAATATTTGAACAATGGTTATTTTTATAACTAATAAGCCGCGGATGCTTTTAAAAAGTATATAAAAATATAGGTAATAAATGTAAAAATAAACTATGCTGGGATAATTTTTTAAGTAATATACTTATGTGCCACATTTTAATAATAACTAAATTTTAATAAAGAAAAAAAAAACTTAGATAAAACTGTCACATAGTATCGTTTCCTATTTTGTACTTTTTAAATTTGGGGAATTGCCTTTAAATAACAGTACATAAAAAATGTGTTTTCTTTTTCATCAAAAATGCTTCAAAAAAAACCTCCTCATAATCTGTTTTAAAATGTGGCTTACTTAGTATTTTATTGCTCCAAGCTTTTTATTAATTTTATTTCGATGCTATTTTTATCAATATTAAAAGAATTAAATAATTTATTTAAAGCATTCTCTGTGAAATATTGTTTGGGAAAATTGTAGTCTGACTAAAACTCACTCGATGTTATTCCATATATTTAGTAATGAAATAGAAATAACTGATATTCTAATGAAAAAAAAAAACCGTTTGTATCAGTTAAAAAGAATGAAAATTCTCATGGGGGTTGCAAAATCATACAAACGCGGCTGTTTGAAATAAGAACAAATTATAAAGAGTGGTTTTGACTCCTTTTTTTTTCATATAGTGAGTTAGGGTTTCGTAAAAAATAAATAAAGAAAAATTTTTAAATAAACGACATGCCCATTACCTGTTTGATCAATCACATGGAACCCTCCCCTATCTCTCCACCCCTCTCAGCCTCGTTGAGGCCCACCCACTAAAATGGGATGAAAAAGGTAGAAAATATAAAATAAAGAAGAAGAAAAAAAAAGAATTCTCTTTTTTATTTTACCCCCTTCGAACATTTAATAAGCCATCAATGCCAATACTGGAGACGTTATAAAAACGGTAATGACTTATTATTTACTCAATATTTCATCCTTCAAATTAATCAGAAAAGGAACCGAAAAAACCAAAAAAATAAACAATTTTACGAAAAGAACCAAGCCCTATTTAAACCAGGACTTTTTGAATAATAATAATAATCTTTTTGAAAAAAAAAAAAAAATTTTTTTTAGTGAAAAAAGTTTAATCGATAACGTTGAAGCGAAGTGAAGTAACAGAAGTAATGAGGTTCCTGTAGCCCGTTCCCTAGTCATAAAAACACTAAATAATTTATTGGGCAGATCGGCGTATTAGTCGAACCCCACCCAAACGGCAAAAATGAAAAGTTGCATGTGTGCAGGCCTGCTTTTCTGCATACATCCCATTAAATCATTTAATAGAAAGAATGATGCTGGTGATTTATAAGTCATCAATCAGTAAGATTTTGTGAAATTTATAATAATAATGCATTGTTTGTGCCAAAACCAGATGATAAACTGAGATTTGGCGATATTTTTTTTCCGTGATTATCCTTCATCCGCCAAAACTCATTTACTTCCCTCTTCGGAAGAAAAAAAAGGAAGGGGAAAAAAAAGCGGAATAGATTAATTTTAAAAACTTTAAATCTGTAACTTTCTTAATAAATAAAATATATACGGTAGCCCACAGTCTGCCTTTTCCGAAGAAAACGTAACGAATTTAATGAGCTTAATAAATTGATTAAAGATTTCCTTATTATTTTTCATAGGGCCTCCCCCTCCATTCTTTACGGTTAACAGTTACGAAAAAAATGTAGAAATTATTAAGAGAACGAAAAGGCGGTATAAAAAAAAAGAGAATTGAAGAAAATTATTGGCGTTTACTTTTTTAGCGTTGAACAAACTGTGCAGAATGTGACGAAAAAAAATTTTTTCTTTTGTATTAATTGAAATCGCAAAAACAGTTTTAATGTATTTTTTTATTCGCTTCATTTTTGAAGGTTTAAGAAAATGAATGTAACTGGAAGGAGAAAAAAAAAAAACAAGAAAATAATTTATTTTATTTCGGAACAAAACTCCTCCTAATGAAGAAATATGGCGCTTTTTTTTCCCACTTCCGACTTTCCTCATTCATTAGGAAAAAGTTTAAAAATAAACGATATTTTTAATAAATTAATTGAAGACTTGTCTGGAAAGTCAGAGTTGAGATTCTCAATCGGTTTCATTTTTCTTTTATATTTTTAGCTTATTTAATATTAATTTTGATTTTAATTAATACCTATTTTGTTAATGTTAAAAGAGAAACGTGATAAGATAAAACGGTTTGTAGAAAATTACATCAAAATATTTTATCTATTTTATATCATGTTCTTATATATCCGTATCTTCGTAAAGAAGTTTCTTCGAAATAGATTTATCGTTAAAATATCTCTAAAGAATGAGCTTATTATTAAAAAAAATAATAAATAAATAAATAAAAATAGTTTTTTCGCCTAACTTACCATAAAGAAAAATCTTCCCTAAGCTTATTGAAAAAAATGCCCTCATTTTAGTCTAACATAAAGAAATATTTCTATATTAAGCTTTTTCTTAAAGAAATTGCTTCCATTTAGGGCAATGTAAAGAAAATGTTTTTACACTAAGTTTGCCGCTAGGAAATTTTTTCAATTTAGTCTATAATAAAAAAATTTCTTCAAATTTAACTTTTCTTTGAGAAATTGCTTCAGTTTAGCGCAATGTAAAGAAAATGTTTTAGGGCTAAATTTGTCGTAATGAAATTTCTTCGATTTAGTCTATAGTTTAAATATTTTTAAATACTAATCTTTTAATTTTTAAAAAAAAAACGTCAATTTAAGTTATAACAAAAAAAAAAAAAATTCCTCAAGCTAGTTTTATCTGAAAGAAATTTCGTCAACCTAATTTATCCTAAAGATATTTCTTCGAGCCAGATTTATTATAAAGAAATTTTTCCAATTAGATTGGACAAAAAAAAAATAAAATTAATAAAGTTTTTAACAGTTTCTTGAAAAAAATTCTTCAACTTTCAAGGTTAACTTCACTTTCAAACTTAGGTACGAAACCGTGCGATATAATCCGCGAAACTACCAAACCTCTCTATAGTAAGTAAATTACAAAATATTTGCCTTTATTTTAATTATCTATTTTTATATCGGTACTATTAGCAAACATTAAAATAATGCCTATAGAATTTTTGATTAAATTTTCACTCTTTATCCTTTGATTAAATCAATGGATTTTTCAACCAATTATTGACTAAAAATAGCAATGAATAGCTCCAAGATTAGTATTTAATGAATCGTACTTATGGTAATTATAACTATATTACATAAAAAGCATCAAAATAACATAGCATCGATATTATCTAAATGAGAAGATTGAAATACAAGGTGACAATAGAAGAACTTGGACATATGATTTAGTAGAAAACTTCAGCATTAAAAATTTGTCAGCAGCCTTTGGAAGAAGTACTAAACTATACTTGCAAACTATCAATATGTGAATTAAAGATTTTATTATACTAACGTCAACTCAATGGGAAAATGGAGATTTCTGGTTTTAATGGCAATTAAGTTCCCATCGCTTTATTTTTTTTTTTTTTTTAAGTTTAATTTCTTGAGTGTTAAGCTTTAAATAATGCCAAAAAATGCGAGGTTTAAATAGAAATATGAAGCTTAAGAAAAAGTAAACTCATAAATGCGATTTCTTAAAAAATTTAATTAAATTAAACTTAATGATATGTTAGTTATATTTAATTATTACAGATAAAAATAAAAATAATTAATTTTTATCATTTCTGGTATAGTGTAGAATATTGTTTTAGTATATTTCTTTACATTTTCGTGATGAAACACATTCCAAAAGTCTCAGAGAAGATATAAATCTCAAAACTTTCCAAAAGGTTATTTAAATCAAATTTATTACCTTTCTTATATGTGATTAAAACCACTGGCCAGCGAGAGTAAAAACTGGATAGTACAAACCGGAAAAAAATTTAATTGCTTATATTTTTAAGTGATAAAATCGTACCAATTGTTGTCTAAAATTTTGAGATGTATTACAACCACAAGTTGGTTTAATCTATCGACATAGAGATCTCATTTGGATTGTTAAAACAAGGTGCGTCTTTGATGTCCAAATTTCCATTTTTAAAATTGGCATACAATCACCAGTGTTTTATCAGTTACAGTGTCCTCTCCATACATAGCATAAATGTCACGAGCAGCTTTTGCATTCGTAGTATTTTAATCAAAATAAAAATAAAAAAAGTGTCGAAAATGCTCATTTTCGCAACTTGACATTTATAATCTGAAAACTAACATAAATTAACTCAAAGAAGAAAAAAATCTATATTCCGGTGAACGAAACATCTTTTTCTGAATGATCTTAAACATCATGCTACATTTAATGACATGCAGAATGTTAAAATTTTTAAAAATGGTGGGAACTTAGTTGTCGACCCTATATATCAAAAAGCTACGAATTAATTTTGTTACAGTTTACTTACAAAATGTACAAAATGTTCTATAATCACCGCCTTTTATACATTTTGTATCCTTGTCAAAAATGAAGTCAGATAGATATCAGGATAGACACCAGATGTATATTAGGTTTCTAAAATTAATATTAAAATGTGGGGGGGGGGAATGTAACCGCTTTTAAAGTTTAATTTTACTGAAGAAACTGGGACTCAATATAATCATAATAACAATAATAAATCAGAATTTGTTTATAGTAAAAAAATCGCAAATCCTTTGATTGCCGTAGGAAACAGGAAGAAATTTAAAGATGGTTATTAAAATACCCAAGTTTCATCAAACAATCAAACTGATTTAATGTTTTTCATCCCACCTTCATTTCTAGAGTTTTTGTTCCTTCTTTACTTAAATATTATTTTTCATTCCATACCTAATTCTTAAAAGGGATAGTAAATATATATCAAAGGCTGTAATTACGGAGCACCGTGTCGGCGATTAAAATATAATAATGTATTTATTAAAATAATTTTTTTGAATATATCTTAACGTTTTTTTTTTTTTTTTTTTTTTTTTTTAATCGGCTCAAAGTTTCAATTAGAGGTAGATTTCAGACTTAAGGTATTTAAGATTTCTAAAAGCATAAAGAGCAAGTGCAATATACAACAGATATTTTAGTTAGGTGAATATTTATAATACAGCTTCAAAATTGTGCATAAATGCAAAAAAATATGCTGAATAAATTTACCGAAAAAAAATTTCTTTCTCAAAATTTATATTTGATTTTCCAAAAATCAGAATGATTCTCTGAAAAATCATTCTGGCATAAAACTAAGCTATATATAACAATATATTTTGATCAGTCATAACAAAAGAAATAAATGCATAGAAATCGATCTTTACTTTATGAAATGATTTTGCTAGATTTGAAATAGTTATGAAGTTTCACAAAAAATTTACCACAGTAATTAAATTTCAATCGAGATTTGGAAACGAAATAAATTCCTTAACGGTTTTTAAAGAATAAGATCACTTTTGCAATAAGAGTTTAAATCAGGAAAATTAGGCAACTGAAAAATTTTGTTGATTCATATTAACTTAAGCAAATTAAATGGATAAAGATTTAAGTAAAAAAAATTATGGTGGTGGTAAAAAAAATAATCTTTTGTTTAAAAATATGTCCAAGTTATTTATTGTCAACCCTGTACTTCTAGCTCTTGGAGAAGCCGATCACAACTGGTCATCTAAAAGTGTATACGATCCAACCCCCAGCAATCCAAGGCAGTCTTTGTGTAAATATAACGGTATTTATTCTCAAACTTTTTTTTTCCAAATTTTTTTAAATTAAGCATTATGCCCTTGCAATAATAAGCAATCAAGAAAAAATATAATGCAATAATAAACATTCAACGCAAAATGCAATGGTTATAATAAATATTCATCACAGAATGCAATGCAATAATGAGCATTCAAGGCAGAATGTAATGCAATAGTAAGCACTCAAGGCAGAATACAATGCAATAATAAGCAATCAAGGCAGAATAAAATGCAATAATGAGCATTCAAGGAAAAATACAATGCAATAATGAGCAATCAAGGCAGAATACCATGCAATAATGAGCATTCAAGGCATAGAACACTAAAGACCCAAGTAACTAACTAATGAAATTAAAATTTCAACTTGAAATACAATATTTTTTTTAGTAATTATGAAAACATTTTACAACTCTTAATAATTGAGAAATAAATTTATTACAATCGTATGATGAGAGGACAAAATATAATCCAAACCCAAATTTTATTTATTTAATTATATGCGAATTCAATATTGTTTCAATAAAAATAAAAAAAAAATTTGGGTTTTCTTCAGATTATCATTCAGATACCATCTGAAAATAATCAAAAGAACATAAAATGTTAGAGTTATTTATTATTATTAGTAGAAAAAGTAATATCCCAGATTATATATCTGTATGAATTAAAAATAAACGGTAGTAATTTGTATTTTAAATATTTGACTCAAATAGTTTTTTCTCTGTATATCATTGTTTTAAACACTCGATTTTTCAATTTGCTTTATAAATTAAAAGAATGCAATAAAAAATAAAATGATGCATTTTTGTAGCAATTTAATATATTATTATTCTATTTATTCATAGAATAATGTCGTCCGAATAAAAATATTTTTCATTAGTCCTTCTGTCTTTTTAATAAGTTTTGGTGACAAAAATTAAAATTCCCTAAGACGCAAGCATTAAATAAATAAATCAACTGTGGAACTCCTTACAAAGTAAAATTAATATGAAGTTAGTAAATTCGTAATTTTATTTATTTTCTTTATGTTACCTAATAGAAATTCTATCTTTTTAGACAACTATGAAAATATACAAACTATGAAAATATAAAAAACGTTACTCCCTGAAGAAAAAAATTTCGATCTAACTATCAAATTTTCAAAATGCAAATAATGCAACTTAATTTTTAGCGCAGACAGTGATATTTTAAAATATAAAAACAGACACAAAAATGTACTTCCCTTAAATCCTTATTTTTTTTTTTTTTTTTTTTCTTAAGAATTAAACTGTTAGCCTTCGAAATATTGTGAAAATTTATAAGGGAATACGGAAGTATCGAGGGGTATATAATTTTTAAAACAATCAGTTTTAAGTAACAAAATTCAATATTTGAACTGATTTAATCAAATAGTTCTTGAAAAAAATTCAAAGTAAAACATATTATTTATTTTTTTTTTTTTAAATTTTGTAAACCTTACAATTGTGACATGGCTGCTTGGAGTTTTATACGTTATAAATAGTTTGAATTCGCTATCATTCAAATTATGACGGAAATTCAATCACTTTTAAGAACAAATTGAACTCAGAAGTTGGAATGAAATGATTATGACTTTTTTAATTCCTACATCAGCTATTGTGAATAAAATTTAGTAGTAAATCAAAGTGTTAAGAGAGGGCAGCACTATATATTCAGTGAATTTCGTTTTGAGTTCTATGATGCTATCTGTGATATTTGTTTACAAAGAACTCGCGAAGCTAATGAAATTATAAATTATTTTTCTATAGTTAATAAAAATTATATCATGTAACATATTTTATCAATCAATTCACATTGTGGTTCAATTCGTGTGATAGAGTCATTAGTTTAATTATCAAAACAGATATTGACGTGTTGTTTAATACAAGGACCAAAAAACTTCAATATTAAAGTTGGAAAATTTATTTAAAAGTTTCTGTGAGTTACATCATTTGCTTCTTAAGGTTTTAGGCAAAAGTAGTTAAAATGGCTCAAGCAAGGTGACTTTTAAATTGTACTTTATTGATAAACAATCCTATTTAAAATACATAATTTTTTATTTTTTCAACAGAATCAGAGATTTTATTTTCAATATTTATTTGTTGCGATATTAAGACACATAGTGTTACAAGTAACATGGCGAAACTAAATTTCGTTTTTCTCGAAAGCCGACGATGTTTACTTAATTTCTTTTCCTTATCCCTATAAATTTCCCCTCATGGGACTTTTTAGTTGAAATGTCCATATCTATGAGGGTATACAACAAATAAACACTATGCATATAATTTTTTTTAACTCTTCATGATCAAATATTTTTTTTATTAATCTATTATTTCATTTATATTGAAAAAAGAGGTTTTTCATACTATATTTTTATTTTGCTGAAAGTTAAATTTATAAATCATGATCATTTTTAAATATAAAAGTTAAATTTATAAATCCTGTCATTCTCATGTTCATACTTTTTAAGTAATAATATTTGCTTCAATGTTATAAAGGAAAATTATTCATATATATGTAGGTAGTATATTTTATCATTTAATTAATTTTTAATTAAATTTCAGTTTTAGATGTTCCATCTTTGCCTGATTCTCCAATTCGAAGGAGAGTAGTTGAAAGAGCTAATCTAGATATTACAGAAGGTAATATAAATTTTTTTTTCTCATATTTTCTTTAATTTTAAAATAATTTCAATTTACGTTTTTTTATTCAATTTCATAATTTTTATTTAATTGTTTGTTTGTTTTTTTAATTCAATAAAAAGATTATTGAATCTAAATTTGAATTTTCAAAATGACATAAATATTGAAGGAGAGTAGTTGAAAGAGCTAATCTAGATAGTATTAGGGAAAGTAATATGCAATATATTTCTCCTTTTTTCTTTTTTTAAAAAAATATTATTAACTTAAGTTTTTTATTTAATCTAATAATTTTTATTTAATTGTATTTTTTAAATGTATAAAATATATTTGAATTTTCAAAATGATGTTATCTTTCTGAATCTTATAGCATTACCTTTTTGACATTAACTTATTGAAGGTCTTTGTAAGCCTTTTTCACCCTAAAATTTTTTTAAATGTAATTATTAATAAGTCTGAAGGCAATGTTTGATTCCTAGATATTGCTGCAAATATATACCGAGCTGTGCTCAAAAGGTGACATATGTTGAATGTCTGGGTCTTACAAAAACCAGTTATATATAGTGCATGCTTATAATCTAAATGCATTTTTTTAATTCCATACATATATTTGTATTATTTTAATTTGAATCACATGTAATATTTTATTATTAAACTTAATTTTAGAAATTCAAAGGAATAGAGAATTTTACAGAAATGCTGATGTCCGACCACCATTTACGTATGCATCTTTAATAAGACAAGTAAGATACTGCTTTATACTTCTTAAATATTCATTTTTGTCTGCAAAAAAATATGCAATTTTGTCATAAAAAAATATGCTCCTGAAGTAGTCTATGATGCTCTTAATTTGATTGTGCTTTTCTTTTTTAAAAATGTAAATTTTCCAATTTCTTTTATTATTAAAGAATTAAATATTTATTTCAGAACAAAAAGAATGCACATTCCATTTATTATATATCACTATTGTTATTTTAAATGTATGCGCTATTTCAATTTTTTTTTTAAAAGAAATTTAAACAAATATAGATTTTAAACATTAATTTTTGATTTATCTATGAATGTTTATGTGTTATTTTTATGAATTTGAATTACATTGTAATTTTAATATACAATATTCTTGGAACATAGACTTTTCTATTTAGGTATTGTTGTATTGCAATTAATAAATATGTTAATCATTGAGAGTTATAGTTAAAAAAATAAAAAATTATATTATAATCTGCATCATGATATTATAATTAAAGAAAGTATAAATGGAAATTAAAATATTTAAAATAAAGTTTTTTTCATTTAATTTATCTAATTGTAATTAATAAATATGGGTGCATCTGCATTCTAAGGACGAAAAATAGTGTTTGGTATTAAGGTAAGCAATATGCTTATCAACATTACCGAGCTAAGTCATTTATAATTTTTTTTAAAACATTTTTTTGATGAATACTATCAATTGCCTTGACATCATATTATTACTATTTATATTATTATTTTTTGTTATCAATAATATATTTTTAATAAGAAAATATAACTGATAAATAAGTCATTAACAAAAGTAAAATTGTCAAGTTTAAATAGAAATCTTTATAAATAACTTGAATATATAACTTTAATAAAGTATAAATTTATTTATATTTATAATAACAATTATATATTATTGTTACTTTTTTTTCTGGTTTCATGAACTTGGTGACTAAATTACCTTTCAAATTTGGGTATATTTGGCACAATTTTTGGTGGGCCCCTATATTGCAGAAGCGCTTAAATGTACTATTAGTAGAGTTCACGCCATTATGAAGCTGGTGTTAAACCTAGCTATTTGTAATTTTATTATTGTATAACATTCCAATTTTTTATTACTTTAGGCCATAATTGAAGCACCAGAAAAGCAGCTAACTCTTAATGAAATTTACAATTGGTTCCAAAACACCTTCTGTTACTTCAGACGGAATGCAGCTACATGGAAGGTACGAACAGTTTTTATATTTTATTATTTTAATTAATAGCTGTCTCCTAACATTTTATACATTGCTTTGATTAGTATCATACTATACTTTTGGTTAATATTTAACAAATAACTTACTTTCAATTCTATTTAGAATTTAATGTTTTTTTTATATCATAATCACTTATGTTATAAAAACTGTTCATCAGAAAGAGATTAAAAGTGATTGATAAAATGTAAAAATTTCTTGTATTAAAAAATTTCTTAATATTGTAACTTATTATATATCATAATATTTTAAATAATATGAAACATTTACATTGAAAAATTTTTCTACCGTAAAAATATATATGTATTTTTTAATCTTGCTATATATCACAAAACAGATTTAAGTCATCTTAGAAAATCTGCTAGATTTACGTTGTTACAGGCTTTCGATGAAGCCCTTGTTGTTGTAATATGCTTCTTCACAATGGGATAACGTAATTTTATGTTATCCTTTTGTAAAGAAACGTCATTGCTTTATATAAATGTTTATATTATTGCTAATGAATTTATGAAAAATTTATTGAGGTAAAAATACTTTATGTTCATATGACATATCTATTTTTTTCTGTATTACTTTTAAATTCATTATTACATGTAGATTCAACACTCATTTATTTTAAAATCAAATGTTTCTTTGTAGTTATTTCTTTACACTTCAGCTTTTAACATTGGTTTTCTTAATTAATACAAATTACAATATGTAGTTTTGTTTTGTTTTTTAGTGTGAGTATTGAGATTTTTTTAGTTTAATTAAAAAAAATGGGATTGCCATGTTAGATTTTCAATAGTTTCTTCTGCATGTTTATTACATTGAGTGGGTTACTTTCTGAACAAAAGAAAACAAAAGCTTTTCTTCTCTGTCTTTTTTTGTACTTGATGCAGGCCATGTTACTAGTTTGCTGCATAAAGTAATTGTTCTTTTCAGGGCAAATTCCGGAACTCTTCCTTCAAGGTACTTTGCCTGTGATTCTTTATTATACCTTGCTGTTTGTTAGTCAAACTGTCTTCATAATTACAAAATTATACTTTTTAATCTTTTTCAAAAATATTGTGGTTTTATTAAATATTTTAGACTAGAAAATTAATGCACTTAAATTATTTTAAAAGCTTTCTATTTGATCTATATAAATCATTTTTATAAAAACAACTTGTTTTTTAATTTTCTCCATGTTTTATTACAATTTATTTCATATATTTTATGTACTTAGGATTATAAGCCAATTTTAATAATTTTATTTAAAATACTATATAAAATTCAACTAAAAAGCATTTAAATTCAATATAATCTTATCAAATGAGAAAATTTTATAAAATATGTAGCTTAAAACAATACTTCTAGTCAATTTCAATTCAATTATAAACTTTCAAATTGTATAGTAATTCTAGTTCTGTATTGTAGTAATTCTAGTCAATTCAATCATAAACTTTCAAATTGTATAAAATTGGAAAAACAATTTCTTAGTAGGTATTGTGCCAAACATTCAGCCTGGATTTCTACTAAACTCTTTAAAACTTTTTCTCTTATACTTTATGAGTAAGATTTTATTTTCACTAAATTTTTTACTAATTTTAAAAATTTTATTTATAATTTATCTTATACTCTTTTTTTTGAAAGGGTATATAATTCAAATTAAAAATACATATACGATAAGTTTTTATAGTAATCATTACATGCATATACATACCTACATATATATATATATATATATATATATATATATATATATATATATATATATATATATATATATATATAAACCAAAGAGATCTAATATTATAATTAAATTTTCGTACATTCATAAACATTTCTGAAGAAATACATGCTTATAAGTTACTAACATAGTTTATACTTAATTTTTTTATTTATTAATTTTATTTATTTTGTTTCTTTATTTATTTTTTTCTTTCCTTTTATTTTTATCTGCTTTATAAAGAATTTTAAAATTCATATGAAGAGAAATATTTGCCCTCATATTGACATCCAAAAAGTCACTATACGATGTTTTCCTTTCATTATTATTTTTTAGTTACTTTTATCATACCCAATAAACAACAAATTTTCTTATGAAAGCTTTTAAAATATTTATTTTATTTAAAAATCATTTCAAAATTACAAACTCTTCTGCTTCTCCTTTTTCAAAATTATTTCTTCTCAGTCTTTATTTACCTCTTTGGCAAGTGACACACTCAATGATAAAACTGCAGATGTTAATGGAACTACTTTAAAAAAAATTTAAAAAGTAAATTGATAAATGTAGTTATGGACACAGTGACAACTTTTGTTTGATGCTATTCTTACACAAGATAATCTCTATGTAAGTATCGAATTCATGAATGCTGTCGTTTTGTGACCTAGAACCTAGTTGCCCTACTAAATGTTTTACCTAATTGTTTTATTTATATATTTATAGTATAGATAGTATTTGTGTTTAAATTTTATTTTTAGCTGCTTTGAAACAATATTTCCCTGTTTTATGTACTTTAAAGTACAAGGAAAGTTTTTTATTACAGTATTACAGACGTGACTGATCTTTTTGGAAAAATGCCACCATCTGAACTGAAAAAATTATGCTTGCCACTTCTATTTTTTTTTTTTTTCAACATACTAAAAAACAGTTATTTACTGACTAATTATAGAATTTTTATGCAGATAGATTTTTTTTCACTTAAGTCTGAGTAATGTAAATTAAAATAAAATATATACAAAATAAAACATATATTTATACATAAATCAATACATTATAACTATATATACTATAGAGCACCCACTATCTGGACCAAAGAGGATCTAGATAACAAAAAAACCAGATAATTAGATTTCTTTAACAAATGATTATGAGAATGTCTTTAAGTAACTTACCTTCACAATTTTTCGAAGCTTAGGATTGACAGTTGTAGTAATGACTATTAAAGCATATTACAAATGACATATTTAAAAGTTTAAAATTTTTTTAAATATTATTTGAAACTTGTTTCCTTATGAGAGACTACTTATCACCATGAAGTATGCAATTAGTATATGCATAAATAATATTTATGTTTATAGATTTTGTATTTGTACATAGTTTGCTTTCTATGACAAATTGTTTCTATTCTTGATTGATTGATAGATTGATTTAGGAAATTATTATTACTGAAAATCAAAAAAATATTGTTTCAAAGCAGAAGTACAGCAAATAGACATTTTATCTTCTTATTTATACATGCTTTAACTGTTTGAACTCTGTTTTTAAAAAAAAGTCTTATTAGTTAGTTAGAGTTTAAAATTTTTCAAATTCATATGCATGTGTCATGCTAGAAAAGTTATAGTTTACTTAATATCTAAAGACAGAGGAACCCTGCTCATTTAAACTATGAGGCAATTGTTTTCTTACATAGTTCCAAATTTACCAATCCAAAACTCCTATGTAAATAGAGCGAAAAATGATTGCAGACAATCAAATATATTTAAAATTATAATTGCATAGCTTAAACTGCGACCGTTAATCGATTTTCCAATATTCTTATATCCCTTTTCCTTGAGATTTTGAAGTAGAAGATTGTTTTTATTGGTACCTACGTCAAGTTTTTGCATCTTCAGGGCAGTGGTCTAGGAGAAACTAAACAAAACTTCCTAGAAGGTAACCAGTGTGAATAATGTAACACATAGCCACCCTCAGGCAAACCTCAATATGGCTTTAGCAGTTGTAGTTTGTGTAAACGGGTACTGATTCAGATATATTCTCTTTTGAAGTGAAAAGTTATGTAGTTTTCTATTTATAAATATCACAATGCTTATTTACCTGATTTTCTGAATAAGAATTCAGACATTAATATAACAATGGATTAATGCTTTTATTATAGTTTCTGTCACAAATCTTACTCATGTGACACAAAAAATAATAAATAATGGAGGTTTGTTTAGCATTGTAAATCTCACATTTGAATTGGTCTTTTTCTATTCTGCATCATAATAAAAATTCATGTGATCAGTATGAGCTATCGGAATTATGAAATAAGCAGGGTTCTACTGCATGTTTTTTTTTATTTTATTGTAATTTCTAATTAAATAAACTAAATAAATAAGTTATTTCATCTTACACCTTAAAAGAAAATTTGAACATAAAAAGGAAAAACTTGTTAAACAAGGAAGGATTTTCATCAAAGACGATGAGTTGACCACATATTGGCTTATTAATTTAATAACTGTGACATTGAAACAGTACTCTTAATTATTTAGAATGCAGTTCGTCACAACCTAAGTCTTCACAAATGTTTTATGCGGGTTGAAAATGTTAAAGGAGCCGTTTGGACCGTGGACGAACTAGAGTTCTACAAACGTCGTCCTCAGCGGCTTCAAGAACGAATGTCCGGGTAGGTTTTAGATGTTGTACATATATCTACAAACACTGTACTCATTCAAGTTTTTTTTTTCTTTTTCCTTCTCCTCTCTCTCCTCACCTTACTACCTCTTCCTTATCTATATAATAAAATCCCTACATACCATGGTGATGCCATGTAATTTTGTAACATATTTACCACCATTCCCTCACCTTGCTTTTTATTTTTATCTAAAATTATCATTTTGGGCATTTTATGTATATGCATCACCTGTATATATGCTTCTGTTATTGTTTGTGCTGGAATGTTTGTTAATAAATGCTTTTATTTGCTCTGTTCTAATGTTCTGCCTATTTTGCACTTTGTTTGATTCTTTGTGCCATGACCTGTGTTTACCTTTGCCCCTGCCCTTTTTCTTCGCTGGTCGTTGTCCTTTCCTCCGTTTCCATGCCCTCTCCCACCCTCCTTCTCTGCACAGAATGCAATACGCACCAATCTGTCTCTTCATAAATGCTTTGTTCGCTATGAGGATGACTTTGGGTCGTGGTGGCGAGTGGATGACCAGGAGTTCGTGAGAAGGCGCCACCTGAGCCGCGGGCGACCCCGAAAATACCCTGACTCTGACATCCCCTCCTCACAGTAAGCCTGCTGTTTGTTTTTTTATTACTTTCCTACTTATTTTCTTTTTTGATATCAGTCTTCTTTGCTAACTTTGCCCTCCAGTTGCATGTTGCGCTTGCATGTTGCTTTCCACGATGCTCTACTGATTTCGAGCTCTGATTTCCCTTCAGTATATGTCTCACCATTTGTTTTCATGAAATAAATTTATTAATTTTTAATTGTCTTTTTCAGGGGTTTATTTCATTTGGGTGTGTTATAATTAATATTCCATAACACTTAATTAAAAAATTATATATATATATATATATATATATATATATATATATATATATATATATATATATATATATATATATATATATTTTTGGCCCTTCAAGATAAGAGTTTGGTTTCAAAACCAGCTTAAATCCATTGTTATAAGTTTTATATATAAAAAAAAAATCTATCTTCATTATGGTAAAAAAAAAATTAACTGCCATATCATTTCATTTTGGGCAAACGTTTTTCAAGAAATTTTTTTAATTAATTTAAAATAGTTTTGATATCCCAAACTGTTACTTTCTCTATATTTTTTTTTTAAATGCTCTCGATTGCTTTAATTTTGGACAACAATTAAGCAATTGTTGATATTACAGCAATCGATAGTTTATATTATGGCAAAGTATTTTTAATTTTAATTTGTAATTGTTCTAAAATAGTTTTGATATCACAAACTGTTATTTTCTATATAAATTTTTTTTTTAAATGTTCTAGATAACTTTATTTTTTATGCAAATATGAGTGGTTTTAATACAACAACAAAAAAGAAAAAAAAGTTTAACTTAAAGGTTTGAATATTCATATAACACATCCAAATGAAGCAAATGTTATTTACTTTTGTATTAATAACATGAAGATGGAAAAATCTGCTGCAATAGATATAATAATCTAGTTAAGCAGTAACACCTGAATGAATAATAAACTTAGTATTCCTTATGTAGTCTGAAAAGCTAATATTATTTGAAGGAATGATGGACTTGTGAAATTATTTTTTTTGCTGTTTGAAAAATACCATAAGCCTACAACAGTTAGTAGTAATTTTTTTAGAACTGACAGTTAGTGTAGTAATAGTTAATAGATGCTATAGTAATCATTAAAAATTAGCTTTTTGTAGTAAACACTGATATAGCTGCATT
This sequence comes from Parasteatoda lunata, assembly GCA_949128135.1. Taxonomy (NCBI): domain Eukaryota; kingdom Metazoa; phylum Arthropoda; class Arachnida; order Araneae; family Theridiidae; genus Parasteatoda; species Parasteatoda lunata. The sequence goes on from OX421979.1 coordinate 33,252,091, forward strand.
TGTAGTAGTTAGTGGCCCTCTTATAATGACACTAGTAGTCTCTAATAAGTTTTATTAATTGTCATTTAATGAAAGATAACATATTTTGTGTCTTATGTTTTATTATATCCATGTATTATGTTTTATAAACAATTATACATGGATTTTATTTTTTTTTTACTTTCTTAGCCGGAAAAAAAAATCAGTTTTCTTTTTTCACAATTTGATTGTTTTATTTTGGGTCATAATTTATTCTATTTTATAAAATATAAATTAGAAAAAAATATTTTAAATTTCTATTTTTTAAATTACTTTAATTTTAAATGGAACAAAACTGTTTAATTCATAAATCAGCATGAAATCAGATCTTAATCGTATGCTGTTTCATGATAGGTGATTATATTTTATTATAAAAGTGCTATTCTCTAATAAGTTTAAATAAAGATCACATATTTTGTGTATTATATTTTATTGTTCATACATGATTTTTTTTTTTTTTTTTTATCGTACTTTCTTAACCAGATAAAAAAAATCACTGGTTTCTTTTTTTTCGCAATTTGATTATTTTGGTTTGATTCATGGCTTGTGCCAACTTTTAAAATATATAAATTATAAACAAAGATTATTTAAATAAAGATTAAAATTTTGAATAATTCATAAATTAGCATAAAATCAGATATTTATTGTGTGCTCTTACATGATAGGTGATTATAATTTATTATAAAAGAGCTACGCATTAAAAATTACAGAGTTTAATAAGTACATCATATGATAATTTTTGAGCCAAGCTCTAATGATTGTGAAATTGTTTTTATTTTTATTTTATTATTTTAAGAATTGAAAATATATCCATAAAGAATCTTCTATAACCTTTAAAAAAAGTGATGACATTGTACGTCAAATTTTTGTCTTTAAGAACCGAATTAAAGTTATTAATAGCTGACATTAACACAGTTAATTAAAGTACTATTAAAACCAATTTTCTTGACAAAAATACATTGCTTATTTGATCTTCACTGCTACTTTTATGAATATTAAAATTGATTGTTAGTCTTCTGATCTTTTTTGCTCTATATGTCAAAGCCCATTTGTAATAGATGGCCACCATGTTCTCCTTATCAGTGCTCTCCAAGGAGCAACTATCGTTGACCGATACTGGGAAGCAAGGTGTCAAAAGAAGAAATTACTGTTTTTAATTTTTATATCCTTGTTCTCTTGAGTTGTGTTATTTTTATCCTGTGTCAATTCCCACTGCCATTACAAATAATAAAATAATTTAGATTGTTAAAGAAAACTTGAGAATTCTTTTATACTCAGCACTAATGAATAAAAAATTTATTTTAAATGATGAGAAATATCTCAAATAGGTATATGGTGTTCTACAGTTTAAATGTATGTCCAATTGTTGATATTATCATTAGTTAGTATTTTAATTTCTATCATTTGGCTCTTAAGTGGAATTATTGTGGTCACTCTCTTTTACAGCAACCAATAAATACTTAATAATATGCAAAATATTGCCCAATCAATATCTAAAAGAAATTATGTATAATGTATTATCTATTTTACAAAATCCAGCAAATTTATAATTCATTTTGGTTATTGCAGCAATTTATTAATTATTCAATAGATTTCCCATAGACAACAAATTATATATGGTATGTCCTTAATTTTCATTACACAAAAGTTTTGTAATACACATAAATTGATATAATAATTTGGTTTTTTTTATAAATATAGCTAATAACGAGTCAAATCCTGATTTGAACAATGCATTTTAAACTACAAATTATTCATAGCTTTGAATTGTTATATACTTTGGATTATACTTATTAATTATCCACTCTATATATTTTTCCTTTTTATAAAATTATTTACCGAATTTTAAACTAATATTTGTCTTAAACTTTAATGTTATGCATCATCAATTAAACAATGCTTTGAACCCATTATAGTAGTCTTCAGTTGCCTGCGCAAGGTCTCGCTCCTCAAGGTATACCTCTAATGCATGGGCAAGGACGAATGGGCAGCCCTCCATTGAGGCAGAGTCCAGGCCTCTATGGTGACTCATTAAATGCCTCATTACAGGTTCGTATGTTTGTCATATTCATACACGTTGGGTGATATTTTGAAAACACTTAAATGCAGCATCTTATGTCCAATTTAGAATGTGACGGTTGTTTGTTGAATTTGATTTATTCATCATTTAAATTATCTACAATCTATGTTCCTCTTATTTAAGGGAAGCTCTTCTGAGGATTGTTACAGATTTATTTGTTTCTATATAATTATAATTGATTACTAAATTTTATTATAATTTTTAAAAAACAAGATCATTATAAAGAATGGATATAAAGAGCTGGGCAAACATACAGAATCTTTGAGAGGAAAATTTTATTAAAGATAGTCAGTAAAGCTGTCGCTACCATAAGCATTATATGAGAAGGGCACACTTTTTGTTCTTAGAAAGTTCTTTGCATATTTTAAGTGTTATACATACATTTATCTATAGATATACATGCATATAAAAAATGAATATACATTTATACTTAAAATAAAAGATCTTTTCTAGAAACAACCCCCATCACGCTACATTTATAGTCACTACTCAGCACAGGAAAAAATCCATTATTTAACGATTTATCAAAAATCAAACCAATTACTGGAAAAAGGATTGTCACATTCAAAACTTTTTTGGGGAAAATAAAACTTAAAAAGTGTTAGAAATTATGATAAACCTCCAAATGATCATGAATTTTTATGTTCATGTGTTAGCAGTTACAGAAAGAATATCTATTTTTAAAACTTGATTTCTTCTCGTCGGTGTCTGCATAAAAATAGAGGTTGGCTGTTGTTTTCATTGGGTAAAAAAAATTAGAGGAATAAATATATATGTAAGGATCGAATCAAATTTGAAACCTAAAATGTCTATACTCACATGACACATAATAACTTGTGAGTTATTGTGTATCATGATTTAAGCCACAGCTGTGACTGCTTGTAAATATAAAACATCTATTTGTTTTCCACCTGCAAACATAGTTTCAAAAGAAAGCAACACTTAAAATGCAAAGGTTTCTCCATCTGAAATTTATTTACAGACTCAACTAAAGACTTGCTGTGACTGTATACAATATTTTTGATACAGCACCATCCTTTACTTATATACATCATTGCAAATCTAGTAATGCTATTTATTTTGACAAAGATTTAAAAAGTGAATGCTTGCATTGTAAAAAAAAAAAAAAAAAAATTGTGTACCGATGCCTAATCATTCTAAACATTTTAAATCTGGTTACTGTTTTACATTTTCTTCATCCGAGCTCTTCCATTAAATGTCATTAAGAATTTTATCTTAAATTTTAAAACTGTCAATTTTTTTAATTTTTCTTACATTTATGTTTTTACTTAAAATAAATTTGAAATGTGGAAGAGATGTTTTAAAATTTTATCTATCTGATAAAGACTTAAATTTATGAAGTAAAAAACCTACTCAAATTGAAACTCTATATGGATGAATAAAATAACGTACCTTTACGTTATAAAAAATACTTTTGTTATTCTTAAAACTTATTTTATATGTTTTCCTTTTATAAATATAATTAATTTTTTGTCATTATATATTCCAAAAACATTCTCTTTTGAGGGAGGAAGATATTATTAATTTAGTGACCAGGTTGTTTAAATTGATTTTTCTACAGTAATTAAGCTGATGTAAAATAATTACTCCTTAGACATGTGCTTTTTAAAATTTGGCAATTTTGAGCAAAAATTCGACAAAGCCAAACTAAATCTTTTAATGCAAGCTTTTATTGAATGATCTTTTTGAATAAACAAACTTAAATGTATATCTGTGTTGTTTAAATTTTTAACGTAAGCTTTCACGGAAGTATATTTTCAAACTAAACTGACTCATCAGTAAAAGAACAGATAATTGAGAAAACTGTTTTTATGTATAAACAAATATAGTTTTAAAATTTTAAGTGCCAAAAAAAGTCTTCTTGTATTAGTGTTAATATTTTAATGTAAGCTTTTTTTAGTTTTCAGCGGGTGTCAATATTTTGCAGTACTTTTCATCCTATAATTAAATGCGGTGTCATTATTGACCAAAAAATTTTCATTTTACAGGCTGCCCTAGCGGAAAGCAACTTGTCCTTCCTAAACTCTGCAATGGCGGGTAGTGGGGCTGTGCCACATACTCCGACTTCAACTCCTACACCTGCTGCCACTCCTGACTGTGTAACTTCCCAATCTCATGGCACTTCTGCACTGAGCGAAGCTGAACGTTACGTAGTAGAAATGATAACACATGGAATGAATAATTCAGCTGTGTAAGTTACCCAAAGCAGAAATGTCTTTCATTATTTGGTTGTTTCAGAACTCACAAGGTTTATAATACACCATTAAACCATGCATTTTTTTTACATTTAAAACAGCCTAAAGATATAACTTCATAAGTTTCTATTCTATAACTATGTACAAATTGATATATTTGGAAAATAACCAGAACTGATACAAACAAAGTACAAATATTACTGTTGGAGAACAGCTATTTGTGACAGAAACAACCTTTTTGTAAAGATATAACTTCATAAGTTTCTATTCTATAACTATGTGCAAATTGATACATTTTGAAAATAAACAGAACTGATACAAACGAGGTACAAATATTACTCTTAGAGAACAGCTAGTTGTAACAGAAACAAGATGCAGAGTTACACACTATATGTCCACAAATTTTATAAGTTTGAAATCAAATTCTAGGTGGCAGCAGACCTTGAGATCGAGAGTTTATATATTGTAAATGGATTTTGGTATTTGGAAAACAATGCGATAAAACCAACAGCTTAATTAATCCACTTTAAGAATGTGTTGCTCTCAATCTTTTTTTTGAACCATTTAAAAGGTGCAAAAGAAATATAACCGGTGGTAATTTTTTTATAAGTACTTCTAAAGCAAAAAATTTTCTATCAAAAAGAACTAACTAGTAGGAATTATTCGAATGAATAAAAGGGAATTAAAAGAACCTGCAAAACAAAAGAAAGACAATAAAGCAGGTTTTTGTACTTTTATTGTACTCTGGCAATCTTCAAAAGCAAATGGAACAGAAAATGTTTCTAAGTTCAAAGTATAAATTTGTAACTTTGAACTTAGAGAAATTTTCTACTCCATTTAAAAAACAGGTAAATTAAGGAACAGGTAAATGTATACCTGAAGCTATTGCTTTTAATAATAACACTAAATTTGATGCAGATATGAGGAATCAAATGGCTGGAAAATACAGCAGATAATCTAAATCTTTTAAATGACCTGTTTATCTATTTTCAACATTTTTGATTTAGTTGCTATAAATACTGGACATGGATTTTTATTTCAGTTGGCAGTTTTAATTATAACATGATATAGTGTTTTATTGCCTATGCTAAATTCTGTATTAAATGTAGTCAATTTAAAAAAAAAATACATCAATTTGAAAAGCAGTAGAAATAAGTATAGATAAAATGTTGGCAGGTTTAGTGTTAATTTTAAATAATTCACATAGCTGTTTCTATGTGAAAGCTCTTAATAGTCTGTGTATAACTAAATAATTACATTTATTCATGCTCTCAATTCAAGAATATTACTATGGCAATTCTAATTATATATTTTTTTTCAGCAATGGGTCAAATATTCACATCAAACAAGAGCCGATGTCTGATGAACCCGGACACATGTGTCCTCCAGACATGCAACATCGAATAGATGAAGATGATCGACATTCTGACGTAAATTCGGATCATCATGACGTCCATGAGGAAGATCAAGAAGAGGATATGGAGGAAGCAGAGGACTTATCGCTCTCATCATCAATAAACTCTGAGCCTCAGGCTACTACCTGTCCTTAAAAGTAATTTAATTGAAGTTTGTGACACCAAGCTATGCCTGAACCTCGTTCGCCGTGCATTTCGTAACATAGAAATTGTTCAAGAGGTGGTCAAGATTTGTGTCTGAATGTTCACAGTTCAATCCCTTTATTTTAGTAAAGTCAATTCTAGCCATTTTGTGTTCCTCAAAAATACTGTTACGATAAAACATGTCCAAAATACAAAAATGGCAGTCCTTCTATAGAAAGCCTTCGGATATTTATCTCCCATTAATTTAATAAAAGGACTTGTTACATTGAGCCTTATTTAAATATTATCTAACTCATTTCTTTAATATTTGGTGTTTCTTCAATTACTGTTCTGATAAACTATGCGCAAAATAATTTTTTTTTTAAAAAAACAAGTCTTTTGATAAAAAAAAATAAAAACATCTCAAAATGTAACTCTCGTTAAATTAAGAGAAAGGCTTGTTACTTAAAACCTTACTTTAATATTGTATAACCTAGTTCTTAAATGGTAACTCTCATTAAATTAACAAAAACACTTCTTACATTAAATCTTACTTAAAGTAATATTGCAAAACCTATTTTTTTTTTCATAAATTATGTAATTTCCAGTGGTTAATTCTTGACTATTGTTCAGACTTCAAATCGTATGCACCACCTCAATCAAGTCATCTCGTAGCTGATAGCAGCTAAATCAATTTTCCGGCCAAATCAGCTCTCAGAAAGTATTTAGTGAGAGTTTTTCAACTACCTTGGGAAGCGAGAAAATTTGTGTTAATCACATCAAAGAATACCTCACTTTGATTGCAATATATACCTCACTTACAATTGCAATTGTTATTGCGCCTCCTTCCTCTTAATTTGTTCCTGGGCCCTCATTGAAAGAGAGCCATTGCACCGGTGATGAAATTGAACAGTAATTTAGAAGAAATGAGCATTTTTCTCATTGTTAATTCTAGGCAGTATAAGGGATTGTTCATTTGACTGCCATTAACAGAGATTGTGACATTTTTTTAGAAAAAAAAAAAGGAAGTGATTTTATAGTTAGTCTTGTGAAGTGTTATAGGGATGCATTCATTTTTATAGTTGTAAAGAGATTATGATGAAAGAGCTAAAATTGCATTCGAGGACTTTGTCATCCAGTTTTAAAATAGATACAATTCCTTTAATTTCAGTGTACTGTGCTGAGTATGTATGCACAAATTATATATATATACTGAAATTGATTTTTTAATGGAAGTCCATGCCAGAATAAAAAATCATTCCGTGTAAAACATAATTCTGGTTTATTGTATTATGTGCTTGTCCAGTTTTTGTCTTGTGTTAATTGGCATGTGAATGAAAAAAAAAGTAACAAATACATGTTTTGCTAATCCATAATTGAAATAAGATAGCCTCTGTGTTGCCAAGAAATATATTTTCCTTTCATTAATTTTGCTCATTTTTTAATAACTAGGCGCTTTTCTTTTGCATTGGCTGGAGAAAACTGATTTCTAAGTATATGATCATTGTCATTTGTATATAGTTATAGCATATAATATTTAATTTTGTATTTGTCAAATGGTTAAGCATGATAAACTTTTGCCCTTAGCCAATTTTATTTGTCCTTTGAGAAGAAAAAAAATTATTTATTGTTGTTTATATTTATAATTTTAAAAAAAGGTAGTAATCAGAAATTTAATATTAAAATAAATTATATTCAAATAAAGAAAAGTGAAAATTATAAATAAAATTTTAACATTAGAAATTTGTTTACTTATATGGCTGTATTTTTAAAAGTTAGAAATATTTAATTAGAAACTATAAAAGTTTCAAAAGCTTATTAAAACCTTTTTTTTAATTTAATTATACAATTTTAAAATTCCTTTTTATATATTTCTGCAAGTTTAAACTTATCATTAATTAAAGTTGTTTATTACTGACCATTATTTTATTATACAAGGTATTCGGTAAAATCTGACCTTATTGTGTATTTTTAGAAACTATCAAAAATGAAATAAAGAAAGTATTCGTATTGGTAGTTTTAAATTTATATTTAAGTAAAGAGAAAATATAAACGCTATCAAAATCTGGCAAACTGGAGTAAAGGAAGACAAATGTAATAAGCATCAGAAGAGGTTTTATAAAAGGTTGAAACGTATATGTGTTTTTAATAACCGTTTTTGGACTTATCACTTTTTCCTCTTGCAATCAAACTTGTCTAATTGCTTATTACATCTCTCGGATTTTGTTTTTCCTTGCTTAAATATTGATTCGCGACCCTCCACTATGTATAATTTTCAAGTTTTATTTTTGATTAAGATCCTAAACTTACACATTAAAACTTTGCAGAACACCATGTATTTATGTATATTTATTATCCAATGTTTAATTTAACTAATTTTAATCCAAAGCTAGTATTTTATACTTTTTTTTTTAATAATTTTTGTCTACCATATCCTTGAGCAATATCATAATTGAATCAACTGCAAAGGCAAAAGTTTTTCATTCTGGTCTTTAAAAATCAGTTTTCCCAAAACATTAAAACTGTTACTATTTTTGTATAGAATTATGTTGTGACAATTCATTTTATTTTTTGTCTATTTTTGTGCCATGAAGAATGACCCCTGTGAAGCCTCCACTTGTTAAATCCAACACATAGTTTTTAACCAATTTCTGTCTTTTATATAATTAAATATGATCTAATAACTGAGACATTTTTTTTTTTTTAATTTCTTGCAAAAACTCTTAAAGCAAAAGAAAATACTCATTATTTATTAATATTAAAATGTATAAATAACTGATTTGAATGGATATTCTTGCATTTTATTCTTCTAAATATAATTTAATCTACTGTAAATCAAAAAATTGTACATGAAGTTAAATGTTTAAAAAAAAATATCAGTTAATTTATTAGGATACTTAATTGTTTTGTGAACAAAATATTTTAGTAGTTTTTGTGGGGAAATCTAATTCTTTTTTGTTACGTTATTTTTAATTTGCTTATTTTGTTTTGATTATATTCGATGAAATCGATTTATAATCTAAATTTACTTTCATTTGTAAATAGCATTAAGGTGTGAGGTTTTCTTCTGAATTTTACTAATAATTATTTAATACTTTAGAAATCTATTACAAGCTTAACATATCAATCAAATATTTAGAATAACTTGATAAGCTACAATGTTAAAATTTTTACATATCAAACTGTTAAGGATACAAAGAATATAATTTTTTTTTTAAATTACATTTTCATTTCATAGCAGGCATTATATTTTTGTCCGCATTTTATTCCATATATACTTAAATATTAAGTAGTTTGTTTTTATGTTTTCATTTCACAAATCCCAGTACAACAATGTTTAATTAATCACTTTTATGGTTTTTTCATATCAAAACTTAAATAGGTTTATATTTTATATATTTTAACTATTAAAAAATCATTTTAAATTTGAGTATGTAAAGTGTCTGGATGATTAAAATCTAGTAAAATGAAAATGTTTTAGAATACATTGACAAGTTTCGATTTTGTCAAAACATATTCTGCTCTTGTTACCCAACAATTACATAACTATAAAAATTAACATTATCTTTGGTTTCTTTTTTTTAATAGATTTTTCATATCAAACTAAATTTTTATTTAATACTTTACACTTAAAAGTAGGCCAAGTTGATTATTATTTTATTAATTAAGTTATCATAAACAAAAGCGATTGTTTATTTTGTTGCTACGTATGTTGCCCATTTTTTTTATCATAATGCTAAAACTCTAAATTACACAATTTCAAATACTTATCATAAACAGACATGTAGTAACTAAATAAAAAATTTATTATTTTTTGAAGCTTATTGCTAGCTGCAATTCTGTTTTGAAAATATTTAAACTTTAGCAAAATTTTTAATTTTCACCATTTCACTTTTAATTTTTTTATTTATTGTAAATTAGTTTTGTGATAATAAAATTTTTATAAATTTTATTCTTGCATTTATGAAATTTAACACCTTTTTTGGTGTTTCAAATTCAATGATGTGGTTAACTGTAATGGTGTAATTGTATGAATTGTAAAAATAGGGAGGGGGGTTCTGTGTTATAGAAATGTTGGACAATTGTATTTTTGTAGTTTGCACACAGAAATTAGTCTTAGAGGTCATTTCCATATGATGACGCTTGTTACATGTGTTATACTTTTTACATGAGAAAAACTACATCTAAAATGAAGTAGTTTTTTTTCTTTTTTTCCCCAATACAAGCTCGAGAATTAATTTTTAAAAAAAGTTTAAACATATTGAAAAATACCACTTGTACATACAAAAAAGTGTGAAAAATCAAAATTAACATCAAAAATACTTGTGCCTAATTTTAGTGTTAATTACTAGCATTGATAATAGGTTAATAAGGCAATTTTTTTTTTTTTTTTTTTTTAGTTCCAAGTTTTATTTACAACTTTAATGTTTTTAGATAAAATTTTGGAAAATCATATGGTAGATTAAGCATTCCCTGTAAAATAAATATTCCATTCAAACCCTTTTAGTTAGAGTTCCAGATTTCTAATTAGGAAGCATTTTTATTTACATAAAAATTAATGTTTAAATTTAAACACACTTAACATTTAAGTTAATCATAAAATACCAATTGAATATTTTCTTATGTGTTATTCATCTTAATCTAGTCTTTAAAAGTTCCTGCAAAAACCAGTAAAAATGGTTTCTTAATTATTTCACTTTTTTATACGGTATTTATATCATAACAGTTCACAAAAAATCTATAGTTGTTCAAATAGTGTCAAATGCTGAATTGATGTGCAAACAACAATCAAATATTTCCAGTAAATTGCGTCTGTAAATAACTTCCAAAGTTTTTTCCTTTCAATTGAATGTCTAATTCAAACATTTTGTACTAACAAACATAATACAACAATATACTAAATTATCTTTTTAGCTGACCTGTTGAAATTATTTGTGCTATTTACAATATTAGTTTGATATGTGTTTTCCATTTTTAAATCTTTTTATTTATATTTGAGGTTGATGAAAAAAGTTTACTGGATTAAAATTATTTTTAAAAATAACTGCCCTTTAATATGAAATTGAAAATTTAATTTTATCCCTTTAAATTGCATGGACCCTATAATCTAAATTATCATGAATCAATATTTTTGTTGACTAAAATCTTAATTGAGCATGTATTTTAAACAAATAAGCTTTCAAATTTATTGTCTAATGTTGCAATTTAATATCAGAAAGTATCAAATGTTTCAGGCTGTAATGCGATATTATTTCGATTTAACTAATTTACATCGGTCAATATTTTTGTTACTAAAATGAAATTAATCCCTAATGTCAACATTTCCTAATATTTTGCAATATTTCTCCATTTTAATTAATTTACACTAGTCAATATTTTCTTTACCCAAATAAAATTAATCAACCTACACGATAATATTTGCAATATTATTTCATTCGATATTTATTAATGGCAATTCTATTTGGTAAAGCTAATGATATCATGTTTGATATTTATCATTCGTGATATTTCAGTATTTATCGTCCACCTGTATTAATTTGTTTGTGTAGATCTGAATTTTAGTTAATGCTTATGATTAAGATTATTACAGTTTAAAAAGCCTTCTTTTTACCTGGTACCTTGCTATGATACTACTGATGTACCAGAAAAACTTTTTCATCGCCTAATATGTATATATTTCTTTTCTAAACAGTCCCTTTTCTATAAACATTTTATCGAAATGGACAAATACAGATTTAAAATTCTATTTTTATTTTCAATGAAAATTAACAATATATATTTAAACATTTTTTTGTGCATAAATATAAAAATGCCTGATCATATTAGTTTTTCAAATTCATAACTTAATTCATTAATAATTAATTCTTAATTAATTTTAAGTTAATTAATAAATTAAAATTTTTAAATTAAAATTTTTAAATTTATATTAGTTATACAGGAAAACTTTAGATTCATATTTTATTTGTTTTATATTTCCTACTTAATTCTGACAAAGGTAACTTGAATGTAACAAAAGGGAATGAATGCATTTTTTTTTAATTTGTTTTTTATAGATGAAAAATATGTGTATTTTTACCGCATATATGTTCTTAATCTTGTAACATTTTCAATCACTTTTTGTCACTATCATTTACATTAACTCCTTATGTCATTGTAGATATTGTAAAAGAATACTTTGTTTGAAAAAAATATTAGTTGAAACTCAACTTAAACTATTAAATTAAACTGTAAAGATTGTATTACGTTGATTTATTTGTGGCATTTCAATGCATGAAATGTCTTAATCGTATCCTGAAAATGTAGATCGTGTCTGGACAGGATCGAAGAGATGCCATCCATTATGTGAAGAAGATATATCCAGTTTTATTGAGTAACAATGAGCTAAGGAATAGCTAAGCGCATCTATGAGCTTAGCTACTCGATCTAATGAGCAATAAAATAAAATGTAGTGTAATTTTAGGTATGATATAGGGAAATAGAATGTAAATTGGAAGAAATCTTGTACAATATTTAAAGAAATAATTGTTACATTAACGTACATAGACCTATGTAATGTCGCTTTTCAAGGACCAAATTAAAACAGCAGGTTTGAAAAAACTGTGTTGTGTTTTTATTTATAAATATGCAGGGTTGGGATTTCTTTTAAAAGAAACCTACTTCTGAACGAACACTTGAAAAAAACTTTAGCCTAATAAATTAAATTTAGCCTAATAAATTAAATTTAGCCTAATAAAATTTTGATAATATAATTTTTAAAAAATTCACTTTTTTTTTAAAGTAACAACCATGCTATATTCACTTTAGTTTTATAAAAAAATTTAAAGTATAGGGGAGAGTCGGGTAGCCCCGCCCACTTAAGGAGTATTGCTTATATTTCTGTATTATATTGAGTAATAATCAATATTTTTGTATGTTTCTATTTTTTTATCATCTAATTAAATAATGCAAAAAGAATAAACCGAAAAAAGAATAATTTAACTTTAAAAAATAGAAATTTAAAAATTTGACTACTGTATTCAACATATTTTCAAAACTATTGTTTACCATGTTACCAGCTGCATAAATACTTGAAACTTTGTAAATAATCTTATTTTAATATAACAATTAATGTTCGATGGCCCATTGACTTAAAAAATATTCTATACATATGAAATTGACAGTGGGCGGGGGTACCCGACACTCCCCTATATAGCATATTATCTAAATTATTTTAAGGTTTCATATAGAACAGTATTTGATTATGAAAATTAGTGTGCTATGTATTACAATTATGAACACAATATGCAAATTGTTTTTGTAATTATTATTAGTATGTGCTTTGTTAATTGAACTATATTAATAAAACTTAATTTAGGCTTTGACATTTCACATTTAGGACGATCAGAAACTTAGAAGACTGTTCAGAATCATATGAATTTAGTACCGAATTTTACTTCTGTCTCTGTACAAATAGTACTTATCATGCAAAGTTCCTTTAAATTTTTTTAATAACTCCCTATTAATTTTATTTTAAAAATTATTCAATTTTCTATAGATAAGTTTGTATTTAAGATTATTGTACTTAAAGTAAAATAGTTGCAAAATTTGTTTATTGTCAATAATGCCTTTGAAACATTAATATTTTCATACACAGAAACAAAGTCTAAAAATTCGTAAAATAATTTTAGAAAAAAACTTTTTTAACACAAATTTAGGTTTGTGCTGTAACTAATATTACCTTTACACACTGTCACAAAGAGCATAAGTGAAATCAGAAATCCAGAATAGAGATTTATGTTAATAGCTAATAAATTTTAATAATTTTGATTAATTTTTTTTTTTTTAATTTCAATCAAAGTAAAAAGCACTAAAAGTTATTGCTTTTCTTAATTATCTTCGTGTTTTTTTTTTTTTTTTTTTCCTTTTTGTATTTATTTATTATGCTATGTTTTAGAGATCATATTTAATGCAGCTTTAGCGCTTAATATTATCTACTATTAACTTACTTTCGTTTTCCTTTTATTTCGTTTTTTTCTATTTTCGTGTCTTTGGGACGTTGTGTATGTTTAGGACGTTGTTCTTTGAAACTATTTTTATGGATTTAAACAGTTTTAACAATTTAGCGCCTGGTAAAAAATATGTTCAGTATTTAAATTATTCTTCATGTTGTACCCAGTACGAAGAGCCTAATTCAGAGGGGACCTTTTGGATCGACATCCTGCTAACTCTGAAAGCAAAAGCGATAGCAAAAGATTTTTTGAATTGCATTCCATACCAGAAATTTTACCGTCTTATAAAGCGTGTGGTGATAAAAGATGCAAAACTTGCCATAATATTGACAAAAAACATACAATTCTTAGTAACGATAGCTCCAAATCTTTTTGTAAAATTAAAAAATTTTATTTATATGTTAACCTGTGGTTTCTGTAATATGAAATATGTTGGACAAACCAGTAACTCACTAAACATTATAGTAGGGTTGGACTATATATATACTCACTTAAAATGAATGATCGTTGAGTGGAAATGATTTTCATTTTCTTTATAGTACTAACAGAGTTAAATGAACATATTTTAATTTATTATTTGCAAGTTTAATTTTTACAACTGTGCAGCATCATGTATATTCTTGAAAAGGAAAACTTTTTTCCCTGTATCATTTGTTTTAATTATTCACGTTTTATTTTCCCATTTTCAAATCTCTGTCACTATTTAGCATTATGTGTTTATTCAAAAAGATACTTTTTGACTGCGTCAATAAATTTAATTATTATCTTGTTGTACTTCCACGTTTGCAACTTCTAACTATTTTTAAGTATTATGGTATTCTAAGGAAATGCTGCATTCACAGTGTCAACTGATTTATGGTTCATATATTAATTATGCACTTGCCAATTTTCACTATTTTTTTAGCATCATATGTATTTTTCAAAAACTTTATTTCAATAGAAGCAAGAATAGGTTTAATATTTTATTTTTATAGTTGCAAATTTTCGCAGCTGTTATGCTTCATGTTTAACCGTAAGAAAGGTTTCTTTCGTTGTGCCACCAGATATAAATACATTTTCTCGTTGTATTTTCACTTTTGTTGCAAATTAATTTTTGTAATACGTATTTGCTTTATTTATTCTTGTCCGACATTATATTTTAGTATTCTTTTCCCCTTTTATTATGTTCTTAGTCTGAATTATTCATAATTAATGAGTCAGGATTGTTATTCTGTAAAAATAAGTAGATAGAGCAATTAGACAGATTTGCAACTATAAGTCGTTACTTTATTCAAGTAATCATCGCTAAAACTATATTTTACAAATTTTATGTAAATTAATTTTTAACTTATATCTCTATTTATTTCAAGTTTCTATTTCACACATACATAAATTTAAGAACGCACGATGTATTTAGTTTAAATTAATCCTAAGAGAATCGGATTTGGGAAGGATGTTGATGATCTTGGCGAACAAAGAGCACGGGGCGAGCTCATATGATCAGAAGGTCGGGTCCCCAATCGTGGTTGCCGGGAGAAAAGTGTTGAACCAAGCAGACTCCTCAATTCTGCTTTTAACATGTAAGGTCTATGGCGGGCTTGTCATACTTTCAATCCATTTTTCTTGTTTAGGAAACGGAGTGATCAATTTTAAAAAAATCCTAATACCGTATTTTTCGGCGAAAGCGCCGCTTCGTCGCAAGCGCCGCACATCGATGAAAATGAAATTTTTTAAAAAAAAGTTATAGTAAGCGCCGCTCCGGCGCAAGCGCCGCAATGGCACTACACCGCGCATATCAGCATCCTTATGCAAGAGACCTTTAAATTACCATTTAGAATATCTGTATAATAAAAAATAAAAATTTTTTATACATTTCATAAAGTAAGGTTTTAATTTCTAAATTATAATGAAAAATTTAATTTTCAGCAAAAAAAAAAAAAAAAAAAAAAACAAGAAAGCAACAAAACGATATAAAATAAAATTGTTCTTATCTGTTGGCACCACACCAAAAAATAAACTTAAGTACAACAAATAATTCTGAAAATAATGTTAAGTGCAACAAAATATTTTTTAATACATCAAATAACGTAATTTCTAAATTATTTGGGGGGTGGGGAGAGAATATCCTAAACTGCGTTAACAAAGAGTTGACGTGAAAAAAGTTTTCTCCTTCAGCAAAAAAAAATAAAATAAAAAAACGATATAAAATAAAGTTGTTCTTACCAGTTGGCACCGCGCCAAAAAAACATTATAGCAAATAATTAACAGCAAAAAAATATTTCTATGCTCAGCAGCTGAATTAATGCTGGACTAATTACAGAAATCCGTAAAACAATGTAATAAGAAAAATAAAATGAAAAATTTATTAAAAAAAAGATTTTAAAATAAAAAGATTTTAAAAAATTTATTACAGTAAACAAACTAAGGAAAAACTAATAATAACAAGAATAAGAAATAACTAAGAGGGCCCCAAAAAAATTCTGATGAAAAATTCCTCTGCTTGTCATTTCTACTGGAGCTGTTTAGGAGGAATCAATCCGTTATTTTTAAAGGGGTTGGGGAAAAGAAAAGGGCATACAGTATTGGACCCCTAATCCGGCACTTAATCTGATCTAATTTTTTTTTTTTTTTTTTTTTTTTTTTAAGAAATATGTATTGATGAGACAAAAAAATCAGCTATATTCTCTTTTTATTTGGAATTTTATTTTGTTGAAGTAAGTAACTTTATTTTATCTTTTAAAAATAAAAAAGCTTGAAAAAAATATATAATAAATCTGTGTCAAAGGAAACATCTGTTTCTAAAGCAGTTTCAAATAAAGTGAAAAGTAAAAACACCTTCATTTCCAATGAACAAAATAAAGAAATGCAAGTTGGAAGAAACTGATCAATCAATCTTGACAGCTGAGCTTGTGCATTACTGGTTTGTCCCCACATTTCCCTCTTCTGTTTGACCATAAATTGGCCACACCCAGTTGACATTGAAACTACCACGTGGAGTACAAAATGAATTCTATCCCTTTTGCGGTTTTTTATTTGATTCATTTATTTTTTATTTTGCGGCTTTTTTATTAGTTATTAACTGTTAATTTTTTTTTGTTAGTTAGCTTGTTTTTTTTCTTGTTGTTAGTTGTTTCTTTTATTTTCTTATCATTATTAGTTTTTAGCTTGTTTTTTGCTGTTATCGTTAGTTCCTTAGCATAAATTGTTACTTTTTTTTGTAGTTCTTTGTTAGCTTTTTTTTTCTTGTGAGGTGAGCGTCTTTTGTTAAAACAAAATGTTATCTAAAAGAAAAAAACAAGAACTATGATCTCGCTCCGAAGAAGAAACGATTATTTCTTCTTCATCGGAGGATTCGGATTACTTCTTGAATTATTTCTCCTTCCGATTATTTCTTCTTGATTATATTATATAGATGATTATTTTAATTAATAAAATTTCTTAAGATGGACCAGTTTTAAATTCACCCCATCATAATCTACGATCGAAACTTGACTAATTTTATTGGTTTTTCTAAAATTGAATTATAGTAATATTTGAGCGCCATATTGGAATTTCCGAAAGAGATCCGAATTTCGGCATTTCGTCGGTCCCGTGAGTGCCGGATTTGGGGTCCTATTACTTCCTTTTCTGTCCGCTCCAAATACAATTGCCAAGGCGCTAAGTAGATTTCTAGCTTTCGATTTTTCTTTAAGCTGGGGGTGGATACAAGATGCTTACCTTTTAAATTTTCTCCTTACGCGATGTTTTTTTAAAATTATTATTTCGTTTATTTATTTTCTTGCAGGCTGCTGCCGAAAGTTTGCTAATAATTGGCAATTGTTCTGCAGCAGATCGCGATACGTACAAATATTTCGTCAACTTCGTTATTAATTTTATTTAATAGTCTTTCTCACAGAAAATTATTTCATCTTAAATAAATTTACTTGAGAAATTTTTTTGCTGCTAAAAATTATTTCCTCGGAAGCGCCGCTGCATCGGAAGCGCCGCATGTAGGAAAAAAACAACTTTTTTTTCGATAGCGCCGCGGCGCTACCGCCGAAAAATAGGTAATTTTTTCAATCTTTCCTATCCACGAAAATGTAGGTCAATTTTTTTTATCTTTATTACTTTTTGTAATATTGCCTTTGAAACTCAAGTCACTTTCTACCTTTGAGTAAGGGAGGAAGGCAACTTCCACCCCCAAGTTCATTCTCCAAGAAAGGATTGCGGTCTAATCTTCTCCGTAGGTGGTCTTGGTCTTGCTCCCTCCCTCCCAAATACTTTTACTCTGTTCAACTCTTTTGAAAATCTTTTTCTCTCTCTGTCCTTTTGAAGAACTGATATGGGGAGCTTTTATAAGCTTGTAATTTATTTTGGAAATTATATTCGCTGATAATTCGTTCATTCTACATACATTTTATTTATTTAGTAGTAATACTTTTTCTTGTTTTTATTCATTTTGAGAGTGGAATTTATTTTTTAAATACATCATTCCCCCTTTTTTTTAAACTTTTTTCCTTGTTTTTTTAAGATGTTTCAGAATAAAAAAAAATTAGCTTCTGAATAAAGTGAGATTAATTAAAATCGAGACAATGACGTAAAGATATTCCAATATACTATAAAGCATCACAAAACTGCAGTTTTCCTTTTTAAAAATATATATATATATACATATCCTACACTCATTTGTAGGTTTAAAAAAACATTTACATTATAAAAATTTAAAAGGTTGCAATTTTTCCATTCCATAAATAGTTTTAATTACTCCAATAGCTGGGATAGTTTGTTTTTCCACGGTAAGGAAAAAAAAATAGCTAGTACACAAGAGCACACATCATCCAAACGTGAACAAGCACTTAACCCTGTGTTTAGGGCTTTAATGTACATACACAAAAACACTAAGTATTATGAAAATTTTATTTAAATCAGTAAATGAAGAAAAATATGAAAATATACCCATGTATTGTAAAATTCTTAAAAAAAAAGGAAGTAAAAGAACATTAGTGGACATAATTAATATTCACGAGAGAAAAATAAATACGGTATCAAAATATAATGAACCGCTGCTTAGGAACGCAACACTGAAAATATTGAAACCAGTTTGATTGCCAGATGAAATAGAAAGAATGAGAAATGTGATTATTATAAACACCACGAAATTTCATTCACGATATATTAAAAAATAAAAATAAGTTGTAATACTTAGAGTTAAGTTTCTCTTTGTTACTTCAGACAGTCAAACTGGTTTTGATGTTTTCAGACCTGATTCCTTAGTTGATTCACTAGATTTTGAAACTATTAGTCTTTTTTTTATTGCTTTAACATTAATCTGTAATTCCTAATTAATACACTTTTTAAAACTTTTTTTAGCAATATTCTAAAAATATATATTAAAACTAGTAATTATGCAATATCTTAGTATTTAATCACGAGAAATTTTTCGAATTCCTATTAAAAGTGTGTAATGTAATTTTTATTCACAATTTTTTGCTCTTTTATATTGATAGAACAAAGTATGTAATCAATGTGTTATTTTAATTTCGCTTCCCTGACCCTCTTTTGCCATTCATGGAGAAGAGTTTTCTGAGTAGAAATTTCTGCACTGCAAACTTTAATTAGTGTAGTTATAGTTAATTAAAATCCGCATTAGCATTACATGGAGAGGAAAAACACGAAAACCTCCCAGTGTTAGTGATAAAATTTTGTAAAGTAAACTTGTCTCAATCAGTTGTTATGTTGTAAGTTTTAATGAAAATCAATAAATGCCTTTTCTTTCAAAAATTTCTGTATCGTACTTTTTTATAAATTAATTTCGATTTTTTTGATAAATCTTTATATTAATTACAGTGAGCAGCTTCACAAATCTATATATTAAAATGTAAAATAACATAGAATTGTTTTTGTTTGTTGTTTTTAATGATCCATCGAAATGATCTATTAGAAAAATGGTACAATCTTTAAAAAAATTAATTAAAATTAAAAAAAAGAAAAGGTTGTGAAAAATATATGTATTTAAATTGTAATTGAAAGAAACAAATTAAAAAAGTAATAAAAAAATAAAATCTTGAACTCAAGGTTTTACTTTAACAAAAAAAGTTTTACAAGTTAGCAAATCAATTTTTAAAAAAATTAACAAACTTTATTTGATTTATAGAGAAAATATAAATTTATTTTTAATGTAGTTACTTTATATGAATTACTTTCATATGACTACATAGTAAAATTTTATAAATTTAAATACTCTGGTTATTATTAGTTCTCTAAATAATCAAATCAAAATAATAAATAATTCAAGATATAATTAGAAAAAGTGCATGTTAAATAAAATGATAAAACAATTTTGAAAATAAATAAAGCCGTTTTAGAGTTTAAAAAATTTATTTTCTTAGAAGGAGAAAAAGCATAATGTAGAGTGAGTCTCTTCTGATATCTTTTGAAAGCTAGTTGACCCCCGCAGGTTGCAATTCCCCCTTTTCTGTGACAGTGGTTAGTCGATTAGTTTCAGATTACTTAACACCCCAGGAAGTACGCGCACCCACACCAAAAATGTAGGGGAGACAGTGGAACGGGTTTTGGAGGTGCTATATTTTTCGTCCCTATTCGGGACTAACTCTTACTGAAGGTTAGAAGGGAAATGAAGAGGCCTTCTCACAGTATCCTTTGGCCAAGTTGGTGATCATAACGAGTTGTATAACAATAATTTTTAGAAAGAATTATTACAATACAAATTTTTCGTAACTTATTACAAAATAGTTTTTATCTTTCAAAAGAACAGCCTACCTTATGCTGACAAATTTCTTTTTAATATTTTGCATGAAATTTCGATAGATATTTAAAAATGACGGAAAAACATTTACTATGAGAAAACAAATGTTTTCTTCCCTTTCAAAACTCATAGTGGTTAAGAGGGAATTTTTTCTGTGGCGTCATTAAACTTTTTACCTTTTACATATTTAGAAATTTTTCTCGGCTTCTTTTACTACTTTTTCACTTTTTTTAAAAAATCCTATAATGTCCAAATCGCACTTTTTCAACAATATTTTGTAATTTATATAAACGGGACACAGAACCGTAAAAATCGTATCATTTGAAAAACTATTTTTGTCCAAAGCAAAAAAGAAAATTTATGTTTTTTATTTGGTACTGACATCTAAATAGATTTGATAATAGAATAGAATAGATTTTTAAATAGATTAGATTTAAATAAGAATAGAATAGATAGATTTAGAATAGAATAGATTTTTAAATAATAATAGAATAAATTTTTTAAAAAAATTAACAACAATATTGTTAATTGCACGCATGTTTGCTTAAATATTTGATTTTCATCCAATAAAATAATTTTCTGTTTGCTTCTTTTAAATCTCTTCTCCCTTCTAATTTTGAAAAAAAATTTAAAATTGACGCACACTTTTTACCATATTTTATTATTGAAATAATAATTACAATAGGATTTTGTTGTTCTTTAAATGAGTTGAAGTGCATAATATTGAGAAAAAATGGTAACAAAGTGATTTTTTTTCTAAGTTTTACAAAAACTTATCCACGACTTATATTTCTATAAGGCTTCTGTGAATAAAATAAGATTTTCAGTTGACTTTTGAAACACAAATAAATCACATCATACTTTTTCAATGTTACATATTTTTGTACAATTTCGAAGGGTATATAATTTTTTTTTTTTTTTAAACTGTCATACATTTAACAATATGAAAAATTATAGTGCTAGATTTTTGTCAGTGTCAAAAAAATGTTCCAGCCACTGACAGTAAAAACAAATTTATGCCCATAAAACTATCATGAGCATAAAAAGCATTTGCTCAAAATTTTTCCTTGTGGTCGAAAATATCAATTTATGGCCATAGACCACATTTTGGCCGTAAAAGTTCAGTTCGGGCCTTCATATTGCTTAAGACTTAAATGAGTTGTTTGTCTAATCTATCGGAACTCGGCGAAATGTCGAAGTACTGGCAGAAGAGTAAGATAGTTTTATTTTGTTGCCTGTGGTCTTATCTTCTTCTTGCGAGAGATATCTTCTTGGTCTGACATCGAAACATCGATTAAAAACGGAAACCGAAACTTACACTACACCCGGGCAGAAATAAGCTCAGGTTGGCTTTCCATGATTACGTCTCTTCCGTCCCTTACATCTCGTGGTATACTATTCATAAAACTATCATAAGCATAAAAAGCATTTTTCCTTGTATTTGTTGGTCAAATACATCAATTTATGTCCATTGACCACATTTTGCCCGTAAAAGTTCAGTTCAGGCCTTCATATTGCTAAGACTTAGATGATTTGTTTGTCTAATCTATCCTAACCCGTGGAACGAGGCGAAATGTCGAAGTACTGGCATCCCTTGAAGAGTAAGAGAGTTTCATTTTGTTGCCTGTGGTCACCAATTTAGAAGGAGTGCGAGAGATAGCTTCTTTGGTGCCGTCTGACATCGAACCTGGGAATTTAGTGTTCTTAGCCTGATGCTCTAACCACCGTGTAAAGCGTGAGCACCCGTGAATTTATTTAACTCTATAACTGCATGAATAAACGGTCAACTCTATAAATTTTGATGAAGTTTGTTACAGTTACGGGCACTGGGCATTTTTTTATGAAAGAAGGGCGCTGATTGTATAAAATGAAGACCAACTATAATAAAGCTGAAATTTGTTGAAATTACGAGTACTAGGCTTTTTTTCTAAAGTAAGGGAGCTTACTGCATAAATAAAAGGCAAACTCCGAATTTTACGGAAATTTCTTGGGGAGCAAAACTATTTATAAAATTCGTAAATTCAGATTTGAAATCTCCACGCCCGAATTAGGCAAGATCAAGTATTTGTATAAATTTGTATTTGTTCCCCAGTGTAATAATTAATCTAAGCGTGTGCGAAAAATAATGTCGCAGATTCTACTAAGGAATGAATGCACGTTGCAGCGTGATCAGCCTGATACGAATTGGTAAAAAAGGGTTGTAACTTTAGTATGCGAGATGACGAGGTCATCTCTGATGATCTGGAAAGATCAATAATTTTCCTAAAAATCGTTTCTGTCCGCAGCATACGAAGGATGGTATGAAACTTTGTCAAATTTGTACGAAACTTTTGCAAGATCGCTGTGGAATTTTTTCCATATTTAAGACGGCCTTTAATCATGATTGTTTATCGGAATGCTAAGCCTACCAACGTTTTTTGACATTTTTCAAAGTGGCAAGAAGAACCATCAACGTAGGCCATCGACGGAACCATCAACATAAGCCATCGGCAAAAATATAACGCGTGTGACTGAGCTCTTGAATCTAGATAGCCATTTAAGTTTTCGTTTTAAACTATTAGAAATTTCAAATACTTTCGGTGTAATATCACGAACGATTGAAAACTTCACCATGACAACGCGTCTTATCATTCACACTCTTTCTGGTTGATTCATGGGTTTCAATTATTTTCCATTTACCCTATAATTCTTGTGCTTGAAAACTTCTATGTAAAAATATCGTTTCCAGACAATTAATAAAAGATGCTAAGTCAAAGCTTTAAATAACATTTCAAAAAACGCCTACAGTGAGGTCATCCATGTCTAGAAATCTTGTTAGAAGCAATGCGCATCGATTATGGAGAGCTATTTTTTAAAACCTTTTAATGTATTGTACGGAACATAGAATCATTTTTAATCGACTTATTGACACTAGTTTTTGAACAGATTCCGTGTGATTCAACAAACAGATTCTGTGCGTAAAAAAATAACTAATTGTAGATACTCAATTGAAATTTCTTTTACCAAATCTTTTTATAAGGTGGTGTTTTTTTTTTATTTTATTATTTTTCTTTTATTGGTGAAAATCATTTGTTAACAACTTTAGACTCTATGAAGCTGACTTTTTTTCTTTCAATTTTTTCACTTACCTTATTTATACATTTCATTTTAAACTATTTAGATTAATTTGTAATTTTTTAAAAGCTCAAGAGAAATTCACACAACAGAATGTTTTCAAAGTAGTCAAACTCCCGAATTATAAACATGTTATGACTGGTTTTAAAGGCAGAACTATAACCCAATAATTATTAGATCAAATATTTTATTACGGCAATTTTCAGTGAAAATATATTTTTCGTAAGACGAAACGATTTCTTTACATTCTGAACTGATTTTCTTAAACGTAATAAAATATTACTTAAACTTTTTTTAACGTAGCTCTTCTATTGGGAAAATGATCAAAAGTGCTTTCTTTATGTTCTGAAACTGATTTTTTTAAAAACTTACTTCAGTATTACTTAAATTTTATTTTAGCTTAGCTCTTCTGTTGAGTAAATAATCAAGCGTTCTGTACAGCGTTATTTAATTTCATTATTAGTTTTTAAAAAAATATCGCTTAGATATTTTTAAAGTATTTATTCATTCACCATTCTTTTAAATGTTTTATATATTCTTTATTGAATTTAAACTGTTTATTTTAACAATTTCTAACAGTTTGGGTGTCCTCGGACAGATTTGGTCAGTTTGTTTCCATCTTTGTCAGCGCACCAGCAGTATCCAGTTGATCCGTGGCACTGTACTTTGCTATAGCTACCATCAGGATCGCATTTTGGAATGTAGTTGCCAATAACGTCTGCAAAAAAGATAATTTTAATTAATATTTATGTAAAATTAAAATTTCTTACGTAATTTTCTTATGTAAAAATTATTAATAATTTCTTATCTAAAATTTCTTATGTAAAATTAAAATACAGGGTTATTCATAATTCCCTCCGGGGTTTCGAAGCGTTATAGTAAAAAAACGAAGATGAATATGGCAAAAAAGAACATATGAAATTTTTCCGAAAGTATTCAAGTTTCAATTTAAGAAGTTGCCGGTAGAGGGCAGTAACATGTACCACTGAAGCCAGTTGTAGTAAAAAAATAAGGTTGTAGTAAACAGAGGGAATAATGAATGACCCTGTACACATTGTTAAACATGAAAGTTAGATTATTCTTAATTTTAAAATATTATTACTGTGGATTTTAGAATATTAATATTGTATATTTTAAATTAAAATATTCTTTATGAACAATATTGATTCATTTTTGAGAAATTCATAAGGATTATCTATGGTAATTTTTTTTACTGAACGTTCATAATGTTTCTTTTTATTTAAAAAATATTTCCCAAGAGAGTAAGGTTAATGCAGTATGAGTAAAATTAAAAGTAACAACCCATGAAGTTTTTGCCTGCTCAATAGGCGTTATAAATGGCGGGGTGACGTAAATGTAATCAATGTGAACTATCCTTTTGTTTCCCAATACGAATTTGTTGCTGTTTGTTGTAAACTATGACGCTAATATGGTTTATTCAATGGGATAAAAAGCATTATCTTGATGGTTATGTTGAAAAGAATTCGCTTCCAAATATCATTCTTAAGATACATTTGTTTTTTTAATTTCTGCATTAGTTAAAATAAAGGCATGGTTTATTTAATTTTCTTAAGAAAAATGATTTTATGAGTCATACTGGATGTAGTTTTAAGGTATGATAATAACGGAGCTGTCGAAATTCTAAATGTCAGTATTACGCATTTAGACTCTTTTCTAAATTTTTTCTCATTTTATTGCCAATAGTTTAGTTTAAAATAAATAATTTTAATTTGGAATCCAATATAAACTTATTTTTTAGTACTTGAGCAACGCCACGTTTGTTTTGTAATATTTTAAAAATTGCTTCCGTATTTATCAAAAAAAAAAAAAAAAAAACTATTGGTTTTAACTGACTGGTATTATACTCCAATTTAATAAACTTAATAACGTTGTCAGTCTGAATTGAAGTAAATATGGTGATCCCTCTATTAAGAGTATGCCATATTATATTCGGGGAGAATAATTGATTTTGGTTTAATTCAAATTAAATAAAATAATTCAATGCTGTAGAAAATGTAAATATTATTATTATTATATATATATATATATATATATATATATATATATATATATATATATAGTCATTTCTTAAAGGAAAAACACGAGAGAAAAAATTCGGGAAAAATATTACTTAAAATCGCAATAACCTTTGAACAAATTACAATTAAAAACAAAACTCGTGTTAACATAAAAAAAACGGGCTTTCAGCAAGAAACATTTTAATTCAGCACCTGCATTTCTATAGAATGTAAATCGCATGGTATTTCTTGCAAGTTTAACAGATAAGAATTCTCGTATAAAATATCTAATGTTGAATTTTATTTATTATATCGTACGTCCTGTAAATTTCTTACATAATCACGTAATCGTAAATTTACTCTCGTAAATTATTTATTTTAAATTATTCATTATTCATTTTATATATTCTCGTAAATTTAGATATGCGCAATGAATTTTTTATATTTATTCGTAATTTTAAATTAAGAGGTTTTGAATCTGTTGATAATTCATGCAAAGTGAATTAAAGTAGTTCGGATTATGTGTATAAAGTTTTATTGTAGATATTAAAAAACCATCTTTAAGAATATTTCTAAAAACAGTTTTTAAAATAAAATAATTTTTTGTTGTTATTTTTTGGCTTTGCATTACTCGGTGAAGCTTTTAAGAAATTAAAACTATCGAACAAATCTCTCCAAAGAAATGTGTTAAAATTTTATTTGTTTTTGTATCCTGGAAAGAATTAAGACATCAACAATTCACTTTTTTTTTTTTACCAAATTTAAATATAATATTTTTAGAAAATATAAATCTTACTCTTATTCTGCTCTTGTTGTCTTTGCAATTGGCATGCAGTTTGGGCTCCAATTACCATAGCAACGAGACAGGAGAATAAAGCCAAGACAGCGAAAACCTTCATGATTTATTTTTCTGGAAAAAACATGTTCTGTATTTTGTTGTTATAATAAAACATTCTTGAAATACTGAAGTAAAGTCAATATTTTAAATAAACTTTACTTCATAAATGTTTATATGAGAAATTTTTAATCCATCATATAAAAACTAGAGAAGGATATATTCACTGTTCAATCATATTCTATGATCAATATACAACGGGATTCTGTTCACAGAAAAAAATATAGTGAAAGCTACAAAATTTTGTTAATGCATAATTAACGTGTTTCTTGCTGTATGGGAACTCCAAAAAACTTCGTAATTTTTACCGAAGTGGTTATGATTTTAGCAAAATTTATAGTGAAATATACTTTTAAAATACGTAATAAAATTTGGTAAGTTTAGAAATTTTATCATGATACCTTAGAAAATTTCGGTTAAATTTGCTTTACAGTTTTGTATTTTTTACTGAATGCGTGGTAATAAAAACTATAATTTCGAAAACCAAAGTTTTTGGTAAACAATAGCCATTCGAACGGAAAACATTATCAAATAAATGTTTTAAATACCGTATATTTTGGGTTTTGATACCAGAATTATGATTTTTCTTTTTACCAGAAATGTCCTTATCATACAGTACGTTAATACCAGAATATTTTTCTAAGTGTAATGATTGCCCTTATATTTTTAGAATCGTTTTTAAAAATAAAGTGTACACATTAGGGGATGCAAAAATGGCTTGATCTAGGAAAATAAAAAAAGAATAGAAGAATCAAAATCTATCAAATCACTAGGTAGGAAAACGTAACTGAAAAATTTTAAAACTTGTTTGATTGCCGGAGAAACTAAGAAGAGTTGAAGAATTAGAAACCTTTCCAGGTTTTATAAGTCAATGACACAGGTTTTGATATTCATCAGACGTAGAAATTAGTCACCATTCATAGATAAACTGTTTGTACGAATTTTTTTGCAAGAAAAAAAAATTGCATGGTGTTCCGCAATGACCGCCATTAATATATAATCTTGAAAACCGTCTAAGTACTTGAGTAATAAAATTACATATATGAAAAAAATATCATTTTAGAGAGAGAAAAATTGAAATGCTCTTTAAATGTGTCGGGTCACTAGCGAGAAAGGTGGGCCGAAAGGATCAGTCTCTGGTCTGATTCCTCCGAAAATCAAACAGGTTTTGGATATCTTTCTCCCGACCTTTCTGATTAGTAAAGCAGAAGCACATTCATATATCTTTGTTTCACCTCAGCTCAAATATTATTTACTAATTGGAAAATATATTCTTTGCTGAAGATTTCAAATATATATACTAAGCGCAGCTATTATGAAACCCACCGTAAGTACCAATAACAACCGTTTTACTTATGCCGTTTTTTTTTTTTTTTTTTTTTTTTTTTTTTTTTTTTTTTTTAAGTAAGGAAGCTAGACTTCTTCCCCTATTTATATTTTTCAGCAGAATGTTTGGCTCGTGTTTATGAAAATGTGAGTTCAGATGCCACCGTACGAAGAATCTCTGTGTATTAAACGGTGACTGGTGTACGTTAAATCTGTCGGGGTTACAAAGTCTTCTAAGTTCCCATAATAAATCAATACCTCTTGGATTCTCTGGTTCAGTTTATGATGTGTGGCTGAATGATTTGACTATGAATGGGTCATCCCTGACGTCGTATTCTTGGAAATAGATGGCGCCACTGAACCAGAAATACACTCTCTACCTTAAAAATTAGCTTGATTTCAAACAGGCTTGCTGGTATTGTCAAGTGCCTTAAATAACAAAAACAACGACAAATTTACCAGAATTTCTTTTTCAGTATGAGAATACCGTAGTGATTTTTTTACTTTGATTTATTACATTGAATTTATTTTTGGTAACTTATTTGCCTTTTAAAACTTAAATTTTTAAAAACGGAGATGTAAGCTTTATAACTTTTATTATCAATACACGAATGAAAATTTTGGGCAGTGTTAAACCATAATACCATGCAAATTCGTTGCCATCTTAATATGGCCTTTAATTTGACAGTATTAACGTACAGCTTAAACTTGATTATATTTTACTATGGTTCAAATTGAGCAAAATCATGGTTGAATTTAAGATCCTGTAAAAGTTGCAACAAATTTTCAATGTAAGCAGCTTCAAAGTACTTCGAGTTTAGCATTGAATAAGATTTTCTCAGTCTTATAGCTATATTATAATTAAAAAAAGAAAAAAGCAGTTAAATATTTAGTTAATCAAATCAAAATTCATTGTTTTCAGTTTGAATAATTAACGGTTGGTTTAAAACTTTTTATTATTTTACGGTTGGTTTACAATTATTATCGTTTCACGGTTGGTTTACTGTTATTATTATTTTACGGTTACTTAACCATTATTCATTAATTTTGAAAAACATCCTTAAATGAAAATAAAAGCAATCAATGTATCGCACTTAACAATCAATTATAAAAGTCAAAAATATTTTTAACTAATTTAGTTAAAGTATACTTTAAATAGTAAGTTCAAATAAGAAAAAAATAGAATTCGAAATTTCACTCACAGAAATCCACCAAGGCGTAAGAAGTTTTTTTTTAATGTTTTATTCACTTGTTCAGTTCATTCAAAAAATAATTTTTTCGAAGTTTATATAGCAAATGAACTGATAAAATAATTGTGATACTAAAATCTTTATTTCATTAATAAACTTAGAAAGTGCTCTTCCTTGTTGGTTCACTTGCTGTTATAGTAATTATGGTTTTAATAAAAAGACATAATGATAATGATCTAATTAAAAGGAGCTGTTTAATGCCTGAGCTTTTATTTGAGAATTATAGGACAATTCAATTAAACTGCTGTTTTATTGTTCATATAGGAAACAATAAATTTTGTATTGTTCTCTAATTTTTTTCAGTAATTGCCTAAAGTTTATTTTATTTATTTTTTCAAGATAAATCATGTGTTTAAGTACGTAATTATAGGTCAATTCGTCATACTTTTGCGATGTCAATTTCAAAATGACTTTTTAATGGATATTTTTGTAATACAAATAAACTAGAACAATTTTAAGTTATACAATATAAAAAGAAAGCACAATTAATTGTTAAGAAAAATTTATTATATCGATCACTGGAACAAAATATCCCATTTTTATTACTTCTAACAGTTTGGTTTTCCTCAGTTATATGTGTGAGTTGGTTTGGTTTGCTATGTAGACATTAAGAAATCACGTTAATCTAATTTAAATCATTGCCAAAAGATTATTTCATTTAAACGGCACAATAGACTTAATATACAGCACAATAGACCTGAAAATTACTACTCACCCCTCGCCACGTGACGAGTCAAAATATAATTAGCGACTTAGATTTATTAAACAACCGGTCACTTTTTTAAATGTTTTTTTTCTTTTTTCTGAAAAATGTTTAATGATAAAAGTTTATCAATACCGTAAATAAAAAAAAAGCCGTAGTTTAAGTGCCTTACCATTGTGTTGCTTACTATGCCTATTTAACCTTTCATTCCTTTTTTTTTTAATATTATTTTTTTTTTCCATCTGTGATAAAATAAACGTTTTTCGCTTGTTTCTAGCTCCTTATTTTGTCACTATAAACAAATATAATAAATATGTTGCAACTGCGCATTTGTTGTGAATGAAGTTGTTGTACTGTTTGCAATGCACTTGTACATGTATATTATATATTGTTGTTCAACTTTGTATTTTTGTTATTTATTTTATTTTTATTTTCTCCTTTTTATGTTTTTTTGTAATTATCTAGAAGTAAAAAAACAGGATCATTACATATAAAAGTTTTGTGCTTGTAATTAAAGCTTTTTTTTTTTTTTTTTTTGCATGCTTTGTCCACAAAAGTGGCATTTTTTATAATATTACAAAGTTACTTTTTTCTATTATTGATTTATTATTTATTTTGTGTGAGTGTGAAAGTTCTGACATATGTCTGAAAATTTAACTATATTGTAAATAAGTTTACATTCTATTACGTAAATGAGAAATATCTCAAAAAAGTAGTTGGAGAATATTTTTTGCTTTTAAATTTAGAGACGCATAAAATTACACGCTAGTAGCCATTTTTTGTTTGAAATATGGTTCCTCTTTACTCTTATATGTTTGTATATCTACGGTGCGTTCGTAGATACACAATCAAAATAAAAGTCGAGAATTCAAGATAAGATCAAAACAAAATTTTAAAAATGTAGATAAAGTAGAATAACAAGATAAAAAAAAATTAAATAAAAATAAAAAATAAAATAAATTTGTTTGCTGATCATCAAACATGCTAATAGACATTTTATCTGAATTCCATCTTCATAAAGCTAAAATAATATGGAACTTGTGGTGAGAATTCATCCTGCAAAGGGATTATAAAAATAAATCAGACTAAAATACAAGAATAAATGATACTCAAATATAAATTTTAATAATTCAAATAATGATTGAAATGTATGAAGCAGAAAAAAATGTTACATTATTTTTGTGTTAACATGTTTCGGTTTTTTGATTTTCTTTTTTTCTTTTCTTTAACCCACACGTTCACATATATGTATGTGTGTTAAACTATTAATAATGAAAAGAGAAATATTCTCAGACAAATACAAAACAAAAACTTAATCAAAATTACAAAGTAATAGAAATAAATTATAAAAATTTTCGAGAAATTATTATGATTATTTACAGAAAATAAAAACTATCCGGATGGTGAATGTACGATTGAATGAGATGCGTCAAAGCAAAAATCTTCTTTGCTGCGTCCTAATATATGTTTGATTTTTCTTTTATCATTTTTTTAAAATTATCATTTTTTATAACTTTTTATATGTTAGTATCAGTTTTTATCGCTTTTTATTATTCTATATTATGACTGTATAAGTTGCCTACGTTTTTAGAAATTATATTTTTCGACGATTTTTTTAATTTTTATAATTATATTTCGTCATATATTTCAGGTTCAATATACTAATAAGATCTAGCTCCGATTATTGAAACTAAGTATCTTTAATGAATTATTTTCAAACATTATTTCTACTCACATAAATGAAAATTTATGTATTTCTTGGTGTTCAAATTTGAAACGAATTAATTGTAATATATAAGTTGATCCCTATTATCTTGTTAACACCTAATATTTACATTTTTAGTTAATGTAAATAAATAATTAGAATGTTTATTCTGGATATTTCTCAATCAAACTAAAAAAAAAGGGGGTTTAAAAATAAAGACCCCAAACCTCGAAGCAGAATAACTTTAAGAAACTAACGCTCACACTGCTCAGTTTTCTTTGTACCATTTCTTTGACCATGGAACAGTCTAAGTGACTCTCTAATATAAATTACTGTCTCTGTACCCAGGTAGCAAAAAGATATGATCTAATACTGGCAAGATGCAATATAATACTGCCGTGCTAGAAAACGCAATACTCTTGAATCCTATCTTCTAGTGTTAGAACTAATTTGATATAAGATTGTATAGTATTCGATCTAACATCCGAAATTTCAAAATAATCATCTATTTCATTACTTTTGGTACAGCGCCACATTTTTGCGAAAGGTTATCCCATATTATTAATAAATAAACATTTATTTATGAAAGAAAACAATAAATTAAGTATTACTTAAAATATCATTTTTGGCCACTTCAAACTTATGCCAGAAAACATAACGATAATATTAGCAGAAATAAGCTGTTTCCGCCAGTGCAATTGTTGAGTTGTAACTTCCTTTGGAATGGGAATGTTTACATCGCCGCCGCCATTGATTGTGGTAATCAGCTAGAATGACATTTTTAACTTCAAAGGTATTTATAATTTAGTAATTTTTTAGTAAACTTTATAAGTTTAAATGATAGATACATAAAACTTTAAAGTAGTATCGTAGGTAGTGTTTTTCCTGTAGAAACATTCAGTGTACTTAATAATCTTGACCGCTTCTTCAAAACATTCAAGAATTCGTGATCGCAACACTCGAGTACGCCATCTAGAGGGAGACTGTAAATATCGGGCATTAGTTCCCACATAACCATTGGCAATGACGGACGCCATTTTCTCAGCAGCAAATAGAAAGCAAAAATTCCCTAAGGAAAAGGTAAAACTTCTTGAAAAAACTAATCAGAACATGCCAAACATTGAAGCAGAACACGCCAAGCATTTGAAGAACAACTTCTCAATAATTTTTACCTTTCTATTACCAACAACATAACATGATTTCATGATCACTTGCTGCTACAGATGTGTGTATTGCGGTAAAATAATTTTTCTGTCTTCAATTCATTACAAGTTCAAATGAAGTCAACATTGCTTTCGTCAGTCCAATGAATAAATGTGTTCCAATGAATTCCATACAGAACTGTAATAGTTATAGAATATTCTTCTTCTTCATAGAATAGTATCTACATAATTCAGAAAACAACAATAAAGAATAATCCGAATTACTTGAAAAAGTATCTTTTGTGCTGATTATAAATAAATTTTTTATCGTTTTCTTGGTAAGTGTTTCTTAGTTTTGAAACAATTTCAACTAGAATTCAGCTATTCTGTTTTCAAGCTACATATTAAAATTCATATCGAGATCTTACAATTATAAAATTTTGATGTGTGGTATGTTACCTAAAAGTAATGAAGGAAGGGATAAACTATGTGTATATTATTTGAGAATAAAGTTTTCAAACAAAGAACATATCATTTTGGAATTCTCCGGACTTATAAATCAGGTAGGTGTTATGATTTTTATAATAAA
Organism: Parasteatoda lunata; assembly: GCA_949128135.1. Lineage (NCBI taxonomy): Eukaryota > Metazoa > Arthropoda > Arachnida > Araneae > Theridiidae > Parasteatoda > Parasteatoda lunata. The sequence goes on from OX421979.1 coordinate 33,285,397, forward strand.
AAATTTGCTTGTAAATAAATTTTTTTCTTACTTGATGATCGTTCTCTACAAAATGGTTTTTTTAAGTCTGATTAAATACTATAAGAATTAAAGAAAAGAAACAATACGAAAGTTTTTATTGAAAAATGAGGAATTTTAAAAATCGTTTTTATCCTAAGAATTCTTTATTTTACGTTTTTTTGTTTATAATTTTTTGATAAAATTGTTGTCAAAATACTTTTTTTGAAAAATTAAATGGTATTAAATTTTGTGTTTATGTATACTTCTTGCATATTCTAATATTTGAAGTAATATGATTCAGAAAAGTATGGAAGAAAAATTCGGTACTTACGTATTAACCACAGCTACAGATTTGGCAGATTTTAAGTGCCGCCAATCTACACTTAAAATTTTTGGAAAAAATCTTAAAATGAAACACTTTGTTTAAAATCAAAGTAGTCAATCGGATTTCGGTGGAAAATGGGCCGATATAGAGTTTAGCATAGATTCAAAACAAACTTTTCTCTCACCTGATTCTATAGCCATTAACTCTAATAAATAAGATTCATAATGAAATAACATTTCCAAAACGGACGCTTACTAAGATAAAGTTTCATGTTATGGACATTGGTACATTTTCGTTATATTTCACTCCATAAAATATTTCGCTCCTAAAAAAATAAAATTGCATCTTGTTTTGTTTTGGCCAGTCCCAAAGACGCATTTTCGTAACACTAAAAAATGGCGACAGAAAAAGAATGGTTCTTTTTTTTTGTTTCGTAAGCATTCTTTATTTTACGTTAAAATTTAAATGGGCCTTTCATGTTATACCATTAAATTTAGTAAAACTATTTCTCAGGCATTAGGTTTGAACTCTTATAAGAATATACCTATTTTTTTCTCTTTATTTACAAATATTTTTCCGATGTGTTCTGGATGTTCCTTCTCTAAAAAAAAAAGAGATACCATTTTGTTTTCGTTTGCATAAGAAAGAAAAGAAACATCTTTCTTTTTTTAATTTAATCAGCTACAATAAAGATGGAACGTTACATGCTACATTAAAGACGTATCCAGTGTAACTGAATGACTGTTCATATGGAAATCGCAGGGATTCGGCACATACAACAACGCCCCCTATAGTTCGTTGCGATCGCGAATTAATTTAATGATTTAATAAATCTCTTATTAAATATTATGATTGTGCTCATTTTTAATAATGTTTGCTTGTAGTAGTTGACTACTCTGTTAAAACGTATTCTCCGACTATAAATTACAAGTATTGTAGTTAGTTTAGAATAGGCTCGTAAAAACAATGGTTAAATGGTAATTCGCATCTGACAGAATTTCACTGCAGCAATGATAAAGATAAAAAATAATATTTAGTAAAGAAGTTTGCCATGTTAAAATAATTATTAATTAATCGGCTACTTTTTAGTTAAAACCATTAGGTACATTTTAGAATGTTTGAAATTTTATTCACAAGAAGAACACTATTGTTACATTAATTAAAGATTCCTGTTTAATATATTGTAAAATAATGAGTTAAACATTTTGATTTTCATTTCTTAAGTATAGACAGATTTGCATGTTTTTGATACATGATTAATTATATGAATTTATAAATGATAGCAAATGGTTAAAAAATTAGCAACAATATGGTTTATTCAAAGTTGTGTTTACGTTAAATGAAGAGCAGTGCTGAAAAAGTGTTAAAATTTTTATTTAGGAAGTTCTTAATAAAAGTGTGAATATTTCCTATTGGCTCTATCAGCTTATACAATGTACAAAAATATTTTGATAGTTAAGTATCACTGCACTTTATCTTTAAAAAAAAAACATTGAATTTGATATATTTTTGTATCTGTTTATATACTTGAATATTCACTTCAATTAAAAAGGGCTTAAGGGTTTTGAACTATAATTTCTTCTTTTTTTAAAATAAAAAATAATTAAGAATGAATAAAATTATTACTTGAGAGGGGTTATAAATGAAATGTTTTTCGATTCTTGCGCAGTGATACTAAGATTTTTGGTGCAGGTATTGTTACTGAAGTCTACCTATTAAATTTTAGACCTATTAAAATTTATTTTAAATGATTTAAGTTTTAAAGAAATATTCAATGCTTAATAGTTTTAAATTTACTAATTTAATGTTTTCAAAGTAGTAAAGTAATGTAGAGTTTTAAATTTAGTGTTTTCAATGTAAAGTTTAACTCTTCTCTTATAATTTTAGCTTTGTCTGAGGCTGCTGGATAATGCAAATGGAGAATGGCATGCTGGTAGAAGACGAGGGCCCGTAAGTTCGATCCTGACAGAAAACAAAACAACTGCCGTGTATATGCTGTTCGATTCTCTTTAAATCTGCCGGAGCTGAAATTCCTCTTGTTGTTGTGTAGAAGTTTGACGAAAGATTCATCCCTGCTGTGTATTTTACACGTTGTTTACTGTTGCTGATAATTTTATAAAATCTTTCACTAAAACTACGATTCATCAGTTTATTGCTCTGAAATATAGTTGCACATAAGCAAAAAATTGCAAGTGAAGGGAAAAGAACTTTGAACTGCATGAAATAAATGACTGTAAAGTTTTGGAATTATTTCTCTTTAAAAATAATAATTAAAATGATAGCACATAGTCAAATTGTTGCTTTTCGCATTAAAAAAAAATTTATTTTATTTAATGACAAATATGTGTTCTTAAGGATTATGTTTATATTAAACAATGACGGTAAGAATATATTGCTTTTATAGTTGAGTGAAGTTTATATTGTGTTTTGTTTTAAAATAATATAATTAAATTGTGAAATAATGTTTGTCATGATTTGATTTGCTTAATTTTTTTATTCTTAACTACTGCATTGTGTAATTTATACTGCATCTTTGTAATAAATCTTCGAAATTTTAGAAAATGGGATAGGCAGATATGTGTTCATTAATAAAACTTAATAAGATATAATGTTGGAAATTTTTTTATAGTCATGATAGAAATGTTTAAGCATTTTGAAATTAGAGGTAGATAAAATTTTGTTTCTTTTAAATTTTCAAAACATCGGAGACAATTTTATTTTAACATCATTGTTAAACAGTAACTCTAGCTTATGGGCATTTATACTACTAGCATTGTATTTTTGTTTTAATTTTGAATTATTTAGTTCAAATTTGAGATAAGAAGTGTATATATATATTTTTATGATGTTTAAAATAATGATAATAGTAAAAATTTCTTTGACTTAATATTAAAAATTTAGCTGGACATTTATTTACATTATTGTTATAGCAAAAAATTTAAACCAATGTAGAGTAGAATCTTGTTTAAGTTTTCATCAGTAAGGTTCTTTGCAAAGCAGGTTTTTAAATACATAATATTTTTTTTATGGCTAATTGATCAATACTAAAAAATTGACTCTAGCGTCTGCTTAATTTTTTAAAATTTATTTTCTGAAAAGCTCTGTTTAAAATGTTTACATATTACACCTGCTTTTTTCTAAACCTATTTATGTCACAACGCATAATCTATAATCAGCGAAATGAAAGAAATGGAATTGTTTTAAACAAAAATCGTTATTTTTATAGCAACGTTCTCAAAAGAGTAATAGATTGTAGTCAAATTTTAATCATTCATACCAAAGGCAACTTTTAAAAGATACTGTTAAAAATGTTATTATTTTTTCGTCTCGTTCTTGATTGCTATTATATGTTCGTGCAAATTTAATTTAGATTAAACATAATATTTACTGACAGTTTTGAAATTAAAAATGTAAATTGTTTGCAAAGATTGTTGGTTTAATACATAACACCTTTAAATAATTATCGAATTGATGATAATTTCTGATGTGCCCCTAAAAGTAGTTTTTACATTACAAAAAATAATAGCAATTTTCATAATATTAGTTACTTTCCTGGTTTCACTCTCTGGAAAAATTTCCACTTTGTGTTTGGGTTTTGTTTTAGGTGTTTTGTTCAATAAAATTTCAAATACTTAAAGAATAAAGCTACGTAAGTATTTCTCCATTTAATTTCTGTGATGCTATCAGAAGCAATTTTTTTTTCTTTAATGCTGATTTTAAAGTATAACTCAAACTCTTGAGGATTTTCATTGTCAACATTGTGTTTATTATTTTAATTTTGGAAACTTTCACATAATTATTCATTTAAAATTTGAAACAAAAATTTCTGCTTTTTTATTTTTATCATGTTTAAAATAATATAAATGTAAAATAATTATAATCGTAAAAAGTTCTTTTGACTGAATAACATTTATGTTATGATAAAAATTCCTGATCAATTTAGAAAAGAATATTGCTTATATTATAAAGAATATTTTGTGATAGCAAGGTTTTTCAAAAGTAACTGATGATGGTAGTCAAATTTGGATCAATATAAAAGCAACTTATAGTAAAAAAGTATTATGTTTTTTCGTCTCATTCTTGTATGCATTTAAATGTTTGTGCAAATTTAATTCTGATAAAATACAATATTTACAAATTTTTTTTGGTTTTGACATCTAAACTTTAAGTAAATAAAAGTACATAGTAGCTTTAACTAATTATTGAATCGCTAAAAATTTCTGATGTCCCAATGTAAAATTATTTTTACATTACAAAAAATAATTGCAAATTATTTCTACAGGTGCCTTTAGGTTTTGTTTCAAGTGTTTTGTAAGTAAAATTTCAGATTCTAAAAGGATAAAGTTGCGTAAGTAGTTCTCTCTTTAATTTTAGTGACAGAAGTGAAATAATTTATGCAAGTAAGTAATTAGAATTTTTTTTAAATTTTCTTTATTGTTTCAGTTATTACAAAAAATAACAGTTTAAAAATTCGAGATATAATTCTATTGTAATATTTTTGGAAATAAATGACTTAGTTATATAGTAGAAAAAAAAGTTAACCTAAATTTTCGACTCAATTCAAATGTAAATTTAACTTAGCAATTATGTGGTGTTGTTTTCTTAATTTACAATTTCAGAATATAAATAATGAATGATAATTGTGAAATTGCAAATGGCTTAAGTTACACATTTAAAAAAAAATATGTATATATATTACAAACTAACAAATTCAATTGAGATTTTGTTAAAATAAGCTCATTTTAAAAATAAAAAAAATTAAGAGTACATTTTAAAACTAAAAACTTGAAAATTATTAATGATATAAAATTTGTCAGAAAACCCATTGCATGAAGAAAGGAAAAAAATATCAATAAAAGTTGTGATATAGTATTATTTCTTAAATAAATTTGAAATATTCAGAAAAATCAGCAGAACATAAGATATACTTTGGAGTAGGAGGGAGGAAAATGGATGGTAGCAGAGTTCGCTAAAATAATTTTGTTCAGTATTTCTGCATTGCTGTGTAATAATGCATGGAATGACATTATAAAACTATTGTTCTATGTTTTACTGCTTCACAGCAATACAGAAAACTAAATAAAATTATATCGCCGAATTATTTTACTACCACCCAAATCCTCCTCTTGCTTACTCCAAAAATAAAGAGCAAGGCAAGATAATATCGGAAAATACAAAACCTAATATTATAAAGCGTTAAAACTAATGCAAAATAATACTATGGCGAACGCTAGATAATCTTAGTTTGCATTGAATCTAATATTATACGATGCTGAGCAAACAGCGACCTCTTGTATCTTTCTAATCTTAGAAGTTGTGCAGGATAACGTTAGATTTTGCCGATTTTCTAGTAATATCTTATATCAAGTGCTACTTGGGTACTAATCATCTCCTCCCTAAAGGCGACGCCCCCTGAGTTCGAGACTTACCACTGATTTTACCAATTCGGATTTTTTTTCTGGGTATGGCGTCCTCTTAACGGGCTACGGTTTCGGTTGCGAGTGGTATATCATTTGTTTCATTGTTTAGAGATATCGATCAATGTCGTGACGAAAACGCGATCACAATATTGTCCGAGTGTTGTTCAGATATCTTTAAATTTATATTTGAAATTTATTTTTTGGAATTATAACAATGTGATGTTATTTTTTGTCTTTTAAATGATTAATTTTGATTTAAGAACACAGTAAAGTTTAAAATGAAAAGTTTTACAAAGAGACTTTTAACGTGAAATCGACGGGAATCGTACAATAACGTACACACAATGTCGATTTTCTCCGATATTGACAATGTCTGTCGATGCATATTAAAGTTGTTATAATATCCCTGTGCTACTTCCCAGGTAGCAAAAAGATATGATCTAATATTTGAAAGATGAAATATAATACTGCCGTGCCAGAAAACGCAAGCCTCTTGAATCCTATCTTCTAATATTAGAACTAATATTACATAAAATTAAATAGTATTCGATCTAACATTCGAACTTTCAAAATTATCAACCATTTCAATACTTTTGGTACAGCGCCACATTTTCTGCGAAAGGTTATCCCATATTATTAATAAATAAACATTTATTTATGAAAGAAAACAATAAATTAAATATTACTTAAAATATCATTTTCAGCCAATGCAATTTTATGCCAGAAAGCGCAAGATAATACTAGTGGTAGTTGGCGAACGATTGAACTCGAAAAACTTTTTCAACTGTTGAGTTGTATGCAATTTCTTCACGTTTGTTTACGACGCCATATTGTTCGAGCTTGGCAACTTTCTTTTCAATTACGTAAGGTATTTATAATTTAGTAATTATTTGGAAACTTTATAAATTTCAATGATAGTTACATGAAACGTTAAAGAAGTATTGTAAGTAATGTTTTTGCTTTAGTTAAAAATCATGTATCTAATAAAGTCAGTTAATATTATGAATTGTGATCATTATTGTTCGCACATAGTAGTGGACTTCTCTGTTAACTTATGGTCTAGCTATAAAGAATATTGTTGTAGTTCATTTACGTCGCACTAGAGCTGCACAATGGGCTATTGGCGACGGTCTGGGAAACATCCCTGAGGATGATCCGAAGACATGCCATCACAATTTTGATCCTCTGCAGAGGGGATGACACCCCTGCTTCGGTAGCCCAACGACCTGCACGCGAAGTCGAGCACTTTACGGTAGCCCAGTTTAACGAGGACCAATACCCCACACCTTCGGTCCCTACGCAGACTGATCCAAGTGGTGACCCACCCGCACACTGACCGCAGTCAGTGATGCTTGACTTCGGTGATCTGCTGGGAACCGTGTCTTAACGATCAGTCCACTGCGGGACGATCGTAGCCCTGGATTACCTAGATAAATTTATCTATTCATTACCATCCATTTCTTCATTGGAAGTTGCTGTCCCAAGAGAATTGCAGTCACCAAGATGGCGGCATGTCGCTATTTTATCTAAATGTCCAGGACATTATTTAAATGAAGCTCGGTCAAAGCTCTACATCAAATTTTACAATATTATTAAATGCTTTCAGCGAGCCACTCGATTCAAGTCTCCACTGTAAAAAGATCGAAACTTTTGTGAATTTTATCTGCTCTTTGCTATTTATATTAACTGCGAACTGCGTATAAAAGTATATTTTAAATAAGAATTGGCATATCGATTGGCAACAAGATTATAGCATGGCGGTAATATAAACAAACAAACTGTCATAGAGGAAAAGGACAAAAATCACCAAATCTTAAAATAAGCAGTTATTTAGAAGGAATTTATTTAGAATTTGAATTTAATTGTGCTAATGTTCCAGAACTTTTATGCTTACAACAATTTGAAGCATTGAATAAATTTTTCTCGTTGGAACAAAGGAAGGAGTGAATATTTTTATTCATCAAAAGATGACAATAAATAAATTTGCAATAAAAATTTCATTTAAAAAAAAAATTGGTTGCGAAAGTTTTTATTTTCCAAGCTTTCAACATATCTATTTTTAAAATATGATACAATGTTACTTCGAGAAAATAAAAAGAATTTCTATTATGACTCGACTTCAGAAGCATCACTAAACTAATTTTTACATTAAAACAGTTTTTGTAAAATTTGGTAAAAGGCACAATAGTTAGTTATGCTGTTTATTTATTATTCTTAATTGATGCGGATTTATGAATATTTTATTATATTCTGAAAATGACTTTATTTTATTTGTTTATTAAACTTTTTATTTTATTTGTAAAATGAACCTTGTAATATTTTGAGAAATACTTTGAGAGAAATATCTTTCATTATTTATTTAATATAAATAATAAAATTGCATTATTTAATATAAATAGTTTATTTAATTGTTTAATATTTCCAATTTTTAAAAAGGTAGCCACTGAAAAGCTATATTTTGCCAGAATCCAAATTTCTCGATTTTGCCCTATATGCTACAATATAGTGTTACCAGAAATGGTTATGGGAATATATTTATAATTTTATTGAAAAAAATACTTTATCAATTCTCCAATTAAAAGCTGATGTTGGTAAGATTTCCATATTGGTACCTGAACAAAAATTATGCCGAATTTCAGGGACAATGGTACGTGAGAAACTAAAAAATAAAATAGTACTCACAAAAAACAAACTTGTGTGGTGTAAATTGTATCCTCCTCAGTCAAATATCTTTTTTTAATTATTTGCTTATTAACAATGCTTAGACGAAGGTAGTTGGTGCAAATTATTTATGCTAGTGTCTTACATAAATATCCCGAAGCTTTTACGAAATAACTGTCTAATTATAAAATTTACTTTATTTACACTTCGTGTTAGTTTCCTTTTGTGATTATTTTTATTTTCTTGCATGTCGCTGCTGAGTTGTTGCCAAATTTTTGGTGATGACGCTTATACCAATACTGCAATTGTCCGTAAAAATGACCGCTTTAAAAATTTTTGATATTAAAACTTCGATTAAATTCAAAAAATTGATACATTTTTCGAACCATATTCATTACTTATTATTTATAAATGCATATCTAATATAAATAATAAAAATGCTGTTTTCCATTTCAGTACTTGTGCCAAATAAAGGCAGTCCTTTAGCAAAGAAAAAAAAACTAAGCTAACGAAAGAAGAAAACTTAAAGTGTAAAATGCATGGCTACCTTCAAGGCAGACACAATCTATTTTTAATTAATTCAAATTATAAAAACTAGACAATTTAAATCTTGAGCAGTTTGAATAAGATGATGCCCATAATGGAGTGTCATTTCGATTCAATTAGCCTGGCTTAGCTTTAATTATTACTATTTTCTTACCAACAGCAATAGCTGATCCATTATATTATTTTCGAGAAAAAGTTTATCAAGTTAGTAATAGCTGTAAATTTTGTATTTGATTGTGTATAGTTGAAATACTGATACATTTGAATTATATTTTAAATGTATAATTAAATGTACAAAATTGTTATAAAAAAGTATAGCATCATCGTGCTATGGGGATATAAAATCTTCTGTGATTTATATTTATGCTTGTGATCTGTATTTATGCTTATTATAGTTGTAAATGTTCTATTAAAATGTATATTGTTAAAATTTTTATATATTTAAATTATATATAGATATTTATTACAGGTAATTTGGTATCATCTTAGTATGAGGGGTCGAAATAGCTTGATCGGTAAGGCGCTGGGCCCATGTCCAAGCGATCATGATTTTGAATCCCCCTGGCAGAAGACTCCCTGTGTACAAAATGGTGACTGGTTCCGGCTAAATCTGTCTGTGTCACAAAGTCCTCCAAGCTCCTTTACAAATCAATACCTCTAGGGGTACTGGATTGATCATGCTCTGGTTCAGGTCAAAATTGCGATCTGCAGCTAGATGGATGGTACATAAAAGTGTCCTCCCTGTAAAACGGGATGTTACATATGTAATGCTGTCTCTGGATCATCCTCAGGGATGTTACCCTACCGTCGCCAATAGCCTATTGTACAGCTCTTGTGCGACATAAATAAAAGTACATCATCATTTTGGTTTGGTTACATAAAATCCTCTGTGGTCTGCTTTTATGTTTGAAAAATGTTTTATTATTCAAATTTTTAAATTATAATAAAATGTGTTGGAATACTTTGAATGTTAAGAAGTGTTTATGATTTCGGTATTTTTTAAATATGTTGTATTCCTAATTATTATGATTTTATACTTGATCAATCTTAAAAATATATTTGGTATTATTTTTAATCTTTAGCTATAATTAGAGCTATTTATTTATATAATTAATAGGTTAAAGTGTTTAATATATTTTAATAGTTAGATTATTTTATGTAGTTGCAGTTTAAAAAAATCTGATTACTTACTTATAATATATATAATTTCTGAAAAATTATTTTCTGATTAAAGTATTAACTTTATTGGATATTCTTAATAATTATATGTATAAAATATATGTTTCCTATAAAAATAGTGTATGCAAATCTTAGTTTTGTAATATATTAGAATATGTGCATTTTTTTTTTCGCTAAGTGTTTTTGTACTTGCAGTCCCTCTTTGATATACTGTAAGGTTTTTTTTTTTAACCATTTATAGAAAATGGTATACTGAAAGTGCAAAACTTTCATCCACATTATTTTATATCAACACAGTATATATTATTATGTGTGTGTTAATATATTCATGGTGATTAAATTTTCAACAAATATTGTTTATTATTATTTTTTTGAAGTGTACAGGTTTTTTTTTCTTTCCCCTTTTATTTATTTTTCAAAATATTTTGATTTCAAATTATGTTTTAGAGTTTTTATTATTTTGCATTGTAAAGTGTCTTATTAAAGACCAATTGAATTTGTAATTATATTTTAGGATTACTAGATCCATCTTTGTCTGATACTACAATTCATAAAAATGTTGGCGAGGGTACTAACCTAGGGATAACTGAAGGTAATTTTAGAAGATTTTAATTTAAATTTAACTTTTTTAAGTATCTGAAAACATTAAAATTTTAACTCAAATTTATGAAATTATATATTGATTCTCTGCTAATGATCCCTATTAATGCTGTTTTTTAAAAGGCTCTTTCATAAGACAAATAATGCCTTTTAATACTCTCATTTTTTAACACTGTAAAACTTGAAAAATATTGTTTAGATGAAAATATGTATTTCTTGCATAGTTCTGATTGAAAAAAAAAAAAAAAAAACGAATCTATGATTAGTATTTGTTTATCTTGTGCCTTTTCCATTTTAAAGCATACATATAACATTTAAGAATAGACAGGGTTCGTAGCATTTTTAGAAAGTGCTTAAAGGTGTTTATTTTTGATTTACTTTTTTTAAAAGCCCTTAAAAGTGTTTTTTTATTATTCAGGATTTGTAAAAAGTGGTTAATTTTCTATCTTTTAAAAAGAGATTTTCTCCGCCGTGTCGATTATCGTTTTAAATTACAAAAAATTCATGATTTTTCCCAATTTTCTCTGCTATATTTATTAGAAACTACTTATTTTATCATGATTATATGAAGTTTGTGAAAATGTTTTTGAATTTTATTGATTTTATGTTCATAAATTAAGAACTTAAAACGATAGAAAAAATATTTTTTATTACTGCATAGATCCTAATTGTGAGTTGTTTTTTTTTGGAAAATGTATAAAAATATTTTTTTGTGTTTTAAAAGTACTTAAACGGTGCTTATTTTTTTGTTGAAAAATCTGACTATGCAACCTGATAGAACATAGCTGCCAACTCTACTGAATTTAAAATTAAACTACTGGATCTTGCCATTTATTGTCAGATCTACTGGTTTAAAAATGTTTTTGGTTTTTGTACATTTTAGAAAATTTCCTAAAATTGAGTAAGTATTCTAAAAAAAAATCCCTATTTAAATAGAATTTTTTAAATACTTTATTGCTTCTTGAATATTTAAATAAGTATTACTAAAAAATAAAGAAGCAAGCCTCATTTATGTTAATTGACTTAAAGCTTTTATTTATTTATTTTTCTAAAATTTTCATTTTATTTTTCATTTAGAACTCCTTTTTTAAATTGAAAAATATTTTAACTATCAATACTAAATTGCTTGTCTATTACTATTCAAATTCAAGTTTCTTTAATATTAATCATAATTGAAAAATATTGCAGACCATTTATAATTATTAGTGTAATAAAGTTTTAAAATTTTCATGACAATGAAAAACCTCTAAAATTTCCTGTATGTAAATTATTTAGTATATTATGTAAGTTATCATGAAATTTATATACTTTTGTAAAAACTACCGGATTTTTTTTTTCTATCTATGTTGGCATCTATGGGTAGAAAAATCTGTGAATTTAGTTACTAGTTTAAGGGATCGCAGTAACTAAACGACTTCACTACAGTATGCATTCACTTTCATTGGCTTCTTCACTTATCCGCATTATACTTTTAAAGAATTTAAAATTTTCGAAACAAAGAAAAAATTTATGTGATAATACAATACTTAGGTTTACATAGTGGTCTCAGTCCTGTTTAACAAAAAAAAAATTCTCGCAATCTTGATTTCTTGCATATGAGTCAGTTTCACTGATTCTAAATGATTACTATATTTGTCCCTCTTTTTTAAAATTGACTATTATTTATAAAGCATAGACTCAAAATTGTTCTTTCCCCGATATGCACTCTGTGCAGCTCTGGAGAGGACATAGACTCCACTCTCCTGCTCTGGGTAAGACTTTTCTCGCGAGGCGCTATTGAGAGGCTAGAGATATGTTAGATGAATGAATTTAGTTTCAGCATTTTTTGCTGTACTTTGTGTTCTTTCTTTTTACTGTTGTCTGCTGTAACTGTTCATAATCTGCCATTAGAAATAAAATTTAAAAAATGATAACGCATAATATTTTAACATTTTCTTATTTATTTTCTCTGAGATTCTTTAATAATTTTAAATCTTCATTTGTAGAACTGCAAAGAAACAGAGAATTTTACAGAAATTCTGAAGACAAACCACCCTTTACCTATGCATCATTAATAGGACAGGTAAATTAATTTATAGTTATTAAATATTTTCTGTTGTTGATTTCCTCTTTTATAATTTTGAATGCTTACTTTGTTAAGGTTGATTTTTTAAAAGCTTTTAAATATGTTCTTTTATTTTTCCTGAAGTAAAATTTTTCTGTTTTGATAAAAAATTAATATGTAAAAATGAAAAAGCCATGCATCAAAGTAATTTACTTATTACATCGCTCTCAAATAGCCCCTTTCCCGCTACAATGTGTGTGCTTATTCTTTTTACTCATTTTGGCCATATTTTTCAGTTTTTTGTCTTTCAAATCCATTTCTTATGTTTTTTTATAGCCTTTTTTTTTCCAATTTCAGCAAATAAACAGGAAAACCTTAATTATTCAATTTTTTTTCTGATTGATTAGCTTTCATATCTAGCATGAAATCAAATTTTTCTTAACTTGTACTGTTGCGTGTTTCTTATTATTACAAAATGTTGCTGCTTGTAACTTTTGTTATTAATAATTTTAGGCTATATATGAATCTCCAGACAAGCAGCTTACACTTAATGACATCTACAACTGGTTTATTAGCTCATTTGGTTATTTCAAGCCAAATGATGCAAGGTGGAAGGTATGAAATATAATTTGTATCTCACTTAGCTAGAATTTGTAATATTTGTACAAGAAGTTCTATGAATTTTAAATAATACCAATAGTTTATGTAATATAATATAGTTTACGTAAATGTTTTTTTTTATTTCATATGCAACACAAAAAGCACAGTTATTTAAAGTACCTGATTTTTGATGAAAAATTACAAAATGCACCCTTGATTAACTTTTTTCAATAATTATAATTTCCTAGGTGAAAGTTATTATTTTGTGAATTCAAGTGAACTGTGTATTCTGATAAAAATGCAAATATTGTTGATAATTAACAATATAGTTTGTGTGCATTTTCTGTTTGTATTTCATTGTACTTATAATTTTGAAAATAAGTCTAAATTTTATTAAAAGTAATTACTTATATCTTGTAATAGACTCAGTAATTGTTTATTTCAAAACAGTATTATTTTTTTATTTAGAATGCAGTTCGCCATAACTTAAGTCTTCAACCCTATTTTATGCGGGTTGCTGTTGATGCTAAAGGGGGTATGTGGACCATGGATCAAACAGAGTTTTTCAAGCGAAAAGAAAGAGCGTCTGGGTATGTTTTTGGTCTCTCTTTTTCATTTTATTTTTTACTTTGATGTTATAGTGGTACAGTTTCTTCCTTTCTTTTTTTACTTAAGTCCTACTGCTTTAGGTAGCACAAATGCTATCTCAGGACAGATTAAAATTTATTAAAAAAAATGGATACTCCCTTCCCACATCAATACACTTTTGCCATTTGGCTGAGAGGTCCTGAAGGATTTGGTAAGACATTTTGTGGGTATGCTGGTTCTTAACCTACAAACAATTGCATTTAATTCTGTTAACGCTGTTTTTTGAAGCTTTGTCGCTGAGGTAAACAAAAAAGCCATAGTTTAAGTGAACACTTGAAGCAATGCAATGAATTTAAACTATATATATAATCTTGCCACGAAGAATTATTTGGGCTTTAGAACAGACCAATGACTTAAAAATTTTTTAAAAGTTATTAAATTTCTTTAAAAATCGTCAATTTGGCAACCTTTTTCCCCCTAGATGAAAATTATCAAAATCACTGCCGTATTTCTAGTTTTTGCAAATTTTTATGAGCCCAGGTACTGCAGCATTGGAGTAAGTTTTTAAATATTAAAAAATTAGACTACAAAAATTTTTCATTTTCTCAGAACTGTGACTTTTTTCCATATTGAGCGTAATAAGCAAAATAATCGTAGACAGCCCTGGCTTTATATAAGTAAGTAAGTTTTTAAATATTAAAAAATTAGACTACAAACATTTTTCATTTCTCAAAAGTGACTTTTCTTCATATTGACATTTTGTGCCATTTTTAAAATAAGCAAAGACAGCTCTGGCTTTTTATAGGCTGAACTTACCTTACAGTCATAAGTAACAGTTGCAAACTCACAACAATTATGAAAATAACATATTGTTCATAAAAAAGTATAATTTTCAACTACGACAGAGCTTTCAAAAAACAGCCTTAAGGGTAGAATGTATCTCCTATAGAATGCTCATTTATCTTGTCATATAAGACTTAGCCAAAGGTCCTTGTTTGCCATGACTAAATTCCACATGACTGTCACATTTGCTATTGTATTCAGCACTGCTGATCATTTCCATGACAATGTCTTTGACTTTAGTACCCACGGTTAAACATGGCCAACTTGTAGAGATTGCACACCCTGAGGGTGCTTCTCTCCTGTATACCAACTCTATGTGATGACGGATCTTACTATCTGTATCACTTCCTTCCATTGGTGTTCACAATCTCATTTTTTTAAAAAATATTTCCTATGAGCTGCACAATCAGTCTTCCCGATGAGCAGACCTAGTGCGTTCTCCAGAAGTGGTATCCACTCTTTCAGGACCACCACAATGGGTGAGATACAATCTCATTATAGTTACCATAAAAAGTGATCATGACAGTGAAAAGGATGGATTTGCACTGTTTACATGCCTGACTGGACGTGTAAAATTTTTGAGACTTTTCGAGCCCTCTACTTGATGACAGTCAGGAATTTGCCAAATTTTAGAATTTTCAGAATATCAAGTGACTTTCGGCAAAATTTTGAATACTATAGTTATTTTATTTTTTAAAATCTATTATAGCAATCACCAGTTGTCTGCACAAGGTCAAGCTCTCCAAGGAACTACACTTAAACATGGGCATGGAAGAAAACAAAGAACTTTAATAAAGCAGAACAGAGATCTCCAGAATGACTCAATAAATGCCTCATTACAGGTCAATATATTTTTCATTATCAATTTTCATTTATATTCAGAGATGTAGAAAAAAAATTTCTGGGGGTTAGTTAGCCTCTAAAAATTTTACGAAATCCATGTGCATTAAAAATTTTAAATATGCTGCATAGTTTGTTAAATGTGTAACAGCTTCAATTATTATTGAATCTGCCATTTTGTTACTTAAGTTCATTAAATACCTGAGAAATTCTATTAGACTTTAGAAACTACTAGTCCTTAGGACCTAGGATTTCTAAATTTCTGTGTCCCTTTTTAATTAAAGCGGTAATTTTGGAAAAAAATTTATGTTCAGGATTAAAGTTATGTTTTGCAAGACTGCTCGTCTCCCAATGAAGTGACCCAGGTTTGAATCCCAGCTTCGGCTGCGTGATACGAATTCTGCACATGGCTTGCATGGACCACAGTGTGGACATAACATATCCTCTGTGGTAAACGGATCGGGAGTTGAAGCCCCTTGCCGTCAAGCTATCCGTGGGAGGCTTTTCTGGTTTTCCACTCCATCTGACGCAAATGGGGGTTAGTTCCATCAAAAAGTTTTCTACAAAGACAAATTCCTCCCAATACTTGATCCAGGATTCTTCTGGATTGGGTTCAAAATTATAAGGCCAAGGAGTTGAATATTGGCAGTCATAAACTCAAAATAAGGTCAGCTGTTCAACAACAGTTAAAAAATAAAAATTTATGAAATATATTTTTCATTAATTTTGGTATTAATTAATTAAATTTTAGTTGATTCTAATATTTGGTTACACGTGTAATAAAATATTTTTGATTTCTCTGTTATTCTTTATCACTAAAGTTAGACTGAAGTTCAATTTGCATTTTGTAGAATCAAATGTCTCACTCATTTAAACATTGTTAAACAAGTTCTATTATTTTTCTTTATATTTAAAATAAATGTAGTTACTTTTTTATTGTACTATCATTCATATCATTGATTTTATGAATTATGTTGTTTTGTTTGTCTAAAATGTATATATTTGCAGATCAACCCAACTCAAAGCAACTTATATTTCCTTAGCGAAACTGTGCCACATAATTCTGCATCAACTTCTACATCTGATGGTCTATCCATACTAATAAAAACTGAACCTTTTATTGTAAACAATTCTGCTATGTAAGTTAATTTATGTTAAAGTTTTCACTATTATTACTCGTGCACAGTGCCGTTCCTGGGGTGGCGAACGCCTGCGTGCAAGAATAATTTTGTGCGCCCCTATATACTATGCTTAAATTTTGATGATAAGGCCAATTTTCATAATCATTTTTAGTTTGAGGTTTAAACTGAATAGTTTCCTTATAGACTAAAGTCACTTTAGTGTAAGTGTTTGATTATGAAAATGGGCGTAATAAAATAAAACAACGAAAGAATATGACAAAAAAATTTTTTTTGACATCAAATAAAATAAACTATTAACGTACAATATCGGCCATAAATAAAACACGTCCATTCGGAAATTAACAAAAAATCTAATATAACTCAATTCACTCAACTGAGTGAATTGAGTTAAAACTCTCAAACGGTGCTCAACGCAAACAAATCCGTTAACTTGAAAATGTGCAAGATCTGTCTAATACCTAAGTACCTAATTATCAAATAACAAGGTAGTTTTAGAACATAACACGTCTTGCTTTTGCAGATGCAAGCTCATTGATAATTTCATTGTGATCGATGGCTTCACATATTTTATTTTCGATTGAAATAACAGCTAAATCTGAAAGCCTTTCCTGGCACATCAAAGTTCTCAAATAAGATTTTACAAGTTTTAGCTTTGAAAAACTCCTTTCGCCAGACGCAACAGAAATAAGCAGCGTCAAAAATATCCTTAATGCTATACACAGGTTTGGAAACAAAGACTGCAAATTTTTCTTGGTTATATAATTCGGAATATCTATGGGTGAGTCTGAGGTATTGCGAGAGTCTTTGACAGGGTTAAGGATTTTGTATGATGAAATTTCATTGTACAAATCAAGACCATC
Organism: Parasteatoda lunata; assembly: GCA_949128135.1. Taxonomy (NCBI): domain Eukaryota; kingdom Metazoa; phylum Arthropoda; class Arachnida; order Araneae; family Theridiidae; genus Parasteatoda; species Parasteatoda lunata. Next base: position 33,303,045 of record OX421979.1, read on the forward strand.
AATATCCTTGCAAACATTTCCTTCATGGTGAATTTGCAAATCCAAATCTATGCACGATCGTTTAATCTCATCAGGATTTAGGTTTTGAAAATCACTCAAAAATCCAAATAAATCATTGCATTGCTTCAATCTCTCGAAACGACTTTGTAGGGATTGAACTGTTGTATCCAAAATTCGAAAATAAAAACTGATCTTAAATTTTCGCTTTGGATCTAGAACTGGATCGTCTGTACTTTCATATGAAAATTGACGCTTTCTCTTTCGTTCCCTAATTGAAAGAAATGTTTGCTCTACATCATTTTTTCCAGCTTCGGCTTTAGCCTCATTCACAAAAACATCAAAATTTTCATCTGACCTTTTTTCAGTGAAGTAGTTTATGAGACTTTTTATTTCTCTATGGCATTCATTAACAACTGTATTTGGATTCTACATCATTTTACTCACTATATTGACCTTTGACAATACATCGTACCAAATAATGATGGAACAAATAAATTTAAACGTTTTAATTTTTTTTAAAAGTACCTTTGCTGAATGTTTGGTATCCATGTCTCTTGAATTATCTTCCATCAAATCAAGTAAACTCCTACAAATCTCGAGAAGTTGAAATCTAAGAGGTTGAACGGCTCTGACTCTGCTTTCCCATCGAGTTTTACTCACTGACTTTAAAGAGAGATTTTGTAAATTTCGCTTTAAAATATTCCACCTGTAGGGTGAAGCAGAAAAAAAAATTGAACAGCTCCTGAATAATTGAAAAAAAACCTACAGTCTTGTCTGAGATTTTAGCTGCATCATTAACTGTCAAATTTAATGTATGAGCACAACAAGGCAAAAAAATAGCTCTCGGGTTAACTTTTTTAAATTGAGCTTGAATGCCCACATGCTTCCCAGACATATTTGCACCATTGTCATAACCCTGACCTCTCATATTAAGAAAATCAATTTCAAAAGTTGGTAGTATTTCATCTCTCAACAGATTGAAAAGCCCTTCTCCTGTACTATCCAAAACTTTAAAAAACCCCAGAAAGTGTTCTCTTATTTCAACCTCATTTGAAGAAAAATGAACAAAGCGAATTATGAAAGTCAACTGCTCAACATGACTAGCATCTGGAGTTTCATCCAAAATTATTGAATAATATTTTGCTTTCTTGAGGCAGTTCAAAATCTCTATGCGAATATTTTTTGATAATAGATGGATTAATTCATTTTGAAAGTGATTGCCTAAATAATGGAGCATGTTTTTTTTTCAACTCTTTAGACCTTTGAATATTGCTCAGGTGCTCCATCATAATCTGATCGAATTTGGCAATCGTTTCGACCAGTTTGAGAAAATTACCATTATTTGATTCGAAAAGATTAGAGCTGTCACCCCTGAATGCTAAATTCTGACTGGCCAAATATTGCACAATACAAATCATTCTTTTGATAATTGCACGCCATCGTCTTTTTTCATTTTCGTAATGATGTTGTTGCTCTTTATCAATTGTGCAATCTTTGCTCAAACGCAATTTTAATTCGTGCCATTTTTGAGCCCCTTTCATATGTTCCATACTATTTTCATGTCGGGAAATATTAACTGAAAGGTGCCTCCAATTGGAGTACCCAGTGGTCAATTGATGAGACAAAGCGGTAAAAACTTTACAAAAAATGCAAAATACGCAATTAATTATTTTAGAATACACCAACCAATCCCTATTAACTATTTCGCCGTTTGATAACTTCCTAAGATATTGCGTTGCTGAAAATTTCCTACCAGACTCATCAACAGGAAAATTTTCTTTAATTTGAACAGCTCCCTTTGTCACGATTGATTGAATTAGATGATGACTCAAATTATTTGGCCATGTAGATGGATCAGCAATATCAATATCACTAATATCAGCAATGTCACTGTGCTCAGATCTTTCTTCATTCTCGCTTACCGGATGACCCAGTTCAGGAGTTGGATCAGGTGAAACAGCCGTTCCAGAACTTCCAGACGTGGATGGCTGCTGATCTTCGATAATAATCATCGGTTCTGCAACAACTTGTTCTTCTCTTGACAGAAGTGGATTCGCCAAAGAACTGCTGAGTTGAAGGAATTTGTTCAGCGAACCGCTGAGTTTATCCCGCTCTGCCTCCAATTTCAATCGACGTTTTTTATTTTGGGCTCCAGACAATTTTTTTTTACTGCCATCACTCATTTCTGAAGAGATAAAAAAAATAATTAGAAAAAAAGCTGACCGGAGTCAAAATATAATCAGAAAACTCTCGAATCGAAATATTGAAAAATTGTAATAGTTATCCATTAGAAAAGGTAAATAAAAATAACTGATTAATAGTTACTAAAAAAAAAATTAAAGTTGTTCAAAAAAAAGTGAAATGCAAAAAAAATCCTCTTAATTCTTTAAACAGAACTTTAATGCTAAAAATAAGATTTTACGGAAAAACGCATTCATGAAACAACGTTAAAAGAAATAATAGTCTATCAGAATAACTTTTAGAAATGTTTTGCTATTATTAAAACACCCAGAAAAAGACTTTTCATAAAAACGAAACTGGAAAAACAAAATTAAATTTTAATTTTTGAAAGAATATTTTTAAACTGAGCATCACAGTTTTCCAATTACTTTAATGTGAAGAAAAAGAATAGTCAAATCCAAAACCTCTTAATTGCTGCGCCATAATTAAAACGTCTTCTTAAGCAAAAGATTTTAAAGTTTTTGAAAAAGAAATTTTACAGTTTTTTAAAAGAGTAAAGGCAGATAGAAACCAAAATAAAAATCGTTCCTAATTCTTAAACAAAAAAATTTAACGCTAAAAATCCCAATTTAACTTTTTCTCATGACAAAATTTTCAGAGAAAACTGACGATAAACGAATACAATTCTTTAGAAACGCCCTTCATGATAAAAAGAAAAAGTTAATTTAAAAAAAAAGAGAAAATTTAAAAAAAAATTGTTCTTAGTTCTTAAAATATAACTTTAACGTTGAAAAACAGTTTTATGATACCAATATTAATAACACGTTTTCTTTCATCTTCTCTTACCTTAAGATTTAAAATCAGCAACACAACGGCAACACGTAATATTATATTCAAATGAAATTATTATTAATCGTCAAAATTCACCGACGAATACTCGATGACTGAACTGACTAACTGAAACAAGCCACATTCTCCTGTTTTATATCACCGCTAAAATCTGGAGCCGAAAAAAAGTTTTTTTGGAGAACTTTTCAGAAAATAATATTTTTTTACCTTCGACCTCTCTGAGGCACACGCCGCCGATAAATGCATAAAAAACAATAACATGTATATTATTTGTCGAGCGAGCCGCCAAAGGCAAGCGGCATCCTTTGAAGATACGCCGCCGCCCGTAAGCCGAGTGCCGACACGCCTACAACAGATTTTTTGCATGTAAATTCCAGTGTAGAAGCAAAGTGTAGAAGTTACTTCTTATATTAGTTTACTGTTTCTTCCTGTAATCAAAGTTTACAGCTTTGCTATAATTTGATTTTTAATACCTTTAATGCCGATTTTTCTTCCAATTAGAAGTGCGTTTTTGCAAGAGTAGCGAATAGTTGAATTTGGCGCCCCTTAAATTGGGCGCCTGCGTGCGGGGCATTCCCTGCATACCCGCCAGGAACGGCACTGCTCGTGCAAAGTATTGTGTTTTATTAATACCTATCATTATTAATTGTTATTATTTGAAAGTTAGAATGCAATTATGTTAAATATTTTCTTATTACATTCTTGTAATTCATTCTTAGTAATTTAGTAGTGCTCTAATCTTACCCATAACTTATCATTAATAATTATTTAAAAAAAAGCTTAAAGTTTTAACATTGGAATTATTTTCTCTACTTGTAGTTAAAAGAGGGATATGGAGGTTAAAATCTCCTGTAGATTTTATTGCATTGCTTGGTTGGGTTAATTGAATTGCTTGCTTGGAAATTTTAGCTAATAATTTTTAGGAATGTAACTAATATTTGGCCACTATTTGGTATTCAGCCCTTTTGTCAAATATTTGGCAAAGTATATTTTGACAAAGTTTTCTTTGTTTGGAGTGGGGGATTTGTGTAGATTTAATACAGAATAATCTAAAATCGTATTCTTTACTCTATATTATTAGAAATTGTTTTTACACGCATCTTATAAGTTCTAAAACTTGTTATTTTATATTCTGAAAAACAAATTGAAAAGCAAAATTTGAAGAATTGAAAATTTATTACTTTATACTGAACTTTTTGGTCGAATATTCAGTTATTCAGCCAAATCACTATTCGCTACATCCTTAATAATTTTTAATAAAATATATTATGTATTATTAATAATATAAAATATGTTCATAGATATTTATTTATGTTGATTAATATTTCTTATCCTGTTATGAAGGATTAATAAAATTTTCTCCCAAGTTTAGATGCTACTTAAAAGGGGGGAAAAATTTGAAAATTCCCAATTATTTTGAATTTAAAAAATATGTATATAAACATTATTGCTGTTTTTTACTATAATTTTTAAAGTAATGAAGCAATTATCATGTAAAGTATTAATAAATGGAAAAAAATTCTTTGCATGTCTACTTTTTATTAACTGGTCAGTATTTGTTCAAAACAGCTGACCAAGTTTAAAACCGTGGAATACTTTTGTTAAAATAAAAATAATTTTCATGAATTAAAAATATGGGTACACAATAATTACTTTTATAACTATATAGTATTTCAGAAAAATAATTGTGGTGTTGATAATTTTTACATGATATATGTACTTAATTTACTCTAATAGCATGGACTAACCCCTGTGAAAATGAAAAACGTCTTGCTAAACTTGGTACATATATTAATTGATTTGTTTATAGCTTTTAACATAGTAAGACATACCATGAAATATCTAAGAATAAAATGTATAAGTTTTTGACCTATGAAGTTTGAAATTAAATAATTTATAGTTATTTTAATAATCCTTTTAAATAAAATTATTAAAACTCCTTTTTAAGGAATGTTTTGTTCTCATTATTTTTAATTATTTCATTTCCTTGTATTATTTCTTAGAATTAAATGTTAGGAATAAAAAGAAAAAAAATAACTGATTACTTTATAGCTCATAGTTAGATTACCCTGACATTTTTTAATGATTACTTTTTTCAGTAATGGATCAAATGTGCCCATTCAACAAAATCTTGTGTTTAATAATCTGAACAGATGAAGGTGATTAAATTATTTGGAGGAAGTAGATCTCATTATCATCTTCAATATACTCTAAAAATTTGACTCTGGTATGATCTTAAAAAGAATTTCAAATCAGTTTGTGATTCAAGCCATGTATGAGAAATGAGAACAAATTTATAAGTTAAGATGACACTTGCGTACTGTATGGTATTGAAAAAATATGTTAAAATGATTCAAATGCTATGCAACATGTTGTGCAAACTCATTGTAGAAACAAAAAGGGGAAAAAATCACGTTATTGTTTTTAATGCCAGAATAATTTGCATTTTTATTCATCTGTTATAAATGCCATTATTATCTTCCTTGTTTCAATTTTTTTTTTTTTTGTTGTAATTTTGAGTTTTATTTATTTATAGTAATCTTGTTGTATTGCTTAGTTCCAATATTTTTGCTTTTACCTTGTTACATTTTTTTTTTTTTTTTAAATCAACTCTCTTTATATAAACCTTGTTGTATTCACTAAATTTATTGTTCTTATATTAACCTTCTTATATGCCTAAATTTTAACTTTTATATAATAATACTAACATTTTTGTGTTTTTTTAATTTTTATTGCCTCCATTTATCATCTTCAAATATCTGATAAAAATTTTTGTCTTATAATAATAATAAAATAAATCAAAATTTATTGTCTATATGTTTATATAATTCTTCTAAGAAACTTAGCAATTTATAACATATATTAAATAATTCTCATTACGTTAAGCCTTACTTGGATAAAAATTTAATAACTTATTTTATAAAAGTTATGTAACCATGAGTTAAGTAATATAATCATAACTAAGTAACTAATCATTTTCCAACTAATATATAGCTAAATTGATTGTTAAATTACATTATCTTCATTTCTAAAATCCCAAGTATCATATTATTTTTAAACTCTTCTGCAATTATTTTTATTATGTTAAGCCTTACTTGAATCAAATTTTCATAATTTATTTTATAAAGGTTATGTAGCCATGAGTAAAGTAACATACCTTTCAATGTGTTTAGATTTCAAAGAATCTGTATGAGCATAAACTAAGCATATTTTAACTAATATGTAGCTAAATTAAATGCTAAGTTAAATTATCTTCATTTGTAAAATCCCAAATTATTTTTAAGCTCTTCTGCTAATAAAGAAAACAGAATGTGTGTTTATTTGCTAAGTAGTGTATAACTTTGATAGAAATATTTAACAGACAATTACAATTGATGTTTTACATATTATTTTTTTGTTTCTTATTTGAAGGGGGGGAAAACTGTAATATATAAACATTAATTAAACCAAAATGATTATTTTACCCTGTATTTGATATTGGTCAGTGAAGGTAAATGCTTATCAAGGGTTTGCAGCTGTTACTGGCTGAATCAATATTTCAATTCCTTATATTAATTTCTGAATGTGATTTTTTTTACAAGGAGTTATATTTTATAATTTTATCATTCAATTATTTATAGTTATAAAGAATTATAGAATTTGTCTTTATGAATAATTTATTTTTATAGTTGTAAAGAATTGTGAATATTGTGGTAAATAAACATTCCAGGATTTTTGTTGTCTCACTGTGAATTAATGTCATAATACAGTATTTAGTATACACCCAAATTCAAATGGTTTGTAATATATATGTGACATCGGGTCACCAATATTCTTAAAATCTAGACGCTAAGCGTCACCTTGAATTACTCCCAGAATTGTATCATGTTGTTTATTTTCACATCGATGCAGAAGATGCCTCTTTTGAAAAGAAGAAGTTTCTCCACTGATTGAAGGTTGCTGTAAAGCTACGTGGACTGACCATGAGGGTTATGCTCACTCACCATGAAACTATATCATTCTCTGACAGCTTAAAGAAGTGTAGTGTCGCTAAAAGGATTTCAGCTATTATCTATAAAGCGTTGGTATACTCTGCTAAGCAACAGCCGCCAGTTAAATTCCAGGTTGTATTCTTTTCTTTAAAGTTCAAATAGTTGGTGGTGACTCAATGCTAATGTTACTTCCACTAATTTTTAAACATGGTCAATTTCTTTATGATTTACATGTTTAAACAATTCCTATCATATTTCTACAATCTAAGTACCAAAATCTAACCTTATTTGTTTTATGTAAAGTATATCTACCTATTACACGGTGTTCATATATCACATGGTGGTTGCTTTATTAAGGCATTGCATAATTAAATATTATCTATATTTATTTATCCATTGATATATAATACTCAATGATTAAATTTAAATATTAAAATTTAAGATCAAGACTGACTGGCCGAAAAATTAATCAGTAATCAGCACGTGTATAAAATTGAGAATAAAAGATAAATTTAAAACTCAAGCATAGAAACTGTAAAATGAGAATGAAGCTGCAATCAAAAACTACTCTTAAATTTTATGCTATAAAATCATTTATAGTGATGGTAACACGTGCTGCGAAATAAATTAAGATCATAGGGTTAGTACAAAACATGTGAAACGCTCAATTCTCTAGAATAAAAAAAAAGATTTTAGAATAAGATCAAATCAAATAACTAATCAGAACAGAAACATCAAGGAGAATAGAAAAGCAGTGTCTGAAGAAAGCAAATCTTTCGGGATGCACTCATCTCTTATTGGGCAATGGAACGGCAGCGGAGCCAATCAGATGAAGGAATGAGACTCTTGGAATTCCGCTTAAGATGAGGCGATTGAGTGTAAGGCTGATAAGCCGAAGACAAAATAGAAAAACTTTTCGTTTTTGTTGGCATCAGTCTGATTTTCATCCTTGCCGCGAGCTTTGAAACAAGAAAAAAGAGTTGGTAGTTGGTTTTCGAGAGGCGAGGGGGCTTCGGCCCCTTAGCAAAAAAAAAGTGAGAGAGTGTGCAGCTCCAGTTTTAGGGAGTAAATTCTGTAGAGTTGGAAGAATCTCTTCTAATCTCAAAATCTTTTTCTAAATTTTTTGCTGTTTTAGCAATCTTATATTTCATTGCCAGTATGGATATACGATGGCAAATTATTTTGGTGTTTTGAAATCATAAAATTGATGTAAAATTTCAGTACTTAAAGTACTTGTCTATTATAGCCAAGAAAATAAAAATGTTTTTGTAAGTATATTCTGATTCTATTCTCCTTGATGTTTCTGTTCTGATTAGTTATTTGATTTGATCTTATTCTAAAATCTTTTTTTTTATTCTAGAGAATTGAGCGTTTCACATGTTTTGTACTAACCCTATGATCTTAATTTATTTCGCAGCACGTGTTACCATCACTATAAATGATTTTATAGCATAAAATTTAAGAGTAGTTTTTGATTGCAGCTTCATTCTCATTTTACAGTTTCTATGCTTGAGTTTTAAATTTATCTTTTATTCTCAATTTTATACACGTGCTGATTACTGATTAATTTTTCGGCCAGTCAGTCTTGATCTTAAATTTTAATATTTAAATTTAATCATTGAGTATTATATATCAATGGATAAATAAATATAGATAATATTTAATTATGCAATGCCTTAATAAAGCAACCACCATGTGATATATGAACACCGTGTAATATGTATCCTGGTCACGGCACCACATATTACACGGTGTTCATATATCACATGGTGGTTGCTTTATTAAGGCATTGCATAATTAAATATTATCTATATTTATTTATCCATTGATATATAATACTCAATGATTAAATTTAAATATTAAAATTTAAGATCAAGACTGACTGGCCGAAAAATTAATCAGTAATCAGCACGTGTATAAAATTGAGAATAAAAGATAAATTTAAAACTCAAGCATAGAAACTGTAAAATGAGAATGAAGCTGCAATCAAAAACTACTCTTAAATTTTATGCTATAAAATCATTTATAGTGATGGTAACACGTGCTGCGAAATAAATTAAGATCATAGGGTTAGTACAAAACATGTGAAACGCTCAATTCTCTAGAATAAAAAAAAAGATTTTAGAATAAGATCAAATCAAATAACTAATCAGAACAGAAACATCAAGGAGAATAGAATCAGAATATACTTACAAAAACATTTTTATTTTCTTGGCTATAATAGACAAGTACTTTAAGTACTGAAATTTTACATCAATTTTATGATTTCAAAACACCAAAATAATTTGCCATCGTATATCCATACTGGCAATGAAATATAAGATTGCTAAAACAGCAAAAAATTTAGAAAAAGATTTTGAGATTAGAAGAGATTCTTCCAACTCTACAGAATTTACTCCCTAAAACTGGAGCTGCACACTCTCTCACTTTTTTTTTGCTAAGGGGCCGAAGCCCCCTCGCCTCTCGAAAACCAACTACCAACTCTTTTTTCTTGTTTCAAAGCTCGCGGCAAGGATGAAAATCAGACTGATGCCAACAAAAACGAAAAGTTTTTCTATTTTGTCTTCGGCTTATCAGCCTTACACTCAATCGCCTCATCTTAAGCGGAATTCCAAGAGTCTCATTCCTTCATCTGATTGGCTCCGCTGCCGTTCCATTGCCCAATAAGAGATGAGTGCATCCCGAAAGATTTGCTTTCTTCAGACACTGCTTTCCATGTTGTTTTGTTTACAAACTGAAACTAGAATGTCTTTGAAATATGTGAGAAAAGATTTGTGAGTTCTTGTGCAAAAGTGTGATATATTTATTAGCAAGAGTTATAACACTAAATGTTAAATTCCTATTTAACACTACCTAAATGTTACTCCTAAAAGGTTTAATCCTGCATTATATTTAATGGCACAATTCAGAAATCGTTTTTTTTTTAATCAAAGCAACTGGTAAAATTAAATACATTCTAATATTTAACTAATTCTCAATTTTAATAATTTTTTTTTATAATAACACAGAGAAGGATATTATAAGCATTAAGACAAATAGCTAAAAGATATACAGCTGTTCAATACTTTTAAGCAAATATCATCATAGAAAAATGAAATTAAATATAGAAGAATCATGTGTTTCTCTTCATTTAAATTTTGCTACTGAGTATGATATTTTTATAATACCGAAACAGCTGATGTCTTATAACTATTTTTGGTTAGATTATTATATTTCAGTTTAACTTTTATAATTTGCTTTTTCAGTACTTGCTTTCTCTTTAATAGGATGTAATAAATGAGGGAACATGTTTCTTTGATTTATCTTTTAAAGTGCATTTATTTTGCTTATTATATTAGCGGGAGCAAACACTTATTTATAATTATTTTAAATAGATGCAATGTTATTTTTAAATGTAAATTATTTACATAGTTACGATAATTTTTTTTTCTCTGATGCTTTTTTAGCTTTAAAGTACATAAAAACTATGAGGAAAGACCATCTCTATGTAGAGACTTCCTCTATTTTCGACCACTTTTGAGAGGCACAGAATCTTTTCCATAAACTTTGTGTTGAAGAAAACCTTTAGGCTGTAGGGGAGACCGTCAATACCTCTCCCAGCGACTGAGCATACCTCTGCACCAAATATGGAAATGGTTAAATAAGAAAACTCAAAATAATATTAAAAAAAACTAAATTAAATGTATTCTAAATATTTGTGCAAGGTTCTTATTTAGAGAGCTCTTTTTGATGATAGCTGAAAAAAGTCAACAACCTCATTGAAAGTTAAATTCGAAAAAGTTTTTTTTTTTTTAGAAAAACTAAGCATCTCAAACAAGCAGACCTCTTCTTATCTTTTAAAGGTAACAAATTTTTTTGTTATAAATTTAAATACAAACTTTAACCAAAAAGATAATTGTGTATTTATTTAAAATAGTTCTATCAGTCACATTTGGTAAATTTGTTTTTACACATTATTATCAGTAGCGATCATTTTTACTGACGCTAAATGTTATTCATTGATCCAGTTTTCATAACGCTAACACGAGTGGCATTTCTGCACCGAGAAAATTACACTGACAAAAATTAAAATCGTATGCAAAAAATCAAGTACAGTAAGACCCCGTTTAACGCGTAGGATACGTTCCATCAAAGTAGAGCCTAATGCGAAACAGCGCTAAACGAGGCTATCTTAACATGTAAATAATGGGGTTAGGGGAAGACGGATAGAAAATTGGTTAGGTATTAAATTTAATAATTATGTTTTTTTTAATAAAAATATAACCAAACATTTATTTCTTACAAAAATAAAAACAATATAAACGAATATACGTACTTATAAAAACAAATAAAATTCTAAGTCAGTCAGATCATTCAGTCTATTTTGTGTTTCCAATTTTCTGCCTTTTTGTCAAGAAGGCATCTTATGTAGTTTGTGTTTTCCTTTTGCGTTCTGTTAGAAATTGTTGATAAGTGGATGAAGCATCTATAACACTCCGTCTTGCTTTTGAACTCCTGTCAAAATTTGGATCATTTTCAACAAATTGGTCCATAATTTCAGTTATAGTGGTCAAACTCCTTTTTACAAGCGCCATCGAAAGTTCTTTTTGCTCTTCTTCGAAATCACTACTATTAATATTTTTGTTTTCTTCTTGCTCAGTTAATTCCTTGAGCTCATCATTAGAAAGACTAGCTGCTGTTTCTTGAACTATTTCTTCGATGTCTTCCACATTTACATAATCTAAACCGGTTTGTTTTGCTAATTCCACTATTTCATCCATATCGACAAAGTGTCCAATGTCTTCGCACTTACTTAAATCTCGCCAAATGTTATTCCATACTCCTTTCAAAGATCTTTATGTTATCTCATTCCAAGAAAGGTTTATGTTTTCTACAGCATTCATTCAAGTTTTTCCAAAATTCTCTTTCTGATTGCTTCTTTTCTCCATGTATTGTGTCAAACACCTACTTTAATGTTCGCCGCAAGTAATAAGCCTTAAAATTGGATATAATGCCTTGGTCCATTGGTTGGATTAAGGCAGTTGTGTTAGGCGGCAAAAAAACCACTTCGACTGGAATGCATGTTGTTAAGTCTGATAAATTTGTTGGGTGGCTTGGAGCATTATCAATTCCGGGAATTCTTGGAATTTCGCAATTACGTTTAACAGATGGGCAGAAATGTTCAGTGAACCAATCCTGGAAAATTTTCATAGTTATCAATGATTTTTTATTAGACTCCCAAATTACAGGTAAAGTTGATTTAGATATGCCTTTTATCGCTCTTGGGTTTTTGGAGTGGTAAACTAGTAGTGGTTTTAATTTGAAATCTCCGCTTGGTTACCACCCAGTAGAAGTACTAGTGTTAAGCGATCTTTTGCGGCTTTAAATCCTGGTGCTCGTTTCTCTTCACGGGATAGAAATGTTCGTTTTTGGCATTCTTTTCCGAAACAGGCCTGTTTCATCAACATTAAAAACCAATTCTGGAGGATAGTTTAATTAATGTTTTTAATGCCGCCGCTTTCGTATCACCACTTGCTGCTTCTCCTGTAATCTTTATGTTGTAAAGATTATTTAGATGTTTAAATCTATTAAACCATCCTCGACTAGCAACGAAAGTTTCACTTATGTCACTTGCCTCAACCTGAATGTAATTAAAAATTCTTCTAGCTTTTTCCATTATGATAAATTGGCTTAATGACATATTGCGTTCAATTTTGTGGTCAATCCATATAGACAGTCGTTTTTCCATTTCCTGCAAATGTTATTTCTAAAACGGGTAATTCTAGTTGCAAAGCTTGACGTAGTTGCGATTGCCGATGGCAGTATTTTTTCTTTATTCTTAAGAATTGTACTTATTGTTGAAGTTGCCAGATGCTATGCAGCACTAATTTGAGATTAACGTTCACCAGAATCTAATCTAATCACTTGCATTTTAGTTTCCAGTGAAATGCTTTTTCTAGTTGCTTTCTTTTCTTGTTCTTCATTTTCATAAAAAGCTAAAGATCATAATATTTGTCACTGTATTAATCGTTATAGTATTATATAAATTTATATATACTTAAAATAATGTCAACAAATGTTTCAAACAATGAAAATGCGTCCGTACAGCACCGCACCAAACACGAAACACAACGACACTGTTTCGGATATGTTATGTGCATATTTGGGGGAGTCCCCGCGCACAATTTAGGGGAATCCCCGGGATGAAATAAAAGAGCGCTAAACCGGTACAGCGTTAAGCGGGGTCTTACTGTACCTTTGATAACATTCTAAAGTCATTGGGGGTAAACACTAAGAACGACCAACCTCCGTTAACGACCATTTTACTGTGGAACCGAGAGAGGTCGCTCCCGAGAGTTTTGACTGTACCAATTTAATCGTCACAGGCAAATATTTATTGTTACATCTAAAACTAGAAAACATTACAATGAAGTTTATGCCAAAAAGCAAAATTACAAATAATGCCAATAAGAATTTTTTTCTTTTATCAATCATTTGATAATATAATTAAAGAGTATTTAGTAAATTAACATATTGCTGCACACTTTTAATTTGGCGAACATCCTTTGAACACATTTTTTTTTCTTCAATTGTTAATGACTACCATATAAAATTGAGCATCAATCACAAGTTTTGAAGTAAAAATTCCATGAAAACTCAAAACAGTTTTTCCATCAAAACTCTCAACGATTTAATCGTCATTTGGTCATAATTTTTCATTGTATTATGGAATAATTAACAAATAAATGCATTTGTACTAATGATGCTTCTTTTTTAAAATATGCAGGACAGCTATAGCTGTCATTTGCAACGTTTTGAGAAACAAATATAATTACCTGTTTTAAGTTCTGTGCGACTAGAAAAATATGTCCAATTAAAAGTAAATGTTCCTTAAAAGCTATTATTTTATCTGGCGTTTTAAAAATATGTCTCTTTTTTTTAACAGTATAAACCTCGGTTCATATGAATAATAAATATTCAATAAAACGCAAATAAATAAATTTCAACTAACATTGTGCTTATAAGAAAATTTTTAATCTCTCTATTAATTTATATTGCATCTGTTGGTTGGATAACTTCAGTTTTTGTCAGATTTTAAATTGAGATCAGTAAACTTTTTAATTAATTGTTTTCCTTCATAGTTAATGCTTGTACATTTATTACATAGTATGCATTTAAATAAAAGTGTTTGAATATTGTTTTTTAGCATTTCAATAACTTCAATTTTAGCAGATTTGAAATTCAGATCAGTAAGTTTATAATTTATTTTCTTTTATGTTTATTAAAATAAATGTATTTGAAGGTACATAACTATTTTTTTCTTGTTTCTAGAGAACTTCTTCAATTGTCTGCAAATGAAAAATTCAGTAAGTGATTTTGAAATAATTAATCTATTTTTATTTAGTAGTTATCGTATACACTGTATCATATATTTTTGAAGCTATAATGTTACTGTGACTACTATTGTTTAAACCAAAATTATTATGTTAAAGTTCTAGAAAAAGCATGCAAAAACAAATCTTGTGATTTAAAGCTCTTCAAGAACTGTTCTGATAATCATCAATCTGAAATGAATGCCTTTTAAATGTATTATTGTGACTTTTGTGAGCTAATTAAAAAAAAAATTTCCATTATTTTGAAAATTTCAAATAGTGTAATTCTATTTTTTTTCTTTTTCTTAGCTGCTGTTTTTGTAAATTTAGAATTGTGTTTAGATAAGCGTATTTTAAAGTATATATAATTCCTTTTAAAAGGAATTATATATTAAATTTGAAATAATATTAAGTAAAGCAAGAATGTTTTTTTAAAAAAATTGCACCCTTCGATTTTTATTAGTTTAATAAAATGAAAAAAAAAATGTTTTTAAATCCACAAATTAATAAAAAAAAATTTTTTTGCATCTTTTCCTTGTAAATTTAGTCATATTTTAATTAATTAGTAAGCATTGATTTACATGTCTACATTATGCAAAGTTTTACAAGTTGACCAGATCTAAATTAATCATGCTTCATTGTAAATGTGGATTTAAACAAAACCTTTGTGGTAAGGTGTTTTTTTTTTTTACAATTAAAATTTTTATTTAACACTAACATTATCATAGACATGTTTTTATTTTCTCATTCAAAATAATGTATTCGAAAATGTTAAATCCAACTTATTTGTCATATTTTATTTAAAATAGATTCAGTTAATAATTTACACTACTTTTGGTTGAATATTTTTTTTTAATAAAATACACTTAAACCATTAAGCCCATGCTAAAAGTTATCCCCACTGAATAACTTGAAAATGATTAGTATTTTGATGTGTGAAAACCTTTAGTTAGAAAAAAAACTCTTTACTTTTGAGATTTAAAATATACAAAAAACTTTAATGTATATTTTAAATCTCAAAATTTGATATAAATAACTCGAAAAACTTTTTACATTCTGCTTTATAAAAAAAGTTATTTCATTATTTCCAAGTTTTGAAATTTTTAGCGAGATTGCAAATTAAATTAAGTTTCTGGGATTTTCACTAAAAGATATAAGTTAAGCAATTAGCGTCTAAAAGTCATTTCACTCAACTTAAATTCAACTTAATCAACTTTCCTTCTTGCTAGAAATTGAGTTGTTTACTAACATGAGTAAACACAAAATAAAATTTTAATAAACTCTGATTAAAGACACATAGTATTTATTTTTTATTTATTTATTTATTTTTTTTTTTTTGTACAATTGCAATTTGCCAGTATCATAATAATCTTTGATTGTTCAATGTGCTGAGTTTTCAAAATTTTTAAAAACCCCAACCATGCAAATAATGATTGAAAAAATTATGCTTTTTTGTTCCGAATTGAAATTACTAATCTAATAATGTTTGTTATAAAAAAAATTATAGTGTTAGAGAATTTTGTAATGTTTAAATTTGCTTATTAAAAATTTTTTATAATTTTTTTTTAAGGTACTTACTTTTTGTAAATATCATAAATTAAACAATCAATTTTTCTTTATCATATATTTTAGTTCTAAAAATGTTTTTTTAATTAATTTAGAATAATTAGCTTTAATTATAAAAAAAAAACCAGTTTTTCGTGTTTATTTGTATCACGATAGGCTATCTAATTCTGCATTTTTCACTAACGGTAATTTTAGAGGCAACATAACGAATCTCAACCAAGAATACTGGTTACTGGTATGTTGAACACCCAAAAAATTATTTGTTATCAAATTAACTATTATTGCTGGTCAGAGAATTTTATTGTTTAATATAAAATTCGAAATGTTATTATAAAATATTTTATATACATTAAAATTCCTGGTTTTGAGATCAAGTCATGGTCAGCTTAATGCATAAAACATTTATTTATTCTGTCAAGTAAGAGTTTTCAGTTGAAAACAGATTTCCTAACATACGTATTCATTCTGAAATTCTTTTTACTCAAATCCCCTAAAATGGCTTATGAATAAGCTCTTTAATTAATGATTGTAATAATAAAAATATCTGTTTGTATTTTAGAGTTCGAGAAGAAGTTTACTACTTAGTTAAAAACCCATTCAAAGTGCTTTTTTTTTTAACACTTTACCAATGTTACTTTTCATATACAGATTTTTTCATGCTTCTTTTTGGGTGTAGTTTAGATCTTACATGAAAGTTAAATAGAAAACAGACAAGAAATTAGAAAAAAATTACTTTATTTATCCTAACAAAAATAACATATTTACATAATTATGGAACATTGTTCCTGTCACATTTTTAGGTAGATTAAAAACCCAGGTTATGGTGATGAATGCTTGTTAAAAGTGTATTTTACAAACAATGATAATGATGAAATTGTAAATTATTATAAATAACAATGTTAATCTTTCTTTATTTTAACGAGAAAAAATCTCATTTCTATTCCTAAGATATAAAAAACAAAACATTGTTAAAATGTTCCCTGTAAATCTGAATAAACATAAAATGTTTTACAATGGCAACTAATTTTGAACACTGTACAGGGTATTCAAATAATACAGCACTTCTTCAAAGTATTGTTAGATATTTTGTAATTAAGTAGTGTGCACAATAAAATTTTTAAATTCATCGCTGTTTATAAAAAGTTGAATTGTTTCATGAGTATCCACATACATTAGATTTTGTGAAGATCTTTTGCAATATTTTTAGCATTCTAAGGGTATTAAATTCCTTCTGCAATTATGATTATAATCATAAGCATTACCTTAATTCAAGGGCTATGATCAAATTTATATAAGCTTATTATTACACATGTAAAATTGTTCCATTTGTATAATATGAACCTGGAGCAAATTTATTACAAGACAAACATATTTTGTAGCTTTTAAGCTTTACCTATTTATGCGCGTTTTATATTGTTGAATTTAGTTTGTTGGAAAGTCTATTGAAGGCTGAATTTTTGTGCATATATATTTACATTGAATATTTCAATTTTAAAAATAATAGTTAATTTAAAATATCAAATTGTTAGACTAACAAGTCGTAAGTTTTCTTTCAAATTTGATAATGAAAAATCTTATATTGATTAAATGATTTTTAAATCTCAAAATGATTTTTATTTCTTTTTTAAAATACCCTGTACTAAAATAAATAAATTACATATTTCATCTGACAAGATGCCTAACACAGGAAAATAAATGTTAACTATGTTAAGAATGAATGGAAATGTGCATAAAAAAAAACAAAATGCATAAAAAATGTGAACTGAATTTCTTTTTTTTTTTTTTTTAAATTTTATTACAATAAGCTCTGTAATTGTGAGTGCCAATAGCATTGTTTTATTATATTAACCCGTTCAGCCACTTTGTATAAATCTGATCTTTTCATAGAACTAGACAAAAAAAAAATTCTTTTTTTTAACTATCAATGTATTTTAAATGAAATTAAGCTACTTTTGTCATGCCCTACACTTTCTAAAAATGTTTAATTCATTAAAATAATTATATCAGTTTACTGTAGGAAACAATCTAAATTTTCATTATTAATGTTTTAACTCTACACTGTATGAATATTATGGGATTCTTAAAAAATTTTCCTCAGGTAAACTCATATTTTAATCTGTGTTCTAAAATTAAGATTTTTATAAAATTTTCAGACTTTTGACAAAGATTCACCAAGAGGTATGGAAAAACTTAACTTATAAGATTTAAACTGACTGCCCTCTTTTTTACTATGATATATTTAAAAATGTAAGAGATCCCTTCTAAATTTCACTGGCCAAATGATCGAGTGCTCAGCATGCCTGCCTGCGAGCAAATAGTTGTGGGTATGAATCCAGTGCAGGACATCTATGTATTTCTCTGTCTAAATGTGGCCCACCCTATGAATGTGTCTATGGCAGTATGGCACAGGTAATGTTGTTTATCTTCATAATCTATGTTCACGGTGCCCACTGGGATAGCATTAAATTAGAAACGCTTCCAGTATCTTCCGAGACGAAGAACAAGTTCAGTGCTTTCCATTAGGAAAAAGCTTCAAAATTTCGAATTATCTGATACTAGTTATTTTTTAGAAATTCCCATTAAAATAAGTCAACTTGGTGAATGCCAAAATGACATTAGGTATTATCAGGGATGTTTAGTGTTCAGCTACTGTGCTGTGAAAATGTCTGAACAGCAAACGCCCTGTTTGTATCTTTATTATCAGTGCCATTTTTAGTATTCACAAGATTAATTTATTTGTTAGAAATTTTGTAAACTTTCTTGATTTGCAGTAAATTAGTAGTGGTTTCATAGAAACCTTATTCATGTTTAGGCAAAGAATAGGTGGTGAGTAAAATCAATAGTTTTTTCAATACCTCTTCCTCTAATAGTTTTTCAAAAATCTATGTGTTCGTTGTATTCATGTTTAGACTTTGCTTCAAGCCACAGTAATCACCCCTATCTTTTTTAAAAGTAATTTTTCAAAAAATTCAACCCAAAACTAAAATCATACATCACTGTACAGTGTAGAATTAAATAAAAGAAAAAGCAATTTAATTATAATTTTCGAATAATAATGTTAAAGAAAACTCCATCAAACATACAATTATCAGATTATACAATATTTTTAGATATTTCTTGTGCTTCTTTATTAATGCGAGGCTCAAAACATTAAAAATAAGCTGCTCACACACTTGAAGCACAATATCAACCATGCACACAACTCCATGATTTTGATGAATTGCTATCATCTCTCGCAAAACTGAAACCAAAAATGTTGACTTTTACTAATTTTTCATCATTATATGCCCCAACTAGTCACGTGCGTGAATCAGTTCCAGGTAAATAAATCACTTGACATATAAGTTTGTAATAAAAGTATTATTTGGATTTGACAACCCTGATGATCTAGATTCTAGAGTTGTAATGATTGTGATGACCGTTAGATAAAATGGAACCACCAGAACTTTTGTGCAAAGGTTCTTTACTGGAATGTTGTGAATACCTACTGCTCGGTCTTGAATGAACAATAGCATAATGGTCACTCGCATTGCTCACTGATCTAGCAGTGGAGTTAAGAGTCGAACCTCCCGACATGTAGCCGGGCTTGTGAAGAGAACTGCGAGAACCGTAATGGGAACCGGACACCCAACCCACTCTGTAAGGATCGTAATCATCCATTTCTGAAGGTTCTTTATCAACAACCTGAAATGGAAATTAAAATTATTATAAAAATGTAAGATTAGCACACTCAAATTTAGTTTCAGTTTCAATAATTTCTTTTTCGAGTGTGTTGCAGATGTATTATTTCATTATAGCACTTTCATTTCCAACAACTTTATAATTCTAATACACTAATCTAATTTCGAAATGCTTAAAAAGTCCTTTTTGTTGGGTTGTTTGCAAAAAAACACCAGAAATTTACCTATTTTATTCATATGTTTTATTACTGATTGCATTTGAAGAGCTTAATGTGTAATTTTGATTCTAATAATATTTTTTCAATGTAGATATTAAAGGGGAGAAGCAATGTCTGCAATTAAGGGAGCAGAATTTCACATAACATTCTAAATAAGGTAAACAAAAAACAGGATAGTTAAATTCTATCGTAATAGAAATTACGAAAGAAATAGTTTAATTTTTCTCAATTTTTTTTTACAAATTATTCTAATAACTAAAATATTCTGTTTAATTTTATTGCATATTTTTGAAGTTATACGTAAGAAAACGTAGGGCAAAAAAATTAGTGTTCTTATAAAAATGTCTATATCTTCATGAATATTTTTTTACAAAATTTTATGTCGTTATTGCATATTATAACCAAAGCAAAATATGCTAGTTACAAGCTTTTTGCTATATTTTATGGCATAAGGTGTTCAAAAACTCTATTTTTTTATTGTAATTTGTTGCTGGTCCTTCAAACCTTTGAAAACTGTATTGATATTTATGAGAAATCTCATATACTACATCTTAAGTTATAAAATAATTGTCTAAGTATTTTTTTTTAAATTTTAAAAAATGTGTTCGTATAGAAGTGTTTCCATCATTTTTTTTTTTTTTTTATCCAACCCTGTAGTACAGTCATTTATTATCTGCAAAATATACAATTAATTTGTATTTACTGATGAAGAAATAAAGTAAATTCAAACAAATGTTAAATGAGCTTACCTCTGTTTTTGTACATGTACAAGTAAGCGATGAGCAGAGAAAAATATTGACTATTAACATCACAAGAAGCAAAATGGCCAGGCAGATACACAGACCTATCAGCCAGGGAAAACGCCATTCTGTACACGTTTCTAGAGATTCTGCCACTGTAACAAAAAGTACAAAAAAATATATAATTGATAATAAAAATAAATATCACTATTTTTACTTAATGGCATAATTATTTTTAAACATTTGAGTCAATTGATTTGTGTAAAATGTTAGTTAATCATTAATTTATAGGCATTAATTTCTGGCGTACCTTAATTACATAATATTTCTTTTGCATTTTCACTGTTAACGCATAGCATTATTGAGAATAGGATGGAAAAAAAAGTTAATATTGACAGAAACTATTTTCTATCGATTTGGTAGCTCTACTTTTATTATTAGAAAATAATTTTTAAATGTTGCATTCTATTACAGAAACTTTTCTGATTGTATCAGAACTATTAGTTCTGTATTCGCACATTATTAACTATGTGAAAAAAAGGATACATTCTCAAAATTATTTTTAAAGCATGAATATTTTCTCTTGAGTGGTTTACAAAGTGTGCAATAATTAAAAGTTATTTTTAATACATTTCTAACAGAAAAATGTTTTATTAACTTATACTTTATTTTTTTTATAATAACTTAAGCTTTAGGAAATTTTAATTTAATTAATCTTTTGTATTGAAAGTTATACAAGCTATTAAAAATATTATTTGTTTTGATTTTAATGGGAAAATAACAATGAGACAATAGTATTTCATAATTCTAATATTAAGGTATTTAGAAATACTTCGGATATCTTTAAAAATGCTTTTTCTAAAGAATACATTTTTTAGAATCTTCCAAAAATGGAAAAAGCATTTTTAATTTAATTAAAAACATTTTTAACAGCGACTTTCAATTCATAACTTTATCAATTCATTTTAGAAGCATTCCTACTGTGTAATGAAATGTAACCCTTACACCATATGAGCAACTTGCCCAACTATTCAGGTCTCTGCCTTTTAATGGCCATAGTAATGCAAACTAATTTTTACCCTATTCAGCTCAAGAGTTGGTACTTCTCTTTCTTAACTTCTACACCACAAGCAATAATTGGACCTTTTCCTTATTGTGTATACATGCCAGTTTAGTTAGCTGCCAGGATCAAACTCAGGACCCACTGTTCCCCTTTCCAGTAATGTGAGCATTTTCCCAAGCGACTCATGTAATGTAACATTTCTGAAATTTTACTGGGGTATAAATCAGTATCGCACTCAATCGCTAATATATCGTTGGTCTTAATTTTGAACTGTTATTAATTTCTGTGAAAACATCCGGTATAAAAACATACCCGTATGATTCCATTAATAGTCATTTTATTAACTCTTGTCTTGAAGTAAACTAGAGCAAGATTAACAGGGACTGCTGAAAAATTGTAAGAAAAAGAACAATTTACATTATTAATTACAAAACATTCATATTAATTTCGATTCTATTTTGAGAAATAATGTTAACAATCCATGCAGATTCTATAAAAATAAAGTGTATAAAATTAGGTTGTAATATTAGTTGAAGTTGAATAATTAAAAAAAAAAATATTGTTAGTAAAGAGTATCATTTGAAGTTTATTATTATGAAGAGCATACCAGAGCTGTGAACTAAGTATGGCTTGATAGTTTATGAGATGCCAGTAATGTTTTCAGTCTAAAGTGGCTTATACGTTTGCAAAATTTGAGGGAATATATATTATAAATGCTATTATACTTTTTCCTTGACCAACTCTATTTCCCCAAAAATTTAGTGACAATTAGGAATGCTTCCAATACTACTTGAACTAGGTACTGAACCAGTATGAAAATGAAACCTTTTTTTTTTCCAATGCCAACCTGGATTGACGTTTCGTCAATTCAGGCGTATTAGGGCAAATTTTATTGGCCACTCTTTCAGGGGCACCGTATTGCGACGTTGCTCCCACAGTTAAGACAGGCAGTACAGTGAATGAAATAACATCCATTCCTTGTCCAGAAAATAAAACCTTTCTAATCAATATTTTAGTGTTCCAGCTCAAATTATACCTGATGATCTGTCATGATAGTGTAGGAGTAAAGTATTAACTTACAAATTGGATCTCCTGGCTCCAGTACATAAACTGAGGTAGATGCCATAAGTTGTCCATCATCAGTTCCATTTCTCACTCGTGGTAATGCCCTTGGTACAGGGTCATTGGGTCCCCTACAGGCAGGCTGTAAACACAAGATATAAAGTTAAACATGTTGTTTTAAAATATTATGTCTTGAAGAACCGTTTAGAACATTTACAATTGTGACAATCTTACGAGCAAAACCCTTCAGCACCTGGACAGTGCCAACTTATTGCAACACCTGCTGATTGGTTTTTCATCTAAACAATCTTTTTATTTTTAAAAGGGAAAAAGATTTCTGAGACTCCTTTCTTAAAACATTTCTAAACATGTTTCTAATAAAATTTAAAAAGCTGAATTGAGAGAACACCCGAAGTATCGTTGCATAAAATTCAACTTGAATTTAAACGACATAAAGTTTTCATGTATAAAGAAGGGTTTTATATTTTAAAATTTTTGCTCCATGTATGTTAGATTACGCTGAACTTTCACTATAATAATCGCTAACTACACGTTAAGATTGCTAACAAATTTGGATTTATGAAGCCTTCCTTATTATGAAAGATTATTACACGGTTTCCCTTCTTAAATTCTGCTTCCGAAATTACAATTGTTCTACTTTTAACTGCATGGATTAATATTTAATTATTTAAAGTTTCGTACAGGCTCTTTTATCCTACTGAAAATTGAGCATACATTCTAAATGTAAAATTTCACTCCAGACTTGTTTACAAATTCCCAAGTGCTTTTTTGTTTTGCAGTTTTAGAATTCATAAGCGTAAGAGGTTGAATTTGGCCATACTCTAATGTGGGTCTCTTCGAAATTCTTAGCCCCTTTTTTTTCTTTAAAGAAGACGCTATACCGCAGAAATTTTTTTTATGGCAAATTCTATTTCACCATAGTCTAAAACTTGGAGAAAAGTGATTTCAGGTAAAGTTAGAATAAACAATGAAGTTTCAAGCCCTGAAAAATGTTTTCAAGATATCGAAATTCAAGCAAATTATTGCGGGATAACGTCCACACCTTATAATCCTGAATAATTATTCAAACTTGTTATTATTTTGATGTTTTGAAAAAAAAAAAATTTAAACATTTGAAATTTCATTTTCTATTCTAAGTTTACCTGATTGACGAATTTTCGACTTGCACGTAATATCTGTTCTAATTCTTAAGATTAAGCTGCAAAATCAACTATTTTAAAAAGTATGAAGGGGGAAAAAGAAATGTGAGAAAAATCTATTTACTTCCCTTAGAAAAAGTTTTTGCATTTTATTAAGAACGAAAAAATATTTGCACAATGAAATATAACTAACCTGTTCACAGGGACCCCTACAGAGAACAACATCGCACTGCACGTGCACTCTGTTACTATCTGGGAATTTGAATGTATGAGATAGCTCAGAACTTGCAGAATGGCTTGTTTCATTGTAATGGAATGGCGCCAAGAAATTTGTAAGAGGGCAACTACAATTAAAAATATTCATGTCAATTAATTGTGATTTACTTTTTTTATTATTACAAATTAAAGGTGTGTGGTAGGATTGCATGACCCATATTTATCAGGGGTGATTGTATTCCGGGGTATATCTCGAAATACCGGGTTTTTCGTATTTACCTTCCGGGTCTAAAAATTAGGAGCAGGGCATATGATTTTTCTGGGAATATCGCGGAATTCCACGTTTCTCAAGACCATTGGTTCTCGAATTTTTGCTAATCAAAAACTTATAATCCGACGAAATTTTCACGTGATTTCTCGATCTAAAATTCAAATTTTGAAAGTTTCGCTAATTCCCGCCAACGAGACGCGATTCTAAAGTCAATGGACAGAAATCTGCCAATTGATTCTTTTAGTTTAGCGGATTTTCTCCATTTTGAATATTTAAAACTGCGTCAGAATCCGCTAATATCGCGATTCTTATTCACGTGGTTTTGAATATCAAACATCGATTTTCTTATCTACCTAATTTAAAAGTTACACGTTGCGATTTGTATTCACGTGGTTAAAAAAATCGTGCATCGCGATTTTAAACATCCAATATCGCGATTCTTGATTAAAAATTATACGGATATTCGACAATTATACGGTTTTCCACATCTTTATGTAATTTGTAGCGCCTAAATTATCATGAGCAAAAATCAAACTATATTTTCATCAGGATCCATAGATTTTGTTCTGTGTATTTGCACTTTTAACTTACTTCAGATATTTTTTTCAGCAGGATGAAAAACAATGCTTACATTTAATTTTTATAATTTACAAAATTTTCTACAATGTTAAATCACTTTTTATACATTGATATGAAATTTATTTGAATTTTATATTTAGCTGTGGGACCAAATATTAGGTCGGAATACCACATAACGTGGTCGCTTACTAGCATTATGTTACTCAATGGATAAACTGCTTGGTAAGGAGATTTTTGTACAAATTTACTCATGTAGTGGAACAGTTAATTGATTAAATAACTAAGTTTATACATGCACGACACAACCTAGTTGCTTTCCAGTATAAATTTCCCGTTTTTCAATAGGGAAATTTTTATACAAATCTGCCCATGTAATGGAACAGTTTAAAAATCGAGTAACTGGATCTATAAATCTCCTATGTGGCGTCGCAGTTATAAAAAAAATTAATCAATTGAGTTTACACTGGTACGTTTCGAACTTTTTGTTTATCAAAATAGAATCTTTTTGTTATTCAAATACGATTGCTTGATTCTATAATGAAGCACCTTAAGTGTTGAAACACAGAATGAAGCGAAAAACATAGTAAGGCAGAAAACACTACAAATGGCTAAAATAGGGTTTCTCAATGGGCGGAGGAACAAGATAGTCAAGAAAAGTTGGGAAATTAGAAATATGGATGTCGGACGTTTTGGGGGCTTTATCTTTTAACGACCATGGTATGAATGCCACGTAATTTGGACCTCTCAGATGACTTGGATAGTATCTTAGCTGATCATCTCTCCAAACTTCCTCACCACAACCAACGAGATGAATTTTCGCCGAAACAGATTTAGCGATGCGCTTCGTTGCACGTCGGTTTTCAAGGATCGAATTCATAACCCCACTAGCTGTTTGAGTGACGCCTTTACCGACTGCGCCCTCAAGTATTTTGAGTCGAAATTAAAAGAAAATAAATTTGTAAACATTTGAAAGAAACGGGGTGCTAAAAAAGTCATTCACGAAAATCTCGTGGGCCATTAGTGAAAAACTGCATTTATACATTGTTTTCTTTTAAAATAATAATAATTAGAAATGTTTACCCATTGGAGTCGATAAGTTGCACTTCTGTATTATTAGGCGCAAAGCTAAGACATGACCTCACTTTTAATTTGTGAATATCTGAAAAACAAAAGAATAGTTTATTCAGTCTTGCATTGTAGGAGCATTATGTTTCATTTTTACGAAATACAAACTAATTTCTAAAATATCATATTTGAGATACGTACCATCAGGTTTTGTCATAGCTGCTCTAAGTTCATACTTTTGACTGTATATAAGCTCTTGAACTTTTTTATCATTTTGATAAAAATTTAAAGTTACTCGAGAGGTCTCATTTCTGTAAAATAATAAAATAATTGTACTTTTTAAAGTTACACGAGTCATCATTTCTGCAAAATAATTATACTTTTATATTTTTTACTAAAGTTACACGAGAGATTTCATTTCTGCAAAATAATTATACTCTTATTATTTTGTATTAAAGTTATACGAAACGTTTCATTTCTGCAAAATAATGTTAATTATATATTTTTTTATTAAATTTACCCAGTAATGTGTGTTACTTTAGTATTATATGATAGGACTATTGAAAAGCTGAGCAGATTAAGGTACTAAGGGACACTTTAGTGAATTTGTGTAAATTAAGCTTAAAGCTTATGTTTTGACAATAGTGAATAGAAATTGTGCATTGCCTTTATTTCTAGTATAAGCTTTCATTTGTCAAAATCTATTAAATCCAAACGCTTCTTTGAACTACTAGCATCATAATGGTCGCACTCTTTGGATTTTAGCTTGCTACCAAAAGAAAATATTTTAAATTTTACCTGTCGATTCTTTGTTATCAAATGAACTTGGCACTTTCTCTTACACCAAAACATTTGAAGATTGCCTTTTAGTGTCCTTCCCTCCTAAAATCTCCTTTTTTTTTTCTTCATAAATATCATTTTGATCTACTAAGATAAAAGTTTGTTTGAGTTGATCAATTGCAAAATTTTGCCAGAGTCAGATTTTTTATTTTTATTTTAAGGGAAAATAACTTCAGTAACTGAAGTTGTTTTTACTTTCTCTAAAATAACGGAATATAATTTATGTAACTGTAACATGCTTCTATTAAGAATGTCTGCAACAGAAATTATTTTCATATCTTCAGTTGTGCTGTCGAGTTGCAAAACTTCATAAACGCCATTAATTTTTTTTCTTTCTCTTTTTTTTAAAAAAAAAAAAAAATCAAGTGAAGGTATTTTCAGTAACCGAATTTATTTTCACTCATTAAAAAAAAGAAAAAAAAAAACTAGTTTATTGAGTTTGCAAAAACTGTCACTTTTTAAAAAAATGTAAAGCGTAGAAGCATTTCATTTTCACTGCCGATTCCTTTTGCCATTTGACGCGAATTTTCGTGCAAAAAATGGTTAAATTGTTCTTCACCAATCTCAACTCGTTGGCGAGAAAAAATAGCATTTTTGAAGCCAAAACTTCCATTTTTTAACTTGACATACCAATAACCAGCGTTTCTTTCAGCTATGACACCCTCTCCATACACAGCGCAAATATCGTAAGCAGCTTTTGCGGCCGTCGAATCTTGATTAAAAGCAAAAAGTTCTTAACTTGACATTCCATTTTAATGATCTGAGAAACATAAATTAATTCGAACAAGGGGGAAAAACATCCTCTTTCGAATGATCTCAAACATCATGCCAACAAAAAACATTTAATGACATGCAAAATATTAATTTATATTAAAGTAGGAAGAAAAAAAAACTGGAAATTTAGTTAATCTAATTGATCCATAACAGAAATTATTTTCGTTAAAAGTAAAAATTAATTGTAGACATTGCAACTTGAAACCTCTCATCTATTTGAAGGCATGTAAATGGCAATACTAATAAAATTGAGAATTGTCAGAAATCTTACCTGGCATTTCTGAAACCGGACTTTCCACATGTTAAGAAAAAGTATTTATCTTCTGACAATTCTAATGTGGGGTGAACTCTCACAGCCAGTGCTACTGTAACATCGCCAGAATTAGGCTGAAAATAAAGAAAAAAATTTTTTTTAGTAAATTAAGAAAGTAAATTGTTTAAATAACTTTAAATTAAATGAAAAGTGGTATTTCAAAAGATTCAAATGTTATCAATCTAATGAATATATTAAAATTGCTAAAAAAACGAAATGAAATTCATGAAATATAAAAACTACTTTTAAATTAAATTACAACATTATGTTTAATTGCAAATGAAAAAAAAATTGAATTCAAATTTTTTTAATTAAAAAAAGGTAAAGACTTCTAGTATCTTAAGATATTCTTCCGATTGTATAGTTTAAAAGTTATAGTGATCACTACACTCGGGAAGGTTAAAAATTTTACCTAGTCCATAAAATAAAATGAGGTTTAAAATTATTTATACAGATTAATACAAACATAAATATCAGTGTTTAGGGGATAGTTATTGTGAAATCAGGCTAATTTCTTTCTATATTTGATCCAGGAGTTCCTTTGTCTTCTGGATTGGGTTCAAAATTACAAGACATAGGACATGAACATAAGCAGTCGCGAACTCAAAAATTGAGACAGCTGTTCAATGACTGTTATACAATAAAATATAGACAATTAAAAAAAAATTGAAATTTTCGTAAAAATTGCCTTTTGCTTTGCTTTCAATTATTCGTCCATTTTTAAAACTCAGTCATTTTTGTTCAGCCAGATATAGTATATGGTATTAAAATTAAAGCTTTACTTCGAGTTTTAAACTTTTACTTTTTTTTTTTTTTGACAAAAAACTACGGAAAACACCCTTACTGCTTTCGTCAAAACTTCAAAAGTAATTTTTAAAAAAAGTGTGCATACTGGCGTAGAGGTGCAGATTGGAACACGTAATGCTTGTTAATTGTAGAAATAGAACAGGCGAAACAGCCTAGTCATAATTACGTAATGAAAATGTCATCATCATATGCAAATATCCATGAAATGCCTTTTACGAGAACAGAATGTTAAACACTCTACTTGAGGAAGAGAATACAAATCATTCGATTAATTAGCTTCACGTTTGGTTAAGAAACTCGCTGACTATTGCGGGTGGTCAATTTAAAAGTTGTTTCTTTTGCAGTATTGATGAATGTAGCAACATTAAGTTAATTGAACCTCTTGGAACCCAGCGGCGAATATATTGCGCAACATTTGGTTTAATTTAAACATTTAAAATAATAGTTTATGATATTTGTTTATGTTTGTATGATTTTAAACAGCGAATGCTAATTGGATTTATCTACGAAGTTTTTAATTACAATGAATAAAGGTTGGTAAGAAAATTAAGTTAATAATTCGGGTAGTTTTATGCCACATAAATATTTAAATCCAATGGATACTGTTTCATGGCCAAAATGCACTATAAAAATATTCTACAATATACTAAAACTTATAACATATAAGTTGAGGTAATAATTAAAAATAATCAGAAAAATTAATTAATAGAATTTCATTTATTAAGTCGCATTTATGAGTTTAGTTTCTTCTAAAATACGTGTTCCTAAGTTAAAAGCGCCCTTTTAGAGATTATTTAAAGCTCGGGTCTTAAGAGATTATGGACATTTTGTAGTTAAAATTTGAGTAAATCAATGAAATTTGAAGGCAAGTTTACTTTTTGAATCTGGAATAAAGCTAAATTCCAAGCGATGTATAATGCGCAAAATAAAAAATGGACCACCCTAAATAAATTTTGATCGGAATCTCAAATATGCTAATTAATTAGTGCAGACTATATTTTAAGTTACGAAAACAGGCACAAAAACGCACTTTCTCTAAATAAACATACCTTTTTTTCTACGGATTCAGATTTCTGACCCCCAAAATATAGGGGGTGGGGGCGCAATCTAGAAAATATGATCCAATAGTTAGGTCAGGACAGAGGTCCAAAGTTTGCACTCCTTTATGTTAAATATTTATTACATCCGATTTGATATTAATTTATTCGTGGATATAATTACATTTATTCGATATTTTAATACTTACTGACGATTGATTAGAAGAATCATCAGTGTTTGGAGTATCAGGCAAATATATACCGGGCAATGGCACTTGATCTTAAAAAAACATCAGTGTAGGATATACCGGGCAATGGCACTTAACTAGACCTAGTATGACTAGACCTTTGGTAAATGTCCGAAATATATACTAGGTCTAGTGCCATTGCCCGGTATACACTACACTGATATTTTTTTAAGGTCAAGTGCCATTGCCCGGTATATATTTGACGGATACTCCAAACACTGATGTTTCTTCTAATCTATCGTTAGTAAGTATTAAAATGTCGAATAAATGTAATCTATCGTCAGTAAGTATTAAAATATCGAATAAATGTAATTATATCCACGAATAAATTAATATAAAATCGGATTACGTTTAGAATTTGTCATTTTTGAATGGCATTTTGACGAATCGGAGATTGTCAAAAATCAATTTGCCGGTTTCTCATTTGGCATTCTATAGAATGTCTTATAAATCATTTCATACCTTGCCGGCTAATTTTGGGCATTCTATACAATGCCGGATTTCATACTTTGCCGGTAACATATAAATCAATTGAAATTGGCGAATTATTTAAAAAAAATTGGTCTAAAATGCTAAGGAGAATTTTTAAGATTTTTAATCATTGTACAAATACTACGCCCCCCCCCACACACCAGCAACGTTAATGAAGCAACGTAAAAAAATACACCAGGCATTCTATTAAATATATATAATATTCTACAGAAGGAGAGATACTTAGTCGGTACCACTTATAATCTGCTTCCTTAATCGCAGTCTTTCTTAATTTTTTCTCTATGTCATTAATATTTTTGAGAAGTTAACGTCTTTAAAATAGTAGCTTTATCATGATTATTTTTTTCGTTCTTTGCATTAACAGCATGTCATCCTACAGAATGTCAAGGTAAAGTATAAAATTATTCTAAAATTTAATACTTTAAGCAAAAACTGCATAAATTCTATGAAGTACTTAAGTACTATATAGAATACTGGTATTTTACACATTGTCGTTTTCATCTAGCTAAAGAACACGGGTTATAGGCTATCCTAATATACTGTTGCCATTTTCTTTTGTTAGTTGGACAACCTTTCTGATATTATCGTTTGCATTCATATCATTATAACACAAAATGAACCATCTGCCATGTCTGTTATAAAAAAAATGTCTGGATTGCCTTACTTTATTTTGATTAAATTTTAAAATTTACAGACTTGACTAACATCAGGAAATGGAACACTTTTAGCATAAATAATGATATTAAATTTGTTTATGAAGTGCTATTAATGTTAGTGTACTACAAATATATTAGAGATACAGACCTTTGTACTACAGATATATTTCTCATTTGCTAGTTTTTAAATCTTAGCAAGTTTTCGTTTCAGAACAAGTTAACGAGAAAGATGTGTTTTGCTTGAGGGTACGCCACTTGCATAGTAAGTTAAAGGACAAATTCAATATATAATTAGGTACAACTAATATATCCGATTTCATAAATTGAACTACATTTTAATACTCACAACAGTTCCGAAAAAAAATTTTACCTGCATTCCGATTCTACAGATATCAAACGAAATTTTCTATGCATTTCATTACTACAATGCTGGAAGGAAAATTTGCCTGTATTTCACAAATGCAGTTCCAAAACGAAAATTAGCCTGCATTTCAAATATTACAGTTCTGAAACAAAAATTCACTTGCATTTCAAAACTACAGTTCCGAAACGAAAATTTGTCTACGTTTCAATATTACTGTTCTAAAACGAAAGTTTGCATGTATTTCAATACTGTAGTTCCAAAACGAAAATGTGCCTGTATTTCAATACTACAGTTTCGAAACGAAAATGTGCCAGCGTTTCAAATTTTACAGTTCCGAAACAAAAATTCCCTTGCATTTGATAACTACAGTTCCGAAACGAAAATTTCTCTACGTTTCAATATTACAGTTCCAAAGCGAAATTTTGCTTGTATTTCAATTCTGCAGTTCCAAAACGAAAATGTGCCTGCATTTTAGTACTACAGTTCCAAAATGAAAATTTGCCCGCAGTTCCGAAACGAAAATTTCTCTACGTTTCAATATTACAGTTCCAAAGCGAAATTTTGCTGGTATTTTAATTCTGCAGTTCCAAAACGAAAATGTGCCTGCATTTCAGTACTACAGTTCCAAAATGAAAATTTGCCTGCAATTCCGAAATGAAAATTAGCCCATTTGAATATTACCATTCCAAAACGAAATTTGGCTACATTTCTATATTACAGCCCCAAAACAAAAATTTGTCTTCATTTCAATATTGCAGTTCCAAAATGAAAATTTGCCTGCATTTTAAAACTACAGTATGTTGATATAATTACGATTAATGTACAAAACTAAATTATTGCATAAGATAGCAGATTAATGTACAAAAATGTATACCTGGGTGCGAAGAGGGCAAAATTGCCTTGAAAAATGATTAAAATAGTTCCCAAACCATTAAAACTGAGCATTCATTCTTAAATTTCAAAAACTGGAGATGAAGAGAGGACCTCCTTTTCCTCTATTGTTGATTGGGTCTTGACTCACTTTCAAACACGGGAGGAAAAAAATTTGTAAAACGGAAGTGATTCGAGCTGAGTTTGAAACCAAATGGTTTATTTGAGGAGGCAAAGTCCATTTATATCCGTAACTAGCCATAAATACCTGTCATTAGTAATGCTCAAGTATCCTTGACGACTGCATCAGCATTTATTTTCCCGTTACAACTATTAGTATAAGTGTCAAAGTACTCTTAATTCTTCGAAGTTAGTGAAAGTTTGTGTAATGTCTCAATTTGTTCTTCATCAATCAAAGAACACAAAATTTGTATTTAACGGTGCGGAACTGAGCGATCAGTTAGAAAACGTCATAACTATTTTCTCGCGTGTAAAACTAACGAAACATGATTCTTAATGTTGAAATGTAAGAAGACTTCATATTTTCTACAAGGAATATGTAAAAATTTCAAAAGGAAGCTTTCGAATTTTAAACAATATTTACTTTTGAGTAACTTTTAATTAGAAAAAATGCCTTCATTTATGTATTTTATTTAAAATGGTACAATTTTCACATTTATGTGAAAATTTTTTATATAATTTTCACATTATTTCACACAATGATAATCCAAATTTTTAAATTATTAAGGAGATTTTTGAATTTTAAACAATTTTTACTTTTGAGTAATTTATAATTTAAAAATTGTTTTTATTTGTGTTAATTTTATTTATAGATAGCACATTTTTTATATAAATGAATGGTTTTTGGTAATATAATGGATGAATACGATATGTTTTAACTTAGCACCATATTAAGGTTGCAGTAAATTTGATCGATTATCGTTCACCATGCTCCAAACTTTTTAACAGAGTAAAATTATAAAGTTCACGCTTTTATTAACCTCTATGTTAACCGATATTATGGTTCAACATTGAATTAACCGATTTTTCTGGCAGTTAATTTTTCTGAAAAATTGATTGAAACATAGTTGGGTTAAAATATAATTGGATTAAAACATAGAAGTCTTCTGATAAATAATAGCTCAGCGTTGAATAACAGTTATCGGTACCTGGAACCATAATGGGGGGGGGGGCAAAATTGCCGAAACATTAATAATATGTTGAAGAATTCCATGTCTTATTTTAAGTTGAATTATAGTATCATGAAATCAAGTTGGGGAAATACGATGATGTGGTTAATCTTAGTATCATATTAAGGTTGCATTTAATTTGATCGATTATGGTTCATGAACTATTTAAATGATTATTAAATTTAAGTGAATGTAGATAAAAAATGCACTTACTTTTCTGACTTGTACCCCACAGTACCTTGGATCATCTTTTTCTACAAAAAGATCAAGAGTAAGTGTTGTTGTGCGACCACCTCTACCAAGAGCAACGCATGGCCCTGATCGGTAATCCCTAGGATGGACCAATCCCCTAAATGGTTGTTGTGTCGTTACTTCAATTATCATTTGGCCTCGCTCGCACCTATGTGTTACTGTAATTGAAAAAAAGAAAATGTAATTACGTAAATTATGCACATCTTGTAACAATTATAAGTTTCTAACGTAAAATTTTTTCCCAACAGCTGTAATCAAAAGTATAAAATAGATTTTTTACGCATATTGAAATTGTACTTCAAAATTTCACCACAAGCTTATCGCATTTATGAAGGATATTTCGTAATGGCCACCCTTAATATATACACCGAAGAGCCATTACATTATGACCACCCTCCATCTATAACAATGGGCTATAACCCGGTGGCGGGGGTAGTATGGTGTGGGCAATGTTTTCATGGGGCACATTAGGACCCATAATCCTCATAGAACAATCCCTTACGTCTGTAAGCTACTTGAACATAGTTGCAGACCAGTTTCACCCATTCATGGGGTTTACCAACAGGATAATGCACCATGTCATAAGGGTCGAATCGTCATGGATTGGTTCGAGGAACATTCCAGTGACTTTCAAGTCATGTCTTGGCCTCCAAATTCACCTGACCTTAATCCAATAGAGCATTTGTGGTCCTACTTGGAAAACCAAATTCGTGCTGCCACGCTACCCCCTCGCAATGTGAGGGAATTGCAGGACCAGTTGGTGAGCGCTTGGTACCAGATACCTCAGACTACCTATCAGCACCTTGTGGAATGAATGCCACGGCGGGTGCTAGCAGTTTTGAAGGCTAAAGTTAAGTTGGTCCTACATGTTATTAGCAGGGTGGTCATAATGTAATGGCTCTTCGGTGTATTTTCTAATCTTTTTCATAAATAAAGTAAAAAAATCTACACATTCTAGTCAACAAATTAATACTTAAACAAGGTTGGAATAAAATTTTTGCAATGCAAATGAGCATAAGTATAAAATAGATTTTTTTAAATATATTGAAATTGCACTTTACTTCACCACAGGTTTATCAGGCTTATTTAGGATGTGTCGTAATAACCGCAATTACTATATATTTTTGAATCTTTTTCGTAAATGAAGTCAAAAATCTGCACATTAGAGTTCACAAATTCATATTTAAGCAAAGAAGAAAAAAAAAATCGTTGCTCTAACCCATGGACTCAAACCCATGATCTGTCTACCACTGAGGATATTTTATATCAGCACTGTGGTTAGTGCGAGCCGGCTGCGGAATTCGTATCAACCAGTCATCGCTGGGATTCGACACCGGTTCACCTCATTGGAAGGCGAACGCTCTATCTCAGAACAACCACGGCTTAGGAGGCTATTATAAGGCTATTTATTAAACAGCCCTTGAACAGCAGACCCAATTTTGGGTTTACGGCTACTAATGTTCAACTCCGTAGCCTTGTAATTTTGAACCCAATTCAGAAGACAAGGGAGCTCCTGGATCAAATATTGGGATAAATTTACCTTAGGGAAGGAGTTTGAGATGGAACTAACCCGCATTTGCGTTAGAGAGAAAAAGCCAAGAAAACCTCCCACTGTTAGCCTGACGGCAAGGGGACTCTAACACATGGTCAGTCTACCATTACGGATATTTTTAACCACGTCAGCACTGTTGTCGGTGCAAGCCGGGTGCGGAATTCGTAGCAACTAGCCATTACTGGGATTCAAAACAGGGTTACTTCATCGGGAATCGAACGCTCCCTCACCAGAGCCACCGCGACTCATTTAAGTTTATTAAACCGATTCTGCATTGCCCACTCTTTTAGAAAACGAACTAAAAGTGTTTTCTTTTCCAAAGAAGAAACTAATGTTTTTGAGCTGCACCTATTCTTCTTCCCAAACTATGTAGTAGTAGTAGTTCATTCACGTCACACTAGAGCTGCACAATGGCCTATGGACGGTCTGGGAAACATCCTTGAGGATGATCCGAAGACATGCCATCACAATTTTGATCCTCTGCAGAGGAGATGGCAACCCCGCTTCGGTATCCCGACGATCTGTACGCGAAGTCGAGCACTTTACGGTAGAACAGTTTAACGAAGACCTATAAGCACGCGCCTCGGTTCCTACGCAGACTGATCGAAGTGGTCTCCCAAACTATGATAGGATCAGACCCGTTGGTAATGCTTTCCACCTATTTTATGGGTAAACTAAATTCAGTTATGATGTGGCAAACTCAAACAAAATACGTAGTTAAAGCGTTTAAAGTCACAAAACTAAGTGGAGTTAGAAACCATATCTGACCGAAAAATAAAAGAAAGAAAAATAAAAATTCGTTTTTGGTTAAAGTAAAAAAAATCAAGTGCAGTGTCTGTTTATAAAACATTTATAAGTCTGGAATAAATATAGAATTTAATAGCACTAGTGTGAAGCTATACGAATTCTATCTAACTTAACAAACGGTGCTGTAAACTAAGTCTGAGGAAAGAAAGTAAAGAAAGAGTGTTTACTTTAAAAATTTAAAACCATCTAAAAGCATTATATTTATTTAAAAAAAAGCTTAGAAAACACTGAAAAGGTATTATTTGATTAAAAACTTCGTTTCAAAAATATATGAATTGGAAATAACAGTCGACTTGTTTCAAGCTCTCAAAAACAGACGCCCATTTTCAAGACTTGAAAGACGTGAGTGAAAAGGTGTTTAATACGCACGGTGGTATTCTAAAAACAGAAAATTTAAATAACTCAGGCGTAGTTTTAACTTACCAACCGGTGTGAACTCCTCATCATCATATGAATCAGCAAAAAACTGTTGTTGAGACTGGCCCTGGAAGAAAAAAAGAAATAAAAATTATTATAAATCTATACATTCACATATTTCAACATATTAAAAATTTTTTTTACAAGATCCAATAATTATATTAAATTCTTTTTTTATGTATTAGTATTTTAATATGTTTTTTATAAATAAAATTATACTTATTAAACTTATTTTTTATCTGTTTATATCTTAGAATAATAAATTATTACATTCATTTATATCTTAGATTAATAAATATAATCTTAAACAATAGTTAATCAATTTATATCACTGTGATGTGATTTTTTTTCAAACATGCAAACAATTTATTTTCGGGTCATTTATTTATCGCCTAATGAGGAAAAAAAAAAAAAAAAAAACTGTATTTTGATTATAGGTTTTCTTCATCGCTTTCTTTTTAATACCTGGGCTGTACGTTTTGAATAATGGCGTAGGTGATATCAGTTTGATCAGTAAAAACATAGCTGCTGTTTTTAACATAACTATTTTCATAGCTGCTGTTTCTTCCTGGTTAAAATTCTTTGTAGTGGTAATTGACTTTATTATTGTAAGCAAAAATTATTTTAACTACGCAAACAATTAATATTTTTGAAATATGACTTTTGCATATTCACTCAAAATATTTATATTTAGTGGTGATCGAAATCAGTGGTATCCAATCCCCAGGCCGCGGACTGAGGGTTGGGTACCGGGCTGCACAAGAAATATTAAGTTATTTCTAATTTAATTAATGTGGTGTATTTCTTTCGGGTTTGTATGACTTTCCATGAACAAGAGATTAACAGAGAGCTGAGTGACGTCACCTAAATTGGCACCGATACTGTAATGAAATTGTGTTTTAATTTGAAAGCAGTTTAAATACAATTAAATTAAAATTATTTAATCAAAATAATCTAAAATATAAACAGTCAACGTTCCTCAGCTGGCCGTGGAAAAATTATCAAACATCGGCAGCGATAGTAGGATTGGGGAGCTCTGATTTAAATCATTAAAAATGAACTTTGTTAAAGAAAGATAAAAATATTAACATATAAATTTTGCAAACAATAAAAAAAAAATAAAGAGGAAATCTCCCACGAAAAACAGGAGATTCGGCAAGTATGATTTAATAATGTTTTGCTTTGATCTAAATTTTATAAAATCGCATATTTAATAAAAAACGCGACATTAACTAGACTTGTCAAAAATGTTCTTTTTTAAAGTGAAGGAATTACGGCATTATAATAAGTCATAATATCAAATTGCTCAGGAGAGCTGTATAGTGAAAAATACAATGAACTCTATGACTAAGTAATATAATTATGTTTTTTGTTTTATCATATAGTTGCGTTTCCGGAAACGTGCCAATTACTTATTAACAACACAAAGGGAAATTTTGAATTTAAAATCGCACCTTTGGTAAAATTGTGGTTTGTCACTTTATTACCCCAAGTCCTTTAGATATTTTAAAATGGTGGGCTTGATAATTCTTTAAATTTGTATACTATTTACAGAAACAGCTGTTGTATCACTAATGTATTTTCATTGCATGCACATTTTAAAAAAAAAATGAAAACTGAGGATACTGAATACCTGTGTGCCAAGGAAACTACACTAGTTATACATGTGATGTTAATTTGTTTATTAAATTGGATAGAAACTGGAAGAATATCAAGTATGAAAAGCAGTAGTGTGAGAAAATACAATTTTTTCGTATTGCAAAAGCTAATTCCATCTAAATGTGCATTATCCTTCTGATTTCTGCGTATTTTACGCTTTTATGATAATATTGTCAAACATACAAATTGAGAAAAAAAATAATAACTCATTTTTCTTGAAGCTATATTATTAGTTATCCCTATTGAGACTAAAACTTAGAATTAGAACCAGCAGCAGTTTAAGAAAAAACGATAATCTATTTTGAGAATTTTTCCCTAAAGCAAGTACTTATTCAGATATAAAATATCTGCATTAAAAACGTCTAAAATCAAAATATTAAGATTGAAGCTTTAAAAGAAGATTAGATCAAACTGATATCACCTACGCCGTTATTCAAAACGTACGGCCACATGTATTAAAAAGAAAGCGATGAAGAAAACCTATAATCAATTCTGGTAGCATATCTTGTCGTAGCTTTCTTCCAGTGTTTACTAAAATGTTTCCTGATGCAACAATTCTTATTTTAAAGGCCATCACATTTATACACAGTCTCTATTGTTAAATCTTCAGGTAAAGTGTTCATTTAATTTGTGATTAGAATACATAATGTTTGGCGGTTTTGTTAATCCCCGCTGTATCTCCGCGATGCGTGGAGATTTTGAACAATTACTGCAGGGCTTTTGCTTTTCTTCAATTATTCCAGAGATGAAAGTTTAAACGCATTTTTGCATTCATTTCAAAACAGCAATTTGTTTGCTGAACGCTTATATGTATAAAAAAAGGACATATTCAAGTTTTACAGTTTCAACTATAAATGAAATGTCTTCGTAGACTGAACGAGTACTTGATTTAATACCAATTCGTAGTTTTGTCAAATGGTGTCTTGAAATGGTCAGATATTTCGGAGCTAAATGCTTAAGCGCTTTTTTGTATTTATTTTTCAAACAGTAATTTGTTTGCTGAACGCGTAAATGTTATAAAAAATGACAAATCCAAGTTATACAATTTCAGCTATAGATGAAATGGCTTCGTAGACTGGGCGACCACTATAAATGAACTTGAAGTACTAGATTTAATACCAGTTCGTAGTTTTGTCCTTTAATTATTTTAAAATTGATTATTTGTAAAAACTGCGAATCAATTAAGAGCTATTGTAAGTATGTCTGAGCACTAAAAAATTTTTTAGATATTTTAGGCAATTTTATGTTTTTTCGAGAAATATTTTATAAATCTGAAATCAATGCACAGAGAAAAAAACAAATTCGGGTAAAATTAACGAACAGTTGGTAATTTTTTCGTTAATATTGTGACGGTTTATCAGAAATTTTGGTTTTCAAAATTATAGTTTTCATTACCACACATTTAGTAAAAAATACAAAATTGAAAAGTAAATTTAACCAATTAAATGCTTTTATGCTATGCTCTAAGATGTCATGATAAAATGACCAAATTTTTCCACATTTAACAAATTTTATCACATATTATAAAACTATATTTTATTTTTAATTTTACCAAAATCATTACCAAAGCGCTACGGTAAAAATTACTGAGCTTTTTCGTCTTCCAATAGAGCTAAAAATGCTTTAAATTTTGCCATATTTTGGGAGTTTTGAACCTTAATATTTTTCTCAGTCTGCCATGCATAATTCACAAAAAAGCATTTAGGTGTGCGTGAATCGATTTTCTTTTTTAGAAAACTTTAAAATGGCATAGAATTACTAGGCTTTTACTTACTGTTTGTTATTCTTATGAACGGAAGAAAATTACTATTAATTCCTATACTACTATTCATAATATTACTAGTCAGAGTGGAGTCAGCTGTAAAGATTAGTTTTTATCAGTTAGTCATAATATAATATAAATTTTACTCCTACATTTAACGAAATAATTACTATGTTTGCTTTAGAGTTCATTTGTTTGTATGTTGATTTGTACCACCAGTCTGAGCATAGGAAACACGAACGCAATCGAAAGCGGCTAGTTTTTAACATTTCATAACAAAAATGCTACGTTGAATAAATATTAACAATAAAATAAATAACAGAGGATTATTGCTCGTTCTTTTCTGTTGACTTTGACCCAAGATAAGTAAAGTTAAAGAATATTTCTACAAAAAAAGTAAAAACACCAAAATCAACAATAATAAACTTTCCACCTTGATACAAGGTCGCCATCGTTTTCATCAGTAGAAAAGGCGAAACTATTAAACATAAGAAGTTCTACTTTCTCTAACCACCATTCAGTATCAATGCTGCCAACAATTTCATAGAAATTACCTCGTGTTTTCTCAAAATGTTGACCTACATTTTCCCTTTATTCAAAAAGTTCGAAGAAATAAACGACCTTTTGAGATTACCGGTAATAGAAGACACCTACACTAACGGAGTTTTAGAACAATAAAGGAATGATTTCAAATAGTTATAAAATGAATTTAGAAATTATATATGAAGCGCCAATCATTTTTTTAGCAAGAACCTTCGTTTCGTACTTTTTTGATAGACACGACGTCAATCAAACTAGATGTAATTTTGAATTTTAACTCTATTGACTATTGTCTTTTACACCCACGGCGGCTTGTTTTTGTTTGTAGTTAGGCAGATTGCTGCATAATAAAGCTTTTGGACATTTTGAAATCAGTTGGATTTATTTTTATTCTAACGTATGGAACAAAAAAAATAAAAAATTTAGATATTTATACATTATGTAATTTATTGCGTATTTTTTCAGAAATTGCGTATTTTTCCTTGCATAACGAAATAATATTTTACATAAAGTAAATACAGATTCAAATATGCAAATAATTAATCTTCGTTTTGTATATTTTTTAAATTTAATAAAAAAAATCTGCACTAGTATTCTATCGGATATCCCAGTACTTGTTTTTTAGTGTGCTTTGTGCATGCATGCTTCCTAGTGGTTCGTGCAGCAGTTTCATAGACTGTAGGTCGTAATTTCAATTGGGGTCGCGGGATCTGCAGAAGGGATCACCAAAAATTTTATCAATTTTAATATTTCTTTAACTTATTATAAGAATTGTACAATTTCCGAATATTTGTACACAATGTATCTAGTAATATATAAATATAAAAAATACATATAAAGATAAAAAGAACAAATTTTTTCTTTTTATAATATAAACGTTTATTTTACTTTCTTTGCACATGACGATGTCGGTTCGCATATGCACTCGTACCATTGTTGATTTCAACCTGCGCTTTCAGCCATTAAAATGTATCATTAAAATCATAAAAACTTGCCGATTTATCAATCGAATCGGCATTAAAAACTGATTCTAATATGATGCCCTTAGAAGATTTTTGGCTGTCTTAAACCGTTCCTTTAAATCGCGCAAATATGTTTGTGATAAACGGTAAAGTTTATCACAAACATATTTGCGCGATATGACATTTTCGTCGTCTTTTACCACCATAAAATCAAAGTTTCAATCAAATCTAAAGAATAGGTGAAAAAGTTCTTCGTCCTTTGGTGTTGGTAATGTAAATGAAAATGACTCCCATATCAACTTTTGCACTAAATGCATGATGCCTTTATTTTATTTCTTGTTCATTACCACTTAATAACTGTTACTTTCTAATAGGATATATATTTTTAGTAATTTTCTTACATTGACAGTTCATATAATTTATACGATAGACTTTGAGTAACTTTATTTAATTTAAAGATCTCCCTAATAAAAATTTCCGATGATTTTTTTTTTACTGCTACTCTCAATAATTAATATCACTAAATGGTTTTCAGTTCTCTGAAAATATTTTAAAGAATTTTTTTCAGAATTAAATGAAAACAATTAAATGAAATTTTATTGTTTTTATTTTACAGTCTTTCGCTAAGGTATTTTAAAGTTTCCCCTGGAATTTAAAATTGATAATTGAATTAAATTTGATAATATAGTTAAAAATTAAATAGACACGCCCTTATCATTGATTATTAATCCTTGCTGTTAGAATTAAATAGGGCAAGTGGCTATACTGGCTACACTTAATGGACAGACTATACTTTGAATTTATTTTAAGTATATTTTGAAGCTTACAATATATTTAAAATTTTCACATTGTTCTAAGCCTTCAAATTAAAATTAATAATAGTATATTACAGTACAAATGAAGAAACTGACAGTTTTACTCCAAGGTGAGTCGGGTTTGCGCAATACTTGCGGGGTCCCACAAAAGTTTCGTAAAAATTATTGGGTCCCACGCCAAAAAGTTTAAGAAACCTTGGGTTAGTGTAAAGTTTATAGATAAAACCAGCATATAGACTATAACCAGTTAGTTTTAGCTTCTTTGTTTTTACTCTAACTTATAGATGATACCACACAATAAACAAGGTATATTTTCTGTGTTTAGTATGTTTAATTATCAGATAATGATAATTTAATAATTTAATGATAATAAAAAAGAAAATATATATTTATTCACTTAAACACTAAATATTAATTTATAATCGTTTTAGATTATCTAAACCTTTCAATTATGCATTGATTATTAGTTATTGGTATTTTCAAACAAGAAAATACATATTTATTCACTTTGACACTAAATAATCATTTATAATCGTTTACGATTATTTAAACCTTTCAATTATGCATTGATTATTAGTTATTAGTAATTTCAAACAAGAAAATACACTTTTATTCGCTTTAACACTAAATATTAATTTATAATCGTTTTAGATTATCTAAACCTTTCAATTATGCATTGATTATTAGTTATTGGTAATTTCAAACATGAAAATACACATTTATTCGCTTTAACACTAAATATTCATTTATAATCGTTTTAGATTATTTAAAACTTTCACTTAAGCATTGATTATTAGGTAATGATTATTTCGAACAAGAAAATACACATTTATTCACTTAAACACAAAATATTCATTTCTAATTGTTTTCGATTATTTTAACTGTTTTCAGTTATAATAAATACACATCTGTCAAACAACGCATTTTAATGGCAATATATTTCAAGTTTAAAAGTCACGACATAAAACAGGATTAACCTTAATCTACTACTGGTTTCTTACTCATTATGGCTCATTTATTTTATTCATTCGTTTTTAATTAACTGGTAATAGCCGTATCCAAAAATTATGGCTTTTAATTATTATTATTTTTTTTAAATCTTAAATAAAGATTCATATCATAATAAAGAACGTAAAGAAAGGTTGTCATATATATTTATCTTGACTTAATAGTGTTTATAAATTGCGACAAATAAAACAAATTGACGAGAAAATAGCATTTACAATATTATGTATCATTTCTTACATTATTCTTTTCATAAATTATTTCTTAATTGCTAAATTAAATATTCCCTCTTTAGTAATTAAGAGCAATTATTAAATTTCAATTTAGTAATTTAGAAAATTTTAAAAAAATATTATATCAAACATGTAATTTTCTTATAAAAATGTTTTGC
Source organism: Parasteatoda lunata (assembly GCA_949128135.1). Classification (NCBI taxonomy): domain Eukaryota; kingdom Metazoa; phylum Arthropoda; class Arachnida; order Araneae; family Theridiidae; genus Parasteatoda; species Parasteatoda lunata. The sequence continues at coordinate 33,346,771 of OX421979.1, forward strand.
AGATATTCCAATAAAAGTTGTAACAAAACGTGCATCGAATCGGAAAAACTTAAAAAATTCCTGAAATTAAGGATTTTTAACTATGTACAAATGCTCTGTGTCAAGAGATTTTATAACGATATTAAATATATTTTTTACTTAAATATTATAATTGTTTTTTTTTTTTTTTTTGTACATGTTCTGTCAGAGAAATGTTAGTTTTAATTCAAATAGGATTTGTTACAAAACGCGTTTTGAATCGGAAAAATTCAGAAATTTAAGAATTCTTACCTATGTACTAATGTTCGGTTACGAGATTTTAGAATTTTGTTTACTCATTGTGACAATATTGATTACTCACTCGAGTAATAATATAGTTAATAATATTTACCCAGTTTTGCTTCAATAGTTTTTTCAAAAATGACTGTCTCATCGGTACTTTTTGCGAAGAAAAACTATTTCATTCCAATTTCAGAATTACTGCAACAATTTAGGCGGTAAATGAACCGCAATAAGACACAAGACAGTATAATTACGAAGTTTATTGGGAAATCATTTTTAAGAATCGTGCAAACAATGATTCATTGATTGTTTTGCATGGTCATTCCTTATTTTTTTAAATTTTCAAATAAGCTAATTAGAATTATAATATATTGTAATAACAGTATGCTGTTTATCGGTAATTTATTTTGAAGAAAAAGTATGTATTAAAAATAAATAATTTCTATCAAAAGAAGAATTCGTCATATTATCATATATACGGTAATATTATTTAGGTCAATATGTTTTTCTTCACATATTTTTAGAATTGAATTAAGACTTATATAAACAGCTTGTATTGTTTTTTTATCTTAAATATTTTTACCTAATGTTATCTTATGCTACCTTAGAGTTACTTTATGTTATCTTTAACATTTTACCACTAGGAAAATGATTATTTTTTTAAAGAAAAACTATGACTTTTTAAATTTTTGTTGTAAGTTTTACAATTGGTATTAGTAAATTACGGATTAATACTTATTACTCTTTTTAAAATGAAATATACATGAATAAAATCTGTTCTAAAAATTGTGAAATATCCTTTATCACAAATGAAAGAAGATTTGAAAAAGGAAACACTTTTCTGTAAAATTTTAAAAAAGACTTTGAGTCATCTGGTGTATTTTACTTATTATCCTTCATAAATATTTGTCATTATTTTTGAAAGTGGAATTAGTCCATTTGGAAAGATGTTTAAGTCCGAGGCTTTTAAGGGTTAGTGTTTGAATGAACTTAAAACTATCAATTGCGTCAGAAACTTAAAAATATCAATTGAACTTAAAACTATCAATTGCGTCAGAAACTTAAAAATATCAATTGAACTTAAAACTATCAATTACGTCAGAAACTTAAAAAAAATATCAATTGAACTTAAAACTATCAATTACGTCAGAAACTTAAAAATATCAATTGAACTTAAAACTATCAATTACGTCAGAAACTTAAAAATATCAATTGAACTTAAAACTATCAATTACGTCAGAAACTTAAAAATATCAATTGAACTTAAAACTATCAATTACGTCAGAAACTTAAAAATATCAATTGAACTTAAAACTAGCAATTACGTCAGAAACTTAAAAATATCAATTGAACTTAAAACTATCAATTACGTCAGAAACTTAAAAATATCAATTGAACTTAAAACTATCAATTACGTCAGAAACTTAAAAATATCAATTGAACTTAAAACTATCAATTACGTCAGAAACTTAAAAATATCAATCAGGTTAATCTATTAGATGATGTTTTAATACTATAATTTGATGAGACATCAAAATGAAAGAATGATTATTAATATCATAAAAAAATAAATAAACAAGCTTCCAAGCTAACGGCCCATACGTTGTTGGCCAATTGAAAAATCCATAACTTTACAAAACAGACATCATTTTGCAATATGCTAGGCTAATTGGAAAAAATGTCCAGTATTTTTTTTTTATAACCATAACTGTTTTTAGGTTTATTACAATCCACCTATTTACATTTGGGCTAATTAAAGAATACATCTATTGCAGATTGTAACGAGCCTCAACATTCAGGCTGATTCAGTAATTTTTCGCATTTTTTCTAATTATCCAAAAGGCCTATAGACTATTTGTAATAAGCATTAAATATACCAGGATTAATAGCAAACGCTAGAGGCTCTTCCTGTAAGCCTGACGCTTTGCAAATGATGGGGACATTTTGCAGTGAGCTGGATATTCCGATCAGCGTACGGCATATATATGATAAGAGATATTAAAAAGTTTTTGAAATCATCAAAACTTAGGGTTATAAAATAAATTTTAAGAAATAAAATATTGCAATTATACATAAAACCTAATTTTAAGCTTAAGAAGAAGAAAATTAAAATTCTTAACTGAAAGTTGAAATTAAAACACGTTGTTTTTCAATAATCCAAACCAAAATTTTGATTCAAGCTATTTTTATGTCTGAACAAGTTATGGTTTAATTAATATAATAACAAATAATGAAAAATTTTATGCGTGTGATTAGTGTAGTCCAAATAAAAATTCAAAGTAACTAAATTAAGAATGGAACTTTATTTTTTTTAAAAACCTAAAGGAATCAAATTCGAATAAAATAAGAGTGTTTAAATAGTAAGTTAAAATGAAATAAGGAACAAATTGTTTAGGTTATTAGCACTACATATTTTAAATTTTTGGTCACGGAAAAATAACGGTGTTAGGCTAGAATAGGTTAAAAAAAAGAGGGTAAGGGAAAGAAAATAAAACATATAATGGATGTGATCAATGTAATTTTATCAAGAAGGGAGAAGTTATGATACCAAATGTTTTGATTAAAATAAAAACAAGTTAAAATCAGCAGATTATATGACTTTATAATCTTTGTTTTCATATTTTTTTTCATCAAAATAACTATACATATAATCATTATCATTGTTATGACCACAAATGCTATTAAAAGACATTGTTAAAGTTTAAAAATACACAGAGAAAGAAATTTATAGTCTAAACTACCAGAATAAAGTAAAATTTACCATGTTTCTGGCTCTATGGGATTACCAAAAAGATTGGTAATTTTTACCGCAGAGCTTTGGTAATAATTTTGGCAAAATTAACAATAAAATATGGTTTTATAATTTGGGTAAATGAGGTAAAATTAGGTAAGTTTACCATGGGGCCTTAGAGCATGGTATAAAAGCCATTTATTCGGTTGAATTCACTTTTCAGCTTTGTATTTTGTATTAAATATGTCGTAATAAGGACTATAATTTTGAAAACCAGAATTTCTGGTAAACCATTTCCATATAAAGGGAAAAAATTAACAAATGAATATTTTAAATACCGTATATTTTGGTTTTATTACCAGGATTATGTTTTTCTTTTTATTTATTATTATTATTATTTTTTAACCAGAAGTATCATTACCATACAGTAAGTTAATTTTGCCAAAATAGTTTTCTCCGTGTAAAATTTGATAATACATAATACAACAATCCTGATCAGCAACTATATGTGTATGTAAAATAGCATGACTGGTAGCAAGAGAGAATTGGGGCGATGGTGAGAAAGGTGAAAGGTCCACGGTGACACTTTGTGACAACGAGGAGGAGGGTAGTCACAAATATTGAATAACAGTAGTAAAGGGCCCCTAAAAATAAAAGGGAAAAATGCATAGTTTTATATTCGAACCAAAATAAACTGAATACAAACCCTAATTAAGTACTTTTTTTTTTTTTTAAGTGTCAAAATGAGATTTTTTTAAAAAAGTAGTGAGCATGTAGTTTATAATATTATAACCATTAAATATTACATGTGTTTTGTCACAAGAAAATAAATGTAATGTGTTAGAATTATTTAAAAAAAAGAAAAATATGTATTACAAGTGATCAACATTCCATTAAAAATGTTATAAATATAGAAGAATTTTCGGTTTCTATATGTTCAACAGAGCATTTCCTACGTTTTGAACATTAATTTCTAAATATACATTTACTTCATAATTTCCGGTATTTTTTTTTATATGCCTCGGTTTGATTTATGTAAGAAAAAAATAAACCGTGCTCGGACAAATATTTTTTCAATAAGAAAGAAAGAGAGATAAAAATAAAATCTGTAAATACAACTTATAAACACGATTAAATCCATGTTATTGAGATTTTGCGTGCATAAGCTCAGTAACCTAATTGTTAGCGCTAAATTTAAAACGTTTACTAAATCCTTACCATTGCGTGCAGAATTTCGAAAGCATTGAGCATTGAATATGATTATAGATTTAAATATAGCTCGGATAATAACATTTGTTGCCTTCTTTTTTCATTCAGCTAAAAAAAAAATTTTTTTTTTAAATTTTCTTAAAAAAAAGTGGTTATTTATTTTCTACGTAAACAAATAATAGAACTAGATGCAATATCATTAGAAACTTTTTACTTTAGACTGCGAAACAGGAAGATAAGGAATTGTATGCATCGTTTTGAAAGTGAATATTTAAATTGGTAACTCTAAACATCAGATTAGCGCAAAATTTAAAAATTGCGTGTAGAGTTTTGAAAATATTGGGCTCTAGGCATTAATTATGATTTTAGATTTAAATATAACTTGGATTAAAAAAAAAACTGCTTCATGCGTTTGTACGAAAAAAAATTTTTTTATAAATCAGAAAAAAAAAGACTTTTATTTAAAAACAAATAGATTTTTTGCTTTAAGAATGAACAAAAATTATTGTACTAGCTACGGTATTATTCGAAACTTGTTTATTTCACTATGCAATGGGAAAATACGGAATTGTATATATTTGATGTAATTATAATAACACATTCCGTTAAAACATAAATTATTAACTCAAGCATAGAACTCATTCCGTTTTATTACATTGATTATAGTTAATTATATGACGTAACAATTTAAAATTGTTTGAAAAACTGGAAAATGCCTTGGAGAAACACGGAAAAATAAAAACAATGAAATTTCATTTATTTGAAATTCTGTAAAAAATACTTTCAAATAATTTCAGATACCTGAAAACAATATAGCGATATTAATTATGTTTGTAAGAATAAAAAAAATAATTGGAAATTATTAGAGAGATCTTTAGTTTAAATGAAGTTACTCAAAATCTACCATTAAATTTACACGCTGTTGTAAACGAACAGTTATAACGTGGTAATGAGCTAGAAATGAAATACAGGCATTTAAGTTGATATGAAATTCCCGTGTTTAAAAAAAAAAAAAAGGTGCTATTTTGTATTATTTCAGTTGTGTGTTTCACCATGTTTAAAAATTAATTACTCCGTTCCTAAAAAAAAATAAAAGTTTAGTTGCTGAAACCAGAATCTAAATTTATAGTGCTATTAAAATTTTGTAAAAAAAAAAGTTGTAAATTTACAATTATGAAGACAAATCTGTTAAAATTGTGGAGAATTAACTTAACCAGTGTAAAATTAGACTTAAAATACTGAAAGGAAAAAATAATTGCTGAGTGCTCTTATAAGTCTTTCATATGAATTTATATAAATTATTCAATCAATCAAAGAATAACTCGACGGTGAGATTTTAAATCTGAGCACAGTTCGAGATAATTGTTGGCGAAAATAGACACAGTTCCAATAGTGTGTTTACGAAAATTAACACAGCTCCAATTGCGTGTTTATGAAAATTACACAGCTTCAATAGCCTGTTTACGAAAATTGACACAGCTCCAAGTGTGTGTTTGCAAAAATTAAAACAGCTTGAAATGCGTGTTTAAGTAAATAGCAAAATGCGTGTATAGCAAAAAAAGCGTTTTTTCACTTTCCAGCCCAAATGTACCAACTAAACGGGAAGTTACGTGCTTTCTATTTCTTACTTATTTAAATAATAAGCATAATCATTAGGGGTCAACTACGCACATTACAGTTGAAACTTTTGGGTAATGTATTCATATTCATAACTCTAAACGATAAAGTCTGTTTCAAATCTCTAAATTATCAAAATGTAAATTTACAAACTTTATTATAAATTTATAGCACCTATGACAACATCGGGAAAAAAAATTATTAACTTTTAAAGCCTTTTCAAAAAATTGATAATTTAATAAAATGTACCAAATAATTTATGCAAATGGCTGAAATTACATTATGAATTTATTTGAATTCATCAGTTAATTTTTTTAAAAAATAAATTATACTCACAAAAGAAGGTAAACGGTATCCATGTCTATTTTCATAAACACGCATTTCGAGCTATGTTCATTTTCGTAAACACGCATTTCGAGCTATGTTCATTTTCATAAGTAAGCATTTCAAGCTGCATTTTCGTAAACACGCATTTCGAGCTACGTTTATTTTCATAAATAAGCATTTCAAACTGCATTTTCGTAAACACGCATTTCGAGCTATGTTCATTTTCATAAATAAGCATTTCAAGCTGCATTTTCGTAAACACGCATTTCGAGCTGTGTTCATTTTCATAAATAAGCATTTCAAGCTGCATTTTCGTAAACACGCATTTCGAGCTGTGTTCATTTTCATAAATAAGCATTTCAAGCTGCATTTTCGTAAACACGCATTTCGAGCTGTGTTCATTTTCATAAATAAGCATTTCAAGCTGCATTTTCGTAAACACGCATTTCGAGCTGTGTTCATTTTCATAAATAAGCATTTCAAGCTGCATTTTCGTAAACACGCATTTCGAGCTGTGTTCATTTTCATAAACAAGCATTTCAAGCTGCATTTTCGTAAACACGCATTTCGAGCTGTGTTCATTTTCATAAATAAGCATTTCAAACTGTGTCTATTTTTATAAACACTATGACCAGATTTTAAAACTCACCGACGAACTGATTTATTGATAATTTTGCATGTTATTTTCAGTTAATAATATTCAATTAATTGGTAGTCTATATTCTTTCAATAAAATAGTAACAGAGCGTAGGCATTTAAATAATAATTTGTATTTGTATTGAATAAGTGATAGAAAATATAAAACTTGCATTATCATGTTTTGCTAACTTATTTTTAACTTCTAAACAGATGTTTACAATTACGCCCGATGTTTGAACTCATATTTAAACTAAGCACGAATTGAAAATAGAAGAAAGCAACAAGTTTTATTTTATGGAACGCAAACAAGATCACATTAAAAACCAAGTTAACCTTGGCACCGTTTTTGTTCTTAAAAGAACAAAAATGCAATCTAAATCTTACCAGATATTAAAACAAACTCTCATTTACAGATTGTATGAATCCCACAAACTTATTAACTTATTTGTGGTATAATTTTAAAAAAGAATTGATTGGTCTTATTAACATAATTTGCTTTGTTGCGTATTTTATCATTTAATGAAATTTAATAACTTGACTAAGTCACATTATAAGTTATAATTAATCATTAATTTTGAAAATTCCACATAATAATCAACATTATGTTTCATAATTTCTTCTAAAAATAGGCAGTTAATTTTATTAAAATATCTTGCTTTTTTTATATCTTTCGTATTTATGATTTAATAACTTTACTATTTTATAACAAATAATGTCTTACGACGATTTTATTAATTATGTTGTTGTTGTTGTTACTAATTCCCATCTGGTCTGACTCCGTCAGACCAGATCAATAAATCGGTTGACTTTTAGGAAATCCGAAACTAAAAGGGAAGAGGAATGAATGTCGTTCCAGTCCAGCCCTAAACAGATCAAGATATGCTCAGGAGATGCCTGGTTTTGTTGGCATTTAGGGCAAAGAGGAAAGATCTTTTGATTGGCAGAGAATGTGAGACTTTTCAGGTGTCCACTGGCCAGTCGGGATAAGCAAGTGTTGGTCTGCCTGTCACCAGGAAGAGATAGAGAGAGTCCTGGTCTTTTTGCTTTATACCAGTGGTGAATAGGAGAAAGATATAGAGAGACTCCTAATTATACATGCACTAATTTATTTTATTTCTAAAAAAAAAAAAATAATGTTAAAAAAAAAAAAATAATAATATTTCTTAAATCATTCTTAATATTATTTTGGTGATTTTTTTTTTATTAATGACCAATAGTTCTTTTGTTAATAGTTATTTGGTAAAAAGGTGTTCAGCGTGGTGTTTGGTAAAAAGGTGTTCAGCGTGGTGTTTGGTAACTATACGTTTGATCTAGACTTGAATTGTGACCTCCCGATTGTCACAGTTACGACATCACCATGGCAATGCCTGTAGCATTCAACGTGTTTATAAAGTTGATAGATTGCTTGATTACGGCAAGATTAGAAACACCAGTCGTGGTGGTTCAGGGGATAGAGCACTCGCCTTCCAATGAGGGTTCGAATCACAACAATGGCAGTTCAATTTGAATTCTTCTTGAATTTCGCCAGAAATCTTGAATTTCTCCCACCTCACACTGACCACAGTGCTGACGAAAAATATCTTCAGGGGTAGACGGATCATGTGTTAGAGCCCCATTGCCGTCAGGCAAACCGTGGGTGGCTTTCGTGGTTTTCCTCTCCCATATATTTTTGAAGTTTTTAATCAAGTAATGTATCACCACTTACCAACGCATTTTAATTACCGTTTAATTTATAATTGTAAAACGGCTAATAAATATTTTGGTCATAATTTATTTATATTAACTATCCTTTACTATATTAACTATTAATTATATAAACTATCCCTGTAATCGAATTAGAATAAAAAATACCTTTTAACAAGAGACAAATAAAGAGAAACACCTTCGCAATTTTAATTAATTTTAAACTGGTGACGTTAATTAAGTGTCCTATCATACAATTTTCCTGGTTAATAAGAAGGGTCCGATAGCAACGAAAAACGGTTCTAAACTATTATCTTTTTATGATGTTACACATATAAACGACATGAATGTTTTCATGAATTCTAAATCATACTTTTAAAAATGCATACAACATTATTAAATGTTAGTTATTTAACTCTTTCTAACCTTTTTTTTTTTTTCAGAAATAACTGAAAGTTTACTTTTAGCAGTGAGGATCATTTAACAATTTTTTTTTTTTCTTCTTAGAACAAAGACAGTCATGAATGACGTTCTTTTTTCTTTTATCTTCAATCACTAGTACCCTAATTACCTAGAGATACCGAAAAAAATAAAAAATACCCATATTCAAATCTACATCAGAGTCGTTGGGAACAACCTTTGCTATTTTAATGACATTTTAATAGTTATGTAAAGAGTAGACATTAAAGAAGCAAATCGAAAACAACAGAATAAGATGTCTGAAATCACGGTTTAACCTAGTAAGAATGCGCAAACCTACTAATTTTTGAAAACAGACAGTCGACCATGCAAATGAGGAGGTCTACTGGTCGTCCATCTTGTGATCGAGTTCTTACTGGCCCGTATCTGATTGGAAGAAGATAACCGTAACCGTGTTTCTACTAGTTTTAAGCCAGATAAAGGTGCCTAAAAATACTTCCTTCGGGCCTCTTCTTTGGGATATTGACTCATTCGAGCGAATATTTTCATTCAGAATCTTTGCCATATGAAAACACCGACTTACACCAACAAGAGACAGGTTACTTATTGAAAAAAACAAAAACAGATACACACTTTTTCTGTGGTTAAATGGGATGTATATAATGAATAAGGGGTATATAGTGCTTAAGCCTTACATTTTCGAAACAAGAGTAGCTCTTAGGCAAAAAACCATAACTGCTTTTCGAAGTTTTTTTTTTTTTTTTTTTTTTTTTTTTTTTTTAAATGGATACAAAACTAATTTTTAAACTACTTTGTTCATCTAGTAATTCAGAAAAAAACTGGACGGAATGATAGATTTAATTCATTTTCTTTTCCAATAAAAAATTACTAAAATCAAAATCGCGAAAATAAATTGAATAATTTGAAATCTGAAATTAAAGTCAGTGTCGCAACAGCACAGTGAGGGCCAAAGCCTATGCACCCTATCCCAATTTTCTTGACCTTAGGCTCCAGGATGCAGATGTTCCGGTTGGGTGGTCAGCCGAACGCGGAACCCCCAATGTTTAGTCCCCATGCAAGCTTCATATTCATTTTTTGACCGAAGGGATGAAAGTTGGAGTCATCTTTGCCCGGTTTGAGGATAGAACCTTGGACCTGTGGTACGGGAGCGTGAAGCGCTAACTCTCAGCCACTGGGATTAATTTTGAAAACTTATGATTACCTTAATGATCATTTAAGTTTTAAAATAATCATAAATCGTATTGAATATTGTATATATTTTAACAACAAAAAATTTTAAACACCATAAATGTACATGGTTAAAGGTTACAACTCAACGTAGTACATCAAATTTATGGCTATTTCTTTTTACAAAAGCATCATTTAATTCCCTTTCGATACAAATATTAAATATGTTGAGTTATTTTTATTATCATTTTTTGAAACATTTTAAGTGTATAACAAAGCATTTAAAAATCTTCAAAATGTTTGAATCTAAATAATCAACAAATTTTGTTTAGAACAAATTCATTTGTAATATTGAAGTCAATTATAATTTAAATTTCAGCTACAAATAACTAATGTAGATAATTGTAATCGCAGTATCTTGAAAATTTACTTATATAACTCAGAAAAGGATATTGATATTCTTAGTTTCGCTTAAACTGAAATGAAAAAGTACTTTAAGAAAGAAATATCCAAAACAAAATACTTCTAACATAATTTTAAATGAAGAAAAAAACTGAATAATTATTCATGCCAAAATGAAAAACGCAATTTTAAAAGAACATCTATTCTATACCTGGTAATAAGGAAATCGATAGAACTGAACGACTCATCGTAAAATTATATTTTCCAATAAAATTATAATTTATAATCTAGAATAAAACCGTGAACTTGGATCTAGTTAGAAGAAATTTAAATAACAAGCGTAATTAAATTCAAAGAAAAATTTCAACTTTCTATGCTGTCATTACGTATCTGCTGATCTAAAATATATTTGAAATCAACACGCAATCACGGAAAAAAAATGGCAAAAAAATCGCTACGGTTACGGTTACATGACCGATGAGTGGCAGAGGTGAAAGAAATATCGTGGTTGAAAGAACGTAGTAATCGTTTGCATTTTTACATAATACCTTGAAAATCGTTTGCTTTTTTTTTTTTTTCAACTCACCGAATCTTTTTCAATACCTAGTCACACAGACAAAAAGAAAAAAAAATTTATATTTATAGAAAAACCACTGATCCAGATTAAATTCGATTTTCTTTTTCTAATAATAACGACCTACTCGCAAATGAAAAAATTGGGTGGGTTATTGTGTATTTTTATGATATAACTATGTGCTGTGTTATTTTTATGATGGAAGTCGGAGATTATCTTATTCACTTTCATGAATGACTGCGTGTTATTCATCAACTCGCCTCTATATTGAGATAAATTTCATGAAATAACTAAAAAAATTTCAGTTAATTCATTGTTTTAATTTATATCCACGACTTAACACATTGTTGGCTGGTGACGAGTTAACTCATCCTTTCATGCCCACATTTTGTTAACCGATGACGAGTTAACTCGCCATAGCACTTTCATTATCCATATATGAATCCTAGATCTATTCATTATCTATTAGTAATCCTTATCAATTTATGAATCCTAGGGAGCTATAGAATATTGCAAAAACTTGGCACGGCGTTTAGAATGTTATATTTTACTTTCGTATTCAATTACAAAATAATGCCGGTAAATAAATTGTTAAATTATGCAGATACGATAAAACATATTTCGATTAATCTCGCCTTTTTTATATCCATATAATTAGACCTAATGGAATCGAATCAGATTTTACTAACAAAATTTTGAGATACTCTAAAACTACGCAGTATGATGTCATGTACTTGATTGTTATTAAAATAGTTGGTTAATTAAATAATTCATCTAACTATTAATCCACCTTACTATTTATGTACTATTAAATGAATGCCAGTAGACATTATTCAATTTACAATGCTACTTACAATTAAATGAACGTGGAAACTTAGTCCACTTTACATTATATTTTATATTATAACCGTCGTTGAACAACCGACCCAAATTTATGGGTCAACGACTACTAATGTTCAACTCCGTCGTAGCCTTGTAATTTTGAACCCAATTCAGAAGACAAGGGAACTCCTGGATCGAGTATTGGGAGAAATTTGCCTTCGTGGAGGACTTTTTGATGGGACTAACCCGCATTTGCGTTGCATGGAGAAGACCGCGAGAACCTCCCACGGTTAGCCTGATGACAAGGAAACTCTAACCCATAATCCCTCTGCCACTGAGGATATTTTCCGTTAGCACTGTGGTCGGTGCAAGCCGGATGCGGATTCGTATCGACCAGCCATCGCTGGATTCGAACCCGGTTCACCTCATTGGAAGGCGAACGCTCTATCCCCTGTGCCATCGCGGCTCCATCCACTTTACATTAAAAAAAATCCATCATAGCTAAATCCTCTACTATCCCATGCTTTTAAAACAAGTGAAAAGCACACTTACTTGATTTATTTTTACAGCACAAGAATAACCACCTTGTTCACCAGATTTGTAATCTATGCACTCTTCCAGTTTGGTTTGTCAGCTGTTTGTGCTCAACTTTATAAGACTTTAATCACTCTTAAATAAATCTCTTGTAAATAATGAGGCGAAATATAAGTAGGAAACTTGTCGCTAATGGATAAAAATTTTAGGACATGATTACAGTTTTTTGAGCTTTGTAAATTCAGTAGCTTTTTCATGTTTACTTTAAAATTCGGTTGTAATTATGCAGTAAGCACTAAAGTTATAGTGCTCTATATACTCAAGTTATTTCCTATCAGTCTGTTAATATTTTCGTAATATTTATTGCTTATTACCAATATACCGCATCACTGGAAATTTTACTAATTTTTAAACGTTAAAATTATATAAATTAGAAAATGAGGACGCAAAATTTTAAAACTGATATTAGGGTAAAAGTTGAATATTAGTTTTAACGAGATAGCGCGAATTCCTAAACTTTAAAACTATGTTGATCAGAAAATGGGAAACTAAAGCTTTGGAAATGATATTAGGGTAAAATTTGGATACTAATTTTAAGTTTTTCAAGTTTAAGACTTCACTGTTTTCTTTAAGAAGGACATGTCTAATACTAAAACCGGACTCGTAAATCTTTAAAATTTGACAAGTTAAGAACTAATTTTAATAAAATTGCACTCATTCTTAAATGAATATACACATAATTACAAGTTTCAGAAATCATTACTGGTTATTTAAAAAATCATTCCACTCTCGGAACCCCTGACGGGGAACGCCAGGGCTCCGCGGAACACCCATTGAAACTCGCAGACTTAGGGGTAAGTAAAGCTTTAAAATTGGTTTAAAGGTAAAATTAATTAATAGTTTTAACAAAATTTTACTAATTCCTAAAGGTTAAAATTATATTGTTTAGAAACCGGAGAGCGTAAAATTTTTTGAAATAAACATTAGAGGGTTGGTGCAGATTTGAAATTTTTGAAAAACGCTGACATTTGCTTAATCAACAAACAGGAACACAGTGGACTGAACTAAGTAAAAATGTCCCCCCGTTAGCGCAATAAAACTAGCGTAACGGATGGTGTCACGGTCATTTACTCCAAAATCCTTCCGGACTTAACTACTTTTTTCTTCACATGTTTTCAATAAAACCGTTAATTGTTTGGCACATTGACCAATGTCCGTTACCAGAAAAATAAAATTGCTTGCAATTTGCATTGACACAATTTTCCGTGAATAGAAACAGTTTCTGGGAATTTTTTTTATATTTTTACTATCAACCAGACACGATTTGGATTAGTTCTGAACATAACAGTGAGTAATTTATTTCCAGGAACACATTATTGGAGAAATGTATTTATACATTGCAAAATAATACACAAAAATAGAAAATACTTCATTTAAACTAAGTTCATTAAAACATGTAGTGTACCTTTTAATATAACTTCTTCATGCATTATCAAATATTGAAGGAAATTTTCTTTCCGCCGCATTGTTAGAGGGAAAATTATTTTAACAAATACAGATAAATTAAATTAATTTTTATTTATCATTCCATTTAATTATTTAGAATTGTATTTACATATTGGAAAATGATACACAGAAATAGAAAAAATACACAATTTAAATTAAGTTCATTTAAACATGTAGAGTATCTTTTCATGTAACTTCACTTCATACATTAATTATATAATAAAGGAAACTTTCTTTTTAAACATTGTTAGAGGGAAAACTATTTTAACAAATGCTGATAAATGAAATTATTATATTCTAGGAAATATAAACCTTTTCTTGTTATACAAAAACAATTGAAGTTTTTCAACCAATTGAAGTCAACAATTGAAGTTCCAATATTTTCAACTAAACATTTACAGATTATCGTGGTTTTGTAATTTTCAGTTATTTTTGAACAATAAAATCATATTATTACCACTGAGTCTGTAGTGTTGAAATGCGAGAAAACAGTTAAAATTATTTTAAAATTAGCTTTACATCGCACTAATTCTAAACACTAGATATTAATTATTTTTAAACAAAAATCATCCAAATCTATTATCTAATTTTAAATCAGCAAGTAAAAAAAAGTTTTGTTTTCAAATTCATTCATTCAATGAAATTCTTTTCAGCAAATTTTTATATTTAAATAAAATAAAATAAAAGCACTTTTTCTCAGAAATCTATACAATACAATAAAACTTTTTTTCCTAAATGCATTGTGTATCCACTTTTCTTCTTGGGAATATATATATATATATATATATATATATATATATATATATATATATATATATATATATATATATATATATATATATATATATTATATAATATAATATATATATATATATATATATATATATATATATATATATATATATATATATATATATATATATATATTCTTCAATATAAATCTGTAAAGAATTAAACCTATAAAATTTTTATTTTAACCGTAAGTTTCTTTTATTGTTGACATCCTCACACAATAGTTATTTTCCCGCTTTTTTTTTGGTGAAAGACAGCTTTGTAAGAAATCACCAGTGCATCTACTTAAAAAAAAAAAAAAGAGGAAGTTAACGCGATATGATCAGGGCGCCAAAGTTCATGAAAGTTGGTCTCGAAAGACAAAAAAAGTTTTAATGACCCTCAACGATGTTTTTTTTAAAATGAAGTTAAGATCTTCCATTTGGCTGCTAATGCTCTAAGTCCATGGGAAAAATAAAATGCGAAATTTTAGGAAAATTAGCTTAATGTTGCGAACCGATTTCAGTACGATTTTTTCGCAATCGATACGATCTATATTTACAGTTTATTTTTAAAAATGTTTATAAGGTTTTTCTTCGAAGAATATAGTTTTGTAGCATAAAAAGTTAAAAATACATCTTTTATCTTAAAAGAAATATAAATTTATATTTCGAAATAATTAATAGATTACGTTTAGGAACTTAGAACCCAAATGCATAGAGAAAAAAAAAAAAGAAGAAAGAAATGCTTATTTGAAAAAGTACGTTCCGTTATCGTCTGCGTTAAATGTCGCCTGCACGAACGATTTGCATATATAAGGTTAGCTATTAGATCTCAGTTAAAAAGCTGATCTAATGAACAGATTTTCACGCACAAAGATCTAAAGTTACTTGGGTGTTCTTTTTTAATTTTGCACACTGTAAACAATTGAATTTTCAAGAAATTGTTTTACAAAAAAAGAGAGTATGCCGAAGATTTGTTTAAAATAAATAAAAACAAATTAATCGTTAAACTAATTAACAAGAAATTTTTTTACAACTCTTTTATTAAAAGTACTCCCCTTGTAAAACAGTCTTGAGCAACATTATGGTTTCGATATGAAAAGAATAATGTATGAAACATTTTCCTTTTGAAATAATCAGCAAAAGCAAAAACGCTCTAGAATTCGATCAATGATTCCTATCGTTCTTAACAAACAACACGGAACTGAATATTGACGATATTCAATGGAGAGATATTTGCTCCCACATTGGAACATTTTCATTAATCAATATTGAAAGCTGACCCAGAAAGTCAAGTCTCAAAAGAAAAAGTACGAATGATATAACAGTGGTTTAATGAGGACGCTCTACCCTGGGAACATTTTAAATTGGTGTCGTGTCGCGCCCGCAGAGGCGGTGATTTCAATTAAAATGAAGGTAAAAGCAAGTTCTATCACTTTTTCTCTCTTTATTTTTACTATAGCGAAAGCGAAATTACGAACAGTTTTCCTTGATTTCTCGGTGCCGTGCTTTTAATAGAAATTTAAAAAAAATTTCACCACTTATAATAGGTTTATTCATAAAAATATGGAAACTGGTTGCAAATGTCGTCTAAAATAGAACGGAAGAAAAGCTAAATAAAATAGCATTCTCTTTTTCTTTTAAGTATCGTAATTTTTTTTATTACGAAATTAATTTCAAACTCTATGAACAATTTCCTCGTTTCTTGGTGCTTTTAAAGAAATTCTAAAATCTAAATAAGTTTATTCATAAAAATATGAAAAATAGTTTTAAATGCTATGCTATCTAGAATAGAACGAAAGAAAATGCAAATTAAATATAGTTTATATTTTTTTTAGCTACGTTAGTTTTCATAATTAATAAACTTCATTTATATTTTGACCCACATTTACTACGTAATTGGTTATTTTGGAAAACACTCTAAGATTAGCTTTAATATTTAATGAATTTAAACTTTTAAAATTTTTCTGTCATTCTTCATTGTTAATTAATTTATTTTAACACTGAATAAGGCATCTAATTATATTAAACACAGATAAGGGAATTCAGAAAAATAGCCAATTAAATGATAAAATAGGTATAATTTTAAATAACTAATATAGAATATTAATATAAAGCATTAATATAATTTGTTCCAGAAAACTTCAAAAACTTTTCTGTCACTCTCTTCATTGTTAATTTATTTTAACAGTGAATAATGCAGATAATTATTTTAAACACAGATAAGGAAATTCAGAAAAATAGCTAATTAAATGATGTAATCGGTATAATTTTAAATAATTAATATAGAATATTAATATAAAGCATTAATTATTTCTTCATTTTCTATCAAATTAACAAATTTTTACTAATAATTTAAAAATATGTTTATTTCATTCTCAAATCTGAAGAACTGTAAAATCATTTCTTTCATTTCTTTGCTCAGATCTGAAAAGCTGCAAAACTGAGTAATTTTTTGCAAAAAGAATTAAGAAAAAAAAATTGCTTGCAAATTTTTACAGATAACAAATAACTAATTTAACTTAAATATAACCAAATAAAATATTGTTTGAAGAAAAGCAAAAAGAAAAGTTATTTTTAAAACTGAAAAAAAAGTATCAAGAAATACTTTATTTGAAGAGGAAGAACCTTAGTGGGAAAATGTAGACATTACAGTGATTTTAAGTAAAACAACGTTTGGGTTATGCTTTTCAATTAAGCTCTTCTATTATAAACTGTCTTAGCTGTTTTTTTTTAAATCAAAATATGCAAATGTGCTTTTAAAAAAATTCAAAATATGCAATTATACAAGTTTATTATTCAAAATAACTACGAGATTTAATATAAACAAGTATAAAAAATCTCGTTTAGGAAAGAAAAAAAAAAAAAAAAGCAGGCGTAAATGGAATATGGCTTTAATAAATGTGCCAAAATATTACAATTGCCAAATCCAATTTCTATTTTGAAATAAATGTTGCAGTTTTTTTTTTCTTTGACCGGAAATGAATAAATTAACTGTTGTTCTTTCAAATGGCTATACATCAACGATGCAAACGATAGTAATAAAAAAGAATTGGAAAAGCGGTCAAAGTTCCCACCGTGTGTAGGCGAAATTCTACTCTACCGTGGCGAAAAAGGACGGAAAGGTATGAAGGCGTGGCGTAACATGACGACAAATAACAACAGGTATTTAAAAAGTTTTTTTGATTCCTTGTAACGTTAGTTTCAGCAGGCAGTAATTAGATTCTAAAAGCGTATGCAGAGAGAAGATTGCTTTCAAACGTTATTTATAGTTAATTACATTTAACTCCAATGTTTATTGCTTATAACAGTACATTGTTAGAATTTTCATTCTAAATTTGTGGTAAATTAACAAGCAGCAGTCTGCCAATCCAATTAACCATGAAGTTTTCCGTAAAGAACACTTTTTTACTTTCACGGTTTTGAAACAATTTTCAACTAGTATGGTTAAAAAACCATAAATGCAAAATTATACGTTTTTTCCCTCCAACTATTTACAGCTAGCATAGTTTCAAAACCGTAAAAAAATTAACTGGACATTGGAGCAGATTTATGGTGCTATCGTATTTTAATAGCCAAGGGTCCCCAATTGGGGAGTGCAAGATGCTGGAAACTCTTAATGAATTGAACGGATTGGAGGAAATATTGTAGTGTCAACGTTGGGACTCAAACCCACGTTCTGTAGGTCATGAGATGGGTACATATTATAGCCCTCTCGGCTATAATATGTACCCATATGCAAGAAACTAAGTGGTTTCATTAGGTGGGCCTAGTTAGCACGATAAAATTCTGGTTGTTTTACCATATTAGGCAAGTGCAGTTAATAAACGGTTTTTCTCACAATTAACAGCTTGAATACCATTTTATGAATGGTTATTTGACTTTTTTTAATATGGTTAAATAACAATTAATTAAATTGATATTTAACCATTTTTTTCCGAGAAATTTCTAACAATGTAAATAAATAAATTTTTAAAAAAGTACGAATCTTGATTTTTCAATACATTTTTAACTTTTTTGAATAGTTTTGAGTCTTATTCGAGAAAATTTTTTGGTACTTATTCATTTCTTAAATATATTTTTCTGTTTTTTTTTTTTTTTTTTTTTTTTTTTTGTATTTTCGATCTTCTCTCACTCGGAAATGTAATTTTTCATTTAATTCTTTCTTTCGTATTCTTATTTTTTTTCCTTCAAATTCCTTCGAATTGAGAACTTTTATTTAATTCAAATTTATAACTCAGTGTAATTTAAATTTTGAAGTCTCAAAATCAAGAAATTTGAAATATTCGTATTTGTGAAGATTCATAAATGAATCATTGGATATAATAGTATGCATGATAAAATTGTCTATAATTTAAATGTTGCTTCATTTAAACTGTCAAGCTTTATGTTTCAATATCATACGTAAATACTGCTATAAATCATGCATGATATTAAAACATAAAATTATGCGTATTACTGAAATATAAAAGGAAATATTATTGAACGATAAATGATGTATCATATTGGAATATAAAATAATGTAACATACTGAAGTATAAATTGCTTTATATTTTTAAAAAAAATAAATATATAAGGTGGATAAAATAATGGAAACACTTTAATTCTAATACATTTTTCCATGTTTCTCCAGAAGTACTTAACGAATTATTTTATAACTTCAAAAGTGTTTAGATTGTTCTATTTCTAAAACGTATCAATGAAGTTAAAAGCTTTTAGAGCTTTGAGGGACTGATGATCAAATCACAAAAGTTAGATAATGTTTTCGAATACCCTATTCTGAAAAATGTAGCAATTGATTTATAACCTGGGACAGTTAATTTGGTTATTTTTATGCAATAATTAAACAAAATTTCGTAAGCTTAGCTTTAATGTTTATCGAAATAAGGAAATTTTTATAAAAAAAAAAAATAAAAAAAGTTTCGTCTTACGTTTTTTTGCTCTAACTTCAAAAATATTCTATAAAAATAAAATAAAATATTGAGCAATTTAAAATTTATTACGAAATTTTTGCTTTAAAATATGAGAAAAATTCTTTTGAAACTGCGCAAGATATGAGTAATTAAACTAGTTTTTTTGTACTGCACCTAAGCGGGAAAAATTTTTTAAAAAATTCTTAATTTTGTTGTGAATAGTATTTGGCAACGAAAGGAAAAAAATCCGATTTAATATATCTTAAAAATTTAAAAAATTTCAAGCAATTTTCAAAATTGTTTTTGTACCCTCTAAAAGAAAGTTTAAAATGATAAGGGGTTTTCTACAAATATTATTTTGTGCCAGAAGACAGGATTTAATAACAAATGATAATACCTTAGAATAAAAGTTCATATACCGAAATATGATTTAATAAGGAAAGAAAACAGGCAAAAAAGATACTTTTATGGGGATGATTCCCAAGAATGCCGGCGTTATTTTTAATAAATCTTGTTCAATAATACAAAATGAAATATGTGGAAAACCCCTTTTAATTTTAAGCATTTTCTTTAAAAAGTACGAAAACTACTTAGAAAATTGCTTAAAACTCTTTTAATTTTTAAGATATTCAAATCGAGCTTTTTTATTAGTTACCCAATACGATTCACTACAAAATTAAGCAATTTTTTTTTAAATTTTTCTCGCGGCGCATCATAAAAGAACTACTTTAATTACTTACATCTTGCGCAGTTTGAAACGAATTTTTCTCAAATTTTAAAGCAAAAATTTTGAAATTAATTTTAAGATTTCGTTTAATTTTGTTGAATATTTGTAAGGTTATAACAATAAAACGTCAGACGAAAAAACTAGTTTTTTATAAAAATGTTCATTTTTCTATAAATATTTAAGTTAGGCTTAAGAAATTTTGCGTAAATATTTCATATAATAACCAAAACAGCTGCCACAAGTTACAAATCTATTGCTACATTTTTTGACATGGTGTGTTCAAAACCATTTTCTTTTTGTAATTTATTGTCGGTCCCTCAAACCTCTAGAAGTTATTGATAAGTATAAGAAATTCCATGATCTAAGCACTTAAAAAAAGGATTCTCTAAGTAGTTTCCGAAGAAATATGAAAAAATGTATCGGTATAGAAGTTTTCTCATTATTTTGTCCACTCCCTGTATCACTTGAAATAAAAATGATGTATCAATAAAATACCTAATCATTTGAAATATATATGATTAATTATTTGAAATAAGGATGATGAATCATTTAAAACATTGACGATGAATCATTTGAAATGTAAAATGTAATGCAAAAAATTAATACTTGAAACACGATTATACGTTTTAGTCACAATTTTTTTTACAATTTTCCCTTCTATTTTTTTCAGTTTTATAAAATTGTTAAAAAGTACAAACTGAGAATTGTTTTCTGTGTGTCAAAATTAAATAGTACTTCTGCGTTTGAGAATTATCGGCTATAATGCTACAACGGGTTTCGCGAATAAAACATTAACTAAATAAAATAGTTAAGTACTACACAAAGATTGTTATTTTTTGAAAAACTGCCGTAGTTTTTATACTGTTATTTTAGATTGTATTGTTAAGAAATGATAATTTTTTTAGATTTTTGTTATACCATATTTCCAGCCACATCTTATGTATTAAAAATATTCCGTGAAGACAAACATACAAATTTATAGTTAATAGATGACTAAATGCAACAATAAAATCTCATAAAATTTAAACATCAACACATCTTATAATTTGTAATAAAAAGAGGAAGAAAAATAAAAAGAAACTTCCAATTAAGTGTTATTTAGATCCTCTTTAGTGTTTTATAGTAATACCAAGCAAGCTGTTGCTATATTACCAAAACAATATCTAGGAAAGAAAGAAAGCAAGGTTTCTTCAAAATTAAAATTATTTTTTGAAAAACGATACTGATTTTTTTCTAAACATTCATTTATACACTAAATCAATGAAAGTTTTTTTCTATTTTTTCTGTCTGGATTTGTTTTAAGCTCATTTTAATTTATTTTGTTAAAAATTTAATTTTTAAGACATGAAGAGAAGCAATTTAGAGCACGAAATATTAGTTACAAAAATTAGCTTTATAATTTGCAAAAATAGAAGGAATTCATTCACAAAACAATTTTTTTTTGTTGAAAACAGTATTATTTAAAAACCTTAAACAAATAAATAAATGTTCTATATCTAAAGACATGTGCTTGAATCCATAAATATGAATATATTCTGAAAATTTCACATAATATGTTAAAAAATTGATAAACTGAAATATTATACAAAAATGTAACTAAATATGCTTAGTAAATTAACATATTTAACCAAGTAATATGTTCAATACTTAACAAGTAGTATTTTCAAAATGCAATTACTCTAATAATTCAACAGAAAACTGTTTATTCAAAGAGAAAGAAACTAAAATTAGAGGAAGTGACATAAACTTTCAAAATCTTAATATCCCATCTCGAAAAAATTTAAGAAATCAAACCATTTTGTTTTGTCAAACGAAAGTCAACAAGATTAATTTCTTAAAAGTGTGAAATCCACCATGTTTCTTTGTAAACTTAAGAAGGAAAAAAAGTGGACAAAACATTTCTTAGCGTATTCAAAATCAATCACGTGTTAAATAGTTTGCACTTGACCCGCAAAGTAAATATCGTCGAACAAAAGAGGTGAAAACTATTCTATAAGGTGTGTGAAAAGGTAAAAAGATAAAAATATCAAACGATGTGAGCAAGGTTGGATCATTTCTTGTTCGTATAAAGATCAAAGAATTGTATTTTAAACAGAGCAAAATAAAGGCAACCGGCCTTCGTTGTTCTTTTCTAATCGTTTGACTTTATTACTATTTCCCGTTCAAAACTTGGCAACGCGAGGTTAAAGAGTTCAACGTCCTAATTTTCCTTATTAGCAGAGTGACCATCTTTGGAATTAAATTAGAAGTTGAACTTGCTTTTCGAAGTTTTAGGAAGGGCGGACATTAAAAGGAATAATTTTACTTCGTAGATATTGTTGAATATTGATAATTATCAGGCGATATTTAAGAGCTATAGCAAAAGTTATGTGACATTTCAGCTAGATTGAAAAACTTAGTGTTAAACTGTCATATTCAAAGTTGAAACCTAAGAAGTTTTTTTTTTTTTTTTTTGTTCTAAATTTTTCAGAAACAAACAGAAAAAGAAATAACGAATAAATTTGGGATAATATTAAAATAAATGTGAACCATTTACATGGGTAGAAGAGCCTAAAATGTACAATCCATAATTTTGGGCCAGTAAAGTTTGTAAAACGTTGTCTAAACGCTTTCTAAACTTTGTAAAACATGGATCTATGCGGCACTAATGATCCATAGAACCTTTATATATATATATATATATATATATATATATATATATATATATATATATATATATATATATATATATATATATATATATATATATATATATATATATATATATATATATATATATATATATATATATATATATATATATAATTTCATTCCTCTGTTTTATTTAATTTGATAATTCACTCAAGCATTCATCCTGTGGTATTCCATTTATGGTACGCGAAAATTTTAGAATATGTAGATGGTTACGAATAGGGAAAAGAGGTTTGGAATCACCGTATAAAGTGATTATAAAAATACCTTTTAACATTTCATGAGTATTTATTTCTTTCCCTTATTCACCACAGTACAAAAATAAAAATTCCTCTATATAACAGAAGTGTGTGATCTCATGTGATCAAGGCATCGTGGGACAAACTCTCATATATTTCAATAATGAATTCTTATGTTCTACTCTATGGTCCTTTGGAGAATTACCCATGGACAAGACACTAAATGCACAAGAATTTGCTTCCATATTATTATTTTTTTTTTGGGGGGGGGGGAGGGAGTTAGACGTATTAAAATGTTATTCTATGATGAAGAATACCTTATAGGCAAAACAGTAAAAAGAGTTTTTTTTTCTGTAAATATTAAAACATAGTCATTTTTGTTAGTTAGGTGAGACAAACGTTAACATAGGCATGGGAATCTCCCATGGACAAAATACCCGAAAAATAAAATTTTTATTTTTGTAATTTTTGTATCAGATATTTTAAAGTGTTAATATAAACGAGACTTTGAATGTATTTCTCACGGGCTAACTAGTAGTGAAATAAGATTCTGCATTCTTAAGAGAAAAAAATGCTTTTTTTCGATCAAACACTATAGTAAAACTGAGAGAAGTTGCGAGCGCAATGACTGAAGAAGCGAGCTTGCAGCAGACACGGAAGTGTCATATTGTATACATTCTTTCGTTATTAAATAATGTTCTGTTATATTTTATTTCGTCGATGATTAATTTTTTGAATATTTGAAAAGTCCACTAAGCTCCGATGGTAATTATTGAAACTTGATTATGTTGAATTTGACACATCTATATTA
The DNA here is from genome assembly GCA_949128135.1 of Parasteatoda lunata. Classification (NCBI taxonomy): domain Eukaryota; kingdom Metazoa; phylum Arthropoda; class Arachnida; order Araneae; family Theridiidae; genus Parasteatoda; species Parasteatoda lunata. The sequence goes on from OX421979.1 coordinate 33,370,838, forward strand.
TTATTATTATCATCATTTAAAAAAGTTTTAAATAGCAAAGTTACATGCTAATATGTATCAGAATCTTTCTCATACATTAAAAGGATAAGAAACTGATTTAATTATTAAAAAATATATTTCTTCTCAGAGATGTTACTAAATATAGTAGACACGCAATTAATTTCTTTATGTAAAATTTATCCATGAAAAAATTTTAGAGTTATTTTTTTAAACAATTATTTTAACAATTTTTGTCAATCAGCCTAGGAAGTAGATTGACACAATAGTTAGATATCAATCTTTAATGGATATGGCAAAGAAGCGAAACAGAATTTTATATCGGGTTGACTATCTATAAAGCGCAGTGTTCTTTTGACAAAAACCCATGATCAATCTCAGCTTAACAATAAAAACATATTTTTATATTCTATTGACGTGATTTTATCAGAACAAACAAAAGATTTTAACAGCATAAAAAGAAAGCAAACAAATTAATGCAGGTAAACAATTTCTACAAGTATTGAAACAATAAAAAAAAATTGGAATGATAAAGATGCTACACGTATAGCAAGACTATCAGGATGTTGCATACATTACGTGCTCGCAATTAATTTACTAGTGAAAACAATTATGGGAGCTTCTTCACCACTTCCTTGTTTAGTAGCAACAAGATGAAGCTCTTTCGCCGAGGAAGAAAACAAAATATAAATAAAAATTTCAGTTAGAGTGGCTGACAATTGAAGCAAAAGTTTGATTTTAAACTTCATATACTATTTTACAGCAAAATATTTTTTTAAATCGGAGCAACTAAGGTAATAAATATTTAAGAAAAATATTTACCAAAGAAATCGCCAATTTGGCGACATTTTCACCATTAAAAAAATCATTAACAGTGTTTAACGAAGCTATTTCGCCAAGAAAAAAAAAGAAGCCACATTATACCATCTATCAAGTTTAAGGTATACCATCTTTCTGAAAAGAGTTAACTAGACTTTAGAACGAACATATCACGGCTCATAATAAATTATTGTTACTAATATCTCAAATACAAATCTTGCTCGAAAAAAAAGTTAATTTATCAATTAGAGCCGGATGGTTCAGGGGATGGAGCGTTCGCCTCTAATGAGGTGAACTGGATTCGAATCACAGCGATGGCTGGTCAATACGAATCCGCATCCGGCTTGCACCAACCACAGTGCTGACGTGAAATATCCTCAGTGGTAGACGGATCATGGGTTAGAGTCCCTCTGCCGTCAAGGTAACCGTGGGAGTTTCTCGGAGTCTTCCTCTCCATGTAACGCAAATGCGGGTTAGTTCCATCAAAAAGTCCTCCCAATACTTGATCCAGGAGTTCCCTTGTCTTCTGGATTGGGTTCAAAATTACAAGGCTGCGGAGTTGAATGTTGAAAGTCTTAAATCCAAAGATTGGATGAGTTGTTCAACGGTGATTATAAAATAAAATAATTCGCTAATTGGAAATATAAAACAATCCTTTAAAATTATGCACTGTGAAAAAGTTGCAAAAGCGCAACGTGGTTTTAACAGGTTGCTTTTTGCTACTGTAACTATGGAAAGCCTTTTTTTTTTTTTTTTTTTTTTTTGTATTCAAAACAGAAGCCATGGCTACAATAAAGATAATTAAAATGCAATTTATAAACATTTCATTGTATTATAACGAACCACCCATAGCAAATTATCTTCTTCTTTTTCTTTCTCATTCTATATCAAAATTTGTCTTCAAGAAGTTAAGGTCGAATTTATAATTTCATTTTCTCACGTTCTGTTCTCGTGTGAATTAGAACAAATCTTGGTAAATTAAAGGCATGTAATATGAATTTAATTAAAATATAACCGAAACTAATTTATTTCAATGTCAGCATAATTATACTCTATTAAAACTACGGCGTAGTGCAGCTGGTTATTGCATCCCTTTTTCAGATAAAACATACCGAAGATAAATTTTGTTTATTATGAACTACAGTGTTTTTTAACTGGAGCTAAATTGTTTAAAATATGCCGAAGATAAATTTTGTTTCTTTCGAATTAAATTGTTTTTAACTGGTTGTGTGTTTAAGTACTTTTAACAAAAATGTTTAAAATATGCCGAGGATAAATTTTGTTTCGTATGAACTAAAGTGTTTTTAACTGGAACTAAAGTGTTTAAAATATGCGGAAGATAAATTTTGTTTTTTTACGAATTAAAGTGTTTTTAACTCAAACTACAGTGTTTATAACATGCTGATGATAAATTTTACTTCTTACGAATTGGAAGGTGTTTCTAATTCAAACTGTTTTTTTTTTTTTTTTTTTTTTTTTAAAGATATTGAAGATAAATATTGTTTGATATAAACTACAGTTTTTTAGAGAGGAGTATAATTTTTTTTTACGAAAAAAGTGATTAAAATATGCCTGAAATATTTTTCTTCTTGATTAATCTCATTAAGTAAATAACACATAAATATCGTTTCTATCTACGTATATATGTTTAAAATAAGATATCTTCAACTTATTTAGGCTGAAAATTGACTAAACAGCTAACAGCTCTAACAAACACTAAACACCTGCACAATCCTATAATATTTTAATATGATTTATATTTAAAATAGCTAAAATAGCTCAGAATGTTTTTTTCTTCTTCTTTTTCTTTGCATTTAATCTTTTCAGCTAAAACAAACTGAAGAATTTTTTAAACACATATCTATCTATCTATCTATAGGTATGATATGACAAGCAGCATATAAAATAAGGATATCCGAAAAATATTTTAAGTCTTAAGATTTTTTCATGATTTTTCTATAACTTTATGCCTTAAATCAACATGTCTCAAACTTAAAATTATCAAGCAGAAGAGTTCGACCGACTTAATATTTTTTAGCTAACCTTTTTCTATGAATAATCATTAACTTCGTCTTCACCCATGTATATGAGTTTAAAAAAAAAGAAATTTTTAGCTGGTTTTAATAGAAAAAATAAATTACTAAATTAAAGATTTTTTGATATTTAAATCGAATTATACAAATGAAATAAAATGTTTACAAGAAATGACAACATTGCTTACATTAAATTAAAACAATGTATGAAACAAAAGTTTATTTTATTTTTCAAATTATGGAATCAAAAAAAAAAAAAAAAAATTAACACTTTTTTAAATATTTTTCTAAAAAATTATTTATTTTTTTCCAGTTCTTTTCAATTTTAAGCCATCCATTGCAAAATTTTTCACAACTTATTATCTATTTTAGCGTCAGAAGAAAACAATTCAGAGATATAAGATTCTGCATACTGAAAATGAAATTAACATCTCCCGCCCAAACTATTGAGGACATATTTCCCGGGTAGAAACAGCCTTCCATATTTTTAGAGCCTAGAATTCAAATCCGTCAAGAAACAGACATGTTTATTTAAAGAAATTTTGTTTTTGTGCCTGATTTCGTAACTTAAAATATCGCCTGTACTAATTAATCAGCAAATTTAAATCTTGTCCATTGAGCCATTAAGATTGCATCATAGTACGTGTCACTAGATCAATACTTATTAAGGCGTTCCGTTTTTTATTTTCCGAACTGTAAGTGGAACATCAATAGAAAAATCGTTATTATACTAATTTGTTTTTTTTACTTTACATTTCATTAAGGTTACAGTACCGCTCAAAAGTATCAGTACACCTAGAAACTTATAAAAAAATGGCAAAATTCAAAGTGTCATAACTTTTTTAAAAATGATCAAACATGCTTCTGCTTTAGCTCATTTTGAAGCTTAAAATCTCTACTTTTATGTACTCTAATTGTTTTGAATTAATATATTTTGCAACTATGTGCAATTACACTCTAAACAATCATAGAAACTTGTATTAATTTTTTGTGAAGTTTGACGCGATGTACGGGCACAAAGGGGTTAGATATTGTTAATTTTTATTATACCATTGAAAAATTTGGACATTTAGCTTTAGCGGTACTGTATGTTCCTAAACCTATTCTTTAGAAGTGTATAAAATAAATAAAAAATCAATAGGATTCAGGAAAAAATTATTTCGACGTAAACAACTCTATTACATCAGCGTTCAGGATACGTTTGGGTTTCCTTTTTTTCCCATTCTTTAAAAAAAATATTGCAGACGGAAATTATAAGCTTTTAAATCATCAGCGGTTTCTACACACATTTTTTTTTTAAACTTTAAGAAAAATAAAACATTATAAACGAAACAGTTTACGGTTCAATTTGTTTCAAAAGAAACGGATTTTGTGGATTCACGTAAAATATTGGGGAGCATAATCTCTTTACGTACAAAATACTTGCGAATGTTGTTTTCGTAAGTGCAAAATTTTGTCTTAGAGTAAGTATATAGGCTTTTAGAATTCGATCTAAACAAATATGCAATCGAAAAATTTAATTAGTAAGAAGGCATTAGCATCCTTAAAAAATTAGAAAGATATTTAGCCAATATTTAGAAAATATAAACAAATATTTAGAAAGAATTTTTTTTCTTTCTATATTTTAATAGATACCTCCTCATTGTCTTTCAGATTTTTAATAGATACTCATTGCATTTTTTTTATTTTAATAGGTATCCCCTATCTGTATCATTTGGGAGATTGTGCTTCATTAGCATTTTTTTGGAAGCAGTTAATTCACTTACATTCTTTGTAAGATTAAATTATTCCAAAACAGCTATATTATTTCAACACTACTTGGCATCTTTCTCTAAGACAACCTATAGACAATGAAAATATGCAGTTGTAAATTCTTCAAATGTGGTAATCAGCTATTTTCTTTTTTTTTTTTATCTCGTACTTAGCAAAATTCAGGGTAGGAAATAAAAATAAAAAAAAAAAAAATAAAAAAACAGCTAACAACAGTAGCATAAACAAGCGCTAACTGACAAAATTGATTTCGCCGAAAACAGATTCTACGAAACATTCTCTATTCAATTCAACTCATACCTCATTCTACGAAAGTTGTCCGCTTTAGGATGTTATTAAGAATAGGGTAATTTCGTTGTAATATTAAATCCGTAATAATGGACGAACGCAGAAATTAAAGACATCAACACATGGCCCAAGGTAGGAAAACCTGTTGATTCTCAGGACTAAACTGACAGTTTTGTTACTTAATTTATTGCGTTTTTGGCGGGATTACGAACTACCTTCATTTTTTCTCTCGCCAAATTGTGATCGATGAGTTCCCGAACTTACTGACAGAACAGGTGGAGATCACCACATTCGTGTATGCTTTCTATTTTTGTCTAATGACTTGAAAAAGTAAATATTGCGTGTGAAAAAAAGCTAGGTATCTGGGATTTGCCGAATTTCAAATCCTGTTTTAGGCGTAAAACTAAGAGAAAAAAAGTCAATGTTGATAGATTACTAATTACAATTTTTTTTTTTTAAAAACTATACCGACATTTGGATTTTTTTTATTTTTTTATCTCGCATTAGGAACATTAATTTTAATACTTTTGGGTTTCCATTTACCTGTACATTATTGGTTTTTCAAAATTTCAATAACAATAGTTATGGAATTGAAAAAATTTTAAAATAAGTAATTTAAAGAAAAGCAATGATTGATCAAAATTAATTATAATTATTGACACAACAGTTTTAAAATCATTGAAATAATTATGCTATATTTTAAATAATGATAATCATTGAATAAATGAAACACTAGTGATTAAATAATTGAAAAAATTTTAACGAATTAATTTAATCAGTAATGTAGAAATAGTTAAAACAACTAGCTCCTGTTTTGCCTGCGCGAAAGTTCTTTCATTTCAAATTTAATATGATAATAGATTACTGTAAAGTTGAAATAATTTAGATAGAGAAATAACCTCGTTTTTAGCGCCACGTAAGAGAAATAATTTCGCAGATAATGATGTTGAAACTTATAAAATATGTTGAAATAGTTCAAATAAAATAATAATAAAGAGTATTGAAATAAATAAAAAATTTTAAGATCAGTTAAAAACTTACTCGTATCAAAAAACCACTAACTTCATATTCAAAATATTTCCAAAATTGCTGTCATTAACACTGTAATTTAAGAATCTGTGATTAAAATTTCATCTATCCCCTTTTTTTAACTCGAAATAACTACCTGTTTTTAATTTAAAACATTATTATTAATACATTATTATTCATGGACTTAAGTTATTTTGTTAAATTGTATCTTGTATAAAATATGTAATGACAATTATTTACATCTCTAATGAAAGCGTCTTACTTAAATGATATTTCCTTTTCGTAATTTATAGCATTGCAAATTTAGATACTTTTAAACTGTTTTGAATTTGAATGTTTACGTTTAATGCTAAAATTCGCAAATGATATTATACGTCTAATATAAAATACGAATCGTAATGAAACATTTCTGTAAACACTTTAATTCAGAAAAAAAATATATCTTTTACATTTGATTCCTAAATGCTATAAAATTATAAAATATTGCTACATTTTAAACTTTAAATAATAATAATTCTTAACTTAAACAGCCATTAGTTTAGTTATATTTAGAATTTATTGATTAACACATATATTTGTAAATCAGTAAAACTATTATTGTCGAAATGATGAAATACTTACATGAATTGGTCATTACATTATTATCAATAGACATTGATTAATAACATTTTAAATTAATAACACTTCAGTTGAAGAAAATTATATAGAAAAAAGCTATTTATTTTCAAATGCTAATTGAAGTAAGAACTATTCATTAGTTTCTACGAATTTTAAAAGCTTCTTTAAAGAACAGAAGAAATAAAAAAAAAATCCTGTAAAGAAACTTTTTAACTGGAAGTGTTTTCTCTATTGAGAAAATAAAAGTTTTAAATGCATTAGAAAGAATCTATTTGACGAACGTCTAAAGATAAAAACTAAATTTTTTATCCTCACTTAACCTTCCGATAACAACCTTTCAACAATAAAGAAAAAGTATATATTTTTTTTCTTTTTCGAAAATAACAATAATTGACACACTTTCTCAAAATGGAACTGGAACTTTTTTAAGAGCCTGATAGAGATGGGAGGAAAGGTGAGGAAAAAAAAAAAAAAAAAAGAACAGAATGATGGTTGGAAAAAATCTTTTTTTTTTTCTTCTTCTTTTTCAAGTTATTTATTTTTATTATTATTATTCACAAAATGTTGATGAAAGGTGTTATTGAAGTGAAGGAATTATTGAAGCAAAATGCAAACTGAATCATCTAATAATAACAAGACTTAAGGTATTTTTATACTAATAAAAAATTAGTTTGATAATTATTTTGTGATTTTTTTAAACGTTTTTACAATTACTTTTTTTAAAACTTATTTAACCAAAGATAAGTAAATTAAATCAAGATCATTCTCTACGAAATCATTCAACTCGTAAACTACAAATTAAAATAACATTTTATTTTTTTACGTTTAACAAATTACAGTAATTTAATTAAATTTATATTGCTGAAGTTTAAATGCTTGAATAATACAAATCAATTTACTTTAACGTTAAACAAAATTTCATAACTTATTAAGAGAAATTTTTAAGAAATATAAAAAATAAAAATAATGAATAAAATGCAAATGTTTGAAATTATATAATAACACCTCGAATTCACAAAGCTGGCAGAATCAATAGCCTAAAATAGTAGTTCCCTTTTTTTTTTTAAAGCTGTAAAAACCAAAATTATCGACCTTCTTATGGTGGAAAAAAACCCAGACTTAATTTTAATAAATTTCATCAACAATTGTGAAAATATTAGTTAACGAATGACTAATTATCTTAAGAATATGTGATAATTTAAATTTTATTAATTATTTTGAATATTTTGTGAATAAATGGAGAGTAATTTTTCCCTCATATCGTATTATGAACATTATTCTTAAAATTTGGTTTTAAATGAGACAGTTGAAGTCACGAGTCTGGAGTGGCATTTAGTCTAGCTCTTAATTTGATTTTAGTGCAAGCGTAAATTGGAAACGAATGAGCAGAAATATAGTTTACATTAAAATAAAAACGAAAAAGGAAGAAAATAAACGTTGAAAAATGTTATCATCGAAACATACTTCTTCATTGTTGAATTTGGTTACATGTATTCCATATGAAATAATGGAATTTTTTTCCCAAATGCATGTCCTTTTTATAATTCATTCATTATAGTATTGCTATTAGAAATAACATTGTTTTGAAATTTCTTTCGTTACAAGCATTTCGTTTGAATAATTCCATAAAAATAATGGAAATATTAAGTAAGTAATGGATTATTAATTGGATGTTATTATGGATTATTAAAAGCATTAATTACAGGCACTGAAAATTATAACTAGTTAAAAAAAATTCTTAACTCTTGGAACCCTGAGACTTTTTAAAGAAACCCCAGGGTTCCGCGGAATACCATTTAGGAATCTCTGGTCTAATAGAAGGATATTTAATTATCTAATATAAATTAATTTTTTTACCGGTTATTATAAATAAACAGCTTAAAAATTATAATTTGTATTAAATAGTTAAATAAGTTTGATAACTCAAATTTGCGAAGACATTTAAACAAATTTGCACATTTTAAGAGATCTTTAAATGAAAAATAGAAAACAAAATAAAATTTAATACATAGAACGATGTTATAAAAACCTGCCGAAAACAATTCGGTCTTCTAGTACAAGAATATTTACATATTATCATTATCTATAATTTTTTTAAATAATTAGCTTTAAAGTGTTTTTTGCATAAAAACAAACAAAAGATGAAGTATAAAAATTTTACAAAAATTGAATTTCAAATAATAAAAAAAAAGATTCAAACTTCGGTATATGATTACAAAGTTTTATAGTATTAATGTTATCATTTTGACCAAATTTAACAAATATCTACATGAAGAACGGGATTTAAAGCAACATAAATAAACGCTAAAATAACTTTATTTCAGCATTCTCCTTGAAATAACGTCATTATAGCGTTTATGTTAAAATACAATTACTTTAGAGTGTAAAATAAAAATAACACTGTTATGACATTTCATGTTAAAATAACGTTTTATCGTTATTTAGAAAAGTGACCTATTACATTATTGCTATTAAAATGTCTTTGCTTTTTTAATATTCCCACCATATTTGCCTAATTAAAAAAAATAATAATTTTTACAATAAACTCTTGAATGCAAAGATGCAAAATTTTTCAACGCAAAAATGCAAAAAAAAAAAAATTCGTTAAACATCTTATGCAATGCGGATATGAAAGATCAAACAACAATGATGAAAATAATATAATCAAAACTAAATTACGACTCATCTATTTAAATGTATTTCCTGTATAAGGCATCTTGCGTTTTTGTAAAATTTGTCACCAATTTTAATTGGGGAAAAAATTTCCCAAATTTCTATTGATTCTTAGGATAAAATTTCTTTATTTTCAACAAGGCGTCATGAAAAAACCTATAGAGAAAAACTATATTATTTATAAAAGTAACTTGAATACAAAGTCATCACCTATTACAATGAAAAAATAAATAAAATATTTATACTGATTCATGCTGTTGAAAGAAAAACGCCATTAAAAATGTCAGTTTTAAGAAATAAAATTCGTGAGAATAAACATAAAACGTATTTCGAAATAATACACACGAAATACTTAACTTATTGGAAACTTCTGCGACAATTGAATAGCTTGTTGCACATTTAACAGAGAATTGTGATTTCTTGCATCCTTCTTTGTTAAATAATTAAATGTTTTTTACTTTAAGTTTTTTTTTTTTTTTTTTGCAAAAATCTATAATTCCTTCTAAAACAAACTTTATTTTTATTGAATTATGTTTAAAACTTTTAGAATTGATAAAATACTTTATTTAATAAAAATATGGGATTTCCAAAAATTCATTATATATCTTATCTATTCATTAGATCTTTACCTATTGACGCAGGTGGGATACCGGTGTCCATTTTATCTATTTTTGCTGACGCTCTAATTACTAGTAAAAATGTATTTTGGTATTTTTTAATTATAAAAAATAGTCTAATAATTACTAAAAAAAACTGTTAGGTTATCGGAATTACATTTGTACTGAAATACAAAAATAGTAGTTAGAAATTTTTTTCATTCATATTCAAAAATTTATCAATAATTGATTTTTTAAATTAAAAACATTTTAAAGCTTAAAGACTGTTTCTCTGTAATCTAAATAACTGAAAATAACTGCAAACTTGAAAAATTATTGTTTGGAAGTGAGCCGTGTTTGGAAGATCTTTAACACATTCATGCTGTATTTCTTAACCATGAATTATTAAAACGCTGAATAACCATTTTTAACCTATTTTGACATAAATTAATAAAAAACAATGAGAAAAAAAAGAATGAAAAATGTGTGTAATAAAAATTCTGCGTCAAAGGGTTAAACTTGATGATCACGATGAACAAAGTTTTCAGCAATGGTTCGTATTTATCCCCCGAAAATTTAAATAATCGTACAATTTGATTCTGCGATGCAAATTTTGCATCAATAAATAAGAATAAGTAGAATTTTTTTCTGAACATATATTCTATTTGTAAAAAATAACTAAGCATTTAATCATAAGCATTTCAAATTTCAAATAAAAAATTTTTAAGTCTATAATACAATTATTGTCTTGAAAAAGTTTATTTAGATCAAAAATGAATACCATCATAAGCTTCAGGGATCTGCCAAAAAATCGTTTGTATCAACCAGACCCCACCCCCCAAATAGGATTAGTGGTAATAGGAGAAAATCAGTCGCGTAACACCCATTTACTTTAATTGCAATATTTTGACGCAAAACATATTTAATTTACAACTTTTAATTTCTATATACATAATTAATAAAGATTGCTTATCAAAAGATAGTGTAGATTTATATATTAATATGAATAATTAATATGATTTTCTGCTACTATAATTTTTCATTTTGATTTTCATTCAATATTAGAAAAATCTACAGCTAAAACTGGTACTCCTTTATCATTAAATAATATACTATCCTTTCTACTTCAACATTTTATGATAAGTATATTTAAAACAGCAGTCAAATTATCTACTTCTTTATAATTATTGAAAAGTAAATAAGTTGTATTTATAATAAGCTTTACATTAAATTGACCATCAAACATAAACAATAAAAATAATGAATTCAAATTGTAAAACATAATTTGGAATTAGTATCATTTATATTTTCTAAGGAAATGTTTATTGAGATTAATATTTTAAAACACAATTTTATTTCATATATTTCAACTTTACAATATTTATTACATAGACGTGGTTATTCAGGGGATAGAGCGTTCGCCTTTCAATGAGGTGAGCCAGGTTCGAATTCCAGCGGTGGCTGGTTGATACGAATCCTGCTGCCAGCTCGCACCGACTACAGTGCTGACGTAAAATATCATAATTGGCAAAAGAATCATGGGTTTGAATCCACTTGCCGTCGCATGGAGCCAATCATGGGAGACTTTCTTGGTTTTCCTCTCCACGTAACGCAAATGTGTTCTAGTGCAAACTAGCCCTCTACGAAGGCTAGTTTGTTCAAATGCTTGATCAAGGATATCCCTTGTCATTTGGATGGTGTTTAATATGATAAGGCATCGGAGTTTAACATTGATAAACGTAAACTTAAAACGTCAGTTATAAAATTAAATCTAATTAGTTACATGTTGTGTACTAATTTGGCGTAATTTATGAGCAAGTTACCTCACTAAAAGGTAATTTGTCCACTAACAAAACTAAGAAAGTAAAAAAAAAAAGAAGTGGACAACAAAAAATAAATTAAAACAGCGGGTAAGAATAAAAATGGCGCACTTGGCGACCCAACCGGAACCGGAAACCGAGCCAAGGCTGCCAAAGCGTGACGGTCGTTGGCGGCCTCTTATATATTATTACTCTTTAAACTCCTTTTCTTCTTCATCACCTTCTTTTCCTACTTTGGAGGAAACCGCAGAATATCAAAGGGGTTTCGACGACACTTTTTTTTATCTTAATTGTAATCCATTTTCTAGGAAAAAGCTCAATGCAAAAAAAATTAATTTCAGGATGGTAAATTCATGGTTGAAAGATTAAGCAAGAAAATGCCGATTTGTTGGGAGGTATTTATCTTAAATATTTCTATAACGGGCGTATACAAGGTCAAGTTATCATAGGAATGCAGGGTATTTAGTTACTGAGGTAGCGATTGCTCAATGCTTTTGTCGTCCTCATTTTGTGGCCTGACTAAATTAAAAAAGTTTATCAGCGAAAATGACACAAGGGAACGGATGTCTTTTTTTTAAGATCTCGGTTTAAGAAATTTGCAACAACTCGGTTAAGATTTCTAAATAAAGTTATAAATATCGAAAAATTACATAATACTTAGGCAATATACTAAAGATATTAAAAGCGCATATTAAGGATTGCACTAAGAAGTTGGTTAAAATTTCTTAAGAAATGTCAACAATTTACATGATAATCATTGCAGTACACAGGAATTATTAAAAGCCCGCCAAATATTGCGCTAGCAATTCCCAAACAAAACTGCAAAAATGAAATGAGGAAAATTACCTTTAAGAAAATGTTCTGAAATTCTATTAAATTGTTAAAGAAAAGAAAATTGACTTTTTGAAAAATTAAGGTTCTTCGTATACCATATTTTAACCGATATGAAAACATACGTCATATGGCAGGCCCATGCGACTTCCTCAAAAGTTGAATACACCCACAGTATATTATAGAAAATAATAAGATTTGTAGACTAAAATAAAATACTAAACACAGTTTTTAATTAATTTGCCCATATTCATCTTTTTATTATTCCTCCTGTAAAAGATTTCTTGTAGGAGAAGCAATTATTCAAGAATTACCATGCCGGTTTAAAAAATACAATTTTATTGTGACATAGACACAGAGAACTGGACTACAAAACCACATAAGAACCAAATAAAACGTTTACTAATCACGTGACTTTGTGCTGCCAGCAACATTCATTTTGTTAACTATTTCAGACAGAAAAAGCCTTCTTTAATCGTCGTGAAAAAGTAAAAGGTTATTTTATGCACAAAAAAAAAAAAACTATTACTATAACTTAGCAGAGTGGTAGTTTAATCAAAATTCAAGATAAATTAGGAAGTGTTTTTATGTATAAAACTATTACAATTATGCATTAAAAATAAAAAAATTCTAAAGTTGTCACACTTAACATTTCGTCTAAATCCATTAGCTTTGGGGACCAGTACGTTTAAAACTGGCAGGGAAAAAAATTAGAGAAATTAAAAACTATCTAATTAAAAGAACATAAGTAACTGAAACATTCGTAACTGTTAAAAAATATAATACAAAATCTATATGAAAACACTTATGAGGAGAGTTTTGAAACTAAAATTGCAAAAAAAATGCCACTAGCTTTAAAAAGCGATATAAGAGGACGCTATATCGTGGGAGAAATGCTTCATGGCAAAATCAGTTTTACCACCATTAGTAATTTTAAATATATTAAAATGTGAACTCAGATAAGCTCAGAGTAAATAATGAAGTTTCTAATGCTGAAGAACAGTTTGAAAATATCAAAATGCAAGATTATCAAGAGTTACGTATCTGTCATAATTTGTTTGCATTTTGATATTTTCAGCATTTGGAATGTCATAGTTTCCTCTAAGATTCCCTTTCCACACTTTAAATTGCTAATAGAAGTTAAACAGAATTTGCCATGAAGGGCTTTTCTGCAGGTATAACGTACTCTTAGAAGGATTTGAATTATATGAAAGCTTATTATTATTAAAATTATAATAACAAGCTTTCATGATTATTATTATAAAATTATAATAATAAGCTTTCATTTTTATTATTAAAATAATAATCATAATAAGCTTTCATTAATCTTGTTATTAAAATTAAAACTGATAATAATCCTAACGAAGAAACTCATTTCTTCGTTAAAATAAAAATTCCTAATTTACAAGCAACAGAGTTTTAATACTCAGAAACAATATATAATATTTGTACACTAAAAAAAGACAGGACAGCAACGAAGAAAAACGTGACTTAATATTGTTGGACAACGGCAGGATTATTCTGTGGGCAGACACACGCCTTTCGAAAGTCAACCGGTTGTCAAATTTGTATTAACTTTGCCTACATACCAATCTTCAATATAACTTGTCTTTCTTTTTTATAAAAGGTCATCGATTTCTTAATTTTTCTTATTGATATAACCAATGGTTAATTTTATGTGTTTCCATATGAATATATGGTACACAGCCACCTCCATATTGTGCGTGGGTTTGCCATCGGGTGTTTCTAATAGTCTGCCTGTAGGATGATTGGTAATTTTATAACTTATTTCTTGCATTGTCTTTGTTTGTTTAAAACAAATGATGGACGAGACAAGGTTGGTTCCAAGGCAAGAAAATGTGTCAACAGAAAATGTATTTAGGACACTGTTTAGTTTTCACTTTTTTTTTTTCTATCCCACATGCTGCATAATTTGAATAGTAATTTATAGACAATTTTTTAGTCTCTTAATAACAAATTTGAATATTTATTAATTTGTGTGATTTTCAAAAATTCTGGTGTTTATTAATTTAGGTACACATTGATGAATTAATCGAATTTGTTCATTTATTTAGAAATGTCCTTTGTAAGTTAACTGTTAATTTAATAAATTTCTACATTGTCATCGGGTGTTTAAAGTCGATGATGGATGAGACAAAGTTTGTCGCGAGCCAGGAAATGTGTAGGTAGAAAAAATTTAGGTTACTGTTAACTTTTCTCGTTTTTGATGTTATCTTCGAGTTTGCTATTACTTGAAGAAACTGAAAAAAATTTCTCTTCTTGACTGGTACGAAATAACCAGGGTAATTTTCGTACCTTCAACTGTTTTAACTTGTAACGTTCTGTGACTTCACTTTGTTGTCATGAAAATTATCCTAATAAGTTACATTATTCAAAGAAATTACAAAAACCTTATTTCTTGAAACTGAAGTAGCCAGCTATTACCAGAGAGGGTAAATACTTTCTGTTTCAGTCATTTTGTAATGTATTGTAGAATCGTATCTGTTATGAGCATGTTTATTTCAGAGATTTATCAAAACTTTTAGGAAAGGATGCGTTTGAATTGTTAAAAAAGTTTCGTTAACTGTCTATTTTGTTTAAACTGTCTTTTGTTGAGGATTTGACGGCTCTAAATAAAAATAAAAATAAAATAAAAGAATGAAAAAGCGAAACTCATTGTTTGTTTTATTTTATAGGATTGTTAAAGTAAGGTTTTGTAGTTGCGATTGTTATTATGTATAGCATATACTATAGCTTAACCAATAAAAAGTACTTTCTTTATATAGAAGTTCAATATGCATTATCAAATGAAACTCCAAGATACTGTGGAGGGGTGATTGGGGTCTTCTTTCTATTTTAAGAGGATAAATTCCTCTTTTATAATTATTTCTTCTCCCAAGAATTATTAAGGCGTTAGATACAGCAAGTAAACCAATGAAATTGTCTTTAGAAAATCACGTGGAAGTATATTTTATCGAATTATACGCACACAAAACACATTGGTTTATCTTTTTAATTTAAGCCGATAAATGTATCTTATATCTGTCTTTTATTACGAAGCACTCCAATGTTGAGATATGCCGTTTTGTAACAGATTCTTATAATATATTTGATTTCGTATTGTAACAGATGTGACGTGTTATTTAAAAACATTTGTGTCGACCCATCTCTAGCGACTTCCAGCTAAATTAAGACAGCATGATAGACTACTAGAAGCTTATTTTTTACTTAATAGCGCTTAAAGACTGAAAGTGTTTAGTAAGTTAAAAAATGATTTTTTTAAAAAAAAACTGTTTTTTATATCAATACAAAGCTAAAACACGTAATATAACAATACATTTAATTTGTCGAATTCCACTCTGCCCTGGACGCTAAAGGGTTGAAATGAAAGCAGACGTGATTCATCTGGCACAATCATTTCCTTATTTGCATCAGACGACACATTTTAATCCGTTAATAATTTCAGTAACCAGAAGCTACTCACATCTCAACTCCTCAGAACATGTACGTGATTAGTGTGACAAGGAGGGAATAGTCAGACGGTGATGAGTGTTAGATTGATGCCTAACCAAACAGAAAAATGCACACGTTTAAGAAGTGGAAATCTTCCTGCTCTGGGGGAATTGATCTCAATGATTTTTTTAAAGAAGCCGTGGTTCCACTCTTGCGTTTATTTCCTCAACTAAACTCCTCCGGGGGTCATTGAAAGCTGAAGTTTACTCACCTTCCTTTTAACAGTTAAAATGAAATGACAGTTTCTCTTCAATGCACCATTAGAGATAGCTTTCTTTTAAGCCGACAAACCCTTCTTTTAATGGCTTTTGAGATGTAAAGCTCAACACACTAGACTTAGAATAAGTAAATAGAGTCTGGAATCAATTACAAACTCGAGTTAGTAAATTGAGTTGGGAATCAATTAACGACTCTCAAGTTAGTAAATAGAGTTTGGAATCAATAACTGAAATGAGTCAATAGAGTTTAAATCATTAACTGGAATTTGTAAATAGAGTTTTAAATCATTTAAAAATTGAAATTAGTCATTAGAAGTTGCAACAAATAACCGGAATTAGTCAATAGAATTTAGTTTTAATAACAGAAATTAGTAAATAAAGTTCAGAATCAATAAATAACTAGAACTAATTACTACAGTAAGGAATCAGTAACTGGAACTAGTAAATAGAGCTTGGAATCAACTATTACTGGAACTAGTATATAATGTTTGGATAATCAATAAATAACTAGAATTAATTTATACAGTAGGGAATCAATAACTGGAATTAGTAAATAGAGCTTAGAATCAACTATTACTGGAACTAATAAATAATGTTTGATTAATCAACTATTACTGGAACTAGTAAATAATGTTTGGATAATCAATAAATTACTAGAATTAATTTATACAGTAGGGAATCAATAACTGGAATTAGTAAATAGAGCTTGTAATCAACTATTATGGAAGTAGTAAATAATGTTTGGGTAATCAATAAATAACTAGAATTTATTTATACAGTAGGGAATCAATAACTGGAATTAGTAAATAGAGCTTAGAATCAACTATTACTGGAACTAATAAATAATGTTTGATTAATCAACTATTACTGGAACTAGTAAATAATGTTTGGATAATCAATAAATTACTAGAATTAATTTATACAGAAGGGAATCAATAACTGGAATTAGTAAATAGAGCTTGTAATCAACTATTATGGAAGTAGTAAATAATGTTTGGGTAATCAATAAATAACTAGAATTAATTTATACAGTAGGGAATCAATAACTGGAATTAGTAAATAGAGCTTAGAATCAACTATTACTGGAACTAATAAATAATGTTTGATTAATCAACTATTACTGGAACTAGTAAATAATGTTTGGATAATCAATAAATTACTAGAATTAATTTATACAGTAGGGAATCAATAACTGGAATTAGTAAATAGAGCTTGTAATCAACTATTATGGAAGTAGTAAATAAGGTTTGGGTAATCAATAAATAACTAGAATTAATTTATACAGTAGAGAATCAATAACTGGAATTAGTAAATAGAGCTTGGAATGAACTATTACTGGAATTAGTAAATAATGATTAGATAAATAATTGGAATTATCAAACAAAGTATGGAATAAATAACTAGAATAAGTATAGAGAGTTTGAAATCAATTAAAAACTGGATTAGGTAAATAGTGTTCGAAATCAATAAATTACTGAAATTAGCAAATGAAATTCGAAAATAATTAATGGCTAGATTAATAGTTGCAAAATATTTCGTAATGAATGGTAATTGTTAAATTTTTAATTTGAACTATATTCAATTTGTTAGAGCTCATTTTTACTGGCGTGCTTTTAGAAAAATAGACTCAGCATTGAATCATAATATCAGCATCTTAAACTTTACTACGGGGAAAGTTTCATACAACGTTAATAACGTATAATGTTTTTACTATGAAATGTTTTATTCATTGTAAAATAAAATATTAAAACATATGGTGCTTCTTAAGCAATTAAAAACTACTCTTAATTTATAGAAATTATTTGATATTGATTCTAAGTATTTACAACACAAAATTCAAACATTATCTATAGCCTGTCCATTAAATGTAGCCACTTTGAAGGTTACTGCTGTGAAAACATAAACCCTAGGGTTAGCTATGCAATCCAGGGCTTTATGAAAACCCACTAACAGCGCATATGCGATGATTAAAATAATGGAAAGGTTGTGCCTGTTTATTTTTAATTATATTATCTAATCTAGGCAAAATAGTAAACGCAACCGGACAAATCGTTTTTTTCAATATTCTTTAGATTTGATCAACGCTTTGATTTAACGGTTGTTAATCCTACAATCCTATAATCGCATAGAGAGGACACCAGTGTCAGTTATATATGCGTTCTTTTTCTGGCGCTCTAATCACAAGCAAAATTATATTGGTATTTTTAAATTATAAAAAAAACAATTTAATAGTTACTAAAGAATCTGTTAGATTATCAGAATTATATGTGTGTACTAAGATATAAAATCTAAAAAAAAAAGTGATTTGAAAATATTTTTTCATTCATATTCAAAAATTTATCAGTATTTGATTTTGTAAATAAAAGAAATTTCAATTATGAACAACTGTTTCTATTAGATCTAAATAATTGCGAATAAATAATAAATGCAAATTATTGTTTGGAAGTGAGCCGTGTTTCGAAGACTGCCTAGGGCAGATTTTACTTCTAAGGCGTGCTGTATTTCAAAGCCATAAATTATTAAAATGGTAAATACAACAGTTTCCACTCATTTTGACCTAAACTAATACAGAATAATGAAAAGAAGTATTAAAAATATGTTTAAGAAAAATTTTGCGTCAAACGATTAAGTAGCAATGGAATGAGTGTGCTTGTTTATTTTTTAATTACATTGTCAAAACCAGGCAAAATAATCTAAACAGCAGGATGAATCACTTTTTCAATATTTTCAATTCTTTTTAAGATTTGATCGATACTTTAATTTTATGGTTGTTAAAAAATTAAATTTCCGTCTTAGCATATAAGACGTTGAAAAGGGTAAGCCGATTTTAACAGAAATATCATTTTTCTGTTTATAATTATTATCTCTTATTATCTCTTTAAAACTCTTGAGTTTTGTTACAACGCCAAAAGGAACAAAAGTTGATTTAAAAAATCCTCAGTTTCGATTGTTTCATCGACATTTGCTTTTTTTTTTCTTCTTTTTTTTTCTCAAAACAATTCATTTTTTCGTATATTTCCCTTAAATTCGAATGAAATAACTTAAAATATTTTAGTTCGAATTACTAGAAATTTCGCATGAATGTTTTCTATACGTATGCGTCTAAGAAACAGACTAGAAACTAGTCGATTAAACTATTGTTTTAAATTTTGCAGCTAAAATAAAAATAAATTATAATTACTCTTTTCTGCCAAACAAGTTTCGATATTTGCAGTAAAATATATTAATATGAATTAATATTATGTCGAATGCGTAGACTATTCCCTAAATTGAGTTTTATGAGTATTATAAAGCAAAAATTATGAAAACATAATAAATTTCAACAAAGCGATGTAATTTTGGAAAGAGGTAGACTTTTGGTCTTTTATTTACCAGTTTTCCAGTCATATTTCCTTTAAAAAAAATTTATTTTTTTATTTCTTTTTATACTATGCTTTAGAGTATAATACACACCTATATCCAAATAAAAAATGTACAAATTTTGCCTCTGAAGGTATTCGGATACCTTAAAGCAATTCTTTTTCAGCACAGTAAATAACATTTTTGTTAAAAGAGAAAGTTTTAATTTCTGGGAATATTCTATTAAAACTATTTCAAGTTATATTTATCTCTTTTATTATTATAATTCCTTTAAGTAGTAAATTTTTCGCCATCTTAGTGTCACTAATTTGCGTGAAATCTGTGAATATCCATTCTTTTGTGAAATACATATAATTATTATTTTAATACATTTAATGGATGATCATTTACCCTTACACAAACAGCCGAAGATATTTAAAGTGGGAAAAAAAGTGCAAAGCATTATTTCATTTTCCCCAATAATAATATCTTTATTATACTTCGAGATTTCTTTTTTTCTATATGCATTTATATAATATCAAAATTACCGAAAATAAAAATTATATCCTGTTTGTTGTTTTGAAGTATTTTTTTCCTTCCTTTTCACACGATGATTTAGTAAACGTGATAACTCTTCTTTTTAATCCGATTAATTTCACTTTTCCTGCTGATCATGAATCTATCCTCTGAGAAAAAAAATTGATTCAATTGTTGATTTCTGTTTTTATTTTGATGATCTGTAGAACTTAAACTATACGGCAGAAACATTAATAATTTTCTTTTATTGCTGGATGAATAGACAGTAGGTTGGTCCAAAAAAAAAAAAAAAAAAAAAAAAAAAAAAAAGTCGAAGTATTTGAAATATTTTAGCGTCAGTGACAAATCCTTGGCAATCCCACCATTAAAAAGTATGGAGAATGTTAAAATTCTGCCTCCTCAATGTGTTCTGAGTTAAAAATATTATTTTGAAAAAATCAGATTTATTTACTGGCATACGATAGCATTTTAAAAGAAAAAAAAAACATGAATAAATGTTCAAGATTTAATAAACTAACTAGAATTAATATAAGCTGAGCTCTTAACAAGAATAAATGTACAAAATTTTAGAAGCGAAAGTATTTTCTATCACCTCAAAAGCACTAAATATAAAACGCACATTTTTAAATAAATACAGGGTATTACAAAATCCAATAAACGAATTCAGAAGAGTTTACTATAAACAAAGGTCGCAAACCATGGGTGAAATTCGCGTAAAAAAACGTAAACGGAACCCGTCGCAAATACCTCCGTGTTCTCCAGATCTAAATTCATGTCACTTTCTCCTATGGAGACACCTTAAATTACTATTTTATGCGACGGCTATAGCCTTGGCTGATTGTTGTCTCTTTGGTTGATATTAAAAGTGCACTTAGTATCTACGGACACGTTCAGGAGATCGTTTTCACGCCAAAGTAGACTGTCCAATGACGTCAGCGGGTGCCACTTCGAACAATTCTTGTTATAATAAATCATATATTTATTTTTGTTGTTAGCAAGTTTGTAGTATCTTTCCGTAGCTGTTTTTCAGTTTGAGGTCAAAAACTGTATTTTACGATTTTCACCCTCAAAGTTGTGGTGTGTGACTGCATTTTCTATGTTAATTTTTTATTCTCTTGATATTTTTTATGACCATTGAGAAATTGTCAACCGATACATTTACTTAATTTTAATGCTATCAAAAATACTGTTTTTAAATATCCAAAAGTCTGTCCCGTTGAGACCGTAAACAAATCAACAAAATTAGTGATTGTTCTTTTTTAAACTGAATACTTTTATTCACGTTTTCACAATTTTTGTCCCAATGAGGCAGAAGAAGATATCCGTTCAGTGTTAAACAATTTTTGATAAAGTTACCGTGCGTACTATATGGTAATGGCACTTCTGTTAAAAAACAAACAAACGTAATTCTGGTTAATGAAACAAAAAAATATATATTTAAACCATTTGTTTGGTAATTTTTATGCTCATATGGTAAATGCAGTTCGTAAAATTATAGATCTTGCAACCACACCTTTAGTAAAAATACAAAGCTGATCAAGAAATTTAACCGAATAAATGGTTTTTGCACCATTGCTTTATGGTATGATAAAATTATTAAATTTTACATTTACCTAATTTTATCTCTTATTATAAAACCATATTTTATCGTAAACTTTACTAAAAGTTGGGGTAAAAATTATCAAACGTTTTGGTGTTCCTATGAAGCCAAAAACACTGTAAATTAAAAAGAATCGAATAGTTTTGATAATCTTCTTTTTCTCTGTTTTGTTGATATAATGATGACACTTGATTTAAGATCCTTTGACTTTTCAGGACAATCCTATTATACTGTCTGAGATGCATTATAAAACATAGATAACTATATTTTTAATCATAGTCATTCTGTAACTTGGCTTCCGGTAGACTTCGTAAAAATCAAGACAATTTTCAAACAAATCCCACATTTAAATGTCTCGTTTTGCTTTCATTACAAACATTGTCCAATCAATGAAGTTTAAAAATATATGCGAAAACAATTGACCCTATAATGATATGGGTGAGTAATATACAAATAAAAATGTATAGAACATAAAAATACACTGGTACTATATGCAAAAATCAAACCGAGAAAAAAAAGTATAGTTAAAACTAATAGAATGTGATAAAATTTCCCGTGTTTCTGGTTCTATGGGTACTCCAAAAAGCACGGTAAAGCAAGAATCACTTAGGTAATAATTTCAGTAAAATTAAGAAAAAAAATATGGGTTTGTAATAGGTGATAAATTTGGTAAATGTGTTAAAATTTGGTAATTTTATCATGATACCTTAGCGTATGGCAAAAAAAAAAAAAAAAAAAAAAAAAAACATTTATTCGGTTAAATTTACTTTTCAGTTCTGTATTTTTACTATATGTGTAGTAATAAGTACCATAATTTTGAAAACCAGAATCTCCAGTTAACCGTTATCATATGGACGGAAAAATTACGAAATGAATGTTTAAATACCATATATTTTAGTCCCATAACCAGAATTATGTTTTTTTTTTTTATTATTATTATTCAGAAACGCCATTGCCATACGAGTACGTTATTTTTAAGAGAATTTCTCTCTCTGCAACTGGTATCAGTATCATCTATACACTGAATGGAAGTATCATCTATACACTGAATGGAATGAAATTCTTTGTGCTCTACATGTATTCTACTTTAGTATACTTTATAACCTTACTTCCTTTGGATAAACAAATCTGATTTCCATTTGTAAAATGATTATTTTTAGTAAAATTACGTTTAAAATAAAATTCTAGAAAAGTTTTAGTGCATAAATTAAGAAAAATCCTAAAGATTTAAATTAGTTTCGATTATTTTAGGAAAAAAGCTCAAAAATTAATATTTTAAATATATTTGCGCTCAATTTTAAGCGTAAAATAATGTAAAAATGTATATTTTAAAATGAAATATTTACAGTTTTATCTGGTAACTTTCATAGTAAAATAAATCATAAGCATTTTTTGAAGTAAAAGTTATGTTCTTATCTTCTTAACATCATTGAAAAAATTATGTAACATTCAAATATGCATCTTTTTTTTTCATCCTTTGTTTAAAATCATAATATTTTTCTGATAATCGTGATATAAAATCCAAAATTTTAGCACATTTTAAAGTCAAAAAGATGCAACCCGGTGGAAAAAACAATGATATAAATATTATGTAATGCATTACATTTCGTATAATAAACTTTTAAATTTCTTATTACACTCGTTTATGAATATATAAATGAAATTTAAAAATTTCAAATAGATAAATTTGCTAAGAACGTTTATGACTAAATAATTACGTTAAAAATAATTAGCAATTTTATCACTTCACTCAAAAACAATTTTGTTTTAAATCATTAGCTTAATTATTGCTGAAACTAAATCAATTGTAATTGTTATTAGTTTAATGAAAACAGACTGAAATTAAAATTACAATAATTTGTTCAAAACAATTTGTAATTTCGTTCTAAATAATTTTCAATCATTATTAACAAAATAAATTGCAAAAAATAAATTACAATGAAAATTCTCTTGTCTAAACAATTTCAAATTAAGCCATTTTATTCAAAATAATTCATCATTGTTATTAATTTAACAAAATAAGTTAATTAAGATTTTTTTTTTATCAAATCAATTTGTAAATTAGTCAATGATTGATGCAAAATTATTTGTAGTTGCTAATAATTTAATCAAAATAAATTGAATTTAAATCACTCTGGAAGAAAATATTTTTAATTTGTCATCATTTTATTAAAATATTTCTTTATTTTTATTAATTTAATCAATTAAAATAAGATTTTTAAATTTAATTTGTTATTTAGAAACTATTTTATTCAAAATTATTTTTAGTTTAGAGCTTATACTACGCTGAAATACTTCGCGGTTTACTCAACTTAATTTGAGGAAATCGAAAAACAAAAAATGTTTTCTTTTAAGTTGAAGATACACTAGATTATTCTTTCATGGGAACTTAAAAGGAATATTCCATGAAATAAAAAGAGTATCGATTAAATGAAGAAGAGAAAAGGTAAAAAAAACTCCAAATGCCGGGGTCGGAGTCGTGGAAGTTTTAGGTCAATTCAACAAACGGAATTTTCCCACACTATTTAGAAAAAAAAGAAGAAAAATAAGCACACAGTAATGTTTTGTTTCGGATTCAGTTAGATATTTTATTCAACTCAGAAAGGTCATTTATATTTATACTATGAAACTAAAATGAAACCGAATTTATCAGTATCCTAAATTTTTTTTGAATTATTTTTATAAGAAATTCTATTTTTATTTTATAGGATATACTTTATAGCACAAGTAAAACAGTTTATAAATTTTGATAGTTATTAAATAAAATAATAATTTTATTTATAAATAAATATTACAGTTTTTAAATAAATGATAAACAACTAATAAATAAAATAATAATAAGATAATTATTACTTTATTATAATTATCTGATTCTTTCTTTAATCTTTTAGAGACTAAGGTAATGTTTAATTACTTTTGTTTTAAATAATTATATATATATATATATATTGCATCATAAAATAAATTTTGTAATTATTTAACTCTTGCTGTAATTTAAAAGAAAAGTAATGTAGAGTTAAAATCTCAAAATAAGGCTGTCAGAAAAATTATATAACTATAGAAAAATTATTTGTTTTATATTTTATTAAAGAAGATAAACATAAATTTTAAAAAGTTTAAGAGTGTTTATGAAAATTTAAAATATTTAGTTTAAAAAAAAATGTAGAGAACTTAAAAAAAACGAATAATTAAATAGTTTACATAAAAAATATAGGAAATGTAGTAAATCTCGCTTGAGATTATAATATGTTTAGAGATTTTTATTTTAGAAATTAACGTTTTGCTCTAAAAATTAACATTTATTATTTTATTTAATTAATAGATCTGTTTCAATTATGTTGGAATAATTTTATCTGCAAACTAGGCTAATTTTGAAAAGTTAAATTTGAAAAAGAATTAAATTTGATAGTTTTTGTTTAGAATTTATAATTTGAATATGTTTTGATGATCGTTATGACACATTCGTTCCAGTTTTGATTTTATTTTAGAGGTATTAAACGAAAACAACGCCTGGTGCCCTTTTATTTTTCCAGATGGAATTGCTCTATCGTCGAAACAAGCTGCATTATTCAAAGAATTTAAAGTTGAAGCACATTTTAATTTTCTAATATATGAGTAAAATATAGATTTTAGTGTAGAAATAAATATTCTGTTTTAGTTCCAAAAGCTACTGATCTTACATCTAGAATTTCCAATAATTTTTTCACATTTTGATTCAAATAATCTAAAATAATATAAAATAATTTTTAAAAAAATCTAGATTTTAAAGGTATGTATGTAAAAGAAGAAGGAGAAGCTCTATTAAAGGAAACTAATTTTAGCATTTTTAAATTTAAAACATTGACAAGTGTAAAACATTGCTTGATCTTAAATAATTACTTCGAAATCGAAACATACCATTCACATTCGATAAATAGTATTCAGTTCAAATCATACCAAGGTATAAGTTCTACTTTATTTTCTTGCTAACATAACTCAATTAGACAAGTTTTTTTCTTTCTACTTAGTGAAAAGGAATAATGTACAACATGAAACTATTTTTTAATGATTGATTTTTTTAAAAAAAGAAGTATAATATTATGAATTTTTGCAATACAACTGGTTTAATATTTCAATAGTGTTTTTAATCATAATAATAATAAGAAGTTTAAAAAACGCTATTTTTTACTCATAATATAAAACACATTTTCCTCAAATATTCACTCTTTGAAAATTCTTTTGTGCATAAATTTAGAATCAAATATGTGAACAATATCGATGAATAAAATTAAATAAAGATTGATTTTGTGTCAATAAAAATATTTTTTTTATCTTAGCGATTACTATTTGCATATCTTAATAGCACATTTTTTCTTCGACCCAATTATATTTTTCATGTTTTGAACTCAATAACTATTAAACATTTTCTTGGAAAGTAAAATAAATTATAAATTTTTAAATAATAGGTATGCTCTAACCACAAATCCAATTTTATGAAATGTAACTAAAAACTTACACTCTAAAAAATCGAAAGTAACTAAATCAATAGCAGCTAAATTAAATATAACTTTTTATTGAAATATTTATAACTTATTTTGTGTGACAACTTAAAGATTTTAAATTATATAGATAAAGAAATAACAATAAAAGGTAATATACACTTAAATCTAATTTAACAAAAATATTAAGAGACTTATGATATTTTTGTTTAAAATCTTCTAGATGTGTAAACAAATATAAACAAGGAAAGTGAACATTGTTTTTTTTTTATATATATAATTTACAGTAGTAGTAAAAGTAAATAAATTTCAAAGAAGTTTTTTACTTAAAAACAACGTAGTGTAAAACAGAGAAATTTTGAGTAAAAATTTTGATTACATGCTATTTATTTTAGCAGTTTTGATTACGTTTTTTTTTTTTATATATATTATGTTTTTTCAAATAATATATTCTATTTTGCAAACTCTGAGTTTATTCCAAAAAGTTTTAAAAAATTAAACTTTATAAAAAATAAAATACAAATTACTTTATGATAATAACTTTTAAAACTTAGAATATGAGATTCAAATAGCACTATAAGCAAAAAATTGGGAATTGTAAACATGTGCCGCGTGAATCTATAAACATCTTGAGCCCAGGTGCGAGTAAGTTTGTAATACCAAAACAAAACAGAGGAAGAAACATCGGCTTACCGAAACCAGTCTGAAAAGGAGAAATAGGCCAACACACCAATATCTTGTTAAGTCCATGGTTATTTCGCACACAAAATCACTATAAAAACACTAAAAATTCTTCAAATAAAGCAGACGATCGCACTGAACTTAGGTAGCTCCCATAGCGAAAAATAAACTTTGCAGACGATTGCTACCAATCCTTAAAATGTCGTTTGCTATTCCTAAGAAACGTCATAACTCGGTAGAAACTGATCGCAACTGTACCTGTGTACTTCTTTTACTGAAAGCGAGTTCGGCAATGAATTACTTCCTTTCTCCTTACCTGGTAACGAGGCGGCGCTAGTGTGGAATTACAACTTTTCCTATTGTTGCAATGAGCGTGACGTAACAACTTAAGGTCGTGGACAGAGGTTCCATTGGTTAGAGCTCGCCGACACTTTTTTCTTATTATTGTTGATTCCCATTATTTCACTTCTTAAAAACAAACAGGTGTCCTTTTAGAGTAGAAGTGTTAAGAGAAAGCAAAGAAGAAAGGGTAATTTCAAGGGTTGGAAGGCATGGCCAATTCAAACTCAAAGCACATCTGTAATTGGTATATAGAACAGTGAATTGAAATGAAAGAAAACGTGGTACTTGTTCCAAAGATAATACACAATTGAAAGAAACCAAATCGATAAATTACTAAAGGAATGTCAAACAGCAAATGATGTATGTAGTCAATTTAAAATAATATAGTATTGTCGTTAGGAATTTATGTGAGGAATTTAACAATTGTTTTGTAATTCTGTAATTGAGGTTCTTACATCTTCTTTTACTTAACTCACGCATCAATAAAACGAATTTTTGTCTAGACTCTTTCATTAAATAAAAGTTTTTAAGATATTTTGGTTTCCATAAGCAGAGAACAGTTCAATTCTAATATTGGGCTGGCCAAAAATATAGGATCTACTACAGCGGCAGGAACCTGTGACTTTACCAGCCATGGGTTCATGCCACGAAATATCTGAAAGAAAAAGAAAAACACTCAAAGATAACAACTAATGTTTAGTTAAAGTAGGTTCGATTTTCCTGCAATACAGTTCTATAACATATTTTAGTCGAACTTTTCTCTATAATTAATTGCCATTAAGCATGGGGGAGGGGATTAGAGACTTAGTCCAATAAGGGGACCAATAAGTCCCAATCACATGTCCCCAGTATCGTTAAAACATATAAAGGACTCTGAATTTTAGACCAGGTACAAACCCATGACCTTTTGGGTCGAAATTCAAAACCGTATAGTCTTTAAGTCACTAAAGCTGTATTTCTTTAACATGCATTAGCAACAACTGCAGTAGTTTAAAACAGTTTTTGATTTGAATATGATCAAGTATACAAGTTGTTTAACGCAGGGTACAAAATTTCCACTCTACAACTCTCCACTAGCACCTGTGTATTTAGGGTTGACGAGTATATTAAGTCTTGTAAAATGTTGTGTTTCAAATCAAACTACCATATTTTTTTCAGCGTTAGGAGTTCACTATAGATAGAGTCCTTTTAGTTTAACGTTTGCCATGAGACAACGTCAAAGCAATATATGGAATCATTTTTTTTCCCTTTAAGTATCTCAGCAAAGAAAAAAAATGAAATACAAAGGTACGCAAAAGTGAAGCGTTAAAAGAATGGGAACATTTCTCACATTTTTCTTATTTATGACTTTTAATGTTATGTAGATGATGTTTGAACCACTGAAACCTTGAGTTATTATTATTATTTTGCAATAAATATGTTTCAGTTTATCAGTTTCTATTTTCCGTTTTGGTCACCAAAGAGTTCTTTACACTACATCAATCAGTATTTTAAAAATGGAACATATTTTTTATGAAAATAGTGGCAAGCAAAATTTTTAATCTGAGATAGTTAGTACCTGTAGAACTAAAATTTCATGCCTTGGAGTAATTAAAGAGTAATTTGCACAGTTATCGGTTCGATCCTGACATCGATCATCGCCAATCGATAATCTAGCTTAAAATATTGTATATAAATAATTTAGGTATTGACAAAAGTACCTCACACAGATTGGAAACTTAGAAACGAATCATCGCCGTGGTTGAATCTTTTCTTTTCTTAAAATCATTCATATACAGAGTTATTCATAATTCCCTCCGGGGTTTCGAAGCGTTATAGTAAAAAAACGAAGATGAATATGGCAAAAAAGAACATATGAAATTATTCCGAAAGTATTCAAGTTTCAATTTAAGCAGTTTCCGGTAGAGGGCAGTAACATGTACCACTGAAGCCAGTTGTAGTAAAAATAAGGTCGTAGTAAACAGAGGGAATTATGAATGACCCTGTATACAGTTCAATTACTATCAACATATTCTGACAAAGATTAGAGATAGCTAAATCGATCGACGTAGTTGTTGAATGTAGTCTCACTTGAAATCTTTTATATTAGCAATTTAGTTATCGCCTAAATTACCTGACAAAAATTAAGGGATTATGTTTAAAGAGCGAGTTCCTCAACCAGACTCATATGGTTTCTTACTTTATGAATCCGTTACAATGCAGCATTTGAACCTGAATAAAAAAAGACGAGGTGATTTTTGTGTCAAACGTTAATTAATTAGTGCAGACGATATTTTAAAAATACTAAATCAGATCTAAAAAATTTTCTTCCTTTAAATAAATATGCCTTTCCTACGCTAATATAAAGAATCCAACGGAAACAAAACTTAATCGTAAAAAGTAAGGGGGAAAAAAGATCTATGGGTTTTAAAAATGGCATTGACATTATTAACACCAATAAATCATGCATTTCATTGAACAATAAAAAAGTATCAGAGTTTATGAACTGAAAAGTTATAAAGTTTAAAAATTTTAAAAAGAATTTATAAAATGTAGGAAATAAATAATATTGAAGGATACATTCTGCTAAAAGTCTTTTTTCATGAAAATATCAAATAACATTTTATCCACAAAAAAAAGAGTCATTTTCACAAAAACTGTCTCTTTCTTATTTTTTCTTTATTAATTTTTTGTTCTTCTTATTTTTATTAAATTCAATATTGTATTTTTTATTGGGTAATTGAGCTTTAAAAAACTTTTACTAGCAACAAAAAGGAACACCGAAGTGATTACTTTCAACTTAGTATTAGTTTATTTACATTTAAAAGTTTTTAAAGAAATACAAAACAATTTCCCAAAAGAGATTGAAAAATTTTTTCGAAATTTCTTATTGAATCATAGTTTTTTTAGAATGGAACAACGAAATTATGAAATTAAAAAATTTATTTATTTTATAGTTTCTAAATTTTCTTGTGTCTGCTTGTCTCATAAAGATAATAAAAAAATAATCCATACAAAAAATTCATTTGTTTATTTGAAAAAAATCCAGAAATGACCAAAATTATGGCAATAAGATGTTTCGCTTTATTGTGTTGTTATCTAGTACAAATTCTGAAATCAATGTCAGCAATGATTATTATCTTTATTTTGTCAAATAGAAAAAAAAAGAAATCTGAAATCAATGTATATAATACGACGTTTTTCTTAACTGTGTTGTTATCTAATAGAAATTCTGATATCAATGTAGGCAATAAGATGTTTTTGAAGATGCAATTTAAATTTTTTGCATAGCAAGTTATAAATAGCAACCAAATATTTTAACTCTCTGAAATTTATTTTCTACTTCAATTTGTGAAGAAAAAAATTCTCTGACTTTTCCAGGTTTTTTTAAGGTTCATTTCAAGGAATTGTATTGTTATCTAGTAGGAATTCCGAAGTGAATGCAGGCACTAAAATGATTATCTTTATTCTGTTATCTAGAAAGAAAAAAAATTCTGAAATCAAAGTAGGTAAGAAAATGTTTACTTTATTGCGTGGTAATCTAGCAGAAATTCCGAAATCAATGTAGGCAATAAGATGTTTTTCTTTGTGTTGTTATCTTATGGAAATTCTGAAATCAATCTAGGAAATAAGATGTTTCTGCTTATTGTGTTATCTAGTAGAAATTCCGAAATCAATGTGGGCAATAAAATGATTCTCTTTACTATGTTATCTGGAGGAAAAAAAAAAAACTGAAATCAATGTAGGTAATAAGATATTTTTCTTTATAGTGTTGTTATCCTATGGGAATTCTGAAATCACTGTAGGCAATAAGATGTTTTTGCTTATTGTGCTGTTATCTAGGGGAAATAACAGATCGGTATATCTGAAAACAATGCTAAGAAACAGTTGATGTAAAAATGTCTTTTTGGAAAAAGTGTAACTCATTACATTATAGCACCAAGCCCTTCAAATATGTTTAGTAAAATAACAGAATTTTTTTTAAAAAAATGTGTGAACAATAGACGTTTAGCTCTAACCCCCACCCTAAAAATAATAAGATACTAAATAAAGTCAGTATAAAATTAAACTATATTTATTTTTGTAATTTTTAAAACGAACTTATTGTACAATGCAAAACACGGAGAGAAGAAAAATACGTGATTACACCCAAAGCGATTTCAACCACATGGTTTGGCCTAATCACGTGGTTGTGCTTGGCGAGTTAACGCCACAGCAATTAGACTTGGTTTATGATCAAGCTGAATCAATTTTCCCATCAGATTTAATATGACGTCTGCAAGTGACATCACTCATGTGTGCCGAACTTGATTGGCTTAAACGTTGATGTCGCTTACAGGTATCCAATTACAGTTCTTTATTCCATCTTCGCAAATACTTTCACAATTAAAAATATTTGAATTGAATACTATGTTATGAAAACGAATGTATTTTACAAATCAATTTAAAATTACTTTTTAAAATTTTTTTTTAATGATAACTACCCTAGGGAATTTACATTGAATGCTAAAGCAGTATTTAAAATAAAACCATAATTTATTTATCAAAACACCGAAACTATGTTTTTTATATAAAAAATTTACAAGATAAATCACGTGTCAACTGTCACGCGACTTAAAGCGTTTCCCGACAAGGGGTGGAGATCGTGATGAATAAAAGATAGGCAAAATGTAACACAAAACCGAATGCAAAAATAAAGTTCATGAGAGTTCATATGAAATGAATATAGCCTTAAGAGTAAATTCAAGAATTAGAATTTATTCAAGAATTAACTAATCTCGGTTTCTTAAAATGATTAAGAACAAGGGGAATGGGTCCAATAATATATGAATTCCTATTGGGTGTGTTTCATGTAATGTCACTATTTATAAATTATTCGTCTTGTAATGATTTACATTAATATTATGAAAATAAAAAAGTTGCACACTTGAACTTATAAGGACCGATTAGGCTATATGTATTACAGATTAGATGCATTTATCAAAAATTAATTCGTTTCGTTTAAATTCTCATTCCTTCCTTCAAATAATGTTAGTTGAAGTTTTAAATTTATAGATGTTAGTAACTTATAAAAACAAAAGCTTAATTTTGAAATTAAAAAATTTCAGTTTGTACTAGAGTTGGTTTTTCTTTTATTCTTTTCAATTCTCTATCTTCTTCTTTCCTCTCTTTTCTTCACCTTCTCTTCTATTCGCCTTCCTTTACTTTTATCTCGCCTCCCTTACATTTTTTCTTTGCCTTTCTCTTTCTCTACTTTTTCCTCCTTCTCTACAATTTTTTTAACTGTTATTTTCTCTTCTCCTTCTTCTTAAAAGTCACAGCCTGTTTTAAGCCAAGTTTAATGTAGCTTTTAAGTTCTCTTTACCCGACCTTAGCCGACGCTATGGCTCTCTATTTGTTTATTCCTCTCAATTTCAGATTCCTTTTCATTATTTTGTTTAAAAAATGGAACGTTCCTTCATCTTTATTTAAAAAAAATATTTTTTAATTGTTTGCTTTTAATATTAGTCAATTTTTAATTATTCTGATCCCTATAATCAGATAATGAAGCAAATAAGTAACTTTTCAAGTATTAAAAGTTAGACCACAAACGCTTTTCATTTTTACAAAACTGTGACTTAGTTGTTTCTAATGACACTTGTAAAAGCCAAGTTCGTCTGTCATAGGCCTTTTGCGAATTAAATCAGGAAAGTACAGGGCTAAAGAAAATAGAAGGGCTAGTTCACTCCTCTCTTAGAGCTGAAGCTACGATTTCCCTCCTCATGACGTCACTGTGTCCACAGATATCGGAGATCGCAAGCAAAGATATTATGATAACTTTGCATCTTTCTCTTTGTAAAAATAAGTTTAGACTTTTTCTGGTTATTAGCTTTCAAATTTTACATAATTAACACATTATTTCCGTTCACAAACATAGTTCAAAAAAACTTTATTGGTCATTATATTAAAAAAATACCATTTTCAACTTATAAAAATATTTTACTAGTTGGCGAAAATGACACTATAAATACTTTATTTTAAAAAGTTCAGTTTTAACTTTAATTATTAAGAAAAAAGAAAGCATATATCGACACTTTTTTATCTGCATATTCTTTTATAACAATAAGTTGAGTTAAATTTAGAATACCTGATTTTAAAATATGCCGTTAATAGCAATTTGTTCATACTTAATCATAAGGAAACATCAACCATAAACGCTAATTACTGAAACAAAATAATCATTTAGGTTCATAATGACATTAGAAATTTTATAATTGTTTATAGATATTTAAATTTAAGTGAATATAATTTTAAAAAAAATCATAAATATTTAGAATAACTACATTAAAAAATATGTTATGAAATTAGGAGAATTTCAACTATACACTATAAATTTCATTTATACTTTTTACTTACGTTATAATTTTCTTTGACTTTATCCATTTTTCAATTTTTTTCACCTGCCTTTCTTTTTGAAGTAACGAGGTGGAAAATAACGAATTTTTATAAAATTTCTTAACGATAGAAAAAAAGTATTGCTGTTTTATATTAACTGTGTCATTTTGGAATCCATTCTTTACATAGTTGTTAATTTACTTTAGGGAACAAGTGGAAAATTATATTTTTTCCTTTTGTTTTTCTATCAGAATTTTTGCAAGTTGCAATCGCGCAAACTGGCATTTCGTTAATAGTTTTAAATTTTTGTAAATTCACTGCAAAAAACTGAGGAAAATCATTATAGAAAATAAAAAATGTCTTAGAATATGTCACAAAAAGAAATGCTCCAATATTAGTAAGAGCTAGTAAGGCCGAACGCTCTGTTCTTGAAGTAAAAGTGCGAGTTTTGCGCCAAAGTGTCGTCACTAGAGAAAAACGGAGGATTGGCGCGGCGAGAGTTTCTTCAAAGGAGTGAACCAGCCCTTCTATTCTCTTTAGCCCTGAGGAAAGTATGCCTCTCGCCTGACAAGAGAGCACAGGGTGAAAGTACGTCGTGGCTTAGAACCTTGCGGATAGATGGCAGCACTACTCATTCGGGAGGCCACTTCCTCTATTTAGACATGGATCTAAAGGAGAAGGAAGTTTTCTCCAGATTCCTGTATCCATGGTACTGCTTTGGGAACGACAACGGGACTTTCGATTCCACAGATTTTTACGAGCAAATGCACGTATATCGCATGTACTCGGTGGGTCTTAAAGGAGTCGAGGATCGATCCCGGCCTCTCCGGACAGGAGTTTAACCATTGGGATTCTCTTACCATCGGGCTACCACGGTCCGTTGTGTCTTTTCTTCACATTAACGTTTTGCGCCATTTTCAGAATTAGATGGACAAAACTCGTAAGAGGCAAAACTTAATTTAACAGTCGTGAAAAATCTCTACAAATTCACAACAGTTATTAAAAATAGCAGATTATTCGCTTAAAAAAAGCGTCATATTTTTTATGAGCTATTAAAGAACAGCTTTAAGAATAAAAAGCATAAATTTCGATTGAAAATCTCGCTGAATGTAAATATCGTCTGAAATATAAAAATAATGTAAATTTTTCTAGTTTAAACATGTTGAGATACCAAAAATTACATTTAAAAAATTGTTTTGGAAGAAAAATTGAAAGACGGGAGCTTAAAATATAGGTTTTCTATTTCTTGCTAATCTCATTATTCGGCTGCAAGAATAACTAAAGTACGATCTTAGCCCATTTAATAAGTTAGTTCATATTTGAAAAAATAGTACGTGTTAACTAGTTAACTAAGTTAACTAGAACTTCTTCGTTTGCATATTTCTAGAGCTCTTTTAACTCATGTAACGACTTTCTACCTGTAGTAAGTTATTCTATTCCGAATTTCTTGTTAAAAAAATTTTCCTCTCCTTTTAAAGAGGTTCTTTAAAAAAATAACAATATTATAATTTTTTTTCTCAACCTAATCCTCAAATCCTGAGCATATTTTGAATACATTTCGAATATAGGAATAAAGATAAACTAAATGAATGAAGCACAAGTAAAGGCATAAAAATAGACATACTATAGTTTCAGTTCTATTAACAAGAACTTACTGTGTCAAAGCTCAGTATTCCATTCCATTCTGTGTCTCGACACTGAAGAAGTTCCTTGTTGCTAGAGCCTAAACTGAAGCATGTTTTTTATTGTCCTTATTTGAGCTTTATAGCGTTGCACAGTTTTATTCATATGTAGCACAAACTATACCATATCATCTATTCCATTTCATTTTGTGCCTCGACACTGAAGAAAACTCTTGTTGATAAAACCAAAGCTATATTATATCTATCTTTTGTGTCATTATTTTTACTTTTTTCACTTTACTTAGCTTTATTCTTATAAAGAAAAAAGTATATTCCATTCCATTCTGTGTTTCGACTCAGGAGAAGATTATTGTTGATAAAACCGAAACACAGACCCTGGGCAAATTATTAGACGCACTATAAGATTCTCAGGTGATACTATGCAGCTTTTTTGTTTTTCTGTGACTAAAACCGGTTTGCACTTGTTTACGTTAGTGTATCAAGTGGTTAAATTAGACGATATATAATATAAATTTGACGATAAGAGAAATTGGACGATATATCATATAAATAAGGAATATTTATTATATCAAGCATTATATTAGTATATTATAGTAATTAGATCAAATTATAAGACGCACTGTTGTTTTTTAATAATGACATGATTTGCATGAATTTATATGCAATACTTTTATATTTAAACATACATGTAATGGGTTTTTATTCAGGAGATTTTTTATAGATTTATATATTTCCTATTTGTATTTATTTTTAACGCATTGCATTACAATGTTAACCAATTGATGCAGGAGCGTATACAGATGCGAACCGGTTTCATCCGAGTAAAAATAATACAGCTGTATAGTGTCACGTGATAATTATAATTTTACATAAAATCTCATAGTGCGTCTAATAATATGGCCAGAGACTGTATATCATGCCTTTTGTGCCATTATTTGTACTTTTATTCACGTTGTTTAGTTGTATTCAAATGTTGCACAAAGTATGCCCTATCACCTCGATTGCATTCCATTCTGTGTCTGGACACTGAAGACGATTCTTGTTAATAAACTAAAACTATATCATGCCTTTAGTATCATTATTTGTACTTTATTCATGTTGTTTAGCTTTATTTATATGCAGCACAAAGTGTATTTTATCTTCATTTGAATTTCTAAAATAGTTCCATTGTAAAAAAAAAAAAAAAATAGTGCGTGGAGTCCCTCCGCGTGGAAGAAGTGAAACTTCATAATGTGGAAATGAAAATAGGAAGGGGTAGAAATTGATTTTTAGTGAAATCATATTGTTTCTTTAAGACAAACTTTATTAACATTGCTTACAATTCACAATTGATCGCATCTTTTAATTATCATTTTCTACTCGCATGCGTTCGAGTGCCACGCATTCACTCTCGCTCTGTCTCTTTCTATTCCCCCTCCCCAGGAGCGTTGAACGTTTAACGCAACAGTGCTTTCATACCCCCTCCATGGTAGCGTTAAACGTTTAACGCAACCTTGTTGGAAGTCGCATTAGAAGTTTCACTTATAAAATAAAAACCGGCAAAAATTTAAAAAAAACATAGAAAAATAAGTATCTAAAGCAGAGTATCTATGTGCATCAAAGTATTTTTTTAATTGTATTTAATAAAAAAAATATACTTATTAACTTTTTAAATACAATACTTTGTTTCATTTTAAAAAAAT
The DNA here is from genome assembly GCA_949128135.1 of Parasteatoda lunata. NCBI lineage: Eukaryota > Metazoa > Arthropoda > Arachnida > Araneae > Theridiidae > Parasteatoda > Parasteatoda lunata. The sequence goes on from OX421979.1 coordinate 33,407,699, forward strand.
TTTGCTTAGTTAAAAAATATTAATAATAAAATATATTTAAAAAAAAAAATTATAATAAGAAATCAGCTTATTTAATTAAAAAAATAATATATCGCTTTGTTTTCTTTAACACCAATATTACCTACTATATTTTTCTCTTACCTCGTGCGCTCAACGAACGTAAAGAGAAATCTAGTTTCCATGACAACGGTAGCGTTAAACGTTTAACGCAACCTTGTTGGAAGTCGCATAAGAAGTTTCACTTCAAAAACTAATTAAAATTGTTTCAACATTTATGTAACGTAAACAATAAACGTATTATTGATCTGTACCAAACTGACAATAATTCAAACTTTGCTCGCAAATTTTATTTCACCATTATTCTGCTCTCGCGCACTAAACCTTGTTTACTTATCATTTTAAAACCAATGAATCGTTCTTTGTTGTTGCCATGCTATATAAAGTATTTCACAAGTCTCCATAAATATGGAAACATCCTTCAAAATCGACCACAGTCAAAAGTGAATGTGTCCTTCAGATTGTGATGTGTCTCCCACGCCTTATTGGGGTGTCTTCACTGCGTTTTTCTTCCTTTGCGGTGAAAGTGTTCATAACATACAGAATGTCAAAGCCTTGATGCGTCGCATATAAGGAGTGTTTATAACCTCCTTAAGCAATCTTTTAACTTAGAAGAGAAAACATAGTATAACGATAATTGCTTACACACTCACTTCTTTTATGTCCTTGCTGTAACAGTAAAAAAAAAAAATAAGTAAGGTTTACCACGCTTATAATTTATTTTTATTTCCAATTTTGTCGTTTTTACTGACAGAAAATTTCGATTTTTTTTTTTTCGATCCCATGGAAATTGATGAATGGCTGATAGGATCTGAACATCTCGTTAAGGATACGGTTTATGAATGTCTAATTTAAAAGTTTGGTTTAGATGCGCCGATAGAATGTCTAGTGAAGTAAAAAAACTAACCAAATGTCTCCTTTAAAATTATAATAAAATTTTTAATAAATTTTTGAGACATTTCATGTGAAATTTGGAAAAGTTCAATTTTCTATTGCATAATGAAGAACATGTTATAGTTACAGAAAATTGTGTTGGTAGTTACCACCCTTGGTTTATCTTTTTAAAATTCTTAACAAAAATTAAGTAAAAAAGAGTCAGAGAGGATTTATTTGTAATCCTTTATAGGTTGCAAATTAAATATTAATAAGTGAACTAAAATAAGTTGCGCATTAATATAAGTTAGGAAAGCAGAAAATGTTATCGAAATCTGAAGAATCACTTATGAAGAAGGCAGGACAGAAAATATCAAAACATATCTGATAGCAGAGGAAGCACTTTAAGTTTCATTCGACAATCAAACTGGTTTTAAAATTATCAATCACATCTTCCTCACTAGTGATTCATCAGATTTCAATAACGTTTTTTTTCCACTACTAAATATTAATTATTGACCGTCTCATAACATACGAAGTGTTTAATCCTTGATGCTGAACATATAAGTGAGCATAATTTTCTTAATTTAGTGAAAAACGTAGTATAATGGTATCTGGTTATACACACTTCTTTTTCTCCCTTCAAGTAACTGTAACAGAAAAATGAAGTTAACCACACTAGCCATTTATTTCTATTTCAAACCCCTTTTTTTCTGTTAGAAAGTTCCGATTGTTCTATGCCCATAGAAATTTTTACAAAATAAAAAATAAGAGAAAACAGGGAAACAAGCAGCTTACTGTTAACAGAGATGCCTTGTTTTAAAAACAGACTAACTAAGGGGCCGGTATAGCCTGGTTGGTAGGGCACTGGGCCCATGTCTAAGAGGTCGTTGGTTCGATCACCGCCGGCCGAATTCTCTCCGTGTAGTAAATTGTGACTGATGCACGCGAAATCTGTCTGGGTTACAAAGTCCTCCAAGTTCCCATAACAAATCAATACCTCTGGGGTACTGATAAAGAAGCTCCCTTGTCTTCTGGATTGGGATCAAAATTGCAAGGATACGGAGTTGAACAGTCGTAAACCTTGAATTGGATCGACTGTTCAACGACAGTTATAAAAAATAAAAACAGACTAACTAAAGATCCCGTTTAAAATTGAACTACTTTAAGGAAGATTATGTTAAGTGATTCTTTAAAATGTGCCATTTTGCGTAACATTTTGAAAGCACTCGACAAAACTTAAAAATAAAATCTTCGTCTACTCCAACCTAGGAATCACAGGTTGAAAAGGTTACCCCCTTTTAGTGGTATTTTATTTGGTCTGATTTTCAAGGAGAAAGGTAACCTTAACGGAAGCCCTATATATAATTCTTTTAAAATATTCATAGAAATAATTCGTTTAATTTTTCTCCTCTATCCTAAAAAGATATGAAACCCAATACTTAGCTCCCTTTTATAGAAAAATATCGCCAATCTCGCTTTATTCTACCTTTACTTCAAGTTACCTTTGTATGTTGTGAGAGAGGTTTTTTCTGCAATGAAAAATATCCTTTCTAAATAGTAAACATATTGATTTTGACCATTCAAAAATTAAGTTTGAGTTTCAGCGCTCAATTATTATACCGCTTGAAGATCCCATTCTGTTAAGACAAAGATTGGCGAATGGAAGAAGAAAAAAAAACAGATCACTACTTCTTTAGCACCATAACAGACGATGATGAATGGGTATTTAGAGCTAGAAGCAGGAACAAAAGATAATTATAAGATATTTCACTCTTCTAATAGGGTGAGAACGCGAAATAAAGCCGAATGGACATCTCTAAATTACTTAAGCACGTACTCTTTTCGCTTTTGTCCACTAGCTGGCACGATGTAGAGCGTGAACAAAGTGATGATAACAGCAATTTGTGGTGATAATAACTTCATAATTATTATCAGAATAATTTGGAGATGATAGTTTTCATTCTGATTGTTCCTCATCCTTCCGTGACATTAATTACACTAATTGTTGCTGGCTATTCAAACTATAATGATAATGCTTTGTGTCTTTTAATCGTTAGTAGATGGATTATTTTTAAAGAGCAGTTAAATCAATATAGTATAGTCGCGGAAAATTTTTAGAGACAACCGAATCTGTGATTGATTATATTTAATTAAAAAGTAATCGAAGTTTATCTATTATAATCTAATTAACCCAATAAGGATGCGTGCCATAAATAGAATTTTGTTGATGAAAATTAGGTAATGAAAATTATTATTATTTAACTTAGGTAATTTACAATTTAAGGTACTTAGGCGATTTATTATTTTATGAAGGGACATTTTAGTCAAAGGAATTAATTGAATTTATAGGCCACAGGAGTATAATGGAAAAACAGTTGCAAATGTTCTTCGCCAAAATCCTTTTTGAAGATTATTCAAAATATAAAATATCGTTTGAAAGGATAAAATAAATACCTGTGACAAGATTATATGGACGCAGATAGTAATAAATAGAATTTTATCATTACCAGTCCAGGTAACAACAACAACAAAACTGTAGACAACGATAATCCGATAAAATAGCTTTTCATTAAGTTTTCATCATTTTTGAGGTGGTCATGACTCATTTATTGATAAAAAAAGACATCTTTATATTAAGCTGAGGGGAGTGGCATAGTAGATCATCGAAAGGGTAAAGCGCCAAGCGAAGTATAAGCTAAGTGGATCAAAATAAGCTCGCATTTCAAAATTTAAATTTGTTTTCAGAGACAACTCAAAACATATCCATTCGAAATATAAGAAAAAGGTAGAAGAAATCGACAGGCAATTAAGACGAATAACGTAAGGTAGCATGCATCCCTTTTTGAATAGCCAATCATTTTCATCAAGCTGGTGGAGGCTGAGGGTACTCGTTGAAGAATACAATTACAGGACGCTTGACATGAAGCGTAATCTTTGGCAGTGAGGAAGCTCATCTCAGCTTCCTGAATTGGAGTGCCAAACGAAGAGAAAAAAAAAGTGAAATTTCAGTTTATTGTGGTACTTGGTTAATGAGTGAGTATCTTCCACGGCAGAATGTCGCGGTTTTAATGCTGGAACTTGTTTTTGCCACCAATTTAAAGTTCTTAACGCGAGCTTATTTCTTCTCAACTTAAATTTACAACCAGATTTTTATTTTTGAAAAAGTCAGAGAAGAAGCAAGTTACAACTAAAAAGTGTCGATCAAAGAGAGCGACAAACAGGAGGTGCAAGGTAACTGCCAGGCGAAGAACTTCAATGAGGCTCACCCTTAAAAAAGGAAATTGTATAAATTGCAAATCCTAACTTGGTTATCTGATGTCTCATTACACCCCGTATTATAAAAAAAAAATTTGAAGACACTTTTTTTTCTTAAAAAACACCTTAAACTGTATTAATAAAAATGATCTAAAAAACAGTTCAGCAAATTAGGAAGACAAAGGTAAAAGAATAAAATTTTTTTAAAAAATTGCATCTGGAAAATTGAAAAAATAATATGACAACCTGATATACCAGATCACTCCAACCATCACAAAATGAGTAACATTACAAACAGCTGATAATAAAATGAAATTTTTGCAGACGCCGAATTGTGTATTATAGAAGCTGAGAAACACAGAGTGCCCAACATGATAATTACATAAGAAGAAAGACTTTTGATTACCATTGTGTGTAACAAACCTATATTAAAGAAATTGTGAAACAAAAATTCATCTTTTGTTGTTTTCTTGAAAAGGATATTATAATCCTGCAGCATTTTTATTAGGGAGAAATTCTACATTTGTGTCACATCATAACACACTAAAAATATCTCAATAATGCAGTCCAAATTAATTTTTATAGAGCTTTTCATTTTTATAAAGCTGTGGCTTTATATATTGACACTTAGCGTCATTTTCAAAATAAGTTTAGACAGCGCTGGATTTAGATAGGCTAAACTTGACCTAAACCTGTGATGAGTAACAGTTGCCAACTCACATCAGTTATTAAAATAGCATATCATTCGCACAAAAGCATCATTTAATGTTACAGCGGAGCCTTCGAAAAACAGCCTAAAATGAAAAGAATTGAGAGAAAACAAAACTTAAGATCAGGCTATCATAATAGACTGATTTTTGATTCTTGCTGGCTCACCCTAAAAAGTAAAAGTGTACAATTTGCATATTGTAAACTCGGTGACCCGATGTCACAGGATGGAGAAAGTTTCGATCGCCATTGGTTGAATGTAGTAGTTTCAGTATGAGCTAAATAAATTTATCAATGATAATTTAATATATCTAATAGAGTTGGCAAAAATTTTTAGTGACCGTTGACCCTGTAATTGAATATGCTAGTAAAAGCATGAAAAAAAATATTAAATCGAGACTGATAATCCAATTTATCAACTAGTGTCGGGGGAAATTTTTGTGGTAATTGGCTGTTTGAGTTTGCTAAGTTTGTTTGTCAAAGTAATAAATGCATCAATAATAATTGAAAGTATGATATAATAATTGAATGACATAACGTGACTTTTAGGAACCAATAGTTTTTGAACCCAAAAAACTATTCTGAGTGAGTCTATTGTTAGTTTAAATTTTTTTTTAATAATATGATGACGTTGAGGAAAGATCTGTAACAACCACTAGTCCTAGGATCCAACTAACTATTCTATGTTAGGTCTTTTACTGTTTTAATAGTTCCTATTCATATATATATATATATATATATATATATATATATATATATTTCATATACATATTTATATACATTATACTATAAATATTAATCGATTACATATCGATTATTTTAACATTGATATTTTGAGGGAATCATGTTCTTTCTAGTGCTGAATATCTTTATTGGCATTTAGAAGAGAATGAACCGTGAATTCATGAACATAACTCCGAAGGAAAACTTAAGAACATTTGTGTTTTCCCGCTCCAGTTCTATTAAGCTGATTAAAACTAAAATGAAAACAAAAGTGAGGTTTATGTAATATATGCTGATTACTAAATTTATGACAATGAAACTACAAACATGAACTACAAAGGAATTTTGTTAAGCGAAGATAAATCATTAAAATGTGGCCTATCTATTAAAAGTATAAATTAAAAAGGTGTAGTACCGTGGTATAGTTTAGGAGGTTATAGATTAATTAAAGTTCTCAAATCTTTTTCAGCAGAGGGACATGTTAATAAATTCGGGAAATCTTTTAGACCACAGATCTTCTAGACAGTAAAATATAGTCAAAGAAATTCATCGGCAAGACGAAGATATGAGTAAACCTTTTTGTATATTACTAAGTTTTATTATCTAACATATTGGTATTTTAATAAAAATTAAAATAAAATTAGATAGGGATCAGTTTATTTAATCCATTTTTGTGAATACTACATTTTTATGAAACTGTCAAAATATGATTACATGTAGTTGCTAAACATATCTACAGTGTAAAAATTTACTAAAAAGGGATAAATACTGTAATGATTTAGATCCTTTCATAACAGCTGGGGCATTATTTTTGAAAAATTACAGCAGTAATATCACCATAATGGTTTTTATTCCTTCACAAACGTTATTTTTGTTGAAAACTAAAGCAACAATATCACCATAATGGTTTTCATACCTTCAGAATGGTTTGGACATTATTTTAGTAAAACTAAAGCAACAATAACATGTAAAATATTTGAAGTTGAAATATTCCAAATAAACTGCAAACACGCTTTTGTTTTCCTTTTGCGTAATTTAACAAATTTAGTAAGTTTTGTGTCTTATTATTTTGCTCCTTAAAACGTGAGACAGACTAATTTGTCAATCTTCTTAAAATTTCGAGCCACAAACATCGAATTACACTGCTAGTTTTCTGAAATAATTGCCCTTCTAAAGCCTTTTTACCCCCTCTTATCATATACCCTGCTTCGATTCTTATTTCGTATTATGAACTTAATTAGATAGATCAGAGAAATACACTTTGAAAGACTCCAAGTTTGGATTGGTAATTAAAGCATAAGTTTTCAGTAGACTCAAAATTTCGGCTTTTTATTCTCTAACATTATTTGATTATTTACTGCATAGAAAAAGACTACAAACAGTTTTGACCTTACTTGGGCGTGGGCATTTGCATCCTACTAAATTATTCGATTTCAATGACGTCAGGTAAAGCTGAGGGGGCGCACCTCTTCAAAATCCATCCTTGCTTACGGCCTAACAGGTCGCCTACCCGAAGTTGCAGTCTAGTTATAAAAAGGAAAGAAACCTTGTCACCAAAAAGCTCGATTGCACAATTCATAAAATCAAATTACAATTAAACTGTTATTTTTTTTAACAAATAAGAGAAATTACGTCTTTGTCTGTGTTTCTATCTTTCAATTATCAATCGAAATGCTTGCTATTGAAACATTTATGGCGCCTAAAATAATAGCAGTCAAACTTACATAACCACTATTGAGTGACTAGTTTTAAGATAGTGCAACTGATGTAAAAATAAATTGATAATATAAACCTGATTATTTGTCACCCGATTATCCAACATACCCGGTTAATTTTGCATCCAAACATAATGAGGATCAAGAATTTTTTTTTTCTCGACTTTATTCCAATTTTTTTAATCTGTATCTAGAATAGTAAATTCATAAATTGTCATATATGATTAATATGTGTCCCGCAGTGGACTGATCGTTAAGACACGGTTCCCAGCAGATCACCGAAGTCAAGCATCACTGGCTGCGGTCAGTGTGCGGGTGGGTGACCACTTGGATCAGTCTGCGTAGGGACCGAGGGTGTGCGGTATTGGTCCTCGTTAAACTGTTCTACCGTAAAGTGCTCGACTTCGCGAGCAGGTCGTTGGGCTACCGAAGCAGGGGTGCCATCCCCTCTGCAGAGGATCAAAATTGTGATGGCATGTCTTCGGATCATCCTCAGGGATGTTTCCCAGACCGTCGCCAATAGCCCATTGTGCAGCTCTAGTGCGACGTAAATTAACTACATCTACATCTACATGATTAATATGTTGATTCGTAAATCTTATGAATGCGAATAGTGATGTGTAATTCGTAAATGTGGTTAAATCGCATCGTGATGTGCGATTTGAAAATCATGGTGTATTGTTAAAAAATAACTGACAAATAACGCATTTTATGTGGATCAACATTTCTACTTAGGATCAGAAAAAAATACATACTAAACATTGCCATTTTTATTATTTTTTGACGGTCTTTGTCATGACACGTGTTTTAATTCATATCAGACAGAAATGAGAACTAAAACAAGAGATGGCTGCGCTGCACTAATTTACTTAATCCGTTTTTCAAAAAGATTTACGCATAGTTCAATATTTTTTACACAAAATTGTAACTCATAAAGCAGCCTCATCATATAGAGCGGCCTCCCAATGAGGGGACCACGTTCGATACCCAGTATCACTGGTTGGTACTAACTCTGCTCCCGTGTCGCACCGACCAAAGTGCTGACATAAAATGTCTTCAGTGGTAGAGGAATCATGAGTTAGAATCTCCTAGCTTTCGGGTTAACCGTGGGAAGTTTTCATGGCTTTCCTCTGCAATCAACGCAAATGCTGGTTAGTTTTATGAAAAAGTTCTCTGCGAAGGCTAGTTTGTCCCAATGCTTGATACAGTAGTTCCCTTATCTTATGGGTTGGGTTCAAAAATCTCAAGACTACGGAATTGAAAATTGATAGTCATAAATTTATAATTAGGTCAGCTGCTCAACGCTCTTTATAGAATAAAATAATAAAACAACCCCAATTAACAAACAGCCGATTCTTTGTTTCAGCCTTTCTCTGCAAATATTTGATAACCTAGATTTAAATGTATTCTAAAATATTAAAATTAAATCCGCCCTTAAAACGTACTCCTAACTGTTTTAAAATAATGACCTGATATTAGTGTTTGCACAAAAATTACATTTATTATTTTCAGCAACCACTTTTAATTTTTAAAAAAGTCATCATAAGATTTCATTTCAATTTGAAAATAGTCATTTTAATGACATATAATTTGTCATGATGAACATAAAAATAGCATAAAAATAATATTTCAAAAATAATCATGACTTTAAAAATGCAAACGCTGGTCTTATGAAGCATTCCTAAAATGTGTTTATACGTCTTTTATAAATGTTACTAAAACCTCGTGACCAAAAAAAAAAAACAAACTTGCATCTGTTTCATTGCTATAATAACGTATGTTCTTTTAAAATAATAATTCATTGTTTTTAAATCTAAAATCTTCAACAATAATTCATTTGTGTTAAAAAAAAAATTGGTTTTAATAATATTTGAAAAAAAAATTAGATTTCCTCATTTTAAAAGCATTTATGAAACTAATAGGCTGATAATATTTTTCTTAAGTCAATTTTCTAAACAGAATAAAATATTTTTGCCTATTCAGTAACTACAAGCTGGCGTTAGCTGGCTTAACTACAGCTGGCTCAGTTAGCTTTATTATTTGGTCTTCCATTAAAAAATCTGATTTATGAAGAGAAAACAACTTGAAGAAAAAACAACGAAAACAAAAATTTAAAAAAAATTTTTGATATCTATTTTATTATATGCTTTTGAAATAACAACTTTCGCAAAATTTTTCAATTCAAAATGAAAATAACTATCGAATAGATATGTAAAGATAAAATTAACGTAAATAACTAAATATGATAAGAAAAACTATTTTGTTTACTGTTTAATAAATGTTCTTTAAGAGAGGAATAAGAAATAGAAAAATCTTTTAACTTTTTTTATAGAAATAAGAGGAAAAGCGCATAAGATCCTTAGCTTGAGAATATTTTAACATCAACACTGTTGTTGGTACCAGCCAGGAGAACAGAATTCGTAACACCAGTCACCGCTGGGATTCGAGCCTGTGAGACGAACGCTCTATCCCCTGAGCCGCCGCGGATCAAACTCTGACTATAATTGATGTTTTAAAGATATTGTGAGATATTATGCCCTTTTAAAACCTATTTGTCAATTGCATTTTACTTCACCAAATGCTGCTGAACCTCGAATATACGAGCTTTTTTAAACCGAATGTCTCTGTTTACGTAAGTCTATTCTGGTAGGTTTTTGTTTTGCTTTACATGGATGTTTTTTAAGTTTTTGTTTCAATTTCAATAATATGCTGTTTTAATATAAAATAAACTGCGTGTTTACATAGATAATCATTTATGTGAGCAACGTATAAAACTTTGGGTGCACAACCTTTTTGATTGAAGGCAGCGGGTAGATTATCGAAGGGCCGCACGCATATTTAGTCATGTTAGCGGCAATTGATAATTTTTATGTAAAAATTAGTGTTCTAAGCACTAAGTATTTTTATCAGTAAACTTAATAACATATTTGCAGAAAATTATATACTTTTAATTACTCTAAATTAAAAAAACTGATACTTAAAAAAAAAAAAAAATTCCATTTTCCACAATAATTTATTTACCAAATATACATACATATAAATATTTGGGATGGGGAATATAAATTCTAAAGAAAAAGATGTTTACTGAATAAAAGTGTAAGAAATATACTCATTTTATAGAGTAATATTAATTTGATTTAAAAATTTTAATTAAAGAAAATTTATAATGTTTAAACAAAAACCGAATTTTTAAAAAAAACAAACTTTTTTATTGACTCTTCCGGGCCGTACATCAACAATCGGCTGGCCGCTAGTGGCCCGCAGGCCGCAGATTGTGGTTAGTTAAATCTAGTTACTTTGGTTTTGATAAAGAAATCCTAAAATTTATTATTTTCGTTCTTGAATCCGTTTTCTTTTTTATTATTATAAGTGTAGCTTATTTCGACTATCATGGCTTCTACTTCTAAAATGAAGCGTTTTGTGTTAAGGTACGCAGAAAAATATATCACAGAGGAATCGGACGAGTATCGTAAAGAATACAAATCTATGAAATCTCAGCTTTTGGAAATCAGAGATTAGATGCTGCTTTTAAAAAGTCTTTACACCTATTTGACAAATGGACATTCATTAAATAGTCATCTTAAAATTAATTATTATATAAAACTCATATTAAAAATACTAAAATACTCAATTCTCATCGTTTATAGACGAAAATACTTTTTTTAAAGAGATACATGTTACTTCTATAATTCGAATACTTCGATATTCCGAAGTAGATCTGGTTCTTATTATTTTTGACAATCGAGATTCTACAACATTTCTCTATGCAACATAAAAACAGAATGGTCTAATACAGTTTTCCACTGTTGTCGATGCAATTTTATAAACCGTAAAATCACAAGATAGGATCCAGTTTTCCCACATTAATTACCACATAGTTTTTGGTTGCAAATCACGATAAAATTATTAAAATGTCTCTATTAAGGTATTGTTTTCCTTGTATGAGTAATTTAAAAGTATTTGTCTGTAATATTTATTTTTCTTATTCTACTCTGTTATTATTACGTTTTCGAGTTAGATTGCGTAATACATTGACAGTTTAAAACGAAAGGAGTTGTTTCTTTATTATAATGTGATTCTATGATATTACCCTAATACGCTACATTTTAATGTAAACTTACTTATATCGATATCCAATTTAGTTTTTGGTGAAAATTACATTAATATTGCATTATACATTGCAGCTTAGGATATTCGTTAAATGATTCGAGCACAGTGTTCATACACAATGTGATGCGTGCACAAATTATTTTTAATGTAGCCATCTGCTTCGTAAACAAAAATATTAAATTACGGTAGCGCATTCATATTTGTAACAAAAATATACCTCCAATTTTAAACCTTATTTTAAAAAACGATTGCTAAGCAAAATTATTTACGCTCACTAATAGATTTTAATAATGTCACCAAGAAAATGTTTGGACATGGGAAGTGGGGCCACAAACATGAGCAAACAGATTTCTTTTTGGTACATGTACTTTAATTGAATAATTTCAACTCTTCATAGAAAAAACTGTTACTTGCCAAGAAGCAACATTAATTGCGAAGCAATCATTGGGGTTAATCAGCAACAGCGAACAGGAGGCTTACACTTTTGCAAAAAATACCTCACACCCTTAAAAAAAATTTTAAACAATAAATTTATGTTTATGTATTGATATATTAGAACGTTTAAGTATGATTGATTAATTTAAATACCCAGGAATTTGTATATTATATTTATCTATATCGAATGTATAATTTCCTGAATATTACCGCACCCAACCTTCAAACCCTTTACGAATGTTTTTTTTTCTTTCCATTAAAACATATATTTATATATACATAGTATTTATGCATCAAGAGTACTTTACAACACTCCCTTTGGTACTGATGCATTAAATATTAGGATCACATTCAATCATTATCAATTCATATCACATTAAATTATAGAACACCCGAACTCGATACATCTTTTATAAGTAGTATCCTCATCTACTTATTTGTATGCGGCTTGGAGGTCGAGATTATGTTACATAAGGGCGAGAGATGTCGAGATTATGTCATCTGTGAGGTGTGGTTAAAGCGCATTGTTTTCAACTGATACATTTACCCCAAGGGTTAGAGAAAAGGTCACTTTTACTAGTCCGTCATGGAAGAAAATAAGACAGAAAAAGAAAGTAGTAAGCAAAATTAGAGCTTCGGCGCGTAAAAAAAAAAAAGCTGCCATTGTCTTCTTTTGTGTGTGTGTGAGAAAAAATGAGCTAGATTAAATTAATCTTTGGTGAATGTAGAGTGTCCCGCCAAATTACGACCTATTTTTGCATGGTATATTATGAAAGGATAACGGAAAATAGGGATAGTTTTTATGGAGCTATTTAGACATTTTATGCATAATAAAATTTGACATATTATTCACTTCTTGTCTTAAGTGCAGGTCAAAGAATCGGGATTGTTTTAGAAGGGTTTGACCGATAACGGATTAATGAGAAATTTGGTTTAGGTTATATTTGTTATAAATTGATTTATTTCGTGTTAAATGGTTCATAAAAAGGGACTGTAATTTTACGTTTGCTTTTAAGACTTCGACTAAACATTAAAAAGTAAAGCATTAAAGTTTCTGCAATAATAAGTATACTAGCCGCCTTTGGTGATCAGCTAGATAGATCACCTTTCAAAATTATCTTTTTCAACATCTAAACTTTAATGGTAACCAAGCGGAATGCATAGTACAGCTGTATTTAAATATTCTAATTCTTCTACCCTTCTTCTAATTCTAACACCTTTATTAGTTTTAAACAATATATTAACCATATTTTGTCTCAAGAGGCAAGCTTCGTTACCAATAACTGGTGGGGCTGAATGCGGTTCATCTATGATTACAATTTCTACAGCCATTTTATAAAGAATCAAAACTGTAAATAAATAATTGCTTCATAACAAAGTTTTCCTTTCGATAAAAATGCAAAATTATTCTAAATAAATAATTAACGTAAAACTAACTATCCGAAACCACTTAAATTATTACTTAACACAAACCTAACGAAATCAATCTAATTCTAAATAAATACTTAACTTATAGCAAATTTTTTAACAGTACTTTATCATTATTTAAGACAACCTAACCAACAGAATAGTAACTATAGTGTTGCCAATAAATAGAGAAATACCCAGATTTATAGTGCCACATAAGAGAAATATATAGAGAGACATTATTGCGACCTAATATTTATGTATAACTTACTTTAACACTTACAGTAAAGGGATGACCCTCTGCTTTTCAAAATTTTAAGTAATGTATGTATATTTCATGACATTCTTTTACAAAATAGTCCATGTTCTCCAGATTGCAACTTATTTCTTTTTTTTAAGGGTCAAGAATCAAAAAAAAAAATAAAGTTTACTCAAAGAGATTGCTTTGTTTTTTTTGTCCGAACTTGTGACTTAAATTATCGTCTGCTCTAATTAAATTGAATAAAAGTTAGTCCTTTAAATCATTAAAATTGGTCCTCAGTAAGTAAAATTCCAATCATTGGATCAAAAGTATTAAAGTGTTACTTTTCTGATTTTGCATAATGTACATACTTCTTCAAAACTTACAGTTATAAGACAGTTTTGTTTATGAAAAAAAAATTTAAATACAAAAGTGCATCAATCCTCATAGTTCTGATTTTAACATAAATGTTATTGATATAATTCCTGAAATTTATTTCATTTATGACAATAAAATACTTCAGTTTTACTTTTCTAAAAATCATTTTAAAAACATCATCAGCATTTTATTACTTCTCAAGCACTATTGTATTTACGAACGTTGTATAAACACTTCCGTTTTTGCTCAGTGTGCTGATTATCCATTCATTTCGTACCTGCTTACAATGCCGGAGTTTAATTTAGCCATTTAGATAACAAAAATGCGGGAGTTGTGTAATTAAAACACCTGAAGTTGTATTAAGTTACGACTTCCTCAACATTTAAAGGAAGTCAAAGCGTATGTAGGTCAATCTCTCACTGGTACCAAGAACTCTGACGTCCATGAACTCCAGGTTAACTAAAAAGTTAAAAGGTTAAGTATCGCTTAAATGCATTGAAATTTAAGAGTAAGATATAAATAGATACTACAGAAAGAAATTGAAATTTTAATGTTTTGATTTTTTGCCATCGTACCTCATCCGCTTGCGGAGTTCTTTTAAAAAAACTTTTTTTCCATTTAAATTTCAGGTCAATGATTATTTTAACCTTTGGCATCGATTTTGATGATTATTGGTAAACTATTAAACGAGGTTAGGAATTTGTTTTAAATTAAAAACGTGTTTTAAAATGACTTTTAAGTCTAAATTGAGTGTAGAGAAAGATTGGATATGAAATCTCATTTTGTATTTTTAATGACAATTCTACATCATTTCTCGATTTTCTGTAAGAACCATTCTAAATCTGATTACAATCTGATTACAATTATTTTATTGTTAGATCGAATGAATAAAAATTTTAGATCCCATTTTAAGAAAAAATGAAATCAGAGTTAATTTAGTGGAAGGTAATATATCTGATAGATAGCTTAATTTTGATATTTGAAAAACTCAACTTGATTTAAGGATATGAAGCCTAATGAACAACTTTTCGTGATGCAACCTGTTAGTAACCATATCAGGTAAATGGGAAGAAACATTAATAGTCCTCTCCTAACTCGCACTTGGCTAGCATCGCAGGATACTAGTCAATACTTTTCTAACCTTTGAGAAATTAGGACATTCATGAGAAAAAATTGAAAGAAAGAGCAGCCGATCGAAATTTTTGGCACGGCTGTTACAAAGATAGCTATTAGTTCCTCCATTAAGTTCTGACAGATAGCTCAATAGTGAGACTTGAAAAACTCAACTAGATTAAAAGATATGAAGTCTAATGAACAATTTTTCGTGACGCAACCTGTTAGTAACCATATCAGGTAAATGGCAAAAACATGAATGGTCCTTTCCTAACTCGCACTTGGCTAGCGTCGCAGAATACTAGTCAATACTTCTCAGATCTTTGAGAAATTAGGAAATATTCAGGGAGAAAAATAGAAAGAAAGAACAGCCGGTCAAAATTTTTGGAAAAATCTGGAGAGGACCTTTATACAGAAGCGGTTTGATAATGAACGAAGATGATGATGAATATATCTGGTAATATGTTTTACGAAACACTAGTTTTTCACTTGATGCAACTCAATGAACTCATTTTTGAAATTAACTCTTCTTTTCAGTTTTTTTTCCTCGATGCTTTGTCTAGTCTTTAACATTCTATATTAAATCTGGGGAAAAAATTCCATTTTATTTTTAATCTTTAAAAATATTTCCACTTTTTTCTTAATCTTTTAAATTTTTTTAAAATTTAGATTAATGTTTTGGTTTATGTTTTTGTTGTAATGTTTTTGTTTAAGGTGATTAAGGTTTTAAGCTATTTATTTTTGATACCGATTTCTTTTCTAATAGATCTTAAAATACATTTCATTTTAGTATACTTGATCTGTTTTGTGATTTAGTACTACCGTAGAAATGGTTTAGAAAATGTTTGAATCAGTTATATTTTGCAATGACTAAATCAAAGCTAATTTGCTACATTTTCAGTTGTATACATTTTAACTAGCATTCAGTTGTATATGCTTCAATCTCGATCAAATTATCATTCAATATCCATTTTTAATTTACCTCGTCTACTTGCTCTGTTTAAATTGTTTTGTAGAAGATAATTGAAAAGTTATATATTTCTATGTAGGAAACGAAGCTAATTTGCAACAATTAATTACTCACATTTCAGTTTGAGGGCTCGATCTCTTCAAAAATAAGTAAAAGTTACAAGAATGGAATTAAACTTAATTTTCTATGAAGTTTCAGTTAGTGAACTCGTTCTCATTGAAAATTGTTATGATGTAAAATCTTAAAAATTTTTTTTTTATTTTTAAAAAACTAAGGTTATTACAAAACAGTTAATTTATTAGTAATAAATTAGCCTTTTCGATATCTTCATATATTTTATTCTCTTGCATTTTCGAAATTTACCTTTAGAGCCTCTGTTTTGTTAACCAAGAATTTTCCTTGTTTCGAAACATTCAATGGTAAAAGCATTCCTGCAACAATCGGTTGTGGGTCAGATGGTCATGAAGGTTAAGGCTTCGCAGTTTCATGACCGACCGCATAATTGTAGCAATGTGCAACATTGCACACAGTCCGCTTTTACTTCCCGGACAAGCAGGTACCCATCGATCTGAGGCAAGCCTGGCTTCAAGCCTCCACTAGAGATCGAACCTCAGTTCTCCACAGTAACATTTCTGTACCCTAATCACTGAGTCATTTAGGCTGTACATTCAATGGTAACTGTTTTAAATATGTTCTAAAATGACTGATGAAGTACTGGCGTTTAGAGCATTATTCCTTCGCCAAAGGTTTTTTTTTTTTTTTTAAAAAAAACTTTCATCGATGAATCGGACAAAAAAAACTGTAAAATTAATAAAAAGAGTCTATATATATAACTAAATAAGAAAAAACAATCGATTTAAAATATAAAATCACCATTCCATAAAATCTTCATTAAATCAAGAAATTCCTGGTAATATATTTTCCCATTAGTTATATCCGTTTTCCTTAAGAGTAAACAAAACCAATCCATAAATCACGCAACATAGAACATTCGACAAAGGCAATCTTCTTTCATTTCTCAAGGATTCTACAAGGTAAAACTCGGAAATAAACCTACTCATAAATTTCTGAGGATGAGTTAGTCTTAGAGAGCGATACGCGAAACGGAATTTGTTGTCCACAAGACAAAAGACGGCGTAACGTATGAGAAAGCGTCGAACGAAAAATTGCTTCTTATGGACAAATCATAATAAAGGTACCAAAGAGCGTGCGCACTGCCATTGAAAAATTGAAATTTCACAGAAAGGTTGCTATTGTTCTCAGTGAAAGTACTCTTTTATGATCGACCAACTACTTTTTGTCCTCGCTATTCGAAACGGGGACATAAATTTCTCTTAGACCCATGAATGTTCTTATGAGAAGTTCGTGGACCTTTTCCCCAGACCATTTCTCTCTCTGTATTTACGAGCATTCGAGCACAAATTCTTGAATTGATGAATAAATTCGCAATCATGAGAAGCTAATAAAGTGTGGTATGTGAATTTAAATGGTAAAAATTGCACTCGTTACACAAAAATGCCAAATACAATTCACGTGTCATAGCGGTTGAAGTTTTACACTTGGAAATGCAGAGCATTTACTTAGACCAGAGTTACCTGATTTTTTTACGACTACGTAATCCTAAATGATCGAGCATCTTTTAGCGGGACCACATATACATGAATAAAGAATATCAGCAACCATGAGCAAATTAACCAAAAAAGGACTACGAATTATTTTGATAATATTTAATGTGAAAAATGAATTATTTGTTCCAAAGATCGTTTTATCAATAAAACGCTTAAAATAATAGACATGGGCGCCCATAGGGGAGAGCCGAAGGGGCCCGGGCCCCTCCCTAGAAAATATACGCGTAATGAAACATATGCGTATTTGATTAATCATGTATATTTAAAAGTGAAATTAATTTAAATTAATTAGTTATTCAGCTAATTAAGTTAAAAATATTTAAATAGATAAAATTTCCTTTCATAAATTTTTTAATTCATTAAGCTATTTGTCGTTTTCTTTCATGAGCCCCCCCCCCACCCCCCTAAATTCAAACATATGGGCGCCCCTGATAATAGGCTTTATGTCAAACAGTTGAATTCACAGACCTAGAGTGGTACTTAGTCTAATTCTGAATTTGATTTTGGTGCTTACATTTACTGAAAAGGAATTTTAAAAAAAAGCTAAATTCTAGTTTTCGAAAAAGAACTCTTGTAAACGTTGAAAATTGTTATCAGAAAAACATTACGAGTTATTTTTGAGTTTTCTTATCATATTTTGAATTAAAAAGTCCGACGAGAAATACCGATGAATTTTTTTTATAAATTTCGCTATTTCTTTTTTAATGGGTACTTTACTTAAATTATTTAAAAAAAAACAACAAAACATCAAATCATTTATGGTTTATTGTTTAAGTATAATTACATGTTTCAAAGAATCATTAATGATTCAAAAAAAGTTAAAATCTTGGAACTCCTTTGATTTTTTCTCGGAACCTTACGGCTCCGCGGAACACCATTTGGAAAGCGCCGACTTACACTATTTTTTACGAAGATAATTTTTTTATTTTCTCTGAAGGATAGACCAAAATTTCATAATTAAGTTACCACATAAAGTTGAGTAAAGCTAATTCTCTAACCCTTTAACCTCTATTTAAGAAGGACAAAGCTGTCTACATTTATCTTCATAATTTATTAATTATTTCGTTCGAAACATGAGTACATTGATCTATCACGAAGTGCAGAACTTTTAATTTGTGTAGTATGGATATCAATTTATCAGCAAAATTTCCTTCCAATACATTTTTGTAGAAGCTTAAACTTATTACCTGATTCAATTTTGTTACATTATACAGGGTGTCCCAGGATTATTTTATTTTATAACCATCGCTGAAAAGCCGACCTAATTCTTTGGGTTCACCACTACTAATGTTCAACTCCGTAGCCTTGTAATTTTGAACACAATCCAGAAGACAAGTTAACTTCTGGACCAAATAATGGGAGAAATTTGCCTTCGTGGAGGACTTTTTGATGCATTTGCGTTACATGGAGAGAAAACCACGAAAACCTCCCACGGTTAACCTGACTGTAAGGGGACTCTAACCCATGATCCGTCTACCACTGAGGATATTTTAAGACAGTGCTGTGGTCATTGCAATCCGGATGCAATATTCGTATCGACCAGTTACGGCTGAGATTCGAACCCGGTTCACCTCATTGGAAGGAGAACGCTCTATCCCCTGAGCCATCACGGTTCACTCATGATTATTGGGACAAATTTTAAGGGCAGGTAGGGAACATAACAAGAATTCGGATTTGCATAGCCTATGGTTGGATATGTTTCTGTTCGCCGCTAGGTGATGTTGTTCACGAAACGGACTGGCTGTGGTGAATCGGTTTACATACTCTCCTGATTTTAGCAGTATGGAATTCTTTATAAAGAGTGCACTGAAAAGTACTGTGAACGCAATAGCTGTGTATTTCGAAATGGATCTGGTTGCAAGACACATCTGTGGTGGTGCGGATATCCAACAAAATCCATGTGTATTTGAGCAAGTCTGTCCCATGACTCGATCCATAGATCGAAACTTGGAACATCTCTTACGACATTTTCACAAATCATTTACCATAGCGCAAGTAATATCTTTGATCAATATATATCTTTGATGCTCGCAGTCTTGTGTCTTTTTGTTTATTGTACCTCTCATTCAACTTTCTGACGACGTTTCCGGCCACGGGCTGCTGTGAAATTCTGAACCCTTGTAATGTCCACATCCTCCTCGTAAAGTTAATCCCAATAATCTTGCAACACCCTGCTTATAAACAGCAAATTTCCACGAAATATATCCAGCTCAACAAACCAATTTCCCCTCTCGTTTTTCAATCGTTGCAACACCAAAACCGTTTTATTCCCTGGTTAAAATAGAAACTAACAGAAGTAGTAGCAAGGAAAAAAAACAATTTCTCAATATTTTTAAAATTGCAAGACAGTTCAAAAGATGTGCATCAATCAAAAACTGATTTTATTCTTTTACAAAGAAGAGTTTTAGATATACTAAGCGATTTTTCTCTTCGACATTTCAATTGATGCTTTTAAAAAGCTGATGTAGTTCTTTTACATGGAAGACAAAACAGGTCACATTTGATTTTTGTTTCTTTGCAGATATACAGAAGGATTGTTCACTATAATATTTCAATAGGTGTACAGTCAAAATTAATTGGTTTTTCTCTTTGTACATGGAAGACAAAACAGGAGACAACTAGGTTTTGAGTTTTAGATATACTAAGCGATTTTTCTCTTCGTCATTTCAGTTGATGGTTTTAAAAAGCTGGTGTAATTCTTTTACATGGAAGACAAAACAGGTGACATTTGATTTTTGTTTCTTTGCAGATATACAAAAGGATTGTTCACTATAATATTTCAATAGGTGTACAGTCAAAATTAATTGGTTTTTCTCTTTGTACATGGAAGACAAAACAGGAGACAACTAGGTTTTGAGTTTTAGATATACTAAGCGATTTTTCTCTTCGTCATTTCAATTGATGGTTTTAAAAAGCTGGTGTAATTCTTTTACATGGAAGACAAAACAGGTGACATTTGATTTTTGTTTCTTTGCAGATATACAAAAGGATTGTTCACTATAATATTTCAATAGGTGTACAGTCAAAATTAATTGGTTTTTCTCTTTGTACATGGAAGACAAAACAGGAGACAACTAGGTTTTGAGTTTTAGATATACTAAGCGATTTTTCTCTTCGTCATTTCAGTTGATGGTTTTAAAAAGCTGGTGTAATTCTTTTACATGGAAGACAAAACAGGTGACATTTGATTTTTGTTTCTTTGCAGATATACAAAAGGATTGTTCACTATAATATTTCAATAGGTGTACAGTCAAAATTAATTGGTTTTTCTCTTTGTACATGGAAGACAAAACAGGAGACAACTAGGTTTTGAGTTTTAGATATACTAAGCGATTTTTCTCTTCGTCATTTCAATTGATGGTTTTAAAAAGCTGGTGTAATTCTTTTACATGGAAGACAAAACAGGTGACATTTGATTTTTGTTTCTTTGCAGATATACAAAAGGATTGTTCACTATAATATTTCAATAGGTGTACAGTCAAAATTAATTGGTTTTTCTCTTTGTACATGGAAGACAAAACAGGAGACAACTAGGTTTTGAGTTTTAGATATACTAAGCGATTTTTCTCTTCGTCATTTCAATTGATGGTTTTAAAAAGCTGGTGTAATTCTTTTACATGGAAGACAAAACAGGTGACATTTGATTTTTGTTTCTTTGCAGATATACAAAAGGATTGTTCACTATAATATTTCAATAGGTGTACAGTCAAAATTAATTGGTTTTTCTCTTTGTACATGGAAGACAAAACAGGAGACAACTAGGTTTTGAGTTTTAGATATACTAAGCGATTTTTCTCTTCGTCATTTCAGTTGATGGTTTTAAAAAGCTGGTGTAATTCTTTTACATGGAAGACAAAACAGGTGACATTTGATTTTTGTTTCTTTGCAGATATACAAAAGGATTGTTCACTATAATATTTCAATAGGTGTACAGTCAAAATTAATTGGTTTTTCTCTTTGTACATGGAAGACAAAACAGGAGACAACTAGGTTTTGAGTTTTAGATATACTAAGCGATTTTTCTCTTCGTCATTTCAATTGATGGTTTTAAAAAGCTGGTGTAATTCTTTTACATGGAAGACAAAACAGGTGACATTTGATTTTTGTTTCTTTGCAGATATACAAAAGGATTGTTCACTATAATATTTCAATAGGTGTACAGTCAAAATTAATTGGTTTTTCTCTTTGTACATGGAAGACAAAACAGGAGACAACTAGGTTTTGAGTTTTAGATATACTAAGCGATTTTTCTCTTCGACATTTCAATTGATGGTTTTAAAAAGCTGGTGTAATTCTTTTACATGGAAGACAAAACAGGTGACATTTGATTTTTGTTTCTTTGCAGATATACAAAAGGATTGTTCACTATAATATTTCAATAGGTGTACAGTCAAAATTAATTGGTTTTTCTCTTTGTACATGGAAGACAAAACAGGAGACAACTAGGTTTTGAGTTTTAGATATACTAAGCGATTTTTCTCTTCGACATTTCAATTGATGGTTTTAAAAAGCTGATGTAATTCTTTTACGTGGAAGACAAAACAAGGGACATTTAGTTTCTTGTTACAGATATACAAAGAGGCTTTTCACTACAATAGGTGTGCCGTCGAAATTAATTAGTTTTCTTTTAGTACATGGAATGCAAAAGAGGAGATATCTAGGTTTTTAAGTTTTAGCTATGAAAAACGATTTCTCTTCAATATTTCATTAGACGGTTTACCATCGAATGATCGTAGAGAAATCATTTGTTCTTTATGATTTATATTAAAGGTCACCCGTTTTGTTTTCCATGTTCAATGACAATATTAGTTATGACTGATTTTTTCCTGAGACCTAGAAGGCAAAGCTAGAGAGATATTCTGATTTTGCTTTCTAAATATAGGAAGTTATTTTTCGGTGGATTTCAATCGATGTGCTGTCTAAGCTAATGCATTTTCCCCTTCCCACGGAAGAGAAAACAGGTGCAATCAGATCTAAGTTTTGCTTACAACTTTTATCTAGTCGGGTGGAGGGAAATTTTCAGACTTTGACCCTTAACTGTTACAAAATTTTCTTCGACTACGACTCTACTCCCCTGATTGGAATCCTGAAATAATATTTGTTGCTTTTAAATTTATATCGAATCTAACGAAGCTAAATATTAGCTTTTAGAAATTAGTATAATCTCTGATTAACAATATGCAATCCCTTAAACAGCGTTTCTTGCAAATAAAGTTAGTATATAAATTAAAACAATGCTTTATATCACCAGACAAAGTTCCAAATAAGAGCATAAACAACGGAAACACTTGTTTTACAATGTCCCTCCTAACTAACTATCACCTTCTGACAAATCAATCACCATTTGTCAACGTTGGCAATTACTGTCACCCGTGTTGCGTAAAAAGTGACACTTCAAATAAAGTGACTATTTGAATTGACAGTAAAGGCAGACGTGATAGATATTATCTGCAAAATGCTATGAAAAATTATTTTTAAAGCCGCTTCCCAACTAATTATTAAATAAACTCAAAGGCGAAAAGAGATTTTAAAATTTTTTCATCATTAAAACACATCTAAGATAATCGGAGTATTCGGAATTGTTTCATTATTAAAATTCATCTAAGGGGATCGAGATATTCGCTTCTCTTAGAATGTGATTAAAAAATTTTTACTCTAAGACAATCGAGGTTTCGTGTCTGGAACTGGGAGATATGTCTTGAAGTTTCGATATATTTTTTTTTTACTTTTGCCATAACGATGTTTATAATATAGTCTCTCAATATATAATGAGTCAGTTATATTTCGATACATGTGTTATCAATAAATATATCGTGGGAAGCTCGATTTATCTCGATTAAGCACAGTTGTCTTCTTTGACGCTTTTCCGTGGGGGGAAATGGCGATATATCAGTTGTACCAGTAGTTTTAAAATACAGTAGAACCTTGATATTTCGTATCTCTTTCATCCGAATACCTCTATCAACCGAAATCGATTCTGATTTTTTTCTTTCTTTTTTATTTTACTTGTGCACACAGTTTTTTTTTTCTTTTCTTAATTGTAATGGTATCTTTGATTAATTAAGTATTACTTGATTTTTTTTTTACTTGTGCATATTTC
This sequence comes from Parasteatoda lunata, assembly GCA_949128135.1. NCBI lineage: Eukaryota > Metazoa > Arthropoda > Arachnida > Araneae > Theridiidae > Parasteatoda > Parasteatoda lunata. The sequence continues at coordinate 33,431,415 of OX421979.1, forward strand.
TCTTTTCCTAATTGCAATGGCATCTTTTATTAATTAAGTTATATTTGAAGTTTTTAAAACAAAAACCAGTCTTTTTACTGTATGACAACGTAGTATTAATCACTTTGTAAATAACAAAGAAAATTTTTCATTATTGGCTGCTTAGGTTTTGCTAAAAAAAAAAAAAAAAAAAATCGCAAAGTTGAAATTTACGAGGTTTTTTCAACTTTTTCTTCATTATTAGAGTTTTAGTTTCCCAATTATGGATTCTACTTCTTCTCTTAAGTTATGTTATTTGGACAAAAAAATATATCACACTATAGATGAAATCAGAAGAAATCTTTACTAAGTTTGCGAATGAATATGAATCAGTGCTAAAACTGAAAATCAAAGAAATCAACGTATTATTCAGAAATAGATGCTACATTGTACAAATAGTTTATTCAAATTGTACAACTGTTATTTAATAGCAATAATGCATGCGAATATTTTTAAAGAATGTTTTTTTTACCTATCTGGTAAATGTTTTTTTTAATTAAATGGCTATAAAAATAAAATTTAAATTATATACCACCATTTAAAAAAAAACTCGATTTTTCTTATGCTATAGATTAAAATGTGATGTTACCTCTACAATCCGAATATTTAACTTTAACAGATAAGAATGTTTTAAAGTAGAAAATTAATGTCATATAAAACGCAATTCACCTATTGAAAATTTTATTTCAAATGGAATTAGCAGATTCAAATTAAGAAAATAAGATCATAGGTTCAATGAGATAAAAGTTGAAGTATAACAATAATATTAATCTTGTTTTTTATAGTACACTTCATGTAAATGATTTCAATCTGAATAAGCTCTATTTTTTAACAGCTGTTTACAATTTTTAAGCTAAATAGTTCGGAAATAACAAAAGCTAGAGTTTATTACGCAATTCCTAAAATTTTTGGAATTCTCAAAACGAGAAATTTATTGTTATTCCTGCATAATATTACTTTCATGGTATGAAAAAAAAATTCACACATTTCCATTTTTTTTTTTTTTTTTTTTTTTTTTTTTTTTTTACATATTTCGACCTAGACCTTGACAGCTAAAAAGGCTTTAAATCAAGGATTTTTTTTTAGGGAAATTCGTCGAGGAATTTTCTATCCTTGTTTATTGACCTTGTTTTCAGAAAACATCCAAATGCCAAACGCTTTCACAGAACATTCAGAGAGGTTTGCGTGGAACATACCCATTCATTTCGTGTGACAAAGACATCAGCTTAGAATAGCTGTTGCCAAAGGAAAAGATGAAATTATTATTTGTAACGCTTCAAGTGACTTTTAGAAGTGATTTGAAATAATTGCAGACGATAATTAATTTTATTCTTCAACGACATTTTTAAAGCAATATATATCATTATTATGATTGAATTTCATCTATTTCGACATTAATAGAATATTTAACCCATATTTTTCTTCCTCCAGTTAATTTCATCCATGATGAAGCTTTATTAATATTTTTCCTTGATTTTTTCCTTATTTTTTAGTCTTAGTATATGAAGAAATCTATCTAGAAATGACTTTTGATAAGAATTTCTTCAAAAGCGCCGCGATGAAACTCATAATAAGAAAGAAAATTAATAGCCTAATTAACGGATTTCTATCCTCTTTTACGATGCAGACAATAAAATAGGCATAAAAAAACGATACTCTTTATGCCTTGGGAATAATCACTGTCATTTTGAATAATAAACTTTATTTGAGATAAATAATTTCGTGGCATCTCAATTTAGTCAATAATGTCGGCGCATTGATTTACTTTTCGGGTAATATGAAGCAAAAAAACGAAGTAGAGATATAAATAAGAAATACCGATCTGATATCACAACGTCGTTAAACTTAATGTGTCATTTAAAAAAAAAAAAATCCTTTCGAAAAAAAATTTTTGTGAAAAAATGGTCTACGAAATTTTTTTCTCAAACAAGTTTTTTTAGATTCTCTGCATGAAGATTCACTTTTTTTTTAATTACGATGTTTTCTTTTAAATAAATCTGAAAAACTTGCTGAGGTTTCCAAGCTCTAAACTAAAATCTTGTTTAGTAAAACTGCTATAAATAATGTTTTTTTTAAAGATAATAAGCATAACATTGCATAATGTTTTAGATAATAGACCAATAAAGTTACAAACAATTGTCTCATCAGGAACATTAGCATTTAGACTGGCGAGTAAGTTTTGTTAAATTTTCTCGCAGGGATCAAAATATCATAATTTTTCAAGAGTTAAGAATTTTTAATTGACAAGCATTAAATAAAATAAAATAAAGCAATTTTTTTTATGGTTTTTCAAAAAAAGTAAGAGATTAAATATAGTGTATAACTTATAAAAATCGAATTTATACAGTCTCAGTTATTTTTCTAGGTATTACGTTAATTTTATGTAAAGTTTATCTTAAAATGTGTTTAAATGTGGAAAAGAAGCAGATGAAAAGTTGGTAGTTTATTTGGTGCTTTATTATTATTCGAAAATCATCCAGACTTAGCATCTGCTTTTTTTTTTTTAACAAATCTATATTATATAAAACGCTAATACGTACGTATGTATCAATAAAACCGATGATATTTCTTTTCTCGCGTTGGCAACAGTTTTCCTTTTTAACGAAATATTTAGTACAACTAAATAAGATTCATTTCACAACACTTAAATATTTACTTTATTTTCTTCATTTATAGAGAGAACAGTCGACAGAGAATTTTATTAGGTTAAAAAACATTTTGCTAAAAAAAGAACGAATTCTAAAAGAAATAAAAATAAACAACTTAAAAAATAAAAATGCTGTTGCCAGCCATAGAATTTTTTGAAAGATAACTTAGCAACATAAATCAAAATGACATAGAAGCGCAACTATATCAATATTAAGATACCTGAGCGATTGACGTAACAAATCCTTCAATTCTATAAGTATTGTATGACCAAATTAACAATTGTGTTTTTAGAGAAACTCTCTCTCTCACTCTCTCTCGCTGTGTGTATATATATATATATATATATATATATATATATATATATATATATATATATATATATATATTTGCATTTTACAACTTCATATTAAACTTCTGTTGTGTGTCTGAATACTGACATTTAGAACAAAATTAAGGTTTAGAATAACCTCGGAGAAATTTGAATTGTTAACAATGACTTAAACAAAAAGTTTTATTTTAACTGAAAAATGCTATATTATAATTTTAACTTTTCCTATGACTATACTCATTTTCTTACTCTTTTCTTTGTTTTTTATACATTTTATATTTTTGTGATATAAAATAAAAAACTTATAGTTGTTCTGCTTCTGAACACTGATGACAACACAAAATGATGAGCTTCCATCAACAATCAAAAATATATTTTACAAATTCCATATTATTAGGGTGGCGCCCTACAGAGAATTAAAAATAAAAAATTTTCTTCATCGAAGCCGATGCTTTACATCCGGCGTTCAGTGGCAGACTACTATTTCATATTGTTTTACAACACATGGCTTTAACACTCTGGTGGGAAAGACTTTAAAACAAAACTTACAACAGTTACTTTTCTCAACAACTGAAATTTAGAATAGTGTGATTAAGAAAAATATGTGAACTGTTTGCAATTTCAAATTAATATTGAAATGTACAGGTTTAGAATTTTCTACAGTGAAAAGTTTTCGGAACTTCAGTATTGAAAAAAGTATACAAAAGCTAGACGTTAAGAACGTATCCAATAAGCGAGCAAAGCGAGCATTGGATTGCGAAGCAATCCGAAAAGAACTGCGAAAGCAGGGCCGGGGGTTGACGAGCGCCAGCGAGCAGGGGGCGATGCCTCCTAGTCTTATAAAAAATTCTTGAATCGCATTTTAAGATAAACTTTTTATAAAATGAATAAATATCTAGAAAATTAACTGAGACTATATAAACTCAATTTTTATAAGTTACATGCAATATTTTATTTCTTACTTTTTTGTGCTAAACGACAGAAAATTATTTATTTAAATTTTTGAAATTATTTTATTTCATACTTTTTCGTCTTAAGATTCATTAATTCTTTAAAAAGTTTCGCTTTATTTATTTCAAACGTTTTTTCATTTTTTTGTAAAGTCGGTGCTGATAGTAAACCTCTACTTAAGATCAAATGTATTTATATTGCAAAGAACTAGCGAAAAAAATGTATATAAATCTACTAAAATACTCTGTTATTTGTTAAATAGATGAAGTAGATAAGTTTTTAAGCATTAGAATATCAATTAAATTAGCAATTAAATTGAATTATTAATTGAGTTATGGTACAAAAAGATGATATCGCAACAATCACAGCCACGTTAACCAAGTTGACCACTTAGCTTCTAAAAAATGAAGATTAAACATCTTGCATTGAACTCTGAACAGAGCGGTCTATAGTTTTATTTATAACAATGAATCTTGTTAAGCTAATGCGAAAAATTAATTTTATAAATATCTCTCTAAAAGAAAATTTGTAAAAGTTTTTTTTCCAATGCCTACTTGGAGAATGACTTTTCGTCATACAGGCATCTGAAGGGCAGATTTGTTGGCCACCCTTACAGCGGCACCACATTATGCTGGCTAAAGTTGCTCCCACTGCACTACAGAGAAGGAAAGAACATGCATGCCTTGCCCGGGATTTAAACCCAGAACCTTTCTGATGCAAGGCCGGTTCCCTGACCCCATCACAGACCGGTCGACAATTTTTAAAAGATTGAATTTTTATATTATTTTTGGGATCCGGGACAAAAATATATCACTGTTATTGGATGCCCAAATTTTAGGACTCCAGCTCACATGATTCTGGAGTTTCAAGAGATTGGACTTCGTGCTTCGTCACAAGAACAAACAAAAACACTGAGCATACATGAAAGAAGAAAAGTTGAAAAAATGAGAGCAATGGTTTCAGACGTTAAAAAGGAGATGGAGATAAACTAAATACTCAATAATAGACTACATATTATAGACTGCAATCTATGTCAACAGATATGTTAACATCTCTGCATATATTGGACGTTTTGGATTGGCCTTCCGAAGAAAAACTTCTTGAATTTGGTATAGAGGAGATACAGAAACTCTCCATATATTTAAACCCAAATCGGCAGAGCGATCAAAATTTAAGTTTATATTCGCTTTACTAACATTGACTCATTGAGCTGTCAAAATTCAAGTTTATATTCGCTTTACTAACATTGACTCATATGCTGGAGAAGTTGTGTTGGCAGAGCTGTCAAAATTAAAGTTTATATTCGCTTTACTAACATTGACTCATATGCTGGAGAAGTTGTGTTGGCAGAGCTGTCAAAATTAAAGTTTATATTCGCTTTACTAACATTGACTCATATGCTGGAGAAGTTGTGTTGGCAGAGCTGTCAAAATTAAAGTTTATATTCGCTTTACTAACATTGACTCATATGCTGGAGAAGTTGTGTTGGCAGAGCTGTCAAAATTCAAGTTTATATCCGCTTTACTAACATTGACTCATATGCTGGAGAAGTTGTGTTGGCAGAGCTGTAAAATTCAAGTTTATATTCGCTTTACTAACATTGATTCAGATGATGGAGAAGTATAGCAGTGGAAAATGTTCAGCAATATTCCCGATTAAGCTGCAAATTATAATATTTTTGTGATATTCTAACAGTGGTCACAGATTTCTGGCTAGAGGCTTCAGCTGTCACAATGGACTAAACACAGAACAGAAACTCTTTGAAGACTGAGACACTTGATGATTTGTTAAAAGTTTCTATAAATTGACCCCCTTCCCCCAACAGAGTTTGATACTTGGACGGAATTTAACTAACAGTTTTTTAGTGTCGAAAAGCAGCAGCATCCATATATGAGATGTTGAAAGTTTGGAAACAATTCTGATGTCTTCATTTTTTTATATTTTTTTATGACTTTTAATATTGAAATAATTGAGACTTTTTTTAAAAATTAATATCAGTGTGAAACACGTCTATTGCTTAAACAAACATATTTCAATTTTTCATGTTCTACAATCTTTTATGTTTTGGTAAACAAAAAGTTCTTTGTATTAACATTTGATAAAATTTTGAAAATTGTTCATATTTTTCGTGAAACAAGTGGTGGGCAAAATTTTTAGCCTGGATAGTACTTAAGAACTGAAATTTAATACCTGGTTTTGGATATTAGATTCTTAAAGCTGAGTTCTGGAAACATTAGCCTATTAGAAACACTTGCATCTATAGATTCAAAACGTTGAATAAGTTTAATAATACGTGAATAGAAGAAAGAGCTCGACTACAATCATTAAACGCTGCAATTTAGTAGAAGAGTTAGGAAGAAATCAAGGGACATCTAATTCTTAAATATTTCTTCGTTACAAAATTACCATAGAGTTTTAAAGAAATAATATAAATAACACAGTTGTTGTTTCTAATGGTACAAACCTAGCTCACCAGCCATTGACCTTTTGCGAATTAAGTCAGGAAGATGCGCTTTTTGATTAATAACAGAGCACCGCAAGGGTGAAAGTACGTCTTAACGCAGAATCCCAAAGATAGATGGCAGCACCACTCATTACTTAAATGTAATAATGTTCAGCTATTTGGTGATTTTTTTAATACATAAAAAAAAAGTTAAATTACTGACAAAATACGCTTAAAATTGCCTATTTTGCAATTTTATTGCAGTCTCTCTTTAAATAAGGTAAATTGGTTTAATATAATAAAAAACGGAAATATAAATGTAAAAAAATAATCAAAAATATTTTTGCTTAAAGGAATATTAAGCAAAAATTTACATTGAAAGGAATATTTTAAATGGAGCTAATTTTGAGATCAGAATGAATTATTAGCCTTAATTAATTGTTTATTTTTTCAACAAAGCTGACAAAACATGGTAATTAATCTTCTTTCAATTAACCCTTAATTAACTATAACTCTCGGTAATTAATCTTCTTTTGAGGTAGAAACCAATAACCTCATTTCTTAACTTAAATCTGCTAAATAAATAATTATTACAAGAAAAAAATTAAACCAAAATTAAATTTTAAAAAAATTTCACTTTTTTTTTTTACAAAAATAGTTTTTTGACTCTGTATTCATATAAAGTTAATTACAACATTTAGAGCGATTGATCTTCAAAGAAAATGAATTTCGGATTTTGAAATAGACCAGATATGGATAATTCATGAAAACTACATGTGCCATGTCCGACAAAGTTTTATTTTTAAGTTTTGTCTTCTGCATGTTTTGTGATTTGTATTTTGCATTTTTCTCAGGAAACGAAAACTCAGTCTCTATGAAAATACAATAGACGAGCATGCTTGTGATTGCGAGAAAGTCTTTGACGAACTTTTTACATCCTATTCAATATTTGACATTCAACTTCCTTCGCTTGTTTTTAAACAAAGACTGTTGCGAAAAGCAAACATATATTTCACTTCCTTTCGATACTTTTACTCGTGAATTTTCCCATCATGCGCTTTTGATTACTTTATTTTTCTATGTATGTCATCATTTTGAGTGTTAAGACTGAAATGATTTTAATCAATGATTCGAATCCTTACAGTCATGTTTTACTTTTTAATCACCACAAGGGGCAAAAAATTCTGGTAAAATTTCTGTACTTTATGGTAAAGACTCATAAAAAAATATAATAAACCAAAATGTACGGTATTTAAACCAGTCATTAATTAATTTTTCCGTTCATATGGTAACGGTTTACCAGAAATGCCGATTTTCAAAAGTTTAAACCTTATTAACACAAATTTAATGTAAATAGAAAATTTAATAAAAATAGAAAAAAAAGAAAATTTAATCGAATAAATGGTTTTATGTCATGCTTTCTGATATCATGATAAAATTGCCAAATTTTATAACATGTTACAAAACCATATTTTATTGTTAACACGTTGAATGCTATGGGGGTCACCGGTGACCGGCGAAGCCAAGATTATTAGAAACACATAATTCGAGTAAAATTTTAATGCTTTCAATTTTTTTACATTATTATTGTTACTAAAATAGTCCGAAGAAATTAATGCAATGCATACTGAGAAAATTATCTTGGCTAGACGGGCAAGCCATGTAAAATTAGCATGGCACTCAACGTGTTAGCTTTACTAAAATCATTACAATATATATATATATATATATATATATAAACCCTTTTAATCCTAATGAGTTATTCAAATCAGTTGACTTGAATCGGTGTTCTGATGTAATTGATTCAAATCTCTTTAAATTAGTTCATTATAACCAATTTATTCGAATATTTACATTCAAATTCTTTAAATTAAAAAATAATTTATCTGTCCTGATTTCAAATCTTATAAATAAACTAAAACGTTTGACTATAATCAGTGTACTTTTTTTCTAATCATCGTTTCAACAAATCAAATCAATTAAATCAAACTACTTTAAAAATAAATCTTTTCCAACTTTACTTTATATGAAATACTTATCATAACTGTACTGGAATATTGAATATTTAAAAAAAAACTTCGTAGTAAGTATGATTGAGATTAAATTTCGGGATAATACCAAAAACAAACTCAAAGACAACAAAAAAATTTCTAGCTTATTTTTTATCTATTTTCAATTTATTTCGATATATTCATTTAACGTTTTTTGTAAACAGAAATCTAGGTGGTCCTTTTAATCAGTACTTGCTTTAAGTACTACAAAAAATCACTTTTAGTGCTTTAGTTATGGTCTTCTTTATTATTATGATTTAGTCATTAAATTAAATATCGAAACGCTAACAATAAATCTAATGTTTTTTTGTTTATAAGTTTTATTTGTGTTTATATCTTTGTTTTAAATAAAGTAAAATTTCAAATTATTTATTATATACTAACAATCGTTCCCCAAAACAATTATATTCCATTCACGGAATTTTTCAAGCATCTTTTTAATGAAATACTACAATGAGACAATCAGACACAACACGCTAACTCAAATAGTAATATCTTACAACCAATTATAAAAACAAAAGAAATATTTTAAATGGCTTTGTATTAGAAAAGTTATGTTTATTTCTTTTATTTCCGTTTAATTTTGTCAATGTTTTTAAATGTGCACCGATGTTGAACGAATATAAACGCTCATGGTAATTTTAACTTGTAAAATAAGAACTGCGTTCGTTTAGATGGCTAACTGTCTCATTCCAAACGAATCGTTTAATTTTACGAACGTCTCATAAAATATATTCATAAAGAGATGGAATAAGATTTGTGCATCCTGTTTTGAATTAGCCTGCTTTTGTTAACGCTGTTCCTAGTTAAAGCAAACGACATCCAATTTTTAGTCGTTCGAATGAAAATCACTGATTCGTATCCAATGTCAAGGTCGCATTTTAAGTAAAATATCGTCTGTTCCAGATAAAAATAAATTTGTTGATTTTTCCTCCCGTTCTTTTTGTTTGGAAATGTAAATTATATTTACTTTTTCCCCCCCTTTCAGAAAAATTTATGTGTTACAAATTTAAAACCAAAAAGAAATAAATTAGTTTTTCTTTTGGATTGAAAAATTAAGAAGAAAACCGAAGGCAATTTCGTTATCATCGTGAAATAAATTTAAATTTCACGAATTTTTTGCATAATTTGTTAAGGAGTTTAGGTTTAATTAGAAAGTACCAAAACTTTGTAATGGTGATATAAAAACCAAACAAAAATCAACGTTAAAATCTCAAATCTATTACAATTAATTTTATTAGTTGAGAATGACATGCAAGTTTCGATGTTATACTGGAACATTATTTCCAGTTCTGTGTACTTATGATGATACAACGTAGCATCAAAACTTTGTATGTAATTTTATCTATTTTATACAATTCTTATTATTATTTTATATTATTCTATTTATTTATATTTGCATTTTTTTAACGCTGGATTTTGTTTAGTTTTTCTTTACCTACGAATGTAATATGTTTGAATTTTTTTAGCTCACAAATTTTGATAAAACTGAAAACAACCAAATATAAATTTTAAAAAAAAACATAATCCTCAACGAATCAGTTCAAATTTAAATAATTTGGAGGAAAGACCCGTTTTTTTAAAAAAAATTTGAAAACAAAAAGCTGTAAATATTGTATTTAGTAAGTTACGTTTTCTCGAAATAAAATAGAAGTTGCTTTTAGAACAAAAAGAAAAATAGTTTAAATTCGATGCTATACTGGAGCATTATATTTGGAGCATTATATTATAATATGCTATACTGGAGCATGCATAAAATTGTAAATTATATTTCAATAAAGCTTCGGAACTTGTACGTCAATTTTAACTAAATTTTCCTTTTAATTCGGAAAGCATCTAGTATTTTATTTACGATGTAACGTAACTATCTCCTAAATACAATATTTACGGTATTATCTACTAACTAGACTATTTTTGTACGCTGCAATCGGAACTAAAAATTAATTCACATAATCAAACTAAAGAATTCTATAAAGATATTCAGACTAAATACAGCTAAATATCTTTAGGACGTTTTTTTTTTTTTTTTATATAATTATGAAAAAAAAACGACTTAATAAATGTGCTTTCTCTGCTATAAAAACTATTACAGTAACAGTCATTAACTAATGAGTAACTACACAATGAGTACTAAGACAAAAAAGAGATAAAGAATACGTTAATTAAGAACTTTAAATTGTTATGCAGTTTTGAGTAAGATATAATTACTTCCTATTACGGAAACAGGTATTTAACCTAGATATTTTAAAAGATTTTTTTTTTCTAAAAAAAATAAAAAGAAACCTTTATTTTAATGAAAAATAATGCACTCTTTTAAAACAATGTCTAGTATTTTTCCACTGCCACAAAGGAAATATGCATTTCATAATAAATTTGAATTCAGTCGCATTCTTGAAAGAAAAGTTCAAATAGGATATGCAGAGCAATTTCTAATCACTTTTCTTAATACTGAATGCGAAGCGGTTCGCATTGTCCCATTGTGTAAACACCTAACAAAATTTGAATCTTAAAATAATTATAGAAGAAATAATATAGATAAAATGAAATGTACACTGGGAAAAAAAGTTTAGTCGAAACTATTAAAATATGGTAAAATTTACTTCGTTTCTGGCTTTATGGGAACTCCAAAAAAATTGGTAATTTCTACCGAAGCGCTTTGGTAATGATTTTGAAAAAAAATTAACTATAAATATGGTGCATAATATGCAATAAAATCTAGTAAATGTGATAAATTTATCATGATATTTTAGAGCAAGGCATAAAAGCCATTTGTTGAATTAATTTAATCTACTTTTCAGTTTTGGATTTTTTACTAAATGTTTGGTAATAAGAGCTTTAATTTTGAAAAGTAGAATTTCTGGTTAACCATTATGACGTAACAGCAAAAATTATACTAAATAAATGGCTTAAATACCGTATATTTTGGTTTTATTTACCAGACTTTTTTTAATTAGAAATGTCATTACAAAACAAGTATTTAATTTTACCTGTTTTTTCCCTGTGTAGCATTTTTTATAATTGACATATTTACATTTTTCGACTTATTTTGGTAAATTTATGCAAAATTAGTTGTCGTTAGAGATCAACTGGTTTGCCTTTTGCATTCTGTTTAAAAAAAAAAAATTTTTAAAACATTTTTTCATGGTCAAAATTGCGGATTTCTATCTTTACTCCAAACTTTTTATTTACAATAACTTTCAATTTAAGGGAATACCTTCTAATTACCCTATTAATAAAAAAATATCAAGAAATTTTTTTTAGAGTTATTCCTTTTACCTGCACCCATAAAGTAAATGTGAGACTTCTGCTTTGTTAAAAACGTACAAAATATCCTGATAACTACAAATTATGGAAATGAAACTTTTTTTTAGGTTTTTCTTATATACATGAGGAACACATGAAGCCAATTTGGGACTTCAATCTTATTAAAAACGATTTGTTTAGCTCTACAACCAATTAGGCTAAATTTCCTAACTATTCCAATGATTAAAAATATCGAAATAATTTTTTTTCAGTTTTTCCATCTGTCTAAAGTAAAATACTTGGTCCAAATTTAAGCACTCTAACTTCATCAAAAGTGGAAAAATTCACAGTAATTGAGTGAGAACTTTGTTTTTTAGGTATATAGATTCTTAGTAGATAAATAGTCAAATTTCTGTACTACGAATTCTATTTCATCTATGTACTGTAGGTAAATGACTACAGTGTTAACTACTGTTTAGAGAATACACAAGAAATCTATCAGCTTAAATGTACAAAATTCAGGAATTATCTAGATTCAACTCAAAAATAATTTATTAATTCGGTAATTATAATGATTTACTAGTCTTTTCGTAATTAAATAATATTTCTCGAAACAAATTAATTTGTATTTGATCCGATTTTTTCGATTCTTATTTTAAAAGCTCATAGGGCTAGTCATCAATTGCAACTAATCTGTCAAAATTATACACCATGATGTCATTAAAAATAACAGTTCAAATTTCGGAGTCACGTGATTTCAATTCAAATCTACTCCCTCATCATCAACTTCAAGATGTCCAAAATTCTCCGACACGCGCGACCTTTCTTAATGTAAAATTCGGGATGAACCCAGGAAATACTCTAATTCTTACACCAGCGAAAGCGAATAATAAACCTCCGAAATAATTCAACCCTGACCATAAAGTCGTCAATGTAAATAAATAAAAAAAATTGAAAAGAACCGCACATTTAACTGCCAGGCGTTATTACTGTATTCCTTTTATTTGGAAGTAAATAAAAAAAAGAATCAGTTGCCGCAAAAATCGCGGCACCACCTGTGTCAATATTGCAAAAGAATTGTTCCAGCTCTTGTGGCAACAGCGGGAGCAGACCATTAATAGTCATGAAATCCTCATTGTTCCACAACGTGTGGGATTATTGTGTTTTTCATGATTACCGTCAGTAATGGAATTCGGCAAGGAATTCATAGTTTTTGAAGTTGAGAGTTTCGACTTCCGTACACAATGGCGGAATCATAAACTTAATGTCTTTATTTTGAATGCAATATATCGTCTGCGCATGAAGGTAGATTTTAGAATAACGTTGAAATTTTAAGATAAAGTATCAACGAATATAAGTAACATTAGAATTTATATCTTAGAGAAAACAGAATTATTTTAAGTGCTTAACATTTTAATTAATTGTACAGTGCGAAATAAAAAAAACGGATCACCAGGAATAATTTTTGATCTAATGATTGTATATTCACTTTCTAGGACTTAATTATGATGGTTCGAGGGGATGACCTCATATATGCATAGCATAGCCCCAAGCAAAGAAACTGATTTTTTTTTTCTATTATCTTTAATACTTTCTGCACGAGTTTCTAAATCTCTAAATATTTCACACAAAAAGCACAACTTTTGATTTTTTTTTTTTTTTTTTTTTTTTTTTTTGCAAAATTGCGATAATTATTAAGTAGCGTAATTTTGATTCCACCAAAAATTTATATTTTGAGTGAATTGGAATGAAATTGACTTACTCAAGGCAGAATGTTAGAAGTTCATGAAATTTTTATTTGTATTATAATAATATCAATATCCTGAACAATAATACGGAACAAATTTTCTGCAATTAAACCATGCTTCCATTCAACTTGAACCACAGCATCATACTTATAAAGCTTAAAGAAGTAGGATATTATTGTTCAATTTGGTGCTGTATTCAATTTAAAGCAAATTCGAACAATAGTATGGTCCGATAACTGAACCTAGACACTCTGTAGTTTTTAACAGTTTTTTTAATTAAAAATATGTGTTTTTAAATGGATTATAACTGTTTTTAACATGATACTTTTAAACCATAAAATTTTTTCCCATCATTATCTCTTTTTTCCGGAGGTTCAATACTTTCGCTGCGAGTTGCTAAATCTCCAAATGTTTCGCACACAGCGAAAAAAAATAATAAATAAAAAATATATTGTAGAACGGTGAAAATTATTAATTTCTGTAATTTTGATTCTACTAAAAATTAATATTTTAATTCATCGAAACGAAACTGACTTGCCAAAGACAGAACTTAAAAAGCGAATATTTTTATTCGTACCTTAATATCGGTATCCTGAACCATAATATGGAGCAACTTTGCTACAACTATAAGTTGCTAGATTAAACCATGCTTCTATTCAACTTAAACCATAGTATCATGCTATGATGTTCAAGAAGTACGATATAATTGTTCAACTTGGCACTATTTTCAATTTGAAACAAATTTGAACGATATGAAGGTTCAACCATTGAACATAGATACTATTAAGTTTCTAACAGTTATTAAAAAATAATCTGGGCTTTAAAATTTTTAATTGATAGTAACTATATTTAACATAATACTTTTGAAGCATAAAAACAGAATTTTTTTTTAATCATTAGCTTTTTTTTTGGAGATATTTTCTCTATGATTTGCTAAATTTCCAAATTTTTCACACAATAAACACAATTTTCGTAGGATTGCTATGACTTGTAGGATTTGTGGGATCTGATATTTTTTATTCCGTTCTTTATTTCGATTATTATTTTGTGTTTTCAGCAGATTGAATTCATCGAAACTGACTTGCCAAAGACGAAATCTAAAAAGTCAATTTGCAATTTAACTTACGGTGTTTGCAGAATTGAGAAAAGAAACTAAAAGAAAAAAATATTTTAAATTGTCCTCTTTTTCTAAAACATAAACGAACAAAGCAAAAAGGGGATTTCCACTTATATTTCCCACAAGAATAGTAATTCAAGATTGGGTAAATTGAATGCAAAAAAAAATCCGGATATTTTCATTGAAAAAGGGCGCGGTGTTGTAATTACATTAGAAATAAATAAAAAACGAAAACAATACGCAATTCTTATATCGAGTGTAAGATATTAAAATGTATTTAAATCAGGTTTCGATCTAAGCAAGTAACAAAAGATGCGAAGGGTATAATTTTAATTTAATAAGCAGAATTATCCATTCTAACGTAAAATTAAAGATTAGTTGATTACAAAATTGTACGTTTAAAACTTCAATGTGTTTGAGCCACAACACCAATTATTGTGTCTTCAAAGTAACATTTTATTCGCAATTTTTACTTGCAAAATATGCGGGTTTTCAATTTCTTAAATCATGTTTCAATTTTAAATATTTAACAAAATTCGCAAAGCATATAATTTAAATTTAATGAGCTGAATTATATACTGTAAATAAATGTAGTTGATTACAAAACTGCATGCTATGAAATTTGAAGGTGGTTTAAGATACAAACGAAATTGTTTATTGCGCCGTTTTGTTCCTCTTCTTTAAATACATAATTTTTCGACAAAATATGCATTTTTTTAATTTCGTACAGTATCGTGTTTTGATTTAAAGATAAACAAGTTACAAAGCATATAATTTAACTTTATATAACATCAAATTAAAGGTTAGTTGTTTACAATATTTCACAGTTTGTGCTATCAAGATGGTCTGAAATACAGAAGTAATTATTATGTCTTTTAAAAAAACGTCTAATGAACCTTCATTTAAAATTCAAACATTTTTCCGACAAAATGTGTAAATTTTGATGCAAAAATTACTAAACATACCGAGAATTTACAAAAAATTTTATTTTATCAAAGTACAAAAAAATTTTCGTAAATAACTAATTACCCGTTTATTGGATTTTGATGTAAAACAGTGGTATTTAATGGTGTCGGTGAACCCACCTTAAATATACAAATTAATTAGTGCCACCACTTCTATATTTTACTTTCTCTAAATAAACATACAATTTTTTCTATTTAGCAATCATTTATATGGCCGGAAAAAAGAGATAATAATTACATTTTCAAACAATTTGATAAAAATGAATATCAGTGAACATTTTCTACATAAAAATTTGAAATATTGAAACAAATTCTTTTTGAGTTTAAATATTTTGTTTGTATTCGTTCATTTGAATAGATGAAAATCCACTATTGAGCGTATAATGAATATTTAAAAAAAACTTGAATTAAAACATATGGCATGATTGTGATCAAAAAGAAAAATTTTATCTAATTTTTATTTTTCACAATTTCAAGTTCTTAGAAAATAATTTTTATATAAATTTTTATTAAACTTACTAATTATTTTTATTAATTCATTAATCTATTCGAGTTTTTTGAAATTTATTTAATATTTAGATAATTATTTTATGAAAATTATTTTTAGTTATAAGAGTTCGGAAATTGAACATTTACAAATTGTTCAGGAGACTGTGTTTTGTGAAAAACACCAAGATTTCTATCAAGATACGAAGTTTTTGCGTAATGTGATGTTATCTAATGAACGTTTCCGAAACATGTAAAGTACCTCTCTGAAAACAATACTAAGGTAATAGTTTGATGTAAAAATATTATCTTTGAAAAGATATGGTTTATTACTTTATTGCTTAGAAATCCTTCAACTAGAAGAATATTTATTTTGTTCAGACTTTAGTTAAACTAAAATGAAAAATGCTCCCTGTAAAGACATCCAATGTTTCTTTTGTTCTTTCTAAATAATTTTAAAACAGCTAAATTAAACATAAGTATTAAAATTTTTAAAGCAAAGTTTCTTATTTTACGCCATGTGTCAACAGCTTTAAATTTTTAAATATATATTCAAATATGAAAAAATGTTTCCCTATGTTTTAATTTTAGATAGAAGATTTCAAACATAATTGTTTTAAGAAATTCAATATGGCAGCTATTTGAAATTATTTTAATCATAAAACTATTTATTAATTAGACACTAGTTAAACTGAAATGAAAAATGCTGCCTCTAAAACTTATCCTTATCGTTATTTTTTTTTTTTTTTTTAAACAAACATTCTTTAAAATAGGACTGCAGACTATGGACTAAAGAGTAGTGGAGCTTTAAAATTTGGCTGAAATCATCAATCGAATTTAAAGTTAAAAATGACGTGTTAGAAAATATTTTTCCACATTCACACTGTGAAACCTATTTGAAAGATCTTCTTAATTTAGGCTATTTTACAGCTTTTGTTTAATCTGGTTTGTGTTAAGAGGACCCACAAAAAATGCTAGCATGATAACCCAGTGCCAACTAAATTGCCAGATTTCTGACAGTCCTAAGGCGATAGTCTCATTTTAGATTGATAATCTATTAATGTGCTTTTACATTTTAATATATTTTTTTCTTGTTTTGATATAACTTATTTCAAACATAAATATTATATTAAATGTGAAGAAAAAAAACTTTACATGAAAAAAAAACACTTTAGTTAAGAAATAAAATGGTGCTTTTACGCACCATTTACCAACTCAATAAACAAATTATTAACTCACTAATTATTTTATGACATTTTTTTTTACAACATTTGCAATTTTAATCAGCATAAAAGCATATAATAATCTCAATTGGAATAAATGTACATTTTAAAAAAGTCGAATCTTCTAGTTTCAAAGTGTAATTCATAATAATAATATAATAAAGTGTATTGATAATAATAATTTCTCAACAGAAATTGTTGCCTCCAATTAAATTGCTAATATTTTATAAATGTTTTCACAAACCCTTAAAAATAGTATTTAATAACAAAAATATAGCTTTTTAAAAATACTATTTAATTTTTATTTTATAGCCTTTATTTTCAATAATTTCGACCGACTAGGTTTTAACGAGCTACCAGATTTACCGAGCGAATCGTCATTGTCCCTTTTCTTTCGCTTTTAACAAGCTCGATTTTAATTAGATTAGATTTAATTCAAACAGCAATAGAACAGAAGAAAAGTCAAAATAAATGAATGCGCAATTAAGCTGTAAGTGCCAATGAAAAGGCAGGATAATCAAGTTTCCTTACCTGAAAAGGATAGCTGGTTCCCCCACACACATCTTGACAAATCAAGGTCAAATACCGCGGTTTTATTGTCTTTTCTTGATTGTCAGATGCATGTTGACGACCGCAGACATTTTATGAAAAAACGTCCTCAAAATTGATACTTCGATAAAAGTTTTTGTTCTTCTTTTTTTTTCCTTCCACCTCTTCCTAAGAAAGAGAGCAAGATCCGCTAGTTTTGCGAATCCGCTAAGTTATTGTTTTTTCTTTAAAAACACTCCCAAGTATTATTACACTTTCTTAGACGTTGACGTTTTAGGTGAAAGAATGTCCAAAAAATGATTTTTTGACTAGTTTATTTTTTGTTTTAAGTCGTTCCCATTTTTTCCACATCATCAAGAGAGAAAAAAAAAATTATAACCATTGTCTACTTTTTTCCTGGTTTTACCAAATTAATTTTTGGTTTAATATTACACCCTCGTCTACGTTTTATTAACGTTTCAGTCCTTACACTAAAAGAAAAATAATTGAATTTATGATATGAAATGTATTTTGATTAAGTTAAAAATAAATAAAAATGAAACGTATGCTGAAATTCAAAAATTTTATTTTCACATTTGAAAATCACATTTAACATTTGATCACTAGTGCACTTTGATTTACTTTCAATACTACTATTTAAAAAATAAAGTAAAAAATACAAAATTAAATAGTTTTTTAGTTGACAGAATTAATAATATGTGTAGGATAGTAGTTATCGACAATGTCAACCTTCATCTATGAAAAGGTACCCCGCCTTAGATTCGAGTTAACATCTCTTATATACTAGTGAATTGGCATTGTATTTTTGTAGTGGTAGACACACTACAGTACTCCCCCACCAGAATTCTAGCTGTGATAGAATTCGATGAATGGATACCACTAGTTGATTCATTGCTGTTTTGTGAAAAGTCGGGAGAGCTGTATTAAGATCACGGTCGTGGTCATTCCTGTGTTGCCTTTAGCAGTAGAGTATATACGCTATACGTTGTGTGTGGTCGAGACTGAATAGCAACAGCGTGAGGAGGTCGCTAATGTCGCAGTCACAAGTAGCAAGACAACTGTTCAATGTGGGCCATCTATCGAAATAGGCGTGCTCAGATCAAAGTGTGAGTTTCTGTCAAGGTAGGCATGACATCACGTTCGGGTCGCCTATGTGGGAGAGTAGTTATCGACAATGTTAACTTTCATTAATGAAAAGGTACCCCGAAATAGATTCGAGATAACATGTCTTATATACTAGTGAATTGGCATTGTATTTTTGTAGTGGTAGACACACTACAATATGTCTTAGAATTATTAATATGACAATCTTCATAAGTGATATTGTACACTGTTCAGCCATTGATGTCTAATAACCACTATTAAGTTTTATAAATGTTACAATTTTCTAAAATGCTGCAAATTTTTCGGGAGAAACTGTCAACCACATTTAAGTATTATGCCAATTTCAATATTCTTATATGTTGTACATTTTTTTGGTTCATTAATAGTTAAATAATAGTTAAATAACCACATTTAAGTATTATTACAATCTTTTTAAATGGTGCACATTTTTCAGGAGTAAATGCCAAATAACCACAATTAAGTATATTATCAATAATAAAATCTTCCTCAAATGTTACATGTGTTCCAGTCGTTATCGTCAAAATTTTACATTTAATTATTATTACTATCAAGGTTTCCAACTGTTCTGAAAAAAAAAAAGATTATTTTAAGTGGGTGGGAAATAAAAATTAAAACTTTCAGTAGTTTGGTTAATTTTGTTATTTGTTATATTTCTAAAAGGCTCACTTTAAAAAATTGGAAGAACGTGTTGCTATATATGGGCATTTGAATCATTTATATGTTGCGATAGGTGAAATAACTTCAATTCAAATTTACTTAAGCAAGAATAATACTTAAAAAAAAATTTTAAAAAAAACTTGTTAAAAATTACGTTATCATTAGAAAAAACTCGTCCACAAAGTAAAGCTATATAGTGTCTCTTATTACAATCTTCTTAAATATTGAAAAATTTTCAGCCTTTGATGTAAATATTTTTCTTAACTGTATATGCTAAAGTAACACTTTTAATCATAAAAACGTCAATTTTGTAACATTCAAAACATTTTAAAATGTTCGTTTTTTTTTTTTTGGAACATAATTTGGATTGCATTATAAAGCGTTTGGCAGATACACAATGGCTCCTTTCATTGTAGAACACGTGCTTTAGAACATTTGTAATTCTGGAATTCTAAATCATCGGCTATATCATTTCAATGTCGAATTTCTTACTTCTTTTTTACATAAAAAAAGAAAGAAAAAACTTCTGAGCTTATTCCATACAGCGTTTGGTAATTAGCGAACGCAAACTACTGATTTTCTACTACAACTTTTTCGCTAAAAGCAAATAAATATTAGAAGGTTAATTTGTTCTGAGACTTGTGTGGAATGGACTCCGCGGGGAGACATTTTAACAAGCAAGAAAAATATATTCCAATTAGAGAAAACATTCGAAGTCTAGGTCAGATGAATTAAATGGTTTGTTAGAAAAGCTACATCGATTTTACTTAGCATTCAATGACAGCGCTTTTGAATTATTTTTTTTTAAACTAATCGCACAAAACATTTCGTATAAAATTAAATATAAGAAAGATTTTTCATAATTTTAATAATACGTTTATAAATTGTCGCCAAATGTTAAGATGTTAACATTTCTTCTTTTATAATCTTAAAAACATTTTTTAAAAACTGTTGACACCAGCTGTTACAATATAGAAATTTCTGTCTATTTTGCTTTAAAAAATACGTTTTAAAGCTGTTGACAACAACTGCTAAGATATATAAATAT
Source organism: Parasteatoda lunata (assembly GCA_949128135.1). Classification (NCBI taxonomy): domain Eukaryota; kingdom Metazoa; phylum Arthropoda; class Arachnida; order Araneae; family Theridiidae; genus Parasteatoda; species Parasteatoda lunata. The sequence continues at coordinate 33,452,016 of OX421979.1, forward strand.
TTTTGCTTTAGTTATTTTAAAAACATGCTTTAAAGCTGTTGTGGCCAAATGTTAGGATATACGCCGAGCAAAACTAACAGAATATAGCAAAATGTACTGTGTTTCTAGCTTTGCTAAAAAGCTCAGTAATTTTTATCGAAGCGTTTTGGTAATGCGTTAGGGTAAAATCAACAATAAAATAAAGTTTGGAAAATAAGATAAAAATTTGGTACTTTCGTCACGATACCTTACCTTAGAGCATGGCATAAAACCATACATTCAATTACATTTACTTTTCAGTTTTGTATTTTTTGCCAAATGCGTGCTAATAAGAATTATAATTTTGAAAACCAGAATTTCCGATAAACCATTACCATATGAAAGAAAAAATTATGAAATAAATGGTTTTAAACGAATGGTTATTTTAATTTTATAAACTAGAACTACGATTTTTTTTTTCTTACCAGAAATGTTATTACCATATAGTAAGGTTATTTTACCAAAATTTGTATCACTTCTGCTTTCGTTATTTTAAAAATATGTTTTAAAGCTGTTGATACCAAAGCACAGTGGGCCAGCATCCAAGGTTTCGTGGCCAAAATTAGTATTTCGATAAAATTTGTATTTAGGGTTTTTTATGTGCAGGTCAATTGAATTCATAGTTGAAATTTTGAAATGCACTAAAAATACCCAAAAACCAAAATGGCGGTTGAAATATAGCGAGCAAAAATAAAAAAAAAATAATATAGTACGTTTAAATAATTAAATATAGCAATGAAAATATAATGTAATGTAATTTTATATTAAAAATGAAAAGCAAATTATATTTCCGAAGTAATATTACAAAATAACGCGAAAACATGAAAAAAAAAAAACATAATTTTTGTTTTTCGGTATATTTAGTCCACCTTTGCAATACGGGTAAAATGGGACAGGTTTTTTCAAAAGAAGAAACATCAAAGAAGACAAGAAAAAAAGTTTAGCTAATTACCTCGTGGAACTTTTTGGAACTAATTTTCGAAAGTCATATTCAAACATTGTAAAATGTCAAATGATAAGATATAAACTATAAGTTTGTCAAGAGTATTAACTAATCCAACAAATTGAAAAATTTTACTATAATTTAACACTAATTACTCTGATAAAAATGTAACAGTAAGGTGAAATTCCTATATATATTTCTGAAATAAAAATTTAAAAGTTACATTAAAAAAAAAATTAACGTATTTTTCATTAAATTTTACTCTTGTCGGTCCAAAAAGTAAATTATAATGTTTGGAATGATTATGAATACTTAATTTGGGATATATTAAAACTGCCTACACATATTTCAGTTGAAAAATTATTTTTTTACTTTTGGCCCACAGTGCAAAGGTTAGAATATAGAAATTTCTGCTTTTGTAATCTTAAAAAAGAAGTTGACACTAAATGTTAGGTTATCGAATTTTCTGCCTTCCTTATTTTAAAAACATGAGTTAAAGCTTTTTACACCAAATGTTGGGATATATAGAATTATCTCATCTTTAAAAAATTAATATTTTTGGTCAATAATTTTTTGTAATAAAATACTAAATGAAATAAATAGCATGCAATGGAAAAACTTTCAAAAACGAAACAATAATTAGGCTTTCAAAAAACAATGGCAATTAAGATTCACAGCTTTGTTAAAAACACAATTAGAAATTTCAGAACTTTGAGCTATCATTGTAAAGCTATTATTATCATCAATAAAAGTACTATTATTGAACCTGTATATATATATACTAAAAAATAATATAAAACACTTTGCTGATATGAACTAATCGCTCTTGTCCTTTCAATTCTTTGTAACTTACAGTTCTGTTTATTTCAGCTTTTCATTGTCAACACGAGGAAAGAATTTTCATTCAGAAATTTGTAAACATGTATGATGTATACGTCAACAGAATTGGACAGTGCGCAAAATAAATAAATAAATGGACCAACCTTGAATAACTTTTGATCTCACGATTGGATTTTCACGTCCTAGGACTCAATCTTAATAGATCGAGAAGTGACCTCAAATATGCTAATTAATAAGTACTGGCGATATTTTAAGTTAATATTTTAAGTTTTACGCGAAAACGTATTTTATCTGAATAACCATGCCTTTTTTCGATGGATTCGGATTTTTGAACCCAAAATGTTGGTAGTAGCCGCAATCTGGAAAATATGGTCCCAATAGTTTGGTCAGGAAAGTTGAACCCCTTCATGTTAATTTTACTTCTTGCGTATTTCGCTTATATCTCAAGAACTTTTTAAACGAATTTAAAACTTTTTACACACAATTATAAAATGCGTTTATCCAAACACAATTCTAAGCAAAAAATAACTTTCATTAAATATTTTATTATTTTGTTTAAGATTGATCAAAACAATTTTGAAATGTGGGGTATACAACTTCATTTTAAAAAATGAAATTTTATATGGCAAAATATGAAATTTGAGCCTAATCGGTAAAATAGTTCATGAGAAATCAAATTTTTTAAGTATCTTATTTTTTTTTGAAAATCAATTTCTCAGGAACAATTCGACCGATTTCGATAAATTTTTGTATTGCCATATAAATTACATTCCTTAAAATGATGTAAAAAATTTTATACCTCACAATTCCAATTTTTTTTGACCAGTCTTAAATAAAATTATTAAAAAAAGTCTTTTTACAAACAGTTATTTTTTTGCATGGAATTATCTTTGGATAAACGAATTTTATAATTGTGTGCAAATTTTTTTCTATCCGCTTAGAACGTTCTAGAATTGTAGAGAAGTATGCAAAATGTAAAATTGACATTAAAAGAACAAAACTTTGGATCGCTCTCCTGACCAAACTATTGGGATCCTATTTCCCAGATTGCAGCTTCCCCTATTTTTGGGGGATCAAAAACCCGAATCCAATCGAAAAGTAGGTATGTTTATTTTAGAGAATTGTTTTTTTTTTTTTTTTTTTTTTTTTTTTTTTTGTGTGTCTCATATTGTAACTTCAAATATCGCCTGCACTAATTAATTAGCATATTTGAGGTCACCCCCTCAAACCATTAAGATTGAGTATTGAACGAGAAGATCCTATCCTTAGGATCAAAAGTACTTCATGGCTTTTTTTGGCGTACCGTACATAGTTCCAAATGTTCCTGGGTGGAAAAAAAGAGAGACTAAATTGCAAATATACTTTTTACCTGCTTTTGAAAACCTTCGAACTACAAAAATTATGAAAGAAATTTGACAAAAAAATAAATAAAAAGTAACTATAACATATTAAAAAATCTTAAATATTTAAATTTCTATCTCTCGACAGGAAAATAAAACGAATTATTTGGAGCTTTCAGAATGAAAACGCCATTGAATTATATTTACAAACAATTGTAATAATTCGTTTATTTATAAATAGAAAAAGGAAAAGAAAAAGTTTAATTACATTATAATAATAATTATTTAATTCTACATTTTCTTTAAGAATATATAATGAGGAAAAAAAGAAAAAAAGCCTTATTGTGTATTTAAAATTAAAATTACATGACTTTTTACTTTTTGTTTCTTCTACTTAAAAAGACCGAAAAAAGGATTGTTTTCATAATTTATTCATTATTACTTCACAGTGCCAAATAAATTATTCGCGAATCGAGTAAACAATAGTAGATTCTAAGCTTATCAAGGAAGTTAAAATAAAAAAAATTCGTTCTTAAGAAAGCTAAAATTAGATCGTTAATAATGTTGTTTTATTTGTGTTTTTTATTACTTATTCCGCATGCGAATTTTTTTTTAAAACATAAGTTGTGCTAGTAAGCGTTAAATTTATCAAACAACCGTATCGAATAACCGTAGCATAGTAATGTCAATGTCTCCCAACCGGAGATTTGCAAACACCGAGGAGTTCATGAAGTGTACAAAAGGAGTTAGAGATTTGTTGTAATGGCGGGATTTTATTAGCTTACGTAAAAAGAAATAACGCAATAATTTTACTGCACTGTTACTGATTTGAAAATGTTAAGTTTTTTTCTTGATCACATATTTCCCTAGTTTTCTTTTGTTATATTTTTATGTTTATGTTTTTGTTTATACTTGACGTGAATAAAACGCAAGTAAATATACAAAAATGGACATTCAATAGTTTCGGCAGTACAGTCTTCTGCCATGGGTACACCCGGGTATGTCATAGTCACCCAGGGGCCCTTGAGAATCTTGATTTTTGCAACTTATATTTAAAAAAAAAACTAAAAATAAACAACATTGCCTTATATATTTTTTAAAATAAGTATAGTCAATTGTATAAAGTGTGCATTTTGTTTTTCTTTCTACAAAAAAGTGTTGTCGTTAACTATTAAAGGGATTAATTCCTACTTTTATGTAGTATAATTAATAAGAATGCAAAATTCTTCAAAATTAATATGATCGAAATTCAGCAACGGTTAATTACGAGCAACAACTAGAATGTTACCACTATTACCCCAATTACTTCTGTACTAAAATATCGGAGTGGGAACTCAGAAATATTTTAGTGTGGCTGAAATATTTTGATTTATTATAGCTGACAAGTATCTTTATTTTTTCATGAAAGTAAAAAGCCGTCCAGTAAATATTTTTAACTGGGTGGCTACTAGATACTGTAGCACTAAAAAAAAAAAAAATTTAATAGTTTGTTAAAATTATTTCTCTCTCGCTTTTCCTGTGATTGGCACTTTTTATAAGTGACGATGATTTTTGCTTAAAGTAAAACATCTAGAATAAATTTAAAGATGTAATCGAGAAGGCTAAAGGTAAAACAGTTTTACGATTTCGGATTTCTGTGGGTAGAGCCTTTAAGCAATTTAAATATCTTAGGTTTGATTGAATATTTATATATAGAACTATAAATCGATTATTGGATACTAATAGCTGTAAAGATAGACCCAGGTCTGGTCGCCCATGCTCAACTCGTACGAAAAAGAGCATTAAAAGAATTCGTGAAAAGATACGAAGAAATCCACAACACTCAGCTAATAAATTAAAAAGGTTACAAAGAAGTAAGAAATTGCTGAGCAAAAGTGTTGACAGAATAATCTTCACTGATGAGAAAATATTTTGCACATAACTAAATTATAATGCTAAAAATAATGTTGTATATTCTGGAACCTTAGATGATATACCTGAAAGGGTAAGAACTGTGCAACGCAGAATTCTATAATGGTAGTATAAAGTCTAAAAATATAAAAAAGATAATTGGTTTGCAAAAGCATGAATAGAAGTAAAATTATTAAAAAAAATAACGGGTTAGCAAAAGCATGAATAAAATAAACTAAACATATAAAGAGATAAACAGTAAAATATAAGCAGACGATAAAATTAGACGTGAATTTTTAGAACAACAGAGTTGTTGGTTTTTTTTTTTTTTTTTTTGATTTTGTAAGTTTATTCTAATCCGTTACGGGTTTTCTATATTTTATTGAAAGATTATTATTAACCCGTTACGGGTAGTTTAATGTCGTTACTGTATTTGTTGTGGTGTGAAATAAATGTTTTTTTAATAAATTTACGAACTGTTCTTAATACAGCTTGATACGTTACAGTAGTATCAAATAACGGAAGATAACAGCTGCAGTATAAAATAACGGAAGATTTCCTCTAAAATTCATCGAAAAAGGGGTAAAAATCAATTCTGAATATGTTAAATGAATGAATATGCAATGAAAGGAAGTATTGGCTACACATTTGTTGTCATATGCTAACAGATTGTATCCCCAAAAGGATTGGATATTTCAGCAAGATACTGCACCTTCACACCTACTCAAAACAACACAGGCTTGGCTCTATGGCAATTGTCCTAAATTTATTAAGCGAGAAGGTTGTCCCCCTCCCCTACTCAAAATGATTCGTGCTGCCATCTGGCAATGGAGTAAGAGATTATCTTAAGCAATCGATAAAGATGGTGGTCGATTAGAATAAGAACTTTTTAAGATAAACTTCTATTTATAATGTTCATCACATTTGTCATTTATGTGTATTTATCATTTTCTATTGAATATCTGTATAACATAATGATTCGATATTTGTAACAGTATTTTGTAGCCACCCTGTAGAAACTAATATGAATTAAAATGCTACTAATATTAGAAGGAATACTAAAAGACTATACTAAAATACTCTAGAACTAATACCTGTTTTAGTGTAGCTCAAATATTTTAATATAAAATTGTTGATTAAATCCTTTTTTTCATGTAAAATAATTATTATTAACATAAAATTCTACAAAATTACTGTGGTCCAAATAATTATTAACTGTAATTAAAACTCTATTATACTCATGCCACAATTACTACAGGAGTCGACTGACATGTTCACCTTCGCAAATGCTAAAACTCAGACAATATCCTATTAAATAATTACGATCATGGGTTTTTATATATGCAAATAAACATTAAGCAACAACCAGTGATAATCTTTAAGCACAGAAAATTGCATTTGATTTCTTTAAAATAGAATAAAAATGTATGATGCTTGAATTGTTTTGATAACGTATTGTTCCTTATTCAATTGTAGTAATTCTCGCTTCGAAGTTGAGAAAGTGAATAATAGTTGATGCAAGAATGAAATCAAAGTTCACCCAACAATTCATTAATGATGAAAAGAGAATAGTTGAATTCAGAAATTAATAATCTTGAAGACCTTCTGTATCTAAATCGCCTCTTGACCCTCGGAATAAATTCATTAGCATATGAATACAGTTTGCCGACGCTTTCTTGATTTAATCCAGAATACAACTACTGTTGCCAAACTTCTCGAACTTAATTTTTTTGAGAAACAATGAGTTGAATACGTACGAAATCCATTTAGTGTCATTTTTTTTTTCATTCGCAATTGTAGCTGCTGTTATCAGACGCTTTAATAATGTCAATGAGTAACACCACTTCAAGAGAATGGTGAAAGATGTTCATTTATAGAATTTGGTTATACAAATAAACGACCAAACAAAAGTTCGAAATTCTTTTAAAGGTGTTTCAATTTCAAAAGCTTACAACCGTTATTGTTGGCATATGTTACTTATAATATGGTAAACTGATTTTGGTCACCTTAATCAATTTACCATATTACATATTAATATAACTATATAAATAGTAATCAAAGCGGTTGGCTAATATGTAGGTGCCATAAAATGATCGCAATTTTTTTGCAATATATCGAACAAATTTCTGTTTAGAATTATTAGTTCGATACGAATTGAACAAATTTGTGATATTTGTTCTTAAGACATTGGTTTTTATGAAAATTACCAATGAATAGGTAGTTAGTGTAATAACTTTCTTTAAATTACACTTATTTTGTTACATAAATAAATTGCGTAGTTTTGTATAAAAACTATGTTGTGATCCATAACTATTTTATTTATAACGCTAAAAGCAAACTTACATTATTTAATTATTTAACTCCAATATTTCTTTTTCAAACTGCGACCTTTTATTCAATAATTAACCATAATTCAATAATTAACCATAATTCAATAATTAACTATATTTTAGATTCAGCATTAATTACCTAACGAAGCTCATTCCGATGTTGGGAAATGACACCTGATTAATAAATACAAAATCTGATATCTTCATTAACAAATAGAAAATTCTAAATCAATTAATTACCGAATTACAGTTTTAATTTTATAAGATTAAATATTATACTGTCCGCAAAAAAATCGTCAAAAACGAAGATTATGGTATTTCTTTGATGTTTTGAAATGGCGCACACTTAAAACTGTCATATTATCTGATTAACAAATACAAAATTTCATATCACCCTATTAAGAATTTGAAAATTCTAGTTATTGTTTCTAATGACACTTGGGGAAGCCGCGCTCACCAGCTATGACCTTTTGCGAATTAAGGCAGGTAGGTGCGCCTTTCGTTTGACAAGAGAGCAACGCAAGGGTGAAAGTACGTCTTAGCTCAGAACCCCACGGAAAGATGGCAGCACCACCGTGAAGCAGCTTTCTCAAGTTAGACATAGATCTGAAGGTTAAATAAATTTTCTCCAAATCCCCGTACCCACGGTACTTTCGATTCCACAGATTTTACGATCACGTATATCGCATGCACTCTGTGGCTCTTAGAGTCAAGAATCGAACCCCGGACCAGAAAAAAATTCGAAATCACTTAATTAACCAATTGTAATTTTAATTTTTAGAATACGAAATATAGAACACTACCCAGAAATACATTGGCTAAAAATAGGATAATAATGTTTTAATTTTAAAATTCGAATTATTGTCTCTCATAGAACACTATTGATGGGTTTTGTTACCTTTTTAATCTTGTAAGATCTTTCACTTGTAAAACTTCTCAAAATTTCTTCAAGATACTAAATTTTGTAGATCTTTTATGTCTAGGTTTTAAAGAATGAGTTTTAGACAAATACAAACGATCGTTTTAAATTTCAATTTTCTTTTGTGTTTATTCAGCATTTAGTCTGTTTTTTATCGCGGAACGTTACTTTGAATCTTTTATAACTCCAAAACCGTTGGAGCAAGGATTTTGAAATTTGAACAACAGCTATAAGGAGCCATTTTACACCCCGATCCGAAAAATCGCTTAGACTTTTTAATTATTCCACTCTGGAAAAATGATTTTTTTAATACTTCAATTCAGCATTAGTCATTGTTATAAAAAAATTTTAAATAATTCGGTTTAAGATTTTTATCACCCATTCTTTATTGCTTAGCTATATTTTACAAGTTAAGTCATCAACGTGAAAGACTCATGGATCCGTGTTAAGTCACCGAATCAACGCTTCCAAAGTTTTTTGAAAATACGTGTTTATTTTGCTTTTAGTTGTGCTTTCAAAGCGTGTTTCTGTGGAAAAATATGTACCATTTTTTTAAAGACGTATTGAATACCAAAACGAAAAAGTATGAAATAAAATAATTAAAAAAGTTTCTTAAAAAAAAATTTATATGGGTCTAACCGAAATAGTAATAAATAACATATTGCATAGCAACTCATAAAAATCGAGTTTATATTGACTCTACCAATTTTCCAGGTATTATGTTCATTTTGTGTAAGTTTAGTCTTAAAATATGTTACAAGAATTTCTTATAAAATTTTTAAGGAACGCGAGAACAAAGTCGGTGGTTTATTTGGATTTATTATTGTTACTCGAAAATCAACAACTTTTTATCTACTTTCTTTAGTTTATGAAGAAATACTTAGAGAATTATTTTACAACCTCAGAAATGTTTAGATCATGCGATTTCTCATAGATATCAATGAAGTTTAAAACTTTTTGATGTTTGAGGGACCGACAATAAATTGCAAGCGGAAAATTATTTAGAACGCCCTATGCCGAAAACTGTAGCAATAGATTTTTTCTTTGTGGCAGTTACTTTGGTTATTGAATGAAATAATTACACAAAATTACGTAAGCCTAGCTTAAATATTTATAGAGATAGGAAATTTGTATAAAAACTAATTTTTTTCTTACGTTTTTTTTTTTGCGATAACTTTAAAAATATTCAATAAAACGAAGCAAATTTTTTTGAATAAATTAACTGTAAAATTTTTCCCTTAAAATCTGAGAAAAATTAGTTTTAAACTGCATATGATATAAGTAATTAAAGTAGTTTTTTTAAATTGCGAAAAATTTTTAAAAAAATTTCTTTTTTTTTTTATAGAGAATCGTATTTGGCAACTAATAAAAAATGTCCGATTTGAATTCCTTAAAAATTTAAAAAGTTTCAAGAAATTTCCTAAGTTCTTTTCGTACTTTTTAAAAGTATGCTCAAAATGATAAAGGGTGTTCCACATATTTTATTTTTTACTATTAAACATGATTTATTAAAAATGATCCGGGCTTTGTCGGGGATCATCCTCCATAAAAGTGTCTTTTTTTCGTCTGTTTTCTTTCTTTAATAAGTCTCATTTTGATCTATGAACATTATGAACATTTGGTGCATGAACATTTATTGTAAAGTATTATCATTTATTATTGAATCCAATTATAATTACATTATGATACAAAATAATATTTGTAAAAATCCCTTTATCATTTTGAGCTTTCTTTTAAGAAGTACGAAAACTACTTTGAAAATTGCTTGAAATTTTATGAATTTTAAAGTAATTCAAATCGGACTTTTTTCATTAGTTGTTACATACGATTCGCTACAAAATTAGGATTTTTTTTTTAATTATTTTTTTTTTTAAAACTTTTTTCCGCTTATGCTCAATATAAAAGAACTAGTTTAATTATTCATATCTTGCGCAGTTCTGAACGAATTTTTCTCAAATTCAAAGCAAAAATCTTGTAATTAATTTTAAATTGCTCTAAAAATTTTGTTTAAATTTACTGAATATTTTTGAAGTTGTAGCGAAATAACGCAAGACAAAAAAGTGAGTTTTTTATAAAAAAAAATTTAAAAAATTTAAAAAAAATTCTATATCTCCATAAATGTTTAAGCTAGATTTACGAAATTTTCTGTAATTACTGCATATAATAAACAAAATATTCACAAGTTAAAAATCTATTGCTGCATTTTTTGGTATAGGGTTTTAAAAAAAAAAATTATGTTTGCCATTTACTGTCGGTCCCTCAAACCTCGAAAAGTTTTGAAAATTGCTTTTATAAGTTACTTTAGAATGCAGAGCCGAAGAAGAAAAAAAAAATTTTAAACTTTTTAAGTTGTTTTGTTGTTAAATTATTTTATTACAACAACACATTTTTGAAATTGTATTTACTTTTAATTTTTATTTGAGATCATTATTCTTTTTTACTATAAGTTATAAAGAAAAATGAGTAAGGGAATTGGTTGCAAGATAACGTAAATGAGCGTCATTCAAAAGGGAAAATTCAGAGATCTTGATTTATTCAAAAACCACGGTGCCATTAGAATCCAAGGAACTTTTTGGATTTTCTTAATAAGTATATTTCAAGAATTATTACCCATTAACTTTAGAAAATAATCTTTTAAATGTAATGTTGAATTCTAATGACTCTTTGTGATTTCTTACACCTTGATTGATTAATATCGTCTGCGTGTTATAGTTTTGTGAAACTGTATTATCTGAATTATATCGTCTGCTGAACGATTTTGTCAGGTCCTTCAAGCAACTAACGCTAGCTCGCAGGTGGTTGCGTTGGTTGCCTTATAGAGGATCTAGAGAAGTGGACACCCACGTGAATTAGGTAGGCAGTGCAGTGAATGAACTTTACACACCCCTTTCAGCGAATCTGGTCTTCGAAACATCATTTTCTTTATCTGGCGTAATATTTTTTTTTAAAATTCTATATTTTTTTTTTACAAATGGGCTGGAATCCTTAAAAGATGAACCCCTAAAATCCTAAATAATTATGGTAATTATCCGAATTTGTCACAGCAGGAATCTTTTGGAATGTATGCCAACTCTTAGTTAAGTTGATGAATTTGATCGAGAAAGCTTTTACGTTTGATTTCTTCTCTTCAAATATCTGTTACATGTTCAAGTGACGCTAGTTTTTTTAAAAAAATTTTAATTTTGATTGTATGAAGTTTTTTTTCTGGCAAGCATCTGAATTATTATTTTTATTATTATTATTTTTTTATTATTATTTTTTATTATTATTATTTAATTACTGAATTATTATTATTTTTTTTAAAATTAAAACTTGTGCGATGTGATAACAAGATAATACAATGGAAAAACCACATTTTTATTCATGGATCAGATATTTCCTTTGGAATTTAAATACGTTTTCAGATTAAAACACTTTTGTGATTTGAAACTCTTATATCATTTTTATTTTAATGTAAAAATAGGTTTAGAAAATAAAACAAACGAATGTATTCAATTAGAGATGTCATTGCTTCAATGATTTTTTTTTATTTATCTAAAATAAGAGTAGTATTGATTTTGTTGGTATTACGATAGAATATACACATACGAATAATTGGAAGGAGCTTTGTTTTAAATTTTAAGAATTTTTTTTTCTAAAAACAAAGTTATTGTCGGAGTCGCTGTTTCAGAAAAATTTTTTGGCATACAATTCTTAATCTTATAACGCAAAAACTATTTCCTTTTTACTTAAAAAGAGAACAATACTGATTTTGTTGACATTATGATAAAATATACAGGTTAGGATAGTTGGAAGGGGCTTTGTTTTGAAGTTTAAAAAAAAAAAAATTTACAAAAAATAAATAAATAAACGTTACTCATAGAGTTGCTGTCTTAAAAAATTTTTACCAGAGTACGAATTTTTTATCTTATGACACAAACATCATTTCATTTTTCTTTAAAAAAAGAGAACAATACTGATTTCGTTGGCATTATGTTAAACTGTACACATACTTCAGGATAAACTGTTCAAGATAATTAGGAGAAACTTTGGTCTTCAACTTCAAGAACATTTCTTTTTTCGAGAGAAATTACTGTCGGAGTTGCTGTTTCTAAAAAATTGTCTACCCTCTCGCTCTCTTAACACAAACTATTCCGTAAAAAAACATGACATTTTATATATTTTAAAAGATTGTTTAAAAAACATCTTTGACATGAAAATGTTATTGATGCAATTATTTGTGTTTTAGTTACTTTAAATCAAATTTAAAGTTTTTTCTTAAATTATTATTTGTAGTTAAGCCGCGTAATTCATTTCAGCATAAACTGTATGCAAAAGTTTTTTTTTTTTTTTTTTTTTTTTTTACATCCACGCATTCTTGTGTTTGAAAATAAGCGGCGCGTCTCTTACTTTATACTAATTTTAAATTATTTTAAAACAATCAAACTGTTGGCGAACAAAAACAATCAAACAAAAAATCCTCAGTTTGTTTGTGTTTTAATTAGTATTTACCGTCGGAAAAGACAATAGCTTTTTTTAAGTATATATCTCAAGGAAAAATAATTTAGTTAAAAATACATACATATGTTTCATTGTTTTTGAAAGCAAACTGTACAATATTTTCTCGTAATGACATTTATAAATAATTTAAAAAAAAGATTTGAATTGTCATTCACTTGAAAGACTTTCTAAATAAAGAGTTAAAAAAATTGTTTGAAGAAACCAGTCAAAGGTCTAATGTGTAAAGTCTAATGTCATCTAGAAAATATTTCTCTGCTAAAACAATTTAAAGATGCAAATACGTTTTTCTTTATACTCCTCTACTAAAGGAAGGAGTAGTAGGTAAATACATTAGTATATTTATATTTCATAACGAAACAACTTAAAGCAAATTTATTTTACGTTTCAGTGTCATGCAAACGAAGATAAATGCTGTCACATATTTCTCTGTAAAGGATTTTTCGACGTAAATGTGTTTTCTCTTATATGTACTATTTCTTTGTTAAATGGTACAATGCGTATTCATTTATAGTCTAGACATTAGGGTATTTTGTAAAGAAAACTTAACGGGTTTTATTTTTATTAATTTATTGTTTTTATACCAAGGCCAAGTTATAATGGTGCCTCATTTAAAGGGACATCAGATTTAACGATAAAATTTATTCTCTTGTTTAATACACTGCCATGAATATATTAGTATACTCTTTTAACGAGCATTTTTTATATAATTTTTGTCGGTCATAACGAAAAGAATAATTTCGGTTACTCTAAATAATATCAGAAATGAAAAACAAATTTTAAAACGAAAAAGGCTAATGAATGATATATAGATATAGATATAGATATAGATAAATATATTGAAGCCGTAAAAATACAGATAAAACAGTTCATTCATTACGATGAGAATTTAAGAGAATTTAATGAAATTAAATTTTTTAAATCTAAAACAATCAACGATGGATAAATATATTTTCATTTCTCAATAAAGATTATATGAAAACCATTCACGTAATGTGTGTCCTTTTTTTTTTTTTTTTTTTGCATTCAAGTTTTTTGTTTTAACATTGAATTCGGATTTAACGACCATTTTTCTGACCTTCGAGCACCTCCTTTAAATACTAGATTTTATCTTGTTATTTATTATTTATATGACTTTAACCTATTCCCTGCTGCCATTGTGTTAACGCAAGAGTTAGTTTTTATGTAAAAATTACTTATTTGAAGAAAAAAAAAAGTGATAGGAAAACAGCATTCAGACTGAGTTACTGTTTCGATTATAATTTACCACTTTTCATTTTAAAAATATTGCAAATAAATAATTTTTTATCAAAATATTTCTTAAATGACCCCCGGAGAATGACCTTTCGCCATACAGGCATCTGAAGAGCAGATTTGTTGGCCACTCTTTCAGGGACATATTAAGGGGGCCAACGATGTTCCCACTGTAAGGATAGGTAGTACAGAGAATGAAAGAACACCCATGCCTTGCCCGGAATTCAAACCCAGAATCTTTCTGATGAAAGGCCAGTTCCCTGACCCCTACACAGATTGGTCGGCCGTGATCAAAATATAAATATTATTATCCATGTTATTTGATGAACACAACTTGTACGCTTGTATAACTTGTTTCGCCAAAAACAAATTTTAAAAAGTTAAACACTTGAGTTACCAGTCTATTTTATGAGTGAGAACGAGAGTTTTAGCGGTCAGTGGCTCAACTATTTGGGTCATTAAATTTGAATTTTACAACCTCTTATCAAAATCTCGGGAGAAAAGTGATCCTCTCGCAATTTGGTAGATCACGTTCGAACTCCAGCGATGGTTGGTAAATACGAACACTGTTCTTGGCTTCCACTGGCCCCAGTACTGAATATCTTCAATGTCCGATAAATCATGGGTTTGAATCTCTTTTCCGTGAAATGTTTCCATAATTTTCTGGTCCATGTAACTCCAATGCTAGTTAGTTTCATCAAAAAAGGCTAGTTTGTTTCAACGCTTGATCCAGGAGCTTTCTTGTCTTCTAGGATGGATTCAAACTTACAAGGAGACGGGATTGAGCATAATCTAAAAATGGGTGACTGTTCTTTGCCGGATGTTGAGTTAAACACCAAAATATATATAGTTTTGTAAAGGAAAAAAAAATCTGAGGATTCTTTGTTAGTGAGAGAAAAGAGAAAATTAAATTTGATTTTTAAATTACATTTTTACATATTCTAACACATATTTATTTTGTCTGTTCATATCAAGCAAAATATACTCTTCCTACATAAAGCAAACAAAAATGATTCCATTAATAGTCACGCAATGTTACGTAATTATCATCATAAGTCTATTCTTAGTATCTCTGGTAATTCTTGAGGATGGAACTCGGAAATGAAAGCCCTCCGCGGGTGTCAGGTTTTCCATACTGCCCGCCGACGGTTGAATAGCTGAGCAATAGCCCCATAATTAGCTCCTTTGTCCGCGGGAAGGATAGCCTTTCTCTGACATTAAGTCTTTAGAATAACAGGAGGAAGCAACATAAAATTGTGGACTCTGGATGTTTCAAAGAGGTGAAATCCGTTATAAACCGCTCGTTTTTGTGTTTTTCTAAGCTATTTTAACGGGAGAAGTTTCTTTTTGGAAGAGATCGTGCCTATAACTCTATTCTTCTTTTAGATTGATGACCATTAAAGTTCAAATTGAGATTTTGTTTCGAAGAGTTTAAACTTTTTCTTCTTGGAATCGTGGTGGATAGTTCGAAAATTGTTTTTTCGAACTGAGTAAGTTCAGAGCGAGTAATCTGTTTCTAATAGATATATAGTAGAGATGAGTTCGGGCTCAATTATGGAGGATCGAGTCCAAAGAATTTTAAACCGAACCAGAGACATATAGGATTACTTAGAGCCTGAGTTCGCCCAAACCTGAGATATAAGAAGGATAAGACAAAATTTTTGGATAAAAGCCTTTGATGATTAAACAAGGAAATTAGTCATTAAAACTTTTTTTGTCTATAACTTAACTATCTTAATAAAACGAAGATAAGAATCTTGAATTGAATGTGAAAGAGAGAAATCGAAAAATTGTCAACAACAGCAAACAAGTTTTTATTATCCGTAAGATTCCCTATCAGAAGACCTCCTTGAAAATCGTTTAGAATTTATTTTTATTTTGCACTGTTGCATCTACTGCATTATGTTTTAGAAATTGTATTATGTAAGTTTACGTAAGCAGTATTAGTTTTCCTGCATTACGTAAGAATGTTTTCGTAAAGTACTAAAAGAATTATACGGAACTTTTATCAATAGTCCCGGCTCGGCCTTAGCCCGTCTTATCTTTAATATATAAGTATGAAGTATGTTCTGCGAATACGGAGAGTGCGGTGAAATATGTCACTTGAGCGTTTCCAAATAATTTTTTACGACTTTTGCGATATGAGGCCGACCGTTATCATGCAACAGAATAATTTTGTAATGTCTTTATTCGTACTCCGGCCGTTTTTCTCGTAATGCACGGCTTCAACGAATCAATTATAGCCTATACCGATCGCCCGTAATGGAATCGCCAGGTTGTAGCAGCTCATAGTATACAACACCATTCACCATTCTTGAAACGTCGAAACCATTCCTTACACGATTTATCAGTTGGAGCATTGTCACCATAAACTTCTTCAAGCACTCGATGCGCTTCAGCTGCACTTTTCTTCCAATAAAAGCAGAAACGTGAAACCTCCCGCAAATGCTGCTTAGTCACCACAAAATTTTACATATTCAACAAAATAAAAAACAGGGTTTTTGTATGAAACTCAAAGCGATATATACTGAATATTATTGACAGATGTCTAACCTCTCTGAAACCACCGTAACCAGCTGCCACAATGAAACATTCATAACAGCCAGAGCCATTTTTTGAAAACGGACCGAACTAATTTGTACTAATAAAATTATAAATTTAGAGTAAATTTTAAAAATTCATGAAATATTTTTCGAAATAAAAGCAAATTTGAGCTTAAAAACTACAAATTTTTCATGTCCCGCTAATAGCTCTACAACCAATTGTAATACATAAATTTTAAAATAATATTTTTTTTCTGGATTGATAATGTGCTTTTAATTAAAATATTAAAAAAAAAAAATTACAAATTAAATAGAACTTAATTTATTGCTTAATATTGAATTTTTAAAGAAAAATTCTGTATATTCTTACTTAAATCTTGAAAAAAAATCGAAAATTATCACTTGCGCCTTAGTTTTTAATTCAAAATATTGCTAACATTATACAAATGTAAATACAAAAAGAATTCTATAAAAACAATTTTGTAATGTGTCATAGCGTAAACAACAAACCAATTAATAATTTAAAAATTAACTTCTTAAAATCAGCTTCGTCTTCAAAACTTAATTTATTAAATTAAATAAGGATGAAAGCAGAACAAAAATATTTTAGTTTCGTTTTCAGGAGTTTACTTCCAGTTTCAGTTTCGTTTGCCAACATACGAAAAAATAGCTGTAACTGCATTTCTAAAAATCAGAGATCAAAGTTTTAAAGTGTTTTGGTAAGGTAATGAACTAAACTTCAAATATGGACAATAATGGAAAAAAATAAAAATTTTCGTAGAAATTACCGATTTTCACCCAGTTGAGTACCTTCAAGAACCTGAATTTAGCTATGATTCGGAATTGAGAATTCAACTACAAGAAAAATTCGCCAGTTTTAGTAATTATGTAAGAAAGTGTGGCTGGCAAAAATAATTCCAACAAACCATCTCCTTGATGTTGTTGAATTCAGTTTTTCAGGGTGCCGAATTCAAGTACTGTCAGATTTTAAGAATTCATTTAAAAATTGCATTTATTTTAGAAATGCAAAAAATTAACTCTATAATAGCTTCAAAATTTAATTGGTTTCTAAACGTCATTTAAGGCTAAAGTTAAGTTGTTTAAGTCTTAATTTGGCTTAGTTATATAGGCTTAACTTAACTGTGGATTAGAATCCTGTGACCTAATCTGGCCCAAAAGCTAAGTATTTTAAGCATCCCATAAATTGTTCTGATCAGTTAATGTTAAAAATAGCTATAGAAACCAAGTGTTAGAAAGCTCATTGGAATAGATTTATATTGTTACAAAAATAATAATCATAATTTTTTTTGATAATATCGAAAAAAAGTATTGGTACTATTGAACGAAAGTGTCGATACCAACCTTCACTATCGGAAAGATGTGTCGATTCCAAGTCGAAGAGTCGAATAGTGTCAAAAAGAAGTATCTTTATTTTTCTATAGGGTTATGATATGCGAACGTAAAATAAGATGTATTAATTGTTCATTTTTTTCTAACATGTAAAATTCTGAATTTAAATAACTCAGAAAAAAAAAACTTGACAAATTACTACAAGAGAAACAAGTTTTAATCTTTAAATGCATTAATAATGAGCTATAATGTGTTCAAAAATCTTAAACAAGTATCAAAATTGATTGCATAAATTGAGTCGAAAAAATAGAATTTATATTTTAAATGAGCAAAAAATAATAATTATATTTTTTTAAAAACATATATATTAGTCCCTGACGTATACAAAGCATACCCTACAATCGCCCTATTCTTCGAATTCTTTTTAGACTTATTGACAAAAAGGAAGTAATCAAAACATATTCATTGTAGACATTGTAAGCGAATATTTAAGCGCGGGAAATGTGATAAAACGCATCAAACACAATTTTTTAGGGGAGGGGGGGGAGTATTATTATAACTTATAAAACCTGCTTATAGAAAAGAAAATTCATCTATATATGATTTAAATTAAAATCTTAAAATTATTCACTATTTAGATGGACGGTTAAAAATTATTTGAAATTCCATTAGTGAAATTGAAATTAGTATCCTTTTTCACAAAAGTTACCTACGCAATCTCAAACAAGCTTAAAATATTCAACAATAAAAAATATCCACTAAAGAAAAAAAAATTAAAATACTACTTTAAAAGACAAAAATATTTATAATTCAGTTTCTATCCATTTGAGCAGCCTATTATTTTATTTTATTATTAAATATTATAATAAATTTAAAAATATGCCTATACAGCAAACTGATAAACAAAAGATTGTAAAAATCTATGAGTACAAATTTTTAAGAAAAAAAAAATATATATATAGACCCAAACTTCGAAGAAATGAACTTTGAACTCAAACTCAACAATAGAACTTTCACTTTAACATTGTAAGGTTAAAAAAAACTAGAAAAATAATAAATCAACAATAATTAATCTATTTTTAAATTTATTAAATATTTCATTAAATTTATATATTTCTTATTAAATTGTTATAACACGTAACAAAACTCTAGATGTCAGCACTTCATGATTTTATTTTTTACTTCGTTTTAAGTTTAAAACGAAAAACATATTTATCGTGCTGCCATCTATTGGAAATAATAATGTATGTCTTAAATTATTAAGATTTCATTTATAAATGATATTTAATAATAATTTTAAAATTAAAAATGATATTATTTGAGTACTTTCGGTGCTTTGATTTGCTTTGTAACAAATAGTATTAATTCCTTATCAAATAGTCGGCATCATTCAAGTTTAAAT
The DNA here is from genome assembly GCA_949128135.1 of Parasteatoda lunata. Lineage (NCBI taxonomy): Eukaryota > Metazoa > Arthropoda > Arachnida > Araneae > Theridiidae > Parasteatoda > Parasteatoda lunata. Next base: position 33,471,342 of record OX421979.1, read on the forward strand.
TAGCAAGCGCCCCGCGATTCACATTATCAAAAACATCATTTTATTTTTATTAATAAAGTAAAGAGCTTTTATACAAGTTTTTCAATTATTATGTCTGCTTATAAAACTTTCTCTTCGTACTAAACATTGAAATCTAGAAATAACTATACACATTAACGTATTCAATGTTTTCCAATCCTTAACTTTAAGAAATTATTAAGTGAAGTCTTCATGCGCGCATGCGCATGGCACGCGCCAGCATAACAATTTCAAACATCTTATTTTTTACTTTTATATTTTGCCTGTGGAACCCCAAATGATCGACCTTCTTTTGGCGAAATCCCGAGACAATGAATAAATTTAATCAGTAATTGTGAATATATTAACTAACGAAAGACTAACTATTTTGAAAATATGTAATGATCTGATTTTTAAAAAATTTTTTTTTTATTATTATTATCTAGAAAATATTTAGTGAATGAATGAAGAATGAATTTTTTTCATCATTTCGTTTTATAAATATAGTAGTCTTAAAATTTTGTTTTATGTAAGACAGTTGAATTCACATTTCTGGAAGTCGACTCAACTAGTCGTCAACAATATTTCAAACTAGACTCGATTCGATCGAATCGAGTCTAGTTTGAAATATGGTTTGCATTAAAATAAAAACGTAAAAGGAAGAAAATCAACGTTGAGAATTATTATAATAGAAACATACTTCTTCATTGTAAAATTTCGTTACTTTTATTAGATGCGAAATACTAATAGATTCTTTCACAAATGCATATTCTTTCCTAATTCTTACATTATATTGCTACTAAAAACAAACATTGTTTTGAAGTTTATTTTATTGAAATGCTTGTAACGAAAGAATTTCATAAAAATGACAGAAATTTTAACTGAATAATGGATTATTAATTTGACTTTAAAAAAAATTTAATTACAGGCTCCGAAAATTGTAACTTTAAAAAAAAAAAAAATAATCATAGTTTTCGAACTTTTTTTACTCTTTTCACGGAAACCTGGAGTTGACTAAACACCATTTGGAAACTGTTGGCTTAATTTTACATTTGAAAGCAAGATTAATCATTCAAAATCATAAACCCAGCAGTTAATAGTCTAACTTCATAAACTATAATTAAGTTTCACAGAAAATATCTACGGCTATAAGGACTGAAAATTGCGTTTAAAAATACTTTCAAAAACATATTAAATCTTTCATCATTTAAAATATTTCATTCGATCACAAAAAAACTCAAAAACTATACATATAACAAAAAATATTTATGAATTTTGATTGTTGCAAACTGACACTTAACCAAACAAAAAAAAATTTTTTTTTACTAAATAATAGTTAAAAAATTTTAATGAAGAAATTATTCGTAATCGAAGATTTTTCGAGCAAACAATTTTATAACTGCCCCACTTTCTAAAATTACTTTTCAGTCTTAAAAAATTTAATTTCCAGGAAAGTTAAAATTTTTTGATTAGGAAAAAAAAAAAAAAATTCTAGTGAAATTTAGATTTACTAAAATAATTTTCAAGTTGTGAATCTACAGCAATATTTTGTAAATTATCCAAAATACAGAACTAATTACAGCGTATTTCAAATAGAAAACGATAGCGTCTATTTTTTCGCAACACCTAAATAATATATATATAGGCAACGAAATTCTAAAATACATTGTAAATGACATAAAATAACTATATATTCTAATGATATGGCAGAGAAAATGTTTTTGCAAATTTGTTTTTCTTTGTTTCTTTTTAACAGATTACAGAATGTAACAAATGATTATTTAGTGCTAATTACCAAGTTTTGAACCTAGCCAGTCATTTGTAACTATTATTACGTTCTGATTCTTCTTATTAAAATTCTAAACAAATTCTGAAAAAAACAGAGTAAGCAAGGATTGTTGAACTAAAAGTACGAACCTACTCTCCATTAGGATTTGTAGGAATTGATACCCAACAACGTCAACATCATTTCAGTTAAAAATCCACATCTTTTTCAAAATATTTAGCTGCATACTCTACCATTTCATGTTAACACAAACTCTATCTTTAACTCAAAACAGATAATCAAAACTAAAGGCATTTTTTTTTTTTTTTTTTTTTTTTGTTGAGTATAGTAAAGTGCGGCGTGCTCTCTGCTTTCGCTTATAGCACTGCGTTTCAATAGGTAAGGCTTATTTAGCCTATCAAGATTTATATGAGCTCAGAGGCTCTTCATCAAATTCAACATGCTTCCACCGAGTCCAACAGGGAACTCCTTTTTTTTGTTGTTGTTGGTTATTGCAATTACATAAATTTTCAGGCTCGTGTGCTCAAAATAGGCTTATGAACCTTCGTCAAGTAGAAGAGGACAGATAGCACAGAGACAGCACCAAGTTTTTTTTTTTTTTGTTTATTTATTTCTTGTTACACATACATACGTCAGCTTGGGTACACGGCTTTGTTAAGATGTAGACCAGCTAGCACAAGAAAGGGAATCACAAAGTTACAACCAGTGCCGCAATGAGATTCAAACCCATCACCTCCACGCAACAGAATATTTGGTTTAACGATGAAGCGCTCGACCAAGGAACTTTTTGGAATAGTGCTTGTACCAAAGTGGATTGATCATAAGACATGATTCCCAGTAGATCCCCGAATTCAAGCATTATTGATTGTAGTCAGTGAGCGGATGGGTGACCACTTTGATCAGGGTGAGCAAGGGCCGAGTGTGTGTGGTAGTTCTCGTTAAACTGTTCTACAGTAAGTTGATCGGCTTCGCTTTTAGGTGGTCAGGCTAACAAAACGGGGGAGCCTGAAGAGGCTTAAAATTGTGATGGCATGTTTTCGGAACATCCCCAGGTTGTTGCTTGTGAGTCGTGAAGGCTCAGGGGTAAGAACATTAATCTTCCAAGGAGGTGAACCGGGTATAAATTCTAACGATGGCTGGTCGGCACGAATTCTGCACCCAGCTCGAGCTTACGTTTGTAACTGTCTATATCTGGCAGGCTCTAAGCCTATTAAACACTGTTGTTGTTGTAGTAGTTTATTTACGTCGAGCTAGAGCTGTACAATGGGCTATTGGCGGCGGTCTGGGAAACATCACTGTGGATGATCTGGAGATATGCCATCACAATTTTAATCCTCTGCAGAGGGGGTGGCACCTCCGCTTCGGTAGCCCGACGACCTGCAAGCGAAAGTCCAGCACATTACAGTAGAACAGTTTAACGACGACCAATACCGCACACTCTCGGTGCCTACTCAGACTGATCCAAGTGGTCACCCACGCGCACACTGACCGCAGGCAGAGATGCTTGACTTCGGTGATCTGCTGGGAATCGTGTCTTAACGATCAGTCCACTGCGGTACCCCCTTTAAACATAATCCATAGCTGATCTGCCGATTGATGAATAATAAAGAACATAAATAACTGTTCTTGGGTACCTCCCGAGCGGTTTCGCCCACCTAAACGCTATGTGAAATGTCAAGGTACGCGTTGTTACCCTGAATGTAACTTTGTGCTGTCCTTTTCTGCATTGTGCTATCTGTCCTTCTATTTGACAAGGGTTTATAAGCCTTAATTGAGCACACTAGCCTTCCAATGTATATTGTATCAAAAAATAAATATATGTCCGCGCTTGCCAGCGATTTTAGCATGCAAACACTTAATTAAAACTCAAACTTCATCAATTAATGCGTCAGTTGGAACACTGTTCACGCATTATATTAAGGTGGTCGAAAGACTGAAGTTGCGACTAAGACAGAGAAATTCGCTGATGATTCAATTAACTTTATTGAAGCACATTGAAAATACTTTTTTTTAACAAAAAACAGATCTTTATTTTGTTCTAAAAATAATCATTGAAACATTCTAAACACTAATTATCATAGTCGTTCAGCCAACCAAACAGCGCCTAAGCATCCAGCCTTAATTGTTTGTGATAAGTATTTATAAAATGGCGCTTTCAACGCGTCATGGGCAAGTCCAGTATCGTGATGATGTACTTCATCATCTCGGAACTTCTTTATGGTATCCAATAGTTCTTTGTTCTGAACAGGATCGTCTGCCATGAGATCTCGGATTTGATTATTGTAATGGTTGGCGATTACTTCTTCCACTGCAACGGTGCAGGCCATCGCAGCTTCTTTACCCAGAAGAGCTGTACCTGGAATTAAAAAAGAATTATTTTAAAAATAATGTAAAGATAGATTGAAAAATAAAAAAGGTGCAGTTATGAGTAACGTAAATGCAGTCTAGAACAGCGGTTTCCAATTTATTTTTCGGCTATGGAACCGTAAATGATCGATCTTCTTTTGGCGGTACCAGAGACGTATCTAGAGTTTGCAGCTGCTGAGGACAAATTTTATCCCCCCCCCCCTTAGATTATGGTTAGGGTTGCAAGTTTGTCGCGGGAAAAAAAGACATAAATTCGCGGGTGATTCGCGCAAAAGTTTTAAAAATTCGCGAAATTTTCGCGGATAACATATGCACTGATATTTACACCGAAAATCAATTAAAAAATAATAAAAAACATAAAAAAGTTACAAAATTTTATTTTTAAGCAATATTAATGCCGTTACTTAAATGTACAGAATTTTGATACAAAATATTATACATGGTTAGGTTATTCTCGCTAATGTTTCTCCTTTCATCACTCAATACATTTTTGAATTTTGAAAAAGATCGTTCGGCATCCATGCTATTAGTTGGTACTGACAAACATCGAATTGCCACTTTAGACAGTTTTGGATAGCGTTCCATCTTCGATTTCCAAAACTGAATTAATTCTCTACTTTCAACGTGTAGTTTATTAACTGTCGCTTTGTAAGCATTAAATTCGTTCTTCAACTCTTCTTTATCCTCAAACATGGGGATAGAGTTAAATATAAAAGAACTATCATCCTCTTGGAAAACATCTAAGTATTTGAATTGAGCTCTGCATGCTTTAAAAAAGCTTGATGCTGGTTGACGAAATATGTGTGTTGTAATAGTGCCTTCAAAAAAGTATGCCTGAATTTTTTCCTGGCATGATTTTAAAGCTTTTTTAGATTTCAAGTGCTGGCAGGTTATAGATTTGCTTTTTAAATCTTAAGCAAGATCAGACATTTCATTAAAAATAACATACGAACTTATTCTTTGTTTTTCATATAAATTTAATTGATTCAAAATTAAAGATGCATATTTTTCAATCTCTCTTAAATCTTCACTCAATTCTGCGTTACAACATTCTTCGGAAATCGTGCTGACCAAAGAACTACTGCTATTTTGTTGCTCTTTATCGAAGAACTCTGCATATTCAGCTAAGTAATTTACGTGAAACAAAGCTGCCTTAAACCAGCTATTCCATCTGGTTTGTACGGGAACCGGTCGTAGAGCGGCGTTTTTGCCTTTTTCAACTAAAAAGGCTCGAAATCGACCCTTACGTGAAGGACAAGCTGTGAATGCACGCTTTAAATGCACAATAAAAGAATTCACTTTTTCAAATTGATTTTGCCATATTTCTCCTAGGAGATTTAAAAGATGTGCATTGCAAGTCACATGAACAGCATTCAAGAAAACTGCTTTCAAACTTTTTTCCCATGCTTTGTTCATGTAAGACGCATTGTCAGTGACGAAAGATGAAATGGTATCAAAACGAAGCTTGTACTTTTGACAACACTGGATAACTGCTTCGCTAACAGTTTTAAAATTTACACTTTCCAGTAGTATGCTTTCTAAGAAAAAAGCAGATAAAGAAATGTCAAAACTATCATCTTGTCCACAGATGGAACTGCTAACACGTTGTATAGAGCATAACCCAATTCTAATGTCATTTTGCTAGATACTTTTGTGAATGCTTTGAAAAAATATAATAAATTTTTAAACTTCAGAAAAATCATAACTACAAATATATTTTTATTGATAAGATAAAACAGAAAAAAATAACTTCAAATTGTGAATAATTTTCATTTGAATCGCGCGAATTGGTGGGTAGGGCGCTGGACTCCCTTTCGTGAGAAGGGGAGTTCGAATACAGCGGGCCGAAGACTCCCTGTGTAGTAAATGGTGACGGGTGCGCGTTAAATCTGTCAGGTCATCCATTAAGTTCTCCAGACTTCCATAACAAATCATACCTCTGGGAGTACTGGGGTAAGCGGGAGTGACGTATGGGTGTCACATAAGTCGATTTTTTGGCCAATGATGGCGCCACTGGTAAATAAGAACAATCGCACCTTTGCCTTAATGGCCTACGACAACAACAACAGCAATTAACATCATTTGATTTTTTTTAAATTTTAATTTTACATGGCAGAAGATTTTGCAACTTACCAGAAAGGACTTTTAAGATAACATAACAGGATAATTTCATAAATTTTCATTCTATTTGGTTCAAAGAACAGTTTATGCTATTAATGTAATTTCTATAACATTAAAATGCTTTTAAGTGCGTTATTGTTCTAATTAAATGAAAAGCGTTTTTTTTTCTTCTTTTTTTTTCATTTCCTGAAGACATTTTTCATTCAACATACGTTGTTGAACCGCTGAGTTAGAGAGCGAATTGAGATATTTTGTGTCCAAGGTTTGTCTAATATTGTCAATTCCAAAAGAAACTTTCATAGATTTACTCCATAAATTTTATTATCTAAATCAAAAGTGTACAGTTTCACTCCAGAAACTTTATTCACGAAGTCAAATGTGTACAGATTCACTCGAGAAACTTTACAAACGAAGTCAAAAGTGTACAGATTCACTCCAGAAATTTTATGGACTAAATCAAAAGTGTTAAGATTAATTCCTGAAACTTTATCGACGAAATCAAAAGTGTTGAGCGCACTCTAAGAAATTTATCGACGAAGTCGAAATTGTACAAATTAACGCCAGAAACTTAGTGTCATGTTTCCATGCACAGAAATTTTTTGATGCATTTAATTTTTATGAATATCATATATGTGGCTAAAGTTAAGGTTCCTCTTCAGACAGGAAAATGATTTATCTTCTTATATGTCAACTTATGGAAATGTCTGGAATTTCTTTATTTATTTAGTAACTAATATTTTTGAATGAGTTTTGTCTCCTTTTATTCATTGAACCGAATTTTAAATTTTAAGGTAATTAATATTTTAAAAATATTAATTAAATTAAAATTTAAAATTCGGTCATAAAATATACAGGTTCCGTGTGAAACAATAAATTAAAAAATATTAATTGATAGTTACTGAATAAATAAACAAATTCCAGGTATTTCCATTCCCGTAGGTTAACACGAAGGAAGCTAAATTCTCTTTTCATTTGATGGGAAATCTCAACAGGGTACTACACCGCGGTTGAAATACTTCACAGTAAATTTTGTTTTACCTTCCTTGATAATTTAAAAAAAAAAGTTCAGGTTAACCTAGAATAAACAATGAAGTTTTAAATGCTAATTTTTGTTTTTTCAAAATTTTAAAAGTGCAAACAAATTAAGGCAGGATTACGCAGTAAGGAAATAATCCTGCAATAATTTGATTGCATTTTTGATTTTTTGAAAACATTTTTTCAGCATTTGAAACTTTATGGTTTACTCTATGTTTACCTAAACTACCTTTTCTCTGAGGTTTCAAATATCGATGGAGGTAAAACTAATTTACCATGAAAAGTTTTTCTCGCGGTGCAGCGTCCACTTAAAAAATAATCCTCACCTGCACCAAGGACAAATCCAGCCACATTCCAAATAGGCAAAAGTAAAGACGGTCTGGCTCTGTATTTGGGCAATAATTCTTCAAATTTTTGTAAATGTTCCTTCTCTTGCTCCCACATTTCCTTGATCACAGGACCAACTTTTGTATTACCCAATACTGCCATTTGTCCAGCATATATTCTATCAGCTCCAAATTCTCCAGCATGGTCAACTCTTAAAATTCTATCCTGAAGAGTTCGACGTCTGTAGGCGTTGGTTTCCTGATAGGCTCTGGTTGCTAATCCTCTTCTAAGTACACAGTAAGTGGTCATAGGAATCGCAGTCATACTTATTGATTGACCTAAGAGAATGGAAAAATTCTAAATAAAAAGTTCGTAAGGCATTATAATTCATGCAGCGTAATAAACTGTTTAAATTTAAATCATAAAATGTGAATGAAATTAGTTGAATAGTTTCCGAGAAATGAAAACTAAGATACAAGATTGCTTTGAATTTTTGCTCGTCAGGAACTCAAAGTATTCGTTTATTTTAATTTCTCAGAAACTATACAACCAATTTCGTTTCAATTTTAATCTCTGTGGTTAAAAAAGTCCTTTAGGATGATTTGCACACTTTTAAATCAAAAATTGTTTTGATCATTATTTATTTAAGTAATTAGAGATAATAAATAATTATTTAATTTTTTTTTTCCTCATGCAATTCACCTAAATAAATCTCAGTTACCAATATTGAAATATATGGTAATTGAGACCTTGTCTTCGAGATTGTGGTTGCCTTTCGGTACCTGGGTGGATAAAAACTTAATATCTTGAAGATTCGCCGAAAAAATGGCGAAATGGCTTTTTGAGTATGTTTTTGTACTTAAATCATATACAGTTGATTGTGCTTCTCAAACGATGAAAATTGCATCTGTTTCTGAGTACATAAAAATAAAACCATTAGATCAAAAGTTTAAGTTTGTCGTTGTTTCATTTGCTGTTACTGCTAGATACTAGTAATTTGCAATAGTGAGAATAAATGTTACTCACATTTCCATAATTTATATTTACTGGGGCTATTATTAAGCTTTTACAACAGTAAAATAACAATATTTTTAAAAAAAACATTTTGCACTTAAAATTATAATGTTTTATTGTATTCACAAGCATTTTTTAATAAATAAAAACGAGTACCAGGCGTTTAATATTATTACGGTATTTAATAATTTTAAATACATAGTAACAAAATATCAACCGCATGACAAATGCTTTTCGTATTTCAAACTGAAATTTTAGAACATTCGATTTAACTTTTTAAAGTTTAATTATAATTTTTTATATTTCGTCACGATTCAGCACGAAAAAATTTCTTACACTCGTAAATATTAAGAAAATTAACAATATCCAACAAAAAAAATTTCCATACCTAGTTTAATTCTTATTTCTGAGCTAGAGAAAACTATACTTCCAGATATGAAGCAGAGTTTTTTACCACATCATTACCCCCTCCCCTATATCGTACGCAAAATTGAAAGCATGAAAATATGACAACGTAACCACATAGTTAATTCTAACAATAAGATTATTCATTGTTCAGTTTTATTATTTAAACAAACCGACTTTTTTTTCTGGCAACAACGCTGAAATCAAAATACCCTCTGACGTTAAGAAGTAGATAAGAATGATCTACCAATTCTTTTCCAAACTCAGTTGCAGTTCGACTAAAAACGTTGGACATGCAACTGATCTGATCTGGTTCAGCTAGACAGGACAATCGTCCCGTATAACCCAGAAAAGATTAATTTAATCTTTTTTGGATGTCTGAATCTCTCCTTGCAGTTGCTTTTTTTCTATGGTTTTTGGCTTCCAGACAATTAAAAACCAAACGATCGTTTGCATTTTACACGATTTTTGGCGTAATAACAAATAAAAATCGAATCAGTGCCTGCATTTTATGCGGTTTATGGCAGAAAAATTAATAACCGAATCCTATCCGATGTGGCACCACCTTGTCGTGGTGGATAGGCTTTAAACAAAGAGTGTCACGGAAGCTTCAATAACTTGAAAATAAGAATAAAAAAATAACATTTCTATCACCGTATATTTTCACAAACACATATATTGAAAGCACGCGCATTTTTGACACAAGGACCACAATCCTTTGTGGTCTTAGACTGCTACTAAGCTTATATGTCAGAGAAAAAGACACTAGGTTTCTGGGCATTGGGGGAATCCATGACAAAGAGATTGCCGATTTAATGGCCAAAAAGGATATTTTGACTCGACAAACATCTCATCCCAGTATATCTTTTAAAGCATTAAAACAAATAATCAAAAATACAATGTCTGAAGAGTTCAAAAGAAACGTTGCTCATCGAACAATTCAAAAGTCTTGGAAAGACAAATGATCTCAAATCTCAAAATGGTGACTGAGCTTTAAACTCGCCATTGGACATGACTGTCTCCCTAAACACTTGCACCCTTTCCGCATAGTTTCAAGTCCTATCTGAAGTCTGCGTATTTTGGGAAAGGTCATTGATGGTGGCCATCTCATTCTTTGCCGAACTTTAACTAAACGTTCTCTTGTGGACCAATATTGGGAGGACAGGGATCTTCTGAATTCATAGACTATCACTACAGCTACTTCTCTTGTTCTCTAGGTCTTTTTTTTCTATATATAATTTTTATGGTTCTTTGTATTTAGTGCTGTACTTTTTGTATTTAGTGCTGTACAAAAAATACTTTTAAACAGGTACATTTTTAACCTAACAAAGTTAGTCCATTTCATGTCCTAACAAAGTACTATTCATTGATTAACAAATATTAATAGCAATTTTCAAAAACAGTACTATCGGCCATTTTCAATTTTAATTGGTTTAAAGTTGGGATATAATATGATTTCAAATAAAGAATTATAAAAAATAAAAAAAAGTTAAGAAATGAAATAAGCTCCGATTAAGACTTAAACTTTATTGAACTGGCTTTCTTTTCTTTAACGTAACAAGCTTTCTTAGTAAAGTAAAATCGTTAAAAAAATTATAACTAATAATTATATTAGTTTTCATTCAAATATATTTTGGTCAACAGTTGCTAACAAAACATACATATTTTTCTACAAATGACACATTAATTATTCTATTGCTATTAAACATCGTTTAAGATTAATTTCCTAGAAAATCAAAGCAAATGTTGAAAAATCAAGACAACTGTTTTGACAAAAATTGATAAATAAATTTTTTGTAGGAAGTTCTTGTTTTGAAGACAAATTATTTTTTATATAACTCAACAAAAAATTAATTTTATTACATTTTCAGTATAAGTTGATAAACATTAATATCGAAAACAAGCATGTATGAATAAAATTGAGCATCGGTAAACTAAATTTTTACTAGAAAGAGTGTTTCCAGCTGCAAAACGTTACATTTTCATCCAGTCTGGTTAAAGCTCTCTTACCGTCGGCTTAACCATGGGAGGTTTTCGTGTTTTTTTTTTTTTTTTTTTTTCCCTTCGGTTTGAAGCAAATATGCGTTAGTTTCACAGAAAAAGTTTTTCATGAAAGCAAATTGCCCCTTGTTTGTAGCTTGATCAAAGATTTACTTCATTATTTGAGGGCTCATAATTACTAGGATACATAGATATTAAACAAAATTAGACAATTTAAACAAAATAGATATTAAACAACAAAAACACTATATTAATCTTCTTTTTTTTTCTCGTTTTTTTAATTTTTTTTTTAGCATTCGTTCTAACATAAAAAAATTTTATCATGGAAAACTTTAAGAGATTGTATTTCAGTAAATCTGAATCATAAATGCAAGTATATATTTTCGCAGTCTGAAAAAAAAAAAAAAAAATATGAGATCCAAATTTCTAAAATTAAGAACTAAATTACTCTTACATAAAACTCTTATAAGACCTTGTCTTGGCTTATGTTTCCGAGACTTGGGCATTGACATCGAAATACAAGGAAGCGATTGCAATTTTTGAAAAAACGATACTACCAAAGAATATAGAGGTAAGAATAAGAATATAGAGGCTCTATATTCTTTGGGTACTACGAAGTACCTGTGAAGGAACTCAGGTAAACGGCTCATAGAGAAGAACTAACTCAAATCCGTATTAATTCTTAAATGAGGGCCTGATGTTGTCAAGTACATTAAAATACGAAGACTAAAATGGGCTGGACATTTAATGAGAAAGCAGGAAGTCTGAAACTGCAAAAAAATATTTTTGCCAAAATTTATGGGAACACGACGAAGAGGAAGACTATGACTTAGGTGGATCGACAGTGTTGAGAAGGACATCAACACTTGGAAAATCAAAAACTGGAGGCCAAACAGAGGAACAGATGGGAGAAACTCATAGAGAAGACAAGGGCTCACCCAGGGCTGTTGCGGCAGTGAAGAAGAAGTCTAAGGTAAATCTCATTGCACGCAAATTATATTTATAATTACCGATTGATTTAAAATTACATTCTGATAGTTGAAACATTTTTTTATTTAATATACCGCCATTTTATAAAATAATTTTAAAACTAGCCTTCGTTTACATAAGCTGTACTAATAAATGTCATGGAAAATTTAAGTAAATAAAATAAACATTAAATTTTTTAATTTTACAAATAACATGCATTGTAAAGTTTCACGCTAATCATTCGACATCCAAACAATTACCCCAAATATGGTTTAGAAACGTTTTTTTTTTTTAATTCGATTTGGAAAAAAAATCTAATATTATAAAACATGTTTTTATTTATTTGAGCGTCAATAAATTTTCTTAAGACCTATATTTTGTAAAATATTTGTTCGATAGAGAATTATGCGATTTTTTAATCGTTTTGCATAAATGCCTGAGAAATATTTTGCATAAAATTTTACGTTATAACTATAGCTGGATAATAAAACCAAATTTTACCGGGTACCCGAATTTTAGGACTCAGTTCAACTCGATTTTTTACTTTTGCTAAAATTTTTAATTTCTTAAAAAACTCCGAAATTTAAGCTCCGAATTTTTACTCTATTTTTTGTCGCTTACGAAAATACAACACGAGGCCGTGTAAAATTTGCGACAAACTTCTAAGAGAGTTAGGATTTATCATCAGGATTAAAATTGCATAGGAACCAATGCCCGGAAATGTCATCGTACGTGGTTAGGGGCGCTATGAAATTGTTCAGAAGCACAAAAAAAAAAAAAAAAAAAAAAAAAAAACAGATTATAATAGGAAAGCGCTTCTAGCTGCGTATGACTACATTTCTGGGTATGGGTTCCTATACAATTATGCTTTAATTCCTCAAGAAGTTTATACAACAGCCATGCGACCCAAAGTTATATATAACGTGTTTAAACCTTTACATTTCGACTAAAATTAACTTAAAATGTCTTTAAAAAAACTGTCGCTTGGAGAGTGAAATCAATTGCAGATTTAAAATCAGCAATACGAAAACATCTAAGATTTGATTTTTAAAAAAATCTAACGCAGCAGGGGGGGGGGGGGAATCGTTTCTCAGTGTAATTGATATGTAATGGCATTTAAAAAGAAAAACAAAACTTACAATACTATTTCTTAAGTAATAAAATTACACTTAATGATGTCGATATATTCAACGCTGAACCACAAAAGGATATATTTATTATTTTAATTACATGTATTGACTGGACACAGTTTTACTCAAAGCTTATAATAAATGTAAATATACCTTGTTTACTGTTCCATAATTGTGAAACAAATTGTTAAGAGTACTAGAATTTATTTATTTGCTATTTGAATATATATAAGTTGTAAGTTAGATTTCAATTTATTTGCTATGTGAGTATATATGTTAGTTAGAGCTGTAAGTTAGAGTTTGTATCATCGATTGCTATGGTGGTATTATACTTGTAGAACAAAACTGTTGTGTTGAATAAAAGTGTTATGTTTCTTGCTTTTTGTAAAAATGTAAAAACGAATAATGAGTTTAGTTATCGATTTAAACATGTTATCATATAATGTAGCATGATAAATTAATATAATAGGATTACATTATGATAAAGAAACAGCGCCTTTAATTTTAAGACTAATTGGCAATAGTAATCAAAATCAAAAACGTAATGAGAAGTAAAGTAAATGAGAAGATTGTACAAGTAAATAACCTTTACACATTTTACACATACGCAGAAACATTTTACAGGTAAACAATACTTTTTTAACTTTTACTAATTTCATGCTGATGACAACCTAAGAAATCTGAATCTCCGGTGAGAAAACTGGATCACATTACCATGTGATTTTCTAGCCAATAAGAATACGCCAACAACAATGGAAAACGGGTATACTGCATAATAACTATAAAACTATTAATGAATTTAAAAACCGATTTAAATATGTTGTTTTATCATATAATGTAGCATAAGTTAATATCGTAGGATTACATAGTAATAAGATGATCCATTGATGGTGTTGGATTTTTTGAGGGTATCTAACGTCATGCAACTGGTCTTTTAAGTCTTTAATTGGCAACAGTAATCAAAATCAAAAGATTAATGAGATGTAAAGTAAATAAGAAGATTCTATAAGTAAATACCTTTAAACTCGGAATAAAGAAACATTTTAGAGATAAGCAATACATTTATAACTTTTATCAGATTTATGCTGATGACAGCCAAAGAAATTTGGATCTTCATATGAGAAAACTAGATCATACCATGTGATTTTCTAGCCAATAGGAATAAGCCGAAAACGTTTGAAAAGATTTATAATGTTACATTTTGTTATTTAGAGATATTTAATTAGCCGTAAGCAATAGATAATTATATTACTGATGCACAATTCGCCCCCAATAACGATTTCCAATTCTTTCCTATGAATTCCCGCCCCCACACGCAATTCATTAGTTGAAGCAGAACTTCTCACCCAAGTCTGCGCTAACCTATCGTCTGGAAAATTAGAATTCATGACTCGAAAGTTCAGAATAGCAAAATGGCACAGAGAATTGGCCTTATTTTAACATAACAAATGGAATGATGTATGACATCTGAATCGATATCATCCAATGGAGAATATTAGAAAATATGTCAAGGAAGGATAGTAGATATTTTTTTTAATAAAAAGAAATCAAGTAACTCAAAATATCTTCGTTTTTACTTTTCGTGACAACGGATTAACAAAATGTGGGTCTGTCTGAATGTCAAATTGGGGTCTTTTTCCCCCCTAAAGAATTCATTTATTTAAATGTTTTTTAATTTTTTTCATTTAAGATTTTAAAATTGCCTAAACTCAACTTCAATTGTATTTTCCAGAAAGCAATATTTTTTTAAAACCTTTCTATTTGAAATCTCAGACCTTATTCGATTTCTATTTTATGTTAAAGACATCATAGGTAGTCAAATTATCTAAACTGTAAGGCGGAATTTATTCGATATCTCTATTCTTAAAAAATTCAAATCGAAATTAAATTGGTCAACCTGTTATTGTGAAAGTCTGAAATGTAAAAAAATTCCAACTTTCTACGGTGAATATCGATAATCGCATAGTTGTTTTGGTGACCCAAAATTTAGTCATTTATAACATTATATCTCTACTACTCCGGAAAATGCCAACATTCAGCTTTGAGTTTTGAATAAAAAAAGGAGTTAACATTATTTCCCCTTTACTTTCTAATCGCTTTCTTATTTCCCCTTTATTTTATAATCGCTTTCTTATTTCCCCTTTATTTTATAATCGCTTTCTTATTTCCCCTTTATTTTATAATCGCTTTCTTATTTCCCCTTTATTTTATAATCGCTTTCTTATTTCCCCTTTATTTTATAATCGCTTTCTTATTTCCCCTTTATTTTATAATCGCTTTCTTATTTCCCCTTTATTTCATAATCGCTTTCTTATTTCCCCTTTATTTTATAATCGCTTTCTTATTTCCCCTTTACTTTCTAATCGCTTTCTTATTTCCCCTTTATTTTATAATCGCCGTTGAACAGTCGACCCAATTTTGAGTTTACGACTACTAATGTTCAAATCCGTAGCCTTGTAATTTTGAACCATATTCAGAAGACAAGGGAACTCCTATATCAAGTATTGGGAAAAATTTGTCTTCGTGGAGGACAATATGAAGGAACTAACCCGCATTTGCGTTACATGGAGAGGAAAACCACGAAAACCTCCCACGGCATGGGGATTCTAACCTATGATCTGTCTGCCACTGAGGGTATTTTACGCCATCACTGTGGTCGGTGCAAGCCGGATGCGGAATTCGTATCGACCAGTCATCGCTGGGATTCGAACCCGGTTCACCTGACTGGAAGTCGAACGCTCTATGCCCTGAGCCATTACGGCTCTACGTGCTAGATATTGTGATATTCGGTGTAAGTAATAAATACAAAAATTGAACAAGAATGCTTCAGTCACCATCAGTACATGATGAATGTCGGCATTCGATGGTGTAAGAGAGAAATACATACATTGAACACCATCAGTGTATTCTGAATGTCTGCATTCGCTGGTGTAAGAGAGGAATACAGACACGGAAAAAAAATGCTTCATTCACCATCAGTGTATGCTGAATGTCTGCATTCGCTGGTGTAAGAGAGAAATACAGACATGGAACAAAAATGCTTCATCCACCATCAGTGTATGCGGAATGTCTACATTCGTTAGTGTAAGAGAGAAATACAGACATGGAACAAAAATGCTTCATTCACCATCAGTGTATGCGGAATGTCTACATTCGTTAGTGTAAGAGAGAAATACAGACATGGAACAAAAATGCTTCATCCACCATCAGTGTATGCTGAATGTCTACATTCGCTAGTGTAAGAGTAAAATGATGAAACTTAAATTTTATTAATAAATAAATTAAATAATAATTATAATAAATTAATAAATAATTGTTTATTATTAATAAATAAATTTATTACTTTTAATTAATAAATTAAAATAATAAATATTTTCGAATTCTATAAAGCGACTGTGTGAATAAAGATATTCACAAATTTTCGTCCTTTAAAGTAAATGATCCATTAAAAAAAAAAAAAAAATTCGAGCGGAGAGAAAAACTATTTCCCATCCAGGCATTTCATTTATTTGATGTTTCAGAAAGTGCCTACATCTATAACCGTTTCAGCTCAAATCTCCACCTTTTAAAAATAAATGTCAATGAGAAATGTATTTTGGATTGAACTGGCTTTGATACAAAAAGATTTTAATTTTATGGTTGTGAATAAGAGGAAAACGACAGATGTTCAAATTATCTGAACCAAAATTATAAAAACTATAAAGACCAACCTTAATTCCTTTTTATCGCTTATTAAGAATTTTGTACCTGAAATATTATTAAACAAACTATTTAAGTGTATATTTTCACTTTTATTCAAATCATTTCACCAACATTGTTCATTCATTTGAATTAATAATTATGTCTCAGCCAATGCGGGCATCAGTCAATGCGGGCCTAATTCTAAAGCATACAAGTGATGTGTATTATTCTCTAAACCTTAGACATGCCTTAACAATGCGGGTAAATAAGGCAGATTTTATTTAAATTCGTTCTTAAAATCCGGAGTTCGATATTAAATAAAAACTGCGGTTAGTAACAAATTGTTACATATTTCAACTTGCAACTTATACAAGAATCAATACTTAAAAATTCAATAACTTTCAAATTGTTATAAGAAATGTAAGAAACAAATTATTACGTATTCCTATTAAAAATTAATGCTAAGTACAGAATTACAGGATGCTAAAATGTCTTCAAAAATCACGATTAACCAACGATCTACAAAAATTTATAAAACAGTTACGGTTATAAAAACAATACTTGCAGACACGTTGTAAGGCAGAATACGTGTATTTCCTGTAAAAAGGCATAAATTTTTTCAAAAATTTTCTAACAGTTTTTCTACTAGAGGTTTCTTTACCGTTTTTCCGTCTCTTTTTTTTTTTTCTTCCCCAAATCTTGCTTCAATAAGGACAGGTGATTGTGTCTGATGATGGTCATTTCAAAAATATCGCGATATGATTTTCCTCCATTGAAAAATTGTGACACGATTTTCAGTTGTTTTTCTTAGATTTTTACCAATTAGAAAACTACGTAATCTAAGGTGAAAAAAATTTAACAAAAATAGAGTCTACTTTAGGAGAAAAATGAATGTCCAGTCATATAAATAAGTTATTAAACCATTTTTCTGTAATGAATTTTTAAAAACCATTAGTCTAATTCAGGACACCTTATCTATTTTTGAAATAAGGACAGGTAAGATCTCGAACTCAACAACTATACAGAAAATTAAGATTTATAAATTTATTTTGAAATTTTAACTGTAACCATCTTTTAAGAATACTTCACCAATAGAAAAGCACACATTATTCCCGTATTATAGGTATAAGGTTATAATACATGGTATCACAAAAACATTGTTGAAAATACAGGTTGTTCCGTATTGAACGCCAATATAATATATAATTTTAATTACATTAGTAAATTAGTTGAAAAAAGTAAAATTGATTTTTTACTTGAGCAGATTTTTCATTATATTTTGTTTGTAATATCTAAAATTGGCAAATGATTAGACTTATAATTAGGGATGCAACGAATATTTGGCCACTATTCGGTATTCGGCCCTAACACATTCAGCCGATTATTCGGCATTTTTTTAAAAAAGTATTTTTCGATGAAGTTTTTTTTTTTTTTTTTTTCTTTTTCGGATTTTCAATAGATTTAATAAAGAATAATCTAAAATCGTATTTTTTATTATACATTAATAAAAATAGTTTTTGCACTGCACATAGCTGCTAAGTTCGATAACTCATGTGGTTGCAAGTTTATGTTCTGGAAGACAAAATGGAAAAATGAAATTTAAAAAATTGAACATTAATTACTTTTACTTTATACTAAACCATGAGTTTTTGTACTGTTTTTTGTCACTTTTTCTTGTACGATAATATAGATCAGGGCTGTCCAACTGCAAAGAGCCCACGGGCCAGAATTCTGGTCACTGATCTACTGGCGGGCCGCAGTTTGAAAAAGTTGAACAACAACCTCTTACAATAATAGTTTAATTATTATTAATAGTTGAATTATTATTTATAAAACAATGGAACAGAAGGATTATAAAACAATTTGTTAACATTTTAATGGGAAAACTGAATCAAAATGCTTAGCCATTTTGCAATCACCAAATGCTTTTGCCATTTCTACAGCCCACTTTTTAACAACGACGCCATCAGTGTAAGGTTTTTTCGCTTTAGCAAGCTCAAGTGAAATTGCATACGAAGCATGCAAAGCATTGCACTGATAAGATTTTACTTGAGTAAACATCCCAGTTTGCTTTTGCAGTTTTGACTTCAGTTCTGAAACTATCAGAGATCTTGCTTCTCCTTGATATTTACTGTGGCTCCCTTCGTGAAGACTCGCGTAATGCCTTTTGACTTTGCACACAGCCACAACTTGCATACAAATCAAGCACTGGAGTTTGTCCTTTCTATTCCTGATGAAATACTGGGTTTCCCGGTGGTCCTGGAACACTCGATTCTCACTGTCTATCTAACGCGAGGCAATACTATTGTATAACACCAGAGTGCAGGGTAGGACTTGCTCTTGACTTGTGGATGTCCTTTTTCTCCCAATACAATGAAAGGAGTGAAAGAGCGATCAAGAGGAAACTTCGGGGATCTCGGCTTGACCAAGAATGGTAGTCTCGGATGCTTCTTGATACCAAAAAATTTCGAAAAAAGAAATATGCTGAATAAGAAGTTGGCGGGTCGCCAGTTGGACAGCTCTGATATAGATAACAGGTAAAAACTATGTTAAATAAATAACCCCATAAAGGAGAAGCGGTAACATATTACTTGATTAAAAACTTCATTAACTTCAAAAATATACAAATTAGAAATAACAGTTGACATTTTTCAAGCACAAAGAACAGGAGCCTATTTTCAAGACATGCCAGGCGGTTAATGAATTGAATTAAAAGTGATTTGAAATATAAAACGTAAATTTGCCTAAGAAAAATAGAAAAATTAAGGAGAGAAATAAAACTAGAAAAACCACCATAACTGAGAGAAGAAAAAAGAGTAAAATAAAATGGAACTAGAAAAACCACAGTGGCCGAGAGGGGCAAATCGGGATAAAATGGATTTCCTCCCTCGGCCACTGTGTTTTTTCTAAAAAGTTAAAAAAATAAACATTAGGAGTCGCAAATTAAATTTTAAGTGAGAAAAAAAAAAAAAAAAAAAAAAAAAAAAAAAAAAACTCCATTGAAGTCTAAAGAATAATTACTGAGGAAGACTGGAATAAAACACCAAAACCAGTTGGGTTGCTGGAAGTGACTTAAAGAAGTTGAAAGGCTGTGTTTAAAAATATTTTTAAGCTTCCCCCAGCAATCAAGCAGGTTTTAGTGTATTAAATCCTGCTTCTCTCCGTTGGGATTTGCCAAATTTCGATTAGACAAGGATAAAACTATTTTTTCAGAATCAATTTTTTTTCGAAACGAATTTACTGTAAGCCAACAACAATGCGACTCTAAACCAAAAGTTATTTATTGTCATGATGTGGTCAAAATATCGGGGCAAGAAATTAATTTAATTAAGATTCAGAATTCGAATATGAGTCACCTGCTTTTTGTGATATTTTCCACAGCGTCTGATTAAATAGTTTGAAATATTTGCACAGAATTGTTCTTCAGCAAACAAGACTTTATACATAATGATTATTATCCTACATTTTATAAGGAAATAGACGGCGAAATTTTGTTCTTACACTGCATAACGTTGTGATAAATTGGGTATTGTAAGAGAAACGGCAATGACATGGCGATATATAAAAAACCTTGAAATATTAATATCTACTCCACCACGCAATCTTTTAAATTAGCTTCATTTTGAAAATAATGATTCGTCATTCAGAAGAAGAAAAAAAGAAAAAAAAACATTAATTATTTGAAAATATTTTTTTAAAGCAATGAAGAATGGAGTTACGAAAACATATTTTATTTAAGAAGCTTCAAAAAAAAAAAAAATAATAATAATAATAATAATGAGAAAATATATCTTTGCCCTGTTGAAACTATGGTTTGACTGATATAAGTATGTTTTCTGTTTTGTTAGTTGAATTCAGCAGCAGCAGTGTATATGTGTATATATATATATATATATATATATATATATATATATATATATATATCATGGGGGTTTGTACAGGGCAAATTTACTACCGTTTAGCGGTACCTTCACATATTCAACTTTAGGAAAAACGGTAGTTTCACAAAATAGTTTTTCTTAAAATATTATTTTTGTAGGTCATAAGAAACAATAAATTCATATTTTTACCAAATTTTTGTGTTGATTTTTTAATATAATTTTTAATTTTCACAAAATAAGTACCTCTCAGAAAAACCTCGACAGACTCCTGACTCAACTAAGAAATATTTTCTCCTACAATAATTATGAAGAGAGAAAAAAATTCATTTTCTATGAATTTTTTTTTAATTTTTTTTTCTAAATTTTTTTTTTTAAATGCGTGAGCCCATAATATTATTAACTTTTTCACCAAAAAAATTATTAAATGATTGATAGTAGTTTAAATATGAATTATATACACAATTTTATATTGAAATTACATTAAGACCATTTTCTGAAGAATCATTGAAAGGTTTAGAGGTAAATGTATCATTATGCAATTGGCATACAAGAAAACTGTACTAACAGAAGCATAATTTATCATTCATTTTAAAATAAAATATTATTAACTTTAAATGATCCAGTAGAAATATTTTTTTGAAAAATTACCTTGAATGCGCAAATAATAATTAACAATTAAAAAAAAATTAAAAAAACAGAAGACTTTGAATAAGTTTTTGAGTAAGTTAACTCTGAGTAATGATTGGATTTTCTAGTAACACCTTTAATATTTTTAGCGGTACACATTATTTACTTAACAACTTTAATATTTGTACAACTTTAATATTTTGAGCGGTATGACATTTGGAGTTTATTTAAATAAACCATTTACAAATCTTTTTGTGACAGATTAATATTTTTATCAAAAAAATATAAAGTGTAGCCGCAACCTGTAGACAATGGTAAAACAATAATTTATAGTAGTTTTTTTATAATTAGTTTAACGATGGTCGTAACGTCTATAAATTGTAACGCATACAAATTGTTGCGCCATTTTGATTGCAAATTCAAAATTTGATCGAAATGGGCTAAGTAGTTTTTGCGAAATAAAACTGTAAGGAAGCATATTATTAAACTTCTCTCTCTTGAAAAATAAAACTGTAAGGAAGCATATTATAAAACTTTTCTCTCTCAATAACTATTCGACCTTCCAAGTTTAGATTAGTTTAAAATGATTAGAACATTTTTTAAATGTTTCTTTTCATGTATGATTTTGCAAAAGAATTAAACTTATCATTAGTGGTTATTTCTGAACATTTTTATTATCTTAGATGCTTTTAAAGATTTATACAATTTTAACGACGAAAAGTTCAAATTTTATAATTTAGTTCTATAACTTTGAATGTAAAAATAAATAAATAAAAAGAAAGAAAAAAACTCAAGGGCAGCCTAGGTTCTATAAGATATTATACAGTCAAGAATGTTATAATATTATACAACAAATAAATAAATAAATAAAGTCTTAAACCCAATATCACGTAAAAAACAACAAACTCAAACTAAATATTTCCCATAGATAAAAAGATTTTTCTGATTAATGATTTCGATAAAAGAAACAATTTTTCAAAGTGATAAAATTTTTCTAAGAGGCTTTAATGTGATCTATTGTCAAAAAACTTTATTAGGCGAAAGGGAAGACAGTACAATTTTATTTTTTAAAAAAGACAAAAGTTAGTGTATAAATTCGAATGTATTCGGGACCTGTTTATTTATTTATTTTTATGGTGAGTCTGACGCGCTGCCCGTATCTGCTTTTTTTAATAACAATTATTAAAGTTCTTAAAAAAATATTGTATTAAAGTTCTTAAAGAAAAATTATGTAATAAATATAAATAAAAAAAGTTTTCGTTTAGGAATTATCTGTTTAACACAATCGAATCATAAATTTTAAATACGCTCACGCATATAAATATTTATGGAACATAATTTTTGTTTAAAAAAATTGAACAATATAAAAAACTGAACGTCATAACTATTCTAAAATTTAAATATTATTTTCTGAAGTTTATGGAATACTTAGTAAATAAATAAAAAAAATATTATCAATATAATTACATAAATTAATTATATTTCGCGACAATAAATTTTACTAATTTTGAACTTTATATTTACAGGAGACTGATAAGGATTGGTTTTGTTTATTTTTGTTGCAAAAAATGAAAAATCAAAAAAATATTAGAGAAATTATTTTATATTCTAGAACTTATGTTTAATATAAAAAAAAATGTTAATAAAAATTCACATTACATTCAAAATTAATTTTTAAATTTATTTTTTAAAATAAATTTTAAAAAATTATATCTGCCAGTAGATGGCGCAGTAATAGTTCTATTCGCAATCGATCTCCTTGGTCGAATTTTACAGCTGCTTGCAAGGTTGAAAATTTTCCCCCCAGTATCCGCCATGCTCATACCATTACCTGCTCAGATAAAAATCTTTTTGGCTGTCGCGCGCATGACGACTCAGTAAAATCTTTAGGTTTTAGAGGTAAGTTTGACTTTTTTGAAGCAATTTGGGACTGGAAAAATACTTAAAATATGTTTTAATATCCATTTGCAGTCATTTTTAACTCGAAAGATGTAGTTAAAATAGGACAGAGGTGAATCTAGTTCAGGAAACTCTACGGCGCAGTCGCAGAAATCAAAATGGCGATGTTTGTTATGAGATCGGTTGGCCAGAATGTAAGCTCCAGTTATCGATAAATTTCAACTCAATGACGAAACAAAATCCGAAAATTCTTCATGGATACAAATAGAAAGTGAAATCTAGCTATTAAAAGTTACATACCATCAATTTGGACGGAAAATGCTGTAGTATCTCTGCAGGAAGCGTAAACTCCTGCTACCAAGTCAAGAAGTGGATCTGGAGGGGTGACTGGCGCAGACGCACACACATACTGCTCAATGGAGGTGCTCAGTTTTCAGATTTATCATCATAAATAAAAGCTCAGCCGTAAAGCCAAAAAGTGGGCGTTTGGCCGAGAAACTAGAAATTTCATTTTAATAACTTCAAGTGTGCCATATTTTGGTTTTTTCATATTTCCTTATTAATGATGCTGTCCATAGTAGCAATACCGGAGGCTACCATCTTGTATTTAGCCTTTCACGAAGAGATGTGTAACCGATCGATATTGAATTTCGTTAATTTACGATTGAAAAACCGGCGCTTTCTTTGCTTTAAAAAAGATGGTTAAGTGTGTAAAATTTGACTAAATCTACAGAATTCTTGTACCTAACCGTATTTACAAAAGATTCTACAATGATGATCCAATTACCAGGTAAATAAAAACAACTTCCTTTTATAAGTGTAGACGTGTATGAATTGATGTAGCATGTTATGAATTTTTCAATTCTCTACTTCTACTGTGTTTTCAAGCTTTTATATATAAATCGTCACCATCCTCTTTATATTACGATACGTATACAATAGTACAAAAATGAAAATACAATAGAATATAAACATGTGTTACTGAGTGTCAGATTTCTCTTAATGTTTACATGGTATTAGTCTCATTAGCGCCTCTGTTTATTTTCATTATTTAGTTCGGATGATTGTTTTATTTATAAAATCTAGTTCAAACAATATCTCGAATAAAAGTGGATCAATTCTTTTTGCCATGTTTATTTAATTTATATCAGTTACTTGACAGTGAGCTGGTAAAATTCATTATCATTTGAACAGAATTAGAATTGTATACTACATGTGTGTGATTAAACTATTGGAAAGAATTATTGTTTTTGTAATAAAACAAATTTAATCAAACATTTATTATTTAGTGAATTATTTTCTGAATAAAAATATTACAATTAAATATTGGTTCTTAAATGAATTAGTTTTAATCAGTAACTTGGCATGAACAATTTTAAAAAAAAAGTGCAGGAGTATACTAATATCTTTATGCAAGTTACTTTTAATAATAACAAACATATATGCTACTCATTTAAAGTAACAAACTCTGTATACAATAAACAACTATATATATATATATATTTTTAAATTGAACATATAATAATTTTTTATTTTAATATCTGATATTCTTTCATTTTATTGGGGGTAGGGGGTACGCACAGATTATTTCCTTCTTCGCATTTTGTAAATGATCATCACTATAAAAAAATAAGTAAAAATCATGAAATTGTAGGCGAAAAAGATTGACAACAAAATCGCACGAATCGAAATTCTCAAATGCGTGTTTTAGAGATTTGGTTGTGGTAATAAATAATATCATATTTAAAAACTAAGAAAGAATGAATGGCAATAACTGCCAAAAATTCAATGAAATTATTGCCTTAAATGAATGCTCTAATGCACAATTCGAATTTTCCATACTGTTTGAAATATATCGGGATATTTGAAATCCGCCTGAAAATCATTAACTGCTAAAAATATAATCTAAACATTACATCGATTTACGGTGCTATCGGTTAATTTGAACTCTCCAAAAATTTTGTTATCTAAATGCATGATTCAAATATTCTACGTGTAAATTTCTCAAGGAAGAAAAGTAATTTTTTTTTACTTTTCAAAGGAAAAGTCTTTCTGCTACAATGTCACCCTGTCGCTGGGATTCTGCCGCTGGAGTAAAAATAATATTTTGAATAAAAGTGTATCAATTCCTTGAGTTGTAATTTCTTTCATTTATATCGGTTGCTTGGCAATGAATATACAAAATTTATTGAAATTTATAAATATAAACATGTGATTATTCTGTAAAAAAGAATTACTTTTAAAGTAGTTGAACAATTTAAATTAAATATTGTTCATTTGGTGAATTATTTTTTGATTGAAAACATTCAATTGAATGTTTTATTTATTAACAAAGTGATATGATCTTAGTATACTCTATATATTACACACTTGGTGTGATTTTGAAAAATATTGCCAAAAATATATTGATGCTAATACATTATTCAAACTACTTTGCTTTAAAATTGTAGAAATCAGAATTTTTATTAATTAATAAGTTACGAAATGTTCTTTTCTGTATATCTTCTTGCATTTTTTCTGATTTGACTAATATAATCAGCATAAGTAATTTAGTTTCATGCAACAGTCTGCCTGGGCTTTAAGAACGTATGACGGTATGAAGAAATATATATTTTTTTTTAAAGAAATCAAATTATTAAGAGATTTAAAGTTTTTGACTCTGAATTAGTACCATCTTTAATACAGAATCCTGTTGTAATTTGAAAAGTAATTATAAAATTTTTAAGCACTTATTAAGTGAATTTTTCCGATTATTTTTTAATAAGTAAATGATGACTCCACCTTGGCAACACATTGTGTATCCCTGGCTTACAACTTAACATTAACAACAAAAAAAAAAACATAATGTAGATTTGTTTTATGAAGGAAAATTTTTTTTTATATGAATAACATTTTGGAATGTGTCTTATTTTGGTTTAAATTTTTAATAGCTAAACTATTGTTGAGAAATATCCTTTTAGTTAGAGGCTCATCTAAAAACGTTAACTTTATTTAGGTGTATAATTTAAGGTTAAAGTAAATCCATTAATATTTTAAAAAAAAACTATTCAATTTTAATTATAAACAAATATAAAATTATAACTAGGTAATAATTTTTTGTAAATTAAAATTTCAAGAATAAAATAAAATTAGTTAAAAACCAACTGCATTGATTTAAACTCATCTGCTAGGAAGAAAGCATTAACAGTTGTTTTTTTTTTAATGTAAATTTGTTTTGGGCTTCTTTATATTATTCACTTTATATTAATGAGTATTTCCTTTATTGTCATGCCCATTCAAAATCTATTCTGGACGTTTTTCTTCTTATTCTTATTAATATAAATTAAGCCTAAGTAATTTAATTAGTTGTTTGATTGAGTTTTGGTTCAATTATATATGGGTTACTTCATTTCTCTTTAAATGTAACTTTTCTAAAAGTGAAGTCTAAAATATATGATCTACTTTTAGGAGAAATGTCTTTTGAAGGAGATGTTTCTGAGACGAAAGTTCTACTATCTGCAAAGCAGTTGGAAGTGCTACCGAGGGATAAAGTTTTCTTATTCAGTCGGTAAGAAACAACTTTAAACAATTAGTTCTGTGAAAGGGCCATTATAATATCTTGGTTATATCCAATTTCATCTAGTGTATTGTTATCAGGAGAATCATCTTTGTAAAATGATACGTGTAAAGTTCATTTTCTAATAAAATACTTGTTAATTATGAAAATAGATAATGAATTATTATAACGTATTTTTATTGCACTGTTTAATTATAGACTTTCGATAACAAATTGTTTATAGCTATAATTTATAACTTTCGTAGAAGTTGTTAACACTTGAATTACAGAGAATATAAATTCAGATTTTTTTCCCTTTATTTTGTGATCAAAACACTGTAAATGGTATAGTTTATTATTTCTACAGTGCAGGGTTGGGGTTTTCGACATCCTAAGCTGGTTTTGCACGGGACACTTGGGTTTTACTGTCTTAAACTGGATAAAACTGTCTTAAAGTGTCCAAAACCTTGAACTTTGGTAAAAGGTAAAAATTATATAAATGTAGCCATTGTGGCAAGTTTCTGCCGAGGTGGTTAAAACCACTGGTAGAAATCGGTTAAAACTGGCATGGCAGAAACTAGCAGAAATTCTGAAAATTACGTAAAAGTAAGTGCTGAGATTGACATGCAATGGATAATTCATAGAAAAAACAATTAAATGTTAAACAAAGTACAATTTATTTACAGAATTATAACCAGTCAAAATCAAATTTTACATTGTTTGCACTCTGCAGTAATCTATAACAAAAAAAAAGTTTTGATGCAGTTTCTATGTATGAACGAGAAATTTGAGAAGATTCTCTCAAGTCCAGCAGAACTAGCAGGCATTCCCATCAAGGAACAGACAAGATTTGTGAAACTTTCATCTATTGCATATTTTTTAAAACTGGACCACCATGTAACAACTGGGGTAGTTGTCAAAACTTGGCTGGAAAAATAAGTTTCAGGAAATCGGGCCGATGTGTTTTGCAAAGCTATGACATAAGGTACAAAATCTGGGTTAATATTGGTGAGTAAAATTCTGGCACTATCTTCTTGAGCACATGATAATTTCAATCCCAAATACTTTGGATGCAGCATATAAGCTAGCAAATGATAATCAGTAACTGCCTGTTTAAATCTGTATGTCACTTCTTTTTCATAAACAGATAAGATTCTCTTCCCTTGTTAGATTAATCCAAATATCACAAGCATCTGCAATTAAACAGTTCTCCTTCTGAACTAAATCAAGCGAAAGGTTTTATCTGTAGCAGCAGTTGTTTGACTTATTTGTAGACGGAGTTACATTTTTCAGTTTACTTAAACAAAATGTCATTAAGCAATTACTAGAACTAATATAGACGTTTTTTTAGTTTCTGCCAGTTTTTACCGATTATAACCAGTTTCTGCCGGCAAAAGGCCAACCCTGCATTGTGCACATAATAATTACATGTATCAATAAATATT
This sequence comes from Parasteatoda lunata, assembly GCA_949128135.1. Taxonomy (NCBI): domain Eukaryota; kingdom Metazoa; phylum Arthropoda; class Arachnida; order Araneae; family Theridiidae; genus Parasteatoda; species Parasteatoda lunata. The sequence goes on from OX421979.1 coordinate 33,499,562, forward strand.
TGATATTTTTTATATAATTTACTTTAACTTATTAAAGGAAAATAATATAATATAATAGGAAAGGGTTTATAATTTTTGAAGCTCCACAGTTCATTGAACAACAAAAGTGAATTCCTAATCCTTTAAATTTAAATATGCTTTTAATTTTGGTAAATAATGTTTTGCGTAAGGATAAATAATGCAATATTAAAAAATAATACTAAATTTGTTTAAAAATTAACCTTTTATTTTTCACAAAATTTTTTTAAAGAATTTTTATAACTTCTGCATCACAGGATGATAAAAAAGACATCTATTAAACATCTATTTAAAAAAAAATATTTTTAAATATGAATAGATTAGTTTAAATTAGAAATACAAAATAACTGAAAAATGTATTAACAGTTTTGAAGGGCATAACTTCAGTTACTGACACTGGTGATGTATCACCACTATGCTAAAAGAATCGAACATGGATGAAATAAAAGTATTCTTGAATAGTACTATAGATAAATAAACCTGTTTATGACTAACCAAGCACTTAGTCCCTAATAGCTTAACTTGTTAGGCAAGGTCAAACTTCAGTTATGTACTATTGAAGGAGAGGACCAATTGAACTTGATTACTGATTAATCTTCCTTTGTTTAAATTGAAGAGTCAAACAATATTAATAAAACATTATACTTTTAGAAACAAATATTCTCTAGTAGATTTAATTATCAATATGTTATTATTATTTTTATGTTTATTTTACCTTTTAAATATTGTTCAGTCCAAATTGTAACATAATTTGAGTAAAAGGGTTTTGGACAGGACAGTTTAAACCATGGATTAATCTGTTCTGAACCTTGCCAACCCTGCTACTATGACTTTGTAGTATATAGCTTATTTTTAAATCTTGCATTAATTTTGTGCCATTTTTGCCTAAGTAAATCTGTGCTAAAAATATAGATTTATTTAAATGAAATTTTCTTAAGAGCAATTAAGCAATTCTTAATTATGAATTGGGCAAATCTTAATTTCCTAAGAGCAATTCTTAATTAAGGCAACAGAAATACTGTTACCATTGTCAAAAGCAAATATGATAATTTAATGTAAATATATATATTCTTAAATATTGTATTATACAGCCATGTGAGCTAAAAAAATTTTGTATATTAAAGAAAATGATTATTGAAATAAATTGCACTGACGGAATCTTGATTTTGTTTTAACAGGATGAGCACAGGAACTGCTATCAGCACAGATATCACACCAGATGTAGTAACATCAACAGTTAATCAATCTATAATCAACAGTAAGTCAATCTATAATGCAGATGAGCTGAGTGAGCCCTCTTCGTCTTTGGACAGCCCGTCTTTTGAAGATGCTGATCTACTCAATTCATCCAATGTTGCTGATGTCACAGCTCAACTTGCTGCTGCTGGTATGATGAATCTTTTTACTCATAAACCATTCAAATTATTCAGTGTTTTTTTTTTCTTTCAATAGTCATTTTGTGTAAGTTCTTCTAATTATCAGAACGAATTTTATAAGAAATTCTAAACGCTAATATTTTTTATAAATGTCATGTGCTTAAAATCTGTGTGATATGATGTGATGCTACAGGTACAATATATTGCCATATTTGCTTATAGGAAAAGTTAGTATGTTGCTGTTTTCTACATTTACTTTTCATTCAAATATGTTCATTGACATATGTTTTAAAAGTATCAAACTTAACATAAGAAAACTGTTTCTTAACAGGGATTCCAGTGGTCGAAAAAACTACAGTATTTTTGTGATTGATACAGCTACTTTATTACAAATGAAATTAGTTATAACTACTTTTTTTTAATGTAGTGATTACAAACTACTTTGGAAATGTCACTATTTTTAGGAGGCTGGCTTTGCTGCAGAACTTAATTTACACCCATGTTCAAATCAGTTTTGAATAAGAAATTGGCTTGTTAAAACATATTTCAGCTTTTTATGCCTTTCTCGATAGTGAATATTTAATTTTAGAAATGATAAGAAATGATCAAATATTTGCAAATTGTTTACCTTTTAATCTTTTTTTATTTCTTCATGCAATAAAGTACACCAAAAGTTACCGAGAAAATATGTTCCTTTCAAGAAAAATAACATCCTTTCATGAATGCACATTCAAATTTGAAGATGTGACCAAAATGTTAATATAGCTATTATTTATATCAGGGGTCTGTTTAGAAGAAATTTGGGTCTTTTAACGGACCCTTCACAAAATATTTTAACTTAAAAACGGACCCTTCACAAAATGATTTTTCCTTTAATCGGACCCTTCACAAATTTGTTTATATTCATTATTGTTTTGTTAATCGAATAAACTCTTTCCAGGGCAGAAAACAAGAAAGATGGATGTAAACGAATTGTTTTGTCTTCGGCTCTAGATTCTTCCATTATTCGTCCGAAATGAATATTCTGTGTTCAGCAGTATAGGCTAAATACCAAATATTTGTCTGTGGCATATCTAATTTAGAAGCAGCAATTGCTGTTTATTTTTGAAACTTCAATTTTTTTTATTATTATTTAACAGTGCCGAGCATAATCTTACCGGAACTTTTCATCGCAAATTCCCTTTCACCTCCATTACTAAATTTTTTATTAAAAAGAGTGAGTTTCGGCCAAACTTAGAGTAAGCTATGAAGTTTCAATTGCTAAAAAGGAAATATCGAATGGCAAGTAAATCTTTGAAAAACAACTGCTCCATTGCATATTCTTAAGTTACTTCTTATTAGAGTGAAACCCTCGGGAGCAACCACTCTCCATTCCATAGTAAAGTGGTCGTTCTTTGAGGTTACCTCCATAGACTTCAAAATTGTTATTGGAGGTGCACGATTTTTTGCAAATGCTTTTGCTTTTAGTCATTGTCTTGGTGCAGAAATGCCACTTCTGTGGGCATCAAAATAAGACGTATCGGTGAACAAAATTTAGCATCTGTAAGAATAATCTCTCTACTGATATAATTATGTGCTAAAAGAATTTACCAATTATGAGTGTTAAAGCTATTTTAAATGCATAAACAATTATGTTTTTTGTTTAAGTTTGCATTTAATTTTATTTCATAAAATTAGTTTTAAAAGATAAGAAGAGGCGTGTTTGTTTTTTCCAATATAACTTATTTTCTTCTTTCTAATTTAGCTTCCAACTCTAGAAGTAAATCATTGATAGCAACGTCTTTAGTGCATTCTGCCTGCAACATGAGGCTGAATTGTCAAAAAGAACTCTCTGAATAAAAGCCTCACACAAATATTATGCATTCATTTTAATCTACTTATTTATTTTGTTGCATTTTTTTGCTTTTATATATTTTTGTTTTCTTATTTGACCTATTCCACATTTGGTGCAGATGTTTGCCCTATTGCTAAGAGAAGTTTTAATGGTCTCTCCTGAGGTTTTCTTTCACTCAAAGTCCGTGAAATTTACATGCCTTCCAAAAGTGGTCATAAATAGAGGTGGTCTTTCCTGGAGGTTTCATTGATAGTTTAAAAAAATTTCTTTTCATTATTTAAAGCTACATTGCTTACGGTCTGTTTGCCTGAACTCAGTTTTTATATTAGTTATGGGGGTTAAGGAGAATTTGTGACAAAAATATTTCCCTAGGTATGATAACCTCTTAACCATTAATAGTAGCTTGTCAGTTTAAAAAAGTTCACCTGCTCATTCGCATATAAGGTTGTGGAATACTACTTTGTTTACATTGCTTTCATGCTAAACAATATTTCTGATAATCAGGGTGTATCTAAGTTTGAGTTAGTTTTTTTTTTTAATTTTATTTTTTTAAATTAGTTTTAAATTTTTAATACATTGCTGTATTGTTCTTGAGGTTCATGTTTTACTTTTATTTCAGGGCCAATTGGAATGGCTGCTGCAGCAGCAATAGCTACAGCTAAGAAGCGGAAACGACCTCATTCTTTTGAAACGAATCCATCAATTAGAAAACGTCAACAAACAAGACTTCTAAGGTACAGATAATTATGAATTTTCCATAGATATGTTTCAAGAATAATATTTGAGCGAAATTTCAATTATGAACGTACTGTAACAGTATTCTAATAATATATTATAAATAATAGAATTTAATTTAGCATTATATTTGTATCTTGGTAGAAGTGCACTAATATGAATGCCAAAGCCTTAATATGAAATAGTATTTTTTAATTCATATTTATTTTAACAATAAATTAATTTTTGTGTCATTTGCAAAAATATTCCTTTTGAATTCTATAGTATCTAATATAAAGTAATAATTTTTTTTATTATTATTACACTTAGAAAAATATGTGATATTAAGCATTAGTACGTAAAATATGAATCTTTTATTCAAAAAATTATTTTAAACACATAGTTCAAGCCATATGTTTAAAACTATTTTTGTGTAATTTATGGTGCATTGATTGATTTAGAGTTTTTGCTGTAACTTTTAGGGTTTCTCACTGTGTTCCAAAATCACTTGTAATATTATTTTGATTTTAAAAGTATTAAAATTTCTTAATTTTAGCTCAATATAAATTTATTTCATTTTAGGAAGCTAAAAGCCACAATAGATGAATATACTATAAGAGTAGGACAGCAGGCCATTGTTTTAGTGGTTACACCCGGTAAACCTCAAAACAACTTCAAAGTATTCGGTGCTCATCCTCTGGAAAATGTGGTAAGTGTTTTAACTTATTTGTCTTGAAATTAAAATTGGAGAGAAAAGATACCATGTTTTGATTTTGATTTACAGGTAAGAAGTTGTAAAAGTGTAATTATGCAAGAATTAGAGAATGCTTTAGCACAGCAAGCACCTCCTCAAACACAAGATGATCCAACTCTACACGAATTGCCACCTTTAGTTATAGATGGCATACCTACACCGGTTGAGAAAATGACTCAGGTACTTAAATTTTTTAATAATGCTCTCCATTAAATTTTGTAATAGCATTGATTTTCGTTGGGAGACAGTAATTTTAAATTTACGAGACTATCCTAAGCAGTAAAGCTCTGAAAGTAAATTAAGCTACAAGTACAGGGCTCGCAAGGGTCAGGGAAAACCTAGAATTGTCAGGGAATTTTATTTTAACTCCAAAAGTCAGGGAAAGTTGCAATTTTTACAAAATAACATGGAATATTCATATATCATGTTTTGAAAATAATCAGTCTTAGAGTTGTGGATAACCATAATCATTTATTGAGATTCAAGTTAGAAAATTCTAACATCTATAACAATTATTTGTTTTTAATTACAATTTCACAACTATTACTATTTAACATTTTAGTCAAACTGACATGTTTCCATCCTCATTCAATTTTTTTCCGCTCAAGATCTAAGACTTAGTTTTACAAATAAAAATAAGTCTTCTGATGAAAAATTGAATGGTATAGATAAAATATGTTCTTGATTTTCACTGAAATTTACCTCATATACCTGGAAAAGTCAGGTTTAAAAAAAAAAAAAAAAAAAAAAAAAAATTAATGGGAATCCTGTAGTATCATTAAGTTCAGATTTAAGTTGGAATTGTTGACAAAAAAGCATCTACAGATTAATTGGGGGGGGGGCATTATTTTTTAGATTTGAAGTAAGATTTCTAACTAAAATGCAGTTTGAAAGAATTAATCGAAATATTCTTGAAAGATGTTAAACTATTGTGGGACAATACCTGAAATCTTTCCTATGTGTGAATCACTCTAAGCATTTCAGGATGTCATTTTAAGTCTAGTCACCAATTCAAAAATTTTACCATCAGAGGACCTGTGCTGTGGTTTCTTCTATATTCTTTTACATGAAGATACCAATTGAAATTTAGAGTCCTAGATTAATGAAATTTTTATTATGTGAACAAGGCTGGTGATTTATATGAAGACCTTAAATAATTCTAGACAATTCGTAAAGATAGAAAGCCATATTCTGAGTTTTTTTATGTGTGAATCTTGCGAAATGTTCCTTTTTTTTCTTTTTAAACAAAATATAACTTTAATTGGTTAAAAATCACAGAAAATTTGTTTACTTATCGTTCTCATTATTCAAAAATACCTCTTTTCTTGTACAGGTAGTTCAGGTAAAGATTTTAAAGCATGGATCCTGAAGATTTTGCTGTTTAATATCTTTTCATAACACATCTCTGAAAGTTTTGCTTGAATACTAAAAAAATAAAATGCAAATTAAATTATTTTTCAGGCATCTAAATGCGGAATCCAAGAAACTAAATTGTCTCTTTTTTTCCACAGGACTTTTGGTGATTGCACATTTCTGACTAAAATTGCAAAATAGTTTTTAAAAATATATCTACTCACTGAATCAAATGTCATTATCATAATTTTTTTTTGCCACTTTGGCATAAATTGTTCTGTTAGGACACCAGTGTTAATAGTTATACTTCAAACAAAAATTGTTTTGTAGTATATATTGCAGTATTAAATCTTTTTGTTTAAGGTTCACAAAAAAATTATAAAAGCTCAGAATCGTGCATGATTTGGGGTATATTAAATAACTTTTTATAAAAATTTTAAAACCAAATTATATTATATGAATTTCACATGTTTTAAAGATACTGAAAATTATTTTTTCCATTACATTTGACCTATATGTGTATTCATAGCTGGTGTCACAACTCACTATCTGTGAATATTTATTATGTGTTTTTTTTTTTTTTTTTTAATCTTTAAATATTTTTTTAAAATATTTATTTCTTTTGTTATATTGCTAATTTTATTTATTACGATTTTAAAAATAATTTTAAATGCAGGACTGATATTTAGCTTTCATATAAAAAAAATATTATCTCATCATTGCTTCATTTGACTTAACTATTTCATAATTCTAAAATTCAAATAAACTTGAACTTAATTGTTGCTTTCTTTACAGGCACAATTACGTACTTTTATTCCTTTGATGCTTAAATATTCCACTGGAAGAGGGAAGCCAGGTTGGGGCAGAGAATCGACTAGACCAGCTTGGTGGCCAAAAGAGTTACCTTGGGCTAATGTTAGAAGTGATGCTAGAACTGATGAAGATAAACAAAAAGTAATTCCTCATTATTTAAATTTTTATTTATTGCTTCTGTTAGTTTCTCGATTTGAAAATTTCAAAATATTTTTTATATGATTATTATTTTTTCTACCAAAAAAAACAAACAAAAATTCTTCGCTACCTAATTGCAGTAGTAGCGGTAAACTACTAGATTTTTCTAAAATGGGAACAAATCCTGAAACACCTATCAAAATTTATTTTTATTGGGTATATTATTTGTTTAATCCTTTGCTTTATAGCAGAATTTTAATCAAATTTATTTTAGGAAAGCTAAGAGAATTGTGGTCACATCAGATGTATATCCAAAATTAAGCAGTTTGCTTTGTCTCGACATCTTTCAAAATAAAAAGCGGTTTATTAAAACCACATTGTTTAAGAGAACTAGAGTTTTAGTGGTTTGTATTATGGCAAAGATTTTTATCTCCTGGCCCCTGAAAATGTTCAGAATGTAAATAACTATTACTACTTTTATGAGTCTTGTGAATTTTATCTATCTAGGTATTATTGTTAATGATAATTAAGCAAAAACTCAGCATTGTAATTTTCAATTGCTATTAGAAATTATTCCAATCTAGGAAAAAAAATATTTTCTAATTTTTTAGGTTTCTTGGACTCATGCATTAAGACAGATTGTAATTAATTGTTACAAGTATCATGGTCGAGAAGACCTCTTGCCAGCATTTTCTAATGATGATGATAAGGAAAAGAAGGCAATTATTCCTACTGTTTCTGCAATTGAAACTCTTGCAGGGGCTCAAGGGGTAAGCAATTTAAATCTTTTAAAATAATTTCATAAAATTAAAAAAGAGAATGTTTCAATTAGTTACCAACTTATATATGTTTTTAAGGAAAGATTTCCCAAGTGGAAGTAGGTAGAAATTTAAAATTTATTTATACTCCACAACTGACATTTTAATAAATACATGACTGCTCTAAAGCTAAATATTGGCTTGTCATAACTTATCTAGAAATTTTGACTTTGAGTTAAATTATTGTGCAAAGCCTAACTTTTCCTATAGTGGAAAAAGTAGTAAATATAAGTAATAAAAAAATTTAAGCTTCACTATAAACTTGTTAATATTTATTTATTTATTTATTTATTTTTAAATTTGCTTCAGCTAATTATAAATCATATGAAAGATTGTTTTTTAAACAATGATGTTAATTTTTTTCTGTGTGTGCAGTTAAGTTAGTCGTTCTAATTTTAAACTATAAAAAAAATTTTATTTCACTTTTTTTTAATTCCTGTTCAAACCAAAAAAGAGTGAATCAGATGAATTTACAAGCCTAATTGTATTGAGACTAATTGTCACTCATATCATTATATTGTGAATTGTTTCTTCTTTTTCAGACATTGTATGCTCAACCTCTCACTGCACATTATCCAACCATGGTTCAAACGATTAGTAATCCTGATGGTACAGTGTCTCTTATTCAGGTTGACCCTGCCAACACTGTTGTAACTCTCCCTGATGGCACCCAAGCACAGCTACGAACTGTGAGCGCAGTCAGAGTTTGTAGTTCTTTTTTAAAATATTTGGTCTGAACTAACACCAACTAACAATAGTCGATTCGTTAAAAGCTTTACATCACTAACGTATTTATCTTAGTCTGCGTTTATTTATTTTCTTTAATTTATCAAATTATTCAGCTTATTCTATGTTTGATACTTTGTAATCATGAAATTTGGTTATGATTTCTGTTCAATATTTCCCTTTTATATTTCATTTAAAAATTGATGGTCTAAAATATTAATAACAAATAAGTTTTAAAATTTTAATCCTACTTTTTTTAAGTTGTTTGCTCGAGTTTATATCAAAAGTATATTTAATGTTTTTAATTGCTGAAAAATTACTTTTTCTTTTAAAAATTTACTTTTTAAAATTGTCTTTTTGTTTAAAAAAAATATTATATCCACAAAGTTATTATTCTCATTAGTTAAGTAACTAAAAGTCTGATATATTTTAACAACAAGTAAATATGTAAAAAAAAATTGATGAATGAAGAAAAAAAGGTCTAATAATATTATATTAGTTAAAAGCAATTTTCATTTTAAATAATAACTATTTTTATATTTTTTCTAAGAAATTGTATTCTTTGTTAGTTCAGGTACCATACATAGGATAATTTTAGTTGTTGTGAAATCTAATTTTTGAGTTATTGTTCATACTGTGAGTGTTTATTACTTTTAAATTTCTATGCTTCGCAATGATAGCTCTATTGCTAAAATAATAAACTTAAAATTTTTAAAGCTGTGCAATGAGAAAAATTAGTAGTAATTGGTGTGTGATTTTTTTTTTTTTTAAATTAAATATTTTATCATGTCTGAAGCTTTTGTGATAAACTAATTTATTAATATTGATTGATTTTAAAAGCTATATAATCTTTTTAATAATTTACCTTGCATAGTTTCATAGGTATTTGCTATATCGAGAAAGAAATGTATCATAAAATCGATGTGTATATGCACTCACAAACGCACCAACTTTCAGGAAGGCCTGTTTAGAGAAAAAAAAAGTAATGTAATAAGATAACAGGGTGGCCACTCACTTAAATCTGGAATTATCTGGGAATTTTTTTTTTTATATACTGGAAAAGTTAGTGAAATTTGGATAAAAACTTGCAAAAATCAGCGAAATTTAAAGAAAATCAGGCATTTTTTCCTTGATTTCCTAATTTAAATTATTTACTAATTTTTTATTTAAATTGTTTTACCGTCCGTTATACTCACTTTTTTTTAAACCTAAATTTATCGCCAAACAGTTGAAGTGCTATTAACTTAGCAATACTTTTTTTTTTTTTCAATTTGCCCCATTATAACCCTGTTAATCTAGAATGCCACTTGAAATTCTCCCATGAATGTAGAAACCTTTGATCTATCTGGAGACTATGGGACTTTGCAGCTTAGGAAAGGCAAAGAATATAGTAGAGGTAGAAGAAAGACATGGTGCATTGCAAAAGTGTGCTTTTCGCATTGTTCTATTCAACGTTTTCACAATTCATTTTGGCATACCGTTTGGTCCATAGCATATGAAAGCGCCAATCATTTTGCTTGTTTGATGAAATACTTGCGAGTCCGCGTGTGCGTCTACTGAGCTTGGTTCGGTGAGATTATTGCCTTCTCATGTGCAACTCTGCTGCATTTTGCAAGATATTCTCAATTTCAGACTTCATTTTCCACCCTCTGATATTGAGCCGAAAAATATCTCAATCATTTTATAACGGCTAATATAATCGAGGTTCTTTTAAGAACCATCTATATGTTGACATTTAATTATACTGTTTTGTTAGTAAATGTTTGATTTTTGAATCAAAATTTGGATTGTGTAGTAATGACAGTCGGACTTCTATTTAACGAACTTCCATTTTACGAATTTTTTTGTGGAACCAAGAACATTTTGGAAATTTCTTCGTAAAATATCTTCCAGATAGCGAGGTAAATTTTCTATTTTACGAATTATATTAGAGATCTACTTTCCCTTTTTCCCAAAATATTGAGAAAATTGTAAATTTGTTAACGCATTTTATGGGGAAAATGATCTTGAATTGATTTTCACATCCACTTAACTTTTAGAGAAATCAGTTAAATTCCTTTCCCTTTTTGTTTGCATTTCATTCAGGAATTCAACTCAATTTACGAGAAAGCATAACAGAAATTTCTAGACCCTGGAGCTATGTTACAGATCGTACTACTCGTAACAGTTTTGCTAAAGTATGATTCTTTGTCAACGTTGAAAATTTTGAAAGAGCAGAGGACGAGGATGATATTCCTTTAGAAGAACATAAAAAAATGTGGTGCAGCTAAGAGAGAACCACGAAATTAATGTTGATGTACTGATTAATGATTTTCTTTCTATTGATTCTAAAGCTGAAACCACCGAAACATTAACTGAATCGGATATTCTGGACGGTGTGAAAAATAAAAACAATACAGCCATAAATTGTGAGAAAGATAAATTAGGACGGAAATGATGATAAATTAGCAAACCTTCGTATAATGAAATGTTAAAATCAATTGAAACAATTCGACGTGGATTGCAGTTTGAGGAGAATACTCCTGGAGAAGTTTTTGGTGCATTATTAAAATGCGAGACCTATTATGAGAAAAACACTTCTTCAAACAAAACACTCAGACAAAATTAACGGACTTTATCAGCAGCAATTAAAATTAAGAACGCATGTGATAATGTATGTTTAAGATTACTTTTATAACGAATGGAGCAATAATTTTAATATATAAAAATTTAGCTTTTTTATTCAGTGGAAAATATATGTAGCATGATAGTGTAACACTGGATAATGTTTTGTTTTATTCTTACTTTCTTTGCAGATTTTTTTTTTATGGTTAAGATTTATAAAATAAATAATAGATAATAATTTACAAGATAAAGGTGTGTTAATTGCAATTTTAAATATTTCTAATGTTTATGCATTTAAAACCTGTTTTGCGTTGTGTAAGTATTTCAAAAAGTGATTTTCTATTTAACGAATTTTCTATGTAACGAACTTTTTTTCGGGATTTAGCGACTTCGTTAAATAGAGGTCCGACTGTACAATGCTGAAAGTTCGTAAATGTTGCTTGCATTCCAGAGATGTTTCCAAGACTTTTTCTCCCTTCACCCTAAAAAGTTGACAAAAACTTAAGAATGTATTTAAACTTAAGAAACTTAAAACTTAACACACTGGCCTTAAAATTTTAATATTTTTTTATAAATTAGAGAAATTTGAAACCTGATTTGAGTGGCAACCCTGAATAAGAAAAGTTTAATAATAATAATTTTTGTAGCTTTAGTTATTGTAAAAAGTAGCAGTAGTTAAAAAAAAAAATATTTTTTTTTTTTTTTTTTTTGCTTTTGTGCATAAAATGAGTGTTGAACATTACTCTTGCCAAGATTTTTTCCTTGGTAACAAAATCACTAATTACATTAGAAATTCTATAATTAATTTTTCTTTTGACTCCCAAATTTCATTAGTGGTATTTAACAAGTGGTATTTAATTATTTATTACTAGTGGTATTTAATTATATAATTTTACTGTGTTTTCAATTGAATATTTATTTTTGGAAAAGTCTTCATAAGATCTGTATTTGCTTGTTGTTTAGGTATTGGGACAGCAAGCTGATGGTGAATTAACTGCTGGTACTCATCAAGTGAATGGCCAGACTGTCACACCAGTAAGCATTGACCTGAATGGAGAAGCAGGAGCTCAAGCTGTGGCAACATTAGCTGAAGCGACCATTAACCAAGATGGACAAATAATACTTACAGGAGAAGATGGAACACAAAGTGGTATGCTCATAAATTCTCTCTCTCTATTTGTTGGATTTTAGCAACAGCAGTATTTATGCACTTTTAACAGGGTGTATAGCGCTTTTAAAAAGTGCTTAGAGGTGCTTATTTTTGATTTACGGTTTTTAAAAGCCCTTAAAGGTGCTTGTTTTATTCTGAGCTTGTAAAAAGTTCTTAATTTTCTATCTTTAAAAAAAAATATATATTTATTTTCTTTGCCATGTCGATTGCTATTCTCAATTACAAAAAATGCACGATTTTCACAATTTTTTCTTCAATATTTATCAGAAACTATATGTTATATCATTATTATGTAAAGTTCTTGAAAATGTTATCGAATTTTATTGATTTTATGTTTATAAATTAAGAACTTTATAAGATAGGGGTAAAAAATATTTTTATTAGTGCACAGATCCTAATTATGTTTTTTTTTCCTTCTGGAAAGTGATTAAAAATATTTCTAAAGTGCTTAAAAAGTACTTAAAATGTGCTCATTTTTTGTTGAAAAATCTGGCTTCACACCCTGTTTAATTCATGCAAATGAGCTAAAAGTCAAAAAGTGTATGTATAAAAGATCACGCTTAGTTAAGCTTGTTTTTTTTACTGGGCTCTTACTGGTCAGAGCAAACAGTAAAAACCTAGAAATGTCAGGGAGTTTTATTTTAACCTTAAAGAGCAGTGAATAGTCTGTGAAAATTGCATTTTTTTGCAAAGACTGGAAAATTCTTAAATCAAAGAAATAACTAGTTTTAGAATTGTCAGTAACAGTACTCAATTATTGATATTCAATTTAAATAATTCTAACATCTTTTACTATTTGTTTATAAAAAAGTGTTTAAAGGTGCTTATTTTCGTTTTTAAGTGCTTTTTTATTACATGTTTTTAAAAAATGCTTAATTTTCGCTATGAATTATGCAAAAAGTGTGGTTTTCACATTGTTCTGTGTGAAGTTTTCACAATTGATTCTACCACAATCCATTCCGGCATACCGCTTTTTTGTAGCGTATGAAAGCTCTAATCATATTTCATGTTAGGTTACATCCCCTGCTACGCACCCTGCATTCACTTTTAATTATATATTTTTTTCTCACACAAAATTTAATATTTGATTTAACAAATAAATAAAAAATCAGTTTTCTAATAAAAAAATTGCATGGTATTTATAAAATATGGTCTGGATTTACATTGAAATTTTTCTAAAATACCTGGAAAGTCAAGGAATTACTTTTTTTCTTTCTGAAATTAATTAGGAATACAGTCGAACCCCGCGAACCTGGGATATAGTGAACACTCGGGTGTAGTGAACTTTTTTAGCGGTCCCGTCCGTACTCCTATTTAAATAATGTTATTTTTAACGCTTATAGTGAACAGCTTAGAACCTGGAAACTCTGTTATAGTGGACTCAAATTTCTTTTCTTTAAATATCTTTTTCAGTCCTCCATCTTTAAACTTGTAGGTGTCCGGACTGAAAATGAATGCATTCCTATAAAATGTGTCATATTTCACTCCTTTATGCTTATCACTTTTAACTATACTGTAATAAATGTCAAACATAATCTTATACTCCCCTCTCCCTGACAAGCATCGCTTTGTCTCTTTTCCCCAAGCTTCTTTTCACAAAGTTTTTTGCATTATCAGATGATATAGTAGCACATTTGCCACGCCTAGCCACAAAACGCTTTAAGGTAGCAAGAAAAGCATCAGTTGTTAAATCGGAAACCACTTCTAAGTGGATCGCCTTCGAGGCTAAACACACAAATATTGCTACATAAATCCGTTGGAAATTCCCTTTTCTCTGGTGTTTATATTTAATTTGAAAAGGGCCGCAATAATCAACACCAGAGTGCAAAAAAGGATAATTAGGGTTTACTCTTTCTCGAGGCAAGGTTCCCATACGTTGATTTGAAACAAGGGGTTTATATTTAAAACAAACTATGCATTTATGAACAATTTTCCTAGCTATCGATCGACCACGAAGTGGCCAAAACTTTTCTCTGGTACAATATAATAACGCTTGAGGTCCTAAATGGAGATTTTTGATATGCACATGAGTCATTAACAATTTAGTGAAAGGATGGTCTGCAGGTAGTATAGCTGGATGCCTTTGAGAATAATTCAGAGCAGCATTATGCAAACGACCACCCACTCGAAGAATTTGATGACAATCAAGAAAAGGATTTAAAAAGTTAAGTTTACTCTTACCTGAAAAAGCCCTGCCCTTGGAAATGGCCTCTATTTCTTCCTTAAAAACGGATGCTTGTACATTTCTAACTAAAAAGGACTCCGTCGCATTTAGTTCATTAGAGGATAACTTACCCAATCTTTTGTTACCTGGATTTCTACAGTTGAATATGAATCTAAAAGCATAACTTAAAACATTCAAAATTTTAGTATAATTATTGCTACGATTTAAAATATTGTCAATTAAGTCAAGTTTATAAGAAGTTAGAAGTATTTTGGCAGGGGGTTTGAGTTCCTGTAAAATTCACTGTCTGAGGAAATGTTTTCAAAATCTATTGGAACAATATTCAGTTCGTTTTTCAAAAAATCTGGCCCGAGCCACCACAGTTCATGAGAGACAATTTCCGAAGCATTCAGACCACGAGGGAGGACATCTGCAGGATTTTTATCAGATGCAACGTGATTCCAATGACAGTTCTTAGTTAGATCTTGTATTATTTTAACTCGATTGCTGATAAAGGTCTTGAGTTGATCAGGTGACCGCTGAAGCCATGCTAACACAATTGTAGAATCTGTCCACAACATTATTTGTTGAATGGGCAAGGTTAGAGACTTAAGAACCTTGTTCAAAAGCTGTGCCAATAAAACACTGGCACACAATTCTAAGCGAGGGATCGTGATAGGTTTTACTGGTGAAACACGGGACTTGCTGCACCAAAGTCTCGTATATGAAGTTTCTCCCAAAATTGATTGCATGTACAGAACTGCTCCATACGCAACGGCTGGTGCATCGGAGAAGCCGTGAATCACGATTTCACTCTTCTCCCCCACGTGATGAGGAATTTGCATGTTTTCAATGGC
Source organism: Parasteatoda lunata (assembly GCA_949128135.1). Taxonomy (NCBI): domain Eukaryota; kingdom Metazoa; phylum Arthropoda; class Arachnida; order Araneae; family Theridiidae; genus Parasteatoda; species Parasteatoda lunata. Next base: position 33,514,902 of record OX421979.1, read on the forward strand.
AGGTAGGGTAGAAACAAAACACTGCCAATCCTTAGTGATTGAATCAGGAAGTGGTTCATCCCATTCCAATCTGAGTATCCAGAGTTTCTGGAGAAACAATTTTGCCTTGGTTAGAATGGAACCAAGAAATCCAAGGGGGTCAAACAAGCGTGAGATGGTGGATAACACTTTTCGTTTAGTGTATGAGTCATGTACATTTACATCAACCTTGAATGTAAAATAATCTAAATTTGGGTTCCAAATAACCCCTAAGGGATTTAATGGTATTTGGTGGTTCACAATAGAAATCATAGGCTTGGTCTTCTAATGGTATGGAATTAAGAAATTTTGGAGTATTAGTGCACCACTTGTGTAAGCTCATGCCCGCCTTTTTAAACAGGTCCACTAATTGTTCTTGTAGTAAATTAAATTCTTGAAAGTCTGAACTTCCTGACAAAATGTCATCCATATAAGTGTCTCTAATTATGACAGCAGCGGCTAAGGGAAAACTATCACCCTCATCAATGGCTAATTGTTTAATAGTTCGTGTAGCCAGGTAGGGTGCACAAGAAGTTCCGTATGTAACTGTGTTAAGTCTGAAAGTTTGCACTGGGTCATTCACGCTATTCTTCCATAATATCAACTGTAAATTCCGATGATCAGGGTGAATCAAAATTTGCCTAAACATTTTAGAAATGTTAGTAGTGAACACATATGCATGTTGCCTGAATCGCAAAAGTATTAAAAAAATAAATCTTGTTGTATAGTACCGCCCATGTACAAAATATCATTTAAAGAAAGACCCAATGTCGTTTTTGAGGAAGCGTTAAATACCACCCTCAACTTAGTGGTTTTACTATCTGGGCGAAGTACACCATGATGAGGTGAAAAATACGAAGCGGTTTTATCAAGAGGTTCTACAACTAATTGCATATGCTCCAAGTCAGCATATTCCATCAAGAATGATTTATAAAGTGATTGCAACTCCTCATCTTTTGAAAGTTTTTTCCTTAACTGATTTAAACGCATTTCGGCAACGGCTTTAGAATCCCCGAGCGAAGCGGGGTCCTCTTTCGAAGGCAACTGTACTATGTAACGCCCTTCATGATTTCGATAATGAGTATTTTTATATTGAGTTTCGCAGAACTCAAATTCGACACTATGTTCAACAGAGCGCTCGTCAACAGTTTCTATATTCCAAAATGCTTTTAGCTGTTTATCAAAGCTTTCCGAATTTATATCTGAACTAAGCGTTAATCCACAATACGCTCTATTTGTAGTATTATCGGAGCTCCCCACGACAATGTAACCAAATACAGTTTCTTGAAACAACCAATTACTACATGCCGATTGAAACTGATTTTGCTTTAAAATTTCAAAAAAGAGCTCGCAACCTATAATTAATTCTACTTCCTTTTGTGTGTTAAACTCTGGATCAGCCAAATTAATATCCGATGGAATCTTTATATTAGATACTTCAACTGGATTAATTATCGTCAAATTTGTAATCGAAGGAACAATTAAAAGTTCTAAAGATGTTGAAAAACTCCCACTATTGTTTTTAATTACAGTGGTTACCTTTCGTTTGATATTTACTGAAATATCGCTCAATCCAGAAAAAGCATTTATTTTTTCAACATTAAGTTATTAGCTAATTTTTTTTTACAGAAAGAAAGATGAGAAGCTGAATCCAAAATCGCTCTGCATGGATAATAGTCTCCTAATTCATTTCTAATATAAACAACTGCAGTAGGCAAGAGAATATTTTGTTTCTTTTTTGATACTAAGCAATTCGAAAAAGTATTTGAATGTTCTTGTGGGAATGTGTCATGTACTTGCGAGACAGATGTTTGATCGGCGCCTGGCATCATAGAAACTGAGGAGGTAGGAGGCGGGGAAGAAATCTCATAAATATGCAGTAAAGTGTTATGGCGTTTTTTGCAAACAAAGCAAGAATTTTTAGATTTACAGTCTTTTACTTTGTGATTATTCTTTAGGCAATTAATACACAAATTTAAACGTTTTATTTCATTAAATCTATCTGAAACCTTCATATTTTGAAAAGTGTTGCATTTATAAATCATGTGTGGTAATTTACAGATTACACAAGAATTGGGATTATTATTATTCGAATTCAGGAAAGATTTAGTCTTATTAACAGCTAGCTTATGTTTATAAATTGAAGAAGAAGCTGTTCGACTAATACTATCAAGAATTAGGCTTCTTTTTTCTAAAAATTCTCAACTTATCCAATTCTGGTATTTCATTTGAGGCGATCGTTTGTTCATATTGTTTTCTAGTTTCTCGATCTACCTTTTTCAAAATGATGTTTAGCAAAAGGATGTCAGATAAATTATTACGATCAAAATTTAGAAGCTTCAAAGCTCTGATATTTTTCTTTAAAATATCTACCATGTTTCTAATATCTCCAGCTGATTCATTTGCAAGTTTTTCAATTTCCAAAATTTGATTTATGTAAGTCTCAGTTAGGAGACGTTTATTCTCAAATCTATTTTCTAATGCCTTTAAAAGTGATGCAAAAGAATCGTCAACAGTTTCGAGACGTTTAGCGTCGCCCAGCAATGACGCTTTCAAATAGTGCAGTTTTTGGGAGTCGTTTAAATCATTGTTTTTAGTTATAATGTTATCAAATTGCGATTTAAAATTGGGCCATTCATCAAATTTACCGTGAAATACCGGTAATGGTATCTCAGGTAGTTTAATTTCCAGTTTTGTTTTCGAATCAGCCTGAGATATTTCATTTTCACAATTAATTTTTGAAGGTTTAATTATCAAAGAGTTCAGAATATCTTTAATTCTTACCTCCAAAGCTTCGAGTCTGTCTACTGTTCCTTCTAAATCAGTTTCTATTTCAGTTATCTCAGAGTCACTGATATCTTTTAGACCATAATATTGATCCTTCAATTCATCAACTTTTTGATATAATTGTGCAACACGTTTAAGCTTAACTTCCAATTCAGTTGGATTCTGCTCCTTCGTCTGATCAATGTAAGTTTCTAATTTCGTTATGGTACCTTTGACGACACGCTTCGATCTATTAAGTTTTTGTTTTTCCATCTCCGGTTATTAAGGACCACTAATGTTCGTTACCAATTGATTTGATTCTTATGCTGGTTCATTTGTTAACAAATGAATTAAGTAGCTATTGGACTGTATTTAAGATTTTATTCTCTTTGGTGCTACGAGCACGCTCAAGCTATATAATCATTAACCAATTTTCAACTGATTAGGATAACAAGAAACGGTGGCGAGGATGCTAAGATAAAGATGCCAAGTTGGCGCTATATTTCAGAGATATTGAACAAAGTGCAATTCTTGTCGCATACGACAAAGATATGGTTTCATCGAAAAAACTGTGTGGAGCTGAAAGAGAAAACATAGAAGAAGCTTTGTTAACCACTAAGCGAGATAGAAATCTTCCTGTGACCAGACCTATGCTTCAAATTAAAGCGAATGAGTTTGCTGAAAAATTAGAGGAAAGGGATTTTGTGTGCTCCAATGGATGGCTGGATAGATTCAAAAACCGGAATAATATTTCTTCAGGAAAGATTATTGGAGAAGAAGCGAGTGTTGATGCAACGGATGTGGAAAAGTGGAAAACTGAAGTGTGGCCGGGTATTATACAGAATTATGAAGAGAAAGACATTTTTATTGCTGACGAAGCTGGACTATTTTACAAATTGATTCTCAATCAGACGTTAAAATTTAAAGGAGAAAAATGCAGTTATGGGAAACTCTCCAAAGCGAGAATAACAGTTCTTGTTTGTGCTAACATGAATGGCTCGGACAAGCGAAAACTAACTGTCATAGGTAATTCTCAAAAACCAAGGTGCTTTAAAAATGTTAAAAAACTGCCCGTAAACTATAAAGCCAATCAAAAAGCGTGGGTGACCTCCCACTTTTTTGAAGAACTTCGACAGTGGGACAGTGATTTATTAAAAGTAAATCGTAAAATTGTTCTTCTTCTAGATAATTGCACAGCTCACCCCCATTTAAAAAGTCTAAAGTGTGTTAAGCTCGTATTTTTACCACCAAATACGACTTCTGTATTGCAACCCATGGACCAGGAACCCATGGAAAAATCATGGAGGCAAGTAACATCAGCTACAATCCGCAACTATTTCCGACATGCAGGTCTTTCAAAGGTTTTAGAAGAAAAAAAAATTCCAATGTGGAGGATGAAGATGAGGAAGAAAATTTACTTATCTCTCTATGGCTAAAAAAACGTGGAATGGACATTTTCCCTAAGGACGTTATTGAGCAATTTGAATGTTGCGATGATGAAGTGTGGACTTCTGGAACTCCTACCGATGATGACATTTGCATGTGAAATAAAACAAACGAACGAGAGTAGAGAAGACTTATTAGAAGAAAATGTTGAAGACGAAAATTAACTTTCAGCACCATCCATAGCTGAAGTAAAATCAGCCATAAATGTCCTTAATATGTTTTTTTTTCTACAGAAAATGTAGATCAAAAAATCTTGCATTCTTTGCACATTGTAGATAAGAAAATAGATGAACTCTATTTAAAATCAGATTCAATCAAAAATCAGAAATTTTTTTCATAAAAAGTGAAATTAAAACTAATATTTAGCGACGTAAGTACTTTTTTCATCAATTTTTGTCTTATTATCTGTTAATTAGTTAATAATTTTTCAAATGACGTATGTAAAATTGCAAACCCAATTTTCAATCATTCAACTGTCTTATGCAAAAAATATTCTTCAAAAAATTTGGATATAGTGAAGCAACGGTTATAGTGGACATATTGCTGAGTCCGCAGACAGTTCACTATAGTGGGGTTCGACTGTATTAAGGTAATTATATTTTTCTGCTACAGAAGTATCGTGTTATATTAGCTAAATACAACAAAATATCAATTTGGTTAGTTAAGCAATAATTACTAACTGAAAGTATTGAGTATTTCTGATTTTTCAGAATTTGATTCAATTTAAATGCCTATTTCTTCTTGGCTTTCGACATTGTACTCCTGAAAACGTCTAAAAAGTGGGATGTTTTGTTCACTGTTTCTCCAGCTGGTCAGACTGATAATATGACCTCTTTGAAGGTTTGTGATATCTGACACTTTACGTTTTTGACAAAAATTTAAGACTTATATAATTTCTATAATGCTTCCTCATGCTACTATTATATATATACTTTTTATATTTTGAAAAATATAATATCCATGGTGGGGTTTTAAAGCTTACAAGGCATTATTTTTTTAAAAAACATTACTTTTAGTCACGGGTATTTCCATTAGTTTAATAAACCCTGTGTATATATCATTACTGATTCTTTTCAAATTTAAATTGGGTTTTTCTTTTGTTATTGCACCGGTTACATTACTTACAGTTCCATCATCAATCCATCATCCATCATCCACACAATCCATCATCCACACATTTCTCCACACCACTGTTTTAACCTCAATTTGTTTCAAACTCTTATCAATAAATAATATAAATTAACATAATTTCCATATTCCAGTTTGCTTTATTAAAAGATATTTTAAATATTTCATATTTTAACATTTTGTTTACTCTAAATAAATTGGACTTCGTTTGTATGTTTTTAAATGATTAAATTTTTCTATAGTGTCTTGTGATATTAATATTTGAATCCTGTTTCAGCTTTTCCAGTTTCTGGAATGGTGTCTATACCGGTGTCCATGTACCAGACAGTTGTAGCCAATATAAGTCAACTGACAGACGTACAAGCACATGGTATTCAAGTTGCCATGGCGCCCATAGTCACTGAATCCAATGCTACTGAAGTATCTGTTAGCGCTACCTCATCAGAAGAAAATGTCAGTGTTCTCACAACTGTCACATCCTCATCTTCAGTACAAGCTACAGAACAGAGTTAATGTCTCAGTCTCACTTGATTTCTAAAGTAAAATATTTTTTTATTAATCTATTCTCCATTAAATGGCACAATTAAATGGTTTTAAAAGTAGCCTAAGTTTGTCTTTTCATGAGCAATGAAATAAAGTTAGATATCTGTGTATTAAGGTAAAGCTTGAAATTTTCAAATAGCAGAGATTGCTTACAAATCCTGAAAATTGCTTCAAGTGTACCTAGATGTATCTGCAATAACGGTTTAGGGAAGGGATAAATTGAGGCGTTAATGATTCCAAGGCATGATAACAGTGTATTTAAGACAGAAAGTGGCCCTATCCTTGTAGTTTGTTTAATTAAAATACAGTATGGCTTTATACATACAAACTCACCATAATTCTCTCATGTAATTCCGTGTTTGAAAACAAAAGGACTGCATAATAGATTCTGAAAGAATGTTCTCAAAATTTCTATTTATGTAAAATTTTCCACCTTTTAGTCACTATTTCAAAAATCTTGTTTTCTCCAACATGAACCGCTTTCCTTATGATAACTACTTTTTCTCCCTTTTAGTATAGCATCGCTTTTTTTATTAAGCAATAAAAATACATGTGATCTACTAACGAGGATTTTTTATTGTTCTTAATGCTTAACAACTTGTTCTTTTAATTCTTCCCCTAACAGATCATAAGCTAGTTTTTATCATTTGACTTGCAAATTGCATTTGCGATTTAAAATTTCCTCATCAAAGTCATTTCATACACGAATACCGCTTAGCCTATTCACGCGATTTTAAAATCAAACATCGTTATTTTGTTCGCACACTAAAAACACACGTATCAAGTTTTGTAATTATGTGAATAAAGTATCAAATAATGTTCGTGTTCACATGGTTTAAAAATCACATATCACAATTTGTATTCACTACTTAATTTGAATTTACGTAATTTAAAAGTCATTGTTTATAATCCATGTTCACTGGCTTAAAAGTTAAACACCAGAATTCATGTTTGCTTGAATTCAAAATTGAACAATGCCTTTCTTATTCACCCAATTTTTAAAAATCATTGTGGTTCGTGTTCATGCGGTTTAAAAGTTACACATCATGACTCGTATTCTTGTAATTTAAAACTAGAACTCCATTGCTATTTACGCGATTTAAAAATCTCCTTATTGTTATAACTTTTTTTTATCGTACCTTCTATGTTTTTTTTTTTTTTTTTTTTTTTTTTTTTTTTTTTTTACTAATATTTTTGAATATTTCCCTTTTTGCTTTCTGATCTGTTTGATTGAATAAAAATCTAAAATTATGTTACTACAGTTAAAAGTCAAAATTAGAGAAAAGGGGGCATGCTATGACTCCAAGAAAGATTTGTGGATTACTAGGCCCCTTGAGCATTTTTAAACTGATTCAATTGAATTATTTAGTAATTGCTGCTTTGACTATGCTGCTTCTTAATTTCAATTTCAATTGCTCTTTTATACAATAATTTAGTTTAAAATGTCTTTTTTTAACTTCTACAGGTGATGAGATCTAAATATGGAGTCTTAAAAGGACTGAAAGTCTGTAATTTTCATGCTGTACATAGTCTTGTTTTTCATAATGTACAAATTCTGTCCAAAAAAAAAGACACCTTCAGTATTTACTGTAATGCATGTGTTCCATGTTTGCCATGCTGTGATTTTAATCAATTCATAATAATGTTGAAATAGAAGCAATGAGATTGCTCTTTGTAGTTACTGAATGGCATTCATATTTGAAAAGTCAGTTTTATACCTGAACATGCAAAATCAGCCATGTACATAAACACATTGATTTAAATCATATTGTATAAAAACAAATTAATTTAATTTGTTATTGATTTTTAGAGTTTCTGAAGTTACATGTGATCTCAATGGTTATATAATTGTGATCTATTATTGTTAGTTAATAATTTGAGTTTTTATTTCTTCAGTTGTATCAAATGGCAGTTGCACGAATAGCTGCTCAGTTGTGAATATTTTTTTAATGATTTAGTGCAAAATACATGTTGTTAACTGAGTTATTTGTATGCTTTAGATTAGTTGATTGCTAAGTTCCTTTTGTGAATTGGCTTGTTGAAAAACTTGTCGTTTTTTCTAACATTATAATTAAATTTGTTGTTTAAGTTTCGGGTATATAAAAGCTTTAATTTTTTTTTAAAATCAAATATTTCATTTAGAACTTACGTATGGCTTGTGCAATAAAACAAAATTGTTACTAAAAATATGTTTTTAGCATTGCTAGCGAATGAACTTATTTAAGAAATGCATGCTGTATCTTGTAAATAAGAAATGGAATGATTGTTATGATTCTTCATTTTCAGCTTTAAAATGCTTGCTTTTTTGTGTATGAGCAGTAGTGCTGGGTGATATGGAATATTGATATCATTATCAGACACTTACTTATGTCATATTATTGGCTTATAATATTAAATCTTTTGACAGAGTGCAAAGCCAGATTTTTAAATAGAAAAATAAGCAAGTTTTAAGTACTCCAAAAATATTTTAATCTTAATTACGATCTGTGCAGTAATAAAAAAAAAATTCTATCGTTTAAAGTTCTTAGTTTATAAACATAAAATCTAAAAATTTTATGTATTTATGCTAAAATAACGTAATTTCTGATAAATATTGCTGAGGAAAATGTAAAAATCGTGCATTTTTTGTAATTCCGATTGTTGTTCTGCGAGAATCGGATCGGCAAAGAAAAAAACACTTTTTAAAAGATAGAAAATTAAGCCCTTTTTACAAACCCTGAGTTTAAAAAATATCTTTAAGGGCTTTTAAGAAACTGAAATCAAAAATTAGCACCTTTTAAACACTTTTTAAAATTGCTGCACACCCTGTTTTACTTTTTTAACATCAATTAGCACTTAAGGAAATTTGTTTGAATGAATATTTTTCTACTTAAAAATTTAGCTTATAAGTAATCAATTTTTCCCCCGTATTCATTCAAATTTTCTTTGTTCCTCACAAATTCAAGAATGATGAGAGGTCTAATCAATGTAAATTTAGTTGCTTCTCTATGTGCTAGATGATTGAGAGTGTGAAAATGAATATTACTTATCTAATTATTAATAAACCATGAATAATTGTCAAGTATGTAATGACAAGAATTGTTAGGTTGAACAACATTGACAATTCTGCATGTTGAAAGCAGTACTTGACTTAAATACTTTCACACAAACCATTTTCTATAAAGTTATTTTATAGGAAACTGTTAGTTCCTTGAGAACAATATTCACAAAAAAATCTGTTTTTGTGAACCCATTACCCAGTTCGAATTTACTGGTAAAGTATCCGAAAAAAATTTTAATTTTTTAAAAATTTGTATTTTGTAACTCAAGTCATTAATTGCGACCAGTTTGTCAACAAGAAAATACAAGCTCTGTTTTTATTGTGATATAACAATTATAAAGGTTTTAAGAAGCATAAAACTGTAATTTTCATAATTTTTTTTTGTCTGCAAATTTTTTAGACTTAGAGAACAAAACTCATTAAACTAACTTAACGTGTGTTACTGCACCATAAAAAAAATTTTTTTCACTGTTAACTGGTTTAAGCAACTATATACTTGTGATTAATATTTAATAGATTTTATGGCACAATGATTTATAATTGGCCTAAAATCTTATTTTCTAATTTAACCCTAAAATCTGCATTCAGTTAGTAAGCTTCAAATGCCATCAACACACTGGTCCTTTTCGAAATATTTTCCTAGATTCACATTTTTAAGCTGAACATTGAAGTCTCTTTTTTTTTTTTTTTTTTAAAGCTATTGCACTGCCATTTTGTTTAACTGTGATAGAACATAAAGGTTCTATACCTTAGCAGCTTTTCTGTTGCGATTTGTATATTATGTTTTTCAATGTGGAAAAATTCTAGTCTAATCTTCTCTGTTAAGTATGTTGGCTTTGTAAAATGTATTGTTTCTGTGAATTAATGTGTTTTAGAATATCTTATTAGGTAAATAAATTTGACGTAGACTTTAAATTCTGAAATTTCTAACTAATTTATGTTTATTAAGTGTAAAAGATACTTTATATTCCACTAATTTCTTGATTTATGTTACAAGACTTGAACTTGAAGTAAAGATAAATCACCTTAAGGAATATTTTATTTTGGAGAAAAAAAATAGCTTCCAAATTGTTTGTCTATCTTTCTTTTTACAATTGTTCTAGTTTCTACATAGAATCTAGACAGAATAGGAGACAGTTTCAATTAATGGTTTTATCAAAATTTCATCTCATTAAAAATAGCCTCTGTTTGCATCTTTCCTATACATAAGAATCTTTTTTCTTTTCATACATAAGAAGTGCACATTTTGTGGATAACTCAAAAATCTTATTTCTGTTGATTGAAACATTATAAATTTCTATTTTAAAATAGCATCTTCTTCCTGAATCAATTTGTCCTAGATTTAACCAGACTCAGTGTAAGAATTACTGAGTCATGAATTTTATTTTACTTTTTTAACAAGCCTTGTATTGTGAAGTTAAAAAAATTCTATTGATCAATCTTTCAAATAATAAAAAAATAGTAATTTCTTCTTTATAGTTAAATGAAACAGTCCTTGAAACTTATGCAATTTCACACTTAACGGATACAATTTTGTCATGCCTAAGTCTGCAAGAAGTTTATTTTTCCATAGTATTTTATCATGTTTTGATTTTAAAAACTGGTAAATTTTGACTTTGTTATTAAATGCAGATATTCAGTACATTTTGTCCCAAATGTATCTGTGTCGAAGTAAAAATTACGGGAAGAAATAAACAAACCGGTGTCTTTTTTTTATATTTTAGTCAAATGATATTTGATTTACTATAACACATAAATGAGGGACAATGTTTGTAACTCTTGATATTTAGGGAATTAAGTTACATATTTCCACAGAAATACAAATGTATGTCTTTATAAAATATTTTACATAAAGATTTATTATAATAATTAATAATACGGTTATATTCATTAACTAGCACTTAATTGTATAAATATTTGACATTTATATTTTAAGATTCAGTTTGAATCTTAAAACATGTAAAAATTTCTTTGATAAGTCACCTTATCAGATTTTAATATTTTGTGTTTTTTACTTTCTGGAAAATCTGAAATTTGCTATTTATTTTCAAAGTTACAATGTTAAGTCAAAGGTTCGCTGCACATGATACGGGCGTTTTTCCTATGAAAAAAGTTCGCTTCTAACATTGATTCTGAATCACTTACTAAAATGCACTTTATTCATCCTTTAAATTTATTTTATAGATAAGATTTTGTGACTTTAAATGGCCTATTGAGAGCTTAAAAAATTAAATTAAAAGTGCCTGCTTTAACTGTTCAAAATTCAAATAAACATAACACTTTCATAAATATTTTAAAATTAGCAATGCAATTTAAAAAAAACACTGAAATAAACAAATTTGTATGAATCTTTTGTTAATGAATTATGGTCGGTTTTGTCAACTTTTGTTTTCTCATGTTCCGGATTGTAAATTATCCAAACATAAACATTTTAAATTATATATTTAATTATATAATGTTTCCCTGTTATTTTGCCAACTGTACATCTGCCATATTTAAACGATTTTATATTCTACTAAGAACCTAATAGTTTTAGAACACTAGTTTCCAGATTTTATGTTTCCTTTCTAATTACTAACTGCCTGGATTATGCTAACTAATTGCCTGGAATTTTTTACAATTACAAATATTATGTTCAAAAAAGACTTCTCAACTGCAAAAAGTATTTTTTATAGCTCATTTGTTAATAAAGATTGTCTCTCTCAAAATCTAATTTCATTAATAATGTTTGGGTAAATTGTGCCAAAGAAAAAAAAATTATTTTTGTGTGTATATGTGAAAATAATGTCATAGTATATAGAATGAACATATCTTGTAGATCTGGCAGTGTTTTTATCCCTTGGGCTTAATTTTTTTTTCTTTTGTTCCTGTATTAAAAATATTTATCTATTTGTTTCAAAAACCTGAAAATAAAAACCAAATATAATTTTTTTCTTCTTCTAAATGTTTATATATATTTTAATTATGGACTTGAGTGAAATCTATGTAACATAACTTAACAGTCAGTCTTAGATTGTAGTGTATATATATTAGATTGTGTAAGATTTAATTTATGTGAAATTGTTATGACAAAAATGATTTTGTGTCTGTAGACTAAAATATTCATCTTGTCAAACGAATAAACTATGCAAAAAATTTCAATAGTGTCAGTTATCCCATACTTTAAAAAAAAAAAAAAAACTACTACTGTTTTTAACCATCGCCTGATATGTTTTTTTCCCCTTTGCTGCAATTGAAATTACTTACCTATGGGAAAATTAAAACAAAATCTATAAGTAGAGCATTCGTTTTACAACCTGATGTGGATTGAGGTTTGTTTCCACAAATCATGATGCAGCTACTGTGTGGCTTTGGGGAGAACTCTTCCAGACTTGACTAATGAGTCGGTCTGCTGTTATGGTAACTAGTAATAGCACATTTCTAATGGGAGTGCAATGGAGGTACTGATTAATTTACTCACACCGAACTAAGCAAAGATTTAAAACAAAATTGTTCATTCCACACTACTTTTACCCCCACGATCATAATAGACTGATATCTAGACTAGAACCGCGCTAGACTGATATCTTGTCACCTGGAAGTCGCTATGTTCTCTACTGTTTTCGAATTGTTTTTTTTTTTTTTCACAATGTATTGAGATATTAATAACTTTTTTAATTAAAGTGTAGAATAGGAGGCTCCTTGGATTGTGCACTGTAATTAGAGGTTTTTACTGTGCATGAAATCTTCCATTTCTTTAATATATTTTTCACTATTACTTATTGTCGCAGAACGTCTTGCGGAGATGTTTTCTTTTCTTCTGAAATTTTCGAATAAATATTTTTCTCCAGAAATGAGTTCAAAATATGACTTTCTCGCACATAAGAGAGGAAAGAAATGCTGGTGATTTTTTCTATTCTCATTTGAAAATAATATTAAATTAAGAATAGTGAATGAAGAAATTTTGATTTTTTGCTTTAGAATTATATTCCAAAAATGTCTATCTCGTGCATTGGGGGGAATAGAAATTCTCATTTGAGAATTAGAAAAATTTGATAATGACAGCTTCAGCTAGAATTTCAAATATAAAAAAGAAAATAATCGGAAATTTCAAAAGTTAAGAATCATGTTTTTTTTTTTTTTTCAAAGAACAACAAATTTGACTATGAATGAGGATTTTGTTACAAATTCAGATTTGTAGTAAAGTAATTAATCAATGCAATACATTTGTCCTTTTTGTTATAAATTTGATTGAAATAAAATCTATACAATATTTTTTATACATTACGCGCGTGAAAATTTTAAATTACGCTTTAGTCTTTAACCCTTGCAGATCATGAAAGTTTTAAGTCTTTATTTAAACCCTCACAACTCTTGCAGATTCAACCATAAATATATGTAGTGTTTTGATGATTTTACAACAATTACTGCAACGAGTTTTATTTGGCTTTTTTTGAAATCCTGATGTGTTTTATTGCTCAGTTATTGATATTTTCGTGATTGTTTAAAAATACCGATGTTATTACATCACGTGAAGATTCGTCACGTCTCAACGATTGAAACGATCGGTTCGCATCAGTATCCTCATTAATCCATGCTGTGTTTCAATCGTTCTGTCGACAATTATTGCTACGAATTTTTGCACATTTAACTAATCACTTTTTGACGCACTCAATTTATGCCGACAGTATCCTAAATCTATGTAGTGTTTCGAATGCATTTTCGGCAGTTATTGATATTTTCATGTAGTTTTTAAACATCCTGATATATTTCTGACAATATGGAAAATTCGAAATACGCATTTGAATATTTAATTTTTAATGTAATGACTTTTTTTTTCCCTTTTTCTTCCAGTTATTGCTATTTATTTCTGCATAGTTTTTAAAATCAGATCTTTTTAAGACTATATTATTTATTGCAACAAAATCTCGAAATTAAACACACATTCAGCAACCCCTTTATGAAGAGTCTGATTCTCACAATTTTTTGGGATAGTTGTATGTGATGATGATTTACAAAAAGCGAAAAATGAAATATTAAATGTGCATATCCTTCTTCAAAATGTGAGAATGTAGTATCTTGTAGAAAGATATTAGTGCTAGAGTGGTTTGTCGCAGAAAGTCAGAAAAAATTCTGTTGCAGAGAATAGAAAATATCTGTGTATTTAAGTTTTCGTAAAAAGAATTTCTGAACTGATAAGAAGAATTGTTTTTAGCATAAACTGATTTCTGTCTTCCTTTCAGTTGACATTAAAGGGGTTTGACTGTATTAAAGTTACTTAAAAAAAAAAAAAAAAAAAACTTTATTTTTAAAATTTAATTTTAGTTTTATACAATCATACTTCAGCTTTGCCAAAAAGAAAAAACAGATGATTATACATAATAAAATCTGAAAGAAAGTATAAACTTGATGATGATAGTTTATAAATAAAATCTATTTTGAAGGAAAAAATTTACGTAATTGAAATTAATGGTGTTCTGATTTCTGCATATTTAGAGTTTCTTTAAAGGAAATTTATTTCCATACAATCAGAAGTAACTAGCAGACAAATAAAATAATAAGAAAAATGAACATTAAGTAAATGCATTTTTTTTTTTTTAGAATAAATTTAAAAAAAAAACTATTCTTTATTTTTCAGAACAGTGATAGATAATTCTTTTTTAGTTTTTACTTGGTTTTTCTAGTAGCAATATGTCTTCTCTTTTTTTTCTAAGATTTTTGCAGCTTTAGATTCTTTTTTTTAAAAAATAATCAGAGGTGGTAAATCATGCATGAATGCCCTGATATCTGCAACACCCACTGCTGCCAGGCTTAGGTAAAAATTCATACATTTCAAACTAAGGGTCATATGTTTTGTAACTTTTGAAAAAGAAAATTAAATAGATAAACTTATTTTTAAAAAAAAAATAATACTATAATTATTAAGTTAATAACCCAGTTCATTCTAGTGTCAATATTAATCTGTTTACTACTTACTCAAAGCTTTCTATTGTTTCCTCAGATTATAATTATTATGACTTCATACATTTGTGAATGGCAAAGTTAAAATTTCTATTTAATGAATTTTTCTTGAAATTATTAAATGGAGCTTATTTTCAGTTTCAAAGGCCATACATGACACTATGATATACATTTATAAATACAAAATAATTTATAGGAAAAAAAGCTTTATTTTAATAGCAGACAGGTGGATGGTTGTAATAATTGATAGTTAATAAAAAATTTAATTTTTAACATAAAGTTATGATTTTTGCAATCATAGATTTTAATTTAGGCAAAATGTGGAACGATCCTAATAATTATGCCTCCTCAAAAATGTTTATTTGAAAAACGATTTTGCTATTCACACAAATTCGTACAATAATTTTTAAAACCATCCAGGTAAAAAAATTTTGATCACTAGAGATAATCCTGTTTTTTAAAGCTTCTTTCTTTCTTATGTTGATCATACTATTTTTTATGTCATATTGAATACTACTTCATAATCTAGCTCAAGGGTCATTTAGGGGGAAAATTCTGACCCTTCACAAATAATCATTAAAACACACATTTCACAAAATCTCTTTTCATTAAAATAGACCCTTGCAAAATTTATCATTAAATCAGATGCTTTGCAAAAACTTTTTTTTGTTTAAATAAACACTTCACAATATAGTTTAACTAAACAGACCTTTCCTAACATATTTATCATGAAAATAACCACTTAAAAAATTATTTTATGGTAAAAAAAAACAAAATTTTCACACCTTTTTATTTTAACAAAAACGGGACACATTAACAAAATTAAACACTGAATTCCACATATGTAACAACATTTATAATAAGGGTTTAATCAGGCATTCCAGTTGACATTATTTACAAAATTAATATGAGGTATAATGAGAAAAAAAATGTACATATTAATATGAAATCACTAGGAATTTTTGTGTTACTCAACTTCACCCTCTTCAAGATCTGAAAGTATTTCGTTTACAATAGCACCAGATGAATCATTTGCAATGACATTAGAAGTTGCCTTTACAACAGTATCAGGTACATTGACATCAGGAAAATCACCTACACTATTATCCTCCTCCATGTTCCCAACATCAGATTCTTTAGAATTATCAGGTGATGAAGTTTGAACTTCCATTTTACCTTAGAAAGAAAATTAAAATTTATAATCTGTGTTATCAGGGTTGCCACAGAAAAAAAATGAACAAAATAGTTGCTTTTAGTAGCCTAAAGCATGAAAATAGTTGCCTAAATAACAAAAATATGACTAAAATTTTATTAAATGACTTAGCTGTCATATACCATGATCCTTTTAAAAAAAGGTTATATACAATTAAAAAAATTTATACCTAGATAAAAGTTTAAAAATAACAAAATTACACCTCAGCGAGAAAAAAATAAAATGCCATAATGGAAAATTAACTTTTTGTCAATTTAGATATAAAAGATACTATAAGAATCTGTTTTCTTTTATTGATTATTTTATTCAGATTTTTTTAAATTTGATTTTGTCTTGTTCTTTTTGTCAGGCTACTTTAAACATGCCTTAAACGAGTCTAATGCCTTGTATATCTTTAACCTTCAGAGTTTTCCTAAGTCTTTCGTCAGGTTTTTAATTTCGCTTTTTTATCTCCTTTTTGCTGGATTTATAAGAAGAGTTTTATTATCTAGAACAGGGGTTTCCAACTAACATGAGGCCGGGGGCCTCAATTAAAAACACAAATCAAATGGAGGGCCGCAACTTAATAAAAATTTTATGTAGGACTCTTTTACGTTTGAAGGAATATTAAATATTACTGTCAGATTTTTACCAAGTTGTACAAAACAAAAGTATTGAATTGCAAATTAAAATAAGAAGTAGATTTTTAAAAATATTTAATTGCATATTAAAAAATTTGGCCTACAATAACTTTAATGTGCACCTATGTATTGAACAATTAATGTGCAACAGATATCTTATTGTTAAGGTATAAAACTTTAAAAAGGTTGGTATTAAAACTTACATAGTAGCACACAAAATGTTCATTGAGAAAATTGAGGTTTGTCTGCTGCAACCACCAGAAAATAGATATTTGCATTTTAAATTTACAAATGTGTGTGTAAATATTTTCATCCAAAATGAGTGGTTTCAAAAAGTTAAATCGGAAAATTTCTGATACACACAGGCTAAATTATATTCACAAAGTACAAAAAAAATGAAATAAAAAAGAGCCACATACACAATTATTTTTGTATTTGAATAAATATGGATGCAGAACCTGAGAAATAAATTTTTTTGCACCGTTGGTATGTTAAATTTCGCAGAAACGGAGAAATTAGGTTTTTATTAACGAGACAAGTGTTTCATACTTGTAGGGGAGAGTCGGGTAGCCCCGCCCACTTAAGGACTATTGCTTATATTTCTGTATAATATTGAGTAATAATCAATATTTTTGTATGTTTCTATTGTTTTATCATTTAATTAAATAATACAAAAAGAATAAACCAAAAAAAGAATAGTTTAACTTAAAAAAATAGAAATTTAAAAAAACATGTTTTTCAGCTCTTTTCAAAATGTGTCGGGTAGCCCCGCCCAGTTACAAAAATTATGTTTTTCGATTGTTTTTTCAGGTGTAAATGAAAATGACCAATGTATTGACAATAGATAAACCTTATTTATCATTTTTATCACAAAATTATTTTTTTTAATTACATATTTATATACTTTTAGTGAATTCTATCATTTATTAACAACAAATGTTATATTTTTTATTATTATTAATGTATATTAATATATTATAATATTAATATATATTTATATTAAATATTTAAAGAAAATAATTTAATTTAAGTAAATCTTTGGATCCGTACATTTATCGACGAAATAAAAGTGGGCTGTGATACCTAACATTCATGTGAGCGGGGCTACCCGAAATCCAATTTTTTTGTAAATTTGTAATTACTCGAACAATTTTTCACAAATAAACTTCGTTCTTTGTGCAAACTAAACTTAAGACTACATACTTTAATGCTGTATGTATAGAAAAAATTATTTTTTTAATATTAAAATGAAGTTTAATCGAAACATTCAACCAATTTTTCTTAATATTATGACAACTGTATTCAACATATTTTCAAAACTATTGTTTACCATGTTACCAGCTGCATAAATACTTGAAACTTTGAAAATAATCTTTTTTTAATATAACAATTATTGTCCGATGGCCCATTGACTTGAAAAAATATTCTATACGTATGAAATTGACATTGGACGGGGCTACCCCACTCTCCCCTATAGATTTTTTACGAAAATTGTCCGCAAAAAAAATTACAATGAATATATTTTAGTTCGCGGCCCGCCAGTTGGAAACCGCTGATCTAGAATGATGAAGTTCAGTGGGTAATAGTGTGACAAACTTTGTAAAGTGTAGCAAATTAGCTGCCTTAAGAATAAAAGAAAGAAAATCCTTCAGCTTAAAAATGAAATTGGCACAACTAAAGCACATCGAAAAATGATAAATTTAATGCCCGATTTAAAACTCATGAGTCGTATTATAACAAATGTATCGCGATTTTTAAAAAGACACATTGAATATGATAGTTATAAATGGGGGGATGCGAACGATTAAAACGTTACTTGGATTTTAGATGAAAACGGCAAAAATCCAAGCATTGTAATATTGTATTAAAAATTGGATATTTTAAAATCATGCGGAATTTAGTACCAATAACCATTAAAAAACGATCGAGAAACAAAGTAGATTTACGCTAAAATCTGTGCAAGTTTAGCATATTAAAAAGTGATGACTCAAATTTTTAGTTCAAAATTTTCAACATTTCATTTATGGGAAAAAAAATTATTGCATTCAGAAGCTCAAGCAGGTTGTGCAACCCAATTTATGCTAAAAACATCATTAAGAGTACAGAAAAGTCACTTAATAGTCTCCCTTCACTGAAAATAGTTGCTTTTTTAGCCTTTTCAGGCAAAAAAAGTTGCCTCAAGCTGAAAATAGTTGCAAATAGTCGCCTGTAGCAACCTTGTGTTTACACAGGTAATCAGCACGATATTTTTTTTTACCTTGAATCACTTCTATTTTAATAATCAGCTTTTCATACACTAAATGCCATTCTTAATAGTTATAAATCTGACCTCAAAACATTAATTAAGAACAATGTAGTAAGTACCAAACATATTAATAAAGGTATTAAGTGCTGTATTAATATAGTAAGTGATTATTAAATATGCACCAATACTTAGCAGATTTACTGTGGAATTAAGTGTCGTACAGCCCCTCAAAAAGTAAGATATTTACAGGAGAAAATTACTTGATAATGATAAATTTCGACTATCATGAGTTAGTTGCAAACAATATCACGCCAAGAGATGCTAAATGTAGTGAATCTGTATTCTGATGGGATGAACTACAAGAAACAGGTTTTGCTCAATATAATAACAAAAAGCTACCAGGAATACAACAAATAATAAAAAATAAATTATTTTAGCCTTATTAATTGAAGAGCTTAGTGAAAAATTCAGCTAAGCGACATTTTCAAAGAGGCTATAATCTGGATAAGGAAAAAAAAAAGGTCTCCGAAATATTTTATAACTGATTTATTAGAAGGCGAGACTAATGATTCTTTGTCTTATTTTATATACCAATGCTTAACTTAAAAATAAGACTCAGTCGAGCATACTAAAAACTAATGTGAATTAGTGATGTTAAGATTTAAGTGAAAGCAAAAACAATTCTGTTACATTAAACATACCCATATTGATGCAACCACTTTGTTATTTTCACAGATTCATAAATACCCCTGAAAATTTTACTTATTTCGTTCTTCAACTAAGCTCTTCAATTGTGTTGGTACATGCTTTTAAGTTTTGTGCATGATTTCGTAGTGTTACTTAGTGCTAATTATTTGTTTTTTTTTTCATTATCCCTGTACAAAGAATGGGTATTCAGCTCATAAATAAATAAAAATATTGTCAGCTGAAATATGTATAGCTTATTTCCGAACATTAAAAAACAAAATTATTATCGTATTTAATCCTTTTTAAATAAATAAAAATGATTAATACAATCTGTAACATTTTTATACCACAACCTTGAATTGAGTGCCGAATAAAATCTATTTTTAGAGATTCCCTCTACATCTGCCAAACACATTAGCATAGAATTCAAAAACTGTTATATGGTGGCTAATGTTTTGAATTCATTAAAATTCTCTATTATTTCTCACGCTTTGTTTTCCACCAACAAAT
This sequence comes from Parasteatoda lunata, assembly GCA_949128135.1. Classification (NCBI taxonomy): domain Eukaryota; kingdom Metazoa; phylum Arthropoda; class Arachnida; order Araneae; family Theridiidae; genus Parasteatoda; species Parasteatoda lunata. The sequence continues at coordinate 33,535,058 of OX421979.1, forward strand.
TTGAATGCATAAGACTATGAAAAAGAGCTTTGGCAATAGATAAAATAAATTAATAGCCATTACATGGATTCTATGGATAAAAACTATGCCAACGTACAAATGGAACTAGCATTTTTTACCTCTTGGTAGACGGAAGTGTCCTGTGGTGCATAGCCCTGCAGTCACACCCTTTGAGTCATTTTTTAAATTTATTAACATATATGTACACAAAAATGAATTTAATTCTTCACTAAAGCAGTTCCAATTGTTTAAAATGTACACCGCTCTTGCCTACATCACAGTGGAATTATATATGGACAACTGAAAATACATCAATCAACACCTTCTTGAACTAATGGTTAATCATCAACTACTTCAACAAATCAAAATATTCCTGGATAAATATATATTTACATAAAATAATTTTATTTTCTCTCACTTAATTATCTGCACCTGAGTAATAAAAATTGGGCATTCATATTACTTTCAAATAGAATCTAAATTTGGCCTTTACTTTTACTGTTACAGTTTCATGTTGATGTTGGCCCTCTCCTCAACATAGTTATCTAACTTTTAGGGCCCCTAGACCAATTATGGTTGAGCATTCCTAATTTAAGTTATGTTTAAAAATAAATAAATGTTCTGTTACACTAGAGTAGCAATTCTGATAAATGTACTGTAAGCATAAAAAAAAAATTTATAACCTTATAAAAATATTTTTTACTATTGCTTAATTAAGTATACCTTTAGACTTCTTTTTGTTTCTTTTATGTTTCTGACTTTTCTTTTTTCGCTTCTCATCAAACTTCTTTTTTCTTTCATAGCTATTCAGTTCATCTTCAAATATCTTATCCTTTATGTCTTTCTCTATACTATCATCTGATCTTAAAAGAAACAAATAGACACCACCAGGAGTCCTTCGCCTTCCTTGATTCTAACAAGTTCATAAATTAAAATATTTTACTTTGACTAATCAATAAATAAAATTTTTAGAAACTCATACAGAAATAGATTTAACAATATATATTTTTAAAAGCAAAATGAATACAAAGTAGAACCCTGATTATCTGAAATCCATACGAAGGATATGTTAGATAATCAGAGCTGCAATACACGGTAAATTTTTCAAGTTTAAAAACATTGGCTATGAATAAAATTATTAAAAATAATAAAAGGAAAAAATAATAACCATAAAAGGCACTAAGCTCTATGCATGATCCAGGCAAGTCATAATTTTTTATTTTAATACATTTTTAATAGCAATGATGAAATGGCGTGACATCACTCAAAAGCTATATTGGTTCAGCAAACAGGCTATTTTCAAGAGGCAAAAAGCTATTTGGAGCAGAAAAAGCTTTTTTGTAAAAACCAAAAGATATTGCAGAAGTAGACACCACACATAAGAAGAAAGTGAATAATTAAATAAGGAATTATTCTTAATAATTATATCAGACAACTAAAGAGTTTCAGTAAAAAGATATTTAAAGCATTATATTTAAATGTCTAACTTTAATTTATATAGAAATGCAAACAAACTAAAATATTTACTTTTGAAAAGCAAGAATCATTTTAGGAGAAGGCTGGGTTCTTTCACAGACTTTGCAAAAAAAAATTTTTATTTTATTATTAAAGAGGACTCTTTATGGCACATATTTTGCTTAAAAAATATTTTTTACTCTTAACAAAGTAAAATTTTTTTATTAGTATTAAATTGTTAATTCCAATTATTTCAAATCAAAATAGTAAAGAAATGAATCAAAATTTTTAAAAAGATTTAATACAGTGTTTGCTAATAACATTATATAAGTTAAGAGCCCCTTAATCTGATATGTGATTGCAGGAAGAAATTATGTGAAATTTTTTTCTTCAATTAAATTTTTTTTTTATTCTTAATTTTTTTTAATATCTTTTTGTAGAAAGAAGAGATAAATTAAAGACTGTCGTTTTTATGCATACATAAACGAATACATAGATTGAAAAAAATATATATATTCCTCCTTTTTTTGCACGTAGTTGTCATCACATCAAAAATAAAAAAGATTTCAAAACTGAAATCTATGGCAATAACTAAAAAAAGATTAATGATCACACCAAGTGTATTTAAAACAAAATCGCATGAATCAGATGCGTCAAAAAGGGGTTAATTAAATGTGCATTTTGAAATTAACACTTTATTATAAATGATATCATATTAAAAATATCAAGATTTTAAAAATAAGTAGTGATAACTGCCAAATAAAAAACTAAAAAAATTATGGAATTATCACAACAAATAATATAATGAATACTCATGTGCACGATTTGAATTTCCCATTTCATAATAAAATAGGAATTTCAAAAAATCATGAGAAAATAAACAGCATTAACTTCAAAAAAAAAAAATAATAAAATAAAATATCACAACGTCACATGGATTTAGCGCAAATCGACCACATCAAAAAGTTATTACTCAAATAAACAATTTAAATTCTCATTTTTTAATAATATGGTATAAAATATGGGAAATTAAATAACCATGTGGATATCAGAAGCAATAACAGTAGAAAAATCAATTGAAAAAAAACAAAAAAAAAAAAAACAGTGTTACCGTCACGTCACAAAGTGACTAATTAATGCACAAACTGAATTTTGGTGTCATAATAATGTGGTGTCAGATTTTAAAAAAACATTGAGAAAATAAGCCAATAAAACATTTGGAGAAAAGCATGGATGCTATTGTATGACGACAATGGTAGTCACGAAAATCGAGCATAGCGAAAAGTGATTACTGAAATGCGTGATTTAAATATTGTGTGTTCGTAAAATATCAGAATTTTAAAATCCGTGAGAAAATTGCATTATCAGCAAAAGAAGAGCAAATAATATTGACACAGATTTACGAGGGTATCGAGTGTGTAGAACTGTGATCAAGTTGCGTTTGATAAAGTTCGAAGTCTCTAGAAAAGCGTAAAAAAAGTCATGGCGTGTGAATGAGAACTTGGGGGGGGGGGGGGAAGGGTGCTGGGAATTGCAGAAGAAATGTCTTGTATACAAGATTTGCATAAGTAACAAAATTTTAGATTAGCGGAACTTAGAGAAAATTTTAATAATAATAATATATAAATAATAATGAATTGATAGTCTTGAGATTTTTTTGAAATTCTGTATATTAGCGGACAAAGCACATGCCTGTATAATAAAAAAGAAAACAGAGTTTAACAAAATTTAATAAAAAAAATTATAATAAAAATAGTAATATATATTGCCAATATAGTAAATATATTGCCAATAAACATTTAAATAAAAATTAATGTCTCTATCATGTTTTGAAAGTTCATTGACTAATGAGATAGTCAATGTAAAATTTTAAAGATTTATCACATTTCTGGATTACATAAAACCGTTAAAAGTATTTTTTAATAGACTGTTTTATATCTAAAAACAGAGACTAAAAGTAAATTCTTATTATGGAGGCCTTTTTCCTTATTAACCTTGATATTTCTCACTTAAAACTAATGGGGAAAATAATTGTCCTTTTCTCCCTAGCATCTCAACATCCATACCCCTTCAGAGTTGGGAGAGGGTGAACTTCCTGGTGTATTCAGGCCAGTGACAAAGTCAGATGTGGGGAGTCAGAAACCTGACAATTGTTTAACTACTTTACATACAATAAGCTTTGTTTTAAAATCAGCATAAGCTATAAAACTAAACAATGAAAAGGATATTTCTTCAACTAAATTACGTTGGCCAATATTAACTTAATTTAACTTGGAACATAATTCTTTTAACATGGCACACGTTTTAATATAAAATATAGCCCAATTTAAAATATACAAATAAAAACTATAAAATAAATTCTATTACTTCATTTTGATAAAATCTCTAACACAGCACAAACTTTTGAATTATCTTTCGTTTTAGAACATTAAAATGAATATTAAATATTTTTAAATGATATCTCAATCTTAAAATAATACTAAAATAAAAGTTGACTTACATAAAATTCTTTCATCATTAACATTTTTATTAAATTTCTAACAAGTAAACAAATTTATAAATTTTACTCTTATATTTAATAAAAGAACAGTAAATTAGAAATGAGAATTATTTAATTAAAATTACTTTGATCATTAATCCACCACTTTCCTCTATATCCTCTGTCATTTTCAAAATCTTCATAGCCTTTTCAATGCCTATGTACTTCACAACACGAACTAAAAATTAGCAAGACAAAGTAAACAAATAATCCATAAATCTCAAACTTAAACAAATGTGTTTTATATAATTGTAGACATCAGCAGCCATTACAATATTAGTTAATATAGGGTCATTCCAAAATTTAGCATTCAAATTTTATGAGGAGGTAGGGAATTACTCAGCAGCGTGGCTGATACTGCATGAGGTTGGGTCGATTAAATGGCTGGAAATACCTAATCTTTTTCAAAACAGTGCTACCAATTTTCCTGGGTGCTGTTCCTATGCATATCTGCCAAGATATATATTATCAACATGACACTACTCCAGCTCATAGAACAATTGATGCATGTGATCACCTAAACTTAACATTCCGAACTCAATGAGTCGGCAGAGGTGGACTGATCGCTTAGCCACCCTACTCACCTGATTTATGGTCTGTGGAATTAATTTTGTGGGAGGCCATGTGTACAAGACCGTCGTCGACACTAAAATGGACCTTGTTGAACAAATAGTGGCCACCGCAAGCATTGTTTGTGATAAGTCAGGAGCTTCTGAAAATGTTTGGAGGTCAATGCAATCGGCTCTTTGAACAGTGTGTGAATCCTGAACGGCTGTGAATAAACTAAGAGCCCTGTGAATCCCGAGTTCATATAAATGGTTGTAATTTTGAACAACTACTGTTCACCTGCACTTCACCTCGTTGGAATAAAAGTCACATTTATTACCGCTTAACTGTACTGTTTCCTTGTGTACACTTTTTTTGTTTGTTTTGTTCCTATAGATCAGTGGTTACCAACTGGCGGCCTGCGAACCAAAATATATTAGTTGTTATATTTTTGCAGACAATTTTCGTGAAAATCTATACAGGTTTTAAATACTTTAAATTTTATATCTTAAAATTTGATATCTGTTGCACATTAAATGTCTAATACGTAGGTGAACATTTTAAAGTTATTGTAGCCAGAATTTTTTAATATGCAATTAAATGTTTTTAAAAATTTACTTCTTATTTTAATTTGTAATTCAATACTTTCGTTAAATATCTGACAATACTTGATAAAAATCAGATAGTAATATTTAATGTTCCTTCAAACATAAAAGAGACCAATATAAAATTTTGATAAAGTTGCGGCCCGTCATTTGACTGGTGTTTTTAATTGCGGCCCCTGGCCTCATGTAAGTTAGAAAACCCTGCTACAGATAGACATAGTTTCCCATGTGAAATGGGTTTGCTCACGTACTCCCCAACTCCCCACAAAATTTTAATGATAAGTTCTTAATCACTCTGTGTGTGAACAATATTATTGAAAATTTAGCTCTGATGGGAGAAAACAAAAACTAAGTTACATTAGACAAATCATTAGCATGAATCTATGACAGCAATTCCCCAAAGGTGTATTGCGGAACACTGGGGTTCCATGAAATAATTCAAGAAGTTTCCAAGAGTGAGGACTTTTTTTAACCAGAAATAATTCTATTTATATCCACTCAGTTATTTATAATTTTTTTAATATTTTGGTTGTTTGTATAAAATTATTTATACAAAAAAAGAAGTAGAGAAATTTAAAAAAAAAAAAAGCTTTAGGCAATTAAATTTAAAAAAAAAAAATTTCTTAAATAATAATATACTGAATAAATTATGAAAAGAATTGGCGTTAAAAAATTCCATAAGTACTTCTCACTGAGCTTTACAATTCAAAACAAAATAATCAAATTCAAACACAATGAATTAAGTTTCCCTGATTACTATTCTCAATGTTTAGAACACTTCTTTTTTGAAAACCACATTTCATCTTATTTATGCAGACACCAAATTCATAAATTTATCATAATTCATAAATTTATTCATAAATTTCCAAATTCATAACTTTTCACAAAATAGGTACCTTTCAGAAAAACCTAGACAGACCCCTGTATATATTAGTTAACTTTAATGACCAGCTTGTTGTTGTAGTTCATTTATGTCATACTAGAGCTGCACAATGGGTTATTGGCAACAGTCTGGGAAACATCCCTGAGGATGATCCGAAGACATGCCATCACAATTTTGATACTCTGTAGAGGGGATAGCACCCCCGCTTCGGTAGCCTGACAATCTGCATGCGAAGTCAAGCATTTTACGGCAGAACAGTTTAACGAGGACCAAAACCGCACTTGGTCCCTACGCAGACTGATCCAAGTGGTCACCTACCCGCACACCAGGCCCGTCCTCAACGGGGGGTGAGAGGGCCCCCCCCAGCGATATCATCCAGTCGGCAAATTCAGGTTGAGTCAGCCTTTTTTCTTCTTTTTTTTTTTTTACAAGCCAAAATCCTGACTGCCGAAATGCTTTCATTGTCGGATTTTTCATTGGTGATGAGATTTAAACGGATTTCAATATTATCTGAGTTTTGTCCATTTCGGGACCCCAGACAGACTCGGCAAATCTTGTTGTGAAATGTGTTTTTAAATTTAGTTTTTTCTTTTTTCCTCCAAGAGTAACCATTTATAATAATTCAAAGCAAGATGACCGATAATACAAGCCAAAATCCCGACTTTGCCAAAATTCTTTTATTATCGGATATTTCATCGGTGATATTTAAACGGATTTCAATGTTATCTGAGTTTCGTCCATTTCGGGATCCCAGACCCGACTCGGTAAATCTTGTTGTGAAATGTGTTTTTAAATTTAGTTTTCTTTTTTTTTTTCCTCCTCCAAGAGTAGCCATTTATGATAATTCAAAGCAAGATGACCGATATTACAAGATTTACAAGTCAAAATCTCGAAAACAATTTCTCTTGTATTATTATTTCAACGACACATTCTTAAATTTAAAAAGAATTCAGTGACCTTAATTTTTAGTTAGTTAATAATGTATCATAAAATTCAGATATTAATTATCTGAATTATATTAACTCTTTATTAGAGGTTAAAGTAATTTTTTTAAAGGAAGTGATGAACTTACATGAGTCTTTTTTAAAGAATTAATAAATTTTAAATGAAATAATCGTGCCGGTGATGCAACCTATTTTTTTTCTTTCTTTTACTTTCAAAATATTGGGGAAAAATCACAAATAAGAATATCTTTATTATTCAAAATATCTTATTTAAATTGTTAAATTCTGTTTAAATAACACAAATTATTAAATAATTGATATTTTCAATTAGTAAAAGCTATTTTTCTACTATGAAGAATTTTACTAACTCCAAAGGACTTTAGACACATTAAAAAAAAAAAAAAAATTTAAAAAATAAAAACCATTTAATTTGTTAACTATCTTTCAGTTCATAACTTTCAAAATTCTATGATGATTGGATTATTATTTGAGTTAAAATTTTTTTAACCTAAAATAAATTATTCAGGGACCAATTCATATCTTTAGAACAAGGGTTTACGACTTACATGAGGCCGGGGGCCACAATTAAAAACACAAATCAAATGGCGGGCTGCAACTTAATCAAAATTTTATGTAGGACTCTTTTATGTTTGAAGGAACATTAAATATTACTGTTAGATTTTTACCAAGTTGTACAAAACATAAGAATTGAATTACAAATTAAAATAAGAAGTAGATTTTTAAAAATATTTGATTGCATATTAAAAAATTTGGCCTACAATAACTTTAATGTGCACCCACGTATTAAACAATTAATGTGCAACATATATCTAATTGTTAAGATATAAAACTTTAAAAAGGTTGGTATTAAAACTTACATAGTAGCACACAAAATGTTCAATGACAAAATTGAGGTTTGTTTGCTGCAACCACTAGAGAATAGATATTTACATTTTAAATTTACAAATGTGTGTGTAAATATTTTTGTTCAAAATGAGTGGTTTCAAAAAGTTAAATGGGAGAATTTCTTCGAGAACATTTCTGATACACACATGCTAAATTATATTCACAAAATACAAAAAAATGAAATAAAAAAGAGCAACATACACAATTATTTTTGTATTTGAATAAATATTTTCTTGGATGCAAAACCTGAGAAAAAAATTTTTTTGCACCATTGGTATGATAAGTTTCACAGAAACGAAGAAATTAGGTTTTTATTAACGAAAAAAGTATTTTAAACCCATATAGATTTTTTAAGAAAATTGTCCGTAAAAAAATGACAACTGAAATATTTTAGTTCGCGGGCCACAAAAAAAGGCTTTGCGGGTCGGATGCGGCTCCCGGCCGCCAGTTGGAAACCACTGCTTTGGAACAATTAATCATCACAACAAAATTTTATATTCACTATGGAAAATAGTAAACATATATGTGATCCTCAATTCACCTTTATAAAAATTTCTGTTTTGAAAATAAAATATTATATTTTGCTTTTAATATTTTTTTTCTCAAGAATCCTAGGAATTCTGAAACATTAAATTGAGTTACACTCAATCGAATCGACACTTCAATCATTTTACACAATTTGTGGATGATTGCCAAGTTCAAAGTATTAAATGTTGCAATTTTGGATTCATTATTTCAATAAAAATACGGTGAAAATAGAGGAATTCACGGAGAAGTGGCAATTCTGTTTGATCAAGCCGTTACCGGTACTATGAAAAGGCGGGGGGGGGGGGGGGGAGGATGCTGCTGCGACTCCAATCTTGTGAAGCAGCAGACAAACCCCCAGATATTTCTGTCAACTTGAAAAATCGAGGGTGTGTTAAAAGTGGTTAGCTAGAAATGCCCTAAGCTATATTTTCTCATATACACTTTCTAAGAATAAGGGCTCAATGCACATGCAGCTGTGGTTCCAATTACTTCAATGACCTGTGTTTAACTGTCTAGTACAGGTACTTAGTTACTCAAAACGTATTTTATAAATCCATATTATTATTGAATAAAATAGAAAGCTTAAGTTTTGAATGTAAGTATAATTTTTTTATGAATACAAATTTATTATTTGCAGTCTTATTGTTTAAATATTAAGTTTAATTAAATTGCATTAAATGTTTTATTATTTTCCAATTAAATTATTTTCACAATTATAGCTTAAAAATATAGGTATAAGACTATCTCAAAAAAGAATTTTTTTTTTTTAAATATATATATGTATATATATGGGCTCTTTTGTGCAGTAAAATGATTAAAAGAATGAAAAAAGAGCAATTAAAAATGTTATTTATATTCATTAGTAGGAGCTAGGGATATAAAAAGATAAATCACATTTGAATTCCGAAATATGGAATTCTTTTTCCCTTTTTACTGTTTGAAATAATTATTATTATTTTTTTTTAGTTGAAATGATTTTTTATAGACCTTATTTAGTTGAAATTTCAAATTTTATGTTTGTTCCTAGGCTTTGTTTTTATAAGTCCAAACTTCAATCCTTTATGAACAAAAATGTACTATGCTTATTTTATTGAAAATGTAAGGTGTTTAAAAATAGAAAAGTTTTCAGTTTTTTTGATAAATAATTCTTTTTAGCTATTTTGTTGTATTTCTTATGTAATTAATGTTTTCATATAATATTTTTGACTAAAGTTAACAGTTTTTCATTTGTTCATAATTTTGTAATTATGTAAAAATTCAATTCACAGTTTTGTATTAAAAATGCAGAATAATCATTTTAGCATAAATGCTTTCATAAGTTTTTATTGTTAAATCCATTAGCATTAACTGCACCAATGACAGTTGCGATAAATGAAAAGAATTTTCAGCAAGATGAAATTGATTAAAAACTATCTTCGAACAACAATGACCACTGAACGCCTAAATTCACAGCTTTTACTCAAATCAGAAAAAGATATTGTTGACAATATTAAGCTTGATAAGTTGGCAGAATATTTTTCACTTTTAAAACAACGTCGAAGTAAATTTATGTGCCTAATATAATATAACGTAATTTTACTAATATCTTAATTTTTTATCATTTTTATGTAAATTCCTTCATTTATAATTTAAATGGCAAATATTTTCAATGTTTTTCTACATTATTTTTCTTATTTTTTTAAAAATGAAAGGACAATTTACTTTTGAATGAATTTTGTTTTGAATCAATATCTTATAGAAGACTGTATTTGCTGATTATGACTTACTTTCTTATCTTCAAACAGTTACTCTAATTAGCTTATGGTAACAGCGTTTAGATGAAACGAAAGATAAATTTTTATTACTGAGTGATTTTTCAAAAAATATTTAAATATAGAGTAAAAAGTATTTGAAAGTTGCATTGAAAAACATTTAAATTAACAACTTTATTTTTTAAAATTATTTCCACAAATAACTATTGATTACTATTTTTGAAAACTTATAATAATTTAATAAGTTTCAGTTTAGTTAAAAAATAGTTTTTTTCTTCAACATTTTGTTACTATTTTAATAATTAAAATTAATAGAAATGTAAAATCTATATTTTCTTTGTATTATTTTGAATAATTACTGGTACTATTTAGTTATCAATAATACCACATTTTCCACCTATGACGGTTGCATTTTTAAGTACTGTAAAAATTATTTCGATGAATAGCGTTATGTTTATAACTAGTCGAAATGATTTCAAAATAAAATTTGGAAGCTCAAGTTTTGTGGCGCATTTGAACTCTTTTATTTGTCTTGTTTTACCTTTGATTATCAAGCTTTAGCCATATAAAAATTGTGTATATATATACATATGACAGTCGGCAAAATAAACTTCAACACCCCCCCCCTCTCGAATCGGTTAGCGACGGGCCTGCCGCACACTGACTGCAGCCAGTGATGCTTAACCGTGATGAGCGTGTCTTAACGATCAGTCCACTGCGGGACTAATGACCAGCTTGATTACCTTGCAAAATTATCTTATACAACACATAAACTCTAATGGTAACCAAGCCAAATGCACAGCCTTATTGTATTTAAATATTCTGATTCTTCAACCTCTCCTCCATTCCTAGCACCTTAAATAGTTTTAAATTATATTAACCAAATGATTTCATCGTCTATAGGTATTGCGGTTTAGGTATTGAATGACATGAACAGCGTCTGAGCTTGTACCCCCCTCTCCAAATTTCTGCAGTCAATGAAGGGACTTTCAGCTACAACCGATTTAGTGTACACCTTGCTCGTATACAACCTGGTTGTTTTTTGTTTTGTTTTTGTCAGCTAACAATTTACTACATTACATCGGACAATACAACGAGTAAATTACATTACATATTTACAAATAAAAACTAAAAATGAAAAAATAAAAGATCGTGGACAAACTAAAAAAATGTTTAAAAATCAAACATAAATATTAAAAAAAAATATTAACATAATACAATTCAAGAAATAATGCCATACTTATGTATATCAAATGTTTAGAATTAAAAAAAATAACATCAATGGATAAAGCACTCAAATAATATCATACTTACAGATTAAATATTTCTTTGGTTCTCCCAAAACTTTTAATATCTTTATAGCAGCTTCCTTTCCAGCAGCATCTATTTCCACATAATTATCACTTTTAAAACGTTTACGTCGATTTTGAAAGGATGTCCTTGAGTCATCTGACATATTTTCATCAGAACCATCATCATTATAAACATTTTTACCTGCAGTAAAGTCATAACTTTCCTCGCCTCGACTTCCAAATCCCTTAGGTTTATTTTTGATTCCACAAAATTTCAAAGTTTCAGACATCATCTGATCCTCTAGAACTTCACACCATATCGTGTTTCTTTTACGTTTGAAAGAATTTGTTATTTGTGTAGGTTTCAGTTCAACTGGTGGTGGTGCAATAGGGATTTTCTCCAAATCTTCACCATCATTTTTGGTGACTCTTTTCCAATTGAGGCATTCTTTGTCACTGTCTTCAGAATCACTACCTGAAGAATCAGAGCCTTGATTTCGGTAAGAAAGGGCTGTAGCCATTTCTAAAAATATTTTAAAACAATGTTGATTACTATGAAATAGTATAAGCAAAATCTTGATAAATAGAAAAAATTTATTACTAAATAAAAATTTCATTATTATTACTACAAAATAATTCTGACATTTAGCAAATCAAATTTTGAAATTGTAGTATTGTGTAGAATGTTATTTGTAAAAATGTAGTATTTGGAAATTAAAAATGTAGTAGTATTGGAAGTTAAGGTTCTAGGGTTTTGTGACTAATGGTTATAATGTGATGAATATTGGACACCAACCGTCCCTTTACTCACTAGCCAGGCTGATACCCATCAATCTGAAACAGGGTGGGCATCAAACCACTGCCAAATATTGAACCCAAGTCCTTCACAATGACAGCTCAGTGCCTTAACCACTGAGCCATCACAGCTTTTTATAAATTATTGCTATTTCAAAATATTTTGATTTCTGTAATTTTTAACACCTATGTCAGTTTGTTTAAGAATTTAGTAAAATCAGAGGAATTTCTTTTGTTAAAGAATTAATAATTATCAAAAATTTTAGCAATATATAAACCAGGGTTTTATTGAAAAATGATTTTTTTTAAAAATCATTGATTTAAATCAACTTTATATATATATATATATATATATATATATATATATATATATATATATATATATATATATATATTGATTTTAAAAGTTAAAAAAGAGTGTTTGATACTTTTATTATTTTCGTTTCTTAGTTTTTAAATTTATTTTAAATAAATTGCTGCATTAATTAATTATAGTTAACGAAATTACTTTCTTTCATGGTGTGTGTTAAATTCCAACACATTTGAAATTAGATTTTTAAAAATCTTTGATTCTTGAGATTGAAATTACAGATTAAAGTAAACATTTAATGCTGTCTTAATATAGACTTGCATAACTGTAGAAAGTAATTGATAAACATGAATTTTTTTCAAAAAATAATGCAAATATTAATTAAAATTCTACCTTTTGAATGAAAAAGCGTGGAATTAAAATCTACATTATATTTTATTGGTAGAAAATGTATATTTCTGAAGCTTAAAGTTATATTAAAAAGAAAGCCAATGTAGGGGGCAGGGAACTGTCCTTGCATCCGAGAGGTTCTGGATTTGAATCCCGGGCAAGGCATGGGTGTTTCTTTCTCTCTATCTGTGTTCTATGTCCTTACTCCTTTCTGTGTGAATATGACCCGCCCTATAAACGGGTTGTGGTACGTGGGCGAGGATGCTCCACCGCCTTGGCTTCCCCACAGGGTAACGAAAAGAGAGTTAGCAGTTCTGGCACTTTCTGTGACCAATGGACAATAGTTCCAAGTGCCCGCCATTAAATATATATATATATATTAAAAAGAAATTACCCTAATATGCCAAAAATAGAAAGAAAGAAAAAAGGCTGATGAATTCAGATATTTTTTTCCTGATGTAGTATCATTCCTCCCTCTCAAACTCTTTCAAAGTCTATTTGAAGTAGTAGGGTTATTAACTGGAATTTTTTTTTTTTTCATAATATGTTTACAGTATCTTTGACATTATCTGATTTTCAATAAAGAAATTTTGTGAAAAAAATTCGAATGAGTACATATAATCCTTTAAAAATTTTTTAGCTTAACTTATCTATTTTGATATAGAATTAAAATTGAATATTTTAATAAAAAAAATATATAGATTAGATATTTATTTTTTGATGAATGACTACATTTTTAAACACAATCTGTTACATTTATTATGTCATTTTAAAAATCAAGAGAAAAAAAAGAAATCACAATTTTAAATTAATATTATGGCTTGCTAATTGAAACTTTCTTTTAATAGTTAAAGTACAGGGGTCTGTCTAAGCCAAATTTACTACCGTTTAGCGGTACCTTCACAAATTCAATTTTAGAAAAACGGTAGAATAATTTTACAAAATACTTTTTTCTTAAAATTTTATTTTTGTGCCTCGTAAGAAACGATAAATCCATATTTTTACCATATTTGTGTTGATTTTTAATATAAAATTTAATTTTCACAAATTACGTCTAAATTTTCACAAAATAAGTATACCTCTCAGAAAAACCTAGACAGACCCCTGAAGTACCTATTCTTTAAATTCTCTATTTCATCTAGTCTTTAAATTTCAATCATGCATTTGTATTATAATGAAAAATTATTAAGTTAGAGCTTCTAAAATATTGATATAATATAGTTTTAAAACTAATTTAATTTTGATTAAACATTTATAAAGTTTTGTTAATCATAAATTAAAGTTTTTACAGTGTATTTGAATAAAAATCAAAAAAATCTGATTTAAATCAAAAAAATTCTATATAAATAAAAAAAATCTGATTTCTTTTTTAAAAAATTCAAAAAAAAAACGAACCCTGATACAAAACCTTCCATCTAATAATATATCAAAAAAATTATTGTTAACAATAGAAAAAAAATGCATTAATTTTGGGAGAAATTTCAACTTTGTTCTGGAGATAACTTTGTTCTGAGTAATGAGTTCTGGATTCAACTTTGTTCTGAGTAATATATAAAAAAATTTCTGAGTAATATATAACAATTTTTCTGAGTAATATATAACAATTTCTCTGAGTAATATATAATATGAATATGAAAATTGCAACTATAATTCCTTTATCTTCTTATAAGTCTTGCTGTTATATAAGCAGTAATAGAAATTTAACTTTTTAATACAATTAAACTTGCTATTTACAAAGAAAATACTAAGGTCAGAACAGAAAACAATGAATTAATAGTTTTATAAACTATACTTGGCCTTATTCATAGCCATCCAACACAAAACAAGACATTTTAGTTGCATACGCCAAGAAACATCATTTACAATAATAGCAGTTTACTTTAAAACGCTAAAAAAAAAAAAAGATAATCATAAGATATGTATGGTAATAGAAAAAATAGTAAGTGTTAATATTTAAATAGAATAAAAAAATAAAAAATCAATATTAAACTAAGCTTAAGTTTAAAATAAAAATAAAAACAATTATAAGAAATGATAAGATAATTTTTCAAGTCAATACTTTTGATTTCTAATTCCTCGCTATATTATATAGTTTTTCTTGATGGGATTGCAACTAAATAGCTTTCGTATTTTAAACATAAATTCTTAATAGTATGAGACAAAAAAAGAATGAAAATATTAAGTTAATCCCACCATTTAATAAATGAACAGTATAATAATTATAATCAAGGCAAAACAGTCGTATTAAAATGCCGGCCGTTCAAGCAAAACAAGCCATACCAGATCGACAATAACAAAAGTAATCAGATTTTCGTAAATAATAAACTTTTTCAACCGAAAAATCCGACAGAATCTGCTAAGTAGCGTTTAAAACAGGAACTAATATCATTTTATGAACTATTCAGTTTGTAAAGGTGACACCGTATAACGGGAAACAATGTTCTATTTCTCTTCCCACTACACGTTAAAATCGAAGTTGTAGTAAAATTTTGGATTTTTAGTAAATGAAAATTATGAATAGCTCGTTTATAAAGCAGAAAACCACGTGATATGGAAAGTGTAAGATTTAATGACATGCTCATAGGTGCGTTAAAGCCATTATTTCTATGTTGTGACTCAAATAAATTAAATCTACAGGTGAGTTATTTGTGCTAGTAATCATCCTAGTAAATTTTTTTCTGGTAGATGAAGAGTGAGAGGCATCTTTATTTAAATGTTGAATTAGTTATGGGGAAATAAATTGTCACAAATAAAATTAATCACATTTAAATTTTAATTTTTGTAGCCATATGCAAGGGGAATAATTTGAGAATATAAATAATCCTGGCTTTTATAAATTATCGAATTAGTTTTAGAACTCTTAAAATTTGTTCCTTTGGGGAGTTTTATCTATGTTATCCTAAATTTAATAGTTTTCATTTAGTATCCGTGTAACAAATATTAATACTATCTAACATCTTTATTTTTTGCTGCTTAATCGACAGTAACTCTACGGTGGGCAGAATAAATGAGAAGAACTTCGTAAGTGATTTCTGCAGTTCGGGGAACAATATGATAATGATCAGGCAGAAACTTAACCTCTTATATATTTAAAATAATTTATTAAAGAAGTTAATGTTTAAAACTGAGAATATTAAACAAGTCTAAACAAAATGAAAATCGGATCTCGAAGCGATCTAAAAATAGTTAGGTGAGGTAAGAGATAGCGAGCAGGGTGAAGAGTCTTCTTTATTGTGTATGAAAAATAATTGCGTTCATGGACATTTTTTAAATATTGAATAAAATAAAATTCTTAAAAATGCAATTAGTCGATAGCATAAGATTGTAACCAATGAATTGAAACTTCAAAAAATAGCATGATGGTGATTGTATTATATTACTGCAAGCGATAAAACTTGTGGTGCAAGTAAAAGAGGATAATATTAAAATACTGTGTACCCGACGCTGCTTCTCATGCCTCTTTTCTACTGGAACAGGTTTCATGCTTGTAATAATAAATCAGTCATCCAGTCCCATAGTACAAATGAGCCACAGACGATGACTCATTTATAAATAGCCAGAGACACACGACTACGTACTACTGATCACATCCATTTAAGAGAATGGAGATTGCGGGAGAAAAAATTCATCCAGTGAGTTTCCTTCCCTTCCATAGAAATCTTAAAAAGGGAACCCCCCCCCCCCAAAAAAAAAAAAAAAAAAAAAACTAAATTCAATTTAACTTTTATTCCTTTGAACTATATTACATTTTTGTTTTCAAACTTAAATTACCAGTACAATTTTCTTAACAAAGAGGCAGCCAACAGCTCTGAATATTGTTTGGATAACAGACACAACATATATATTTTTTATAATTAAGCGCAACTTTAATAAATGTAACGTTACAAACGGAGTGAGTGTGGTTATATAAACTACTGTAAAAGTGCCTTGAGAGGAGATCTTCTCACCCGGTAAATAAAAAACGGTTATAAATGGACGCGGTCTAGACACTTTTTTCAGGATTTCCTAAAACGGTTGCAACTCAGAATCAATTAAATACAAACAAGAGCAATACCTTAAATTTTACAACTCACAAAAAAAAAATTATAAACTCGCAACTCTAGAAGACGATTTCTGAGACATAGACACCTGTCTATAATCTCAGTGCCAACTGATCGTTTATGAATAAGATGGCGTGTTAAGTTGAAATAAATTATGTTAATCAACATGATGTTAATTAAATACAACGCCGTGTCGCACGACAAATTCAGTAAAATATAATTGCATTTCATTGTAACCATGATATATTTTTGTTTTGTATACCTGGAAACTTCGATGCATAATTAGTTTATGTTCTACATAGCTTCGTGCCAGTCTTTGTGTCAAGTAAAAAATATATTGCAAAAAAATTGAAATCTTTGTGAAAGAATATAGAATGCGTCTCTTGATACTTCGCGGGTTTGGCTTACTCAAAATAAAATAGAAAGAACAGTTCCATAACGCATGTCACGTTTCAAAAACCAATCAGAATCGATATACCCACACTACGTCACTTGCATGTATCCCATTGGAAAAGGGGATGATCTAAGTCAAATACAATTTTATTGTCAATTTGAATAAATTAGCTTTAAAGTTTATGCATTTCCAGTTTTTGTAAATTTACTCAATCCTTATGTTTTTAGTACATTTGTGAAGGTAAAACACACAATTGGGGTTATAATTACCTCTCCACAACCATTTTATAAAAGAGGTAATTTTTAATGTCTTTCGTATTAAGTATCTACTTCGATTTAGGGAGACTTTTTAAAATATTCTTCAAGGCATATAATTTTATTAAAAATGATGAAAAATAAATATATATTAATTTAGATTTATGTTCTCAAAATAAAATGTTAGCAACTTTAGTTTTAAACGGAATTCTATCAAATTTCACCAAGGCTTTTTTGTCAACCAGCATAAGTATAAGTAAAACATAATATTGATACATATGCTTAGTTGATATCGACTTTTCACTTTCAACAATTCAATTCTTCCCAACTTATAGTTTAGTTTGTTTCAACTTCGCTGTCCATGCGAGAACATAATTTTAATTAAAAAAATTTGTAAACGTGTACGTTTAAGCTTTTGCGCTTATACAGCTCACACGCTTGATATTTCAATTCTTTTTATAATAAAAGAAATGAAGACTTTCTTTGTCTTGACTTTCTTTTGTAAATTTGAAAAAATATCGAAAACCGAAATTCCTAGTCGTCGTGAGAAATTTGAAAATATATCATAAATCAAAAGTGTCTTTTGATACTTTTTCAAATTTCTCAAGAAATACTTAAAGATTAATTTTAGAAGTGGATGGTTCATGCGATTTTTCATATAATTAAGTTTAAAGCTTTCAGGGGTTTTAGAAACCTACAGTTGAATTATAAAAGAAAACAAGTATTTTTGAGCACCAATTGCTAAAGAAATCAAGCAATAAGCTTGTAACTTGTATCAATTACTTTGTTTGTTATTCGCAAGGATTGCATAAAATTTCATAAATATAACTTTAATATTTATGAAAATATGTGTATTTTTACAAAAAACAATTTTATTTTTTTTTGTTATAACTTTAAAAATATTCAGTAAAATAAAACAAAATTTAGGGAGCAGTTTAAAATAAATTCCAAAATTATTGTTTTAAAATTTGAAAAAAAAAATTAAAATACGCCAGATGTGAGTATTTAAAGAAATTCTTTTGTACTACACATACACTGAAAAAATGTTAAATTATTTTTTTATAATTTTATAGTAAATCGTATTTAGCAACTAATGGGGAAAAAAATTGATTTAAATATCTTAAAAACGTAAAACGTTTCTAGCAAAAGTAGTTTTTGTACTTTTAAAATATTGTTTAAAACGATAAGTGGTTTTCCCTATATGTAATTTGTTCTTGATGTCTAGTCATAAGGAAGTGTAATTTGCGACACAATAAAATTTGTGAACATCCCCTGAATATTTTGAGCTTTCTTTTAAAAAGTACAAAAAATTACTTAGAAAAGTGCTTGAAACTTTTTACATTTTTAAGATATTTTAATCAGATTTTTTTTTCTCTCCATTAGTTGCTAAATACGATTCACTATAAAATTTTGAAAAAAATAATTTTAAATTTCTTCCGCGCATGCTCAGTACAAAGCTATTTTAAATACTTGTATTTAATTTAAAAATTTTCTAAAAATTAAATTAAATTTTACTGAATATTTTTAGAGTTATAGCAAAAAACGTGAGACAAAAAAATTACTTTTTTTATCAAAATGTTCATGACGGTATAAGGTAGATTAACGAAATTTTATGCACTCATTGCTAATAACAATCAAAGTAATCGGTACAAGTTACAAGTTTATTGCTTGATTTTCTGGCATAGGGTGTTCAGAAATACTTGTTTTCTTTCGTAATTCATTGTTGGTCTCTCAAACCTCTGAAAGCTTTATAATGTATTGCAAAGTATGAAAAATCGCATTAACAAAATACTTCTAATACTTTAAGAATACTGTTATGTTTTAGAATACTTTAAGTATTTCATGAGAAATTAAAAAAAAAAATCAAAATATGTTTGTTTTATACATGATGAAAATAATAATAATAATAATAATAATATATATATATATATATATATATATATATATATATATATATATATATATATATTATTATTATTATTATCATCATCATGTATAAAACAAATTGGGAGTAATAGTTTTGTAACAGGTGGGGGAAAAAATACAAAGTAATGACTTGAATAAGAAGGATAAAAATAACCTTTATTGAAATACAGTTTTCTCTAATTAAATGCAACAAAAAAAAAGTATAATAGGTATTTTAGAAATTAAGCAAATATAAATGCGATGAAGTTTTTTTTTTTTTTTGTTAAATGAAATGCAAGAAAATGCTCAAAAAATGAGTTATTAAAAAAATATTAACTGATAAAAAAAATGGCAAACTATAATATTAAAATAATTTATAGAAAAATCAGGTCTGAGATATACATTTTAAAACAAAAAATGGAATCTGTATTTATTTGGGAAATGCCAAGATCATGTGTTTTCGTAATTAGTTCAAGATTTTGAGACTATCGATTCCAGGTTTTGGAGTTGGATGCACCTAAAATAGGAAAAATATTTTACTTAGATTATTATTTAATTAGGTCAATATAAGTAAATATGTCAAAGGAATCATAAAGTTATTTCAATTTATAATATCATATAATAAATAAAAGTTAAAAAATGAGGGGAGTTTATAGTTATTTTAACCTTCCTCTATTCAGCTCTTCAATTGGGTACTAAAAGAAGAAGATCGCGAATACCCACACATGTGACCTATGACGTCAGCGTCAGTTGTCTTTTATGAGCAAAATGGCGTGTTAAAGTTGAACTAAGTTTCTCCACATAAGTTAGAATGTCAATTAAGTGAAGCTAATTAAATACAGCGCCGTACCACACATGAAATTTGTTGAAATATAATTATTTCTCGTCTAAGTCTTCTACTTAACTTAGATTTATTATTTGCTTATGCATTTTTTTTTTTTTTTTTTTTTTTTTTTGTAATCAAGAAAAAAAAAAATTTCTCTACCTGGCACCTTCCATGCCTAATTAGTTTGTTTATGTTCTAGAAGGCTTCGTGCCAATCTTTGTGTTAAGTCAGAAATATATAGTAAAAGAATCCCTGAGTGAGAATATATTGTTGTAGTTGTAGTTCATTTACATTGCACTAGAGCTGCACAATGGGCTATTGGCGTCGGTCTATGAAACATCCCTGAGGATGATCCGAATACATGCCATCACAATTTTGATCCTTTGCAGAGGGGATGGCACCCCCACTTCGGTAGCCCGACGACCTGCACGCGAAGTCGAGCACTTTACGGTAGAACAGTTTAACGAGGACCAATACCGCACACCCTCGGTACCTACGCAGACTGATCCAAGTGGTCATCCACCCACACACTAACCGCAGCCAGTGATGCTTGACTTCGGTGATCTGCTGGGAGCCGTGTCTTAAAGATCAGTCCACTGCAGGACGAGTCAGAACATAGAACGTGTCAATTAAGAGGGTTACTTGATGGGCTTAGATAACTCGAAATAGAATGGAAAGAACAGTTGCTAACTTTAAAAAAATTGCATGTTTCAAAAACCAATCAGGATGGAGATGCCCACTCTACGTCACTTGCAGATTTCCCTTTGGTTCCCCATTGAATACCTGCAAACGACGTCATCCGTGAGTAAATCGTGGAATTTATTTACCTCACGATTCAGTAAATCAACTTCGGCATACATGCGTGACGTCACTTGCAGGTATCCAGTTAAATCTAATCCGAAAATTGTTTCAGCGTGAAAATAAAATAAAGCCTATTAGCTGTAATGTTAACGCGCCAAGCTAAACCACGTGATTTCGGAAATATACCCAAGCGGGATTTTTGTTACATAAATAAATGAATAAAAATAAGGAGGAAAAGAACTTACTTTGTGGTTTTCCAATCAGACGATAATGTACCTTGTAGTTTCACTATAACTTTACGGCCCCACCTTAGCCAAAGAAATCCGAAAATAACGCAAGCGATAGATTCGACAGAAAAACCATCCACAGTAGTTATGCATTTATAACCGGCAGCCATACATTTCTGTAATAAGGAGAAAAAATTTGTATAATTTTTTGTATAAGCATTTTAATGAAGTCAAATGTTTTTCTTGTGGTCGAACAATAGCGGGCACGTTGATGCTCGCTGGTAATAAGATTTGGGACCCCTGAACAATTGTTTTGGAATTTTTTATTTTTTCTCCCTTGGTAAACAAAAATAAATGACGTACCTCTCTCATAATGCTTAGGTCATATATTTTTAATTTTCATTGTTTTTTTAAACATCAATAAACAGTGTTAATTCGCGTAAAAGTAATTAAGTTTCTAGCTCAGTATATTTAGAAAAAGAACATCATCTGCCTTTATTTACAAAACGACTACATAAAAGTGTTGCCATGCAGAGACAACTAAGTTCTTTTATTTAATCTCGTATCGCCGTGCAACATCCTCCCCGCCCTGGTCGACCTCTAGGGGGATGACCAGCTGCACGGGACGGGAAATTGTCCCTCCATTTACTCGCAGTATGCATGTACGGGCTTTGTTGTCACGGCCTAAGATCACTGACTCGATGCGCGCCTTCCTCCAAGTGTGCCGAGGTTTGACGTCTTCCTGCAACAAGACCACATCTCAGACCCGGATTTCAGTTTTTTTTTGGTGGATTCTTCACATGGTGAAATGTTCTCAAATCCATCAAATACTCCCTCTGCCATCTTTTCCAAAAGGAATCCATTAAAAGTTGACGACTTCTCCATATGCGTGTTAAATCAGAGTCTGAACTCGATGGGCCAGATGGGATAGTTGTGAGTCGTTTTCCTATCAGAAAGTGAGAGGGTGTCAGTGCTTCGTCCGGATCGTCCGTAATACCATATTCATGGATAATTGGTCTGCTGTTCACGGCGGCTTCGATATCGCATAGAACCGTGACCAGACTGGTAGTGTTTAGGCAAGCTTTACCAAGGGTCTTCCGCAGACACTGTTTGATAGTACCAATCATTCTCTCCCAAAATCCTCCCCACCAAGCCGCTCGTGAGGCGATAAATTTCCATTTCATGTTGTGATGAGCATAAAACTGGTGTACCTTGGAAGAGGATATGATGTCCCACAAGGACCTCAACTCCTTGTCTGCAGCGCCGAATGTTGTGGCGTTATCTGTGTACACAGTATGAGGAAGGGAACGTCGAGATACGAACCGTTGTAGTGCAAGTAAGAAAACATCAGTGCTTAAATTAGACACTACTTCCAAGTGGATGGCTCGAGTTACAGCACACGTAAATATGACTATGTAGGCCTTCGTAACCAATTTTTCGTTTTTAACATAGAGGGGCCCGGCAAAGTCAATTCCAGTTGTTTCAAATGGGGTCGACTTTTGAATTCTTTCAGCAGGTAATGGAGCTTCTATTTGTTCACCACGCTTTTGCTTCAGTATTTTGCAAGGAAGGCAAGTGTGTATGACCTTTTTAATGGCTTGTCTTGCTTTTAATATCCACCATTTAGAACGAAGCTGAGAAAGCACGATCCTAACTCCTAGATGGTGCATTTTTAAGTGTGTGTGGCGTATGAGCAAACTTGTAAAAGAGTGAGAACCTTCCATTAAGATGGGGTGTTTTTCCGATTCTGATAAGTCAGAAAATTGTAGTCGGCCTCCAAGACGTATTAAGTTGTTGTCAAAAAGTGGGTTAAACTTTTCTATTTTTGAGTTCTTGGGAAGTGACTTTGATTTCGACAAGGCTTCGTATTCTAAAGGAAATGATTCCTTCTGAACGGTTTGTATCCAATAGTTGCAAGCTTGATTCAGTTCCGTGGCATTCAATTCACCAACCATCTTCTCTTGTGTTTTGCAGTTGTGAATAAAGCGAAAAACCCAAGATGTCACGCGTAACAATTTAAAGTAAGAGCTGTAGTTTCCAGCATTGATAATTGGCAGAGTAGAGACAGTGTGAAGAGTCTGCACTTTCTTCTTCTTTAATTCTAAGTTGTGAGTGTAATCTTCATAAGTGTTATTAGAATCAGGCCAGTTTTCAGGTTTGATTAACCACTTAGGACCACGCCACCATACTTCTAGATGTCTTAGTGTTGATGGTGAAGTACCTCTTGATAATATATCAGCAGGATTGTCCTTTCCAGGGCAATGTCTCCATTGGGAAGGATTAGTAAGAGAAACAATTTCTGTTACTCGATTGCAAATAAATGTCTTCCATTTATTTGGGTCACTGCGAATCCAAGCCAAAGCTACTTGGGAATCACTCCACAATGTTGCATTGGACATAGGAATATTAGTCTGAGCACAGAAGTATTGCAGCAATCGAGCTCCCATCAGAGCCCCTAGCAGTTCCAAACGAGGCAAGGTGACTTTCTTGATAGGTGCAAGTCTGTTGCGACTGCACACTAAATGCACGTTTGCTTGATCATCTTGAGAACTAACTATGTATAGAACTGCTCCATAGGCTCGTTCAGATGCGTCGCAAAACACATGAATAGTAAAAGGAACGTGTGATGAAACGCCTATAAATCGAGGAATTTGAAAGGAGCTAGCGTCATCAAGTTCTCCGACAGCAGCATTCCATGAAGTTGCCAAGTTAGAGGGGAGTATTTCATCCCATTTTATTCCTAGAATCCATGTATCTTGAAATAGAATTTTTCCAAAGATAACAAATGGAGAAAACAGTCCTAAAGGATCGTAGAAGCTAGCAATACAGTGGAGTAGCCATCTCTTTGTAAGTGGTTTGTCTTGAACAGAGCAGAGAGAGGTTTTGAAAGTATTTCCTAGAGTTTCAGTTTCTGTATTCCACTGTATGCCTAAAACTTTAACAGTTGTTTTGAATTCTTCATCTTGATCTCTTAATTGGCTCTGAAGCATTGTCGAGTTTGTAGCCCATTTCTCCATTGGAATTTCAATTAAGTGCATCAATTCTTTGACTTCTTTATGCAGTGTGACTATTTCAGATTCTGTTTCAACACTAGCAACAAAATCGTCCATGTAAAGATGTTTATCGATCATCGGAGCAGCAATCAGGAATTCATTTACGTGCTTTGAAGCCACTTCGCGTGTTGCAGCACATAACAAAAAGGGGCTGCATGCTAGTCCGAAAGGTAGACGAGTAAATCTGTAAGTAATTATTTCGTCCGTGAAAGTTGGGTTAGTTTTGCTCTGTGTTAGTTTGTACCAGAAAAATCTTGTGGAATCTCTATCTCTTTCGTGTAGGCTTAGTTGTAGAAAGGCCTTTTTTCCGTCACATGTGACTGCAAATTTGTGCATCCGCAGTCTGAGTAGACAACCAATTGTCTCAGGTAAAAGATTTGGACCGATTTCTAAAGTATCATTCAGTGAAGGCATTCCTGGATCATGTGATGACGCATCGAACACAATCCTCCATTTGGTCTCGTTAAGTTTTACTTTTTTGACAGCATGATGGGGTAGGTAAAATACAGTGCTTAAATTCGAAGGCTCTTGCTCGCAAACTTCAACGTGTCCTTCTACAACGTAGTTTAGCATACAACTATCGTATTCTTTCTTCATAGTATCATTAGATACAAGTCGCTTCTGGAGAGACTTCAAACGTTTTTCGGTAGTAGCTATGTTAGTAGACAAAATTGATGTTGTATGCTTTCTAGGCAGAGACACAACTCTTCGATTTCCCTCAGTTTGGTAAGTTTCGTGAAATTCTCTCATAATTTCATTCTCTCGAACAGTCTTGTTCCTAATTTTAGTGTCTTGGATACCAATACAATCCAACTCCCACAAGCAACGCACTTCGTCGTCCAAACAATCACCGGAAATTTGAACAGAAACATGGTGAACTGATGAATCATGTTTGATGGTGGTGTGTGTTCGTGACCCATTAAGGATCCATGCAAAAATAGAGGGTACTATGGCCAGAGATTCTGTAACTTTAATCGGGGGTTCCGTAGTGACCACATGCCAATAATAGTCGCCACCAATGAGCAATTCGATGGGTAAGTTGTCGTCTCCGGGAGGGTCTGCAAGTGTTAGTTTTCGGCTTCGAGCAAATCAAACAACGTCCGCAGGGGCAGCAGGGTGTGAAGTATATCTGTTGGAACTTTCGAAAGCTGTTATAGAAACAGAGTTTTTGTTCCACAAACTTGAAAGTGAAAGTTGCACACATCGTCGTATGTTTCGTGAAGTACTGGGAGATTAAAAAACATGTACGTTTAGTTGCTCAGTGCTTACAATTGGGAGTTTCAGTTTGTCAATAAGGTTTGCATCGACAAAGCTTGTTTGGCTACCTCCATCCAAAATGCATCGGGTTAACTTCGTAAGACCTGTGGGACCAGTAACATACACACGTGCAGTTTGTAAATGGGTAAAGCAAGTTTTAGGTATGTTAATGTGATGAACCTCACTATTTTGGATCGCAGTGCTTAGTGCAGATGAACAAATGGATACGTGGTGTTTCTTCTTGCATTTTGTGCAGCGAGCAGTGTCTTTACGAGGGCAATTTGCCATTCTGTGTCCTCTATTAGTACACAAGAAACAACGGTTAGAGCCTTTTAACTTTTGTAAACGAGTGTCATAGTCAGTAATGGTTTCGCATTTCTGAGCCCAATGACCAGAAGATTCACAAAAGGGGCAAAATGGGGTATAATTCTTTTTCTTGTGTACAGAAGTGAACTTAGTATTTACGTTAAAGGCAGTAGTTGGAGTAAACGGTTCAATAACATCACCTTTTATTTTTAACGTAGTTAATGCTCCTTGCACTTCTTGTGATAAGAATTCCATCATTTTCGTAATGTTTCCTTCAGCCAATTTTTCTCTTTGGGCATGAATGATCCACTGTTTGCAAATGTCATCTGGAAACGCTCGTAGTATTTTTGGAGCTAGTACACGACCGTAACTGTCAATGTCTTCACCAAGTGCGCGTAAGGCCTGCAGTCTTCTATTACATTCAATGTAGGTTTCATTTAGGGC
The DNA here is from genome assembly GCA_949128135.1 of Parasteatoda lunata. Lineage (NCBI taxonomy): Eukaryota > Metazoa > Arthropoda > Arachnida > Araneae > Theridiidae > Parasteatoda > Parasteatoda lunata. The sequence goes on from OX421979.1 coordinate 33,561,509, forward strand.
TGTTGCCGATGAGTTGCGTACTGGTGTTAGATTCTCCAGAAAGTCCAAATGTGCTTGGATAATTCTATTTTTGTCCCCATATCTATCCATTAGGAGCTTTTTAGTGGTTTCATATGTGGCAGCAACAATACTGATACCATCAACTAAGCGTCTAGGTTCGTCTTGCAAATAACCTCTCAAGAACACATGTTTGTCAATAGTTGAAAGGTTTGGATTGGAGTCGACAGAAGACTGGAATTGTTCCCAAAAACTTTGCCAATTTTCAATTTCACCGCCAAATGGTTCTAACTTAATCGTCGGTAGTTTCACTGTGTACGTTGAGCTAACGGGTGTTATCTGACCAGCAAGTGATGGATTAGTAACCAAATTAGTCGCCAAATTGACATTTTCATTGCCCAAATTAAGATTATAGCTGGCGTTAATTTATTTTGGATGTTTTTTCGGGCTTTAAAAATTGCGCGCTCAGCATTTTCTGTATAAGTTTCACATTGGGTAACGTCATTTTCATATTCGTCATCCGTAAGAAGAACATGGATTTCATTATCAACCGTTTTCATTTCATTTAAGATAGTTGTTAAACGACTTACCGCATATTCCATATCGTCATTCGAAGTTACTTCTGTTATGTTGTTGATCTCAGTTGAGAAACGAGTTATGTTACCTCGAATAGTTCTTCGTTTCCGCTTCAATTGCGACACTTTTTCTTCTTTCGTCGCCATTTTTCTGGTAGTTCGCAATAGTAAAAGTTTAGTAAAAATAATTTGTAATAGAAAACTTTGTAATAGTAAAAATAACTTGCCAGTATTTTGTCGTAGTTCTAAGTCGCTGATTCGTGTGAGTATTTCGGCACCAGATGTTAATTCGCGTAAAAGTAATTAAGTTTCTAGCTCAGTATATTTAGAAAAAGAACATCATCTGCCTTTATTTACAAAACGACTACATAAAAGTGTTGCCATGCAGAGACAACTAAGTTCTTTTATTTAATCTCGTATCGCCGTGCAACAAACAGGTTTTCAGTACTTTAAAACTAGTTTCTCTATTATCTATTTTAAAAATATTTTTAGAATAAAGGTTGTTGTCATCTGCCTACGCAACCCCTGTACAAGGATTATAATTATGAAGCATAAGGATTTTAATAAGGAGAAAAGTTTATATTTACCGATGCTGTTTCTGCATTATTACAGTTGTAAATAGGATTCTCACATGTCTTGTACGTAAGCACATCCACTAACCATAGAGCAACAGTGGATGACCAATTCCTTCCAACATTAAGGAAGGTATTTAAGATGGTCATATAAGTCCCTCCAATGGCAGGGTCACTCACTCGGTTCAAAAAAGAGCCCACAGAAATATGTAGACAGACGACGACTGCCTAAAATAAATAAAACAAAGTTTAGATGCTTTATACAACTGATTTCATGATCAATTGAGGAATATATTGAGAACATGTTAAGATTATGTTAAGAATATGTTACGAGCGTGTTCTACACATTCATTAATGAAAAACCCCCGAATTCCAGATTTTAAACGATGTTATGTTTCATTGCCTTAAACTATAAGTATTAAATGAAGAACATTCATTTTTTTTCTGGTTACAGCATTTGCATAATTTGTTTCTGATAAAAGCATTTGCATCATTCAGTTATTATGTATTTTTTTTAAAAATTAAACTTTTGAATAAATGTGGTTGTTATTCATAATTACAATTACACGTAGTTGTTATTTATAATCATTGCAACATATTAATTCCTGTAGTAGAAATGCACACGCTGTAAAAAACACCCATTTTTCTTTCGGAATTTCTCCGTATATTTATCGGTTTAAAGCAGTTTTGTTGACAAAACGATTTTCCCCCGTTTTTCACTCCAATCATTAACGGGTTAAAACCGTCAGTTAAAACTCTAGTTTTTGCCATGCAGTTTTGCGTTTCGTAACAAAAGTTTAATTTTTCTCCAATCATTTACAATACTTGTTCGTATTTTTTAGCTATTACTTTAAGGTTTTGAACATCGCATAAATAAAATTGCGATTCCACTTTATTGTCTAACTGATACAGTACTTGAAGAGAAATTTTCCCTATTGCTATTTCTTCGTAATAAAACACTTGAGCCGCAGTGGCTCAGGGAACAAAAGATTGTAAAAGCTTGTTATGTTATGAGGTAAAAAAGCAGTCTGATTACGGATTTTTACGGGGGGAAAACTTATTACTGTATGGTAAAAAACTGTTGAGGCTACAGATTTACTCCGTTAATTTTACGGTTTAGCGCTATAAATTCAGCTGCCCGTTTAAAAAATATTTTTTTTTTTTTTTTTTTTTTTTTTTTTTTAGAGTGTATAAGCAAACCTGTTCTAATAAAACTGTGAAGCATGTTAACTGTTTTTCACAACTTATTAATAACATACAATTAAACATTCAATACATGCTTCAAACTTGTATTTTTCATATACGTTTTTTTTTTTTTTAATTCTTCATTTTTTGCATCGTTTTATGCCACTATTTAGTTAAATATCAACTGACGCGATTCACTTAAGTAATTTGATTCTATTGATTCGATTCGATAATTGATTTTGACCAATTCTGTACCATATGTTACGTTGTTTTTTTTAAATAATAAAACAATAACCTTTAAGTAAGAATATCATAATTGTACCTGATGTAGTGTAAAGCTCAAAACTATCACAACATAATAATAACTGGGAAAACCACCAGATTCCAGTTTAACGTTATAAGTCCATGAAACTAGGATAGCAAATAAAACACCAAACAATAACCTGTTTTAAATATTCAACAAAAGAATTATCAGTCAGTAAGGCAAAACTTATAATATGAATAAATATGCACAAAGACACATCATAATTTATATAACTTTAACTTAATATTTTTTTAAACTGATTCACTCTACAAAAAAAAAAAAAAAAAAAAAAAAACTTCTTTATAGTACAAATAGGAAAGGTAATTTTTTGAGTTTAGTTTTAATACATATCGCTGGTCCAAAACTAAAACGACACATCTGCAAACGTATTATGCTTGCAGATGTGTCGTTTTAGTTTTGAACCAGCGATATATTCTAGCTGAATACAACCCGCGATGGCTCAGTGGTTAAGGCATTGAACTGTCATTGTGAATAACTGGGTTTCGATCCCCAATGGTAGTGAGAAGCCCACCCAGCTTCAAATCGATAAGTACCAACTTATCTGGGAAGTAAAGGCGGCCTGTGCACAGTGCCACATTAACCTCGTTGGTCATAAAATTAGCAAGCCGTAACCTCCTTGACCCCTGTAGTTCCAACGGCCTGTAACGAGAATGTCTTACTTTTAAAGTCACACTGCAAACAATAATAATAATGACTAAATCTAAAACTTGCGTAAAAAATACATAGAGTGTTTTTCAATTGTCGCCCTAAATATTTTTAGAATCCTTGCAAAAAAATAAGGGGGAAAAGACTTACATTACAGGTCCTAAATTGATATTTAAGTGAGAAAAAAGCAGAATTGTTTTTAACTTGGGTTTAAAAACAGCAAAACTAGTTTCATTGTTCCATGTATATCGGAGGTGCTTCTAATAGTCAGTAAGTCAGTTAGTTTTTAGTCAGTAGTAGCTAATAGTCAGTTTTTTTTATCTTACCTAAATATTAATTTTTAACCTTTAGTATTTATTGTTTGTAATTTAATTTTTAATTAGGATTTTAAAGACATGCAGAATGTTTTGAAATTCAATTGAATAGGGGTGATAAAAGGCATCAAGTGGATGAAATTTTACCGTAAGACATGGGGTAGCAAACTACGTTGAAAGGGTAGAAATCGTAAAAACGCATGCCGGTTCTGAATCTTTAAAACGCCAGAGAATCTTATTGGCATCTTCCAGCGCGCTCAGGAATCGTCTTTTACGTCGTTGTAGACTATAGACAATGACGTCAGCAAGCACCGCTATGACTCCATGTCTTATGGTAAGTTTTCATACTTTTCATGCTTTTTATCACCCCCTCTGAATTTTTCAGTGGAATTTTAGAACATTCATATTAAGGACAGGAATTATACACATTTATGTTTTAAAGTTTCGAAATAATTTCTCTATTTTCTTAGTTTAGCAAAGTGCATTATTATGTTTTTTTTTTCTCCATATAATTATTTTACAATAAGGCTTTTAAAATAGAATAGCTGGTAAACCATTTTTTAAAAGTTTATTTTTTTATTTACTTTTTTATTTAAGCTCTAATTTTTCTATTTAACTTTTACTTCGGATTTGAGTTCTTATGTAGGGTATATACATTTGGAAATATAAGAAATTTTTGACTATATTGAACCATAATATTGTTCGAATTTGCTGCAACCGTAACTTAGGGATCCGCAATGAATCAGGGAACAGATCATTCACCTTCCAATTAGATTGACCCAGGTTCGAATTCCAACGGTGGCTGATTGATATGGACTCTGCTCAACTACTTATGGCACAAACCACAGTGGTGACGTAAAATATTCTTTGTAGTAAACGGCGCATGAGTTAGAATCTCTTCTCGTCGGAGGAGGTTACCATGGGGAGATTTTTGTGATTTTCCTCTCCATGTAACGCAAATGCCTGTTAAATGCATCAAAAAGTCCCCCACGAGTTTGTCCAAATGCTTTTTCCAAGAGTCTCTAGTCTACTGGGCTGGGTTCAAAGTTACAAAAGTCTATGGAGTTGAACATTCCGTTAACTCAGAATCGGGTATAGTCTGTTCAACAATGGTTATAAAGATAAAATAAAACCTTAACATAGGGCTAAGCTGCACTATATTATAACACTTTTTAAACTCAATTACACCATTTTATGTTCAACTTGCACTGGAAAATGGTTCAAATTTACACCGAATTAAGTTTGCATCAACTTTGAGGGTTACTTGTGGTTAAAGGTTTCGATATTAAAGTTCAATGTTGAAGCGATTTTTTTGAGAATCAGTTGGTTTCGATGCATGGATCCTGGATCAATATTTAAAACTTCCAACTGCCCAAGATCCCTGTTCCGTAAATTACAAATGACAAATAAAGGATCATCCATAACACAAGCCATATAATTTAAATTAAATTCATGTTTGTGAAAATTGCAACACCATGAAGGACTTACGCGAGTGAGCTGAAATTTTCAGGAAATGCAAAGTGGAGCATGATATGCAAATGATTAGAATTTCAGACCCGTAGCACATGCGTATTCTGAGCAGCGCCCTCTGAACGGCGGATGGATCTGAATAAATAGACGGCTGTAGCGAAGCGTGTATGGATATCGGTGGTAATCTGTTAGTGGTAAACGTTAGCTCAGTCGTTACTTATGCCTCTTCAACGAAAGAGAGCGAGATTTCAATAACTTACGGAGTTTGAACGGGGGAGAATCATCGGCCTTCGTGAAGCTGGATTTTCTTAACGTGCAGAATCCGCTCGTGTGCTGCGCAACAGCAGCACAGTGACGCGTGGTTGGAAGCAGTGGACGGACGAGTGTCGGACAACTCGGAAATCCGAGAGTGGACCCCGAAATGTCACGTCAGCTCGGGATGATAGACACCTGGTCCGCATGGCGCTGACGGACCGTACGGCTCCCTCTAGACAACTGGCAGCACAGTGGTCAATAGCTACAGGTGTTTCATTGTGTGCTTCATCAATTCGTAGACGTCTGCTGCAGCGTGGACTGTGCATAAGGACTCCTTTATACAGGATTCCCCTCACGCTAAACCATCGCCACCTGCGGCTACAATGGGCCAATCAGCATAGGGACTGGCGTGCTGATTGGCAGCGTGTCATGTTTTCTGACGAATCCCGTTTTAATTTGTGGTACCATGATGGCCGCATTCGTGTCATACGCTATGCCGGTGAACGCCACCTTCCGGAGTGCATTATCGAAAGCCACAGTGGATGAACACCCGGAGTTATGGTCTGGGGTGCCATAGTATATCATGGACGATCTCAATTGCTACGAATTATAGGTAATCTGAACAGCAACCAGTGCATCGGTGAAGTTCTACAGCTCCAAGCTGTTCCCTTCCTTCAAACCTTGCCAGGCGCTGTATTTCAACAGGAAAGTACTCGCCCTCATGTTGCAAGGACTGTTCAATCCTTCCTTGCATCGCGGCAGGTACAGCTTCTTCCTTTGCCTGCGTATTTCCCGGATATGTCGCCGATTGAGCATGTGTGGGATTTCGTTAGTCGGCGTCTCGCTCGTAATCCTCGTCCTGTTGCTTCTACAGACGAACTTTGTTTACGCATACAAAGAATATGGAATACTCTTCCTCAGACAGACATTCACAATTTGCTTGACTCCATGCCACGTCGTGTAGCAGCACTTATTGCGGCGCGTGGTGCCAACACAAAATACTGATTTCGATATCTTGTTATTGTTTGTTTGCTTTGAAAGTTTAATCATTTATTTGTACCACTACCACTCAACTGTGTATTAAATTTCATTCAATTCTGACGATTCCTTCATGGTGTTGCAATTTTCACAAACAGTTTTCGGATTCTGTATTTCTTTTTAGTGTAAAAAAATAGTTGTTTGTTCTTCCTTTCTCCTGCGAGCGACACGGGGCATACATTCTTGATAACTTCTAATATCATCAGACACGCGATGACCCGAAATTTTGTCCCTTATTTGACGTGCGTATAAAATAATTTCGGGCTTGGCGCAAAATCTTCATTTCTCAGTGCTTCGGACTTCAGAAGTAAATGAATATTAGCACAATGATGAGTAATTAATAAAATTTTTCATATGTAACAGGAAATTTATAGAAAACATCTGATAAATCGAAAACTATAAATACTTCTTTAGTTAAACATAATATTTATAATTTATTATTTTTTATATCAATGGGTTATTTTAGGTTTGCATTTCAATGAATGATTTTTTTCGCATTTTCTATTTTTTAATTTTTGAAGTGAAACTTCTTATGCGACTTCCAACAAGGTTGCGTTAAACGTTTAACGCTACCGTTGTCATGGAAACTAGATTTCTCTTTACGTTCGTTGAGCGCACGAGGTAAGAGAAAAACATAGGTAATATTGGCGTTAAAGAATACAAAGCGATATTTTTTTAAAATTCGCCAAGAATACTTTACTGAAATTTAGAACATTTAGAAATAAACTGATTTCTTATTATAATTTTTTTTAAAATATATTTTATTATTAATATTTTTTAACTAAGCGAAATTTTTTTTAAATGAAACAAAGTATTGTATTTCAAAAGTTAATAAGTATATTTTTTTTTTATTAAATACAATTAAAAAAATACTTTGATGCACATAGATACTCTGCTTTAGATATTTATTTTTCTATGTTTTTATTTTCATTTTTGCCGGTTATTATTTTATAAGTGAAACTTCTAATGCGACTTCCAACAAGGTTGCGTTAAACGTTTAACGCTACCATAGAGGGGGTATGAAAGCACTGTTGTGTTAAACGTTCAACGCTCCTGGGGAGGGGGAATAGAAAGAGACAGAGCGAGAGTGAATGCGTGGCACTCGAACGCATGCGCGTAGAAAATGATAATTAAAAGATGCGATCAATTGTGAATTGTAAGCAATGTTAATAAAGTTTGTCTTAAAGAAACAATATGATTTCACTAAAAATCAATTTCTACCCCTTCCTATTTTCATTTCCACATTACGAAGTTTCACTTCTTCCGCGCGGAGGGACTCCACGCACTATTTTTTTAAGAAATTTATTTTCCATGTGACGTGTTTTTATAATTTATGCATACTTCAAATTAATTAAATCAATAAGAGTTATAGAAAATCCGTAGTATATTATCCAGTACGGTATTTACACAGGGCCCTTGAGAATCTTACTTTTTATAAATTATATTAACTAAGAATAAACAACATTTCTTTATATATGTTTTAAAATAAATATATTCTTTTGTATAAAGTGTGCATTCTACTTTTCTTTCGACAAATAGTGATTGATTATCATGCAATTGTAATATTGTTTGTCATCAGGAAAACTTAAAAAGAAAACCGACATCTATTTTATTATGTTCCAATGAAGATTTTAGGTGTTTAACTTTCATTTACTGTTCCATTTGCGCCTGTAAGGTTCATACGCACCGGCAAACTAAATTAATGTGAGCAATTAAGTTTTAAGTTAAGTCATAATATCACTAAAAATGCTTGACCATTGCCAACTCTGTTTAGTATTTAAAATTAGTTAAATATAGTAAATAATTGAAGGAGTTTAGAATTGCACAGCACTGTGGTACAGCAATTTTTAAACTGGTTATAGCTGATGTGCACTGAAAGATGTTTAAATAACTGCTAAGTTTGACAAAATATTTCATACCATTTGATTTTTTTCCCTTGATTTGTTGTACCTTTATGTTTTTTTAATGTAATTATTTCAAGTAGCTTCCATGGTTTTGAAAATTATTTTACTATTCGCTGATTGCAACTAATCATAATCTCATTTTTTTAAAAAATTATGCATAATTTAAAAATGAGTTATTTTATGTTCGTTGAGTTTTTGGGGAAAATGTGTTTAAATTTGTTAAAATTATTGCATATCTTAAAAATGATATATTTCATGTATGCGAAGTTTTTAGTTCGATTTCAAACAATATGACATATTACAGAGGACCAAAACATTCTGTGCCCGGGGCCCCACATTCTATTGAGACGAGCATATCCGTAATACTGCGACATTAAGCGTTCAGAGTTATGAAGTTATTCTTAAATGTAATGAAATGTAAATTTAAAAACACATACGTACTTAATAGGAAATGCTTTTAAAAATACTTTGAAGCAGTTGAGTCCCATAGCAAAACGACTGACATAGAGAGATACGATAACAGCGCATGGCGTCATTGGAATTTCCAAAAGAGCCATAGTCTCTGTGTGGACTCCAGCTTCAATAAATTTGAGTTTACTCACAGCCTCAACAGCAACAAAAGCTATCTGAAATTTAAATGAAGGACGACAAAAAGCATCAATAACAGTGAAATTTAAGTAAAATTACAACAGAACATTTTCTTGGCATATTCTTTACATAAACATTGCCACATCCATGCCAAATTCATCAATTCGTGATATTACATTTATCTAGAAGTCGACGTTATGTTTCTGACAACTCAATTATGAATATTGACCATTGCGTCATTTATGGTAGTATTACAAGATGCCCCGCTGGCATTAATTTGAACAAATCTTCGCGGCATTGATTTTATTTAGAAGTAAACGCAATTTCTAATTCTCTTTGGACTTAAGGCTTAAGTTATACTATTTGTGTGCTACTAGTTCGAAATATATCTTCAAGGTTTTTTGTTTATCCAGGCGTTAAGTTGCTCAAAAGCTTTCAAGATGCGAAAATTTGTTGAAATGTCAGGAATTCCATTAGTTTCAGAGATGGGGTAGACTTAAATATTCAATCATGTTTACATTTTATTTATTCATTTATTCTTTTATTTATTACATATATTTTAACTCCATTACAAACTTTGTTTAATAGAAACTTTGTCTGTTAGAATTTCTATCTGTTTAGAAATTAATCCTCTTCATACCATTTGTTTTAGTTGTTATATATGCAAATAAATTCTTTACGACAAACCATAGAAGTTTTTCTTCAATCGTTTTTTTCCTCGTAAAAAAAATTATAAGTTTAGTAGGTTTTTCCAAAAAGGATAGGGTATTCTTTGTGCCACGTAGATTAAAGCTAAAATCAATGTGAATAAAGTGCAGAATGGACACACTATAGTTTCGTTAGTAAAAATAGAAAAGAAAAAGAAAATAATTCCATTAGTAAAAAAAAAAAAAAAAAAAAAAAAAAAGGAATTCTAATAGTTTCTGAGGTGGCTTAGTCTTAAATCTTCAATCAAGTTTACATTTTATTCATTTATTATTTTATTTATTTCAAATCTTTTAACTCTGTCTTTTAGAAATTCTGTCTGTTAGAAACTCTGTCGACTTAGAAACTATTCCTCCTCATACCATTTTGTTTTTGCATGTTATATATGTGATAAAATTATTTACAATAAAGTGTAATAATTTTTTTTAATCTTCTTTTTTCTCGAAATTTTTTTAAGAGAAGATAGGGTACATTTTGTGCTTTATAGATTAAAGCAAAAAACAACGTAAATTTATCACAAATAAAGCACAGAGATGGACATACTGTACTTTCAATTCTCTAAGCCAGCGATTCTCAACCTTTTTTTTTTTTGGCGGCACACTTTTAACGATTTCGAAATTTGACGGCACACAATGAAAAAAATTAGTTTAAAAATTGTTTACTTAACTATAATACACTGTGTTAAATAGCTTGTGATAATAACTACAAAAGCACGTTTATTAAGGGATTAATTATTTTTTTCGACTAGTTTTTTTATTAGTTAGTAACAGTTATTAATTTTTTTGTTAACTTGTTTTCTTTAGTTATTAACTGTTATTCTTTTTACATTAATTATTATTTTTTGTGATTTCTTGTTAATTAGTTTTATTACTAATTATTAATTGTTAGCATATTTTTTTGTTAGTTATCCTTTGTTAATTTGTTTTTAGAACTATCAAATCCATAGCTTACTTTAACTATTAGCTTTTATTTCCGTTGAAAAGTTAATATTTAGCTTGCTTTATTTTGTTAATTAATAATTTTAATAGTCCTTAAATTTCCTACCTATTTCAATATTTTTTTAAATTGATTGTCAAAGACAAGACAATCGCCCACAAAGATGTTCACGCGGTTAAAGCGTGGAAAAATTTTATATATATATATATATATATACAGTCGAACCCCGCTATAGTGAACCGTCTGCGGACTCAGTAATGTGTCCACTATAACCGATGGTTCACTATATCCAAATTTTTTGAAGAATATTTTTTGCATAAGACAGTTGTATGATTGAAAATTGGGTTTGCAATTTTACATAAGTTATTTAAAAAATTATTAACTAATTAACAGATAATAAAGCAAAAATTGATGAAAAAAGTAATTACGTCACTAAATATAAGTTTTATTTTCACTTTTTATGAAAAAAATTTGTGATTTTTGATTGAACACAATTTGATTTTAGTTCATCAATTTTCTTATCTACAATGTGCAAACATGCAAGATTTTTACAATTTGAACCATTTTAACAAAGCTTCTTCTACGTTTTCTCTTTCAGCTCCACACAGTTTTTTCGATGAAACCCTGTTTTTGTCGTATGCCGCAAGAATTGCACTCCGATTTTTCCAAATGTTTGAAACTGTAGATTTTGACAAGGAAAATTCCTTACACAGTGCCGATTGATTGGTTCCATCCTCAATACGCTTTACTACAATTTTAACTTTGTCCTCTATCGAAAACGCTTCTCTCTTTAGAGAATTTGCCATTTTCACTGCTTTTGAAATAAAAATCTTGTCTCAAATAGATAATGTTAGAATATGAAGAGAGCAGCTGTAGAATGAGTTAAATTGTTCCCCTTCTTGATTGTCAAGGCGTGATTTGTAAAGAATATGGTTTGAACAGATAAGAAAATTCAGCAGGTGGCCAAGTTAACTAGTTGTAGAGCAAGCTTGGGGAAAAGAGACAAAGCGAGGTTCGTCAGGGAGGGGAGAGTATAAGATAAATGATCTGTTTGACATTTATTACAGTATAGTTAAGTGGTAAGCATAAAGGAGTGAAATATGACACATTTTATAGGAATGCATTCATTTTCAGTCCCAACACCTACAAGTTTAAAGATGGAGGACTGAAAAAGATATTTAAGGAAATGAAATTTGAATCCACTATAACCGAGTTTCCAAGTTCTGAGCTGTTCACTATAAGCGTTAAAAATAACATTTTTAAATAGGAGTACGGACGGGACCGCTAAAAAAGTTCACTACATCCGAGTGTTCACTATATCCCAGGTTCACTATAGCGGGGTTCGACTGTATATATATATATATATATATATATATATATATATATATATATATATATATATATATATATATATATATATATATATATATATATATATATACACACACACACTTTTCTTTAATTTAAACTTTACTCGTAATAAAAAAAGCATCATAATTTTTATTGTATCATTTCTAATATTTGACGGCACATTTTAAGAATTTGGCGGCACACAAAAGTGCCGCGGCACAGTGGTTGAAAATCACTGCTCTAAGCAATAACCTTTCGCAGTGTATCTAAACATCGAATATGTTTTCTCGACGTCTAAACGCAATTCGGTGTCTAAATACTGAGAAAGGCTCTTGTTTAGAGAATTGAAACTATAGTATGTTCATTTCGGTATTTTATTTGTTCTTTAATCACGCTGTTTTTTTGCTCTACTCTAAACAGGTTTGCTTTTTAGTTGCAAAAAACACCTTTTTTACGAGCTTCTGTATGTTTGGCAATTTTTCGATGTTAAAATTTCGACACAGTGGTATCTTTTCATTCTATAGTTTCTAAAACAAGGTTTCGTTTTAAAACACCTTAAACGGAATTGAAAGTTATCCCATTTTTTTACGCGTGTTTAAACCCTTAAACATGATACCTAAAGTTTATATAACAGTTTCGGCAAAAAAATAATAATTATTATAATTTAAAAAAAAAATACAGCTCAAATATACTGCCACAACATTAAAAAAAACTTTGTAAGATTCGTCATATTATTTCAATACATAAAAAGAAAATAGCTCATGACAGTTGACATTTGGACAAATAATATGACACCTGGGGTGGAGTGTTATAGTGAGTGTATGTTCATACTGATGTCTTCGCTGAAATAAATGTCGCTATGTTTGATACTCATAAATAAAAATATGTACGAAGTTTGTTTCTATTTTGAAAAGAATTTAGGTATCGGCAGGGTGAAAATCGGTAATTTCGACGAAAATTTATTTATAATTATTTTTATTTTATTTATAGTTATTATTTTTATTTATAATATAATGTCACTCACCAAACATGAAATTAAAATTTTAAATAAAACTTTAAAAAAAAAAATATGTGGGTACCAATCAGATACCTTTAATATTTTTAATTGATTAGTTAAGCCTTATTCTAGACGTTTAAAATCAAAAACCCATCGTGTTTTTTAAACACTATAGAATTAAGAAAGGTGGAATGAAATCTTTAATTTTTTTACCACTTAGGGAATTTGCGTTCTGGTGGGAAAAAATAGTACAATATATATATATATATATATATATATATATATATATATATATATATATATATATATATATATATATATATATATATATATATATATATATATATATATATATATATATATATATATATATATATATATATATATATCTGGAAAAGTAAATTTGTTACTAAAATTTTGTCACATCAAATATGAAGAATTTGTCCTTTTTGCGAAGTTATTTAAATTTAATTTCAAAAACGATTTTTAAGTTTCATTACAAAAATGGAGAACTAAAAAAATTGTAGTGTAATAAAAAAGTTTTAGTTATTATTTAGTTATTTTTTTTTTATTACACACAAACGGAGGCCTCAATTACAAACACAATATCATTAAATTAGTTCAGCTTTTCAGCTGATTCCACTAAGAGATTTTCCATTACGTTTACTTTTTTTCTAACCCAGATGTTTTGATAAAGAAGAAAAAATTTCTCTTCTCTTCTTTTTATCACTAATAAAATGTAATATAAAAGATATCTGGAGGAAAGATATATTACCGCCGATTTACTGTTTTGCCCATTTAACTGATTAGCCGATTCACTGATTCGCATCGCACATTCATTTATTTCGACGTTAAAGTTGTGTTATTATTGATTTGGTTATTTTATTGCGTTTGTTTACTTATCAATCTCTCCCTTATAAAATCATTCATAACAGAAAATATTTCTCAAGATTAGTTCAGCATCTTATTTATTTCTAATATTCAATTATAGGCTGTTCAACGCAAGTGATTTGCTTATTTTTGCTGATAAACGAAACGCTTGAAAATAATTCATATCTTTCTAAAAAAAAAAAAAAAAAAATTCTACTTTTCTACTTCTTTTCCAGCACATCAGTCTTTTTTTTATAGGTTAATGAGAAATTTTGCCATAGTATTTTTAATTTTAAGAAAATAAAACATGAAAATTTAGACTTTCCATGGTTTCACAATATGCTCTGAATACATTACAGAATCTGTAAGACAATTGCACTTTAGATTTAAATCTGCAAAATCATTATAGTTAACTATCTTGCATTATAGGTAATTGCACTTTTTAAAACGATTTTAATTTAAACGTTCTCGCATTTCCTGTTCATCCAACTTTAATTACAATGGCATTGGTGTTTTTCATTGTCATTCTTATAAGTTTTATTAGTTTTGGCAGTATGCCAAACCTGTGCATCGCTTCGTATAGTTTTTTTTTTCTATAGTAAATGCTAGTTTGACGAATATAAATCTATTTCGTATTCATAAAACTTTTCCATAATCTATCTAACTACAAAAATCTGGAAAGCAATTACTTTATGTTGTCTAAATCCACATTGATATTCTTCCGGAAATGTTTCTTCATGATTTTTTTTAAATTTTGCCTGTTAACAAACTGGAAAATATTTTATACGTTGTATTTATTAAGACTATATCTGTAATTTTTACAATCATACTAGTTTTTGCTGGTAAAAAAATTCTTTTGAAAAAAAAAAAAAAAAATACGCAAACATGAAGGAGGTTGAGCTTTGTTTATTCTTTGTTTAAAAAGGAAAAGAGTTCAAAAATTGCAAAAAAAAAAAAAAAAAAAAAAAAAAAAAACTTTTATGGTATCTGGATTTGAGTCAAAAGAAATCAACTAAGAAAAATAAATATTTTATAAACTTACCTGATAAGTCATAAGAAAAAAGGCAAGCTTAATCACACTTTTCAGACAGACAATGTGGTAGATTTGCGAATACGTGTCTCTAAGTCCGGGTATTTCAGAATTTTTTTCTTCGGATTCTGACTTATAAATTAGGATGATAGTTGTCACTATTAAAAAAGCAACACCACTGACTTTTAAGAAACCTTCAAAAACAGAATAAAGATTCATTAGTATTATTGAGCCTATGGAAGTGCAAAATTTAAGACTGCATTCCTCTAATTTTAACCTTATTCAAATAATAGGAATTTCAGCACAAATTTTATGACGTTTAAATTAAAGAAAATTCCAGCCATATTATTTTTTAATATCATCTATTTATATAGCAAAAAAAAGATAATAGTTTTAACAGTAAAAACAATTTAAGAAGTTTTTCATGAGAAAGAGAAAAAAAAATTTCTAGGCGGGGAGGTTAAAATTATTTTTTAAAAATCGCAAGTGCATATTATAAAATTTATCTGAAGTTCTTGTTTAAGTTATAATATCATATCTGCAGTGAATTATATATTAACAGTTCTAAATCTAATTTTTTATTTTATTTTAAGAGCAAGGCTGCGATAGCCCAGTGGCTAGAGAATCGAACTTTGGTCCAGAGGGATCAGGAGTCGATTCCACCGAGTACATGCGTACTAGTAAAATCTGTGGAATCGAATGCCCTGCTATCAGTTGCTGAGCAGAACCATGATTACAGGAATCAGGAGAAAATTTGAAATGATTTTCGAATTTTTGATTAACTTATGGTTCAAAATTTTGTAAAATTTTCCAACTATTCATGTTTTGAGTTCCCTCTTGTTTGAGGATTTTTCTTTACGGCTGCCTCGCCGTAACTCTTCTTTTTGAAATTGTATCTGTTTTCATGGGCTTTGGACAAATTCTGGTACTCTTCATCTTCAAAATATGTTTGTTACCTTTTTCTAAATGTTTTTTTTTTTTTTTTATGCTTCGTCTATTATGTTTGAACACTCAAACTCCTATTTTCTGAGGAACTACTATTGTTAATTTTAAGATTTCACTAAATTCTTTGAGGCCTTCTGGTGTTGCCATGAATCGCCACCAAGCCTACCATTTTGAATCCTATTTTTTACTGAGAGGTCACGTGCGTGCACTTAGAGTCTACAGTATTCTCCGGATGCCCCCTGACGGGGGCAGGACGGGGTTAAGCTTTGATTCCCTTTAGATCTATGTTAAAACTGAAGAAGTGGCCTCACGAATAAGAGGTGCTGCCATCTATCCGGGAGGTTTTGAGCTAAGATGTACTTTCTTCCTTGCAATACTTTCTTATCGAATGAAAGGCGCACCTTCCTGACTTAATTGGCAAAAGCCAATGGCTGGCGTGCCTGGCTTGTCCAAGTAGCATAAGAAGCAACATATTAAAAGCTGAAATGTCCTCTTTCAAAAAAATTAAGCATAATTCAAAACTGTCTAAAGTTTTTCGAAGAATACAGAAGTTTTTGGCACAATGAGTTCCATTTCTAAAAATTAATGAATATTTTTCCCCTGGTATTTTATTATGTTCTGAAAAGTAAATCAGTAATCTGAAAGTTTTAAATAAGAAAAAGTTACAAACGAAATTTATTAAAGAGGTTAGTTAATCATTGTGAAAATTAAAACAAGAAATGGTTACAAAAACATAACTATTAAACAAGTTTTACTGTAAATCGAATAATTGACAAAAGAGTTTGAACATTAAAAATATAATTTGTATATTAAAAATATATCGAAATATATATTACCTGAAAGAGTAATTAGACCTTCTGGGCGAGAAACAGACCTCAAGTATTGGTTACAAAATTCCGGAGATTCAAGAATTAAGTACATAATATTTCCAAAAAAGAATCCAATCCTTAATCCAGCAGAATTACATACGGTTGCATAGCCCACATTTTGCCTATAGTAAGACATATTTACAAAAAGAAGAAGAAAAAAAAAAACAATAATAAAATTACATTTTAAAAGTAGTTTCACATTTAAGTTGAGTTAAACAACTGAAAGCCCCGTATATTTATATCTGCAAAATCGTTATAGTTAATATCTTTTGGTAATTGAACTTTTTAAAACCCATTTTAATTTAAATGATTTAGAACAAGTTAAAAGAGCTTCCGCTTCAAAAAAAAAAAAAAAAAAAATCATTTTCAATTTTTCTAAACTTTGGATTTGATCACAAATATATCTACTAAACGGAAGCGAATAATGACGCCTTTCGTAACAATATTCCTTCCAATCGTTCTAGTGAATTTTATGGTAAAGAGTTCGTACATCTACCAAGAAAACAACAAGAAAAAAATCTTCGAATATTTATTAATTCTTCGTTGACTATAATAAGCCATTCTATGCAAATATAAGAATAAAAATTCTTGTTTAACTTAGCTTGAATGACATATACTATTCATGAAATTTTTATTCGTAGGATTATGTTAAGAATGATGATTACATTTATTACATGAAGAAACAAAATACTTCTTTAAGTGATATAAGTTCTAAAGTTGAGTTGTTTTTTTGCTTCATTAAAATTAAAATTATTGATGAAATATTTTATTGCGTAAATTCATACGAGTTAGCCGTTATGTTTCAAAATTATTTCATACTGCGCATTTATGTAGAAACATAAAATTCTCTAAACAGTTTCGAATATTCTATTTTAGATTTTAGTTCTAATGTATGTAAAAAATGCTTCTGTCATATTTTTTATTTACTCTTGTTTAATTCATTCGGTCATAAAATAAATTCTTTTATAAACAGAAAAAAAAATCTGCATTAATAACGTTTTTCAGAATTCATTCTTTAGTTTAAAATGAGTAATGCTTCATGTCATCCATATAAATATGTAGTTTATTAACGTTGAAATATATTTAAGAATAAGAAGAATGGTGAGAAATTAAAACATACCAATGAACTTTACAAAATGCATTTTTGTCTTCAATAATAAGCAAGAACCTTAACAAATTTACATTTAAGCATTTCATAAAATTAAAATAAACTCATAACCAAACGATTACAAAAAACTTTATAAATCAACTGAAAATGATAAAAAAAAATAATAAAAAAAAAACGATAAACTCATCAATATAACTAATACTTAAGCTATTTGCCGTAGCGTGGCTCTAAAGCCGTTTGTACCAGCGTTGCCATTTTACAGCGCATTGAAATAAAAAAAATTAAAAAAAACCAAAAACAAAAACGCATTACTTTTTTTATGTGCATGGAAATTAGGATGGAAACTCTTTATACTTGTATATTTCTCGGTGATATAATCATTCAGAAGTAAACAAAAGTATGAAACAGACTCTAAAGTATAAGAACTATATATATTTACTGTAACAACTAACAGTTGCCTTTGAGTGTTGCTACAGTACGCAGGAGCCCGTATGGTCAAGAAATGTTTCGTGTTGACATCAGAGTGGAACGTTCTTAAGTAATATAGTTTAGTTCATAACTACCTAGTTTTTAATTCGAGAATTTTATATCTATATTTTTCGTACAGCAAGTATAGAATATTATAAACATCAAAGCAGTAAGCTTATTTTAAGTATTGTAAATAGACATTTACATTTAAGCTACAATTCTTCGGAATTCAAAATTTATATATATGTGGAGGTTGGCTTCAGGTATAGTTGAAATAACTACGCTTTGGTAATAAGCAAATTTAATAAAAAAAAATAACAATAGATATATTTAACATCCGCTCCGTCTGAGCGTTTTGGGTGAATTGTACAGAATAAGGGTGGCGCTGCTGTAGTGAAGGTTGGATTACCACATATCTATCAACCATTGCTATACGATAATTTGAAACGTAGAAAGTTTCTTAAAATGCCTAGATTTATTTATATTTTTTATGAAATTGTAATAAAAAGAATTCACATCTTTCATAAAACGATCCTAAATAATAAATGTTTCATTTTAGGAATCGTTTTCTAATTTTAAAGCTTAAACTGTTATTCCTTCTTAATTATTTATATTCATTAGTTAATTCACCGATCTAGTTCAAACTAAACTATATATTAATTTTTAAGGACAAATTTTTGTACAGCAACAGTTTGTAAACGTTGCTCTTTAGTTGTTGCTTGCCTTTATCTTAGCTAGAAAAACTAAAATTATATATATTTATTTAACTAAATAAATAATTGTACAAAAACTGTCAGTTTTAAAAAAAGTCAAGCTTTAAAATTGTATACCTTTGATACAATCTTTCCCAATCAGCCTACGCAAATGGCAAAATTTAAAAAAAAAAAAAAAATAAAAAAAGATTTTAATTATGGTCTGATGGATCTGATTATCACTCCAGCTCTATGCAAGCTGATCATAATCTTACTTTGGCTTACAGTGTCATTAGATAGATCTTTCAAAGTTAGTATATAAAGTTAGCAGTCAATTTAGCAGTTAAAGTCGTTACAGTATAAAATAATGTATAATCAAACTTAGCAGTAGAAAAAGCTATCACCCAGAATAATTTTTGTTCTAATGAATGAATTTTCACATACTAAGTGCCAATTTTAATGACAGGGTGGTTGACCTCAAATATGCGAGACGAAGGTTGGGTCAAAGATTAGGTTTAAATATCAAATATAAAGATTGACCTAAAATATATTGGTCTTCTTCATCTTATTCTACTAGCAGTACAGCTGATTAGCTGCCTCAAGCAGCTCATTCCTTTCTGAACTATCAGTCTTGTACACGGCATCTATTTACGGTTTCTACGGATTTGGTTTCTTAACCCTCAAAATATTGGGGTAGAGGCAGTCTGTAATATTTGGTTCCAATTGCTTAGCGAGGAGAGGGGTCAAAAATTTGTGCCTTTTGAATTTAATTCCATATTCCCGCATTAGGACAAAAAGTTATTCGGTGAGATTTTTTTTTCTTACTGAACAAAGCTGCTTTTATAAATCAGTTTTTTTAAAAAATAAAAAATTATTTACTCTTACAACCTAGAAAGCATAGTTAGCGCCCATCCATCGACAGCAATATCTTGAGTAGCACATAAAAATATCAAAATAAAAAATGCAATCGTAAGATATAACACATTTGGAGAATCGTTTGCATCACCAAAAATATCTGATACATGCAATGAAAGAATCAACATGACGATTCCAATTACATATTGGGAAGATATCAACCAAGTTTTCCGCCTGCCCATGTATTTCCAATACAAGGAATCAACTACCGGAGCCCACAACAACTTTAAACTGTAAGGCCATGTAACTATACTAAACATGGCTTGTTCTTTATAGGTCACATTTTTCTTTTGTAATAGCAGAGTGATGCTCATAGCAAGTCCAATGGGAATACCTTGTAAAGTGTACAAGATAAGTAAAATAATAATTGTTGATTTGTCATCCTTGGAAACACCAATGTGACCATCTTTTTGTGGTGCTTTTTCTTCAGTTGTCATCGAATTTTTTACGTCTTATTTTCACTGTTACATTTCTTCTTTTAGTCCAACGATCTAAAAACTCCAGACCTAAAAGAAATTAAATATATAAGGATTTTGCTCAGAATTTGAAATACAACAAACTTTATATATACCGCGGGTATCTGCTATATTTTAGATTTTTAATTCCATGACTAATTCCAAGAATTTTTCATGACTTAAAGAAGTTACTATTTTGTCCGACAAAAACGCAACAATAAATTTAAAAAAAAAAAAAAAAATATTACAATAACATTAATTGAAATGATAGGTACTCCGCATCTTCATATTTATAGATTTTAAATTTAAAAAAAACAGAGTAAAGAAAGAGTTGAAGCAATAAAATAGCTGAAAAAATATGAAAGCAAAAAATATTTTTTCTCTTTTCCCGCAGAATTATATTCTAAAGATACTTTTGTTCATCGGAAAGGAAAGTGTTCTCATTTCGGAATAAAAAAAATTTGCTTCAGCTAGAATTTTAAATTGATAAAGTAAAAAAAATAAAATAAAATAATAATAATAATAACAAAAATTCTGAAATCACAGAAATTTAAAAGATATTTCGCTTTAGAAATGATGTTTTTTACTTAATTTTTTGAAAGAACGCCATAATTTTTAAAGAACATTATGGAAACATTTTATATTTTAATAAAACATGACTATCAGTGGGGATTTTGTTACAAATTCGGATATTCAGTACACCAACCATGAAAATCGGGAGGGGGGGGGGTATATTCCATTCTAAGAATTAGATCTTTTGGCGACCTAAATCCTTGACTTCCCAGGTGCGTAGATACCCTGTATGTGTGTGTATATGTATATATATATATATATATATATATATATATATATATATATATATATATATATATATATATATATATAATCCTGTAATTTTTAATCCTGATGATGTGCCTTACTGCCTTCGAAGTTTGTCGCAACATTTACGCTACCCCCTGTTATATATAACGTTTTTAAACCTGTACATTTCGACAAAAAATAGACTAAAAATGTCATTAAACAAAAACTGTAGCTTGGAGAGAGAAATTATTTGAAATCAGTGTTACGAAAATAACTAAGATCCGTTAGAAAATCTCACGCAACAGAAAAAAAAATTATATATATATTTGTTCCCCAGTGTTATCTGCGTACTATTCTTTACTTTCACACTGAGAATTTTTTTCAATTTAGAAAATTTAGATAAAAATAAAAAATTACTAAATAAAAATAAGGAAAAAAACTAGCGATTAGGCGAAGCCATACGATCGTAACATTAATTTAAAAACTACACTCGAGTCTGAACACTATATATAATGAACCTGAGATATAGTGGAACCCTCGGTTGCTGTGAACGTGCCCTTCTGAACTCCAATTAAACTAACTTTATTTTATACGTCTATAAGGGACAGCTGAAATATTAGTAGTTCGTTTATAGTGGACTCTAATTTCATTTCTTCAGCTTTTTTTCTTTACTTTTTACATTATAATACAACATATGCAAGAGTTGCAATGGAAAATGGCGGCATTTCTTTACATTGTGTCGTTTCTTATCATCGTAACATGTTATTTTACTCTATCATGCTCTTAGCTTTTAAACTAGGACAAAAATAACAAATATTAAGCGTCATGAAATTTCGAAAATTTTTTTCTCGGAAATAAAATCAGCATTAAATATCGTGAAAAGTTTTTCTGTAGAAAAGGAAGAATAGAAAATAATGGATTCCTAATTGTCGATACGAAAATTGGAGAAATGTATTTAAAAGCGAAAATTACAAATTTCTTCAATACAATGTAAAAAAAAGATTTTTTTTTAAATACTTAATAAATTAGTTAATAATTTATAAATAAATTGTGTACTATCGTAATCACTATTTCCAGTAATACTATTTTTAGAGGCTAAAAAGTAATTTTTTTTAAAGAAATTGGATATAGTGAACGATTGTTTATAGTGAACCTATTTTTAGATTCGCAGATAGTACACAATAACAAGGCTCCACTGTAATTATAATTTTTATTTAACTAATAATATTTTTATGATTTTAGTATAAAATTTTAGAAAAAGTATTTAATCTCAGAGAAACAGGAATTTCTTCTGATTAACAAAATTCATCATCATTAATTAATAATTGGTTAATTTTTTTATTTGTTTTTGGAATTTTTCGATTACAATTAAGTTTAAAAAAACAATTGAAATGAAAGAATTCACCGAATTGTTAATGTTAATTTTCTCTATTATAAAGTATTAAATAATTTTCTTTTTTATCAATTTTGGTTCTTAATTTATTTTTTGCTTCATCATCCTATTACACATACAGAATAATAATAATAGGAGAATTTTAAAATTTAAATTACGTTAATTATAAGCTACAAAGAAATAAAATGCAGAGAACATTCTTCAGATAAATCGTCTTCAAATTTGCATTTTAATGTAGTAGTTTTCTGTTTTGTTATCCTATTACAGATCTTAAACTAATAGGAGAATTTTACAAGTATCGATTTCGCGGAATGGACGATAAATAAAAAACTAAAATATTTTCACAAATTTTCATCGAATCTGCTTCCCCCCCCCCCTGCTTTTTCAACACAACAGATTAATAATAGAAGATTAATCATGTTAATAATAAAAGAATATTTCAAGCACGAATCAAATTAGAAAGCTACAGAGAAAATAAATAAGCAGAAAAAATATTTTCAAAAATGTTCATCAAATCTGCTTTTTATTTTTATTTTCAACTTCTACAACATAACAGATTGATAATGGAAGATTAACTAGATTAAAATTTGAAGCATAACTTACAATAAAAAGTAGCAAAAGATTAATAATCGAAGATTAACTATTTTAATAATCGAAGATTAACTAGATTAATAACAGAAGAATATTACAGGCAAAAATTACAATAAAAAGTAGCAAAAGAAAATAAATAAGCAGGAAAAAAATATTTTCGAAAATTTTCATCGAATCTATTATTCTCATCGAATCTATTTTTTTTCTTCCTGCTTCTGCAACGTAACATATTAATAATCGAAGATTAACTAGATTAATAATAGAAGAATATTACAAGCAAAAATTACAATAAAAAGTAGCTAAAGAAAATAAATAAGCAGGAAATTTTTTTTTGAAAATTCTCATCGAATCTGCTTTTTTTACTTTCTGCTTCTTCAACATAACAGATTAATAATTGAAGATTAACTAGATTAATAATAGAAGAATATTACAAGCAAAAATTACAATAAAAAGTAGCTAAAGAAAATAAATAAGCAGGAAATTTTTTTTTGAAAATTCTCATCGAATCTGCTTTTTTTATTTTCTGCTTCTTCAACATAACAGATTAATAATTGAAGATTAACTAGATTAATAATAGAAGAATATTACAAGCAAAAATTACAATAAAAAGTAGCTAAAGAAAATAAATAAGCAGGAAATTTTTTTTTGAAAATTCTCATCGAATCTGCTTTTTTTACTTTCTGCTTCTTCAACATAACAGATTAATAACTGAAGATTAACTAGATTAATAATAGAAGAATATTACAAGCAAAAATTACAATAAAAAGTAGCTAAAGAAAATAAATAAGCAGGAAATTTTTTTTGAAAATTCTCATGGAATCTGCTTTTTTTATTTTCTGCTTCTTCAACATAACAGATTAATAATTGAAGATTAACTAGATTAATAATAAAAGAATATTACAAGCAAAAATTACAATAAAAAGTAGCTAAAGAAAATAAATAAGCAGGAAAAATTTTTTTGAAAATTCTCATCGAATCTGCTCTTTTTACTTTCTGCTTCTTCAACATAACAGATTAATAATCGAAGATTAACTAGATTAATAATAGAAGAATATTACAAGCAAAAATTACAATAAAAAGTAGCACAAAAAAAATAAATAAGCAGGAAAATTTTTTTTGAAAATTCTCATCGAATCTGCTTCTTTTACTTTCTGCTTCTTCAACATAACAGATTAATAATCGAAGTTTAAATAGATTAATAATAGAAGAATATTACAAGCAAAAATTACAATAAAAAGTAGCTAAAGAAAATAAATAAGCAGGAAAATATTTTTTGAAAATTCTCATCGAATCTGCTTTTTTTACTTTCTGCTTCTTCAACATAACAGATTAATAATCGAAGATTAACTAGATTAATAATAGAAGAATATTACAAGCAAAAATTACAATAAAAAGTAGCTAAAGAAAATAAATAAGCAGGAAATTTTTTTTTGAAAATTCTCATCGAATCTGCTTTTTTTACTTTCTGCTTCTTTAACATAACAGATTAATAATTGAAGATTAACTAGATCAATAATAGAAGAATATTACAAGCAAAAATTACAATAAAAAGTAGCTAAAGAAAATAAATAAGCAGGAAAATATTTTTTGAAAATTCTCATGGAATCTGCTTTTTTTATTTTCTGCTTCTTCAACATAACAGATTAATAGTTGAAGATTAACTAGATTAATAATAAAAGAATATTACAAGCTAAAATTACAATAAAAAGTAGCTAAAGAAAATAAATAAGCAGGAAAATATTTTTTGAAAATTCTCATCGAATCTGCTTTTTTTACTTTCTGCTTCTTCAACATAACAGATTAATAATCGAAGTTTAAATAGATTAATAATAGAAGAATATTACAAGCAAAAATTACAATAAAAAGTAGCTAAAGAAAATAAATAAGCAGGAAATTTTTTTTGAAAATTCTCATCGAATCTGCTTTTTTTACTTTCTGCTTCTTCAACATAACAGATTAATAATCGAAGATTAACTAGATTAATAATAGAAGAATATTACAAGCAAAAATTACAATAAAAAGTAGCTAAAGAAAATAAATAAGCAGGAAATTTTTTTTTGAAAATTCTCATCGAATCTGCTTTTTTTACTTTCTGCTTCTTTAACATAACAGATTAATAATTGAAGATTAACTAGATCAATAATAGAAGAATATTACAAGCAAAAATTACAATAAAAAGTAGCTAAAGAAAATAAATAAGCAGGAAAATATTTTTTGAAAATTCTCATCGAATCTGCTTTTTTTACTTTCTGCTTTTTCAACATAACAGATTAATAATCGAAGATTATCTAGATTAATAATAGAAGAATATTACAAGCAAAAATTACAATAAAAAGTAGCACAAAAAAAAAATTAAACAGAAAAAATATTTTTTGAAAATATTTTTTATATAAAAATATAAAAATATTTTTGAAAATTCTCATCGAATCTGCTTTTTTTACTTTCTGCTTCTTCAACATAACAGATTAATAATCGAAGATTAACTAGATTAATAATAGAAGAATATTACAAGCAAAAATTACAATAAAAAGTAGCACAAAAAAAATAAATAAGCAGGAAATTTTTTTTTGAAAATTCTCATCGAATCTGCTTCTTTTACTTTCTGCTTCTTCAACATAACAGATTAATAATCGAAGTTTAAATAGATTAATAATAGAAGAATATTACAAGCAAAAATTACAATAAAAAGTAGCTAAAGAAAATAAATAAGCAGGAAATTTTTTTTGAAAATTCTCATCGAATCTGCTTTTTTTACTTTCTGCTTCTTCAACATAACAGATTAATAATCGAAGATTAACTAGATTAATAATAGAAGAATATTACAAGCAAAAATTACAATAAAAAGTAGCACAAAAAAAAAATTAAACAGAAAAAATATTTTTTGGAAAATTCTCATCGAATCTGCTTTTTTTTTATTTTTTGCATTTTCAACACAATAGATTAATAATGAAAGTTTAACTAATTAATCATAGAAGAACAATACAAGCAAAATTTATAATAAAAAGTAGCAACAGAAAATAAATAAGCAGAAAAAAATATTTTCAAAAATTCTCATCGAATCTGCTTTTTTGAAAATTTTTTTTTACTTCATTAACCAAACACACACGGCTGATTTACAATAGGCGAATATTACAAACATAAATTACATTAAATAGAAGCTTCACAGTAATAAATAAGAAATAGAAAAGATTTTCGAAAATTTTCAATGATTTTAAATTTGGCATCGAATCGGCTTTTTAATTTATTTATTTTTAGTTTTATCAATCATGCCAAATATTCTGTAGACCTTTATCGAAGTTTTATCTCACATAAAAGAACGAAAAAAAAAATTACGTATGTTAATCGCGTTACGTCTAGGTAATATACTTTACGTGTCCAATAAAATTTGTTACTAAGTAATAAAAGGCTTACGAAAAGATTTACCTTTCAAATCCAATTCACTTGCTTTCTGATTCTGAGGAAGTTGCATAATTTCTAACGTCTCCGAACCAATCGCCGCTGACGCAAACTTTTTTTTTTTGTTTATATTACAGCGATAGGCGATGCAATGACTTTCAATTATACCGCTCCGATAGAGCATTTCGTGTTTTTTTATTTTTTTTTTATAGTATTATCTATTTATATTAACGTTTGGTTGGAGAAAAAAAAAGTGGAGGGAATAATGTACACAAATTCTAAATTGTAGTGCTGCCATCTTTTAATTAAAATTAATACTAGGAAATGGGTTTAAAAAAATGGAGTAAAATTTTGTAAATTTTCAATTTTAGAAATCGGGAAGAGTTCCCTTCTTTCAAAACTTATAGGGACATGCAGCTCAAAATTCAAATAGATTATAATATATTCCTAATGTGCAGAGATATGCGGATGCTTGAGGCAAACTGTCCTTTAAGTATATTTAAAATGGGGGTGCGTAATTATGAAATATCTAGGGGAGAAAATTTTTTAACGTAAAAACAAAACATTGGAACAATATATACTCAGAAAATTAAAAACCTAATTTAATGTATAAGGAATTTATTATTTCCAATAAAATAATTTTCAATTTTCTGAAGTGGGAAAAAATATTTACTTTTTATGGTCCCAAAATTTCAGTCAAATTTTTTAAAAAATCACAGAATATTTTTCATAAGTCATAAAAAATTAATTTCCTGATAAAATTAATACACTAGTAATCTAGTAAGAGATTTAAAGTTTCTGTGTAATTGATCAATTAGATGCCCTTCAACTTGATTGTTGGCGTTACTGACTCCTCACTTCGGTAATCAATAAAAACACAATTTTTTTTTTTTTTCAGAGCACAGAGTAAATCTTTCAACTATTTCATCGTGATTAATATTTTATGAAGATAAAAATTCATTTTTAAAAAGACAACATTAACAGTATGATAAAACAATAATCTGAAATGGTATCTGACATATGGGTAGTAAAAGAGGTGAGAATATCTATTAGAATAGAGAACTAATTTTATTATGAACTGTGATTTAAGAAGATATGACTGTCTGTGATAAGTGATTAACAGTATTTCCCAAACAATTTTAAATTTGCGTTTTGATATAACAGGCGCGCACTACATAAATAAATATGAACTTCAAAATACTAAACATAAGCAATCAAAGGAAAATGTCCAATAAACAGAACACTAATACATTTTCCCCTCCATTCTTTATTTTAATTTAACATTTGGCCAGATAACTGTTTCGATTGAATTATGTATGAAATCAGTGTCTGTCCAGATATTTTGTGAAAGGTCCCGTTTTTGTAAAATTGCGAAAAAACTATTCATAATTTGTGAATATAAAATAAGCGTTAAGTCACATTCTTTCAACAAGGGTCCTGCTTTTGTGAATTTGTGCAAATAGTGTCCCGTTATTGCAAAAATTGCTGAAAACCTTTTCAAGAAGTTTTAAATTCTAAATAGATACAAGATTCTGCTCAACAATTGCTGCTACTAAATTAGAGATGCTACGTACAAAAATTTGGTATTTAGCTTATACTGCTCAACACAGAATATTCATTTCGGACGAATAATGGAAACAAAATCACTCAAATTTTTAATAATTTCAATTGACATATTTTAAATTACACAACTTAGTAATGTATCACTTTTAATGTGTTACGCATTAAGTAAACTTAAACAATTCTTAAATTCATAATATTTTGTTTAAAAAATTGCCAGAAATTCATTTTTATTTACATAATATTCTATTAATTAAATTTATGAATAAATATAAATTGATCAATTATTTTTTTTACAAAAAAAATATTATTTAATATTAATAAGAATGTGCACACGATGTTTGTAAAAGTAGAAATATTTTCTTGGAATACTACATTTGTAATTTAAACTTAGGGAAACTTAGTTTGTCTGGAACCGTCTCCCCCCCCCCCCCTCGGGAAGGGTTTTTTCGATTAAAAAAACAATAATTAAGATAAACAAATTTGTGAAGGGTTCGATTAAAAGATACAATTATTTTGTGAAGGATCCGTTTTTATGAAAAGATATTTTGTGAAGAGTCCGTTAATGGACCTAAATTTCTTCTAAATACACCCCTGGTAATTAACTATGAATATTAATATTCATAGTTAATTATGGCCTTTTCTACCTTAAGTATAAATGATTCTATGGTAATAAGTTTCTCTCATAGAAGCTTTAACTTTTAAAGAGTTTAATATAAATAATTAATTTTTATAACGATATTTGTTACATTGAAAGGCCCAGATTTTATTTCTTCCCTACCATTTGATTAATGTTATCAATACAATTTAAATAAACAATGTTTCTGTAATCTTAAAATAAAAATGTTTCACTTACCTTAAAAAAATGCATTATTCTGAAAAAATCGATAAAAAAGGAAATTCTTAAAAATACTTTTTCTTAAGAGTGTTAAAATTCAAATTTTAAATGAAACAAACGATCTTGTTTTGAAATACCAAACGTATGGGTGCATTGCAAAAGTTTTACTTAGTAATAAACAACTTTTACCCTTAAAAAAAAAAAAAAAAAACAATTTTTTCACTTTACCTGCTTTTTTTAAACAGCTGCTCTTACCAGAATCAACGAGTTAGTACATGGAACAAAAATACCCAAATAGCGTCTTAAAGCAGACGATTATTCAGCCAATAATCTTTTTTTTTATTTTTTAAAGTGAGCTTTTATCTTTGATGAGCTAATTAGAATAGGGCAAACTATGTAAAAAAAGAAAATTAATAAAGGGGGGGGGGGTAAAAGATATTTAAAAAAAAATACAATCGAGGATGTTTATTTTTTTTTTCAATGATTAAAAAAAGTTTTTTTTTCAATTATACATTCAACTACGGAAAAATTTGCGTTTCGCAAATACTGGGGGGCATGTGCCCGTCTGATGCTACGCCTATGCTCTTCAGGAACTCAACTAATATATTTAGAAACGGTATTTCTGGTTATTTAATGCACTGATTATAAATATGCTTTGACAATTTTTATTCATGCTATTAAAAAAAGCTGTTAAGTTTAGAAAAAAAACTCCATAGAAATATGAAGAGATTCACTCTCTGTCCAACTAAGCAACTGGTCATAAATGTGATTTTCTTTCTCTTATTTGAAGTCTGAGGATTCGAATTAAATATAATAATAATAAATTTAGCTGGAAATATATATCTCAAATCCAAAAGTATTTACAAAATGTATTCTCCATTACCAATAATTAAAAAATATCCCTAACACTATTTTTCAGTTATAAAATTCCAAAAAATATTTTTTAAATTAAAAAAGTAGACCATATCTCTTCTAGAATTTACAGGAGAGAGAACACCTTAAATTATTCTTTAATATCTTTGGTCACCATATTTTTCTTTACAATAAAATGACAAATCAATGGTTTATTTAAATATATAAAAGTATAAAAATTAATAGATTTTGCACAAAAAAAGTTGTTTGAGTTTCTGGCGGATAATGGTGGTTGTACGTGACCCATTAAATAGCTGTCGGCCGAATTATTTTCTTACACATTACTACATAACACTTTCCACCATGAAAACCACGAACAAAGCTTAATTACAAACTTATAAAAAATTATCAAAGTTGTAAAAAAGCTTACTTAAATCTCGTTTAAATTCAACTTAGAAAAAAGACTAATAATTACAGAGCAACATCTATGAAACTCAATTCACAACATTTGAAATGTTTTATAGTTTTTTAAAATAACTGTTTCTATAATTTGATGCATAACGAAAGCTCTTATGAAAATTGTAGTATACATATATTAAACATGGAGCTTCATTATTACAACTCTTACCATGTATTTTCATAACCCTTTAGAATCTTTGTCAAAAATGAAGCAAAAAACATCATTAAATAATATAATTTTATTCAGATTGTTCTCATTCCTTTTTTAATAAAATAACATCAAACAAAAATGCTATGATATACATAAATTGTGCACCAATATAATTGTGAGAATTTACTGTAATATTGACAAGGCGTCAACATATCACACTTTTTGCATTGCACCGGAATACCAGCTAGATGAAAGAAAAAACAATGTATACTACATATACAAAATATTCTTTCAAACAAGACAAAAGTTACATTCAGTATTGTATGACTCCATGAACCAAAACATGATTGGTCAGTTTATGAAAGATGCAAGTGAATTTCATCAGGCTTGTGCAACCCTTGTCCGATTTTAGTGTTACCTATTAAAATAAGGTAAGATATCAAGTTTTTGTTTTATTTAAAAAATAGTTCAATACAAATCTTATGAAATAAAGGAAATCTCAATGTAGGAGCATATTAGTATTATCTGTATAACAGTACACCCCAATCATTCAACACACTCACTTAGCCCAAAATCCTTGGTGTGTGTGTGGGGGGGGGGGATCTTTCGACAATGCCAACCTTAACCCTTTCGCGAAGCAGAACACATACATCCCAAACAAATTTCAAAAAAATCTTTTGGGACAGAAGCGCTTCTCTGTTTAATGGGAGACTTTCCCACCAGTCCTGCCAATATTTTTGAAGGTATTTTCCATTGACAGAACATAGATGACACTACCGTACATAATGCTGCTCTACTCATAGTTTATGCTACCAGAATTATTCTATTGTAAAAATAAAAAAAACTCCTCGCGAAAGGGTTAATCTATTGAAAGGTAAGACAAGATTGAATAGAGTTAGCATGTCCTATATGCTAGTAAATTGGTGTTTAATAAGTATAGTGGTAGTTACGCCCCAATACTCCCCCATCAGAATTTAATCAAGGATAGAATTTGATGAACGGATACCAATAGAAGACGGGGAGAGCTGTGTTAAGTTCACCTGATTTTGAACGCTTAATGTTTAAAATAATAACACATGTTCACAAGAAAAGATATTTCAGTCAAAGAACTTAATTTATCATTTAAAAAAATAAATAAATAAAAGGAAAACATTTTCACAATTTAATAGACATTAATAACATGATCACAAAGATGAAAGAAAAATAATTTTGTTAAAAAAAGAAACAGTATGCTTTAATTAAACTTTACATTTAACTGAATTTGTACTACTGAATTGTTACTGAGTTACTGTAATTTTTACTGAATTGTATGATAATTCCAAATATTTGGAATATTTATGTCATCAAAATTAATTTGAGCCTTAAATCTAAGTTTAAGAAAATAAATTAAGTACAGAACAGTATATAATAATTTATTGTCATAAAATAATCACTTAAATAAACAAATACAACTTCTAATTACATAGGAAAGTTTTTAGCTAATTAAACTATTACAAATTTGCAATTAAATTTTTTAAATCAAAAAGATTATGTAACAAATATTTCAAAACAAAAAAACCTAAAAAAATTATACAACAAATTTATTGCACTAAATTATTGTTGCATTAATTTATTGCACAAAAATATTTTTTCCTTAAAAAAAAAAAAAAAATACAACAAAAACACATGAACAAATATGAGTTATTTTTTGGATAGTGAAAATTTTACTTCACCTTTATATTTATAAAAAAAATTTCATATTAATAGAGTAAAAAAAAAAACTTATTGAACTATTAAAAAATATTTTAATTTAAAAACTCACATAGTGGTCCACTGGAAACAGGAAAGTTTAAGTGATGGATAGGTGTAGAAAAATATTAATAAATTGTTTAAAAATTAAAGTATTGATTTTTAAGTAATAAATAACTGACTTTTAAATGAAAGTTTCAGTGTAATGACACATTAAGGATATTTATGTAAAAAATTAAAAATTCTCAAAAAAAAAAAATAAATAAATAAATAAATAAATTAGTCCTTAACTTTTTTTATTGTATAGAATGGAGATCTATAGTAAAAACTATTTTGAATTTGTATAGTACAAAAAATATTAAAAAACAAGAAAAATATTTTTTTTTTACCATATACAGGAAATCTAAAAATGAAGAAAGATGCGTGTAATAAAAGATGCGTGTAAAGAAAACTAAACAAATATGTATTGTAGCAAATACAAAGAAAAAAAATTCTTCAAATAAAAAAACCCTGCTAAATTTGTACATGTTTCAACTGATGCAAGTAAGCTGTGTTAAACTGAAGGTCAATAGTACATATTTTCAAGGTCAATAGTACATTAAATAGTTCAATGCTGCTATAAATGTGAAACGAAATGGAAGGCGGAAAATAAACAAAATCCATCTATTAAAAACTACTTATTGTTTGATAATTTCAAAAAATTATTTTATTCATAAATATGATAAAATGTAAAAAATTTTTTTTTTAGAGATTAGAGGAAGAAGGTTGTAAATAGCGTTAGTGAAAAATACATATATATAGATTTCACAAAGAAAGATTGTATTTTAATATCATTTAATTATACTCTATTAATTTATTTAGTTAGGTCTTTAAATTTTGCAGAGCTTAGCAGATGAAGGTAATAAATGATAATCATTGAGTGTGCACTTCCAAGTGCATTTAGTAACAATCAGTCAATGAGTAAACTTTAGAAAAATCCCTTATTCCGCAAATGCCAAAAGTAAAAACATTTTAAAAGAATGTTAAGAGTTTAAAGATATTCCCAATGTGATGCTTGCAGATGAAAGCAAAACATAATCTTTGTTTAAATTATTAAATATAAAAATTTTAAACCAAATTTATACAAATTCAGTAGAATACTATTCAAACTTTTATCCATTTAGCTCTTCAGTTGCAAGATTAAGTAATAAACAAGAAAATATTGCTATATTTATACAAATAATAAAACTACATTTCATTACCATACTACCAGATTACAGCAAATAATAATAACTAAGAATATATAATGAAATTTCTAAATAAGACTTAAAATATCATAATAAAGACTTAAAATATCATTTTGCCTCATAAATAGAATGCCGATTCTGTGTTCAATGATGTGTATAAGTAGGAAAACACCATAGCAAGAAAAATAGATAGACAATAAATCAGTATAAAATATTTCTTAACTATTAAAGGTATAATTATTTCTACACCATTTGCACTGCTTAAATAAGTAAAGTACTAGCTACTATAAAGAAGCTATCAGAGAAACCATTTTAAAATCAGGAATTTACCTTAAGACAACTAATTTAATTATTTCTTAAGTTAATGTGAAACATAACCACTTTTCACAATTTTTTAATAGAAATGTATACATTTGTAAGCAAAATTAGCATTTACTATGCAATTAACAAGAAAGACAAAAAATCAGTTTGAAATTCAAAAAAACTATTAGTTCTATAAAATCATGGACGTCACAAGTGTCAAATTTTTTGAGGGGCACAAGATTAAAATACACAGTCACACTAGTTATCTAAATTTCCCACATAAAAAATATTTCTTAAATTTGCTAAAAATCTATAAAAAGATTAATCTTTTTCTTGATCTTACCTTCCATGAGTTAAAGGTGTATTAACTTTTATGCTAATAATTTTTTATTTATTTTTTTTCGATGTTTGCCTCATATTTTAATTAAAATAAAAAAGTGTAAATTCATCAGTGTTTAATTTAAATATTGATTTTTGTTCATTAAGTATTATAAAAGAAATGAAAAATAAGGTTTTTGCTATTAATTATTAAAAAATTATAAAAAACAAACGAGAAATAAAATAAACACAAAATATTATTTAATCCATAATCTTTTTAAACATAATAATGGTAAAATGAATTACCTGGGACATTTCCAAGCTGACAGTGGTAAACGATGTAATCTTTGAATTACGTTTTTACCCCATTTTAACCATATAAATCCGAATATGGTACAGAGAACTGTTTCCAGATAGAAACCATCTACTGTTGTTAGGCATTCATGACCAGCATTAGTACACTTCTAGAAACGAAAACAGGATATTAGACATTTTTTAAAATTAATAAATTGACAAGTATTGATTTGTTGCATTGATTAATTGATAGGGTAGTGATTTATTGACTACTTAATCAGTAATACTCATAAGATGCAGATAATATAATAAAGAGTTATTGTCAGGGTCATAAAAGTTCTGGTTCCACAATTAAGAGACCAATTCATAATGGTGATGGCATGGTCAGCGTCGCGTCTAGAAGAAGAATTCGAGAAGCGAACCTGCAGCACAATCTTCATAAATCCAAACTTGTCTGCCACGTCAATCCAGTCAGACAGAAATTAGTGTTAAAATTCAGCTTAATCTAATATACATGTAGCAAAATTTACAAATATAAGGCCAGGTTTTTCATTCTCCCTCAATTGTGACTGAGCTTCTAAAACCGCAATTTCCAGATTAGCAAGCGGTCACACAAAAAGTCTCTCGTTTTTCGAAGGCAGGAGAATCTTCGAGGTCTGCTCCAAATGTCAAACTGAGCAAGCTTCTCCTGAACACATCCTGGACTGTTTGTGATTTTCCAGAGAGTATATATACTCCCCCCCCCCCCTTCTGGTCCTCGATTTCCTTAGGGTCAATGGTCTGATAGACCTTGTCTGACTTTGTCAGGCATTTGAAGGATAAGCCACAACAACAAATATAAGGTTCTTAAAAATTATGTAGAAAAACTTTCTATTGTTTAAATATAAGCAGAATTTTATATAATGATACAAAAAAAAATTAATAAATCCTTACATGGTAAGTACAGGGTTCTCACTCTTTCAACAAAGCAAAAATTAAGCACTTTTAAGGACTTTTTTTTTTGAAAAAAATGAAGGATTTTTTTGAAAACAAATTATAAACAGTTACCAAATATTTAACTTTCTTGCTAGAAGCAAATCCCGCTTTCTTATTTAGAACCCAGAAAAAAAAAAATTTCATGCATCTTTGAAAAAACTTTCATCAAATTGAATTTCATCAAAAACCCAATAAACCCCAGGTTTTTGATGAAAAACCTAGTTTGGCTGGGATTATTCAAACCCCGTTCATTACAGATCTGTTTAAATTTTAGTACAATCATGAATTTTAAAAAATATTGCTGCTTGCTATAAATTTATAGTTACTTATTACTCATTGAAACATTATAAAAATTTATTTAATTCAAGATTTTAAGAAATAGTCTTCGTTATGGATTCTAGTTCAAACTCTTTTTTTTTTCTGATTCTTTAATTAGGGTTTGGTCTTCTACCTAGGTACCTTAAAACTGCCCCCCCCCCGAAAAAAGAACTATCTCTTCCATGTGCAGTATCCCCTTGTCCACACTATTCTTAGAATATATCAATGAAAGAACCAATATATTAATGAAAGGACATACTTTCTTCCCCTTGTCTGTAGCTCCCCCCCCCCCATTATTTTTGTCTCTCTAAAATGCTTTACTTTTGATGCATGGTCTAATTCTAAGTGATAAAAGAATGATATTTTGCTTCAAAAAATTGAACTGAAAAATTGTTCCTACCAATTACAGTGATGCTAAAAAATTAAGGACTTTTAAAAACCTTGTACCAAAATTAAGTACTTTTAAGGGTCCTTATTATCAAAAATAAAAATTAAGCAGTTTTTAAGGACTTTTAAGGACCGTGGGAACCCTGAAGTCTGTAATCAAGTAACTGAAAAAAATGTTACCTTTTGTTTTTTTTGCAGTGTTATCTCAATTCAGCCTTTTAATTTTAATTTTAAAAAAAGTGTAGTCTAAAAAGAAGTCTTTTTCTTGACTTGTTTGAAAGCTTTTTTAAAATAAAAAAAACTTGAATGAAAAATAATTTGCAGAAATTGTATTAATCTGCAGCACCCACTGCCTTGCAAGAAGGTTTCTGCTGTAAGAGTGTTTACTTACTAAACATTTACAATGATAGCTTGGTGTCTGAACAACTGTGATATCACAGCTCAATGAAGGAAGCAGTCAGATACAAAATGAAATTTAGATATTGTAAAAATAACTTTTGATCAAATCATAACCCTCTATTACAATAAATTCCTGATTCTTTTTTAAATTTTTTTAAAAAAAATTCTTTCTCATAATGGTAAAAAAAAATTAATAAAAATTAAAATAATTTTGGAAACACAATTTAACAGCTAAATACAGAAGAATTTATAAAGCAAACAAAAAAGAATTTTTAACAAAAAAATGTATCTACATGCAGGACAGATAAATATGTATCATCTAAATATTAAAAATGTAATTTTTGCATATCGGATATCGCTATAAAAAAATTGCATGAAAAGAATGAAAATATAATTTCAAAAAATAAAAATTAATTCGAAAAGAAAGAATTCTATTGTTTAAAATTATGAATTTATAAATATTTATTTCTAACGTCTAATTCTATAAAACTTTTTTGTAATTTTAAATATTTAAATTTTAAACATATAAAGGTGGCCACAAATGCTCAGGAAAAAAAAAATCTTGACTTTTTCAGACTGAATTTATCGAATTTCCTTAGTTTTTGCAAGCAATGTTATAAATCCTAGTATGTAGTTTACTAATACAAAAATTCTAATATTTGTATGACTATTTATTCATGTTTTTCATTTTAGTTTAGACATCACAAAGTAAAATCTATCCCTTCAAAAAAATTCTGTCATTAAATTTTCAGTTATGCCTTTTTTCTTCACATAAAATTTATTACAAAACAT
Organism: Parasteatoda lunata; assembly: GCA_949128135.1. Taxonomy (NCBI): domain Eukaryota; kingdom Metazoa; phylum Arthropoda; class Arachnida; order Araneae; family Theridiidae; genus Parasteatoda; species Parasteatoda lunata. The sequence goes on from OX421979.1 coordinate 33,598,498, forward strand.
TTATACTTGCTATTTGAGTTGATAATTTTAAAAAAATTAAAAAAAAAAAAGGAATAACGTTTACAATAAAAAAAAAAATTGGGAGTATTTTTCTTTCTTTTTGGAGTTTTAGGTGATTTCCCCTGATTTTTTGAATTTTAATTCAATTCCTTGAGCTTTACAGTTTGCAAAATTCCCAGACATTTACCTATTTTGTGTCAATCTTGCATTTTATATCAGAATTTCAGCTTTTATTTTTATCCTTAGGAAGTTTTACTCTGCTTAATATATAATTACAAACTATACAACATAAATAGCAAGACAAAAACAATTCTATAAAGTAAAATGTCAATTTGCAGCTATATAAATACTTTAAAATAAATTTATAAACAAACCCACTAAAAAGCATAGTTCTGAAAATAAATATTAAAAAGGTTGGAGCAGGAGATGCTAATTTGCATCTTAAAACTTTCACGGCGATGATTTAAAATTAAAATTTAATCAATTATTAAATCTTTTAAATAACACGGGAGAACAAATTTTTTGCTGTGTTGTACAAATACTTGATTTTGCATAATCAAGAGTGAAAAATTCTGAAATTAGTTTTGCTCTTAAAGCTACAGATTTTTTTAAAAAATTTTAAGTTTTTTTAAAATTGAAATGTAAACATTCAAAAGCGTTATAAGTAACTGGGGGTGGCATGAATGTGGCAAAAAATTTCTATGGGAATTTAGTCACATCATCAGGAATAAAACTGCATAGACACCTATGCCCAGAAATGTCCTTGTAAGCGGCTATAGACGCTTTCCAATTATGACCTGCTCAGATGCCCCTAGCGGCATATGACATTTCCAGGCATGGGCTTCTACGTAATTTTAATCTTGATGATGTGCCCTAATTCCCGCTAGAAGCTAGTCACAACATTTGCATAACCCCAAGTTATATATGTAAAGTTTATAAACTTGTAAATTTCAACTAAAAATAGTATAAAATGAAAATAAATGAAAGAATACTGTTTAAATAATATATCTGCGCTAATTATACTGTAATATTAATAATCAATTATTAAATGCTAATTATACTGTAATAACTTTAATAATCAATTATTAAATCTATGAAATTACACTGGGGAACAAATATTTTGCTGCGTTTACAAATACTTGATTTTGCCTAATCAGGAGTGAAGAATTTTTAAATTAGTTTCGTTCTTAAAGCTACAGATTTCTTTTAAAATTAAATTTTTAGTTTTTTTTTTTTTAAATTGAAACGTAAACATTCAAAAGTGTTACATGTAACAGGGAGTCGCATGATTATGGCAACAAACATTTATGGGAGTTAGGGCACTTCATCAGAAATAGAACTGCAAAAGAATCCATGTCCAGAAATGTCCTTGTACGTGGCTAGAGACGTTTTATAACTATGACCTGCTCAGAAGCGCACAAAGAAACAGTTCATAATAGGGAAATGCCCAGAGAGTTGCATATGACATTTCCAGGCATGGGTTCATATGCAATTTTAATCCTGATCTTGTGCCCCAACTCCCCTTAGAAGCTTTTCACAACACTTGTGCAACCCTATGTTTTAAATATATAATGTTCTAAACTTGTACATTTCAACTAAAAAAAGATTAAAAATGTGATTAAAAAAAACTGTAACAGAGAAACAGATTGCAGCTTTGAAATCAGCGATGTGATGATATTCAAGATCTAATAAAAATCTCCATGAAAAAAAATGTCCCCAAGTGAAATTTTCTACATAATTTAAATTCATATTTCACTCAATTTAAGGCAATATAAAAGAATGCTATTTAAATAATATACCTGTGCTAATTCTTTGGTATCACAACTGAACATGGAATTGTCACAACTTTTGTACGTGAGGCTATCCACAAACCACAATGCCAAAGTTGTGGGCCAGTTTCCACCAAGATTACAAATAGTATTTAATAAAGTCATATAAGTGCCTCCAATTGCCGGATCACTTATTTGAGCAAAAAATGACATCAAGGCAACAAAACAACTATAAACTGTAATCTGAAAACAGAAAAAAAAACATTATTTAAAATAAAATTAATGAATAAAGTTAATGAATTTCACAAAGTATAAACCACCTATAATTTATACTTTAATAATTATTGTCAAAAATGAAACAAAACAAATATATGCATTAGGGGTCACAAATTAAGACTAAGAATGAGAAAAAAAATTGGGGTTAGTTTTAATTTCAAATATCAAAACTAACTTGATTGTTGAATGAAATGCGGTTTGGATATTATTTTTCTTCACTAAAATAATATTCCAACCCTTGACATGCAAATATATTTTATTAAATTTTTAACAAGGAATTTAAGAAATACATATTAAGGACAATGATTGTATAATACCCAGCCTTTCCCCACATTCGTAAATTAAATGTATTTGCCATGTCACTCAAGAACAAAAATTTAAAGGAAATATGGCGAATGTCACACTAAAAACTTCAAACTAATTATATTGAGATACTATGTCCTGATTTAAAGTAGAAATGGTAATTCTAAAATATTAAATTTAAAAAAATTAAGATTAAAACTGACAGTCTTTCACTAATTACAATGTTACAGAAATCAATATTATTATATTTCATCAACAGAAAGAGTTCAATCAATTTGTTAATGAAATATTAATTACTTTACTAAGAAATAAACAAAAAACTTTTAGCTAAAGATCATTATCAATAAAAGCAATAAATATAACTAAATATAACATTTTTTATTAACAGCAGAAAAAAAAAAAAAAAAAACATAAAATATTGCGACATAGAGACATTTTATCATTAAAAATAAAAGCATTTCTAATTATTCTTTCTTTCTTTTTTTTTTGTAATATTTAGAGGTCAAAGTAGTTATTATAAATTTGATATAAATTTCATTCTAATATAAGACCTCTGTTTAATGTGAACCTGAATTACAACATCTGAATATTTTATAGATAGCAAACATAAATTTTTATGATTTTTTTTAATCAACTTACTTGATGGAAACCATAAGCAATGGTTATAATGACATAATAGTAAAATGGGAAATCACCAGTAATAGTTCCAACAGTCTTAGTCCACCAAACAACATATGCAAATAATAATCCAAACATCAACCTAAAAAAAAGAAAAAAAATCAAAATATGATAAAGCTAACATTAACAGTTTAAAACAGATAAAACTAACATTTATGCAGAATATGACTCCAGTTATACTCTGTAATAGTCAATGTTATGTTCTTTTTTCTTTTTTTTAAAAAAAGAAGGAATAAAGGCTTATTTTTACAAAATATTGTTACAAGAGCTTGAAATAGAAAATTATATTAATAGAATCAAAATTTTTTTAAATGAACCCCCTTAAATTTCTACAGCTTCAAAAATATTTTAAACTACTGCGACTGTAATAAAAGTTTTCTCAAAAATTTTTCCACCATTAATTATGAAAAGAAAGCAAAATATCTTAATATTTGCACAATATAGTTTGTTGATTGCTGATAAAACACAATAACTTTTTTCTAACAATTGCTTTTCCTTAGAAATTACAAAATAGAAACAAATACAAAAGAACAGTTTGCAATAAAACACATGTTTATCAAAACATTTTATGATAAAAAAGTTAAGAAAAAAAAACAATTAGTTAAAATACTATAATTACTTTCAATTATACTTTCATGTTAATCTGAATAATAATTTAATGAATCAGTACTAATATCAGGAATTTGTTTCACTGCATTAAAACATTGCTTTTATGGTTTTTAATAAAAACATCTTTTCTGAATGATAGTAGTAACATGCTAAATAGAATACTTAAAAATAGAATCACATAATAAGATTATGGTTACGGAAGTTAAAATTAACTATACCTATAAGGATAAGCCTTCAAAAACACGGCTAAGGGTTGAGGACCAGTCGTGTAACGGCTGATGACAATTGGTAGAAGTATTTGTATAGGAACCATAGGAATAGCTATAAGAGCCAGATGTTCCCTCTTGACACCTTGTTCAATTAATTTTAATCCTGTAACTGCATCAGTAGCAGCAAATGCAATCTATAAAAAAAAATTAACATTTAAAAAATAAAATTGAGAGAATACTTGCAACTTTAAAACATGACTTCTTATAATTACAAAAACAAACAAACAAACAAAAAAATGTATTAAAAGATTATTATGTATCATTCAATTAATTACTAAGAGAAAGTGTACATAAATATATTAAGTAAATGAAGTGATAAGAACTTAACGAAATAAACCACATGAACTTAACATTCTAATATATATTTATATATTGGTATTAAAAAAGGAGAAGTGGAAAAGATTCAATAATTTTTTTAGAAAAAAGTTAAGGAAAATCTTTGAATTACTTTAAAAGTACAATACGTTTATGAATAATTATTAAGAAATTAAAAGAAAAACTTTGCCTTGTAAAATTGAATTACAATGCTATTTTATATAGTTTTTTTTTTAAAAAAAACTTACCTTACATGTTAATAGAAATGTCACAATTAGCCAGATATTTCTCAGGCATAAAATACGATAAAGTTGACTATATGTATCTTTTATTCCTAATATATTGGAATGTCTGTCTTCTCTTTCTGATTTAAAGAATAAAATCATAGAAGTAGCTATGAAGAATACAAAGCCCCAAAATCTTAGGAAACCTAAAATATTTCATTTTTATATATTAAATGCTAAACATTATGTGCTTTTAGATAAATCTGCAAGAGAAATATAAATAGCACCCTTGTTTTGAAAAGGAGTGAATGCAAAAATTAAAAGACTACACCAACAATTATTAGTAAAACATCACAATATTTTCAATTTTTAAAAAAATAAGAATCATTCGTATGATACAATAAATCAATTCATAAAATATAAAACTTTTTTGGAACAGAGAATTATCTAAAAAATAAACCTTTTCATTAAAAAAAATTTGTAGAGGTTAGAAATCTAACTTTTTTGTGTAACTTTTTTGATATCTTACATGACAAAATTCATAAAAATATGTATTTATGAAATTTTTAATTTCAGTTTTTAATATCAATGTAAACGATATTTTTTTAAGAATTTCAAGTAATATGAAATCTTTTAAAAGCTGTAACCTAAAGAATAGTTTCAATTAAAAGCGTATTTTCATTAATATTCCTTTCGTATTTCAATTTTCTTTTTTTTAAAATTTGGTACAACCGGTGCTATACAGCTTGTACCCATAAATTAGATTTCTGACATATATATATATATATATATATATATATATATATATATATATATATATATATATATATATATATATACCATTAAAATACTAATAATTTGGTAAACTACATCAATATTTTCTTAATGCTTGACAATTTGTAATAAATTTTTCCTTAAATGCAATATTCCAATAGTGGTAGCTTTTAAGAATGAAGGGTTAAATATGAATGAAAAAAATTTTTTCTTTAAAAATCACTCAGCGTTCTCCCTAGGCGGTTTTTTAAGAGTGATCCACTCTGCTTGACCTTTGATCCCAATAAATGTGCTCTCTTTGTAAAAGTAAGCCACCATCCGTTAAAAACACTGCCTTTTTATTCAGATTCAATTTTGAAAAAAATTTAATCATTGTTTTTACATAATAATTACACAATGGTAAAACTATCTGCATTTATAGGTTTAATTCGGATTACTATTGCGAATATATATATATATACATACTTTGTTAGAATTATTCTCAACTAGTTAAAATTTTTATAATTATCTTTTTTTTTTTGGGGGGGGGGGAGAAATTAATGAATTTTTTAAGTGATTTTAAATTTTAAAATTAGTTTCTTTTTTAAATAAATACCTTTTATTTATAAAAAAAAAAAAAAACGCTTCTTTAAATGTTTATTTTCTTATAATTTTCAGTTGAGATTGCCTTCCAGCAGACCTTTAATTATTTTTATAAACCACAAATTTTTCTTTCATTTTGATTAAGAGAGAGAATTACCATTTAAAATATACTTATAAAATAGTAATAATGTAAAAAATTTTGATAAAAAAATCTAGTTATTACATAATACTACACATTTTGATAAATATTTACGATGTTAAGTGAGTACCCTTTCAAATCTCAAAGCGCTCTGCCCTTTTTTATTCCTAGGGAGAACTCTGAATCATTAAACATCATAATTAAAATCTTATGACCAAATCTTTTTCATAACTCCTTTTCAGAAATTGCGTAACAGATGAATTGCTGATAATGTTCCAGAAATTATGGTAAATTTAAAAATTTGGCACAGGTTTATTTTATAAAAATATATCCACTATTTCAATTTTTCACTCAAACTATGTACACATAGAAGGATTGTCATCTATAAATTATTGTGTATTTTAATAACATCAAATAAAAAACATACTTATTACATTAAACATAATTTTCAGTTTGAAGTAATACACTTTAACAAATTTGAATAAGTAATTAAATTAAATCTACCTCCTTGTTTCATGTAATATTTTCAAATGAATTGTAGTTAATGATCAATTTAAATCTCAAGATAATTGAAAATACGATGCATTTTAAAACTGATACATATTTTAATTTCAAATATATTGAATAAAATGTTAAAGTGTTTTAATTACAATTACAAATGTTTGGAAATTAAGTTTAATTCATTAACCATCTTTTTATGGCAATAAACAATTTTAGATACTATATTTTATGGTAAGTTACTTATACAGGAAAAACAATATTTCAATTATTCTCATACTTACTACCAAGTGTGACTAAACCTTCAGGTTGAGGTACAGATCGTAAATAAGTGTTACAAAAAGTAGCAGATTCAAGAGCAAGGAAAACTACGTTCCCAAGAAAATATCCAGCGGTCTGTCCTACAGAATTACATACTGATGCATAGCCAACATTTCGTCTAAAAATATACAAAATATTTATAATTTTTGAGAGTAAAATATTATTCTTTTTAAAAGAATAACTTCAAAAGTCAATGATATATTACAGCCTTAATTAGCTCAAATAATTCTAAAAGGATGCTAAATGCATTTCAGTTCATTATTTTGTAGAAGTAAAGAATGCTAAAAAGGTTAAATTAAAATGATGAAAAATCAAATTTAGATACATAAACTTAAATTATTCCCTAGAAATCTAGTTCTAGTCTTCAAATTTTATTTTGGGATATTTTAGTAATACACTGGAACCTCCAGGAAAGACCACTTCTACTTGCAACTACTTTCGGGAGGCACAGAATTTTTCCATAGATTTTGAGTTGAAGAAAACATTCGGGAGAGTCTATTAAAGATTCTCCCAGCAACTCGGCAAACATCTGCACTAAATGCAGAAATGGTCAAAGAAAGGAAACATGAAAAAATACCAAAACAAATAGTTTAAAAACAAATAAGTAAATGAAAATGTATTCAAAAACCTTGTGTGAGTCGTGAGGATCTTATTTACAGAGCTCATTTAGACGATACAACCTCTTGTTGCAGTCAGAGTGCACCAAAGACGATACTCTATCAATACATTTAAAAATGAAAGCTAAGTTTTTTAAAAAAATGCTATTTTAAAAAAAAACAAGGATTTCAAACAAACAAGCCTGTTCTCATCTTTTAAAGTAAACAAATTTTCATTATATAAAATTAAGTGCAAAATTAGATAATTGTTTATTTATTGAAATTAGCTTTATCATTTATAATTGGAATAGCTGTTTTTACTAATAATTATACTCTTATAGATGCTAAATTTTATTCATCGATCTGTTAATGACGCCAACTGAAGTGGTATTTTCGCACCAAGAAAATGACACTGATTGAAATTAGAGTCATTTATGAAAAATCACGTACCTTCGATTAAAATAAAGTTCATGGAGGTAACCTCTAAGAAGGACGAGCCTCCATCAATGATCATTTTACAGTGTAATGGAGAGTGGTCGTTTCCAAGAGATTTCACAGTATTATTAATGGAAATTTTGTGATTGAATTCCTAAATTTTTGATGAAACTTAATTAATTAAAAAAAAAACATGCATTTAATCTAAAAGTACTTACAGTATTATATTACTTAAGTATTTATGTTTATTTTAAAAACTTTAATGAAATATGAATATTAAATAATAATGAAATAACTTTTTAAAACATATTTATATCATTATTAGGTAAAAATATCATTGAAATATATTATTATAATATTATTATTAAAAACTAGATATGATTTATGCAACAATGATGAACATTAAACATATTATTGACAACTGAATAGTTTTAAATATTAAAATATTTAATAAAATGTAATAAATTTTAAGCAGTTAACCAAGAAAGCATGTTCAAGCATGTTCAAAGTTCAGCAATTAACCATATTATCTTAAAATTATGGTTAAAAATTTAAGTAAAGAAAAAGTACAGACTAAAAATTTTGCATCTTATTTACTGCTTCAACTACAAACGTTAAGATGCCAAATAAATTTTAAACTTGCATTTTCAAAAACAAAACAAAACATGTAAATGTTTGCCTGGGACCCTCTCTGCAATGTTTTTCTCGTAGGCCGCTGCCCGGAAGTTGCCAAGACTTGGCGCAGAGCTCATTCTAGGCAGAAAAAGGGCAGGGTGCAAAAGTTTAAAAAAAGGGCATTATTATTCTAAAAAGGCAATAGTTTCTATGGGCTTTATACATTCTATTAAAGAACATAGTCAATTAGTAAAAGAATAACTAAAAATAGCAAAGTAATCATATTAATTAATAATTTTTATTAATAAATTAACATATATATTGAGTAAATGGGCTAATTAGCTTAGTGATTTATTTAAAATGCAATAATTAATGAAATAATAAATGTATGTTTCTAAGTGTCTGTAGTTATGATTTAATAATTAAAATCATTAATAATTATGATTTAATGATAGTGGAAGTAACTGCAAACTTTCAAAGACAAGTGCAACGAGGGGGTGTGATGGCTATTTTTCCTTTCCCATATAAATCTATGCATTGACAGCAATGACAAACTAAATAAAAAGAGTTGAAAATAACAAAATTTTAAGAAATCTATAGTAGAGTTTGGGGAAAAAACAAAGAAGGGTTGAGGAAAGAAAGGGCAAAAAGGGTATAGAGTATTATATCAGAGCGCTAATTTACTTCAGGGGCAACAGGGTGAATTCTTTTGACTAAAAGGGCAACAGGGTGGATTCTTTTGACTAAAAGGGCAACAGGGTGCTGCGCCCTGTTTACCCTGCCTAGAATGAGCTCTGACTTGGCGATTATTTTGCCACAGATCACGATACGGAAATCTCCCCTTTTCTGCTATTATTTGTGCACAATTTACATTGCTTTGCTTCATTCTAACATACCACAAAATTTACTTTAAACATCACCTTGATGTAACGAGGTATAATAAACTTAAAACTATTAACCTGGAAAGCATGGTCAGAGCCCATCCATCAACAGCAATATCTTGAGTAGCGGCTAAAAAGTTCATACAAAAAAATACAGCTGTCAATAGCCAAACATTAGGCACACTATTATCATCTCCCAACAGTGATGAAACAGACGTTGACAAAACAATCATAAACAGTCCAATAAAATACTGTGTAGGCACCAGCCATGTTTTCCGCCTGCCTACTCGACTCCAAAACAATGAATCAACAGCAGGGGCCCACAATAATTTCACACTAAAAGGCCAATTTACAAAACTGAATATAGCTTGTTCTTTGTAGCTAATATTTCTATTCTGTAAAATCATCGGAATACTTCCAGCCAGTCCAAGAGGTATTCCTTGCAGAATGTATAAAAAAAATAAAATTGCTATGTTCAGTCTATCGTTCCGCAAAACTGTCTCATGAGTTGTAGGTCCAAGTTCTTCATTGCTAAGTAATGCGTCATCGTCATGCACGCTGGCATGATTTGCTCTGTGCTCATTTGTTCCTCTCATTCTGGGGCTTTCGCTTTCCATTTCCAGAATTTAAAACCTCAAGGGGCACCTAGAAAATAAAAAACTTATATATTTTTATCAACATAAATAATAATCAACACTAAGTTAAAATGCATTTAGCCATTAGGGAATTTGGTTTGTTCATCTTTTATTATCTTTGTTGGTTATCATTCTATTTTATATTATCAAAACCTCAGAATGTATAGAAGATTTCAAGAAAAAAAAAAAGAATAAATGTAATGTAAAACTGTAATAGGATTAAGCAAGAATAGAATTAAGAAGGCTATTTTGTGTGCATCAAGTTTATTGACCAACAATATTTTTTGTTTGAATGATGCCTCATAGAGTAAAAAAAAAAAAAAAAAAACTTAGTAAGCTTCAGCAAGTTTCTTTAAACTTTTAACATCAGGATTGATTAACTTTTTACTTTTCTTCCAATTTTAAACTTTCTTTAAACATGTAATAGGCTGAACTAAAAGATGAACGAATAAAAAAACTATAATATTTGAATTATCTTGCAATAGAATGTTATTAGTTAACTGGAGTGTCAATAATTACAGATTTTTTTGTACAGCAAGATTAAATTATTATATAAAAATAAATATAAAAGACTTTAATAGACAAATTGACAGTAGAAACTTAAGTTTAATTGTTTATAGCTTTACAAAAAATAATGAATGAGTACTCTTTTAATAACCATATTTTAAAATCATAATTGCCAACATCTGACCACATTTTTTATCCATATATGGACTTAAAGTTGATTTTGATTCATTTTAAAAAATTGCATGGTAGAAAATTTTTGGCAATGAGGTCAATTTTCAACATATGTCCAAATATTACAAAAGTATTGGAAAATGATAAAGAAAACACCGTGGCGAATTTACTAGGCGTCAAAGATCACAATACGAAAATATCCCCAATTTGAATAACATAAATAAAAACTTTATCATATAAAATTTTTATAAGTTTGTGAGAATACATTAGGAGATTAATACAAACATCACAGAACCTATATATAAGAATTTTTTTTAGTTAAATGATGAAAACGAGCATAAAGCTAAAAGAAACTTCTTACCGTAGACTTTATAACTCTTATTATAGAGTGAAAATTATATGTGCCTAACCCATATGCTGCATATCTAGTAAAAATCATATAATATTAAAGCAAAACTAATGTGACGTGACGACGAGGCATTTGTTGACATTTTCGGTGTTTCTAACACAAGTTTAGTTGTTTCTATTCTACAGTGTTACTTGACTTTTATCACAGTTACGATTAACTCTACATATTTATTCATTTATATATTATTTTTAAGAGGTTACAAACATCACAAAAACGACTCTCTTTACTGCTTTTCCTAATTAAAATCAAAACCTTAAACTAAGTTTCGAAATTATAATTTCTACTTAAACGCTTTTAAAAATGAAAATGTTTAAGATGTTATTAAACTTAATTAATTGAAATTAATTTAATTTAATGAATTTTAATTAAAATTAAAACTTTCCATAAAGTACATGAATTACCAAAACATTATCGTGCTTTTATTTGATCATAAATTCTATAAATATATTCATGGCGGAAAATACATAGTTGTGAATTTCATACATGTGAAATTCAGTTTTATTAATTATTGAAGCTTTACATTTTTTTTTTTTTTTTTAAATAAAAAGGGAAACTCTTTTGATTAAAATAACGAGGAAAAAAAAAGTTAAACTACAGCAGGGACAACTACTATAGTAAAGAAAAGAAGGGGAGGGGACTGTAAATTGTAATTAAAATTTATATGAATATTCCATTCTAAATATTTTTAAATTCCAAATGTAAAAAAATTACTAATTAAGTACGCGTTTTTTTTCTTCAAGATTTAAGCGGGGTTTTTTTCTTATCATTATTTTTTGGCATTATTAATTTTCATAAATTTTATTAATTTATTGTTCAAAAGTTTGTTTATTTTACATGTTACGTGAAATGTGTCAACACACTAGGTAAAACAAATACGTACGCTTTTATGAATATTTTGTCTATAATGTAAACTAATCATACACTCTTTATAATGTTTTAAACATATTCTGTTGTTCCTTGAAATTTTTAAAATATATCAGTTATTTTTTCGAATTTACATGAAATTAATATTTGAAATTAGCTTCAACAACCCTTGAAATTAGCTAAATTCAACACCCTTGAGGGATAAGGGAAGAGAAGATGACTGCCCTCTCCTACCCCATCATACTCACGTTACCACACTTATTGAGACTGACTAATGCATGTATACATTCTCTGCATTCAATAAAGAAAAGTATTTTGTTAAATGCCACACCGTTTAATGTTAAGAATTCGATTTTTAAATTATTTGGAAGTAGTGAAAAACTAAGTTTGTTCAGTTTGTTCTGTCAATCATTTTTTTTTTTTTTTTAATTTTCTCTTAAATAGTGTAAATATTTATAGTATATGCTAATAAACTCAATTATAATTGTTCATATATGAGTTAAAATATTAAAATAGACTACCAAGTTGTCTTAATGAACTACAATAAAGGGATCTGAATCATTCTGTAGTTAAAATGCACGTGCTATTCCACCAGAAATAGTTTTTCTAATCATGATAAGACACAATATTTTTTTTTATATAATAAAAAAATTAGGATTAACAAAATGGACATAGGAATTAGAATTGTTATCTCTACTCTGGTCGGAAAAGTTCATCTTCCTGTCGAGAAAAGATTTTTAAAAGATTTAAAAAAGATTTTTGATTATTTGATTGTTATTTGATTATTGAAAGATTACTTCAAATAAATGTACAGTGCTAAAAAAATAAATAAATGGACCCACCGTAATAACTTTTCACCTAAAGTTCGGATCTTCTTGTTCTAGGACTCATTCCTAATGGTTTGAGAGAGTGACGTCAAATATACTAATTAATTAGTAGAAACGATATTTTAAGATGGGAAATTAGACATAAAAACGTACTTTCTCCGATTAAACATAGCTTTTTTCGACTGATTCGGATTTCTGACCCCCAAAATATAGTAGCTTCAATCTGGAAATATTGTTTTAACAGTTTTACAGGAGTGCGTTTGAAAGTTTGGATCCTTTATTGTAAAGTTTAGTTTTTGCATATTTCACTATGTCCTATTTTTTCTTCTTCTTTAAGCGAATTGAAATAGTTTTGCTTACAATTCCAATCATATCAATTAATCCAATCAATTCCAATTCGTTTTTCTAAAGATAATTTCATGCAGAATATAACTTTTAGTAAAAATTTATTATTACTTTATTTAATGAAAGTCGAAAAACTCAAGATATGTAAGGTATAAAATTTTTTCATCATTTGAAAGAATGCAATTTTAAATGTCTAAATACTAAATTTAAGCAAAATCGGTCAAATAAATCCTGAGAAATAAAAAAAAAAACTCGTATTTTTCGAAATTTGATCTCCTAACCCTATAATTTATTGTGAATTAAAATTCGTAACTATAAAAGCAAGAGCAAATTTAAATCGTAGAGGGAAGAACGTTTCACGTTAATATTGGGTGAACAATAATTAATTAACTGCGTGAAAGATTATTCGTTGCAGGCGTATCCAATATAGACAAAGTTTTTGCAGGGCGAAGCATAAATCTTGATGGAAAGTCAGCTTTCAGCTCTGCAGAGAAACGAAAACATAGGTAAACAAACAGCAGCCATATGTGGCAATTTTTTTTTTCTATAATGTAAGTCAGTAAATATTCGTTTCTCAGACGCAAGTTTAAAATTTGTAAATTTAAAAATCATTACAAATTTTAGCCAGATTGTTTAAATTTTACATTTTAAGCCAATGGACTCACTCTTTTTCTCAAATGGAGAAATTAGCATTTTGCCGAACATAGATGTTCACTTTCGAAGCATCTTCGAAAAGAAAAGGGAATCATACAGAGAAATTTTAAAGGTCTCTTTTTTATTTATTTATAACACATATCAAAAACAAGTCCCGTGACTAAAATAGCTTTTTTTTTGCCAGTACAATTATGCTATGTAACAATTAAAAAAAAATTATTTTATAATTTAATAGGCATAACTATTTCGAAGTTCATTCTAAACGGGACATGAAATTTTTAGATAGAATACGTGGATGCAAAAAATGTACTTATAACTTTATTTGCAAAACATTTAAATGGTTCAAAAGCCAATCGATGCATATAAAAATAACATTTTCTTGTTATGTTAAATGTGCATGAAATTTAAAATTTTTATTATCGAATAATTTTTGCGTTATGAGCGTAAGAAGCGTAGAAATTTTTTGACAGCTACAACTATTTTTCTTTATTACAGAAGTAATTTTTAAACTTACAATGTGTGGTAAATTGCACCATACAGTACAAACTACATCGGTAACAGAAAAAAAAAAAATGCTATTTAAATTTACATTAAAATGAATATGCACATTATGGTATCAATATTAGTGATTTTAGATTCTTAGAAACACACTTGAAAAAAATGATGTGAGAAAAAAATGCAAAGCATAAAATTCGTTTTAATTTAAATATTTTGAATTAATTTGTTTAAGCCCCCTGTCGGGAGAGACTTGACCCCTTGTCGGGCAAAATCTGGCGCCATCCTTGCAATGCTTTTTAACAAATAGACGAAGTTTCTCTTTTGTCGCGCCTATGTATTATTATTACGTACAATTATTGTTTTTTTTTTTTTCTTTTAATTTTTTTTAATGAGAGAGAATCATGGGAACTATCTAATTGATATTTTCTATAGAATTATTTAATTGTGTATACACAAGGGTGCAGTGGTCAGAAGAAGCAAACTACAAGTAGTGAAACTACTGTAGTCGTTACTTTTTTGTAGTGAAGTGGGCTACTTTTGTGCACTACTCTTTTCAAAACAAATTTGGTGTAGTGAGTAATGCGATACAAATAACAGTAGTTTGTAGCAATTCCTAGCAACTACTTTTAACATTGGTTTAGTTCTAAAGTAACAAATTTTTAGAATTTGATAGGTACAAATCTTCGTGAGTTACTCAATGGTCGCAATGAAAATGCCCCTGTGGGTGCGGCTGGACGTTAAGCTGCTCACAAATTACGCAGAATTGAATTTTAAAAAAAACTTTAAACTGCGTGAAATGACTGTAAAGTTTTTGATTTTTTTTTATTTAAAAATAATAATAAATAAAATGATAGTACATAGTCCAACTGTTGCTTTTTGGAATAAAAAAAATTTTTTTTTTTAATGACAAATATGTGTTCTTAAATTGTATTTTACTAAAGGATTATCGATGTGTGATTAAATAATGAAGGTAAGAATATATTACTTTTAATAATTGAGTAAAATTTATATTGTATTCTGTTTTAAAATAAAATAATTAAGTTGTAAAATAATGCTTAACATGATTTTATTTTTTTGATTAATAACCACTGCATTGTGTAATTTATTCTGCAACTTTGTAATAAATCTTCAGAATTTTAGAAAATGGAAGTTGGCAGATATGATGTGTTCATTAATAAAACTTATTAAGATATAATGTTGGAATTTTTTAATAGTAATGTTTAATTATTATGAAAACAGATAGATGTATCTAATATTTGGTTCCTTTTATACACTATCTACCAATAAGTATTTGGACATCTAATGCAAATGACTATACCTGCGGTCCTGAGATACGTCACGCCCTCCACCGGTATATATCGTGTAGGGAACAACATTGGCATTCCTCTAGAAGTTGACGATATAGAAATTGATAAAAATGATAATACGGAAACTGAGCAGTTGAATCAAACTAATAATAATAATAATAAAAGGGAAAAGGAAAGCATCCCCAGTAAAGGTTAGCTCTAGCGAGAATAAACGACTAGCAACTGATGATACGCAACAAAATAATAATACTGATGCTAACAGCAACGAAATCGAAGTAGAAGAAATTGATTTCATAGCCCCAAAGAAAAACCATAAAAAATCCAACACTAATTATAAGGGATGAGAAGTTTGACTACGAAAAATTCACAAAGGACACGAAAGAAAATAATATCACAGATTATGTATGCAAAAATAGTCATGATAGTATGATAATTAAGCCAAACAAATTAGGAAACAGCCAGATTTATAAGATCCTATGTCGAAGGTAACAGCATAGCTCATTATACGTACAGACTACCCAACGAAAGACATCTTAGAGTTGTGATTAAGCAAATCCCAAAGAATTACTTCAAAGATGATTTAATCGAGCATCTAATCTTCGAAGGTTTTGATCTTGAAAATGCAGTTCAAATCACTATAAGATGTAAAGGAGAAGTTACAAAGCTTAACATGTTCCTAGTCACCCTAAAGAAAATAGGAAAGTTTAAGGAAATATATAGCCTAACTACTCTTAAAAGCCTTAGCAGCCTTTTCAAATCCTAGACCGCTACTTAATGCAAACTCTGAGCTCCCTTTGAATCTAAAAGGATTACTATATATCAACTGCATTCGGTCTATAATCATTTATGCCAGCCCTGGCTGGAACTGCTCTAATAAAACATAAATAAACAAATTAGAAATCATCCAAAGCAAATTCATCAGAAGAATCACGGGAGCACCGTGGTATATTTACAACAAAGCACTAAGAAGAGACTTAGAGCTAAATACAATCAACGAATTTACTACCAAGCTAAGCGCCAGTTTCTTTAAAACTGCTATGAATTGTACGACAGCTGACTTCCATACAATCTTCAACAAAAAACTATTACAGGACACTAGAAATCACAACCCAATAACGAATTTCCTCCTCTCAGATGGAATCCTCTCTAAATTTTTTAATAATTCAAATTATTAACCCTTACCAGTCATATGGATATTCCCAGAGAGAGGAAATGACTATTAAGATGATCCTCGACCAGGGAGTAATCCACCCCAATTATTAGACAGACCTAATTTTTATTTTAAGATTTTTGCTCACAGTCAGATCACCCTCAAATACTAGCTATGGATACTCCCGAGGAAATGGAAATGACTATTAAGATGATCCTCGACTCGGGAGTATACCATCCCTACAGTAATATATTTGTTTAATATATTTAATTACGATATATTCCTTGCATACAAATAGCCCCCAGATAGTTCACCAACAGCTACTTCAACTTACTACTCTTAACATATGGATACTTCTGAGGAGAGGAAATGACTATTAAGATGATCCTCGACTCGGGAGTATACCATTCACATGATTACACTAGTTCCCTAGCTGTTCCTAAGCCGCCAATTACTCAATCACCTCCTAATGCCTAGCGCCAAGTCTTAGTTGTCCAAGGGCTAATTCGTCAGGTGAAAAAAGGCAGATGCAGATGCCCGGGCAGGAACTTCGCAGATTCTCATATCAAGTCAAGTCAAATCGGCATTAGTCCCATGCAAGATGCCTACTGCACTATTTTGGATGACAATGTGCTTCCTATGTTGTGGCAGTTTTACGTGGTGTAACCCTGTTGCTTCCAGGACGACAATGCCAGCTGTCATGTTGCGAGGGTCACCAAGGCTTGGTATGGTGCCAATGGGGTTAATCGAATGGACTGGCCTGCCCAGAGCCCAGACCTGAACCGTATCGAAAACCTCTGGAACGAGTTGAATCGCTGAATTAAGAGGTGTACTACCCGTCCAAAATCGGTGAAAGAACTTACATGTCTTCTCCAAGCCGAGTGGAAGAAAATACCACTAGCCGTCACACAAGGACTTGAGGAAAGTATGCCGCGGAGGGTTCACGCTGTAATTGCCTTTTGTGGAGGCTCTACTAACTACTGATTATGAATAAAGTTTGTTTTTCTTTTCAATCACACGTGTCCAAATACTTATTAGTAGCTAGTGTATTTTCAAGATATAGGAAACAATTTTATTTTAACTTTGTTATTAAACATTAACTCTAGCTTATGAGTTTTATACTACTAGCTTGGTATTTATTACTTTAATTTTGAATTATTCGGCACAAATTTGAATATATACTTTATTTTTATTTTCATAATGTTTAAAATAATATAATAGTAAAATAATGATATTAGTAAAAATTTCTTTGGCCTAATATTTAAAATTTAGCTGAACATTTACATTATTGTAAAAACAAAAAATCTAAATCAATGAAGAGAAGAATTTTGCTTACATTTTCATCTGTAAGGTTCTGTATATTCTTTGCGAAAACAAGTTTTTTAAATGCATAATATAGTTTTTTTTTATGGCTAATTCATCAATACCTAAAACTTGACTCCAGCTTCTGCTTAATTTTTTAAATTTTTTTTTCTTCTAAAAAGCTCTGTTTAAAACATTTACATATTACATCTACTTTTTTTTAAAACCTATTTACGTCATAATAGGTTTAATTTTTTTAAACGTATCATCTATAATCAGCGAAATACAAGCGATGGAATTGTTTTAAACAAAAATCTATTTTGTCATAGCAACGTTCTCAAAAGAGTAATCAATTGTATTAAAATTTTGATCATTCAAATTAAAGGCAGCTTTTAAAAGATAATGAAATATTTTATTTTTTCGTCTCATTCTTGTATGCAATTATATGTTTGTGCAAATTTAATTTAGATGAAACATTATATTTACTAACAGTTTTGAAATTAAAATGTTATGTAAATATTTTGTTAAGATTGTTGGTTTAGTACATAACACCTTTAAATAATTATCACATTGATGAAAATTTCTGATGTGCCCATAAAAGTTATTTTTACATCATAAAAAACTATAGGCAATTTTCATAATATTAGATGCTTTTCTGGTTTCTCTTAGTTGAAAAATTTCTACGTAGCGTTTGGATTTTGTTTCAGGTACTTTGTTAAATAAAATTTCAGTTACTAAAAGAATAAAGTTACGTAAATATTTCTCCATTTAATTTCAGTGAAAAAAGAAGTGGAAGAAAATATTTGTATATTTGTAGAAGTAAGTAATTTGAATATTTTTAAATTATGTTCTTTATTGTGTCAATTATTACAAAAAATTACAACTTAAAACTTGAACAATTTTATTTTACGATTTTAAGGGAAAAAATTTTTTAATTGAAATTTCCACTTAATTCAAATGTAAATATAACTTTATAATTATATAGTGTGGTTTTAATTATATAATTTCAGAATATAAATAAAGAATGATAATTTCGAAATTACAAATGGTTTAAGTTACGACTTTTATAATTCACAGGGAGGCTTCGCCCCCTGCTCGCTGGCGCTCACCAACCCCCGGAACTGCTTTCGCAGTTCATTTCGGATTGCTTCGCAATCCAATGCTCGCTTTGCTTGCTCATTGGATACGTTCTTAACGTCTAGCTTTTGTATACTTTTTTGAATACTGAAGTTCCGAAAACTTTTTACTGTAGAAAATTCTAAACCTGTACATTTCAATGTTGGCAATTGTTAATTTGGGCATTTGGCGATACAACACTTATAGAATTGAAGGATTTCTTACGTCAAGCGCTCAGGTATCATAATTTTGATTTATGTTGCTAAGTTAACTTTCAAAAAATTCTATGGCTGGCAACAGCATTTTTATTTTTAAGTTGTTTATTTTTATTTTTGCCGCAGCTGAATAGAACAACCTGATAATGCTCACTCTGGTTATTGTTTCCGTTTTTAAAGCGCTATATGTTGAGCCACCTCAGCTAGATTTGGCATGTGACATTTTTAGAAGCAATCATTGGTCGATTTTCTAACGTTGCCATTCGGGGAGTTGTAATGAGGCTTTTTTTTGGTGCCGTGTAAGAGAAATACATATATCGATGTTTTATAAACTAACAAATTCAAATGAGATTTTGATAAAACAGGCTCACACATTTCTAAAAAAATGAAGAATAAATTTTAAAATTAAAGACTTGAAAATTATTAATGATATAAAATTCGTCAGAAAACCAATTGTATGAAGAAAAGAAATAAAATATCAATAAAAGTTGCGATATAGTATTATTTCTTAATTAAATTTGAAATAATAAAAAATAAAAAAAAATCAGCAGAACATAAGATATACTTTGGAGTAAGAGGGAGAAAAATGGATGGTACCAGAATTCGCTAATATAATTTTATTTAGTATTTCTGTTTTGCTAAGTAAATAATGCATGGAATGACATTATAAAACTATTGTTGGATGTTTTACTGCTTCAAAGCAATGCAGAAAATTACGTAAAATTATATCGCCGAATTATTCTACTACCATCCAAATTTTCCTCTTGCTTACTCCAAAAATAAATAGCAACGCAAGATAATGTCAGAAAATAAAGAATCTAATATTATATAGCATCAAAACTAATGCAAAATAATATTATTGCCAACGCTAAATAATATTAGTTTGCATAGAATGTAATATAATGCAGAGCAAACAGCGACCTTTTGTATCTTTCTAATATTAGAAGTTGTGCAAGATAACGTTAGATTTTCTGATGTTATCTAATATTAGGTGCCACTTGGGGCCATGAATCTATTTCATCGTGTAAAAGCACACACTCTATCATATGCGAATGTATAAATTCGTGAATCAATTATGTTATTTCAATGGAAGGGAGCACACTAGATTAAATGAACAAATTCGAAAAGAAAATGTTTTAGAATAACAGACTGACTCATGTAAACATGCATGGCTATTTCCTTATGATTCCTCGTGTTTAATATAAGCCAATTTTGTATTCAAAACCATATATATGCGACTACTTTAAAATATAATAAAGGAACACCACTTTTAATACAAAGCTATTAATTTTGATTTTAAATAAAATAAAATTAAAATAAAGCAATAACGAAGAGAAGTGGATTTTTTTTTCTGTCATTCTCATGCGTCATGATGTTTTAAGGATTTTCATTGGTTTTAACTAAGGCGACATTCAAAAATTTTTATGTATAGAAAATCACGTAAAACAGTAAGATGAAAACTTGTGTGCCTCTTATATATTAATTTTAATTTATAGAATTGAATAAATAACTGGTAATAATTGATTGTTTGCAGACGTTACCACTGAGTTACGAGTTTATAATAATGGGTAAAAAAATTTTATTTGGACAATTAGTTTTAGAAGTACAGGCGAAAAAGAAAATAACCGTATAAAGAGGCCAAACTTTTAACCATAATTTATTGGCACCACGATTTCTGGAATGAAGTTATACATAATAATTTGTGGATTAAGAATATGAATCGACTGTAAAAAGGTATGTTTATTAAGAGAAAGCATGTTTTATGCATCTGTGATATTGCAACTTAACTACGAATATTAACTAATTCGTAGTTAAGTTATATTCGTTACGTATATAACTTAACACTGTATTAATTTACAATGTGTTACGAGTTATGGTAACACATTGTAAATTAATAGAATTAAATAACGCCCTGTCATCCATTGAGTATAACATGAATCAGAATGCTGCAGGGTTGCAATTCTAAAAAAATTTCATTGTCTACAAATAATGCCATTTTAGCGCACTTTTCAGTTTGCCAACGTCCAACTATAGAAATTCTTCTGTTTTATGATTATTTTTTGCTTCGGCTCACCCCTATTTGAAATGCACTATCCTTGTTGCTATAGTTCCCGGATCCATCAGGCACCTTGGTGGTGGCTGTTCTAAGAGACAGACAGTACCTACTTTTGTCCTTCTGCCTCGCACCGCTCAGTACTACCCCGTATGTTATGGAGTATCTGATTTGTTGTCATTTACGCGTGCTTGTGATAGTCTCATCTAGTATTACTGTTGGCACAGAGAAAATCTAGTTATTGTTTTATTTAATTCTGATATTTTGACTAATACACCGTTTTATTATATTTTTAGTAAGTATACGCTTTCTTGAAGATATTATTTGATAATCATTTTTTCTCCATCATGTCAAATTGTAATAAAAGAAAATGAAATGAAAAGCAGAATATTTAATGTAGAGTGGGAGTTAGCTTATTTCGTTACTTCTTTAAAAGATAAAATGATGCGTTTATTGTGCAATTCAATTTTGACTACTTTGAGAAAAAAAAGCAAATGCAAATAAACAATACTTGACTCATAAAGAACATAATTATTTCAATTTGGAAGGTGATTCTCGACTAGAAGTATTGATTGAAAAATACTTCTACTTTGTTATTTTCATTTGAAACAACATTTAAATGCGTGTATAAAAATTATTAAATTGTAATTTTATAATAACTTATTACCCTTATGTGAATGTAAATTTTTTTTACATTTTAAATTTATATTTTAATAAATGACCTAGTTTTTTTATTATTTTTGTATAATGCAATAAAGTTATAACACTATAGAAGAACTAGAATAACTTCACAAAATTAGCATTTATAGGTATATCAACCTATGCGACCATGGTGAAAAGATTCCCCACCTCTGCAATTGCCCATGGGACTTGTCTTGGAAGCTTGGGCTCTTCAGATTTAAGGAAGTCATTCAACGTTTCGATGGCAGTTTGCAGAACCTTTAGCCCTGAAGAAGTCAGTCGTGGAGATAGTTTTCTTTGCCATGTCGAGTACTTCTGTGTCTTGTAGTGGAACTTTACCTTCGACTACCTTTGAAATGAACTTTTTTTAGTGTTTGCCAAGGAAATGAACTTTTTCTTTCCTGTGAAATGTTGCGTAAAGACTGAACTTTTAAAACTTTCCCTGAAGTTAACCGTTCCCACAAGTCGATCTGCTTGCTTGTTTTGTGAAAGTGTCTGTCCAATGTCCAAAAAGATGTTATTGTCCATTAGTTATTATTTGGATACTTCCAAGAGACGTCACGCATGTGCGTAGAACCTGATTGGCTGTTGAATCGTGACAAAAACAAATATCACGATTTACCCACACGTGACGTTGATTTTAGTTAAAGTTAACTAAGCTGTATCTTGAATAAATCTTTTCGAAATGTTTTTTTGTGATGTCTAAGTTTAATTAGTATTGTATTTATTGAAATTATTAGTTGAATTTCAAGTCAATGCGGAATTTTTGTTCGGAGTTTAAATCCGTTTAAAAAAAGATTTGGAGGGATTTATTATTAATTATTCTAAATGTAAATTTAATTTCTGCATAAGAAATAGTAATTATTTAAGTTAGAAATGTAACTTTATTAGCAAGTTAAAATGTGAGTTATATGACGTTGCAGTTCGATGAACTGTGTGCCGTTGGCTTTATCTCTTAGTGTTTTGAAATTTGGATATTAATTGAAAATGTTAGTTAAGTTTTAGGAGTTCTTTCGTGGTTTTTTTTTTTTTTTTTTAGTTTGTTTTGGAGTAGCGTAATTCAACTCTTTTTAGCATATATATATATATATATATATATATATATATATATATATATATATATATATATATATATATATATATATATATATAAATTCTCTATAGCTAGGCAACACTATAGTTGTTATGTTAACTTTGTCATGTTGTCTAAATAATTAAATAGAGTTAAAAAATTCGTTATACTTTAAGTATTTTATCAATTCACTTTGCTAGGTGGCCTTAAGTAATAATTTAAGTAGTGCTGAATAGTTAGTTATGCGCGTTAAGTATTTATTTAGAATAACTTTGCATTTTTATAGAAATGAAAACTAATGAAGTAATAATTTAGATTTATTTTTGATCCCTTCTAAAAATGGCAATAGAAATTTCAAACATAAACAGAGCTGTGGTTCTGCATGTCATACCAATTATTGGTGACGGAGCTTGTCTTTTTCGAGAAATAGTGTATATATTAGTGATGGGCAATAACAGGTATTTTCAAATAACAGGTTCCAGCTGTTACAATACAAAATAATACCTGTTCCAAATACCTGTTCCAAAATAACAGGTCTTAGAAAAAAATATTCAACTTTTTTATACGTGAAAGATAGTTTAAAATGGCAAGTATTTTTGTAACAGATACATATTTTTCTATTAATTTGACAATATTATTAGGAAAAGTATTTTTTTTCTATGGGTAAGAAAATATAGCGAAGGTTTTTTCTAATTAATTTTTAAACAATATGAAAGCAATTATATATTAATTTCTCTTTTATTCTCCATTGTTTAAGTTAAAAAAAAAACTATGTTACATCCTTTTTTATGTATATATAGTTTTTTCTTTTTATGATTATACTTTAGAAGAGCAGGCAGTTCAAAAGATATCATTCAGAATTAATTTCTTACATTCGAAAACATTTCAAAAACATTTTTGTTAGTGTAATCAAATATAATGAATAATAATAGAAACAATAGTTTACTTTACGAAATATAGCCCTTTTCCAATGCATTGTAAGGAGAAATAAGTGACAGCGAAAAAATTATTTTGCAAAATTTGCATCTTTTTTAACAATCATTAAATAATTTAGAAAGCTTAGAGAACTAAAAAAAGTTATTGCAATGTTCAAAAGTTATTGCAAGAGTTATTGTTTCTAAATAAAAAAGAATTTAGGAGTTCCCTATTACATTCTTTTGACGATATACCTAGAATATTTTCATTTCCACAAGAGGAAAAAAATGGAATAAAATTGTCCAAATGGAATAAAATACTTCACAAATATTGAGACAAATTTGAAATTAAAAAAACTTAATATCTGAATTTAAAACGCAACATTGCATAACATTATTGTTAAATCATAACAATTTAAAAGTCAGACATTACATTCTCTATATGAGAAAATTTAACCAACATTTTTTTTTTTTTTTAAATTTTACAAAAGAAAAAATAAATAGAACTTAAAATACAGATATAGACAAGTTAGAAATTTTAAAAAAATTAATCACTGAATTTAAACACAACATTGCGTATCATAATTTTTAAATCAAAACAATTTAGAGATTAGACATTACATTTTCTATATGAGAAAATATAGCCAACATTTTTTTTCATTTTACAAAACGAAAAAATTAATAGAACTTAAAATATAGATTTAGACAAATCAGAAATTCAAAAAATTTAAATTCTGAATTTAAAACACAACATTGCATAACATTATTGTTAAATCAAAATATATAGAGGTTTTAGTTGTGTAACAAAATTTGTAAGTTTAAATATATAAATAAAGCTGATTAATTTTAAATCATTTGTGAAATCGAATATCTAGTAAACAAAGTTGTGTTTAAATTACTCTTTTTTTTAACTCCTACAATTTTGGCAGGGGCCCCTATTTGCTGCCGCTCACCAGCCCCCATGATTACTTCGCAACCATCGTCGTTTTTTTTTTTTGCGAAACAGATCGTTTTTCCAGATCTGAAGGTACTCGCTTAATTTAAATATTTTCTCTCCTTCGTTTAACCCCCTAACTACAATTCCCCAAAGATTTGTTTTGTGATTATTATTACGATCCCTTAGTTAACTAATCACTTCATTCTAATGCCACTTTCGTAAAATTATTTATATTTTCAGACATAATAAATTTAGTGAATTTTACTGAAGGTGATTTATAATTTCATTTACTTAAATACCTAAAAGTAGTCTGTGCATGCATTGCAACCTAGTTGAATGCAACTTTTTAAATAATTCGAATAACATCATTTTATAGTTTTGAACTAAAAAAAAAAAATACATGTTTACCAAAATGTAATTGATTCAGTTTTACCAATTTGCACGAGCTAAAACATTTAACAAATTAAATACAACTAGAGCATAATCCGATATTATTTTAAGCATTTCTAAAAAAAAATTAACTATTCAAAATAAACACCAGTATACGAATATTGCATAAGTTTTAAAGAAACAAGCCTTTTTATAACAATTCTAAACTTTTCTTGGATTATTTGATTAATATTTTCCTTTTAAAACAATTAGCACATTAATTTAAAAATATTACATACTATGTAGCCTCTAATGATAATTTTTATGTCAAGTAAAATTCAAACTATTAAGGGACGAAAATTCACCCAATTAACTGTAATAGATTTTTTTCCCTTTCCTACTGAATATTATCATTTAAAAATATATTATTTATTTTCTTCAAAAATTCAAAATGAATAAATCTTTTAAGCAACAAAATAATAGACAATGCCAGTGAGACATCTATTTGTATAAGAGTGGACGAAATTCAGCGAAATAATAAATCACTCTTCACGTAGAACATTGATTGAATTACCACAACAAATAACTACTGATGAGAGTCAATTCGCAACCTCGAAGGTCACGGTCGACCTCGAAAACGAAAGCCGAAAAAGGAACCCACAGCGAAAGCTAGGGAGGTGGGGGGCCAATGGCGTAAAGAGGTGTCTGGATTCTCCAAGTAAAACTCCTTGGTTAGATGTCCCCCAAAAGACGATTGTAATTAATGCAGAAAACACAGTAGGCAGCAAAAAGAACCAATAAAAAAAATGGGGAGCACTTTCAAGTAAATGCAGGCCACAGTTACTCTATTGTAAACAATTCACTATTTCTGAATTTTTTATTAAATGTATAAAATTTAAAAATTTAATTGCCAAAAACTTCATTACTTAACTTCCTAAAATAGGTTTCTAATAAAAATAATAGCGATGTAATTAGTTTTAGAGTCCTTAATCGCTAACTTTAGGCTTCCTTTGGCTAAAGGTTAGGAATTATTTCTCATTGTTTTTCCTTTCATTAGTTTCATTTACGTTTCTATTTCAGTAGATAAAATAAATAATAGTTATTTTATCATTCACAAAATATCATTTGATAGATTAACACGGAAAAAAAATATTTACATATTATTCTACTACTCTTCATCCTCTCTCTGTACTATTGTACTACCCTTTATGCTTCGTCATCTGCATAAACATCGAAAGTTACAACTCTAAAACTTAAAATTTTTATATCTTAATAATTAATAACTAGATTTTTTTGGAATTTCAGAAATTATATAAAAATATTGTACTATGTAGTTTAAATGATTTCGTATTTATATATACATAAGTTCACCATATTAAAGTATACGGAGTGCAAAAGGATTAAAGATAGGGAGAAAAATATAGTGTTTGATAATATAGCTTGCATATAAAGAAAATATAGTGTTTAAATATAGCTTGAATAGAATATACTAAACATACTAAGATATCTAGAATATACTAAATATAGTTTTAATAATTTTAACAACCCCTTTTTATATTGAAATAAAAAGTAAAAATATTTATTGCTTGAAAACAAAAAAAATGCGAAAGAGAGAGTGTAAGACTTAGGAGAGAAGAAATTAAACAATAAGACTCATATTTTCTAGGAAAATTTCGTGAATTTTTTTTTTTCTATTTAACTTGTAGGAAACATGGAAATAGGAAATATGGAAAATGCAATTATAAACAACCTGCCCCCCCCCCCATATGCCCGAAAACCCAAAGGGCATGGAAGACAGGTCACCGTGCCCGGCATTGTTGCAAATTAGCTTAAACTGCAAAATAGTAGGAAAGGCTGTGACAAAATACCATCTGTTCCAAAATACTAGCTGTGAAAAAATATCGCCTGTTCCAAAATACTAGCTGTGACAAAAATATCGCCTGTTCCAAAATACTAGGCTGTGACAAAATATCACCTGTTCCAAAATACTAGCTGTGACAAAAATATCACCTGTTCCAAAATACTAGGTGTTAAAAAATATCGCCTGTTCCAAAATACTAGCCTGTGACAAAATATCACCTGTTCCAAAAATACTAGCTGTGAAAAAATATCGCCTGTTCCAAAATACTAGCGTGTGATAAAAATAACAGGCTGTTCCGATATAGCATGTTTAAAATATTAGGTGGTAGTTTTATTAATATATTAATAATAGGTTGTTAAGACACAGAAGTAGAACCACAAGGTGGGGGGGGCTAGCAGTTGACTATCAATAATTTTCAATGTTTTATTTTTTTTTATTTTTTATTTAAACCTTAGAAAGGCTATTTTTTATTAAGAAATTTAAGACACCCTAAATGTGTTTTAACAATATAATTGCAGAATAATCATTTTCTTAGGAGTGAAAAAAAAAAAAGGCATTTAATGATTTACTTCGGACGCAAAATAATTTTAACGAAACGAAATTTAAGTACTATTATTAATTTATGATTGGAATTAATATTTAAATTTATAGAACGACATCTAGTTTTATTAGAACTAAATTTTATGACTTCTATTACAGCTCTTTTATTTTTTAGACTATGAAAACACAGAAATTGAGATTTACCATGATTTCACATATACGTTACAAAACTTATCGTATGCTACTCACGTCCCGCAGTGGACTGATCGTTCAATTCTGCTACACGGTTCCCATCAGATCACCGAAGTCAAGCATCACTGGCTGCCGTCAGTGTGCGGGGTGGGTGACCACTTGGATCAGTCTGCGTAGAGACCGAGGGTGTGCGGGACGGGTCCTCGTTAAACTGTTTTACCGTAAAGTGCTCCAATTCGCGCGCAGGTCGTCGGGCTACCGAAGCGGGGAGGACATCCCCTCTGCAGAGGATCAAAATTGTGATGGCATGTCTTCAGATCATCCTCAGGGATACTTCCCAAACCGTCGCCAATAGCCCATTGTGCAGCTTTTGTGCGACATAAATGAACTACAACGTATGCTACTCACGCGAGAAGTTTTTAATTCTTGCTGATACAAGTAAACAGTTTTTAAAAGTCTATAAATTGCTTTTAAATTTAGAAATATCATGTTTACACTTACAGGGAGGGGGGAAAAAGACTGTTGAAAAAATTTTGTTCTATTGATTGGATTTTCACGTTTTAAGTGTACGTATAATAAAATACATTCTTTGACTAAACCGATCGTTTGTTCGATGAATTTGGGTTATTTGTTTTTCCTTTTAATTCTATTTGGGCTTGTTAATTTTACTTTTTACGTATTCCATGCAAAAAAAAAAAAAAAAAAAAAAAAAAAAAATTTAACGAATTAAAATTTTTTTATTCATTATTATAAAATTTGTTTAACTAAGGGAAATACAATGTAATCTTTTTGAAATTATTTCTTTATTTATACTAATTTGTTTAATAATAGTTGAAACAATTTTGAATACCAATGCACATTAACTCATGTATCATTTTAAACTAATTAATTTTAAATGACACAATGCAAAATTCGAATGAAGTCAAGTCTTTTTGAAATTTTTTAACTTAGAAACGATTTGATCAATAATGTTAAATTTTCGCATTTTAAAATTACACAGTTAAAATGATCTAAAATTTACATAGCTTAAATTTTAGTTTTCTTCTAATTATAAATAACAAACAATAATAAATAATTATTTAAAATTAATTTTTACATTCAATTTTCTTTGGATAAATAAATTTTATAATTATGTGATCAATATTTCCAACTAGCTTTAAAATTTCTTGAGATATGGCGATAAACTGAAAAAAAAAGTGAATAATAATACTAATTGTACTTAAACTTAGGATTT
The DNA here is from genome assembly GCA_949128135.1 of Parasteatoda lunata. Taxonomy (NCBI): domain Eukaryota; kingdom Metazoa; phylum Arthropoda; class Arachnida; order Araneae; family Theridiidae; genus Parasteatoda; species Parasteatoda lunata. The sequence goes on from OX421979.1 coordinate 33,627,635, forward strand.
AAACGACCGCTTTTTTGCTTAAATTGTCGGGACCATACTTTACAGATAGCGACTCACCCTCCAAATCAAAATTTGTTGAATAAAAGATTTTGTTTTTCAAGTAAAACAGTTTTTGTGTCTGGTTCGATTCTGTATAATTTTTAATGCTAGCTAATTAGCATATTTAGGGTTAACCTTAATATATATATATATATATATATATATATATATATATATATATATATATATATATATATATATATATATATATATATATATATATATATATATATATATTATAGATAGCAGCATAAAATATCTAATAATAAATAAAAATCTTTCCCAGCAAAGGTTGTGCTTCTCCCCTTTCAAAAAAAGGTGAGTTCAAAGTTTTCAAGACACGAGAAGGGGTGGGGGGGGGGATTCATAGAGTGGCTCACGTTTCATAGGCGGTATTTGTTAATTTTTTCCCAAACCTATACAAAACTGCCTAGGCATGATTTTTGAATGCAGTTCTAGTGACACCACGCAATATGAAAAGAAAAAAAAAAAAAAAAAAAAACTATATATAGAAATATTAACTATTGAACTAGAGAAAATAAGCTATATATAAACATTTTTAGAATAATTCATTTGATTTTAGCAAAGTTACTCGTTAAATTATTAGATTTAAAACAGCTCTAAAAAAATTATAATACTAGAAATGCAAAACTTAAGTTTTGTATTTCTAGTATTATAATTTTTATAGACCCTCGCAATGCTACGGCCCTGTAATAATAAATAAAACGTGATTTTTTTTTTTATTATTATAAACTGTACAAAGATTGCCAAAAAAAAAAAAAACAGTTTAACATTTTAAAAAAAGTAGAAAAATAAATTTTTGCCAAGATAATTGAATTAAAATTTTTGCCTAGTATTTTGGAACAGGCCTTTGGAAGTAACCTATTATTTTTATAACAGGTATGATTAAATAACAGGTTCCAAATACCTGTTCCAGAAAATATTGGACATCTCTAGTATATATATTACACGATACTCAAGTTATGGCTCGACAGATGCGTGAGGAAGTAGTACTCACTATCTATCTATCTCACTATCTTATTCTATCTTATCTCACGAATTCTATCTTATCTCACGATAGAGATTGAACTAATTTTAATATTTCTACTGCCTACTATGCGGGTTAGTTCATCAAAAAATCGTTCAATAAGGCAAATTTCTCTCAATATTTGATCCAGAAGTTCCCCTGTCCTCTGGATTGGACTCAAAATTACAAGGCCACGCAGCTGAACATTAGTAGTCGTAAACCCAAAAAATTGGTTCGGCTGCTCAACGACGGTTACAAAATAAAATAAAATAAATAAAATAAAATAAGAGCCGCGGGAGCAGTGATGGCTCCGGGGATAGAGGACTCGTCTTCCAATGAGGGGAACCGGGTTCGAATCCCAGCAATGGCTGGTCGATTCAAATTCCGTACCAGGCTTGAACCGACAACAGTGCTAACGTAAAACATTCTCAGTGGTAGAGGAATCATGGGTTTGAGGTCTTCTTACCGTCAAGCTAACCGTGGAAGGTTTTCATGGTTTTCCTTATCCTGTAGCGAAAATGCAGTTTATTTCCATCGAAAAGTCCTCCACAAAAGAAAATTTCGCCCGATACTTGAAACAGGAGTTCCCTTGTCTTCTGGATTGGGATAAAAATTACAAAGCTACGGAGTTGAACATTGGTAGTCGTAACCTCAAAATTGGATCGGCTGTTCCCTGAAGGTCTTAAAATAAAAATAATTAATTATTTAAATACATTTATGGTAAATTTGACTCAGTTACCGTTGAAGTTTACATGTTGTACAAGATACTTTTGAAAGGTGACCGAGCTGGTCGCAAAAGGCAGCTAGTATTATAATAAAACAGGAAAGAATTCGAATGAGCTTTCAAGGGATGAAGTTCAATATTGATTAATTAAACTCGATATGGTTATTCGTAAACGTATTTGTGTTTTTCTAAACCTTGGTGAATAAACGGTCTAGTTTTAATTGCAAATTAATAACGATTCATGTCTCAGATAAATGATAACTCCTTCAAAGTTCAATGTTAAACTTTCGATCATGATTCTATCTGATTTTCAAGTACCTCATTTTATTTTTATTTGGACCAAATAATTATTTTTGTTCGACAAAGTATTTTCAGTGTTCGATGACAAGATATCCTTGATGGGGAACTCGTTCTCTCGAAGGATTTTGTGTTCGAATGCATGGAATTCTTAGGAATGACCGCCATCAATCAGGAAATCTTTGTAATGCAATTTTTTGAATATGAAATTGAGGAACATATTCAGAGTTTTTATACTTATTTTTTAAAGAAAACAATAGGAAGTTGCCCTTAGACCTTGTAATGGTTATTTGCATTCAGCTTAGTTTTTTCTAAGTTTCAGTTTAACCTATTAATACCAGTCTTATTTGTTTTATTATTTTAGTATGGTAGATAGCATTATTTTTTTTACAAATACAAATATAGTGTGAAATTGGTTGAATTGTTTATGAGTTATTCAATTTCAAAAAGTCATATATTTAAATTTGATTATTCCAGAACTATTCTATCGATTTCGCTCATATTTCATAATTTCTCATTTAAAACAGCCTAATTTAAAATGATACACAAATTTGCGTGCCTTACATTTCAAGAAGTTATTGACTATTATTAAATTAAAAAATAAAAATAAATAATAACAAATAATTATTGAAAACTATTTTTTAACATGGACATATCTTTGGATAAACGAATTTCATAATTGTTTGTAACAATATTCAAACGTGTCAAGCCTGAAGTACCTAAATTTATCAAGAATATAAAGCCTTTTAGAACGCCACCTTGTATTCATAAGCAGAGGGATACACCGGAGGTTTTAAAAGTATCTTCCGGTTTTTAGAATCTTGCTATCCATGATTCCAAATCCATGATTCGTTTTTCATTAGTAGTTCATGTTTGCTATTTATTACTTTTACTAATACTAAAATTTATTATAACAGTAAGATGTGATACACATAAGAATCAATAAAGTTGTTTTTACGCTAAATTCACACAAAATTCATAAAATTGTTAGGCATAAATATAACATTTCTGAAAATAAAATTAGTTTGTTAATCAAACATACGCACAGCCCACAGAGAATATCAATATGAATTCGAACTAGGCTTAGCAAAACCGTGGTAAATAGAAATGAAATATTATAAAGTATTTTATACAATTGACAGATTTATGCAAATATTCTTAAGAAAACATAAATATATCTTTATTGTACAATTAATAACATACATGCACTTTTTAACAGTTTACGTGAACACTTGGCCAAATCATTCCGACGATAAAATTGAAATTACTGGGAAAATAATCGACCTCAATCAATATTCTCGTTTAAACAGTAAAGAGGATTGAAACTTATTTAGTATTAAATACGCTATGATAAGTTTGTCAAACCATTCCAACAAGAAGATTTTGGCAAATAATCGGCTACGATCTCAGAACTTGTACTGGGGTCAAAATATAAGCCTATTTAAGCTTCAATATAGATTCGTCATATATTCGAAATTCAAATCTTCAGTTCACAAAATTTAAAGTTCATATCTTCAGAAATATTATTAATAACTAACTATATTACGTATAGCTGAATGTTTCTGTCATCTATTATGTCACTTCTAACACAAATAAAATAAAATTTTGCCTTTTACTTTTGAAAATTTACAGATCTTTTAGCAATTATATAATATAAAGCATAATAAATAATAAAGTTCACAATATAAAGCAATTATATTATGAAACTAATATTATTTTTTAACTATTATTAATTTTAACTATTATTATCAAAAGCAGTTATATTTCATTAATTATATTATGTGTAGCTGGAGGTTTCTGTGATCGATTATGTCACTTCTAACACAAATAAAATAAAATTTTGTCTTTTACTTTTGAAAATTTACAGAAAATTTAAAAGCAATTATATTATGCAACTATTATTGTTATTATCAAAAGCAATTATATTATTAAGCATTCAACATTAATTATATTATGTGTAACTGGCGATTTCTGTCATCGATTATGTCACTTCTAACACAAATAAAATAAAATTTTACCTTTTATTTTTGAAAATTACGGAACATTCAAAAGCGACAACACATCTTCCTGCCTGTTGCTAACCATGACTGCGAAATTTGGATGGGTATTACACCGCAGATTTTATGCTGTAGTAATGCATTTAAATTAAGCTGTGAATACCAAATTATAATGATAGCTGTACGAAAACGCCTTTCCCCCCATCAAACTTATTTGGAATTTATTTCTTTTAATAGTCTTATGAACTTCTAAAAAAAAAAATTTTAATCACTTTTTGGTATTTTTTAATTTTGAAATCTAAATAGTGTTTTACTATGAAGTACAATTAGAATGAAGGAAATATGAGCTAAATTGTTACGCAGCATCATTGTTTAAACAATTTAAATTGAATTCCATGTAAAGCATTATATATCCTTATTCCATTCTAAACTTTATTTGAAAATAAAAAATATTATGAAGAATCGCAAATACTTGATGACACTGTTTAAAAAAAATACGTACACTATTTTACATTCTCAATAAACAATTTGGTAAGATACGGCAAACCTTGAAAACATATTTATACGCTAATATTATTCAATGTCTTTATGCTTTGATTATTTCAACATTCGATTTTTATCTATTTCTTCTCTAAACATATACCTAGAGACACTGTGGATCAAGGGATACAGCGTTCGCCTCTCAATGAGATGACCCAGGTTCAAATCTCAGCGGTGACTGATTGAAACGAATTCTACACTCGGCTCGCACCGACGACAGTGCTGACGTATAATATTCTCAGTGGTAGATCATGGGGTTAGCGTCCCCTTGTCGTCAGGGTAACCGTGAGAGGTTTTATTCTCTTTGTAGCGCAAATGTGGGTTAGTTCCATTAAAAAGTCCTCCACGAATGCACATTTTCCCCGATATTTGATTTAGGGTTCATCCTGTCTTGGGTTCAAGATTACAAGGCTACGGAGTTGAACATTGATAGCTGTAAACTCAGAATTGCACTGACTGTTCACGACACCGAGTATAAAATAAACATATATCTGTAATCTCTCATGTGCTCTAATTACTGTTTTTACAACAATTGCCAAAAATTATTAATTTATCCTTGTAAAAACTTCTTAGCAAATTTTATTAGTGTATTATCATGAAAATGAAAGCAGAACGAGTGGTTACACACAAGTCTGTTACCCTACATTATTCCTCTTTTAAAAAAATTTTATTTTCAGAAAAGAACAATAATGCAATTATAAATTCAATTAAATTTCTTTTTTAAAACATTTTTTTTAACAAGTTCCTTTTGAGAGGGAGCGTCCAATAGGAGATTCCTAAGCAGTTTGTTCATAAACTGGTGGAGCAAGACTTTTTGAGAAAAATAGGTCAAATAAAACATATTTCTTTTGAAAACATCTTAACCTTTGGCTTTAATATTTTTCACTTCACACTTCTGTCTTTGTAATTTATATGGAGGTTAAATATTCAAAATGAGAAATATTAATTGTTAGAAATATTGAGGAATTGAATTAGTCGTTAACTTTTGGAACGAAAAAGGATTAAATAAAAGCCTTGTCTTTTAAATAATCTATTAAGAAAGAGCAACATTATTATTTAATTCTAGAAAAAGAATAATAATAATAATCGTTGTACTTTTTGTATTTCAGCAAAGCATTTTTGAAAAGAATGCACAATTGGGTTTTGTATATTTTTGAAGGTTATGTTTAATTTTTTTTTCAAAGGGGGGTGGAGAGCACACGAGAGCAAAAAGGCGAGTTACTTTTAAAAACCGAGCCAGACAGGTGAACAGATCTTATATATCCTGTTTATATCTATTAAATATACAGAATACATAGTATAAATTAAAATAACTTTTAACATTTAAACGAAGGCATTATTTTGCAACACTTTTTAAGGCCACAGTAAGCACACCTATGATCATATTCATCAATTTTTTAAAGTCCATTGTAAACTGTTTTACTTGTTTGTTTTTTATTGTAAACTTTTAATTTTTGCTGCTATCTTTTAAAAACATCAGTTCTGACAAAACGTTGGAATAAATTTCGTAAAAAATGATTATACATTTTTCGAACGTTTATATACATCTTTTTTCGATGGGTACACACGAGTACAGAAAGGCCAGTAATTCTCAAAAAAAGCGTCAGACAAGTGGACTGATCGTACATCCAATAACTGACATAAGGCACAAATAAAATTATTTCTAACATTTAATTGGATACCTGTGGGTGACGTTATCCATGTGTGTCGAATTGATTGGCTTCTGAATTCACAAGTGCCACGATATACCCGCAATGACGTCATTTGCAGGCATCCAATTAATTTTTAAACGTTCTTCGAAGGTGTTTTTTTTTCTTTTATTTTTTTTTCCCCCAATCTCGGAACACACGAGAGAAGAGGTGCTAAGAAGGAAAAAGAAGGAACTATTTTCGAAAACAGTGCCAAACGAGCGAACTGATAATTGATATATAGCCACAATAAGCAAAAAAAAAAAAAAAAAAAATTTTGAATAAAAAAGAAATAAGTTAAAGTTACTGGAAAATAGAGCTCAAGATGCAATTTCTTAAGCTGCCTATCTATTAGGCGTTTATGATTTGTAGACTCCTGTATATATAATTTAAATAAATATGGAATAAGAAAGGATTCTTTTGTAATCTTTTTTAATAATTTATAAAATATTTTTCTCTAATACACACCCAAGCAAATCTTTAAAAAAATAAATGGAGATTACATAGAAAGAAAATTGTTATGGGCCATTTTAGTGATTTTGAGAGGAAAAAAATCCGTTATACATACATAGTACAAAATTATAAGAAGATATTAATAAATATCTTTATCCATATAAAACATTGTTCTTCAATTAATGTTCTATACTTAGAGCTCACTATAACATGTTTGTAAGTTCGAAAAACTGATTATTTTTTTTTTCAAAATGTTTCTTTAATTTCCATTACTCTTCCTTCCTTTCTTTGTTGTGTTTCTCAACGCCAATATTTTAAATAATGTTTTCAAATTCATCTTTTTGTGCCATATATAAATTAAATATTTTAAAATGTACTTTTAATCCTGTTTGATTCGATTTCTTGAATGGGGAAAACAAATCGATTGCTAAACACAATGAATACATTAACAGTACTAGATACACATTTCCGCATAAAAATCCAGGCTACGACGTGGAATCTTCAAGGACAAACTACCGGCTTTTACAGTTGAATTAGGTTGCAATGACATTTCCTTAATGTTCATCGCACGGGTCGCTTGACCCATGAAATTATTCAACAACGCCCAGATTCCAATCGACTTTTAAGAAAAACTTAAAAGTTTTTAGACGTTTAGGTTAAACGGCATATTCTTTTCGGTATGAAGTAAATATGTTTCATTTACATTTACTTCCTTTTCCAATAACTTCGAGAGAAAAAAAGAAATTTATTTTCATGAACCCAATTTTTGCACTAATTGCCTTGTTTTTCAGCAGAGATAACCCTAATCTTTACAACTCTAGAGACAAAAACACTTAGACAACAACGAAGGGGCGTTACGCAGTTTCATTTTTGGGAGGAAGAAAATTACAGAATGAAATTCTTATTTTGACCGAATCATAAATTAGCCCCAAAAATTATTCTTATATCTTATAATAAAGGGATATCAAAAGCGACTCTAAAAATTTTTTCTTGGTGATTAAATTATAAGTTATAATTAACATATTAGTTAACTTTTTCTATTTTCTCTGGAAGATTTTATTTTTATATTTCAGCAAAATTTAGCAAAATGTATACAGCGATATTTTATTCAGTGTTAAATAAAATTGATTTAAAATATTCTTGCTCGCCGTTATACCTTATAAATTTAATCATATATAAACTACCTGATAATCAATGATGGGGTGCTAAAATATTTATGATGGCAGTTTAGAAATTAAGTACTATTGCTATAGTATAAAATCAAGAAAAAGCGTACTTTTTAAGTTTAATCTAGGGGTCTTCAATCCTTTGCATTTCGAAGACCACATCAATAATTCGGGAAATCACGAAGGCCACGCATGTATTAGATAAAGGTAAATTAATTCAATAGCAAGAGGAGAAAAGTAGCTCATCTTAGTATTGTAAGGTGTTGAATATTTTCTGTTTTGTAATTTTTCTCTCGGATCGAATAAAACTAACAACTGTTTCATACATTCATAACACATTCACAGTTTAAAAAATACTGTGCTCGCGAATTTCCTTGATGGATGATACAAAAAGCTGTTATTATGAGCTAATTTATATCTCTTCATTTCGGATGAAACTGGCTTGTATGTATGTATTCGGAAATAAGAGCACCAAGACGAGTGATTAGATTTCGTTAAGATAAAATTATGAAATGGATACCTTAAACTATACTTTAGCATACCTTTTTTCATCGCTATTTAAAAAAAACTAATATAACGTGTGATAATTTCATTTTTATTCCTTAAAAAAATAAAGGGGAGAATATGAAATTTTGGAATTATGCCGAATGGCCAGACAATATTAGCCGATTACTGAAATTCTTTGGGAGGTCCCAGCGACCTCCCAGCCTGGCGCCCCTGTTACAACCCTTTTGTTACATAAAGAAGAAATAAAGCCTTGTGGAAACTGATAATGATAAGGACAGGAACCAACGTACAACCACAAATATATTTTTAGTGAAATTTATTACAGGTTTAGATGTTACATTTAAGTAATATCGTCTTCTTCAGTTCCTACTGAAGTACAGAATAAGCATCATAAATACAATTTAATCTTGTAATGTTCTCTTCGCCATTTCACTCTAAAATTTATTTTGTGGACTGAAGTTGATGCTCCAGTTGTATGCAATATACAGTTGTGTGCATTATCGACACTTGTAAGCAATTTCCCTTAAAAATATTTGTGAATTTACGTAGATTTTAGTCTTTATATTTAAATCCTTTATTCGTTTGAAAATAAATGCATGATCATCAGACCTACATTTGGGATCCTGTGGCACACTAGCCATTTGCGTATTACTCTCTAGAGAACAGGTGAAGAGTGTCAGTTTCTTGGGTGGCATCTAGCTCTTGTATTAGCTAAAATTTGATTACATAGATTACGACAATTTAAAAAATGATAGAACTAAATAGCGTGCTGCCAGCTATTGAGCATAACATGAACTAGAATGATGCAGTCTTTCATAGTCTGAAATTATTCATAGTCTGAATTATTATTAACTTTTCAGTTTGCCAGAACGACCAAGAATAGAAATTCTTCTGTTTTGAATTATTTTTTGCCATGCCTCAGCCCTACTTGAAATATATCAAACTTGTTGCCATAGCAGCCGCTACCCACCAGACAACGTGATAGTGACTCGTCAAGTAACCAGTCTTGTATCGACGCTTTCATAGACATAACTATTAACGCTACAAACAGTGGCATGGAGAGAGGTAGTATAAGGAATTTCATAAGGAATCGTATTCAAGTAGAGGTCTTGTATCGACGCTTTCATAGACATAACTGTTAACGCTACAAACAGTGGCATGGAGAGAGGTAGTATTAGAAATTTCATAAGGAATAGTATTCAAGTAGCAGGACTTGTATCGACGCTTTCATAGGCAAAACTGTTAACGCTACAAACAGTGGCATGGAGAGAGGTAGTATTAGAAATTTCATAAGGAATCGTATTCAAGTAACCAGTCTTGTATCGATGCTTTCATAGACAAAACTGTTAACGCTACAAACAGTGGCATGGAGAGAGGTAGTATTAGAAATTTCATAAGGAATCGTATTCAAGTAGCAGGTCTTGTATCGACGCTTTCATAGACATAACTGTTAACGCTACAAACAGTGGCATGGAGAGAGGTAGTATTAGAAATTTCATAAGGAATCGTATTCAAGTAGCAGGTCTTGTATCGACGCTTTCATAGACATAACTGTTAACGCTACAAACAGTGGCATGGAGGGAGGTAGTATTAGAAATTTCATAAGGAATCGTATTCAAGTAGCAGGTCTTGTATCGACGCTTTCATAGACAAAACTGTTAACGCTACAAACAGTAGCATGGAGAGAGGTAGTATTAGAAATTTCATAAGGAATCGTATTTAAGTAGCAGGTCTTTTATCGACGCTTTCATAGACATAACTGTTAACGTTACAAACAGTGGCGTGCAGAGAGGTAGTATTAAGCAGGGCTAAAGAGAATAGAAGGGCTGGTTCACTCCTTTGAAGAAACTCTCGCCGCGCCAATTCTCCGATTTTCTCTAGTGACGTCACTTTGGCGCAAAGCTCGCACTTTTACTTCAAGAACAGAACGTTTGGCCTTACTAACTCTAACTAATGTTGGAGCATTTCTTTTTGTGACATATTCTAAGACATTTTTTATTTTCTATAATGACTTTCCTCAGTTTTTGCAGTGAATTTACAAAACTTTATGCCAGTTTGCATAATCGATCATTTATCGCATTATTTATCGAAATGCCAGTTTGCGCGATTGCAACTTACAAAAATTCTGATAGAAAAACAAAAGGAAAAAATATAATTTTCCGCCTGTTCCCTAAAGTAATTGAACAACTATGTAAAGAATGGATTCCGAAATGATCAATATCATAATAAAACAGCAGTTAATATAAAACAGCAATACGTTTTTTCTATCGTTAAGAACTTTTATAAAAATTCGTTATCTAAATAGAAACCGCCTCGTTACTTCAAAAAGAAAGGCAGGTGAAAAAAATTAAAAAATGGATAAAGTCAAAGAAAATTAAAACGTAAGTAAAAAGTATAAATAAAATATATAGTGTATAGTTGAAATTCTCCTTATTTCATAACATATTTTTTAAAGTAGTTATTCTAAATATTTATGATTATTTTAAAAATTATATTCTCTTAAATTTAAATATCTATAAATTATATCATCTTAAATTTAAATATCTATAAACAATTGTAAAATTTCTAATGTCATTATGAACCTAAATTATTGTTTTGTTTCAGTAATTAGCGTTTAAGGTTGATGTTTCCTAATGATTAAATATAAACAAATTGCAATTAATGGCATATTTTAAAATCAGGGATTCTAAATTTAACTCAACTTATTGTTATAAGAGGATATGTAGACAAAAAAGTGTCGATATATGCTTTCATTTTTCTTAATAATTGAAATTAAAACTGAACTTTTTAAAATAAAGTATTTATAGTGATATTTTCGCCAACTAGTAAAATAATTTTATAAGTTTAAAATAGTATTTTTTTTTTTTTTTTAATATAATGGCCACGAAAGTTTTTTTGAACTATGTTTATGAACGGAAATAATGTGTTAATCACGTAAAGTTTGAAAGCTAATAACAAGAAAAAGTCTAACTTATTTTTAAGAAGAGAAAGATGCAAAGTTATCATAATATTTCTGCTTGCGATCTCCGATACCTGTGGACACAGTGACGTCATGAGGAGGGAAATCGTAGCTTCAGCTCTAAGAGCGAAGTGAACTAGCCCTTCTATTCTCTTTAGCCCTGAGTTATAAGAACCTTTATAAGGACTCGTATTTAAGTAATGGATCTTGAACTAACGCTTTCATAGACATAACTGTTACTGTTATAGACATACATAACTGCAAACAGTAACTTGCAATGAGGAGTATAGATACCTGGGGCAAATTACTCGAGTATCTCTAAAAAGAGAAATGCAAAAATGAAATATTTGGTGGGGGTAAAGAAAACCTTATTAACTTAAAAAAGAATTACCTTACTAACTTTAAAAACAAGTAAATAACTTAGAACACCGAAAAAAATTTCCTAATTTCTGATAAATTTAAAATATTTTCTTGAACTCCAATTTTTAAAACTCCTATCCGCCATAAAGGAAAAAAAAAAAAAAAAATTAATAAAGCACAAATAAAAGTACATAAATGAACATGTTATAGTCAATGTTCTATAAATCTTCCTCAGTGTCAAAATGTCAAATGAAAGTAGAGAACAAACACGTGTAAAGTGGTTTAACCAATAGAGACAGAGGAACAAGTTTGAACTAGCAAATAAAAAAAGGAGAGATACGAAACAAGCAGGGGGAGATCCCCCCTTGTTCAAACTTGTTCCTCTGTCCGTATTAGTTAAACCACCTTTACGCGTGTTAGTCTCTTTACTTCTCTACCTTCATTTGACGTTTAGACACTGAGGAAGGTTCCTGTTTATAGAACTGAAATCATAGTTTGTACATTTATGTACTTTCATTTGTGCCTCATTAACGTTGTTTTTTTGCTTTAGTCTGCATAGAACAAAGTATACCCTATCCTTTGCTGGAGATTGCCACGTTTAAAAAGTTGCCTGAATCACGAATCATCGACAAGATAAAAATTTTCAGTGTCTCTTAAAACCAAAACGATTGGCAACAACTTTACACCAAAAAGGAAAGACCGCGGATAATTCCTTGGTGTTTGGTGGATCTAAACAAGAATGTTACGTTTCTTTACCTTTGGTGCAAAGTAGTTGCTCTCCTTTTTAGAGTTCAGTAGCTCAATTATATATAATTAATTATAAGATACAATAAACAAAAGAAACATGCATGTATTTTGCAACTGCGAGCTTTTGTTTGATAACAGTGTACAAAATAAAACCAAACTCAAGCTGTTTCGTATTCAAGTGTAAACAATCTTCTGATGATATCCGAGCTACGCCTAAATTGGTGTTTTTGGAAGTGAAAATAATTCAAGAATGGTGTGAATGCGAGTGAATTCGATCTAAGCATTCTCCGTTATTTGTGTTTTGATTTAACTACACCCTTTAAAGTGCATATGAACACTAGATTTGATGCTAACATGAGGTGCTCATTCACTCAATTTTATGGGCTGCTCAACGCTAAATTTGTAAAGCTATCTCAATTTTTACAATGTATCTCAATTCTTACAGTGTAAGCCTAAAGAATTCTATATTCCCAGTTACTTTTGTATTCTCAATAATACCTGTATTCTCAAATTCTAAATTCTCACATAATTTAGCTTACCATATTTTGAACACCATTTCTGACAAATAAGATTGAACTTAAATATTTCTAGAAAGTAAATTAGTATCTTTATATCACAAAGAATATTACACTACCATCATTAATAATCAGAAACAGTAATAAATATATCTCTTCGATTTCGATACGGTTTTTCTTTAATTTCAGCATTTCCTTTTTGTGGACGTAAACTTCTGACACTTTATCTTTCGCGTTACAAAACCAATATTAAACTTATTTTCGAAATTTATAAATTTTTTGCTTTATTATTTTAACTACGTTTTCAGTTCATTTGACGCATAAAAATCAGTTTTTGAAACGTTTTGCTTCCCGCTGATAAGAAAATTGTAGCTTTTGATCATCTTCCGTGTTTAGGGGTTGAGCAGTGACAAGTAGCAATGGGAAATGGTTGTTATTACTATTAATGGTCGTTATTTCAATTAAAGAATACGCGGGAAATATCCGCCCATAACTCCAACGTAATTGAAAAGCTTGATGAAACAGGGCATTAAGTTACAATTTCGAGAGAGAAAAAAAAATAGAGATTTTTCGAGGAAAGATTTTATTTAATCTCGTTTTACTATACATATAAAAATTCACTTAAATGTTTCGAATCTTTAAATTTCAGAGATCTTAAAGGATGAAGTCCCCGAATCGAATCACAGTGTTCGAAAGTTTACGGAGTTGAAGATGTTTCTAAGTGTCTTTGGCAACAACACAGTAGATGAAAAAATTTACAAAACCTGTGTATTGATAGCAAACTAGAATGCTATAACGATAACAATTGAAATGATTGTTTGGGATTTATAAATTTCTCCAATTGAAAACTTGGGGAGGAGAAATAAAGACAAAACAATTTCTATTTAGTATTGACATACAATCTTTAAAACTATTTTTTATAAAACCGGTGTTGAATAGCAAACCCAATTCTGAGTTCACGCTAATCAATGTTAAATCTCCTGGGTCAAGAATTGGGGCAAACTAACCTTTGTGTGAGACTTTTTCAGGAAACTAACCCACATTTGTGTTACAGGGAGAGGAAAAACACCAAAACTTCCCACGGTTACCCTGACGGCAAGGGTATTTTAACCTAATGATCCATCTACCACTAAGTATATTTTACGTTCAGCACTGTGGTGCAAGCCTTCAGAAGAAGCCATATCAACCAGCCACGGCTGGTATTCGAACTTGGGCCACATCATTAGGAGGAGAACGCTTCTATCTTTTACACAAAAAAATAAATAAATAAAATAAAAATTAAGGGAATTTTTTCTAGGTTCTTAGATAACTACTCTCTCAGAGGAAGCGATCTTTATGGTATCGAAAATTTGATGGCCAGAGAAGGCACCAGGTTGGAAGACCACCGGGCCCCCTCCTCATATCTTTAAAAAAGGCAATGATACTTGTATGAGTATAAAATGTGTTTTGGGGACTGATGTTTGCTTCAGCATGTTCTGGTTACTTTTTAATGGATTACATCATGCAGTCACATATACCTCATCATATCGAGGATTTGTTTTTGAAATATGGATATATTCACCGGAAGGAAGGGTTAGCTAGATCTCCAGACCTGAATCCGACAGAGAATATTTGTGACTATCTCAGCAGAAATGTTGCTGCTTTTAGCTTATTTAGACTTAGTTGCTGCTTTTAGCTGGAGCCAGAGTTACTTGGTTATCTTCGCACCCCGTTTTGGATTACCGGCAACATCATACGCTGTCAATGTATTACAGTTAAGTTGGATACATTACTTATTAAAATCCACTTTAGTAATACTTCAACGAAAAATTGCCACGTAAAACTGTGATATACTGTTTCCACTGAAAAGAATGCTATTCTTTTCCTTAATTTTATTTATTTATTTTATTTTATTATTTATTTAATTAATTAATTATTTATTTTGCAAATTATTTTATATTTGAATTTATTCAAATTTCTGTGTTGCATTCAGCAAAGTGCTTAATGCAGATTTTCTCCAAATGTTTTGTTTCTGAGTTCGTTCATAGACACAGAAGACTGGATTACCCTAAATTTTGAAGGTCAATGTGTATACAGGCATATATTTTAAATTTAAAACCCTTTTTTTAGGATATCTGAATTTTCTTGATATTCTCCCAAATAGCTGTGGCTCATCATAAGGTAATTTATCGTAAGCTTTCAAATTCTACCATTAAAAAAATATGAAGACTACTTTTCTTTGACTGATACTTTTATTATCTCAAACTATAATGGAATTTAGTGGCAACAAAAATATTCTTTTCATATTTATTTAATTTCAAATTGATTGAATAGCTTTTTGTAGTTAGTATTTATAGTTAGAATTCAAAATTGACTAGAGAACATAAAAAATCTAAGATTAATTTAATCTACGAAGAAAATTTATAAAAAAAAAAAACTGTTGCTTAAAAGCAAATATATAGCAAAATTATTTATGTATTCATGAATCCTTCAGGTATAGTGGATGGAATATTTTTATTTTATCCTGTTATCTAAATCATCTATAACTTTCCTAAATATAAACAAAGCGAACGAGAAGAGAAAGTAATAGAAATTGGCCGCAAGTTATAAAAACCAACTTACAACTTTTTCATGGTAATTTAAGTAGATAAACAGTGGGCGTAAAACTACCTTGTTATTCGATACTTAAACTTATCATAAATCAAAATAGGCCATAGACGTACATTGACCAACTTCCAAATGTAATAATATCAAGCGAAATAAAGATGAAAAGTGGATGATGACAGTGAAAAATTGACAAGATACATTGTTCTTATATTATGTGATAAAAATCGTTTGGTATTTATTCGATGCGTTGAGTGGAACGAACCTGAAAGTTATGAAAACTCGTCTTATTGTTCTCATAAATCGTGGGAAATCTTTACGCTTTTAAGTTCAATTTAACTTTTTAATTTAGAAGAAAAGCTTACAGAATAAAATAAAAAAAATATTTTATTTTCATACACTCGCTATACCAGTCTGGAATGGTTACAATCCTTTAATTGACCAACACACCGTGACCACATCTGACTACCATATGGAAAACTTTCGCTTCAGTAAAGAACAAATGAAAGGCGGAAAAAGTAAAACCAGAAATAAAAATTCCGGTTCTTGTCACCTTGCTTTCTGATAGAACATAAAGACCTAGATTTCAGAATGGAAGAAAATAAACAAAATAGTTGAATACTAGCAATGGTTTATTATCGTTTGCCTCGTAGTGAGTAAGATCAAGATTTCCCCTCGAGCAGACGATTTTCTTAGCTTGAAGTGAAGAGAGCAGTGAGAGTTGTGAGATCTGTGAAGTGTTCTTTTCTCCGATCACCATCTGGAAGATCGGGTTAAAGGGGATGAAGATGCTGAAGCTATTATGGTCAGCAATTTTGCTGTGTGCAATTTTTGGGAATGGTAAGTTTTTAATTTTTTTATTTTTTCCTAGAATAAGTTTAGTTTGTATGATGGACTATTCTTTATGGTGCTTGAAGAACGATAAAAGATTTTGCACTTTTCCAATTTAAAACTCAATCAACTAATTATTGATTTTTGACAAAAAAAAAAAAAAAAAAAAACTCTTTAACATATAGTATTTTAGCAAATTTTATCAATATTTAAACATCTAACTTTTCTGAAGAATGCATATATATATATATATATATATATATATATATATATATATATATATATATATATATATATATATATATATATATATATATATATATATATATATATATATATATATATATATATATATATATATATATATATATATATATATATATATATATATATATATATATATATATATATATATATATAATTTTTTTTTTATGCATTAACTTTTGAATTGTTGTTGAGTTGGGTTAAAATTATTTTAAAACTTTTTACCTTCATATTTCATTTACGAATAGCTAGACAGCAATAGATATAATTAAGAATTATGTTCTATTCTATTCTTTTACAATTAAGAACTTCTTCAAAGAGACTGATTTTAAAATTTCATATTATTTAAGTGTAAATTGTTTCGTTGTCTTATATTCATCCTATGTATAAATAATATATTGTATCTCGTACTAAAAGTTGTTGTTTAAAATTATATACTATGTATTTTAAATTATATATTATGTATTTTAAATTTATTATGTATTTTAAATTACATATTATGTATTACTTATATATTAGTTAAACTTCATGGTCAAAACTTGAAACATCTAAAACTTTTGTAGTCTTTCCACTCTTTTATATAAAAAAAAAATTCCCAATCCAGTTTTTATTATTTTATTATGGCTTAAAGCATTATTACGAAGGAAATTTTTTTTCATCAATTATTATGTTAATTTTTCATTTAAATTAATTCAGTAAGAACTTTTAAATAGTTTTTTCTAGAAGGTCCAAGGTTTCATTTTTTTATTAATTATTTTTTATTAATTATTTGCATTTCATAACTGTAAATGCAGTTTCAATTGTTGTTGAAATTTTTTTAATCAAGAAGTAAAAGACTGGCAATTAAATTTAGTATAAATAATTTTAAGTGCATACTTTTTTGATTTACTGTACTTATCATTAAAGATTAGTCATTGAGAAGGAAAAAAAAAAAAGGAAAAAAACGCATTTAAAAAATAAAAAAAATAACACAGTGGTATTTTTTTTTTCTAAAAATGAAATTATAAATTGCTTATATAATATTTAAATTTCATGAGTAAAATTGAAACATGTGAAGTTTTCCACTCCTTCACTCTCTTTCGTATAAAAAACTTTTTTTTAATCTAGTCATTATTATTATTTTATTATGGATGAAAGCATTATTGTAACTACATTTTTTTTCAATTATTAAATTACTTTTTCATTTAAATTAATTCATTAAGAACCCTTAAATAATTATTTCCAGAATGTCTAAGGTTTCAGTTTTTATTAATTATTTTTCCTTTGCACATTGTAAATTCAGTTTCAATTAAAGTTAAAAAAAAAAAATATTTATTTTTCTAACAGAGGCAATAATGGGAAAATTAAATGAAAATCAGTAAAAATATTATAAAATGCCTTCCTGCATTTTTTTATTAATTGGACAGATCCTTAAAGATTAGTTATTAAAAATTATATTGCATGAAAAAAAGTTTCAAAGAAAAAAGGTATGATGGTTTGCTTAGAACTTTTTTGAAAGCATTTTTTTTTAAAAAATCCGGCTTTATCCGGCTGATGATATAATCAGTTATGATCCTTTACAATTTTTTTGAGATCCTCCTAACGTCGTAATAAAAAAATTACTTTAAGACCTTTGAATTACAAGATATGTTTTTTAATTTAAATTTATGATTTTTTATAATGTTTAAAATTTTATTAACATTACATTTATTAAGTTGTTGTGGAGTTTCTTTCGTCATGAAATATGTCTTTTTTTTTATTGTCATCATGTTTTCAAAAGACAACATGTTCTGTCAATTTTTTTTTTTTTGTTGAGAAATTACATATTTGATTTAAAACTCTAACACCTTGTTAAGTTTAAACAGCTTTAAACTATTAAATCGGTATACATAAAGAAAAGTGCCCCGTGATTCCCTTTATCTTACATCGCTCCACTATGTCCTTTATAAAAAAAACCCATTCAATCTCATGTACTCTAAAATACTTTATAATTTTATTAATATTAAAATTTCTCATTTATTTACAAGTAAGGGGAGCAGAGCCGTGGTGGATCAAGAGATAGAGCATTCGCCTTCCAATAAGGTGAACTGGGTTCGAATCCCAGCAATGGCTGATCGATACGAATTGCGCGCCTGATTCGCCGCTACCACAGTGCTAACGTAAAAATATCCTCAATGGTAGTAGGATCATGAGTTGCAGACCCTTTGCCATCAGGCTAACCTTGGGAGGGTTTCGTGATTTTTCTCCCGATGTAACGCAAATGCAAGTGAGTTCCATCAGAAAAATTCCTTCACGAGGGTGAGATTGTCTCAAAACTTGATGCCAGGAGTTCCCTTGTCTTCTAGATTTTGTTCAAAATTACAAGGTTATGGAGTTAAACATTAATAGTAGTAAACTCTGAATTATGTCGGCTGTTCAACACCAATTTTAAAATAAAATATTTCAAATCAAAATTCCAGGATAGTTGGATGCAGTGCCTCAACAGTAAATGACGGGCATATGAAGCATTTCTGATTAATATGATAAAATTTTTATTTGTGATTTAATGATCAATTGATCAATTAATATGATCAATCTTAAATATGATCAATTTCAATTTGCGATTAATTCCAAGTATATTTTTCATGTTCCTATATTTCGAAATTCTTGACTGTTTCTCGGTGTGAAGGGTCGTATTGTTGGTTTGTTGCTGTAACAAATTTTCCAGCTGTCAAAAAAAAAATTATTATTTTTTATTATTATTCCTTAATATACTCCGTTAATTCATTTACCTTTCAAAAAAGTTTTTTTTTTTTCATTAATATCTTCTGGACGGGCGATACGTAAAAGCATTTCCACAAAACCAGAATTAGGATGGAAAAAAAATAAAAAGCGGTACCTTAAATGAGGGCATGGTCAAATTGACAAGATTATTTTGCTTTAGCTTCAATAAATGTTAGTCTAATCACATATGTAATCAATTTCAGTTCAAAATAAAGCTATATAATTTTAATTTTGAACTAAGTAGTGGTGAATTAAATAAATCAAACTATTATAACCCCACCCAGAAATAAACTGCTTAAGAATTAGTTAGGTTACCGGTTTTATCTTTTTACCGTGATTGATGTTTCCTCTTGTCTGGTATTTATGACAGTCGGTGTGAAAGGGTTAATCAATGCTCATTTTTATTTTATCTAAAGGGCTATTTTATAATTAAAATAAAAATTTTATCAATTTTACTCACGCAATTTTTTAGGCAATAAATAAATAAATATAAAATATCAGAAAAAGAAGAAAAGAAGCCTCAAGTTCTGTCAAACTTTACCTGAATTTAAATAAATATTAAGAGTATTGTAATTATACATATTACACTAAGATATGCTGATAGAATATTATATTACTGGCATTTAAAAGATTGCGACAGATTAAAACACGTCCATTTGTAGTTAAAAATTATGAATATATTGTGAATTGAGAATTCAAAATTATGCATACATTGTTTCTTGAGACAGGTTCCAAGGTAAAACATAATTAACAGTTCCAAGATGTAATCTCCACATGGTTTAAATAAAACCAAAATTATGATCAATCGAAATAATATATAATTTTTTTCTCCTAAAAATAGATAAAAAAATCTTTATAACCTAATAAAATTCAGTTTAATAGTATTATATATTCATATTTGGAAAATGAAAATAACATGAAAAAAAAAATTGCTTTCAAGCAATGAACATTTGTTATTAAGACATTAGTATTCTTAGCTTCGGATGTTAAGTTTGGTGGTAATATCATGAATTGGTTAACGTATAACTGGAAATTACAAAAATTTTAATATTGCTAAAGAGTCCTAAGTAAACTTGAAAATAACCACTCGCCACATGGCGAGTTAATAAATAAATAAAAAATTTAAAAAAAAAAAAAAAAAAAAAAAAAATTGTCACTTACATTAAATGAACAATCGGTCATGTTTTCTTATCGATTTTTAAAAAAAAAATCATTTCATTAATTTAGAAAGACTCAGAGAAACAGAATTTTCATTAAAATGTCCAATGTCTCCATTCAAAAATTTGATCCTTCAGAATCCATCTATATGGAATGGAATGATTCATGTGAAAGGAAAGTTTTTTACATGTTTAGATCTTTCAAAGTTGTATACAGTGAATGTATACATTCACTGTATACATTGAATGAATTTTTCCTCTCCAAATATTTTTAAATAAAATTCTTTAAAGTCTGTATGTTTACCTAAATTTTGTCTCATATTTAACTTGTTTTTATTGTTGAATTAACTTTTTATTGCTGTAGAGTGTTTCTAATAAGAATTATTTAATATATATATATATATATATATATATCAACAAAAAAAAGTGTTTCCAAAAAGTGGTCATTAAAGGAAAAGAACCTATCGATATCGGTCACAAACTCATTAGGTTTGAGGAGAAAGTGAGTACAAAATTAGTATGTTGGCCACTGGTCAAAGAATATATAATATGAGTATATATCACTTATATATTCTTTGCACTGGCTACTGGCTGATGATGATGACTTACTTGAAGATGTAACATCCATAAATCCTAGCATCCGTGTCCAGTTCCAATAAAAAAAGCACCTTTTCAATAAAAAGAAAAACGCTTAATGAAAACAATTCCTTTTTTCTTAGGTTAATTCCAATACTGTATGTTAAATTGTTTATTGGTTTTAAAGATGATTTATCTTACAGAAAAAAAAAATCAGCATTATATAAAAAATCAGCATAATAAAAAATCAGCATAATCATAAATCAGCATAATATAAATTTAAGAGTACGAAATTCAAGTGGGAAACTTGATAAAATTGATATTTAGAGATTAAAAACTAGATTAGCATATGTTAAAAAATATTTTTTCCGTTAATTTAATTTTTTTAATTATAAATTTGCTAAATGTCAACCAAAATTTATTGATATGTCATAAACCTATTTTTAGCTCTTCGATATGAATATCGCTGAATATTTTTAGCTGATAAAAAAAATTATCGATTGTAAAACTATTTTTCTAGTATAAGCATTTTTACAAAAAACTCCATCCAAATAAATATTAAAATCTCTATAAAGCTATTTTATGTGCCTAAATTTAAAATTTCATTGGTACGACAGCCGGGCTGGGCCTTGGCCTTCTCGAAAACTTTTCTTCATGTTGTTCTCCTTGTTACCAGATCTTGCTAGTTCTGTACCCTTTATGTTTAAAAATCCACGTTAATGGAGTCTAGCCATTGAAGTTTTGGACGTCCTCTAGCTCTATTAATGCCCAACGTTGAATAAATGTAATGTTAGATGTTATAGTTTTTATTTTCCTATTAGAAATACTCTTTGTTAATTAACTTCTTAGATTGCCTTACCTGTTGGATAAAAAGTAATTTTTGATTTTTTTTAAAATTATGTCTTTTTTATAAATCAATTTATAAATTTAGAACCTTTTTAGAGTAATAAATTTTTTTTTAATAATTTCCATATACTCTGGAACTTACAGTTGTACACAAAAATAGTTAAGCTAAATTTATTTCCAACTCAAACATTTAACCCTCTAAGTATTTTAAATGTGTTAATGAAATAAAAGTAAGGACTAGAATGTAGGTCCATCTTTATATGTATCTGAAAAATCCGGAAATCCGGAATTCAAATCCGTAATTTAAGAATCCGGAATCCATCTAAAAAATCCGGATCAATACATTTTACCGTAAAATACTTTTTTACTGTAAAAATGTTATGCCCTAATTTTTACAGTAATGCTTATTTAATTATGGTGATTCAGTAAAAATTACTGTAAAAATTGTGGTAATTCAAATTTTTTGTTTCGTTGAATTTTACAGTAAAAATAGATTTAACAGTAAAAAGTACTGGCAACTTGAGGGCCGGTACTTTTTACCGCAATTTGATCTGGAATTTTTTATAGAGTAATAAATTACAAACACAAAATATAGAAATAGAGGAAACCGACATAGTATAGAGGAAACCAACAGAGGTTTAAAATGCTCAAGTACAAAAATTTAAGGGTAGCAGGCATTTATTAGAAGGGGACAATAACTTTTTTGCCTCTTGGCGAATTTTGGACTTCTTTTAAAGTTAGGTTAGATAAGAAAATATACGTTATAATAAATTTGAGCTTATATTAACACAATTTACATCCATAAATGTCAAAAATAGTAACCGAAATCTTGAAATCATGACAACAAGCTATAAACAGAAACTCCGCATTTCTAAGCAGAAATGAAACACGATTCTGAACAATAAATAGATCACAAGTTATGTACTTCTACTCTTAATTTCAAGACTAAAAGAATAAAGTAACTTGATCGCCGTTAAACGTGACAGATTTTGTTCACGAATGGATCGGTGAAACAAAGAAAATACACTCTATTCTGGATTATTCGAAAATGATAACGCATAATCCATGGACTAAGTCACAAATAGATCATTTATATTGAAATATAAGCAGTAAGACAACTAAGTAAAATCTCCACTGAAAAGTTCCGCTGAATAAATTAAGGCAAGTAAGTTTATAAATGGAAGTAGTTTAGTTTTTTAAGAACCCTTTTTTAAAGCCATTTTTCACATCATTGTACGAAACCTTTCAGTTTAGTTTATTTTTAACTATTTTCAGAAACTTCGTATATGAGCGAAAGCATTAAATTCTGAAAAAATTCAAATGGAAAGGAATTGTCAAGAACTTAAAATTATATTTAAACTCAGCCAGTTTTCATTGAAAAAAAAAAAATTAAAAAAAAAAAACGAGATTAATTTGTTAACTTGATTTTCTATTTTATGTTTATTCAAAATTCAGATATGAAAGAGATTTAGAATTTCTGTTTATTTAAGTTTTTTTTTATTACGAAAACAAAAGATTGATCGCAAATGAATTAGTTCATTCCTCAATTCTTATAAATTGTAATCAATAGAAATCAAAATTGTATTTATTAGTGGTTCGCAATATTGTATTAATTAGTGTTTCGAAAATTTTTATTAATTAATGTTCTAAAAAATTGAATTAAATAGTGTTTACAAAATTGTATTAATTATTGTTTCGTAAAATTGGTTTAATGTTTTGCAAAATTGTATAAATTAATGTTTTGCAAAATTGTAGTAGTTATAGTGCTTTACAAAATTGTATTTATTAGTATTTTGCAAGTTTTTACCTAAAACCTTTTCAAATTTAGGCTTTTTGGCTCATATATAAATTTTATCGTGATTGTTGGCCTCAAGTTTATTGTTTACAACTGTATTAAATAAACACAATTTTGTCACAATTATTCACCATTATCTATTAAATACACTTTAAAACGATCTTAAAGATGTATAATATATTTTTATTATAAAATTTAAACAGGAATCCGAAAGCTTTATTGTGATACTTTTTATTTCGCAGGCAATAATAAACTATAAATATAAATAATATTTGATAGTTAAATATATCAGAGACAATAATAAGCTTTCTAATATAAATAAAGATATAAAAACTTAAAACGTTTTCTGAAAAAAAAAAATTTTTTTTTAAAGGATTATTACTCTGCCTTATCAAAACAATAGGAATGCAACTGCGAAAATCCTAATTTTCCCTTTATCGTTTTTGTTCGTATGAGTACACAAAAAAGAACTCATTCAGTTAACTCCAATCACTTGTATTGAATTTAATGAGATATTGTTGTAACAATGAGATCAAACCTTTATGGTTAACAAGGAAGTAAAAGTTTATAGTGAAATATAAACTAAGTTGTTCGTTTACACTTGTTAGTCACGAGAGTTGCTGATTCGTATTTTACAATTTAAACGCTTTCAACCGTGTCTAGGAAGTGGATTTTAAAAACGATTTGGGAGGAGTGGAAAAAATGGACCGAAACTTTTAATATTAATGCCACTGATAAATAAATATTTATAGAGTAATTTCAAAGAACGGATGAAAAAAATTGAACTATCGTGCATTTTTTCATGCGAATGAACTTTTTACATTAGAATTTTTCTATATGCGTATTCATTCAGTTGAAACAATTTTAATTTAGGAATAATCAGGAAAGAATAGAAGTTTAAAATGATATTTTAATTTTTTTTTCAGTAGTTTTCTGTAAAGTTGTGTAAATTAGATAAATTTGAAGACTATCGTAAAATATATCGTGTAATAGCAATATTTTCAGATGAAATATCATAAAATATTTATACGGCCATATATCATGAAATATCGAATGGCATATCACGATATAAAAATTTTGATATCGCCTAGTTCTAATATTACGTTATATCTACTAGATATGATTGAGGCATCAAATTTTTATTTCTTTTAATTATACACATTCATATTCTTCTTCGTGTTGGTTTTTAAATTACTGTTAATTTATTGTTATTTTTATTATTGTTGGTTTTTTTAAAATTATACGAAGAATATAATATTTAATATTATATGTACGCAGAAATATTTGATATTTGGTTCACGTGGCAAATAGACAAGTTTATTTATTTGCCACGCGAATATAAAAATAATATAAACCAATATTCATATAGGGGAGAGGAGAGCTAATGTAAACATGGGACTAGAGTGGTCATTTTGAATAACTTTGTTTATTTATTGGTCAAATTTCTGCTGTGAAATATCTTAAATCGGTAATACTGGTACATAGTTCCGAGTGCAGTTGCTTAATCACATTGTAAATACATCAATAGAAATTTGTAAAAGAACTTAAGATGCAAATGTAATTTTCAAATTTTCTCTTGACTCCTTTGTTAACTTATTTTATTTTCAGAATATCAACAAAAGGTAATAATATGTTATAAATTATGTGGCTTTTTTTAATCTAGTTTGACATAACAAAATTAATACACAAATTAGACATAAACAAATACACGTCTAAGTGGGGATAGTCTGGACATGTTTACACTTCCCCGTTCAACTTTCAATGGAAGAAATATGAACTAGATACAAATTTAACACATTTGATGTCATTTATTTTCTAAATTAGAGAATGATTTTGTAGAATGAGATACCTTTGAAACATACCTTTCTATCTCAAATAAAAAAAATTTAACACTTTTAATATACCTTTCTATCTCAAATAAAAAAGTTTAACACGAAATTTAGCACTTTTAATATACTTTTCTATCTTAAATAAAAAAGTTTAACACGAAATTTAGCAATTTTAATATACTTTTCTATCTCAAATAAAAAAAGTTTAACACGAAATTTAGCACTTTTAATATACCTTTCTATCTCAAATAAAGAAATTAACACGAAATTTAGCACTTTCAATATACCTTTCTGTCTCAAATAAAAAATTTAACACGAAAACTTTATATTAATCTATTTTTTAATATTTTAATAAAATTAAAAGCAGATAAATTATCACGTTTGATGAAAGATGAATTAAAGAAGAAAACAAAGTTTTTAATCAATATAATATTTTTTACCATACATAAAACTAAAATAGAGCATAAGTGAATGGTCACGTCTTCATATATGTCATATTATATATGCTCTTATATCTATTATCCATGTTTACGCTGCTTCACTGTTATCCATTCAGACCATTTCATCATAAAATTAAAATTATGGTTATTAAAATTAATTCAACTTAAAATTATTTGATTTTATATAAATAAATGAATAATGTTCTTAAAATTCATTGATTTACGTTCAAAATGTCTATTGGGAAGTGAAAAGTAAAAGCTGAAGTGAAAATGTCTACAGTATAGTGAAACTCAAATATTTCAGTACCCATTTTTCAATAAGGCTTAGACTGAAATTAATTTAATGTAGGATTTAGATATACCTTTCTGCGTTGTAATAAATGACTAATTAATAAATTATCAAATTTGTCTACACTAACAGCGTGTAGTATGGTTAGTGAGGACAAAAATAACCTTTTTTTTAAAAAAATTTATTGTGGTAAAACTAATCAAGTTTGTGATTCTCGATATAAACCATAATGCAGATAAATGTCCAAATTATTATTAAACAATCACTTAATAAGTTAAAAACAATATTAAATATGATTTTTTTTTTTTTTTTACAAATTTGTAAAAAAGCATCCATGCTCCCTCCACCTCTCCCTTACAATTTCTTTCGAAATTTAGCCAGTACATGAAATATGCCGAATACTTGAAATAAATTTAAATCGACTTTTTTTTAATTGTTTTTTTTTATTTTACCATTTATGCTATCTATTAAGCATTTTAATTTCAATTTATTAAGTGTTTATAAGCTTTTCTAACTAAGAAGTTTTAAAACCATTAAAAATTTAATTTAAAAACATGTTGCAAAGAATGCTATATCAAGCATTTTCCGAGCTTTACAGTTGATTCAATGAGTTTAAAAACTGGTCATCTTCTCCAAAACTAGTTTTGAAAGAGAGATAAAAACTGAAAAACTACGTGATATATTGAGCTTTCTTTACCTATTGATAGTAAAATATTGTAGGTTACAAAATATTCTATTTATATGGTTCAAAATATTCTATTCTATTCTACACATAATTCAGAAGTTAAAATTAATGATTTAGAACTTGGAGATGACCAGTTTTCGTGCAAAACCTTAAAATGAATACTATGCAGTATTTTTTAAAAGCGAATATATTAATAATCCATCATTTACAAATGAAATAAAGACTGCATTTAAGTCTATACATTAAATAGACTTAGATATTTGAGTAGATTTAGAAATCTTCTGGATTGTGACTATCTGTGCTTGATCCCTTATAAATGATATTAGATTTTATTATCTAATTTATAACTTTGCTATTCTTACTTGCAGTTGGAACCCCTACAACTCTTAAGTATGTATTCTCCCTTCTTTGTTATGAATTCCTTAATTCCGAACCCCCGTGATTTCTGGACTTTCACTTTTACCACTTTTGCAGAACTAACCTCTGAATCACTCATTGGGCGGTAAAAAGCATCAGCAAGATAACAAGTCTAATCAAAATAATTCATTGTTAAGTTATGCTTACAATTTCATATGCAACTACTGCAGGCATCTGGCAGTATATTAAGTTCATTGAGAGAGCAGGTCATCTTCAGGAAATGGCATGTTTTCAAACTAAATTGAGATTTCACTGGACGAAATATTTTATGCCTGATAGTAGGACACGAATTTTTTATATGATATTTATGTATTTACGTCAGCTTAAAAATTCAAGAATCTGGTTTTTGCAAAAGAGTGGACATGACTGGTTTTCGGACTCATCAATTCAATTGTAACATCTATCATTTATTGTCTTAATATGGAATACATTAATTTAGAGTAGTTGAAAGTGTGATAGTTCTTTGCCATTAGTTAGTAAATTTAATTCTTTCAAACCAAATTATTTTATCATGTTGCACAGGTGATTCGAAAGTAAGCCAATTCCTTACATCGTTTCACTTAAAATGTTTCACGCTAATAATTTTTCGTATTTAACGCTTCGCTAAAACATTTAAAAAACACTTAAAAACATGCTTAAACAGTTATGTCACAGAATAATTAATCAAAACGTTAAAAGTGTAATCTGAAAAGTGTGTTCACGAACTGATGTTTTCGATGCAATTGTTGCGGCAATTGCGTGATTCGTACTTTGAAGATGCAAAGATATCTTTGTACGCGATTTTCCCATTTGATGAGACATACTAAGAAAGAGCATTTCCTTAAATGACTATTAGTCACGATTTAAAAGCGTTTTATTTGTTACAGTTAATGTGAATGAACTATTTAATCTTGACGTAACCGTTATGACATATATCTAATGATCAATGTTCAGAATCTTTATGCAACAGCACTAAGCTCCAGTTAAAATTTAAGCATTCTAACCAATCATAAAGTCGTGAAAAGATCGTTTTATGATAATCTCCCATTGGTGAAAATATAGCTATACATTTTATGGGTTGTGCTCGGTGAAACAATTGAAACTAATATTTTTATCCTGCAAAACAGATAAAATTTTAGTGATTTAAATAATTTAAAAGTGGTCGGAATTTTCATTGACGATAAATTTTTCTTGCAAGTGGTAAGAAAACCATTAATACTTGTATTACAATTTAGCAAAGATCTCCAGTTAAATTTGAGAAGGCTATCTAGTCTTAAATTTGTCGAAATTAAAATTAACGGTACTATTGCGCTAAATTTTGTTTATATATTCATCAGGAAACTAAGGAAGCTTCCATTATCATCGGGTACAAAGCTCAAGAAATTTCAGTACTCTAACACTATATAGTTTCCAACACGGTGAAAAATATTTTGATAAAATAGCTGTTCTGTATGGCAATGATATTTCTGGTAAAACAAAGTTTGAAAAATGATTCTAGTAATATAACCAAAATATACGGTGTTTAAACCATGCACTTAGTAATTTTTCAATTCATATGGAAACGGCTTACCGAAAATTCTGCTTTTCAAAACTAAAGCTCCTATTACCACACATTTAATTAAAAAAAATACAAAACTGAAAAGTAAACTTAACTGAATAAATAGTTTCAACTGAGTAAATGGTTAATGTCATACTCTAAGGCAGTGATTCTCAACCTTTTTTTGGGCACGGCACACTTCAAACGATTTCGAAATTTGACGGCACACAATGAAAGAAATTAGTTTAAAAGTTGTTTACTTACCTATAATAACACTGTGTTAAATAGTTTGTGATAATAATTTTGAATGTGAAATAAAATAATATGTACTACAAAAGCACGTTTATTAAGGGATTAATTATTTCTTTCGACTAATTTTTTATTAGTTAGTAACAGTTATTTTTTTTATTGCTAGTTATTAATTGTTAGCTTGTTTTTTTATAGCTAACTAGTTTTTTTGCTGATTATTAAGTGTCAGCTCATTTTTTTGTTAGTTATCCTTTGTCAATTTGTTTTTATAACTTTTAATTGCAAAGCTTATTTTAATGATTAGCTTCTACTTCCGTTTGAAAGTTAATATTTAGCTTGCTTAAAGCGTGGAAAAATTATAAAATGTATATATATATATATAGACCTAACATAAAATATTTATGTGTATACGAGTTTCTTAGTTTTAAAATAATATTTGTTTCCTTATTTAATTGACATTCCAAGGTAATAAATTGGATTCTTTATTATTCAAGCACAGTTTTTACGTAGGCGCTATTTTCATAAAAGTTTTCTATATGAACTTATCGGGAACTAGAATTTATCAATAAATTAATGACATGAAAAAAGTTACCATCAAAAATATTAAACAACTTCGAAAAGGAATTTGAAACAAAGATTGGAATTTTTTTTTTCGTTAGGGGCGTTGAAAATTTTTAACTTTGCAATGCGGTTGATGATCTAAGAAAGGATGGAAGCCTTTGCTCTAGTTCGAAGAGCATTCGAAATTTTGATTGCGATATTTCATTGTTCTAAATGTTAAAGCGAGTTAATAGTAAAAAATTTGTAATAAAAAAGAGAACATTTTCTTAAATGAGTCTTAGTCACGAGTTGAAATTATTTCTTTTTTTCCAATTATTTGATTCAAACGTTGTGCCATATATCCAAGCGACAAAAGATTGATTTTATCTTCGATATTAGCGTTTAGTTTTTTTAATTATTGTGAGAAGAAAAAAATCTCACCCAAAATCATAGAAGTATGAAAAAAGTTACAGAAATCTAAGATTGCCTAAATTGTATCAAAAACTGAATTTTTGTTTAATGTGTTTTCATTCATGCGAACGAATTATACATTCCGTCAAATTTATGAATTGCTTCATACTTATCAAATAATTAAAAATAAAATTAGTTGAATAAAATTATATTTTCGTTCGTTTTTCTATCGTTCTTTTATATTTGTTTTAAAGTTAAAATATAAGAAAATTTAAAACATTTTAAAATTCTCACTTAAAAAAGAGATTACGTTTTACTTTTATGTACTCTTAGATAATTGTCTGACCTAAATTGCAATTTAGTTATATATAATAATAAATGTTGAAATTCGCTTAAAGTTACTGACAAAAAAAAAACTTCTCGTTTTTATTGAAAAAGTATAAAAATTAGTAAAATTTTGGAACGTAATTAAAACTGTGAAAAATCATTGAGAATTTAAATTATGTGAGATTCAACAAGTATTCTCAATAACTACTTAATGGGTTATTTTCTAATTGCTGATAATTTATCAAAAAAATTAATTAAATTCTGGCTGTATTTGGAGAGCAATCAAACTCTGTTTTTTTTTTTTTTTTTTTTTTTTAAAAATATGGAGTTTGACTCAGTTTCATGTTCATTCAAGCCACTTCAATCTTAAATTAAAACTAATTTTCCTTCCGGTTTAATACTGCTATCAAACAGAAAACCTCACAAATCAGACAATCCAGGAAAAAGATATAAAAATCATTCGACTTTAAGGCTAAAATAGAAATAAGTTGGAATTTATTTATTTATATAAACCCTTCTTTATCTGACTTTTTATCTGAACAAAGCAGGAAACTACGGTTGAGTTGAACATGAAAAAAAAAAAAAAAAATGCCTAAATTTGGAATCATACGGTCAGTGTGGTTACATTCTGCCATTTATAAAATTTAAAAATAAAAAAAATTGTCAACTATTTATCGAATCATTAATTTCACTAAGCTCATGATGCATGTTTTGAACTGTCCCTAAAAAGGGACGCCTGAAGTTTGAACTGTTGGTGTGGATAACTACACACCAACTAAGGGCATGTGTATGCATGTATGTACAAAGGGCAAAAGAAGAAGAAAGGACCACCCTGAATACTTTTTAATTTAATGATCGGATCTTCTCGTTCTAGAACTCAATCTTTGCAAAGGGGTGACCTCAAATATGCTAATTAGTTAGTGCAGGCGATATTTTAAAATTTTTCAAATCAGGCACAAAAACGTACATTCTCTGAATAAACATATCTTTCGTACATTAAAAAAAAAAAATTGGTGTATTTAAAATTCGATTTCTCAAGAACTATTTGACCGATTTTGCTGAAATTTTGTATTTTGGCACACAAAATTACTTTCTTTAAAATGGTGAAAAAATTGTATACCTTACAATTCAAAATATTTTCGAATATTATTAAATGAAATAATAAAAATAATAATAATAACATAAAATTCTTCACTTACCGCATTAAAATGCTAGTCATTTTTTACTCCAGTTATCCGCTGAACATACGATTGTTGATACGATCTCATCCGCAAAACACTGTTTTTTAGCAAAATTTTCCAGCAAGTCAATACAGCTGTTTTTAACATATTAAATACTTTCAAAACACTTCCTCTACATTTAGCGTGATTTCCAGACTTGGGTACAAACTTAGTTTGACCGCTAGAGCAGTTTTTGCAACTCAATTTTTTGCTGATGGATAAGGTAGGGAGTTTTATGATGAATGAAATGACGCCAAATGTTTTTTTGCTTTTTTCAAATCTCCCTATCACACTACTTTCCCTTATTTATTTTTTTAATTTGAGGTTTTTTAAAGAACGAATATACCTGGTCTTTTATTATTCGTTTATATGAATTCGCTGGAAGTTCAAACTAACAAAGCTCAGTATAAACAAATTTCTCTGAAACTTTATAGATTATAAAAACAAATCCAATATAAAAACAGGGAAAAAAAATACATAAAATTAATTTTTTTTCTCCATGCTATCACTAAAAAATATGACTTTTTATAATTTCGTCAATAATTTCATCATGCCCACAAGTGACTAAACATTTTTAGAAAACATTTTGATGCAAAAAAAGTCCAACTTTAGACTAGATAAACAATTAATAATTTTTAGTCTAAAAAGAATAGTTAAAGAATAGTCAATAATCAATAATCAGAAAATAATTCTTAGAATTAATAGTCATAATCTTGAAAAAGAATAATTTTTTTTTATAGTCTTGAAATTGATAAAATGTTGAATTCACAATTTTTATCAATAATTTCTTTCAGTTTTAATTCTTTTATTAATTTCAGCTCAATTTTATTTTATAAATTATGCATGTATTTCAAATTTTGTTTTATTTTGCAGTTTTTTGACATTTTATAATAAATGTTTTTTTTTTTAATTTTTGACTAACAATATCATTTTGCATTATAATATTTATTAAGTATTTAATGATCACAATTAATTGCATCTTAAACTAATCATTTTCTTAAATAGCAAATTTTTAGTCAAAATATCAAAAAAATATAACTACTTTAGAAATTAAAAATATATTTCTATTTTAAAATGTGTGCCTCAATCCTTTTAATTAGAAGGAGCTGGATTTTTTTAAGTACTATCTTTTAATGTTTTAGTGTTCTTTTTAATATTTTCCGTACTTAATACAGCTGAAGGGATGTATGAGTCAAAAATCATTGCAGCCATTTTGACAACAAATGAGCAATTTGTAAGTTTTCAAGACTTATTTTCTCATAATTGCTTATAGAAAATATAATGTTTTTTTAATATTGTAGACACTTAATTATTTTATTTTATTTTATAACCGTTGTTATACAACCAACCCAATTTTCGGGTTTACGACAACTAATAATCAACTCTGTAGCCATGTAGTTTTGTAACCAGTCCAGAAAACAAGGGAACTCTTGGATCAAGTATAGGTAGAAATTTGGGGCTTCGTGGAGGACTTTTTGATGGAACTAACCCACATTTGCGTTACACGAAAAGAAAGACTATGTGAATCTCTCACGGTTAGTCTGACGGCAAAGGGACTCTTACCTATGATCAGTCTACCAATGAGGATATTTCACGTCAGCACTGTGGTCGGTGCAAGCCGCTGGGATTTGAACCCGGTTCACTTCAATGGAAGGGGAACGCTCTATCCCCTGAGCCATCGCGGCTCACACTTAAATGTTGTAGAAAAACATTCTTTTATATTTGCAGAAAAGCAGCCTTCATTATGGTAAAACATCATTTAGCATTGTTTTAAGAAGCTCTGTTGCCAAGGGAATTAAAAAAGCCAGTTAAATTGCCTTACGCTAAAACCAAAGCGATGGTTTGAACTTTATAGATCATCTTGCCGTGAAATATTATCTGAGCTTTAGAACGAACAAATAACTTAAATATTTTAATAGTTATAAATTTAAAAAAAAAAAAACAAATTTTAAATTTAGCGAAATTTTTTTCTAAGATGAAAATTACCAAAAGCACTGCCTTATTCTCACTTTTTGCAAATTTTTATATGCCTAAGTAATGCCGTTTCTTCTTTCTCGTAAAACATTCTTTAATCCTTTAATGCAGATAAGATACCTTTAACCTTTTATATATTTTCTTTATTCGGGCGTTCAAATTACAAACAAAAATATATTTTGGTATTTTTTTAAAAACCGTGTTTAATCTTTAGTAAAACTATCTGTTGGATTATAGGAATTTGTACTAAATTATAAAATCCAAAAAGATTACTTTGAAATTTTTTTTTGATTAATGTTCAAAATGTGTCAATAATTGATTTTAAAAATTGAAGAAAAATCTTTGATGTTGTAACGAATCAAGCTACATTAAGAAACCTCAAATTCAAAAACAAAAACCTATCTCCTTAAAAATCAACAACTCTCTCATGTTCCATCAATTGTCTCGTACTTTGAATTTTAATTTATCTCGTTATATGTTTTTTTTTTTTTTTAAATCATGCTATTATTATCCAGATATTTTTTAATATTTTTAGACTTTCTAGAATACCCGATTTTTTTATATCTAAATAATTGCAAATGTGAAAAATTATAGCTTGGAAGTGAGCCGTGATCGAAGGATTTCATAGAAAAAGACACCGGTGTGTCATGCTATACTTCAAAACCATAAATTATTAAAATACTAAATATAATATTTTCCACTTATTTCGACCTAAATTAATACAAAATAACGAAAAAAGTGTGAAAATATGTTTAATAAAAATTCTGCCTCAAAGGTTAAGTTATGTAAAAAAAAACATTCTTTAAAATTTTTGAAGAACAGCCTGTTCATTACAGAATAACAGCTTTAAAATTAACAAAAAAAAAAAAAAAAAAAATAGAAAGAAAACTTTAAAAGTGATACATTGTGAGAAGTTTATTAATTATGAGAAACTGTTATTACTATTATACAATTTTTTCCCCATTCACAGAATAAAAAATCCACGTTATTCCTCAACCGTGAAATCACTAAATCACACACTCCTGTCGCGTTTAAAACTAACCTCACATTTTCAAGGACATTTGTAAATGAATGACGATCAACTGTTTTACGGTAATAATAATACGTTCGTAATGAGTGCGTTATGCCCTATTTGAGCGAATAACTCCTGTCAATACTGCTAAACCTAAAAAAAACGCACTACTTATTGCTACTTAAACAACTTAAGCTTACTGTGGAATTTAGTTCAAATTCTTACCGTAACCTAAAGTTTTGTTTAAGATATTGACAATACAAAAGTAGTTTTGATAAATAATGGAACATAAATAATTCATATAACAATCGTATCTTAGAGAAAAAAAACTTTTTTAATCAGAATTATGTACGAATGCCAGTCATTATATTTCTTAGTTGCACAACATAAAAATCGAGTTTCATTTCTTAAACACTTTCCACAGTTAATGATTTTAGTTGAATATAAAAAAAACTGTAAAAGTTATGTTGAAACAAGTGTGTTTGAGAAAACTCCGTGTTCTCCCCTCCCCATAAAATTCAGTTTTAAGTTGTAGATACATAGAGAAAAAGTGTCCTAATTTGAATGTTTGAAAATACCTTTTTCAAGTGTCATACAATACTTAGATTGTGTAAAATTGTTTTTTATTTATTTATTTATTTTTAGATGAAACTAGACTAACGGAAAACCTCTGAATATAAAATGGCAGATAAAAAAAAATAAATAAAATAAAAAAAATTTTCGTCCTTACAAAATTATTATCGACATTTTTCGTACTTTTTATCAACTACAGAACGACGACGGTTGAATCAAATTTCAGCCAAATTACGTGAAGTCTAAAACAAAATCTGAAAACCACACTAAGTAACAATGATTCATTTAAAAGCAGTAAGAAATGTATAGATCTGAACTAACGAAATGTTGGTTTTCAAGTTTAATGAAAATAAAAAAAGAAATTGAAAATTCCAGATTTTCCGACTGTTAAGGCAGAAAAAGAGTTTATTATAACATCATAGAGTCTATACAGTTAAGAGAAGTTATCCTTGACCTATTATTCAAATAACAGGCTACAAATAAATTGATTGAAATTCATGTAATATATTTCATAAATAATTTCGCAGTATGTCTCATAAATTGAAAAAAAAATTTAAAAAAAAAAAAAAAAATTTTTTAAACGTTTAAATACAAACACAATTCATTGGATTCTTGGTCATTATTTTTTTAGCAGAAAGATTTTTCCTACTGAAATCGAAATAGAAATGCAAAGTTATACCATTGTTGCCCGTAGTATTAAATTACAATAACTTTAAATTAAATATCCAAATAGTCTGCTTATAAATTTACAAATTATAGTCATAAATGCATTCTTCAAGAAGTTAAAAATTTTGCATTTTAAAAAAATTTTCAAAATTCGATTTCCCCCCCCCCTTTTTGTTTGTTTGTGTGTGTGTTTAGTAAGTTAACGAAACGATAATTTTGAAAAAAAATTTTTAGCGTTAATAACAAAAAAAAAATAAATAAATAAATAGAGAGATTCCGTACATATTATTTATGAAAAAAAATTCATTCAAAAATAAATTTAAGTATCCCATCTAATCAGCTTTGCTTCGTTTTATATAAGCGTTTTATATAGCGGAAAGTGAATACTAAATAAAGTTTGAATTTCAAAATTACTTTCAATATCCACACTCTTTTCTTTACCTTCTTCTCCTACGTTTATGAAGAAGTAAAATTATTCCAACCAATAAACTATTTTTAGCAAGAAAAAATGCAGCAAATTAGGTTTAAAATTATTATTTATTTTATTATTATTATTATTTATTTATTATTATTTATTTTTTTTTTTTTTATATTTTTTACTCTTAAATTATGACTACCATGTTCAATAATAAATTGGGGAATAATAATTGTGCCCAATAATAAACTATGGTAAATAATGTTTAAAATATTATTTATTGAATAAGTATTCTTACATTTTTTATTTATTATTTAAATTTTGAAGATATTTCGGTTAATCCAAATTTTGAACCGATTTGATTAACATTTTTCATTACATTCAGGATGATAAGAGAGCGAGTTATAAAAAATGTCAGTGTCATGGAAGAAAAAAAAATGTGACATTTGCAATCATTTTTTTAAATGGAAAATAAAATTGAAACATATCTGATCGAATTATTTACGATATTAATTTTATTATAACCGGGAATGAAATGAAACCAGTTAGAAGTTATAATCTCAAAACTACACTTCAGCTTTTCTACTATTCCTTCCTCGCCAAGACTACATGAGGGCAAAGAAAAATTAAAACTAGAAAACTATCTAAAATAAAAATTAAAAATAATAAATGAAAAATCTATAATTTTTAGTTGTTTTTTCTTAAATTAGTCTTCGAGGATTCTAAATTATGAAGAAATAAATATCAAATTGTTAAACAAAAAATAATAATAATTAGTAGAATAAATTATAATTTTACAATGTTCTTGTGATTAAAATTTTATTCTGATTTAATTGATATTATTGGCATAATTGAAGATGAATTTTCAAAAAAATTTCGCTACAAAACTAATTAGCATAATATGCGAGTTTAGTAGTCAAGCAATCATCTGTTTATAAAAATCTCGGATGTAAATTTGTTGCACCAAATTACTTTACATATAACATCGATGTGTATAGAAAAAGAATAATTTAAACGTAGTATGATTTAATCCAAACATGTTATAAATAATCGTCCTCAGTCAGTACCGGCCGATTTGCACTTTAGTTGTATTATATGTCGTCGTAATCTGTATATGTAAATGCCCTAGCTTTTATAAAAGTTACTGAAATAATATTGGCTGTTGTAAAAATATACTATTTGAGTTTATTTATTTATTTATTTTAATCTTTTAACTTTAGTTGATTGATAAGCATTTTATATTTTATTTTTTGAAAAAGTTGACAGTTGTTGATCTAAAAAACATTTGATTTACTATTTACTCAGAAGAGTATTGCAGGAAGAAATAAAACAATATGTTTTGTAAAGGTATAAATACTATAGTCTGGCACTAGATGGCGACACTAGTAATTTCATAAAAAAATTTTGAGTATACTTTGATATAAATTAAACAATATTTTTCAATTTTTCAGACATACAAATTTTCTTCCAACTAATATATTCAAATTACTCATTTGCTATTACTTACTCGTTATTATAAATTGTCTTTCGCTAACTGTACAATGACGTTTAATCCAAAAGCTGTTTTCAACTTTCGAACTGACTACAGAAGCACGAATTCTTCATATTTTTTCTCACAAAAACTCACGCATAAAAATATTTTTTGTAACTTAAACTTTATTATTTTGTACAACAATAATTAAACATTATTTGCTTTTCTTTCATTATTTACATCTGGAAAAAAAGATATGGTGACACAAATTGATTATCCCAGAAAAAATATTTCAGAACATCAAACCGTAATCGCATATGCACATTAAGATTATATGTTTTGCATTGCTAAGTTAAAATTAACATTTTTAAAATGGCTGAAGTAAGAAAAATATGTTTAAGTTACTTCCCCCCCCCCCCGCATAAATCATTTTAATAAGACTAGGCACATATTTTCTTCGATAAATAGCTATGATACAAACATGCATCGAATTACTCTTTTTTTAAACCCTACAATTCACTTAATCATTTTTTCCCCTTTTTTTTGCATTACAATATTTGCTAGGTGTTTATTCTAAGAGAAATAAAATTAGCTCGATCCACACAGTATACTTCTATTACATGCAAAATATCAGGAAGGAATTATAAGTTTAAAAAAAGTATGTATTTCAACGTATAGTGCTTATACTTCATTTAATTTTAAATAATTAAGAGGAAGACATAATTTAAGAGTTAAAAATCTGTTGATAAATAAGAAGTAAGAAAAGTAGTTAACTTTATAATTATTTTATTAAAAAAAAAGTTATATCACTGAAAATATTATTCACTTATTAATTTTTTATATCACAAAGATCGCATTCTTGCAACAAAAATTTCTTTTAGGAAATTTAAAGTACTGTTTTCTTTTTTAATTAGATTTTACGAACCCCCCCCCCCCCATGACACCCTTCTAACAACATAAATTGAATTATATAAAAAAAGGAAGAAGAAATCGGATTAATTCAACATTTATAACTTTTTATTACAATAACACTTTTATAATATTTTAAAATATACTACTTAATTCTTTCATAATAACTTTTAAAATATACTTTTTCAACGATATCTATGAATCGATAACTTTTTATCTAAAACGGAAATACCTTTTAACAAGTCTGTTTTAGTTTTAAAAATATTGATTTAGATAAGATGCATCTGAAATAGATAAGAATCCATTTATTTTGTTCATAAATCTGAACAATGATATTGTTTGATAATAATGTATTTTTCAAAGAATTTTTTTGTGCACTTTCTTAATTGCTTGAAATAAATATAGAAAATTGTTTAAGTTCCCGTCAATGTTAATTTATAATAATATTATTTATGATAGTATAATTTACAATAATCTAAATTCTACAAAACTTTTTATACAGCTTCTCAAATAGTTTTTTTTAATTTTTTTTAAAAAAAGTTGTCAATAAAAATTACAGAAAATCTTATGTATAGATTTTTTTTCTTCCTGCGGAACTATTAAACCGATTTTATCAAATTTTGGGTTTTGTTATTAAATTATGCAGCTTAAGAAGGTTGTTAAAATTTGTATAATTTTAATAAAAAATCGAAATTGAATTAAATCGAACTTTTTAAAAAATCGAGGATCATCAGATCATTTCTAAAAAAATAATCAAACATATGATATGATTGCTAAAAATTAAAGCAAAGCTAATAAAGCATTCTTGCAACAGCCCGAGTAGCCAGGTGGGGGAGGGGGGCATGGAGGTTAAGACTCCAAAATGTCGTGATCAACGGCATGATTGTGAAAATGTGGTCAGCATTGTGTGCAAGCCGCCTTTACCTCTCAGACAAACTGGTACTCATTGATCTGAAGCTGCACTGGCTTCATGCCGTCACTGGGGATCAGTTCAGTACCTTAACCACTAAGCCATCACGGCTTTGGTTATTACAAATTATTCAATAATATTTAGGTAAATGAATTTTATAAAAGGATACCAAACATATTTTATTCGTGCATTTCTCAAAATTCCAGTTATGCTAAGCCTAGAATGTTTTGTATAATTTTGTATTTTAAGTATATTGAGTATCAATATTTGGATCATTTTTATTTCATTTATTTTACATTAGGCTTTTAATCAAGATTCCAAAGTTTGGACAGGCTTTTTGAGTAACTTTGAAATGAGATACTAATTATTAACTAATTAAGTTTGAAAATAGTTGAATTTTCAAACTCCAGACAAAAAAATTGGTGTCTTTTTTATTATTATCAAAATTAGCCGTTTCTTATACAACCCCCTGCTAGTCGGCTTAACTCCAATCACCAACCCCCATGTTTGCCTTTCGTTAATCTTTGCTTCCCTTTCCACCTTAAAATCCCATATTTTTCAACAAAAAGAAAAAGAAGAAAAAAATCACATTTTCTTAGAAAATATATAATTACTATATTTTTATGTAAGAACATTTTGCCTATATATTAATCATAACACAGTAAACGATTACTTAGATTTAAAAAATAATCCTATCTGCTACGGGAGGGGGGAGGAATCCCATTTAAACTTAGGAATATAAAATGTGTAACAAAATAAAAAGTAATAAAGCGAAAGTAATTTAGTAGTGGATAAGGATAACCTTACAATAGATAACACTTCAAATTTCCAACGGTTTTTATCTCTCTCGAGTCTTTTATATTTTTAAAAATATCCATATAAATGTTAAGATTTATATCTGGCAACGCCTAATATTTTTCTCTTAATTTTTTTATTTATTTATTCATATTTAATTTTTACTTTTGACATCAGTTCCAGCACTAGCTTATAATATGAGAGAGCCATAAAAATGTATTACAAAGATGGATAAGCCGGGATAGATTGGTTGGCAAGGCACTGTACTCACGTTCGTGAATCCTGCCTGCCGGAGAATCCCCGTGTAGTAAATGGTAACTGGTGCACATTAAATTTGTTAGGTCACAAAGTCCTCCATGTATTCTCCATTATGCCTCTGGGGGTACTGAATTGGAGATAGACCGTTCTCTGGTTCAGGTCAAAATTGCGATCTGTGGAGGAATGAATGGATCCGCCCTATAAACGGGTATGACGTTTGGGTGTGGCAGAAGTCGAATTCTTGGCCATAGCTGGCGCCACTGGAAAACAAAAACAATCGTATCCCCTTGCCTTAATGGCTTACAACAACAGCAATTAACAGCATTTGATATATTTTTCTTTTAAATTTTACATAGCAGAAGATTTTGCAACTTTACATAAGGATTTTTAAGATAACATAACAGGATAGTTTCATAAATTTTCATTCCGTTCTGTTGAAAGAACAGTATATGTTACTAAAGTAGTTTCTATAACATTAAAATGCTTGATTGCGTTTATTGTTCTAATTAAATGATAAGAATTTATTCAAACATCAGGAAGACTTCTTAAATACCAAATATTATAAGAAAAATATGTTTCATATATTTTTTTGTTTAAATATGTTTGATATTACCCCAGGCTCATTTTTTTTAATAATTTTATATTAGTTTTTAATATAAAGTTTTAAATAAAAATAAACTTTCTCTAAACTTTTATTATACATCATAAGTATTCTGCAGAAATTTAGTAAATTAGGAAATAATACAAAAAAGTATGTTTTTTCTTTAAAAAAAAAAAATTTTGCGCTAATCTGTAAAAAAGCTTTAAGGTATTAATGACTTTTTTTAAATGGAATTCCACAGATTCCATCACATGAAAAAAAAAAAAAAAATAGAAAAATGGATATTGTTTCCTTTTATAAATAATTGTGTCAATTTTGAAAAAAGTTTTTTCGATTTTTGTTACCGATGTCAAAAAGCTTATTTTACAAAGGAATTTTTTTTTTTTTTTTTTTGAAAATTGAAATACGTAAAAAAATAATTGTATTTGTACCATCATGGAATGTATTAAATTGATAAAGGTTCCAAACAAATAATATATATCTAAAAACTCAATCTGGTAGTTTTTCAGAAAAATTTCTCTGAGAAATGTCAGAAAATTAACAAAAATTAACTTTAAATGATCATAAAAATTCTACTGCAGAATATTTAAGTTTAAAAAAAAAAATAATAATGGTTTACATTTTGATAAAATGTAGGTCCTTACAAGAAGATAAAAAAAAAAAATCTAAAAATAGATAACGTAGTTTTACAAAAAAAAAAAAAAAATAAATAATAAATAAATAAAAAAGATTCATTTTAAATGAGTTATAAAAGTCTAAATTTTCTAAATACCATTAAAAAAAGAAAAAAAACCCACCTCTTTTAGCTATTTATTTTTATCATAACAAACTATAAAACTATGCATAAATCAATATACATAAAGATGATTATAAATGTTAATTTTAAGACAAAGTATAAAAGTAAATAAATCAATAAAAACAGACGCATCTTTCTAATCATTCTAAAATTTCCTTTCAAACAGGAAAAATAATTAAGAAATAAAAAAACTTCTGAAAAAATTTCTGAAAAATTTTAACAATTCGGATAAATCTTACTCTCAGGACCGTTTACACAATAGCTAAATATAATCTGTTTAACCTATTCAAAAAAGCAAAATTAAAAAGAGAATAATTTATGTAACGAGATGGCAGTTTTGTTGCATAACGTGCTGGAAATACATTTTCGACTTTTCTAACAAAAGGCTTACATAAATGACCTTTCTCTCCTTAGTTGCGCAATACTTGGAAATTTTAGTACATATTTACGTTACGAAACAAAAAGTACTATCTTCGTTTCAGAATAATATTTTTTGTGAATCAATATGAACGGTTGTAAAAGTAGTCTTTCTTGTTTCTTCTAGATGGCGCTACACTCAAAATATAATAGAAATAGTGATCTGATGCAATATTTCGGTATCTTGCGTTATTACTTCGCTTCAAATATCCCCTCCAGCTGGGTCAAAAACAATTTCGTCTTCCTTCGCCTAGATATTTTCTTTAAAATGGAAAAACTTTCTAAGAATTTCTAAGTCTATTTTTGAAAGCAATGATAAAAATTTTTTGATTTATTTTTTAATCACAAGAAAAACAGTATTACATTGCAGAAAAGTTAGCATAAAATATTAGGTATATGAAAAATCTTCTGCTTACACAGAAAGTGA
This sequence comes from Parasteatoda lunata, assembly GCA_949128135.1. Classification (NCBI taxonomy): domain Eukaryota; kingdom Metazoa; phylum Arthropoda; class Arachnida; order Araneae; family Theridiidae; genus Parasteatoda; species Parasteatoda lunata. Next base: position 33,670,595 of record OX421979.1, read on the forward strand.
TAAAAAAATAATGCCTTGAATCAAGAATCTAATTTCTATCTTAAAATGTGAAAGGAATGTATATTAATATTTGATTTTTGATCTCAGAAAAACTTCTCCGAACTTATCATTTGATTTGAATTGAAATTGAATAACAAATTTTATTTCAATTCTTATTTAAAATATTAATATAGTGCTAATTTTAAAGAAAAACCAATATTAAATTGCTGATGAAGGCTTTTTCTTTTAAAAATTGTGATAAAAACAATGCACGGAATCAAAAATCTAATTTTTGTTTTAAAATGTTAACATGAATGTATCTAATTATTTGATTTTAAAATTATTTTATTAATTGATTACAAGTGAAATGAATGGCCAAATACAAAACAAAATATTTACTTAACCTAAGAAAAATAAGCTGTATGTAATTTAAAATACGTAGATAATATTTAATTTGAAATTTAAAGCACAGAAGTTTATGTGTGCAGAGATTAAACCATGAAGTCTCAAATGCTGACTAATTATTGCAGGATTGCTTCCCTGACATGTGATTTGTTTCCATAATTTGTTTAAATTCTGATATTTTGAAAATTTGTTTTCAATATATGGGACTTCGTGGTTTACATTGGATTTAATTAAGCTCATTTTTCTCTTAACTTAAAATTTTGAAATACCGATAAAAGTGAAAGAGAATTCGTCATGAAACGTTTCTTCCGAGGTATAGCTTCCGCTTAAAGTGTTCGTTGTCTCATAAAAATCGGAAAAATCTTTTCCTATTAATTCTATTTAATTTAATTTCTATTTATTTAAACTCGATTAACTTCTATTAAGCTTTTCTTTTTTTTTCTGTAATGAATTGCGGACATGAACTGCACGCTTTTGAAGATTTTGTGGCAGCGCAAATGTTTAATAATATATTTAGAATATTTGTCAAGAATGAAGTAAAAAAGTAAACATGCTCACAAATTAACATTTAAGTGGAAAAAAAGAGAAAGTAAAACACTATTGCTTGGTAATAACTGAGTACTATAACTCACTACTGAGGAATGCGGGGTCTGAAATCATCAAAAATCAGTTTGATTGTCTGATGGAAGCTGGAGATATTTTTAATAATTGCCTTTCAATGTTTCTCTGTTACTTCTGGCTGTTAAACAGGCTTTGATAATTTGAGTCCTCTATTCCTCAATAGTGATTTGACACCTTTGGGTGTCGTCTTTGTTTTTTTCTGCACTAATGGACCCTTAATGTGTTCACTTTTTGAACGCATGCTTCATGAGAATTCTAAAAATATATATAAGGGTAAGCATTACAGCTTTCGTAATCTACACTACAGAAAGATACGCGATACAAGATACGCGTACAGAAAGCGTATCTTGCTCTAATGGATTAGCTTGCTCTGGGCATTAAAACGGACAAGTAACTTAAATGCTTAAAAAAAAATTTTAAACCCTTTTCCTTTCAGCAAATCGTTTTAACCTTAATGAACGTCATAAAAAAAATTTTATTTTATTTTCTCATAAGCAGCGTTGGAGCACCTTTTCAAATACTAAAAAATTAAATAATTAACCCTATTCTATTTCTTAAAACAGGAGTTTTCCTTCATATTTACATTTCGCTCAATTTTATAATTTAGTATAGAGAGTGCTAGCTAAAGATGGGCCAAGCTTAACTGTCATAAGTAACCGTTACAAAAAGTGTTATTTCGCTAAAAAGTGTTATTTCATAAGAAGACAGAGCCGTCGAAAAAAAGCACCAAGGTATCCGACTTGCTTCGACAACTTTTTTTTAAAATATTAATTTAAAATTTTAAAACACTGGTGCATTTGTTTAATTATGTGTAAAAACTTATAAAACTAGAAAAAAAAGTTATCATTATTGCTATTTTCTCTTTACATGGCCATTTTTAGGTAAAAATAAGGCATTTTTTTTTTTTTTTTTTCACATACGCTAAACACTGTAAAAAGATTTCTATCACCTAAAACAAAAAATTATTTGAGGATTTTATATAGAAGGCTTTCACATATGTTTTGAACTATTATCTTAAAATCAAGTGCATATATTACTGAGTTTGCTATCAATGTAGTTAAAAAAGTAAATTTTTAAAAATTTCCTCACTTGTCTTTGTAAAAAAAAAAAAAAAAAAAAAAAACATCTATACGAAATGAAATTCTACGTTTTTCTCTTACTCTATATTTCAAAACATGCGTGCTATGATCATAAACACTCACGAAACATTGTCGACAATTATTTTAAAAACAACATGAGATATCGTGTTTAAGGTGGTGTAAAATGTTTTTAAAAAAAATCTGATTTCGGTATATGCGCATTAAAAGACTTAAAATCACTAGTCTATCCACCGTTATCACTTTGCTCAAAAACTGCCATAACTTTGTACATAATTGTAATACAAACAAAAGCAAAGTATTTTTAGAAAGCTAAGAGTACGAGGATTTTAAATTTATAATAAACTCATTTTCAAAAATTTTGTCCAGAATCATATTTTTGCACCTACCTGAAGAAAAAAAAATTCATAACCCACAATTAAGACATATAACCAATTGACAAAAAAAAAAATTTCTAATTTAAATTTTTTTGACAATATTCCCCTCGAAATAATATTGTTTGCTGTTTTTAAAACAACAATTCAGTTTCTCAGTGATTTTTAACAAATAGGTAAATAATTTTGTCCATACACCTGCTGGATTGGGTCAACGCTTCAAAGCTTGTTGTCACAGGCGGATATCTCAAAATATTTATTTTAAGCCTACACAAAACTCTTCCCGTACTTCTCATTGACTTCATAGTAAATCATAGTGACGTAGAAAGTACGTCACGATGAGGTAAGAATAGAATTAATATTCTGTGTTCATTGATAAAACTTGTGTGCACAGCATACGTGAAATTGTTTTTCGACTTAAAAAAAAAAAATAAATAAATAAAAAAATACATATTTATCAAATTCTTACGTTTTAGTTTAAAAGTTAAAATACAAAGTTTAAAATTTCTCAGCATCATAAAAATATGATGAATGTTGTCTTTTATATAATATGTTACGAAATTAAAGATAAGGTAACAAGTACCTGTCAAAAATGACTTCGATTTGTTAGTTTTGAACTGAAAAAAGAAGTTTTAAAAAAATCTCAAAACATAAATATTCCGCTAAAAGTCGAAATGTGTATTACACGTCTACGATTGTTATGCAAATTACTGTAGTAAGGCCAGAATAGACAGACTGGTAGGGGCTGGGACCATGTCCGAGAGGTTGTGAGTTCGCTCCCCTCCGGCCAAAGACTTCCCGTGTATACAGTTAGACTTCCAGTCACACTTAAACAGTTAAAAACATTTTAAGTGCACTTAACCATGCTTTCGTGTAAATACGCTTCTGATTGTAAAAAACACAATAAAAAACAATAACTGCAACTAAATATGCTTAAGTGCAGATACGCTAGTAATTATAAGCAACTGCATCCACAACAATAATAGTATAATGGTTTTATCATAAAATAATTTTATTTCAGTTATGCATATTAAAATATAATTTTTTTTATAAGAAATGTAGTACTTGTTCTATTATTTTGACAATTTAAAAAAATTCATTTTTCTTTCTTTTTTTTAAAAAAAAATGGGATCGTTATAATGTCCAAAATAGGTATAATACTTGACGTTTAAGAAATAAAATTCAAATCAACCGTTTAGTTGTGCTAACAACCACTTATTATTCCTTAAAATTGGACCATATGCTCATTGCAATTAATTATGTAAGCCATTTCTCATTTTAAAGAGTGACTTCAAAGTTATTGTTTGCAATATCTAAAAGGAAATTCTTGAGCATATTTAATTAGTTAAATAGAAATAAAGTTGTGCTCATTAAATGTTTTTGAAAATGCAATTGTTAAAATAATTTCTTCTTGAAAAGTTGTTACATCAAAAATAAGCGTTCCTAAACATTCTTAAAAGGATTAGCCACTTTTTTCAAATTTAATGTTGTTTTAATATGCAAAACATTTCAGGTGTAAGTTGAAGTTACAGTTTTTAAAACAATAAATATTTAATTTCTAATTTATTTCATATTATTACGATTATCATTATTACGATAATTTATACATAAGTATTATATAATTATTGCGATTTATACATTAAAAGCATTAATAACTAATTTGTTTTTAAAAAAATCAATTTTTTTCTTGAGCGTCTTTTATTTGACAATAAGAAACATATTATTAGATTAAAAAAGAAAAAATACAATATTGTACTCACAGTTCATAAATTGCTCTGATTTTACAGTGATTTATTAGTTAATGCATAGGAACTACTTGACTCTTTTCATTAAAACATGAGAAGATATATTTATAAAAATTAAAGATTAAAAAAAGTAATTAAATTTTAATTTAATATTTTGCTTAGGAAACACTAACGTCTTTAGCAACCATTCAATTTTTTTTTAATTCAAATTCAGAATTTAAAACATCTATAATCTAATGTTTCATTTCTACAGTTGTGCAAGTTTGTCGGCAAAAATGATCCATTAAAATAATAAACTGTGAATATATTTATTATCATTATATAAAATAAAAAAAAAATATTTTATACTTAGACATTAATTTATTTTGTTACAGATTAAATAAGATATTATTTTTTATTGATTTATCTGATATTAATTTTCTCCGACAAAATAATAGCAAAAGTTGTGAACAAAATTTAGCATATATTTATTCTTAAACTAAATTGAAACTGTTCAATTTTTTTTAAAGAATTGACATAAATATTGCTATCAGTATTACATTACGTAATGTCATGACCTGCCATGTGCTGTCTCGCAAAAATTTATTTTCCTATTATCAAAAATAAAAATTAGTTTCTAAGCTAAACTGCCCCCTTAAGTTTCAGATTTATAATTAATGTTTTTGAGAATTTCTAATAAGTTAGTTTTTTTAATTATGGTGTACCAAATTTAATTATACTGTACTAGTGTGATAATCAACCGTACTAAAATTTAATTCGTTCAACAAAAATGATAATAATAATAATCTTCACAGTGTAGTACCTAAAGCGTAATTTTGACAAAAATTTCGAATACCTAAACAGAATTTCGATGAGCCCTTTGAGACATTATAAAGATTAATTAATTCAAATACAGTAAAACCTCTTTATGCGCGGTCCTTTTTTATGCGATTTTGTTTTTGTGCGATTGGTTTTGTGCGATTTTATTTTTGTGCGATTTTTTTTTATGCGGTATATGAATCTTAGCGGCGTTAGCACCAGTTTATGTTTACTATCAATGTAACATATACATGTTGTGGACGAACTCTGATTACGTGGCCTCCTTGACAACGATGTATCTGGACTTCGCGATGCTCTGTTCATTTATTTTAAACAATCTCCTGACAAGGCAGAGTCAGTTACGATTGTTGCTCGACGCGAGAACAGTATACGCTTCGTATTCAGAGTTTTATACGCGATTCACGTGATTAAGGATTCATTTTATAGTGAGATTAAAGACAAATAAATTAGTTACTATTGTTTCTATTTATATGTAGTTTTAATGATTTTTATTTTATTTTTAGACATAAGTACTCCCTTAAAATGAATAATTATAGCCAAAAGAAAGTAAAAAGGCAGACAATTCCACTATTTAATGTATAATTTGAAAACTTCTCCAGGTATATGTACAATGAAGAATTAAATATTTTTACAATTTCTTTAGGTCTAATTTAATTATTTTATTCAATTGAAAGCATTCTCTCATCTATTTCATAAATCATTGATGTATTTTCTAAGTCCGACTTTTTTTATGCGGTCCCTATCAACCGCATAAAAAACTTTTTAGGTAGTATATCGTACAAACTTATTTATTACATGTAAGAATTTATAAAACTTTCGAATTTTTTTTTTTTTTTTTTTTTTTTTAATTTTTTTTTTGCGATTTCTTTTATGCGGTCCCTATCCACCGCACAAAAAAAGGTTTTACTGTAATAATAATAACAGCAGATTTTTCAAAAGTTTTTAACCGATGTCTCGATTTTATAAGCAATGGAATAAATGGAAATAAAGTGAAATTGAATATAATACTTAAGCTAAAATAAAATTCCGTTAAACTTTCTCATTTCTTAAAATTTTTCATTCCTCTCGTATTAACACCATCATATTACATAGAATTTTAAAAAGCGCAAACATGTTTATTTTCCTATATTTTGCAAACACACCGATTTATCAAATGAAGATAACAAAATGATATTTTGTTCATAAATTCTTATCTATGAAGGCTGTTGCTTTTTTGTTCATAAACAGCTTCATCATCAGACAATAACAGGAATGAAAATGTTTTTACATCAGAAATTGAAAACGTATTTGATTATTTGTGCCGATTTAAATTTAGAGTATTGACTAAATTTAGCAACAAATATTCAGCATCTTGTCTTATATGGAATTTTTTTAATTCAAAACATCTGCTTATCGTCTTAAGAAGGTTTAAAAATAACATCGCTTAAATATACAATCTGTATGTAACTCGATCATTAAAATGTTTATGAAATAAAGGTATTTTCAAAAACAGCCCCAATTAGTTTTTGTTTTCATTGAGTAAAAAATACTCTTACAATGAGCCAAAACTAAATGAACAAAAAATTATTTTCTTTTAATATATGATTTTTTAGTGCTATTAAGCACTTAACTCACTTTTCAAAGAATTCCCATTTTTCAAATTTTTTGTAATATCTTACAAGTTAGTTATACTTGATAGATAAAAAACTTTTTTTTAAATTTCACTGCTTATTATTAAAGGATGTAAAAGTTATATCTAAGGATAATTAATCATGTTAATTGAATCTTTTAATTTGGGCCTTTTTAGGGCGAAAATTTAAAAGAAAAATATTTTTTCCTTTTCTGTATTTCTATAATAGTACATTATAAGTTTCATTTTAACCACTAATTTATGATATTCACTTTTAGGATGCATTTTTCCACCAAAAATTAACTAAAAATATAAAGACTGTTGGAAATAAACTATCCATTATCTCTAAAAACTTTGATATCGGTAGGAAATAAACATTTAATTTTTCAAATTAATAAAAAATTAACAAAATATTAAATGTATTTAAGAAAATTTGAAGGAAAAAAATTCAAAGAAATCTTTTGAATATCAGCCACATGCGTAGAACATACAGAGACTCAATTCTTAATATTATTATAATTATTAATTTTTTTTGTTTCAAAAATCTTAAAATTTATTCATTTAAAGAGATTAATGTTCTATTTTTATTGATAATTTTTATCATTCTTAATTATAATCATTGCTCATAATTTGAATCACTCTACTACAGTGGTAACAGGTAATTAGGGACAAGTGTTTTTGAGCTGTTTGATACCTTGGTTTTGAAAGAAAAAAAAATTTCGGCGTTATTGACCAATTTTTCAACTTTTAAAAACCGTTTTTGCTTTTTATTTTTAAAATATGTCAAATATAACTTTGCGTATTCATTAATAAAGTATATTTATTTTATAAAGTATATTTATAGTTCGTATATTTATTTTATGTATATAAATATTATGTATATATTATTTATTTTATGTATATAAAGTTTAAGAGTAATATAACAATAATAAAATCTCAATTTTTATTCAGCTTGTTGGAAAATTTTTAATGCAGAATATTAAAATTATGTTTTGTTTTGAAATTTAAATAGTATGTATTATTAATTCCACATTAGAGTTTAATCTTTTTTTAAATTAATATAACGAAAAATACGCCTTGATTTTTAAAAATTAAATGGAGAGCTGTATATTATAGGAAATTTCTCGGAAACAATGGTTAAAAAACAATTTATTTAATTGTTATTTTACCATATTCGAACGAAGCAGTCAAATAAGCATAAATAAGATGGTATTTAAACTGTCATCTGTGGGGAAAACCGTTTATTAACTACTTTCACTTAATAGGATTAAATAACCAGATATTTATAGCACCAACTAGGTCTACCTTATGAAGCCACATAATTCCTTGCAGCTTGGTATATATTATAGCAGAGGTACATATTATATATTATAATCTGACAGTCTTTTGAACGACAGAACGATGGTTCGAGTCCCAGCATGGATACCACAATATTTCCTCCATTCCCTTCAACAAATGCAAAGTTCCCAATATCCTACGGTACCCAATTTGTGCCCTGCACTCTTCAGCACCAATTACTAAATGAAAAACTTAGCTTTAATGTCCAGTTAAATTTCTATTTTACTGTTTTGAAACAATGCTAGTTGTAAATAGGTAAAAAAAAAATTTATAGTTTTCTATTCATTCAACCGGTATAGTTTTGTTTTGGTTTTATATCTATACTAGTTGTAAAGGGTTTTGAAACCGTAAAGGTAATTTATGTTTTTTACAGTAAACTTAACGGTTAATTGCATAGAAAGACTGCTGCCGGTTATTTTACCATAGTTTTAGAATAAAAATTCTAACAGTGTATTTGTATCTTCTATATACATCATGAAAAAATATATTATCTAGTTATAGTTGGATAATTGTAATGTATAAACAGCCTAAACCTGATTTGCTTTTTTATTTATTTTCAGTCGCTATTGCTCAAAACAGAGGGGTTTCCAGATATGTACCAGCTGGAACAGAAGAGTCTGAAGGTGAAACTGCTCCTCGAATACCTCCACGAAGATCATCTGGTAGACGAGCTAGACCCACTTCAACAGCAGTGCCAAAAGTTCTCGACGAACCTGAGAACATTCATGTAAGACATAGCATTTTAATAGTTTGCTAACAATATAATATAATGAACTATGTTATTTTGTCTTAAACTAATAATAAGGTTTTATTAAAAGCAAAGGGAGAATTTATAGAGTTAAATGTCTTTTCATAGGTACCATCACACAAACGTGACGAGACTATAACTGCGAGACACATTACAAACAGAAATAAGCAGGATCAATCTCCGATTCCAGTTGCTTCATCGGAAGATATACCAGCTCCTTTGGCACCTGCTTCTCCTGATGAGCCTTACAGTCCTGCTTCTCCCCAAGACAATAAGCAAGGCAGAAGACGTAGGCAAAAAAAACGAAGGAAACCTCAGGGTTCAATTTTAAAATCCGATGGAGAGATTGAAAAACCAGAGCAAAATATCCCAGAGAGTAAAACAGTTCTTGAACACCTTGACACTGCTGAGAAAAAACCTGTGCTCCCAACTCCCGGCGCTCGAACTCCTGCCGTTGCAAGTGATAATCATTACGGATCTGAAGATATATCATTAGTAAATAGCCCTGTGGATTCTTTATTGGGTCACCCTGAAGTCTCACCTTACTATCCACCTCAAACAGGAACAAACAGGCTTCCTTTGCCTGAAGCAGATGATGTTGATAACTCCAGAAGTTACCCAGAATCTTCACCTATTGAACCTACAAGGCATTATTCACCCGAGAAAGAAACTCCAAAAAGAGGATCTTATGTTCCTGTTCTGGCTCCTAATCGAGCTTCAAATCAACAGTCTTCAACTCGTTCATCAGCTAATGGATATAGAGGAGAAAAGAGAAGAGAACAGACAATACCAAGCACTCGACAAAGTGCGCAACGGACTACCAGCAATAGATCTCGTGGTCAGCCAATATCTAATCCCGATGAATTTCACAGAAATGCTGGTGTCAAACCATCTGACAATATAATTGCTGGCAATGAACCAATAATACCAGGGCGTAGTCAAGGTGAAGTAAGACTACCACCCACAGGACAACCTCTAATTGCATCTGATTATGACAGAGTTTTAAATGATCGTTCATCTTACGACACGGATAAAATTATAGTTCCATATTCTTTGGATGCGAAGTCTGGAGAACATGATGCCCCTGAAAATCCTACTTTTAGAGAACCCTATGATTCTATTCCACCTGCAAATTTCGATATCGATCAGAAATCATCTGTAGAATATTCTGCACCAATTGTATCTAACAGAGGACGAGAAATTGCCCCTCTAACTTCAAGAAATGCTGTTTTACATTATTCACCAGAGGAGGAATCACAAAGATCTCCTCGACCTGCCCCTGATCATAAAGTTTCAGAATATCAACCACCACTTCAAAGATCAAATACTAGATATAGACCAGAACAATCAGATTCATCAACAAGATCCAAACTGGCACATGAAACTAATTCTCCAGAAATTCAATCACGGAGCCGTAGTACCAGCAGATATCAGCCAGATTCAGAGCCCAATAGTTTTGATCAAGGACCAACTCGATCATCATCATCTCACGATGCTTCAAGATCTCGATCTTCATCCAGATCGCAAGCTGAAAGAACTGAACCTGAAAGATCAAGAAGCCGCAATTCTTCCCCATCATTAGCAAGTTCTTCCCAAGCTTCGCCAAGAACACGTGGAACATCTCGCTACCAACCGGAAGAAACTGCATTTGATGTATCTTATGATCATGAGGCTCCTTCTAGAACAAGAAGTTCGTCTCGCAGTACAAGTTCTAGTCAAACAAGTCCTGGTCAAAATTCTAGAACACATCAACCTGAGCCCGAAGAAAATAATTACAGAAGATCACCTATCAACCCAGAGGCCAATGTAGACGCTGAGTATAAATCAGCTGATAGAGTTTATCGACAACGGGTTCCTGCCTCATCTGATCCTGATGCTGATGTCCCCCAAAGACAAAGAATCAGAACCTCACACAGAACTCGCATTCCGGTCTCGGAAGAACAAGATGAGATTGCTCCAACAAGACAAACACTCCAACCTCGACCTCAATTTGAAGAGAGAATACCAGAAGGGCATCTGAGTTCAGACGAAGAAATTTTAGATGACAGGAACGCTTTTAACTCGGAGTATCAAGAGCCAAGCAATAGCCGACGAAGGACTCCCGTCACACGAGAACAACCAGAATATCAATCACCTAGACAAAATGCCCCCCCTTCAAGAGGAGCCTCTGAATACCAAGCGCCTAGACATAGCGGTCCTCCTCCAAGAGATGCACCAGAGTATCAAGCTCCTAGACAACGAGCTCCACCACCAAGAGATGCACCAGAATATCAAGCACCTAGACAACAATCTCCACCACAAAGAGAACAACTAGAATATCAAGCTCCTAGACAACGATCTCCACCACCAAGAGAACAACCAGAATATCAAGCACCAAGACAAAGAGCTCCTCCGGCTGCTAGACAAGAAATAGAACAAAGACCTCCCAGACAACAGCCACCTCAAAGATATCAGCCTGATTATCAAGAACCACAAAGTCCACGTGTTGATCGAAATCAGGCTAATCGTCGACAACCATCACCACAACAGCCTAGAGCACGTCCTCAAGAGCCTGTGACAAGTCCGAATCACGATGAGAGATCGTCAGGAAGAAGCAGATTTAAGTGTCCCGAACCATATGGTTTCTTTGCCGACCACGTGCAATGTGATAAATATTATGAATGTCGAAATGGCACAGCAGTAGAAAACTTGTGTAATGATGGACTTGCCTTCAATGAAGCGAGTGCGCCAAAATATTTGCGCTGTGATTCGTTAAGAGATGTTGACTGCAATTCCAGACCTGAACTGCGTAAGATTATAATTTTTCCGAGTTTTGATGAGATATTTTTGTGATTAATCTTTGTAAAATGGGAAGTAAATAATTTTTTCTCTTCATATTAGGGCCACAAATCAATGTTTAAGTGAAAAACAAATGTCCTTTTTAAACTTTAACTAAAAACCAATGAAGTCAGTAAAAGAAAAGGAGGGATTAAAAACCAATTTAATTCAGGCTAATGCTTAAAAGTGGACGTCACGGAATTCAAACGTGTCACTCTTTTCTTTTCTTTTTTTTTCTTCCCCAAAGTGCTTTATATATTCACAGCATTTAAATTTCATATTGAATGGGATATTTTTTTTAAAATTCATGACGCAAAAATAATCGAAAAATAATTATCATAAGTGCAGAAATTTTATTTCAAATATCTCAGGCAGTGGGGGAAGAAACAAGTGACTAAATATCAGAAACGGGGGTTCGCATCCCGGTGGAAGAGTGAGTAACATAAGAAATAAGGCGTGTAGCAATTTCTTCATAAGTGAATTAAGGAGGTGGGGGGGGGGAATAAAAATGATGTATTATGCGAAGAAAATTTTTAGGTAATTGACTTTTAAAGAGGCTGCTAGTGTAATAAAGTAAAGCCAATTCACCTAATTAATTAATATAAAACAATAACTCAGTTTTTTGAATTAAATTTTTTCAATCGCTATTTTTATACATTCTTTTCTTATAGTTTTTGTATTCTTATTAAATAGTTTCGTATCAAATAAATAGTTGGCGGAACAATGTATTTTTTATATCATATCATTCTAAACTATTTGGAACAATCATTTAACCTTTCAAAAACGTCAATAGAAGTTTTTAATAGTGATTGCTGTAAAATCTACGTTTTGTTTTACCACTAAAAATATGTCTGTCACTTTTCGAAAATTTTTGCACATTCTGAGTATCATAATTAAATTTTGTTCCATTTCTGAAATTATTTATGGTACGTGGGTAATCAAACTAACCCTAAAATTCATAACCTCAAATTCCAATTTTATTTATAAGTAATTTTTTATTTGGAAATTTTAGTGCAAAAGAAAAACATATTTAATTTAACCTTATTTGAAGGATATTTGAGACATTTTTTAATTAACTTCGTAACTTTTTCTGTTATACTCAAAAAGCATATCCGATTGAAAGGAAAAAAAGGGAAGAAGGGTAAAGTTTTCTTATTCAGCAAGTGTATAGTTCTGGCTTATCATTGTGTCATTTATAGAAAATATGACAATGCAATGTATTTTCGTACATATTAAAATTATAAGAGTTTTTCCTAATTTATGTACTCTAGTATTTTTAGTTATGTTATCAAATTGTCAATCATTAAAACAAATCTTTTCATCGTTGTTTTAAAAGCTTTGTGAATTATATTTTTGCAATAAAACCTGTCATTAATATATATATATATATATATATATATATAATAATAATAATAAACATTTTTCCATTCCTGAGGCACGTTTAAATAATTGAAAATTCCTGTTAACCTTTTATTGTGAGAGATTAATTTATTTTTGTATTAACAGTATAACAAAATTTGAAGCTATAAGGAAATATTAATACCGTTAATAATATTGATCTTTTTCGAATGCAATGCTTTCTAACTACGCCTTTAGTTTCTTAAAAATCAAAATAGTATGAATTCCGATAGAAATAAAGATATTTACAATATTAATGCAATATTGTTTCTACAAAATGAATGAATGAACAATTGAATTATCAGTATTTAAATCTTGGAAGAAGAGAAAAATGACATATTCTCGAAATTTAAAACTTGTCATACGTCATATTCCATTCAAAGTATTTTTTCCTTATGCGACATTTAAAAAAAGATAAAAAATAGTTTTCTTATAGGTATTAGTAACTATACTTTAAAACTTATAATTACAATTATATATTTATTTTTTCTTCATTTAAAATTAAGATTTCGAAAGAAGTTAAAATTTATAAATGTTTTTGAAATGCTCGAAAGAAAAACATTATTTTCTTTGTTATCAAATTTTTGTTTTTAGAGGAACCACGCCCGACGAAAAATTGTCACCGAAGATATGGACTTTTCCCCCATGAAACAGACTGTACTAAATTCTGGAACTGTGTTGATGGTACTGCCACAGAAGTTCAGTGCCCACCAGGATTAACTTACAATGACGAACGAGCCACATGTGATTGGGCTGACCTTGTGAAAACATCCTGCACGACTGAAGGTATGTTTAATAACTAAAATTTAAAGCATAATTTTACATTTTAGTTTTTTATTTAACTACAGATCGCTGTGCTCGCGAATCCCTCGAACTGTTTCGCAGATCCTTTCGGATTGCTGCGCAATTCGAGCTCGCTGTTCTTCTTTATTAGTAATTATGTATTTAAGTCTATCTTTATAAGGTAATGACATTTAATTCTACTTTTATACATTACGGTTTATGTGTTTATAATGCTTTAAAAAATAGACTGAATAACTTTTGATTTAAAGATCGAATTTTCACGAACTAGGGCTGAATCTTGATGATTCGAGGAGGGATCCTCAAATATGCTAATTAGTTATTACAGGCGATATAATAAGTTACGAAAACCGACACAAATACGAACTTTCTCTGAATAAGCATGCATTTTTTTCGCAACATTCGGGTTTCTGACCCTCAAAATGTAAAGGGAATCCGAATCTGGAAAAATTTCATCGATTTTGTAACAACACGGATTAGTGTTATATATAGTGTTATAATATTTGCTGTGCTCAGCATTTAATGGAAACATCTTCTTCTTGATTTAATTAAGATAAGCAACAAAAAATTCTCGTATCCTTATCTTTACTCAAAAATCTATTTTGCACAATAAATAAATAAATAAAATAAAATAAGCGGTTTGGGATACCTTCGTGGCAGAAAAAGCATTTTTACATTATCATTGTGGCACAGATTGTGGTTAAATAGTTCGGGATGTTTTTATCTTAATCTTTTGGCTCAAGATTTTTAATAAGTATACTTTTCATAGTTTTTTTTTTTTTTAATCATTTTGAAACAATTTAGGTCAAAATTGGTATAAAATATTTCACTTATCATTATAGCAGTTTATGTCTGCGAAATACAATATGAAACATCGGTGCCTTCCTCTTTAGTGATTATAATACTGTTCTTTATGATTAAAAAATACCAAAATATATTTCTGCTCATAGTTAGAAAAGATGTACTCAAAAGTTACCATTTATTGTACAACAGATTTGCTTGGTTTCACATGCCCTGAGCCCACGGCATTTGATTTGCAAGACGGCGTCTTCACAAGGTATCCTCATCCAGATAATTGCCAATTACATTTCACTTGCATCAAGGGAGAGGACGGATTAAGAAGACCAAGAATGCTCTCTTGCAATGAAGGACTAGTATATGATCCAGTATCGTCCTTCTGTGCCAGACCTGAGAATGTACCTGGATGGTAAGCGGATCATAAATATTTTTACTTTAAGTGATTTAGTTTATAAAATGGCTCCTTGTATAGGGCCACGAATCAACTGTGTTTACGATTATAAGTTTTCCCGCATAGTCAGTTTTTTTTTCACAATGCCCACCCGGAGAATAACCTTTCGTCACCTCCGGGTCAAACTATTCAGGCATCTGAAGGGCAGATTTGTTGGCCACTCTTTCAATGGCACCATATTAGGCGGGCAACATTGCTCTCAAATTAAGGACAAATAGTACAGATAATAAAAGAACATCCATGCCTTGCCCGGCAATCGAACCCAGAACCTTTCTAATGCAAGGACAGTTCCCTGAGCCTTACACAGGCCGGTCGGCCACGCCTAGTCAGTTACAAACAATACTAAATAAGTAATTTGATATTTCCTCTTATTTCAAATTTGTAACGACATATGTTTTTATTACCTTTGGAAATCGTAAATTATTTTTAAAAAATTCATGTATAGTCCTCAAAATGAAAGAAAATAAAGAAACACCATAATAACTTTTCATCAAGTGATCAAATTGTCACATACAAAATCGAATCTTGTTATTTCAGGGGCCTAACCTTTCCTTAGAACAAATGATATTGTAAGTTACGAAACAGGACACAAAATAAACATACCTCTTTTTCCAACACCTTGGATACTTGATCCCCAAAATGTTGAATTTAGAAATAAAGCCCCAAGATTTGTTTATTTATTGGTACAACATACATTTCCAGGCTTGTGTGTTCAATTAAGGCCTATAAACTTTTGTTAAATAGAAAGACAGGTACTTCCACGCCTTGCACAACGTTTGGCGGACGATATCGATAGAGCAAGGAGGTCCCGAGCCCCAAGAAAGTGGTTAAAAAGTTTTTGATCGAAAAAGGCGAAAAAGAAGCGGTTGAAGAAAGATTTAAAGAAACTGCTTTAATTGTGAAGCTGCCTTTGACCAATACAAATTAAACAAAAATCATCATTTTATAGGCTTATACCATTAATAAGGCATATTTAGTGCAACTACTAAATTGCTAAGATTCTAATATACATTTAATTGCTCAATGCTTACAAAAGTTTATCAAAGTATGTCCCAAATCAATATGTCAACTAAAAGAGATAGAATTTTAAATAAATGCGCTTTCAGGAGACAGGAAGAAAGATTACTAATGATTCGAAAGTAAAAAATGTAAAAACACAAAAAGTATCTATTGTGAGGACGAATTAAACTAAAAATGTTTTCACACATCGTTGTTCTATGGTAGAAAATATTTATCGTGATTTGAGAGTGACATTTGGAACGCATTTTTGTTAATTCAAAAAAAAAAAATAATAATAATAATAATAATCTTTTCTACGCATCATAAAAAGATAATTATTTCACCGGACTGAAAATCAAAATCTATTATTATTAAAAAACAAAACAAAAAAAAAAACTCAGATTTTTTTATTGCTATCGGCAACTTAACCTCCAAAGTATTTATTTATTTATTCATTTATTTTGATAATAAATACATTGCTTTTTAATTTTTTGAATCTATAAACTATTGCTGCTGAAAGCAACAAAAACAAAAATGTAGCACAAAAATGTGTTATGTTTGGCATTGCCTAATTTTTCGTTTTGAATAATACTGAAAAATAATTTTGAATTGTCTTTTTTTTTTCTAAATAACCTTTTTTAAATCAAAAGAATATTTTTTGAGAATTTTGAATTATCTTTTTCTTCTAAATAACCTTTATTAAATCACAAGAATATTTTTTAATAATATGATTTATCTTTTCTTCCTGAATAATCTTTTTTTAAATCATAAGAATAATTTTTGTAAATTTTGAATAATCATTTCCTTCTTATTAACCCTTTTTCAAATCATAAGAATGTTTTTTAAGAATTTTGAATAAATTAATAATTTTAAAAAAATTTTGAATCACCTTTTCTTTTTGAATTTTCTTTTTTAAAACATACGGTATTTTTTAGAAATCTTGAACTATCTTCTCTTTTTGAAAAACATTTTTTAAATCATATTCAAATTTTAACTTACTCATAGTAGTCATTATTTTTATAAATCATATAAAATATTTAAAATTAGGAAACAGCAGCCTTAAAAACAATTTATCCATTGCTTATCGATTTTCTCAATTTAATTTCCTTCGTTTTCTTCCTACACAGTGAGGACTTCTATGGAAGCCGTAGTCCACCCCCAAAGAGGAAGCCCTCAAGAGAACCAGAACCAAGAGAACCGGAAGAAGTTGTGGAAGAAGATCCAAGACTGAGAAGAAGAAACCCAAATAGAAGAATTCGTAACTGACATCATTGATTCCTTATTTTTTCTCTCATACAAAGAAACGTACTGTTTTTGTGATATTTATAAACTCCCACACGTTGGACTGCAACAGACTATCGGTTTCATGATTTGTGAGATTTGTTGTAAATTTCGGAATATTTTGTTGGTGTGTCAATTTCTTTAATGTCTTTATTGTATAATAGATATCATTGTTTTGTATTTATATAATTTAGATCTTAATAGTTTGTAAGTATATAGTTCGATGTTCACCTGAAATTTCAAAATTAGAATGTTTCTGAAAATGGAAATGATTTTTAAAAAAATAATTCGAATTCAAATTACAATTTTTGTAACTGGTGCCAAATAACGTTCTTCTTTCTTGCCGGTTCCTTTATTCTGCCGGTCTCTTTTTTTTAAAAAAAAATTTCCTATGGATTTCTTTTATTTCCTTTGATTTTCTTAATATCTTAATCTAAATTTTCTGTAAAATATGTCAGATTGAAGATAAATTTGCTTACGGATTAAATAATAATTTTATAATTACTATTTACTAACAATTAGATAATTATTTACTCATTTTGCTTCAAAATTTTGTTTGATTGTAATCAGCGTGGTTTTTGTAAAAGGAAGATGACGAAAAATTTACAAACTCAAGAAGGTATTAGCAACTTTTAAACAAAAAACTCTTTTTACGGCATTACTTACAGCATCATATTATTCTGAAAAAATACGATGTACTCAAATTTTTAGAAAGAAACTGTCATTCTTTTTATGAATGTATAAGTTAGTCAAACTATTAAGAATAAGTCCGGATAAAATTTTTCCCAAATTTATAATTAAAAAAAGTGTTAGAGGATTTCAAAAACGGTTTTGAAATCCTTGAACCTTGATTAAATCTTAGAAATAAAATGAATAATAGTTTCATTTTGAAAAATTTAAAATTATACTCTGAAATTTACATAATTTCAGGCAAAGTATGAAACAAGCAAACAAAAATCGATTTTTTTTTCCCACGATTCGAAACATGCAAATGCCTACTTGAAGTTAAAAATTCGTTATTAAATCAATTTTTGACATTTGATTGTGCTACCCAGTTAGCAAAGGTTGTTTACAGTATACAGTTCAATGTTACAAAGAACTAGTTTATTTTGTTATCATCCAAATAAAAGTTTAAACATAAGTTTCAGTTGTAAATTAATTTGAAATGTTTTTTTAACATGATTTTTTGTGAAAGCTTCTTGTGAAAACGATATTTTAGAATATTACGAGAAGATAAACAAACTGATAACCATGCCACATAATGCTTTATTTAAAAAAATTTCAGTAATTTCAACAAATTTTAAGAGAAAGTCAGTTATATAAAATCAAAAAAAAAAAAAAAAAAAAAATTAAAGATGACAGAATAAGTCCGAAAAAATAGCAACCTAAAAGTAGCCCTATAAAAAAGTTCTAATTTAAAAAACTGCTTAGACTATTATTAAAATATGTTGATAAAAAAATAATAATATACCTGCACACTTTATCTACTACTAGCTAAATGCCCGTTCTTCGTACGGGGTTAAAAAAAAAAATAAACTTATTAATAAATCTGTACAACAACAACATCTGAACAACAAAATCGAGCACACAATTTTCAAACAAATGCCAACACAAATAATAAAGTTGCAATAATTCCGATATTTTTCACTTATTCATTATTATTTGTTACCTTTCTCAGTTGCTTTACATTATTAGAATAAGCAAAATGCATTTTTAGTAATTCATCACATCAAAATAAAGGCTAACTGTATTCAGCAACATCTGGCATAATGCTGTTGCTCAAGGCGACTCATGATACTTAAAATTTGCCACACTCAAGCTACTATCTCCTGTACATATGTAATAAATTTATCAAAAAATGTACAGCATTGTTGAAGCTGTAATCGTCACCAAATTTACTCCAAGATACGTTGTACCTATATAAGAGTATATTTGGTATCTATCAAAGCTTCGCCTATTACCATAATGCCAATATTACCCATTACCTAAATTAAGCATCATTGGTGTCAATAATAGTGTGTTGACGGTACCCCGGCTTTTTAAGGTACCCCGTACCGAATAAGTACAGTTTCAATATTAATTTTTCTTTTTAGCTCATAGTATATTTTTATGCCATTAAGTATTTTTATCAAAATAAACTAAGCATAATTGACATGAATAATAGTTTGCCGATTTTTGACGGCTGACTTAGAGATACAATTTGTACAATGTTCAACCTTTAATAAGATAAACATAAATATTTTATATGATTCATAAATTTTTCCGATTTAATAGTTGTAATTAAATTATGCGTGTTTTTAATGTAACTGTATAAGATATATTTCTCTCGCATTCTTTCTTAAGAGAGGAAGGGGGCAAAGAAACAGATTTTTAGATTAAAATCTAACTCATAAATTAAAAAAATAACTGAAGTTTATAAATTTTAACTAAAAGTGTTTTTTTAATTCTTATCTTTCAATGCACTTACATAACTACTTAACCAAATAAGGTAGATGGGAAAGATGCATATACGATCTATCTTTTCAAGTGTCGAATTTCTCAGTTCGTTACTTCTTAAAGTCCTTCATGCATTTTTATCACTAATAGAAGGATTTGTTCTGGAATTATTCCACTTATTTGATTAAGAAATCTTCAAGGACGTGTCAGCATCTTTAGCCAGAAAAATGTCAAAACCTTCATAACTTTTAAAACCTGTTTTTTGTTCTCTTGGAAATCGATCAACCTAGCCTCGTTTCACTATAAACAACCTATCATTACTGGTTCAGATTGGTTTAAAAGGGTATCGATTTCCATGATTTTTTTTTTAATATTTTGTTTATGCGATAAGTTCAGAAGAAAGATCCGTTAACTTCCTGATTTATCTGAAAAAAAGCGGTTCGAGCGAGATCTTAGACTTGGTCAACAACTTGGTGGCTCCGGTCTAAGCCGGTTCTATATTTATGTTTATTTTTGTCTCGAAGATAACGGTTTTACGCTTACGTAAAATATTTGGTTTCAGTGATTGATAATGTTATTTTAATCTAAAAACATTTTTTTCTAAAAGTAATTGATTAAATATATCCTTCTAGAGTACCTTAGTGTCCTAATCACGTGATCTGAATAGGGGTGATAGGGCAAAGAATATTCTTTGCCCTCTGTTCGTTATGCGTGCATGCACATTTAACTTAAAGAGAAGAATTTTCATGTCAAACACGTGTAATTTTTCCATAAAAAAAGAAAAGAAAATTTCTTAAGTTATGGGAAAAAATGATAATGGTCCCTAGTAAGCGATTTCTGGAGAGATAAAAAAATAATATTTTTTCGAGACTTCAAAACTTTAAAGAAATTAATTCTGAATTGGTTAGCTGAAAAAATAATTTAAAATCTTTAGATATTTCTGCCAATTCTTAGTAGTCCGTGAAAATGTGGGAAGATCTATCATTTATACCTTTTGTCACGAAACTTTTAATTGGAAGTCGTTTCGAAAAGTTTGCAATTTTGTAAAAGTCATGTGTTGATTTTCTAATGATTTAAGATTCATGTTATATTTTTAAGTCTTATTTTAAATAAAACTTTTAAAAAAGAGATGGGGTGCAGCACTCTTAAGACTAAAAGAATTAAATCTATTTTAACTCTCTTTTACGCATTAACACATCTCTGTTTTCTAACTTACGAGGAAGCCACGTATCTTTTTTTTTTTTTTTTTTTTTTTGAATGGTCATGATTGAAGCAAATTTTGAATAATAAAAAAATAATAATTAATTTTAAATGCTATTTTAGAGAAAAGAAAGGCTTTTTGCTTAGGCAATTATTTATCTCTCAGCAAGAAGAAAAAAAGAAAGAAAAAAAAGAAAAAAAACAATTAATTTTCTTTATTACTAGCCGCTTGCAGAAACAATTTGGTTCGCCAACAGGAACTCACCGCTTCACGGTTCCGCATTGACGTTATTGCTTTCTGCAGCATTAACATTTTCTTTTGAGTTAGTACATTTATATGAAAAGTAACTATTAGGAGTTTTATTTTAAAAGTATTTAAATTTCTACATAAATTGCGTACCTGCCAACTTATTATCTTTAAGAGGACGACTTTTCCCAGTGGTAGTAAATTAAAAACTGAATTTAAGTCATAAACAGAAATATAATTTTTAGATTTTAAAAATTTAAACGCTATATCGTACCATTATTATACTTTTATATTTGTGATTAACTTATTTATAAGAAATGGTGGTCAATACCATTTGAAATTATACTTACAAAACCAAATGGAAGCCACTTTATGTATAAAATTAAAATTTTACACGAAATGCGTTTTAGTTGGCAATTATGTAAGTGTTCTTTGCTTTAATATTAACATTAAACAAACACGGTTATCAATAGAAAGAGACCTATTCTTAGCGACTCACTGAAACGATGAACTTATTTTCAGCCAAAAAGATCAAAATACTTTTCCAGCGAATCTGAACGTACTTAATATCTGCTGCGAAGAAGAAAAAAATATCTCTTGATATCGTGGACCTCGTATTTGCCTAAAATAGGCGAGTTGCCTAAGAGGGTAAAAAAAACAAAAAGAAGGACTCGAAATTATCGATTTATGTGTTATTATTACTTCTTTATTCCGCGTATAGTTTGATGAGAGCCTCTGTCTCTATTGATACATTTATTAGAAAGCTTATTTTCTCCAAAATCGTTTCAGCTGCACAGCATTCATCTAAAATTTTATTCAAATTCAGCATTTAAGGGAAGAAACTTTTGAATTAAGAATACGTGCAGAATGAAATTCTTTTCAAAAAAAAAAAAGCAAACTGGAATTTCTGAGTGGCTAGAAATTATCGCAACTTACGAATAAAGTAAAAATAAAATATTAAAAAAATATATATAATGAAGATTCATTCTACTACCTTGAATCACATTAAACAATATGAATTAATGAAGAAAACTCACCCATACATTTTATTTTATTTTATAACCGACGCAGAACCAATTCTGAGTTTACGACTATCAATGTTCTACTCCGTAGCTTCGTAATTTTGAATCCAACCCAGAGGAGAAGGGAACTCCTATCGCTCCGATACTTTAAAAGTTTTTCGTACAAAGAGAAGAAGAATGGAGAAAAAGGATACTGTCTATTTCTTGCAATAATTTTGGGATACGAAGAATACAGAAATAATTATTTCTCAAAATTTTAATTTATGTTTTCATTGCAATTTTTAAGTGCCGTGATCAAAAATCACTTAATTGTTTATTGCAGTGTTTCCCAAACTTATGACTTTTGTGTACCCTTTCTAAATTTTTCGCAACGCTGCGTACCACGAATAAAAAAATGAATGTATATTTTGCTATAAAAAATTGCACAAAAATTAAAAATCATAACTGGCTGTTGACACCACTAATAATTATCTGTTAACTCCGCAAAAAATGGCCAATAGGAAAATACGTAATCGTAAATTTTCATGGCTAGCTTTGTTTTTAAATAAAAATTTTTGAAATTTTTCGTTTGTTGCAAGTTATTTCGTTGTGGTACGCGTACCCCCTCTAAACTGTTCTCGTACCCTTGGGGGTACGCGTACCATACTTTGGGAAACGCTGGTTTATTGTATACTTTTTAGTGCGATTCAAGTTAGTTTAGAACTTTTTTTAATATTTTGTTTAAAAGTTTTTATATTTTTTAAATTTATTTTATTTTTATATCCTTAAGCTCTTACAAATTTGTCATTTTCGAAATGAGTTTTTAAACTTAGAAATTACTTGTTCAGGAGCAACCAACTGAAACGATGAATAGCATAATCATGCAAATTCATCTCAAAGTAATTCACGCGTCGCTTCAGTGACCACTGTTTTCAAAATTATAGAAAACGATATAAAGAGTGTTCTTTTTCTTGAGTAGGAAATATGTTTCTGCAAAAAAGCTAGATATTAAGATTTTTGATTAAGTATATGCTCTCAGCCTCAGCTACGATATTAATTCCTCTGTTATGATACAGAATAATTCCTTCCTTAATTAATTAAACGTGCTAACAAAGAAGTTCATATTTTGATTAAAAGAGCTATAAGCTATCCAAATCACTGATAAATAATATAAAAGATATTCCAATACCACAGTACTCGTATAAAAGCGGATTCGGCAGTTGATCCTAAGCGCCTGAGTAGCTCGAGAAATGAAATAATCTGGAATTAACGGTAGAATAGTTGCCAAAGGAATCTGAAATTTTTAATATTCTATACGTTCAAAAATTAAAAATCATCAAATTATTTATTTTTCTTCTTTTTGATTTAAATAAAAGGGGAATTCGTATGTTTATTTAAAATCAAAGTAAATATATGCTATAGAGATGTCTAAGCAAATGTCACTTCAATTACTTGTTCTCTAGAAATCCCTCAATGATCAATCAGTTAAACAAATAGCAACGAATAGGAATACATTTCTACTGGGATGGGAATATGAATCGTCCAATATGAATGGTGCAAACGACAATTGTTTGATTTATTCCACTCAAGTGATATAGTTCAACTTCTAGCTTGGACGTCTCTTTAGATTCACGGATGTCACAATTAAAAAATTAAAAAAATTGTGGGGGGGGGGATGACGAAAAATTTTGGGGAGGGTTCTCAAATTAGTATTATTATTTTTTATTTTATTTTATTCTTTTTTTTGAATTAGAAAAAAAAATCATTCTAGGAAAGAAAAAAAAAGATGGTTTATTTTAAAGAAAAAACTAAAATTCCAACGTTGAAGTACAGAACATCGAAAGAAATCACACAAATAAATAAATAAATAAGCACACCGGAAATACACTTGAAAAATTCTTAATCAAAAAATCAAAAATCGGGCTTCGTAATTAGCTTGCAAATGTGCATTGAGCTTCATGTCGAAACTCGTAGTTTCAGTGCCTACGGTATACCCCGGTATGCAGACCCGGTTGCTAGTTTACAATCCAGCGGCTTTTTACAACTTAGCTTTTTTGGAGACTTTCCTCTTGGCCGTAGTTGGTCGCAATTATAATGCAAGCTTTTATTTACTTTAACATTTGTAACCTGAACTTAAAAAATATATATAAATCTATTTTTTTTTTAAAGAAAATACCAAACTGGAGAGCGGGTCGTTAAAGGCCGCTGGATTGGAAAATAGCGATCTGCTATGCAGACATACACACGTGGGCCCAAGCACACAGATACACACACTCAAATTCTTAATTTTAATATATGTTTAGATTATTTGTTTGATTATTTATAATAATAAATATCTTTTTTAACTGTTTTTGATTTTTAGTACGTTTTATCTCTTGAATAGAACATCCTTCCAAGTAGTTGATTTATGAGGCAATTTGCAGTAGAAAGCAACTGAACGGCTAAATTACCCCGATTGTTTGGGAAACTTCGCCCACCATTTTGTTTAATTTTTATTGAAAGAAAGCATTAAATATATATTTAAACACCTTATATTAATTTAATAAGCCCTCCAACAAGCTTAAAAATTATTAATCTCTCTCCAACTAATTGAGGAAATCGCGGATTTCTTCACTATAAGTTTGTAAATGGAGTTAAATAACTCCAGTTAATGGTATATAATAGGAATGTAGAATAATCTTATTTACATTGTATTACTGTATTACTTATTCTATTCAATAGAAACTCTTTCAAAAACACGAAGGATAAAGTGGACTCGATTTGTAAAAACGAGGAATAGCACATTTATAAGAAATTTCTAAATTACTATATTATTATCATATTAATAAGCTATTCAAATGTAAGAACGGGATTTTCTGATGAAAACAATTAAAATGTTATGCAACTGTACAAGTTATATGTCATATATATGACATATATTAATTTTTAGGGCAAGTCATCTTCATTATTTCGGAAATGAAAAATATCATTCAATCTTGCATAACCACAAAAATTATAGGCATTTAATCAATCAAAACAATCATATTATACTAATTCATTTGCCATAGTTTTTTTTTTTTTTTTTTTTTTTTTTTTTTTGATTAATCAACTTTCATCCCCAATTCTACTTTTTATATGATTATGTAAGTAGATTTTTGTTCAACAAACAAAGATGAAAGATCGCCTGTTCAATAAATTTTATTACAACCGGAGTTCTAGATTTCATAAACGACGATTGTTATAAGACAAATTTGAGGGTGAAATCTACCTTAACATTTGAACTTTGCAATAAATGAAGAAGAAAAAACTCGTCTGGAAAAACATGTTTTTGTATCCTCGATAGTTCTTACCAAAGTCACTCTAGTCCTTTCAAACAATTTTAAAAATTTTGACCAGACGTTCTTTTTTATCATCTTAAAAACAATATTTTCCTTAAGGCCCCTTTCAACATGATTGGAATCTACATAGCTTTGTTCTTAACCGCCATATGCAGTGCAAAAGGTAAATTAAATTTAAATTATTTATGTTGCCATCATTACTATTTTACTGTGCTTTTAAAGCAAATAAAGGTGTTACCATTTTCAAAAGAATTGGGTCACCTGCATCCTGCCTACAACGTCGGCATTCTTAGTGGAAAATGTCACGTGATTCGATGACGTATATACCAGATTATTTCTTGATTTAAATAGTATATTTTTTTTAATTGTGTTTTAAATCAAATGCTTATTTTATTTTCATGTTTTCAAATTAAAAAAATACCTGTTCCATTATCTTGGTCAACAACTAATATGTATTTTCCCTTAAGAATCTGTTATCCTATTTCCACAAGTTTTAGAACAAATATTTAGAGAAAAAATTTGAAACAATAAATGCATTTTTTTTTTTTTAATTAAGTCTTTTTAAGTAGCCATTTAGTGTAATCCTAAATTATTTGCTGAGCTGAAATTGCTTGTGGTAATTGTTTTGATTATTAAAGTTATAATATTCTACATTTTTATTTTCCCCATAAACTAAAATAATAATTAAATGTTTAACAAAATAAAGAAAAATACTATTTCAATACCGACTATTTGTTATTGATTCCTCGAATGTTTATAAAATATTCCATGAATGTAAACTCGTACATTCTTTTGAACTGTCAGAGAAAAGGTTAGAAAAACTTACATAGCTTATGCCACAAAAATTTCGAATCACAAATCATAGCCATAAAAACATTGTAGTTAGTTATTAAATAATATTGATAAAAAAAAAGATAAAAATATAAGTGTAAATTTTTAACATATATTAAATAAAGGAAATCGCTTGAAAAAAAGCAAACTAAAATTTTCTTATATGTTTATCTTCTATAGGTTCGTCATTTTTTTGTACTTATTTATTTATTTATTTTTAAGTATTCTTCAAAATATAACCAGTTATATATTTCTTGAGAAACTTCCCTCCAGGAATGTTTCTTAAATTTTAACTTTTCCCTCCGAAAACTAGGCTTCTCTATTCTGTTCCCAAACCAAAAATAGATATTTTTTGGGCCTCATAGCTATACCATATGGCTCTTGACGTAAGTTGCATGTTCAAGGGTCTGTATTGTTCCCAAAAAGGTTGAGGCTCCCCTCACAAATCAGAGAAAAGTTTTTAATTTTTTCAAGAGGCATTTAAAGTTTTGGTTGTGGGGAAAAAGTGCCAACTGTTGAAGTCAGCGAGCTAAAACGAAGAGGAAATATTAAATTATAATTTAGGGAATACCTGGTTCTCATATATTATTACATTATAAATTTTTCCATTATTTCGACCCTCTCTTTTACTTGGTTTAGATCATTAACCATAAAGGTCCAGCTCTGAATGTTAGCGTTTTTTTTTTTTTTTTTTATAATTTTAAAGAAATTTTTTTATTAATGTTTTGTTTTATTGAGTAAAACATATGAAAAAATTTTTTTGTTTTTTTATTTATTTTTTATTTTGAGTACTTCCATTTTTTTGTACTTCCACTCCATCCAATTTTTTTTTAAATAAACAAATTTCATTTTATAGTAGAACAACTTTTCTACCTTTTTTTATAAATATACAAAAAAAAAAAAAAAAATTAAAACGAAACGAAAATAAAAAGAGCGGCATTCAAATATTACACATACTGATTTTGGATGAATTTAGATTATACCTTGCCTTTTAGAAAACTTGAGCAATTGATCAAATCACGATCCCCTTATTCTAACGTAAGTATTTTTTTTCCAAGTTTAATTATTTTAATATTTTATAAGGGAGTTTTCTGATAAGCAGAATTTAAGGTGAATGTAAGACTCATATGTCCTTCTCCCACTTTTTCCGGGAAAAAAAGCAAATGCAAAACTTTTATATCTTATATACTTGTGGCAATATGATTCATATGAGATACTTACGTTATCTTGATGGGCAGCTTTAAAGATTTACCTTCTGCTTAAGTCATAAATTAACTTCTAAATGACAATTCGATACAAGAAGGTTCGATTTCTATCAAAAGAGAGTTGAAATGCTGAGAATGAAAAAGTTAGCTAAGAGAAAAGCAGTATTGTCAAGGCAATCAAACACACTCCTGCTCAAACCATGAGAGCAATGTAAGAAAATTCATCAGTGTTGATAAGAAGCAATTCTAAGTAAGAAAGATCGGGGTTAGGGATAGGATAAATTACTGAAGGAAATATTTAAAAAAGGATTTTTCAATAATTTTTTTAAAGAAAAGTTTAAGAGCTACACGCTAAATTATATTGTAATTTATGATGCAGGAAATAAACTTAATTTGCATTTTTTTGCATCTGTTAATTTTTCTTCGATTTAAAAGTTAATTTTTAATTCATACTAGAATTTATGAGGTCTCACACAATTTTAAGCCCTAGGCTTATAACGTCTTATAACTTTGTCACTGAAAGAGCTTTGTCACTGATATCTTTACTGTAACGGTAATAATTGTTTCGATACTTTCGTACCAAGAAAAATTTTAAGTATATTTAAAAAAAGTTTTTGCATTTGTAATTGTTTTAATGATTTTTTTAAAGCGCAATTTGCTATTTAATATTTGAAATTAATGAAATTGGATTAAATCCTTAATTAACGACTAAATACAGATTAAGATATAAAGCTTTTTATGTAAATTAAACTGATTTGTTTGTTCACGTTTTACCACTTTCTACGTCAATCCTTGTGACAGCGACAGATGTCCAAAATCAACCAGCCAGCACGTGATTGCTTAAATGTTTACACATCTGTTGAAAGCCAACACGCTCTGATTAAAAATAATGATATTCGTCAATTTTCACGCACATTTTTTTTCCACTATGCTTTAATGAACTAAAGAATGTATACCGGGCTGAAAATATGCCTGATTTCAACACCCCGACACGTGCTCATACGTATTAGAGTAGTTTACGAACCCACGCGCACATTGGAAATTTCTTTTTATCAAAATCGATTGGTTCCCCTTTTCAATAAACGTTTTAATTCTCAGTTAAAAGTAAATTTTTTTACTGTAACAAGTTTGCAAATTATAGAGTCATATTGATACAATAAATTTTTCAAAGCATTGTATTCTTTCTCTCTTTAAAATAAGTTTTTTTTATCATTATAATTAAATATTAGCACATATTAAGACACTTTTCATTAGAAACTATAGGAATATTTTTCCAAAAAAACATTGTATTCTTTTTGTCATTAGAGTAAATACTTTTAGTGAGAAAAAAAAATACGTTAAAGACATACAAATTATTAGAGCGTATTTAAAAACCTATAATTTTATTTATTTATTATTTAAAAAAAAAAAAGCTGTATATTTTTTTTCTTCAAAACCGTAAAATATGAACTTAATTTGTCTAATGAAACTGAAAGGCATGTGCCTGTGTTCTCCCAAAGCGTTTTTAGAAGGGCAATCCGCCCTGCCTGCTCTTTGATCTCTGTAAATGCTCCCTCTTTGTCCTTTTTGTCGTATTCATTTCCTTTTTAAAAAAAAAAATAATTTACTGTTTAAATAATAATTACACAGTGGTAAAATTATCTGTGTTTATAGGTTTAATTCTGCTAATAAGTTTAATTAATACTATTATAAATATTGACTTTGTTAGGATTATTCTCAAGTCGTTAAATGTTTATGAGTATTCCTTTTCTCAGTGAGGTGGGGATATTAATAAATTTTTTAGTTATTTCCCTTTTTAAAATTTTTTAAATAAATATTTTTTTTTAAAAAAAATGCAGATGAGATTAAAATCATTAAAAACTGTTTTCTTTGTCGCATATAAGTGATGGTGGCTTCTAATAGAAAGCACATGTAGAATTCTCCCATAAGAAACTGAAAGGATAGGGCGCTGCCTATCAGAAAAGGGCACTTCGTGTTTTGAAAAAACACTAATTTAACTCTGTAAAAATTAATCAAAGTGTGTAATATTATGTGGTAACTGAATTTTTAAATTACCCTCTTATACTATTTTATGTGTATATCTCAAAAAATAGTTCTCTCTCATTATGAGAATAAGAGAAAAATTCGTAGTTTATAAAAAATAATTAAAGACATGCTAAATAGACCATCTCTGGGCATAAATTTTTTTCAAAAAAGTAAACTAAACGAATTATTAATTGATAAACAATCTTTTTATATAATTTAAATTGAAAATTATGAAAAATTTTCAGTTCTGATTTAACCAAATAATATTTCAACAATTTCTAACAGAGTTTTTATACATATTAAGGTTATTGATTGTAGAATAAGCTGGGTCTCTTTTTGAATACATTTCAATATAAAAATTCTTTTCTAAGATGCATCGCTTAAATATTATGAAAATTTAGGCAATGACTTATATTTTCCTTATTCAAATGAATTTCTTTATTTTATTTCAGTTGTTGCGGAATTCAAATGCCCAAACAATTCTGGATACTACCCAGATCCAGAGCAATGTGATTTGTATTACGAATGCCGAAAGGGAGTAGCTAAAGAAAAACTGTGCAAAGACGGCATGGTCTTTAATGATAATAATCCTCTATACGAAAGATGTGACTTCCCATTCCTTGTTTCATGCAGAGATCGAGTTTATTTACGTAAGTAAAATTGTTAGAGAGATTTAGCACTTTCAGGTAACGTTCCTCACTGCGCAAGCTCCGTGAAAACTGAGATTTTTCTGTAATAACTGCACTGCGCAGATCCTACATGAAAGCCAATGGGTAAAGAAGTTTCAGCCTAATTAACTTGTAGGCTAGTTTCCAAGTAAATTGAATGTGGAAATAACTAGGGTTAGATAATGTCAGACTCATAAATGGCCCTAGCAAGTCAAAATTTGTACTGTTTTGAGATACAACTATAATAGCTCCAAAACTATTAGTCTTATCGGCTTAGGGCTTCATTTGATTCAGAGTTATAAAATAAATATGTAACAATGCCTCACTTGTCTAGACAGCAATGTTTAAATATCCCCCCATTTTGATACCGTCGTCGGTAAATTTAAGACTTTGCATCATAACTAAACAAATTTTGCATCATAACTAAATTTCGCACCCCTAGACCTTTGAAACATAGGCTCTCAACGTGGGCACTGAGGATTTCTAAAAGAGGTGTTAGGTATTTCTAGAGGATTAATAAAACTTACAGAAGAAACTTTTATTGAATATTCAAATGCTGAATTAGAAATTTAATTTCACTAACACTTTTTTTAACCAAATGTTTTCGATCTAAATTTGAGGTTTCTAAAAATGTTTCCACCTTTTCTTTAAAACTTCTAGTAGTTAACTTACAAAATATAACTGTCTGACTTGGAAAGACAGTAATAAATCTACTGAACAACATTGATGGATTTCAAACGAATTCAATTCCCTTATAAAAAAAAATTTTTTTTAGAGTTGTACATAAAATAACTACAGGTAAATTGCAAGGTAAATTTAACTTTCATTTCAATGGCATCCGTTTTATGCGAGTTATGAGTACTTATAACTTTTACGTATTTTCATTAAAAAAATAGTGATTACATACTTATTGGTTAGTAGGAATTTTCCATAAATTTGCAGCATAATAAAAGTGTAAAATAACAGAAATATTAAAGCACTTTAAAAAAGGAGTTGAAAACAAAATTTTTTTTTTCATGGGTGCGTTTAAAATTTTTTATAATGCAACAAAGTGGGCGACAATCCAAAAGAAGGGCAGGGAAACGCTTTAAAAAGATACCAAACTTTCCCCAAATGCGCTCTCTATTTTTTTCCTTTGCAGGAAAAAAAAGAGAGAGAGTCTAGCCTATTATGATTTGGGTGGCTCTTTTCAAATTCATCTTTTAGACGGATTCAGATTCCTGATACTTAAGATAGGTGCATTACAATCTGAAAAATTCGTCCCCAGTTTAATCAATAGAGCATTCGAAAGTTTGTATTTCCTTTTATTATTTTTACATTTTTTGTTTTTTGCTAGATCTGTGAAAACAATAACGTAAAATGAAATATTTTAACCACAATTATCGCTAGCAATATGTTGACTTAACTTATTCTATTAAATAAAATAAAAAAAGTTTCAAAGCAGTAAGACACAGACAATTAATATTTTTAAAAAAACTAAGACCTTCTGAAAATTTTGTTCTCTGAATTTTAATCTTTAGTTTTTGAGGATACTACACGATACTCAAGGCCATTCAAAATTATAAATAATAATTTAATCTAGTAAAATTAAGACATCCTCTCTCATCTGCTGTATCCATTAGCAAGCTATTTAACCCAGTTTTAAAGAAAAGTTAAATATGGTACATAATTTACAAATAGGAGGGACAGAAAGATATTAAAAATAATTGAATAATGTTTGGGAGTATAAAAAATAAAAAATTTTCTTAGTTAAATAAAGACTTCTAGAAACATTGACTTAAATATATCGAGTTCTCATGCAATTCCCAAAAATTTAAGTAAATTATTTATAAAAATATGTAGGGAGAGACTTCAAATCCATTCCAGCGAACGAGACTGAACGTTCCTAAACGTCAAAATTAAGTTCAACTTTGCAATAATTTAATTCCGACTTACTACAATAACTGAAACTGTTATATTAAGACAACAATAATTTACATACCTAATATGATCCGGTTTTTTTTTATAGTCAGTTCTCTATTCGTTTTAAATGAATGGTGAATTTAATAAGTTAATTTGAAATACATGTACAGGTTCATCGTATGACTAGGTTTTTCTATTTTTTTGCAAGTTATTGAGGAACTTTATTTAGCATTGATAGTATAGGAAGTTTCCTTTCTTCACGCGAAGCGTATAAGTTCTTTGCTTTACATCTGTCTTAAATTGAAAATCGTTTGCGTTTTCAATAATAATGAAATAAAATAAAAAATGCTTACCTAAAAGTTTAATTCGCGATCGCAACACTCGATACGCCATCTAGCGGGAGACTGTAAATATCGTGCATTAGTTCCCACATAACCATTGGCAATGACGGACGCCATTTTCTTAGCATAAAAAAATAAGCAAAATTTCCCTAAAGAAAAGGTAAAACTTCTTGAAAAAACTAATCAGAACATGCCAAACATTGAAGCAGAACACGCCAAGCATTTGAAGAACAACTTCTCAATATTTTTTACCTTTCTATTACCAACAACATAACATGATTTCATGATCACTTGCTGTTACAGGTGTGTGTATTGCGGTAAAATAATTTTTCTGTCTTCAATTCATTACAAGTTAAAATGAAGTCAACATTGCTTTCGTCATTCCAATGAATAAATGTGTTCCAATGAATTCCATACAGAACTGTAATAGTTATAGAATATTCTTCTTCTTCATAGAATAGTATATATTTCTGTATCTACATAATTCAGAAAACAACAATAAAGAATAATCCGAATTACTTGAAAAAGTATCTTTTGTGCTGATTATAAATAAATTTTTTATCGTTTTCTTGGTAAGTGTTTTTTAGATTTGAAAGAATTTCAACTAGAATTCAGCTATTCTGTTTTTAAGCTACATATTAAAATTCATATAGAGATCTTACAATTATAAAATTTTGATGTGTGGTATGTTACCTAAAAGTAATGAAGGGATAAACTATGTATATATTATTTGAGAATAAAGTTTTCAAACAAAGAACATATCATTTTGGAATTCTCCGGACTTATAAATCAGGTAAGTGTTATGATTTTTATAATAAAAAATTTGCTTGTAAATAATTTTTTTTCATACTTGATGATCGTTCTCTACAAAATGGTTTTTTTACGTCTGATTAAATACTATAAGAATTTAAAAAAAGAAACAAAACGAAAGTTTTTATTGAAAAATGATTAAATTTTAAAATCGTTTTTATCCTAAGAATTCTTTATTTTACGTTTTTTAGTTTATAATTTTTTGATAAAATTGTTGTCAAAATACTTTTTTTGAAAAATTAAATGGTATTAAATTATGTGTTTATGTATACTTCTTGCATATTCTAATATTTGAAGTAATATGATTCAGAAAAGTATGGAAGAATAATCCGTATTAACCGCAGCTACAGATTTGGCAGATTTTTAAGTGCCGCCAATCTACACTTAAACTTTTTGGAAAAAATCTTAAAATGAAATACTTTGTTTAAAATCAAAGTAGTCAATCGGATTTCGGTGGAAAATGGGCCGATATAGAGTTTAGCATAGATTCAAAACAAACTTTTCTCTCACCTGATTCTATAGCCATTATGAACTCTAATAAATAAGATTCAAAATGAAATAACATTTCCAAAACGGACTTTTACTAAGATAAAGTTTCATGTTATGGACATTGGTACATTTTCGTTATATTTCACTCTATAAAATATTTTGCTCTTAAAAAAATAAAATTGCATCTTGTTTTGGGCAAGTCCCAAAGACGCATTTTCGTAACACTAAAAATGGCGACAAAAAAAGAATAGTTCTTTTTTTGTTTCGTAAGCATTCTTTATTTTACGTTAAAATTTTAATGGGCCTTTCATGTTATACCATTAAATTTAGTAAAACTATTTCTCAGGCATTAGGTTTGAACTTTTATAAGAATATACCTATTTTTTTCTCTTTATTTACAAATATTTTTCCGATGTGTTCTGGATGTTCCTTCTCTGAAAAAAAAGGAGATACCATTTTGTTTTCGTTTGCATAAGAAAGAAAACAAGCATTTTTCTTTTTTAAATTTAATCAGCCATAATAAAGATGGAACGTTACAATGCTACATGCTACATTAAAGACGTCTCCAGTGTAACTGAATGACTGTTCATATGGAAATCGCAGGGAATCGGCACATACAACAACGCCCCCTATAGTTCGTTGCGATCGCGAATACAATATGCAAAAGTTTCCTGAGAAATTATAATCGTTTGGAGAATGACCATTGGTGAAAATTTTTCTTCAAGCATCATATATAACGTTTAACTGAAATTTATCACTTAAAAAAAAATCTTTCAATAAAGATGTCAATGCAGACGACACTTCACTTACTTGTCCTCTGGAAATCCATCAATGTTCAAACAGTTAAGGATACAACCAATAGGAATACATTTCTATTGGGATAGGAATATTAATGGCCCAATAGGAATAGTGCAAACGAAAATTGATTGAATGATAGTGGAACACTGATCTAGTTCAGCCTCTGACTGGGACATCTCTATTTATGGTATAAATATAACGAGCTGCTTTATAAATGATAAAGGGAAAAATTGAGATGTTCAAGACATCTTTTCTGACGTTTATTAGACTAGTATTTCACAACTAATAAATTAATTTTTTTCTAAGTTCTTAAGAACTATCAAAGATATTTAAATAAAACTTTATATACATCTTAGCAACAATTTTATCATTTTCTGCTACCCTTTTCGAAGTCCTTTTTCAGATTTAAATTATTTTGCTGCATTTTTTGGGTGAATTGTTTTTTTTTTCTTCCTTACTTTATCTAACTCAACACCTTAATACAAAACGAATTTTTTAATTGAAATCTGAATTTGATTTTTTTTATTCAAAACTATGTTATTTATACAATTCTAAATTTTTCTTTACTTACATCAAATCTGTCTTCAGAAATCTGTTCATTTGTGAATCATAATATTTTATTTATTTTATATCCACCTGAGATCCTGCGTCTAGCATATTAGGCAACATTATGTACAATTTTCTCACTGAAAGAAATAATAATTTAAGATTTTTTTCCGTTTGTCCGCATTTATAAAGTGACTGTCTATGTAAAAAAACATTTTTATTTTTTTATTTTTTTTTTACTCACGTTGTTCAGAGTTTTTAATTATACGGATAAATTATAGGAAATATAAGAAATTCGATTAAAGTATAGCCTTTTGGACAGTTTTATGGCATATAAATATCTTATTGTTGTCTATAGAGTTTACTTTTTCTAACATATTTTTAAGTAAAAAACGCATTTTCTGCCATTATTTAAAGCTCGGGTCAAAAAAAAGATAAGGTTTAACAACTATCGTAATTTAATTGATTATCTGGAATGTTAAAAAAGTACTCAATTTTTACTTCCAGAGGAAGCCAAACCAAGTGCAAATTGTCCCAGGAGAAACGGTATTTTTGCTAAAGAAGGCAGCTGCAAGACATTCTTTCAATGCACCGATGGCGCCGCAGCTAAAATGTCATGCCAAAACGGCCTAGCATTCAATCCAGCTGCAGGTACATGCCAATGGAAATATCTAGTACCTGACTGCGGCCAGGAACGAACACGTTAGTAAATTTTCGTAGTCTTTTATCAAACGAAAAAAGGCTTAGTCATTCACAAAACGTTAAGTTTTTTTCATTTTTTATGTTCTTTTGAAAGCAATTAGCCTTTTCGTCTTCAAATGCTAATAAGGGATAAATAAATTAACTTAAACAATTAAAAAAAAAAACAATTGAAAAGAAACTTATTAAATAGAAAGGGGAATTAAAATATATATATATATACAGCTACTTCTTTTGTTCAAGCTCAGCTAGAAGTGAGACTAAGCTAATACAGCTCATTTCAAACCTCATAAAAATAAAAACAGCAAAGATATATTAATATATGTATTGCGTATGAATTCACGCGGGTTTTTTATTATTATTTCATTAATTTTTACGTGAGATACAACATCAAAGCTGCTCTTTTTCTCAACAACTTTTAGAAATATGTATGTAATTATTAAAATTAACAGCACGACAAAATTCTCTATATGGTTTCTGGTGTTAAAAACAAGGGTTTCATTTGATGTTAAAACACGGGGAACAATTTTTATACAATAATTTGAGTTAGATATCTGAAATTGACAGGAAGGAAGGGATTTCGAAATTAATTGGTTGGACTGAACAACCCAGTATAACAAGTATACGGAGTACAGTTATAAATTAAAATTTCTTACATTAACGAAAGTCATTCCCTTTTAAAAATATATATATATATATATTATTATTTCTGAAAATAAATCTTTAGCAGGTTATTTTCTCACAAGTATTCGATAATAGTTTGAACCCTGAAAAAGATCTAGATTTTATTTATTTTTGTGAGGGTTTAAGCAAGTTTTATTAAATAAAAGTGCCAATAGTACCAGTGCTCGTGAAAATATTGGGGCCCTAATTTTGTATTGATCGGATCCTGGAAACTGAAAAGAATCGATAGAATTTTAAAGCTATAAGTAAACGATAGCTTCGGCGAGGGCAGGTGGTAAGAAACAAATCATATATTTCATGATAGATAAAGTCATATATTTCATGATAAGACAGGAAGAATGAGATTCTGCCTTTCAATTTCAGGTTAACAGGAAACAGTACCAGGAATAGGAAGAAAAAATATCGTTTGGCCTTGAAGTTTCTAAAGCTTTGAAGAATAACGGAATATTTTTTTAGCAATTATAATAAAGAAAAATTCATTTTACTATTATGTCAACTCATTTGTGTTTGCCTTTTTTAATCCTTTAATGCCAAAATAGCAACTATGCAATATTTTGCATTTGCGGAGTATTGTGTCCTACAGTACTGACAACCGGAAAACTACTGAACAAATAATCAATGCGGAACTCCAAAAAATAATGTATACCTATAATTGTATTTATTACTACTGGAGAAGGGGGGGGGGTAACTTAGCACCTCCTGGAGGAGAGAAGGCCTCCGCATGGGTTACCATCATAGATATAAAGGCAGAAAGATCAATCACTCGACCAAACGGACGTCACGGTGAACGTTGACATCACTGGTCTAGGAACTAGTTTGTACTCTATATCCACGCCCTCTAGTGAACTGCGGTGTTTGTTTATTTCAGCTGTACATAATTTCTTTTTTTATTTGATTTTTATAAGTTGTAATGATAAATAATAATTGATAACATTCAGTCTCTTTGCCAGAAAAATCTGAAATTCGCAAATTTAATGATACATTTTTTTCAGATTTTTTTAAAGATTTATAATTTGCAAATTTTAAAATTACAGAAAAAAAAAAAAAAAAACTAATTAATATGTTCTTAAAATTTAATTCTTTATATCATTCTGAAATTCAAATATTTGAAATAAAATAAAACACAATTTATGTACTTAAAAAAATAAATAAAATAAAGAACATGTTAGTAAACATTCCAAGCTAGTCAAAACATTAAATTTCATATAAAGCACAAGAAATTGGAAAATGATAATAATTGTATAGTCTCATTATTGCCTGTTAGCGTTCAATTAGTTTGCTAGCAAAACGTTTTCTTAGTTTTCATTTGTATGTAATGGAAATTCTAATTATTTTCATTCAAAAAATCTTTCAAATCTCGTGGTTTTCCTTTGCATTTAACGCAACATTTGATTTGTCTAAATTTTGATTTAATTTTAAATAATATATAGGTTACTACAAAAGCTTTTATAAACATGATTTTACAGTGATATTTAAATTTCAAGTTACTTTGATTTCTGGGTCGTGTTAAAAGTTAAAAATATAAGAAAAGTATTTCACAACATCCACTAAGATGACAAATTCTCTGTCAAGAATGATAAAAAAATTAATGGTTAAAAAAATAATTCATTGCGATAATGAACATTTAGCTGTAATCTTATTATTGTTCAGTTATCTAAAAGAATTTTTTTGTGGTTTTCCTTTGTATTTAACGCAACATTTTATTATTTTAATTTCAACTTAATCTTGGTCAAAATAAGTTATTTTTATAACTTTTATAAACATTGTTTTACGCCGATATTTAAATTGCACGTTACTTTGATTTTTGGAATGAGTTTAAAATTACAAAAAATATGAAGAGCATCTCGCTATATTCACCGAAATAATTGACTGTCTGTCAAAGACGCTTAAAAAAAAATGATTTATTATATAAAAAAAATTCATTGCGATTACTGAGCATTTCGCTTGAACTCTTTAAGCGTCAAGCAATCTGAATGATATTTTCGTGGTTTTCTTTTACGTGTAACGCAAAATATGATTGTTTTCTTTAAAAAAAAAAAAATTCATAAAGGCAGCAATGTTTAAATATTTACATAAATTATGAGTTATTTTATCTTTATTCCTAGTTAAATCAAAACAAAATGAACAATATATATATATTATAATTTGAATAATTATTCGTGCAAAGGCATTAATAAAGATCGGAAATTGAAAGATAATACAATCGAATTCATAATAAATGCTACGAATAATTATTTTCATGACAAAGATTTTTATTTTTAATTATCATCGGAAAATTTAACAAATCTACGGTTGCATGGCTTATATTTTGTTTAAAAAAATGTGTCATTAATGTGCATTTTTAATTATAAAAATTTTAAAACAATAATAGTAAACTTATAAAATTCAAAGGGTTTTAGTTTTGA
Organism: Parasteatoda lunata; assembly: GCA_949128135.1. Lineage (NCBI taxonomy): Eukaryota > Metazoa > Arthropoda > Arachnida > Araneae > Theridiidae > Parasteatoda > Parasteatoda lunata. The sequence continues at coordinate 33,709,479 of OX421979.1, forward strand.
ACTCGTTCTGTTAAATCAAATTTTTAAATATAAAAAAATGCTAATATAAGCTTCTATACTTCAGTTATAATAGAAACAGACGCTTCAAACTAATAACTATGGTTGAATAAGCAAATATCCTTCCTTCGGTTTTAATTAACCCAAGTTCTGAAAACCGAAACTAAACAAAACCGAAACTATAGTATATAATTGCTCGTAATCTGAATGATCTCTGGTTTTAAAACTTCAATAAACAAAGAAATAAATTATGAGTAATAAATAGACTTCTTTAAGCAATATACAAAATTATATACTGATTTACGGAAATGAAAAAAATTTAGAAATTAAATTAAATTGCTTTTTAATGATCAACACTGATTACGCGCAATGCTAAGGTATGGCAGGGATGTCAGAAAATAATCCCTAGGACGACACGAACGTCACATTTTGTGCGTAAAACCGGTCTGTCAAAAGCGTGTTGCTTTTCTAACCCCCCCCCCCCCGGGAAAAGTTAAATGTCCTTATCCCCTATATTAGTCCCTGGTTACCATAAACGAGGAAACCGAACCGTGAGTATTCCGAATATTACAGCAATTTTCGTATTTTCCCCCTCCCTCACTGCGCATTTTCGAAGACCGAACGTTGTGACATCTTTTTCGTTTTCCTTACTGTGCAGTTTTTTTTTTTTACGTTGAATTACTAAATTGATCCGTGCGCAGGTCTTCTCTCTTCCAAAAGATATTGGCTAACCCATCTTTGTTGGTTGCCACTAAGCAATCCCGAAGATTACTTAGCAATAATTGTTGTGCACTAAAAAGAATTATGTTAGCTTACAATTGTGCCTTTACGATATCGCTAAGATCTGTTAGTGAACATAAATAATTTTGCTTGGTAGTTACTTTTAAAGGTTTATAGTTATAACAAATTTGGTGAATTGACAACCGTAATTTAAAATTTTCGCTTACCAAACAGGCTGATATGTTAAATAAAATTTGTACACATTATGCATGAAGTAACAAACCTCTTTAATTGTTTATTATAATATTTTAATGTAATATACATCCAAATATAACAAGTGGAAAACGGTCCGAAAAAAAAAAAAAAAAATTAGACACCTATATAAATACGTCTATCTAAAATGTAGCGAAATAAAGTAATATCACAGAACAACTATTTTAGTTTTTAACTTTAATTTCGAAGAAAAAAAAAATCTAAGTAAAAAACGAGCAGAGAAAAATAAAAACATATTAAAAGGTACTTTACCTTTCAATTAAGGAAGAAGAAAAATATTCGACTCCTAATACTATCTAACAAACATTTATAGTACTTTATTCTGCCAAAAAATCTGTTTATTATAGAGAAAAACAATACCTTCATGACTTATATTAATTTTATGCTGATGATAACCAAAAACTTTAGAAATTAATTTAGATTAATGTGTGATATGTCACTAGGATCCTACTGTGGGATTCTCAGGCCGATAAACATTTCACGGAAAACTGTGTTAGCCATTTGTGTTTTTATGTTATTTCTACTGAACATAGAAAAAACTTCTGAGTTTTTCATCGCAAATTTAATTCTACCGTAACTAATTTAAAACACAGAAAAACTGTCTAGGCAAACCTAGAGCAAGCCATTAAGCTTCAATTGCAGAAAATAAAATTGAAAATGTCAAAAAAATTATTAGAAGAGAACTTTCCTATTGCATAAGCCTAAGTTACTTTCTCATAGTTTATTTTAATTTTGAAACTTTTTTTTCGGCATTTGAAACTTCATGACTTACTCTAGGTTTGTCTGAACACTCTTTATCTATACTTTAAATTACTTATGGGTGCAAGAGAATTAACAATGAAAATTTTCTCCTGTGGCATAGCATCCTTTTAAAATGAAGCGATTCAAAAGAAAAATACATGCGCATTGGGAGTCGCTAATATTTAAGGAAGTGGAAATTAAAAACGCAATGGAAATCTGACAAATTAAAAAGGTACATATAACATAAAACAATATAATTGTAAATGATAAAGGTTAAATAATCTTGTAACAACTCATTTTTCTAACCAGTCTTATTTTATCCGCCTTCTAAACGGATGTTACAATTCGACAGTTTTTATTTTGTCCTCTATTAAATGTTGCGATCTCAAATGGGTACACATTTTTATTTTCATTGAAAATTATATTAAGGCTTTCTTCATGGAAAACCCTGCCTGTATGCATCGAGTTTAAACCAAAGGCACAATTTCAACAGAAATTGTGACATCTCTTTTCTTTTAAGGTTTTGAGCTATCTACGTTCTAATAAAATAAAAAAAAATCTGAAATAAAATATACAACTAATTTAGGTTTTCACGAGCTTAAAAAATGCTAATGACACAAGTAATTACTTTGACCAAGAAATTATTAATAAGACCTTTCAGAAACTTCACATTACTAATTTTACCGAACTATCCTTTGAGTGACGGCAAAATACTTGGAAGAAATTTTTTTTTTTTTAAAAGTTTTGGATCACGTCGATAGAATTATTTCATTTAAAAAGAAAACAGGATTCATATTTTTTTTTTTTTTATAAAAATATTGCTGCAACAATATAAATATGTATTATAGTACCAATCCTAGAATGAATGAGTTTAAAAACTATTTCTCCTTGTTTCATAAAATAAAATGGCCTTTTATTGACCAAAAAAAATCATAAGATCCAAAATTCTATTGCTTGCAAAGTATTTTTCTTATTTAATGGTATTTACAACTATTTATCACTAAACTAATAAGTATTTTTTTATTATAAAGAAATTGCAGGGTAATATTTTTCTGGTATTAATATAAATTAAATTTTATATGGAAAGATTAATAAAAATATTTCACAACCATTTTTTTAAAAAAATAACTTTCTTAATTCTATAAATAGTAATAAAACCACAAGTTTTTTTTTTTAAATTCACATTTAATGATCTAATGAAAAAAGAATAAAATACAGGTGGTTGAGAACACAAACACAATGAGCCCACTACTACAGCATATACAAAAATGATAAGTAAAAACCGAATTTTAAATTAATCCTTTACGCTCTAACATTTCCCGCATTAATTTCTTTAAATACTTAATTTCTGTAAGCAAATCATCGTGCTTAGATTGTAATTTTTTTTGCTCTTCTTCCAAGCCAGAAACTTCATCAGATAGCTCCTTCTCCTCTTCCCTCCTTTTTATTCTATAGCGGGCAGCTGCTTCTTTGTTCTGAATTTTCTTACGCTCAGCTTTATTGCTTCCCCTTTTTGAAGTTGCCTTAGCATATGGATGGAAAGCATTTTTGAGAGACACATGAACTTTAGGAATCTCCTTCACTTTCCCCACATATTTCTTATTCCGGATAGAACTGGACACCTCTTCAATAGTCAAAGCCTCTGTGACCTCATCACGTGAGTCATGCTGTCCATCCACAACTGTGACAAACACTGCAGGCATGGTGTTTGGCCCATTTGAATCATAGGTAGATTCATAATTGCCTACTGACAAGTCGAAATCAGCAGAAATTTGTGAATCAATAGTAACTTCTGATGCACAACTTAAAGGTGAATCAGCCTCAGATATTGGCTCACATTTAGGCGAGTAAAGGTATTCAGATGGTGAACCAACTTCTGATACTACAGAACCAGATAGTGAATCCACTTCTGCTGTTTCATAGCCCGGAGAAGAGGGGTAAATTGAACTGCCGGGTGAAGCAACTTGGCTTTGTACATTAAAATCAAAATTAAAGGCATCAATATTACTTGCATTTTGAATTTCTGAAGACAAATAAGAATTGTCCGAGTTACTGCCAATTATTGATAATAACTCATCAAAATCGGTCTCAGAAAACTGAATGTTCTTGGTATCTTCAAATATGGATAAATCCACCTTCTCATCATACCAGGGCAAATCTAAAAAAAATACAATAAAGACAATTTGTAGTTCTTCTAACCAAAATAAAATATATAGCTATGTGATAAAAAAAATTAGTAGCAAAAAATATATCAGGGTAGATTCAGCCAATATGAAATGATGGTGTTTCAGTTTAAAACTATTTGAATTATTTCTGCTACTACATTTCTAGTAGTTAGGTGTAAGGTAACAAATCTCAACTTTACCAGGATTGTTGGTAAAAATAAATTTACAAATCAATTTGAACACATTTTAAAACCAAAACCATCAGATTCACAAACCTATAATATTATGCAGTCTTGCCGTAACATTTTCAATTAAAAAGTTTTTAAAGCAGGGCCAAAATGCAACACTTTGGTATTTGTTTTAATAAAAATTCTGATACAGCAATGGATGTTCGGTGCAGTGAATATTTGAAACTATTCAGTGTTCGGCTTTTTCAGGGTTGCAAAAAACCCACCTACCCAGTCTGAAAAACCCACCCTAAAGTGGGTTTTACTAAGATTGATTTCTTTTTCATTCTCTGTTATATTAAAGAGCTATTCTATTGAAATATATATGTAGTCTAACCTAAAAAGAATTTACCTATAGTGAAAAAACTACTGTGCCATTGAAACACTTTCTATCCAAATAAAAAATTTTCCTCAAATATTTTTTAAGATTAAAATATAAATAAAAAGTAATCCTGTGTTAAAATAAGTTTCAAATGTGTGATGTACGTGAGATCATATAACATTTTGTATCGTGATGTCAGAAGAAAACTTTTTTCAGACTTTTGCATCAATTTATTTGTATTAATTATTAATTAAGCTAATTTTTAAAATTAAACTTAATTATTAATATTAAAATAAGCTTTTTTTAAGTAAGTTACTTATCCCTGCCCTCTTTTATGAAAAAAAAACCCCATTAAAACATGAAAAACGCAGAAAAGCCCACCCGGGTAGGGTTTTTCTAGAAAAACCCAGGTTTTTTTCAACCCTGGCTTTTTTTGTCGAATATTCGGTTCGCTGAATGTTTATTGAAATTAAAACAAGAAATAAATTATACGTATAAAAAAAAAAATTTGTTTTAATGTTATAGAAAAGAGAAGGCAACATGTTCCAATTACTGTTGAGAAACAGGGTTGCATAACTTAGAATCAAGAAGCTATAAGTTGCCTTCAAATTGTCACTGTTGCAGCCCTCTACTTTCAAAAAAAAAAAAAAAAAAAAAAAAAAAAAAAAAGGAAAAGCTACTAAACTAACATAAGAAATATAAAAAATTTTTTTAACTAGTTCTTTGAACTAGTAAAATGGAAAATTGTATAGGCAACTTGTCCCCCCTCACATTTTCTTCAACTCAAGCATGCTAAAAAAATTAGCTCAAAAATTTATTTCAAATTAAAGATGTTAAGTAATGCAGTAAAAAAATAAAATTAATTTTCAGACAGAAAGTTGAAAGAATGTCGTAACAAAATCACAGCAGATAGTGAATGTCTTCAAATAATTTTCACAAATATGTTTTGCCATGTCCTGCTTTTTAATTTTTAATGCAAACTGTATTAATATTCTTATTAGATCAAGGAATAATTTTATTGTTATATGTTGAAAAATTCATAGTCTTCAAAGAGTGAAAAAGAAAAAATTCTAAGTCTTACAAAATAACATAGTAAACCATTTAAAATTATCAGTATCTATAAATTATTGCAAAAATAATAAGTTAGTCTGTTTACCTTCAACAAGCATGTACCCCAAGAAAATTAATATTGAAGCAGCATAATGATCTATAGTATATTTTATTTCATAAAATTTGACTTTATAAAGCCTCTTTTTAAAAACAGAAAACAATTTTATTGATTCTTAAAAATTACTGACTTAAGTCAAAATACAAAAAATCACATTACATAAGAATGTTAATTCATAACTAAGCATTGAGGTTTTATGAAAAGCTAACAAAAAGAAATAAAATACACACTGCAGATAAAGAGATTTACTTGGATCTATAGTAGTTTTTAGGCTCCTTAAATTTATAATAAAAAATTTATAACTTTTCAACAATTTTAATGGCTATTAATTTTGCTCTTTAATTGACAGATAGTAAATAATTGTGAGGAAAATATAAAAAACCTTGAGCAGAATTGCATTACAAATCTCCGGTCATCCAAAATTTATCTCGAACCACCCAAAGTTATAATTAATTTATAAAAAGTATATAAGTAAATTATAATTATGTATGTAAGCAATATAAACCTATTTTACTTTGTAAATATTAAAAAAAATTTCAACCACATTAAAAAAAATAATCAAAATTTTTTTTTTCTATGATAAATTAATGAGTATGGTTTACATCCAATGCAAAATCAAACTCTGAGAAAGTGAGAATAAAATTAAAAAAGTTAGGCAAAATTATCACGACTTATCAACTTATCCTTTTATTTTAATTCAAAAGTTTTCATAAATATTAACAATACTGCAAATTGCTGATATTTTAAAAAATTACATTGATGAAGGTAACTATCCCAGAGTATTTCAGCTTTTACTTTTTTATCGAACGAGATACCAATCATATGGTAGATAAAATACACAATTTCTCTTAATAAAAAATTAAAATTTAAAATTATTAAAATCATAAATAAATATAAGATCAGAATTAATTACCATTAAAGTCAGTAACTTGGACAGCTGCATTATTTGTCTTCCCATTCTCAAGATCTAAGTTTAAACTGAAGTCACTGAGCTCATTGGAATGAAAGAGGGTGGCATCCTCCAGCCACCCCTCCAAATTTAGATCGTAATCCATCATTTTTAATGTTGTGTATAACCCGAACCACCAGAAATACAGGGTTGGTAGAGAAAACATCTTGAAAAAACCTATAAACAGACAAAATCAATTAAGATAATTTCGAAATTTGGAACAGAGATAAACAATAACAAATTGAAAGTTAAAAACAAATACACTATGAAACTCGCTAGAAGGTGAAAACAACTCTTCCTGAGTAAACAAAGTAAAATAATAATTAAAATTTTTTTTAGCTGAGAGTACATCAAAATAAATATTAATAAGATTTTCACATTTACTTGTCAAAGAAAAAATATGAAAAATCTGCAGGACTTTTTTTCGGAACATTTTAAATTTTATATTTAAACAAATTTTAATTAATAACAGAGACAAATGAGAAAAAAAATCTTTTTATCCAACTGAATTTATCTAATCACTTTATCAAGCTGGTTTTCACTTCATATGAAATATTCATCACAAAATTTCACTTTTAAAATAAAAATTTTAACTTAACTGATAAAATTTGATAAAAAACAGGAACTTTTAAAAATTATTAAGTTATAAAAATTAATACATAAATTATGAATCATTAAACAAAAATATATCTTAAACTTATTCTTACATAAAATATTTAACTTAAACATTTTAAAAATAAAAATTCTCTAACTTTTGGTAAAAATACAAGGATCTACCTACATTTTTTAGGAATTGGCACAAAAAGTATTGCACTTGAAAAATATGAAGAGTTTGCAACTACTTAAGTTCCATTTTAAAAATTTTAATCTTTAAATGAAAAGTGTTAAAAGAAATATTATTTATGCTTAGTTTTATAATTTCATAACAATTAACAGTGCTTTTTATGAGCACCAAATAGTAAACTTTGGATTTCAGTTGTACTCACTAAAATCAATTTTAGAAAAGCTTGGTAAAGGGTCTTAAATTTAATAAACACTAAATTGACTCTGGATACTCATATTTATATGGTACAAGTAGTATGATTCTTGAAAAGAATTGTGAAATATATCCATAAATTTAAAAATCTTATGAGATATTTACTAAATGACCAATCAGTCTATTACTTGCTAACTATGAGAAACTTTTAAACCAAAAAGGTACTTAATTTGAAGATGAATAAACATACCTTACTCAAATAAAAAATTTTAAAGCACTCATGATGTGTGACATATTAAACATTTTAAGTAGTCAAGTTAATGCACCAATAGAAACAATGATTCCTCTATTTAACTCCAAGACTACAGGCATTCTTACCTTATACTTTGTACTAGAATTTGGGCAGCTGCCAAAATTCTAAAACTATGCATGGCAACCCTTAAATATTGTGTACTTTATTAAAAAAAATATGTGTGGTTCATATAAATTGTTGGGTTCATTATAGGTGGCAGGAAAGTACAGGTTTTATATCACAATACCTATGGAAAGTAAGCAATAAAAATTTTCTGTAAAATAGATTCTTTCTTTGGCCTAACCACTTAGTACAAATGTCAAACCATTTCATAAACTATTTCAGTACAAACTTTTATTTAAAAAATTACCTTCTTTTGTCAGTAAGTTTAGTGAGTTATATTTTTTTCTAACAAAGCTAACAATGTAAACAAAGAATTCAACCCTACTGCAATTGGATATAAGTTATTGGGTTACACAAGCTATTTTCCGCTGTTTCTGCATTCTGACCCTAACAAAGAATTAGTATGACTTAATATTCATATAACGGTGACTGAGTATTTACCACTTTTCTCTTAACTTAGGCCGGGATTAAATTCCCTTGTTAAAGACAGGGTCTCAGATTGCACTTTCTTGGATCCGCAAGATTAAGACTCCACTCCAAGATAACGTAATCAGCAATTTTCAAACAGTTAACAGGGGTCTGTACAGGCCGAATTTACTACCGTTTAGCAGTACCTTCACAAATTCAACTTTAGGAAAAACGGTAGTTTCACAAAATACTTTTTCTTAAAATTTTTTTTTTTTTTTATCCCTTACGAAACGATTAATCCATATTTTTCTGTTGATTTTTTAAATAAAATTTTTCATAAATTATGTCTAAATTTTCACAAAATAGGTACCTCTCAGAAAAACCTACACAGGCCCCTGGTTTACGTCAATATCATTTGGGACGTATGTTTAGGTTATATAGTCCTGCCCATTCTTTAATTTTGTGGTAATGTTATGAGTGCAACTATTGCATACAGCACTCATCATAAAAAAGGACTTAACAATAAAATATCCATTACTATCTTGCATTTTAAAGAAAATTTAAATTTATAACGAATTGCACAGCTGCTTATTAGTTAACATTATCAAAAAAATAGCAACATTAGATTAAATAGCCACTAGAACTTTTAACATTAGCTGAATTAATTTAACATTTGTTTCCCACGAAACAATAAACCAGGCTCTCTTTCTAAGGTTTTGAAATGCCTCTATTATCATTTCAATTATTTAAATACTGAGAATTGCAACAAAGAAATATTGGTTAGCTCCTAATTATTAAACATCGCCAGCTAAAATTGTTTTATTACCAAAATATGCCAAAAAAGGAAAAGTAACTGCAAAGAGTTTGCCTTTCTGAGATTTAATTTATTATCAAAGCCATAATATAATGACTAACAGAAATTTTATTTAAGAATAATATGTAAAAATTCATAAACAAACACATAGCATGTTTACATTAACGTGGCACGATTTTTTCCCTTATCTAAGGTAAAGATTTTAAACTTGTTCGTCATAAATACAAACAAATCTAACTAGGAATACAATCAGTTTCATGCATTCCAGTAAATTAGGCAACAAATATTATTCAACAATATTCGTAAATTTTTTTTTTTTAAGGAAATAGTTAAACCATCAGCAGAGGATTCAATGATTCCAATATGGCGGATTTTATGTAACATGCTTTCATGTCCAACTTCCGTATTTTTTTATTTATAATACAAAGAAGAACAAATCATTATAGTACTTACGCCATGATTATTCTTTTGTGCCGAAGCACCTTACGGTGCGAGGTTTGTGGCTAAAACTATTCCATAGTTTTCACTATGAGCACCCCTTAATATATCGACTTAACGTTTAGAATTCACATTGGAGAATAATGAAAAATATTTCCTGATCGCAAACACAAAAGGAGTTTGGGAGGAAAAATCATGGGTGAAATGCTCCGGCTTCAAGTAGGAGATAGCGAGAACCAGTTTTCTCCAGCGCATGGGCTCTTCCCACGTGACGTCACACTCCCGGCACGTAGGTATCCACGTGCCATTTTTTTTATTTTTTAATCGTGTACAGTAAGTAATATTTACTATTTAATGTTATTTCTTTTAGCTATGTATTTTAGTTAATTTAATTGCAGATAAAATTATGTAGAGTTTCCTTAGCTTACTGTTTCTTGTTCAATTATTATCATTTGTTAATTAAATAGTTTTTATTTTGTTCATATTGATCAGTGATTCGGAGTTCGATAAATAATTAAATAAAAGTTATTAAAATCCATATTTTAAGTTTTTCTCTTATATATTATATTTAGCTCTTGATGTTTTCAATGTTACTTAAATTCATGAGTGAGTATTTCCTAGGATTTTAGAATTAGCATAGTTTAAAATTTTGTGTGTGTGTGTGTTTTTTTTTTTTTTAATATTGTGCTATTTATTTTAATATTTTATTGCTTTTTTTAACATAAGTTTCAAGTTTACATTTGTCCATCTATTTTTTTTTAGAATTATATCGAAAAAGGTGAATAACAATATGTCTTACTAAATTCATTTAATGTGTATAAGATTAGCTAAAGCTTAAATTCTTTAAATAAAATTAATACAAAACAATAAATGTGTAATTAGTAAGATTTTTAGAGAAGCTATATTTTCTTAATTTTTTTTTACTCAGTATTAATATAAAGTTTTTAGATCAGATTTTCCTAATTATTTTAGTTATTAAATAATATATTAGTTTCTAGCTAATTTAATGTTAATAAAAGTAAGTCAATAAGCATTATTTCACATTTTAGAAAATGTGAATTCTAATAGCAATTATTGAGAAAGTTTAATATATAATAGTTTTCCATTAGAATTCATCTTCTCAATTTTTATTTCATATTGCTTATTTATTTTATTAACCAACATATCCCAAGGCTGGGGTGCCTTGGCCGACCACATGGATTACATTGGTCCTTATAGCAATACTATTCAGCAACAATATTAAAGGTCTTTTTTAATAATAATGAGATTAATAAAACTGAGCAAGATAATTGTTTTTACGCCTCAGATTTAATGAATTCTGTGTTTTTAGTCTTTCTTTTTTTTTTTTAACTAATTTATTTTGCATATTTTTAGCTATACAGCATAATAGCTTAAAATAATTTATATCGCATTAAAATTACCCAAGACATATCAAACAATAGCTATGCAAATGAAAATCCTGATCTATCCTAAATAAGGATTATTATATCGATATTTGTTGGATACAAATAACACTTTCATTGTGATTTCATCACTGAAGTTTAACTCATGATAGAACATCGAGTCATTAAAAACATACTGGGACAATTTGAAAGTCTCAAGCCCGTAAAAATTTTGTTGTTAGTCATAATTTCTTGATAAGGAATAATGCTTATTTTTCATATTTGAAATACATAGCAGATTTGTGATTTTTAAGAGTGACAGGAAAATATATTCTTTCTAATAAAAAATGTTTCCATTCATTTTTAGAACTTTATTACGGTTTTACGAAAAAGGTGAACTATATCATTGGTAAATTTTATTTAATGTGAGTAAAGCTAGTTAAATTTAATTTTTGTAAATAAAAGTGCATATTTGGAACATTACTGTAACGAATATTTCTTAATGTTTTATTTTCAGAAATTTTTTTTACTCTTCATTTTAGACCTGTATTAAAAGACTTGCTTATAGAGTGTAAAGTAATTATTATTAAAGTATAACTGTATGAATGAGTATTAACAATATTACATAACTAGAATAATGCTCATAATTATGTTTTCTGGATTATTTTTATGTTCAAACCTTTTTTTCTACTTATGTGCATCTTTAAGATTTTATTAAATTTACATTTTAACCTTGCGAAATGATTTTAATTTATTAATCTGCTTGTATTCAAATAAATTTTCATAAGGTAAATTATCAGAATTCAAAAAATTTCTTAGCTGAACTAAATTATAATTTGTTGAAAGCGCATCACAACTGTGCCAAGATTCCTTTGTAGGATTTGTAGTAAATTTTATTAATGGGTATAAAACTAACAAAAATATTTAATAGCATTACAATAGTGCATGGCGCAAAAAACATCATTTGGTTTGTAATGTAAACATTTCAATGATTTTTCTAAATCTACTGTTGATAGTAGTTTCTCTGACCTTGTGATTGATTTGAGTTAGTATAAAAGGTACGGAAATTAATGCTCATTTAAGCCAAGTGTCCTCTTCTACAAATTGTTAAAATATCAATGCAATGAAAGAGCATCTTATTTGATATGTAGCTAAATTTACAACTTATGTTGATTCCTGTAATTCTGAGGATGATTGTAGAAAATTAAATAAGTTGTTTGAGGGTGTAGATATTTCTTATTCTGCTTTTATGGAGCTTTAAACTAATTCTTTGTTAAAAGAAGAGAGAGAAAAAATACTGTTTAGCTAGTTTTATAAGCAAGATTTAATTTCCCTCGAAGAAAGTCTAATCTTTTTTCATTGTACAAGTTTGTATATTGTCAATGTTATTTATAGCATTTAGTCTTCTTTAATCCTTAAAAGTATGATTTAAGTACCATGTATTAATAGCATGATTATAAAAACCATGCTTTTTGATTTTTTTTAAAAATTTGTTTTATGTCTTTTGCTATTATATATTTACAGTAGGTTTAAGTAACATAACAATGTCTTTAGCGAGGTGGCAATTGCTGAGATAAAGACTCGGAGGGACATTGACTAGCAAGCTGTTGTTATATTTTATACCCAGCTTTCTGGTAATAGTCTCCCTAAGTCAAGCCTGGAAATGGATTTGTAAGATAATATGCTTCGATTATGCCTGAAGATCAGCTTGACACTCAGAATTTATAATGCAATGTTAAACATTCGGCAGTGGGGGCTTCTCACAAGGTATTTATGTTATAAAATAGTGATAATGTAATGCACATGCTTAATAAAATTTCTAATATCCTTCTATTAGAGGCCACATATGTTGATGTGTAATTTTTATCATGATTACTGTCAATAAAAGAATAATAATTTGGATGGCTACTTTATTTAAAGAAATTTCTTGTTTAATGACAATTTATTATAGCTTTATTTAATAATCCCAATTTTTTCAATGCAGTTATTCTTTTTTGTTCAGAGTTTTTATAGGAACTTCCTTAGAATTATTTCTGAATGTGTAAATTCTGTTTTGTTTACTTGTAGCATTTGTTTTGGTTTCAAAGCGTGGCGGTTGCAGTTTCTAATAAGTTGGCACTAGTTTTAAAATATTTAATACTAGAAATAAGACCTATTTGTAATTACTGTGCACAGCCGTAATTTTAATAGTTATGTATTCTTTTTTTTTATTAAATAAGACGTTACGACATAATTTCTTTGCTTAATTTACCAGCAACCAGCTTAATTTACTTTTCACCGAATGGCAACAAGCTGAACTAAAATGTAAACAAACATCATGTGTCAATTCGTAGTTTTTTTGGAATTAAATACTTATTTTAATTAGATAAATCGTAATTAATTTTAAATATTGCCTAGCGAAATTATTTATTAATTTCTTTTTGTCATTCTTACTATAGCCAAGGTAATCTTGTACAGTTTATTTCTTGTTACTTACAATAAAGTATGAATTTTTCCATATTCATAAATGAATTATTTCCTCTGGTTTGTTTGTGCATAACTGATATCTTCATTAGCATTCCATTTATTAAAAAAATACTTTTTTTTGTAAAAGTTAGTCATTGTATTAGGTTTCAATTTCCTTTGGTGCTTTCCTTACTATCGACTGGTAAAAAGAGAAAATACACTTTATTAACATCAACTATCTTTAAATTCATTAATTCAGAGTCCCGGTCATGATGCTTACTTTCGAATAACACCTTAAATAAATCTTTCTTTCCAACTTTTTGGAGTCTTATTACATTTGCATTATATTCTACGCAACTTAACAAAAAAATCTAAGCTAAATTTATTTAGCAATATAATTTTTAAAGAAGTGAACTAAACTATATATGAATTTATAATTTTGCTATTTCTGAAAATTCTGTCATTTAATTAACCTGCATCATAATGATGTCATGTCAATCATCATATTATGTCATCTTTAAAGAGATGTCTTGGAAAACTGTCTGAAGGTAATTATAAGGATTATACCATTATGATCTGTCACACAAACTGCAATTGCCAAGGCAACAAACAGATTTTAAACTTAGTTTTAAAAAAAAATATATAGAAGTTTTTCTGGTAAGTTTTTAGTTTCTCGTGGTACACTGCATGGACATTGTGAAGTCTAGGCTATTATTCTGCCACAGATCACAATAAGGAAGTTTTTCGATTATATAAGATATGAGTTTGAACTGTTTTTTTTTATTTTATTTTTTTTTTAAAGAAGCCGTTTCATCAGTAAATCATAAATGAACTCTGTAATGCTCCCTTTATAAGTGTATGTACAAAACATTTCTGAGCCATATAACTTTCAATTCTGGTCTAATGAGCAAATTTGTGAAAAATGCAATAGTGTGTTGAGTTTCCTAGAATTATATATTCTATTTTTGCAAGTAACAGGTAAATTTTCTAAATGCAACGAGAAATTGAACCTCTCATTTATACTAGAAATATAGAAGTATACACAATCCAATTAGAAAATACTAGCAAAACAATTGATTTTTTTAAATTCAAATTAGTAATCTCATATTAAGTAGGAATATTTACATCAACCTTTGCATTATAAAATATAAATCTGAGACATCTGTAAAAAAATTGCTATGAATTTATACGAATAACATCAAAATGTGTTGGTTTGAATATCTAATGAGCATTTGGTATTAATTTCTCTCACCAAAGTATGGAGAAAAAAACCTTGCAATTGAAATGTTTCCTGGTAGCTACATATAATGTTAATTTAGAAAAGAAACAAGGTTCAAACGCAACTAAATTGTTTGATCTGATTAGTACAAATCTTTGTAGACCCGTCAGTAGACGCAATGAGACTACCCCTGTGGCGGATCGGAAAAACTAATTATCACTTAAACCACATCTTCAAATACAAAAGTATATTCATTTAATAAAAGGCTGTATCAATTCACTTTACTCAGATGTACTTTATTTTGTAGAACTAAAAAGTATAAAACACTTGACAAATTTTTTAAATTTATTTTATTTAAATATTTGATAATTTCATAAATTTCTTTAATTAAAAATGTCGAGAAAGTGAAAGGTTAAAGAAATTAACACAAATATTTGTTTAGAATAACAAACTGACTCACTAGATTCACATCATATTTAAATAGGTCTCTCTTCTTTTCAAAGCCATTTTAAATATGTGTGAATATTAAGTTATGAAGCTAAGTTTGTCTCCTGCATTTCAACAGTAGTCATAATAATAATAAAAATTTGCATGTAACCAATAGAATATTTTTTCAACCAATGCAAGTTGGCAAAATAAAAATAAATTGACCATTAAATAAAATATAAGCACTAGTAAAATATGATACTCTTTACTAGGTTAGGTTACTAGCAGGGGTCTGTCTAGACATTTTGTGAAAGGTCCAGTTTTCGTGAAGAGTCCGATTAAAAGAAAAATAATTTTGTGAAGGGTCCGTTTATAAGTAAAATATTTTGTGAAGGGTCCGTTAACAGATCCAAATTACTTCTAAACAGACCTCCAACTAGTAAAAGAAAAGAAAAAAAAATTAAGACTTATCTGCACAATTTCATACAACTTATCAAACAAAATTTCCTACGTTTAATTAGTACTAAGTTACTAGTTGCTCAACTTTTTTCTTAAATTTATAAGTTAAAATTTTAAGAAGAAAACTTTCACTTTTCTGCATTGATAAAGTATCTTTTTTTAAATTTTAAATCTTTTCCCTTTAATATTGATCACTTAAACAGGAAAACAAAGTACCCTAAAAATTTATATCCTAGAAGAAAGGTAGTAATCTTCAACTTGTTGCAAACACACATTTTTGGTATCATTATTAGTCGCAAATAGTATTCGTAGTAATTAATCGCAAATACACTAAGAAAAATAATTATCAATACCTTTAATGCATAGAATATACTAAATATTTTTTGGTCTTTAAAAGTACAATTGTATTTAGTGTTTTTACAAACAATGGCCTATGTTTTATTTATTAATCAGAATATTAAAACAAATATTAAAATCGACAGGAAATGGAAACTGATTGCTATTTAATTTTCATGCATGTTTGGAACTACAAAGCTTTGGGATATGAATAGATTACACTAAGCAAAACAAGATATAAAACAATAATAAAAGAGGCCTGAAACTATTTTTAAATACAGTGTCTATATCGAAAAGAAAATTAAAATAAGTAATAAAAGGAAAGCAAGGTTAGGAAGAATATTTTTTATTTATTTAAATACACTTTTATTTTTACACTTGCATGTGAAGTCATCTGATCAAATAATTTATTCAATAGTATTTAAAAACAATACAACCAAAATAGTTAAATTCACAACTTTTATCTAGGATGGAATATATCAACTAAATTCTCTAAAAACTGCAAAAAAAATTAAGTTACTTTGAGCTGAGCAAGTTTTTCTACCTATTTTACATAAGTTTTAAAAGCAAAAGTAACAAAAAATAAATGCAATATTTTGAAATCTTTAATGTAGACATATTTTACATACAGCCAATGGTAAATTTTAAGCCTCTTAACTCTTAGTCTATCTCGATTTATTATTTACATACATCCCATTTTCATTATTTATTTGTGAAAAGCCTTCATTGTCACTTATTTCTTTTGAAAAAATTTTATGCAGTTATTAAGAAAATTTTAAAAAAAACAAAAGCACAATTTTTAATCGTGCCAACCTTAATAGAACTACTAGGAATCACATTGAGAATAAATATAATATACACTATTTAATTGCTAATATAAAAAAAATTTCTATGATTTTTGTTTATTGCATAAAATTAAAATAATTTAACTTCACTAATCACTTATGATTTTTGAAAAAAGCGTAGGATTCTTTCAGGAAAGTGCATTCTCTAAAACTTGTACTTTTCCTTATCTCAGTCAGAAAATTCACCAATTGTCTTTTTGGAAATTTTAATTTGTGTTCAACAGATTACTACTTGGGACCTGCTAACACAGAAGTACACAAAAAGTAAATATGAATACTCAAATGAAATTTATGTTTATAAAAAGTTGAGAATTACTAACTAAACTAAACTTGGAATACTTAAGTGCTATTACTATACTCAATAAAACTATTACAATGTAATTAAAATTAAACTACTTTTTCTTATTAAAACATATTTTTAAATAAATTTAAATTTCATTGAAAGAAAAAAATAAGAAAAAAAAAATGAGTAGTTTAAAGGACAATACGAACTTACCGAGAAATATCTGATCAGACAATACTAAATACAAATATCCAACATCTTCAAGGAAGAATAGAAGACTCATATAACCTTTCAGAAGAACAGTGAGAGTAGAACATGACAGCCAAAATCCCTTAACATATATTGTGATTGAATTTTCAAAACGAACCACACTACATATTAATATATTTAGCCTAAATCTTTCCGAGTCTCTTTCAAATAACTTTGAGAAACAGGACACAGTATCTTATTTGATAGACTAACTGAAAATAAAACATCCAATATATGTACAATATTAAAACAAAATCTTAAAAAACACAAAATTAAGGCACCTATTAACTTGGCCCATACAAGGGATAAAGCTTACAACCAAAAAAAAAAAAGATAATCCATTTTCTTTTTTTATAAAAAAAAATCTTTTATTAGAAAAAATGAAATAACTACATCCACTTGCTTTGCCAAAGTGGACAAGCACCTAATATAATATTGTTTAATTGAACTTTAGGAAATTGCTTGTATTATTAATAATTTAAAATACATTCACTAATTATATTATCCAGCATTTAATTCCTTGAATATAGAAAAAAATTTTCTTGCGTGATTTACAAATTAATATTGTTTTTGAGTATTAATTTTGAAGTGGATAATTATATTAACAACCACTGAAATTAAACGTTTCCCTTAGAATAGTAAACTCCACAGCACTATTAAATAAATTTTAAGATTCTTAATATAAACAGAAAATCGCCGTTAAGTATATATTTAACAAATAGTTAGCATTATAAAAAAATAATTAAGGTTTACATATTAAACCAAAGTAAGTGGATAGTAATGAGAAAATAATAACAAATAATAATTAAAAATATATATACTTACTTATTTCTCAAAAACAACTACATGAAACGCCCAATTTTTAGGAAAAGTAGAAATTAAAATAATAAACTACGATAAAAACAATTCCAGCAATGCAAATCAGTTCAGTCGTTGTAATGGCGGAGCTTGTGAGCATCATTCACTTTCTCCTTACTCCCCCCCCCCTCACGCGTGGTTACTTATCGACTACCTAACTGCAAGTAATTCTCCGGAGCATTTCAGGAACTTAACATAGATGATTTTTCCTCCAAAACTCCTCTTGTATCGCAAACATACACATTCGATGACATCATTATTGTGTTCATCCGCGATAATGTTTAAAAGATGGTTTAAATAATATATAAAATGAAATTGAGATCTGAAATAAAATTTATTAAATGTATAGTTACAAAAAAACAAAAAAAAGACTATTTTTTTTTCATTATGCTTTTAAAAATATAATTGTTCATTGCGAACTATATTTTGAAGCTACTTTTCTTATCGATTAAAGAGAATTGTTTAAGTTATCGATTACAACGCAAAATAACATAGAGGACGCTAAGCAAACCGCATGCTTAAGAACAGTTTTCACTGCATACACTTCTGACAACTATGGAAAAAGAATTAGAATTTGATTTTGGAGTTTTCAGCAGCAATCTGCTCTTATGGATGGTTGACTGAATGAAACAATAACAAGCTTCTTAAAACCCAGAGCCGTTTTTAAGGCAGGCCCAGTGGGCCCGAACTAAGGGCCCTAAGTTCTGATGAGGCCCCTGAGAAGTCAAAGGCTCAGAAAAAAAAAAATTTTTTTATTTTTTTTATTCAACTTATTTGTTAAAATAAATGGTTAGCAAGTGAGAGGGTTTCAGGTGACCATGCATCTCATCGATCATGACATGTTGCAGATGATGGAATAATACGTTATAGTAGAACAAGAACAGAAAAGGTGATAAGGACTGCACTCGCTATAAAGTTTTGGGAAATGGGAGTTTCTGAACTTGTTTGTTATTCCTTGAATTTTGTTACCATGTTCCTTCCTGTTTTATAGTTCGTGTTCTATATTTCGAATTAGAACAACATTAACAATTAGTTTGGTCATGTGCTGAGGTAAGTGTGAGAATCAAAACGTATCACCTATATCAGTTTTATTTCGATTGCACCAAATAAATTCTGATTGTGAGTATAAATTTATTAAGCATGCTTAGTGATTTTCGCTGAAATGAGTAAGTATTATTATTAGAATTAAATGACATATAGTAAGTATTTTTAATTAGAATTTTCTTTCGTAAATTAATATCTATATTTTAATGTCTTTTTTATATATTTATTATTTTTCTTTTTTAGTTTGGCAAAAGCTATTATGTCAGGCAAGAGCTTTAAAGTATTTTTACAATAAGTTTTAATATAGTTGCTATAAATCATATAAAAAAATAACAATTATCAATCACGAAATTAGTTATATTTCTGAAAATTGTAATACAATAATAGTAATTTTACACCTGTGTGTTTCAAGGCTCAAAAAATTGCCACTCTTTAAGTTTGCGATGATTTTGATGTCACTTTCTCGCAACTATTAGCAATGCATTTAGTTCTGAAAGTTTCTTAAAAGATTGGTAACAATCTAATGTATGCATTATAGAACAAGAAAATATGTTTAGGAACAAACATACTACAATGTTTTACTTGTCAAGAAAAATAATGCTTAATCTTCATAGATAGAGTTTTAGCTAATCAGCAGAACAACCAAATAAGTTATTGAAAAGAAGGATTCAAAAGAATTGTAGAAGTAATAAAGTTTCCAGCATCATGAAGTCTTGCATTTGTGAAGATAATCAAACAATTTGATCTCAGCATATTGGAAATTATTTGGGAACTTTTGAATTATTGAATAAACTTGACCCTTTTCTTGCTGGACTTATAAAAAATTAGGGGAACCAGGGCAATGGACATACACCCTATATATCCACTTCGATTTGTAATCAATCGAAATTGAATCAATTGTGGGATATAAAGTATTAAACAAAATGACTAAATGTAGTGGCACATGTTCATTCTCCCGACTAAAATTAGCAACAAAAAAAAAAAAAATGAACTAAGAAATCGCATGTCTTAAGAATGAGTCATTGTCAATCATAAGCATTGAATATGATGTCTTGCAGGGTATTGATTTTATTGATGTGATAGAAAGCTTCATCTCTCAAAAAGCGTAAAAAGTATTGCTACCTTAAACTTTCTATGCAAATAATGTATTAAAGCTTTATATTAAAGCTATGTATAATTGTATTAAAGCTTATTTGTACTAAAGCTATGTACCATTGTTTTACTTTCTTAAAGTTAAATATATATATATATATATATTCAAAAGTAAAAAGAATTTTTTTTAAAAAAATAGACATAAAGGACCCCCAAAGGAAGACAGGCCCAGGACCTCTAAAAACATAAAAATTACATTGCTATTATTTAGAAAAATGAATTGCTATTATTTATATAAAAATTAATTGCTATTATTTAGATTGCTATGCGTTGTAAAATATTTAGAAAACTTCCGATGTATCCCTCCACTTATGTTATGCTTAGAAGACAATCTTAATATTCTAGGAAGTTTTATTATTACGATTTTAATTTCAATTTATGCGTAAATTTTACCATTCATAAGAGTTTTCTCTGATTTATAAATTCTGACAGATTGTGAGCCTAAAACAAATTTAAGGAAATTAATATCACAATCTAAATAAAGTACAAGGTTTGCCGTGTCTTGAGTGCTATCCCTTATTTAAGTATATTTGTGTAAAATAGCGCCGTTTTTTTTTTGGGGGGGGGGGGTTAACATCATAGCAAAGTTTACGGAGTATTTTGAATTCATTTGTTGTTTGAGCATTAGATATTGGATAGCTCGTTTTTTCATGCTTAGGCAAAAAAAAAAACAAAAAAAAATCCTAAGCAGTAACCCGGAAACGTCGATCGTTCGCCCATACTATTCACGCACGGGTGTCTTACATATAATTTCTAAACATATGCATGAGATGAGCTTCTAGGGCAATCGCATGCAGCGTACTGCTCGCTACCCTCGACGGTGATCAGAGGTGGATGGGAGGAGCAGTCATTGGAAATGGTTATTAAGGAACAACACATTTTACCGTGTTAATAATAGGGAGAAAATAAACACGAGAAGAGGCTGTATTAAATTCAAAATTTTCCTTTATCAGAATATTTACTCCCGTTATGAGGCATTCTCACTGCATGCGATTCACATATGCGATCGTACGTCGATGTGATTCAAGCATGCATAAACACGAGCAAGCATGTCTTACATGTAGTATTTAAATATTCGCACATACGTCTAAGGCAATCGCACGCAGGGTGAATGCTCTCTTAATCAACAACGTGAACTAGCACAGAACAGAATTTAGCGAGTTTTAACAATGAAAAAAGAAGGAGTCACTTATTTGAAATTCTACCATGGCTGATCAATACTATGCATTAAATTTGATAAATTTTATCTAAAATGAACATAATATCTGGAAAATTAACAGAGACTATTATCAACGCCATTCTTATATTCTAGGGATTCTTACATTCACATTACATAAATTTTTGCCCTGGACATGCGAGTGAGTTCTTAAAAATTGCATGTAAGATGAATTACTCTCGCAATTGCATTCAGTAAGAATGCTCCAATGTACACAATATTTCCTTTTTTGCTTATGAAAGGAAATATTGTACACACTATTTCCTTTTATTCTTATCTAAATAAACTTATCTTCATAACTTCTGACACAAATAATTAATTCCTAAATACCATATTGCATAAATGTTACCTTAATAAGGAACATTGTCAAAAATTGTGCCTTGTCTAAAAATCCCAAGCTTGTGGTTGACGTGTTGAGGTTATAGCTATAAGGCTTGATATATCATTGTGATGGATCAGTTTTCGGAAGAAAAAAAATTTCCCATGGCAGGCACTGAACCGGAAATTTTTTTATTGGATATCTGCAAAGCGACGTCACGCGTGAATGTCGAACCTGATCGACTACTAATTCATAATATAGACAAATACCGCAATTTTCTAAATCGTGACGTCACTTGAAGTTATCCATTTATATGATGTGATGAGCAAATAAGCAGTGATTGCGACTGGTAGATTTAAATATAAAATAATGCTTTTGCCAAAATTTCGTGCCGATATAGAAGACGATATGAAAATACTAGCTGACTGCAAAAAAATTTAAAGAAAAAAAAAAGATTTTTTACAAGTACACTACGTAACATATTCTGATACATAATACGAAACATATATTACGAAGGGAAGTTTTTTTTCCCTTGAAGTGAAATATAAATATATGTTTATTATTACTTCCTAAATTGAAAACTAACTTTTTTTTCTTAATTAAAATTATTAATTAAATTACATTTCGTTATTCCATTAAGCAATAGTGAAAATGTTATTTTTTCCTACTTTATTACAGATACCGTAAAAGAAAAAGAATAATAATTGTTATTTAGAAATTGTCTTTTAACTGTAGCGGAAGAATATTTTTCAGATGATTCTTTCTGCACATTTGTACTTACATTTTCAATTTTTTGTTTCTGTTGGTAAATTGTTTACAACTATATCTATACCTGAAAATCTTTTTACTATTAATGTCTTATTAAGAAAACTGCGATTCAAATAAGATTTTATTCGTATAAAAGCATTATTAACACACTATTGTTAATTTAATTTTTAAAAAATTGTTAAATCTATTACACAAGAATAGATTTTTAAGAATGTTTTCTGATTTCCTTTCTTACATGTTATATGCTTAGAAATTGTTTTCTATATTATATTTTATTTCAACGAGAAATCTATTCTGTACTGCTAACTCTTTTTATCTTTTCTGTACAATGTAAAGGTTATTTGTAAATTTTAAAATTAGACTTTCATTTAAAATAAAGATAAACAGAAGTACTATGTATGATATTTGCAGGAACGCGGGATCACGAAGGACTATGAAAGCATCCGAACTGCCAGTGATTCTACTAGACATGCGTGCGAATATTTAGAAACTTCATGTGACACGAACTGCTCACGCATACGCGAACCGCATTGTCTAACGATGGCATATGCGAATCGCAAGTAGTTAGATGGCTCTATATAGTTCCCTTTTGGTGTGACGGGCAAGTATCTTGAATGAACTTTTTGTATTGTGGCAATCAAATGTGCATTTTTCAAGACCATTCTAGGTCTTTTGGGGCATCCTGTGCGATGTTGTGTCGCATGGGTAATTTATCCATTTTGTCTTTTTTCTATTTTTGTAATATTTTTGCTGTACTATAATTGTTTAGGAATAACAGATGCGAAGTATATATATATATATATATATATATATATATATATATATATATATATATATATATATATATATATATATATATATATATATATATATATATATAATATATATATATATGTATATATATATATGTATATATATATATATATATATATATATATATATATATATATATATATATATATATATATATATATTATATATTTATTTATTTATTTAGAAAATTATATTAGTTCAAAGCAGCTATGGGAGTTTGGTCATAATGCCTTTTTCAGCATCAAAACGACCGTCTCATATATTCCGAATTTTAACTTAATTTAATGAGGAAAACATAAATTTATAAATTACAGAATTTTATAATTATGAATTAATAGATTTTATAAATTACAGAAAAGGAGTGCAATGAATGGTAAAATCAAGCGCCTAAATTTAAACACAAATCACGACATTAATCGTCGCCTCGCCTCGTAAGCATAACATAAGCGAAAGGATGCACCGAAAGTTTTCTAAAATTTCTTTCGGTTTTAGGAAGCTTCTTAATGTTTAATTCAGTCCACCATCCATTTAAAATTAGAGAGAATATATGAAAGAATTATTCAACGTTTCTTAATAAAAAGTGAACACTTTTGATGCAGTTATTTTAAACATATATGAAAAATACACAGTCATGAAAGTGAGATACAAAATTTTTAATATGAACGTAAAAAGCAAAAACAAATAAATAAAATTAGAATTTTTTATTACTTCATTAACTTTTACTTCGTCCAGATTCGAGAACAAAGTAAGAGTAAGAGGAGGGGGGGGGAGTTCAAAAGAAAATATTTTTTCAATTTGAATTTTCAAAGAATCAAGGAACTATTTTTGGAAAAAAAAAAAAAAAAAAGACAGAATACTTACTTGCTTAGTATTCATTTTTTACATTTTTGATAATTGTCACGATAGAAACACGTTTTATTTTATTCGCGATCGCAACACTCGATACGCCATCTAGCGGGAGACTGTAAATATCGTGCATTAGTTCCCACATAACCATTGGCAATGACGGACGCCATTTTCTTAGCATAAAAAAAGAAGCAAAATTTCAGTAAAGAAAAGGTAAAACTTCTTGAAAAAACTAATCAGAACATGCCAAACATTGAAGCAGAACACGCCAAGCATTTGAAGAACAACTTCTCAATATTTTTTACCTTTCTATTACCAACAACATAACATGATTTCATGATCACTTGCTGTTACAGATGTGTGTATTGCGGTAAAATAATTTTTCTGTCTTCAATTCATTACAAGTTAAAATGAAATCAACATTGCTTTCGTCATTCCAATGAATAAATGTGTTCCAATGAATTCCATACAGAACTGTAATAGTTATAGAATATTCTTCTTCTTCATAGAATAGTATATATTTCTGTATCTACATAATTCAGAAAACAACAATAAAGAATAATCCGAATTACTTGAAAAAGTATCTTTTGTGCTGATTATAAATAAATTTTTTATCGTTTTCTTGGTAAGTGTTTTTTAGTTTTGAAAGAATTTCAACTAGAATACAGCTATTCTGTTTTTAAGCTACATATTAAAATTCATATCGAGATCTTACAATTATAAAATCTTGATGTGTGGTATGTTACCTAAAAGTAATGAAGGGATAAACTATGTATATATTATTTGAGAATAAAGTTTTCAAACAAAGAACATATCATTTTGGAATTCACGGGACTTATAAATCAGGTAAGTGTTATGATTTTTATAATAAAAAATTTGCTTGTAAATAATTTTTTTTCTTACTTGATGATCGTTATCTACAAAATGGTTTTTTTACGTCTGATTAAATACTATAAGAATTTAAAAAAAGAAACAAAACGAAAGTTTTTATTGAAAAACGAGGAAATTTTAAAATCGTTTTTATCCTAAGAATTCTTTATTTTACGTTTTTTAGCTTATAATTTTTTGATAAAATTGTTGTCAAAATACTTTTTTTGAAAAATTAAATAGTATTAAATTATGTGTTTATGTATACTTCTTGCATATTCTAATATTTGAAGTAATATGATTCAGAAAAGTATGGAAGAAAAATTCGGTACTTACGTATTAACCACAGCTACAGATTTGGCAGATTTTAAAGTGCCGCCAATCTACACTTAAAATTTTTGGAAAAAATCTTAAAATGAAACGCTTTGTTTAAAATCAAAGTAGTCAATCGGATTTCGGTGGAAAATGGGCCGATATAGAGTTTAGCATAGATTCAAAACAAACTTTTCTCTCACCTGATTCTATAGCCATTATGAACTCTAATAAATAAGATTCAAAATGAAATAACATTTCCAAAACGGACTTTTACTAAGATAAAGTTTCATGTTATGGACAGTGGTACATTTTCGTTATATTTCACTCTATAAAATATCTCGCTCTTAAAAAAATAAAATTGCATCTTGTTTTGTTTTTGGCAAGTCCCAAAGACGCATTTTCGTAACACTAAAAATGGCGACAAAAAAAGAATAGTTCTTTTTTTGTTTCGTAAGCATTCTTTATTTTACGTTAAAATTTAAATTGGCCTTTCATGTTATACCATTAAATTTAGTAAAACTATTTCTCAGGCATTAGGTTTGAACTTTTATAAGAATATACCTATTTTTTTCTCTTTATTTACAAATATTTTTCCGATGTGTTCTGGATGTTCCTTCTCTAAAAAAAAGGAGATACCATTTTGTTTTCGTTTGCATAAGAAAGAAAACAAGCATTTTTCTTTTTTAAATTTAATCAGCCATAATAAAGATGGAACGTTACAATGCTACATGCTACATTAAAGACGTCTCCAGTGTAACTGAATGACTGTTCATATGGAAACGCAGGGATTCGGCACATACAACAACGCCCCCTATAGTTCGTTGCGATCGCGAATTGAATAAAGTGAACGAAATCTTTTTCACATTAAATAAGTAATTATTTCACGTTATCAATATTCCTTCAATCTGTCACGCTCTCTCTTTCTTTTAGTCACGCTCTCTTTTAATTTATAAGTAATTATTAATACGGTGAAGTTTAAAAATTTGAGTTTATTGAGTTCAAAATCCGACCAATAAGATATGTGTAAACTAATGTTTAAAAATTAGTACACACTTTCATTGGATGAAATAAGCATTTTCCCGCTCTTAATTACAAAAGAAAGGAAATATTTTAAAATTATTAGGATATTTTGAGGCTTTTGGAGATTGTGTTATTCAAAAAAGATTTTCGAAATTTGTATGTTCACTAACATCAAAGGGATTCAAATATGTTTGTAACGTATCCAAATATTCAGTGAGCACTTGGGGCATCCAAAGAAATCATTTATTGATTTGAAGTGGATATGAATGTTTGGATATTAGCAAAACATTAAGATTTATTTCAAGTTTAAGACATATTTTCTGAACTCATCTAAGACATTTGCTATTGATAGGTTTGATATATTAGGCTTGGATGTGTATTAAAAACTTATAGATGGGGAACTGAATGTAAACAATAAGATTCTAAAACCAAAATGACATTTTGAAAAATTCTGGAACAATCATTTCGCTTATATCAAGTCTACAAGACGATGATAGAATAGATTTGATATTCTAAAGAGTTTTATTAATGAAATTTGTTTTTAAAAACTTATGCTAGTTTTACCGTTAATAACATTTTTCAGTATTTTATAAAATTTAGAAGATCATGAGCCATAACTCAGTTAAGGAAAATTGATATCAAGATATAAAGTGTAATTGTTACCATCTTTTGAGCGATATCTTCAATTTTTGTGTCTACAGTGAAAAAAATAGACTACCCAACTACCCTGAATAACTTTTTATCAAATGATCGAATTTTCATGTTCTAAGACTCTATCTTAATGGTTTGAGGGGTGACCTCAAATATGCTAATAATTAGTGCAGACGATATTTTAAGTTGAGAAATCAGACAAAAATAAAATTTTTCTGATTAAACATACCTTTTTTTCGACGGACTCCGATTTTTGATCCCCAAAATATATGGGCACTGCAGTGAACCGTAATATGGGAGGTATGAATATTATCCCAATAGTTTGGTCAAGAGAGCGATACTAGGTTTGACCTATTAAAGTTCAACCCTTAATGTTAACTTTACTCTTTGCGTACTTCGCAATATCTCGAGATCATTTTTTTCGAGTTGAAAATTTTTTCCTCACAATTATAAAATTCGTTTATCCAAAGATCATTCCATGCAAAAAATAACTTTAAGAAAATATTTATTATTTTTTATAATTTTATTTAAGAATGGTTAAAATTTTTTTTTTGAATTGGCGATCGAAATGGGCGCAGGTGGCGTAGAGCAGAACTCCCTACCTATGGCAACACTTCACATGCTTTCCCCTTTAGCTATGGAAAGTCATAGAGGAAGGAAGTACGTTAGTTTCTCTCATGATTTTCATGTAGATTAAAATCTTTTAAGTTGAAAAACTATAGGAAACTGAAAACTACATTAAACGTAGTTCTCAAGAAAAGTATCACAGAAATTTTAAAAAATATTTTTATTAAATAAAAAGGAAAAATATTATGAAAAGGGAAGATATCGTAGTACAACTGAAAAAGAGGAGGAGAGGGAAGGGAGAAAAATTTGAGCAAAATCGGTCGACTCGACACAAATTTTGTATTTTGCTATATAAAATTGCATTCTTTAAAATGAGTTTGAAAATTGCATATTTCCTCTCAATATACTCCTTATACCTTCAAAAATACTCCTTAAAGTGTCATTTTTAGCACATTGCTATCGCGGCTTTAAGCATTTTGTCTTCTCTACAACATTGTTGGCAACAAATATTTCCTGAGCATTATTGTTGTTTATTGATTCATTTTGTGGTAATTTGTGTGAATTTGTAAAAACGTGGTAATTCGTATTTGCTAGAAATTATTATTTCAGTTTGAATAAGTCATAAAAATTTACTGTTACGATGGTTGGTATTATTTCTTATATATTTTTTTTTATATTTTCGATTTTAATTTAAAATCTTGAAAATGCCGGCAAAACACGTTGTCTGCGTTTCGCGCGTTTAAAATTTTCTCTCATAAATTTTTTTTTGTGTAGAATGTGTATGTATAAAAGATAATAAAAAAAATTATCTTTTTATTTTGGTAACTTAATTTTTTTTGTCTGTTAAATTACGCATATATTTATTTTTATCAATTGCTATTTATCGATGTATAAATTTTATAGTGCTGCACAGTGTTGCAAATTTGCTTTAGGTTATATAATATTTAATGTATGTTAAACACATCACAATTTTACAAATTAATTTCAACACTTATTGTTTTTGTTTTGATTTAAACTAACAATGCTTGCCCGTAATTAGTTTAATTCCTTATCACTAAAAGAACTTCATTTATTTTCTTGTTAATTATTATATTACATAAGTTGTATTTATTATCATGGTTAGCTCAACCTTTACTTTAGGTTATTTTCTATAAATCTGGAGTTTTTTTCTGGGGTCCATGCAATGTTTTTCTCATTGAAATGAATTAAATTGTCCATTTTTGCACTAAGTGTTTTCACAAAGCAATTAAATAGCTTTACCCTTACTACATTGTGTATTTCTTAATTTGCTTGTGTTAGTAAAGTTGGAGAATCGACTATTTAAAGTATTGGCGCTATATTGTTTGAAACTTTTTCATGTTGCTTTAAACTATTAAATGTTTTATAGTATATCACTATAAATTGTATTATTTACCCATTTTTAATAATATTTTAGTAACAATGATATAGTTATCCAATGTACTTGATTTAACTTTAACATATTTCCTTTAGACAGAAGAAGTAAATCCAAAAGCTTATCCCTTAGCTGATGCTGCTCTAACAACTAAGATACTGAATTTGGTTCAGCAAACTGCTAATTACAAGCAGTTAAAAAAGGGTGCCAATGAAGGTATATAAACTTTTTTGTGTGAATGATATGATAGTGATATGTTATTTAATTTGCATGCTTATAAACTAAAAAATAATAATAACTTAAATTAATTCTGAATAATTCCGAATCTGGCCAAATATAATCACTTGAAGTGAAAAGGGGTTTTGTTGAGTTTACCTGTTTCGTTGCTTAAGTAAAATGACGTTTTTGGAATTAGTACCCGTAACTACTAAAATCTTCCCTTTAATTGTATTGTAATATATATATAATGTATTGCTTTATCATTGTGCGCAAGCCTGAAAACCTATGGCTTATAAATCATTAATATATGATAGTTGCCAGATTTCTTCACGTGCACCATAATAAGTACTTGCTCACATTATTGTTCTAAATTTGTTTCCAATCCAGTATATATTGGGGGGGGGGGAAATTTACAGTTCGTATTTAAAAATATTACTCTTGTTTATTAAAGGTTTTAAGGAAAATAAATGTTTTCCTGCAAATTTTGTTGTAATGTTTCAGAATTAGCATTTTTTTCTTTAATTACAAGGACTGGCTGCAAAATGAATAGTTTAAGTATTACTAAAAATTGAACATTTTGCTTTAATTCATAAAATTTTTTTAATTAGGAAAATTTCACAAAATTATGTTTGATTTCCTACCTCCCGTACGTAAGCTTTGAAGAACGTGCACAGGCTCGTGTTTATTTGTTTGTATCTTGCATATCTTTACGTTTCGCTGCTGTGGCTTTGCTAAGTTTCACACACACTGTTGAATGTTTTCTATTTCAAACCTAATTTCTAATTAATAACATGGACGTGCATGTGTTACAGTTCAAGGAAATGCAAAATTTGGATTCGTTATTACAAAATGTTATTATGAATCGGAGAATTCTACAAGAACAAGTTGTGAAGGAAAAAAAATTTCTGGATACAGTTTAAAATTATGGTTATCCAATTGTAATGGATTAATTAAGAAACTATAGAATATATTTAAAATTCTAGAGCATATTTACTTTAATTATATGATTTAGTACAAAAAAGTTTAACTTCTGTAATAGCCAAGTCCATTGTATATGTTTTGATTTAGTATTTAAGATTATATTTCACTTTATCACTGAGCTAGCATTTTTAACTTACGAATTTTTGTAGAATCTCTTATTTTCATTCACGTAAGTTTTATATTTTTACACCTGTCTTTCTGTACACTTCCATATGTAAGATTTGAAATAATTGCATGCCCCCGTACACAATTACTTCAAATCTTACACATGGAATTGTGTGAAAAAAAGTGTAAAATTTCCCTAATGTTGTCAAAGTTTTTTTAACTCATAATTTCAGTTAAAAAAAATTATTGTTCCCGAAGTAGGTTTTTACAACAAAACTGAAAAATTTCTGTAGAGTTTTGTTAAGTTTTGATTATCAAGGAGTTAATCGGCCTCGCTCTCTTCTTTTTTTGCTATTTTAATGCTACTGCATTCAGTGGATATGTCACAATATACAATAATAATTGTCAGTTTGATTATTTGTGTTCTGAATAGTGTAACAAATTTCAAAAAATTAAAATATTTACTTTTTTTCCCGGCATGCAGAATGAGGACGCAATGCCACTCACTGAAAGCTTTAATATTTTTTTAAAAATAGGCTAGCTGAAAAATATTCTATTTTTATGAGGTATTGAGATTTCTTTTTCCCACAAAAGATGAATTTTTTGATGAATCTTTTGAACAAAGAAGACATTATTTGCTGTATGCAAAAACAGAATTTTTTTCCAAAATTTTAAAAGTATTGAGGCAAACAATGTTAATGATTTTGAAGATGTGCTTTTAATGATTTTAATTTTGTTAAGAAAATATTCAATTAATAGTGCCTTCAATAACTGTGACATCAATTGGGTTATCAGAAAAATCTGTGTAGGAACGTTGATATCTGTATATTAGATTGGGTAAAAAAAAAAAATGTATTTTGGAATGCTTTAGGACAGAAAAGTTGTCCATTGTAAAACAGGGATGATTGTATTCTGGGTTATTTGTACCATCCTTCCGGATTTAAAAATCTAAGAGCAAAGCAAGTGATTTTTACGGAATTTCATGTATCTCAAGATGGAAATCAAGTCACAGACTTTGAGGTAAACCACAGTAGTTGAGAGAGAGAGAAAAAGATGAAAAATACAACCATTGTTCTTGTTTTGTTTTTCATCTTTTTTTCCCTCACTTGCCTGGGGTGATTTTTTTAGTTTTCTCACGCTTATTTTTCCATTTTTCGTTGCCGGCCTTAGGTTTAATGTTTCAAATCACTTTTGCTTCTTCTCATTCACGCCTGATAAGTCTTGAAAATGGGTGCTTATGTTTTAGCGCAGGGATGGGCAAACTTTTTTGGCCGTGGGCCAAAAATCGAAAAAAAAAAAATTTGGTGGGCCAAGTAAAAATTTCTCAAATAAAAAATAAAAAAAAACGATATACAAGTTTTAATTTAAATATTTAATGAGATGAATGAAATTGCGATTTCATTTTTAAAAGTTCCTTATATTGAGGTTCAAAGTGAGGTGTACTTATTTTAAGGAAGGAGGATAAATGTTTGTCAATTAGTCTACTTCTGAAATGATTTTTTCTAAGGTTCATAGTTGAAAACACTTGTTCACATATATAAGATGAAGCAAACATAGCACTGATTTTCTGGGCATGAGATATTAAATTTGGGAAACTAGCTTTTGGTAATAATTTGTAAAACTCACACTTCGGCATATTTAGAAACAACTGCTTCAGATGATTGTTAGATTGCAACTCAATTAATTCAAGCTGCAGATTCAACTTCACTGTTTCACAATTCTCGTTGAAAGGCATGGTAAAAATATCTAATTCTGTTTGAATGGCACTGAAATCTTGAAATCTGCGTTCAAACTCAAAATGGAGTTTTTTCAAGCCATCTTTATAACTCTTAAGCTTTTCCTTATTTACTGAGGGTATTGAATTTAACCTCGAGAAATGAGACAAGTCGTTCTTGGCTAGCTTCCCGGCAAACAGATTAAGCTTCAGTTTAAAAGCTTTGAGATGGGTCCAGATATCATCAATGAATTGATTTTTCCCTTCCATTTTAACATTCAAGTTGTTCATATGACAAAGAAGATCTGTGAAAAACGCTAAGTCTGAAAGCCATTCTGTATCTTCCAATATTTCGCACTCTGCTAAACATTGTTTCCCACGGAAGAACGACACAATGTCGTCTTTCAGCTGCCAAAGTCGCTCGAATACACATCCTGCACTAAGCCACCTTACTTTCGTGTAATACAGTACATCAGACTATTCAGATTGCACAGACTGAAAAAAATCTCGGAATTGCCTGTGAGTAAGCCCACGAGATCGAATAGTATTAACAAGCTTTACTACTGCATCAAGCACGGGTTTTATATTCAATGCAGATTTACACAGAGCATCTTGATGTATAACACAATGTAGAAAAATAATGTTATTCCCGGTATAGTTCTTATTAAAGAGTCCAAGAAATCCAGATTTTTTTTTCCTGTCATATTTGGTGCACCATCAGTCGTAATATTACATATTTTTGTTATGGGCACTTTCAAAGGTAAAAGCCTTTCCTGAAACTCATGAAAAATATCACATCCCGTGGTAGTTCCCTTTAAAGAACGCATGCACACCAGTTCCTTGGTAGTTTCAAAGTTCTCATTAACACCTCTTATAAATAAAACTAATTGAGCGGTATCATTTATATCAGTGCTTTCATCCATAGCTATTGAGCAAAATTTGAATTGTGCAATTTTTGGCTCCAATTGTGCTGCCAAATTTTTATCGATTGCTTCGATTCCAGAAGTCACTGTTTTTCGCGTTACAGCCTCAAAATTATTTTTCATGTTTGGACATCACAAACTTGAAGCATACATTGTTTAACAAATTCCCCATCACCGAGAGATTTATTATTTTTAGC
This sequence comes from Parasteatoda lunata, assembly GCA_949128135.1. Taxonomy (NCBI): domain Eukaryota; kingdom Metazoa; phylum Arthropoda; class Arachnida; order Araneae; family Theridiidae; genus Parasteatoda; species Parasteatoda lunata. The sequence goes on from OX421979.1 coordinate 33,742,704, forward strand.
TATATTGAATGCTACAATGTAACTTTCTTGAACACTGTTTATATTCTTGAACATAATTTTTTTAAGAAGACTTTCTGTATTTTGTCTTCTTTCACATTCAGACATTGTGTCGTAGTTCACATTCTTGTGCTTGGCTGTAAAATGTCGGTTAATGTTGTATTCTTTAAAAACTGCTACTGCGTCATTGCAGATAAGACATACTGGTTTATCTTTAACAACTGTAAAAAAGTATTTCCAATTCCATTCATCATTGAACGCACGGCATTCTGAATAATCAACTTTGCGTTTTTTAGTCGCCATTTATGGGTTAAAAATTTTTACAAATAACTAAACAAGTACTAGCTATTTTATACATATAATAATTTCACCATCATTTACAATAACGTTATATGTGAGAAATCTTTCCATATGCAATAAATAATTCACGCCCCCAAAAAAATGAAAAAGCCACTCGTTGGAGCTTAAAATGCGCAGTTTGCCACATGTGAAGCGCAATTCACCTACATTAGATTCCGTATTGTCTGCTCCCCCAGAAAGACAAACGCTTGTTGGCGCCATTCTACAGCTATTCTATGAAGAACTTCTGCTTTCAAAATTTTACCAATTGAAAAGCTGTCTGAAGCTATTGCCATCAATTTATGTTTTGTAGAACAAAAATAGAGAAAGTATAAAGGTCACCAGTACTTTATTAAAAAAGAAAAAAAAAACTAGCTTTTTTACAAAGTATGCAAATATGTATATTGTTTATATTTGCGACGGATCGGCAAGTTAAAATTCTATCCGCGGACCGGATAAAACCTTCCGGCGGGCCACTGTTGGCCCGCAGGCCGTAGTTTCCCCATCCCTGTTTTAGCGTATTGGAAATATGTTTACTATTATTTCCAGTTTCTCTAATAAAACTCTTAATCAAGTCATATCAACCATTGTGTATGTCTTAAGATCTTTTTGTCCATAGTTTATGTCATTAATAGATTATTGAGAGTTTTTTTAGGTACTTAAATAAATTTCTTTTAATTATACACTTTTTTTTTAATTAAATTTTTTAGCTACTAAGACCCTTAACCGGGGATTAGCTGAGGTAATTGTATTGGCTGCAGATGCTAAACCTCTTGAAATATTGTTGCATCTGCCACTGCTTTGTGAAGACAAGGTAAATATATTTTTATATTTCAGTTTCTAAATTATAATTTATTTAATAGTAAACAAATTATTTATGTAATGCAGTAATGATGGCTTATCCATGAAAGTGTACACTCAAGTGTAGGTCGAGGATCGTCTTAGACCCCGTGGCAGAATCGCAGCAACGCGGCGACATTGTCGCAGAATATTACAGAATTCTTGCAGAAAGAATATTCTTTTAAGATGTAAAGAATTTGGTTTTTCAGAAGTAGTAAAGAATTTTGGTTTTTCAGAAGTACTAAAGAATTTTGGTTTTCTGCAGAGATTTTGTATTTCTGATATAATTAAAAGATGCCTTTTTCGCACATCGGAGGGGAAAGAAATGATTGTGATTTTTCTATTCTTATTTAAGGAGAATGAAAAATATAGATAATGAAGTAAAAAAGTTCTTTTCTGCAGAAATGTTGAAAATTATTTTTTGTCCCTCCAGAAATCATTCTTTGACGAGCTCATTTTGCATCGATATTCTCGTTAATCCATGAGGTATTTCTATCGTTCTTTAAGACAGTTGTTGCTACAAATTTTTGCTTTGTTTTTGCGAAATCTTGATGTCTTGCATTGCTCAATTATTATTTATATTCTCGTGGTTTATATTCTCATTTTTGAAATATACCGCTATTATTACGGCACACGAAATTCGAATCACGGATTCAAGAAATCGTTATTTGCTACGTCCGTTTTGCGCCAATATTATCGTTAATCCAATTGTTACATTTAATTCGCTTGCTTTTTCCGTTGATCTTTTTTTTTTTTTTTTCGGTTTTCATTGCACGATTTTAATTTTCTTTATGTGATAATTTAGGAAATGCGAAAAAGGAAATAATTAGTATGTTTTCTTGTTTAGTACGTTGTGTGAATCTCGCCCATGATGCTAGAATTAAAAAATTTTACATTCATTTAAAAATTAAATACAATTTTATTCTATTCAAATAGTTTTTTTTGTAAACACAACGTTTTTGTACTTTAAATTTAGTTAGTAACATGTATATTTGTTATTACTAAAAGCATCTTGCTGAAAGATATTAATGCTAAAGAGGTTTGTTGCAGAAAGCCTAAAAAAATTCTGCCACAGGGGTCTTAGAACAACATTTAACCTTATTATTTACTCTTACTCTAGCAGTCTCTTGACTTAGTTCAAATGAGTAAATTAAACTTACCCTGATTAATGCTTTTAATAACTTTTTACTGGTTCAAATCATTAGCACAAATTTTAGTGGTAAAATTGTAGTTTTGATATCAATTTCACTATTAAGAATAAGTGGATATAGCTAGTATATAAATCAGGTGTCTGTCTAGGTTTTTTTTAAAGGTACCTATTTTGTGAAAATTTAGACATAATTTGTGAAAAATTAAAAATTATATTAATAAATCAACACAAAAACATGGTAAAAATATAGATTTATCGTTTCTTTAAGGATACAAAAATAAGAATTTAAGAAAAAGTATTTTGTGAAGGTACCGCTAAACAGTTGTCAATTTGGCCTGGACAGACCCCTGTAAACTTATGAATGGCCTGATCAATAATGGGATATATTTTTAGTTTTTTTTTTTTTTAATTACTTGGCACTTGTATGTTTCATTTTCATATTTATTTCATGGTTTATTTTTTCCTTTTTTCAGAATGTGCCATATGTATTTGTAAAGTCAAAGCATGGTAAGATATTTTATTTGATGTGAATTAATATTAATATGCAACACCAGTAATTTACTGGTGTTGTATAATAATTATATATGTGATAATTATGCTCTTTTGTTTTATATCAATGATTTTAAACTGATTTCAAGAAAACTGTTAATTGCATATGATGTAAAAGATATCTAGGGACCCTTTTATTACAAATTTTTATAAATATTTGTTTTATCTTAAACAACTTTTAATGAAATTTTTTTTCTTTCTTTCATTTAATGCTCCAATTATTTTGGTTCAGTGAGAGATTTTACTAAAACTACTTTAAAAAATTTACAAATTTTTTGAACTTCACTTTGATATCCATAATGAGCATAGTTTTTTTACTTTATTTTTCACAAAGATTTTAAAGTAAGATCAAAGAATTATCTTTTCTACTGATTTATAAACTGCTTATTTTCGGTACCATTTTTAAAAAGGCTACATGTAATTCAGACTAAGCTTCAGATTCAATTGTGCAACTCTTATAAATGAGTATCATCTATAGTATTTAAAAAAAGTTCTGGATTCATAACTTAAAACATTTGCACACTTTAAAATTTTTTTTTATTAATGTATTAGATAAGAATAACATACCTCTCTATTATTTTAAAACCATTGTTGAACAGATTGTTTGGGGGTTTACAACTACTATTGTTCACCTTTGTAGCCTTGTAATTTTGAATCCAATCCAGAAGACAAAGGATCTCCTGAATCAAGTAATGGGAGAAATTTGCCTTCTTGAAGAACTTTTTGCTGAAACTGACCCACATTTGCTTTACATGGAAAGACTGTGAGAACCTCTCATGGTTAACCCAGGGTTCCCACTGGTCAGGGAGAACAGGGAAAACCTGGAATTGTCAGGGAATTTTATTTCAACTCCAAAAATCAGGGAATAGTCAGGGAAAGTTGCTATTTTCTTACAAAAACCTGGAAAATTCCTTCATTATTCCCGGAAAAAACCTGTCTTAAAATTGTCAGTAACAATACCTAGTTATTGAGGTTCGAATTAAATAAATCTAACATCTATTACAATTATTTATTGAAAAAATTTTACATTTCAGACATACTAAAATGCTTCCTTCCTTATATAATGATATTTATTTTACACAAAAAATCTTATTCTTGGCTTAACAAATGAAAGAATCCAAATTTTCCGATGAAAAATTTCGTAGTAAAGATAAAATATGGTATGGATTTTCATTGAAATTTACCTGGAATACCTGGAAAAGTCAGGGAATTTTTTTCTGAAATTGAGTGGGAACCCTGTAAATAACCTGACGGCAAAGAGATCTGCCACAGATTATATTTCACGTTAGCACAAATTCGTATCAACCAGCCATCGCTGGGGTTCGAACCCGGTTCACCTCATTTAAGGGCAAACGCTCAATCCCCTAAGTCTTTGCACCCCCGGAAAAAAATTTCCTCAATGTTGAATTCTATGCTTGTATTATTCTAATTAATAGATATATGACTAGGGCATTGCTAAAAGTTCCAACCTCTTTCAGAGGGTTGTCATGACTTAAATTTTAAAAAAAACTTATAGTCTTATCTCTGTCGTACTTTTGAAAATGGTTACAAAGTTTTAGCAGTCATAGGTTACCAAAAAAATATTCAAGTAGTTCCGCTTAAACTTAATAAATTGCTAAAAATAGATTGCAGTACTGTTCATTTATCTCAGATAAACTTCCGATTTAAAAATATGATTAATGGTTTAGAAAATCTTCTTTAGTCTGATATTTATTACATATATACTATATTATATTATATTTATACATACTATTATTGCGTTAAGTGTAAGTGATTTTATCCTTTCCAATTTTGCATTTCTCTTTTTCACTTGCATGTTTATGCATGATATATCAAAACTATACACGTAGTCTAAAAAATGTTGCTAGTAAAATCTTTGTTACTTTATTTTCTCCAATGTTGGCAAGTATGAATCTAGAAAAATAAGGCCAATGTCTGAAAAATTATTACTAAGGGATTCGTTTAAATCAGGTTTGGGGTTTTGGACAAGACACATGGGTTTTACTATCTTAAAGTGTCCAAAACCTTGAACTTTGGTAAAAGTTTTAAAATTCAATAGGTGTAACACATTGCACACATAATAATTACCTATATCAATAAATATTTAACATTTTTTATACAATTTACCTTTACTTATTAAAGGAAAATAATATAATAGGAAAAGGTTTATAATTTTTGAAGCTCCACAATTCATTGAACAACAAAAGTGAATACCTAATTCTTTAAATATAAATATACTTTTAATACTAATGAATAATGTTTTTGCATAAGAATAAATAACACAATATTAAAAAATAAAAAAAAAATTTTAAAAAATACTAAATTTGTTTAAAAATAACCTTTTATTTTTCACAATATTTAAAGAAAATTTTTTTATAATTTCTGCATTACTGGAGGATAAAAAAGACATCTATTTAAAAAAAAAAATTGTTTTTAAATATAAATATTAGTTTAAATTGGAAATACAAAATAACTGAAAAATGTATTAACAGTTTTGAAGGGCATTAACATCAGTTTCAGTTACTGACACTGGTGATGTATCACCACTTTGCTAAAAGAATCGAACATGAATGAAATAAAAGTATTCTTGAATAGTACTATAGATAAGTAAACCTGTTTATGACTGACCAAGTACTTAGTCCCTAATAGCTTAACTTGTAAGGTGAGGTCAAACTTCAGTTATGCACTATTGAATGAGAGGACCAATTGAACTTGATTACTGTTTAATCTTCCTTTGTTTAATGTTTAAATTGAAGTCTAATAATTCTTTAAAAGCAATATTAATTCTGGGGCAGGGGCTATTTTCCGAGGATCAATTTTGGTTCAATTTGTTAGATATATTTCTATTATAATTTTTTTTTTTTTGCTTTATAAATGCGTTTATCTTTATTATCTTTTTAAAATTTTATCAGCTACATAAGTGAGCAATTTCATTTAATATTGATTAAAAAATATTGTCCTATCAAAATCAAGAACTTCAATATTCAAAACTTTCAATGTTAAGAAAATGTTTAAGATGTTGTTCATCATAAATTCTCTACTTCTTATGTTTTAACCATCTTCACTTAAGCATTTTTACTTAGTTAACGTCAAAAATTGATTATAAACATATTCTAATATGATGTTATAACATTAAATTAGAATATGTTTATAATCAATTTTTGACACACTTGATTCATAAGGATTGCATTTGCATTATTGGCAGATTGCAATTGATCGTTAATTTTATACTCCAATAAAAAAATTTGTAATACTTCTTTTTTATGAAAACATAAAATTTTTACATTAATTCCTATTGATACATTACTAGTACTGAGAATTACATTACTGAGAATACTATCTCCCCAGACATTATTCCAAGCAATATTGAATATTGAGAAATGTAATTTTTAAATGTAGTGATAGCAGTGGCTGCTTCTTTTAAAATATATATTTTTTCTTTGTTAGAAGTCAAAAAAAGAAATTATTCCTGTATTCCACTAAATGTTCTTAATTTTTTGCATTCTAGCTCTTGGACGTGCTTGTGGAGTTTCAAGACCTGTTATTGCTTGTTCTATCACTGCAAATGAAGGATCACAGTTAAAACCCCAGATACAAGTATTACAGAGGGAAATTGAGAAGCTCCTTGTTTAATGTTCTCATCTTTTCATTTTGTATCATAAACGACATGAATTTCTGAATGTATAGAATTTGAAATGTGTATAAAATTGTTTTATCAATTTTACTCATCGCAAGGTGTTATTGCATTTATTGTATAGTGGTTATTCGAAAGTTTCTTTTTAATATTTCACATTACGCTGACACTAGACAATGTCCAGTGTCCACTCTCATCAAAAAAATTCAATGTGACGTATTTTGTTTTATCATAGGATAATCAATCGTGATTATTTTTAAAAAAAATTCAAGCAAGTGCTCCTAAATGAGAATCATAATTTTTTTGATGAGAGGTTTAATTATTATTTTTGGGAGAGTTAATTTTCTCTAGGTAGTTATTTAACACTAATGAGAACACTAATGAGTTTCCGTTTGAGTATATGAAATCAATCCGCTAAAGAATGCTTCAGAAAAGTTTTTAAAACAGAACCTTTATTCTTAGCTTTGCAAAATGAGCTTCTTAAAAGCTTATTAATTCTTCAATCTTTTTTATTTGCATTCTTATAAAGTGAAATACGAAAGAGAAAGTCTAAAGGAACCCCTACATTTAAGCGTGGGTAACAAAAGCATCACCCACCCTTAAATGTAGGGTATGTTTTAAACTGGTCTCTTACATTTTCTTTTACTTTTTGGGAACTATTGCTATAGAGCTTTAGTACTTTGTGTAATAATTTTCTACTGCCTAGAAGCCAACATTGCTTTCTTCCTTTTTCTATTTACATAGATTGCATATATACATGCATTACTAGTGCAATATATACATACGCAAGCTTTAATATAATACTAGGTGAAATACAATGTATATATAAAAGCCTTTATTATATGAACTACAATCGATGTGTGTCTATTATCTCTGCTGTTTCCTGTTTGTAGTTATTAGAAAGAGTTAAACTACTTGGAGAATGCCTATTTAAGTTCCTATTTATTTTGTAAAGATTTTACTTTGTGTTTAATATGTATGCACGTTTTTATAGCAACGGTTTGAGTTAAAAATGATAGTCATTAAAGAAAAATTCAAAATTGCATTTCAGATATGAATAGCTAATCTAAAATTGACATGTTTTTAACTCACAAATTAAACATAACTGCTTACATTGATGTATTTTATTGAATATTTTCAAATTGACACACCTGATAAAATATTAAGATAAATATTTTGCTCAATTATTTTCTGCAAGTTAGTTACAACCGAAAATACAGTCGGGCTTCTATTTAACGAACTTCCATTTTACGAATTTCTCTATTTTGCGAATTTTTTCGTAGAACCAAGAACATTTTGGAAATTTCTTTGTATTAACGGTACCACATATCACATGGTGGTTGTTTTATTAAGGCATTGCATAATTAAATATTATCTATATTTATTTATCCATTTATATATAATACTTAATGATTAAATTTAAATATTAAAATTTAAGATCAAGACTGACTGGCCGAAAAATTAATCAGTAATCAGCACGTGTATAAAATTGAGAATAAAAGATAAATTTAAAACTCAAGCATAGAAACTGTAAAATGAGAATAAAGCTGCAATCAAAAACTACTCTTAAATTTTATGCTATAAAATCATTTATAGTGATGGTAACACGTGCTGCGAAATAAATTAAGATCATAGGGTTAGTACAAAACATGTGAAACGCTCAATTCTCTAGAATAAAAAAAAGATTTTTAGAATAAGATCAAATCAAAAAAACTAATCAGAACAGAAACATCAAGGAGAATAGAATCAGAATATACTTACAAAACATTTTTATTTTCTTGGCTATAATAGACAAGTACTTTAAGTACTGAAATTTTACATCAATTTTATGATTTCAAAACACGAAAATAATTTGCCTTCGTCAATCCATACTGGCAATGAAATATTAGATTGCTAAAACAGCAAAGAATTTAGAAAAAAATTTTGAGATGAGAAGAGATTCTTCTCCTCGCTAAAGAATTTACTCCCTAATACTGGAGCTGCATACTCTCACACTTCTTTTTGCTAAGGGGCCGAAGCCCCCTCGCCTCACGAAGACAAACTACCAACTCTTTCTTGTTTCAAAGCTCGCGGCAAGGATGAAAATCAGACTGATGCCAACAAAAACGAAAAGTTTTTCTATTTTGTCTTCGGCTTATCAGCCTTACACCAAATCGCCTCATCTTAAGCGGAATTCCAAGAGTCTCATTCCTTCATCTGATTGGCTCCGCTGCCGTTCCATTGCCCAATAAGAGATGAGTGCATCCCGAAAGATTTGCTTTCTTCAGACACTGCTTTCCATGTTGTTTTGTTTACAAACTGAAACTAGAATGTCTTTGAAATATGTGAGAAAAGATTTGTGAGTTCTTGTGCAAAAGTGTGATAATATTATTAGCAACAGTTATTACACTAAATGTTAAATTCCTATTTAACATTATCACCTCTTTTTGAGAAAAAAAAAAATGTAAAAAAAAAATTGTTGTGCCAAGAATGTAATACTACTGGAAATAATTCAATTATAACATATATCATAATCATAACAATATAGTATTTCTGTTCATTTTCCTTGAGAATTTTTGCTCACTCTCTCTCTCCCAAGTCATACAAATATTTAATGATGTGGAGCAAAAAAAATTATATATACACATTTGATCCACATAGCTCACTCAAAGATTTGGTTTGTATAAAAACCATTTCTAATATACTTTGTTTCTAGTACTTTCAATTTGTGATAATACCTTCAATATTATGTTTGTTTTTTACATTGTTGTTATTTCAAATTCTCATACCTTTATATTATCAATTTTTCTCATACTTATTATTTTCATTCACATTTATTATTCTTATTACCATATCAAATCTTTCTATTCATTATCACTATCTAAAATAAAAGTGATTGAAATGACAATATAACCAAAAATTTGCATCACAAGGATTGTAAAAATTCCTTAGTAGCTAAAAAAAATAAAATGGTTATCAGAAAGAGAAAACCAAGAAAAAAAATCTAGCTTAATTTTTGAATGGGATGTTTCCATATTTAATGATGATTGGGCCAGCCATTTATCATCAAATATTAAATTTTGAGCTCGAAGGAGAAAGATGCAATTCAAAAATCTAACCATGAAAAAAAAATATTGCTAACTAAATTTTTACATTAAATAAATTTCAAGCCAAAATTGTCAATATCAATACCTTATACAATATGTGATAAATAATTTACACTATCTTTGCTTAATATTCAAAACTCCCATCAAGATCATTTATATTAGACATGTCATTACTCAATTTTTCTTTTAGCAACCTTTTTTTGAAAAGTTTACTTACATGATATTTTTTATAAATATCTCTTTTATCATCTTTAATGTGAATGAGGTAATTATTTCCTCTGAATTTTTTAGTGACCTTAAATGGTCCTTCATATTTAGGTTGAAAGGTATTTACATCAGTATTAATTTTTAAATATATCAAATCATTATTTTCAAAATTTGGGATTGCTCTCCCTTTTATTTGTTTACTGTGCTGCTCAAAGTATTTACTCTCATTTTTGGAAACTATATCTCTCGTCTCTGCAATATGTTCTTTTAAATTCTTGAGAAAATTAGTTGGTGTCTCTCCTTTCCTAGCCGAAACATGTATATTTAAAGGTATAGTTAAATTTCTGCCAAAAAATAATTCAGCTGGTGTATATCCAGTCACTGCATGAATAGAAGCATTATAATGAAGTTTAAAAAAAAGTAATTTCTTAGTCCAATCCCAGCTGTTGTTACACATAGATGCTAAAGATTCTTTGAGAACTCTATGTGACCTTTCTATTAGTCCATTAGCCATAGGATAGTAAAATGAGGTTTTACGATGTTCAATACTCAGTGCCCTAATAAAATTTTCAAACTCCTCCGAAGTAAAGTTAGTACCATTATCAGAAATAATGGATTGAGGCAAACCAAATTTGGAAAAATATTCATTTAAGTTATTGATAATTGTAGAAGATTTAATGTTAGTTAAGGGTATTGCCTCTAAATAACGTGAGTAGTTGTCAATTATGGTTAAAATAAAGAATTTATTATCAATTGATCTGGGTAATTTCCCTACAATATCTATTGATAAAATTTGTCCTACACTTAAATCACCTTTTTCAATTAATTTTGTCTGAGTTAATTTAGCCTTAGGCTTATTTGCCAAACATGCATCACAAGATTCTACAAAATTTTTAGTATCTGCTAACATTCCATACCAAGCATAATTTTTTTTTAATAAATTATAAGTTTTAAATACACCAAAATGTGCTGCATGAGCTGCCTTTAAAATTTCCCCTCTTAATGAGATGGGTATAAAAATTCTATTCAAAGTCTTATAAGGGTGTTTAGGTGGTCTCACCTTCATCATCAAAATACCATCATTATTTAAAAAAAATTTCTTAGAAGTTAGTTTGTCGTTATCATTTAGTTTTTTAAAGATTTCCTGAGTTTGTTTACAATTTTGTTGAGAATTTTTTATATTCTCTATTTTAAGATTATCATTAACTTCAAAAATGTTAGCATTATTTACTACAGCATTATCATTAGTTACTCTAGATAGATAATCAGCAGGATTTTTAAAACCAGGAATATGTTGAATTGTGTAACTAAATTCCTGCATATACATTAACCATCGACTTACTATTTCAGGTTGTTTTTGTAAATTTATATGAAAAGTTAGAGCTTTAGCATCAGTAAAAATAACAAAATTTTTGCCATAAAGAAACTTATCAAAATACTTAATAGAATCTACAATGGCTAAGAGTTCCCTCCTGATAGATGGGTATTTAGATTCAGAATGGGTTAACTGCCTAGAATAAAACTCTATTGGGTCAAAATTGTCATTATTTTTTTGCATTAGAATTCCACACAGAGCATTGCTAGAAGCATCAGTTACCAAGTAAAATTTTTCTTCATCATTTATATTCTTTAAAGTAGGTTTAAGCAATAATTGTTCAGATATATTTTTAAAAGCATCCTGACAGTCTTTATTCCAATTAAAAGTAACATTCTTTTTCGTTAAATTTACAATAGGTTTAACAATCTCTGCGAAGTTATAAATTAAATGTCTGAAATAACCAATCATACCTAAAAAAGTTTGAACTTGTTTCACATCTTTTGGAATAGGAAATTTTAAAATCTTATTTACATTTTCAGATGCAGGTGAAAAACCATTTGAATTAACATCAAAACCTAAATATTTAATTTCAGACTTGCAAATTTGTATTTTAGCTGGATCAAGAGTTAAATTAAATTTCTTTAATCTGTCAAAAACCTTAACAAGTAACTGTGACATTTCCTCCATAGAATTTGCAGCAAGAACAATGTCGTCAAGGAAATATTGCAAATTAGGTCCCTTAATATCGTCTAAACATTTAGAAATTAAATTATGGAAAAAAGATGTACTGTTGCGAGAACCAAAAGGAAGGCGAGTAGGTTGAAAGTTGCCTATCTCACAACAAAATGCTAATTTGGATTTATCCTGTTCTTTCAATTTTATCTGGAAAAATGCACTCTTGAGATCTAATACACTATATAATGATTTTCCAGAAATGTTATGTAAGATATCATTGATTTTTGGAAGACAAATTTTGAAAGTCTCAGTAACTGAGTTAAGTAATCTATAATCTATTACCATCCTGAATTTTTGTAAGTTAGGATCATTTACATAAGGCTTTTTCTTGACAAAAATCACAGGAAAACAATAATTGGAAGAAGATGGTTCAATAATTCCTGCATTTAATAGATCATTAATCTCTTTTTTGGCAAAATTTTTTGCAATATTAGGAATCGGATATGGTTTTGTTTGTATAGAAAAATTATGCAATAAGTTAAATTCAGGTATTACTGCATCCGTAGATCCTAAAGTTGTATAAGATTGAGAGAAAACTTGATAATTGTTTAACAAAACTTGAAGTATCTTATCCGCATCTACCTTATTTAAATGACTCAAATCAAAATCAGAGGCATTAAGTTCTTTTTTTCTCAGTTGATGAATTTCATTTAGATTTAAATTGTTAATTTGGTAATTAGTATTTTCTTTAGGTTTAATTATATCATCATCTTTAATACCAATAACATTTCCTAATTTTGTACCTTTATTAATCACAATCTTATTATCTGTGTTATTTTCAATTAAAGTACTAAATTTTTGATCCTTAAATTCATTAACAGATTCATAGATAGTATAATTTAGTTTGTTCTTGCTTGGAGAAAAAAGCATTTGATTACTATCTTTCATATCTTTAGACATACATAATTGAATTAAAAATTGAGAATGGGGTTCTATCACAATCTTTTTTGGTGCAAAAGCAAAATTATTTACAATCTTTACATCACTTAAAACATTATTTACAATACGAGGAGTATCTTCGAGAAAATCAAAGGAATCATGGTTCACTATAAGTTTTTTGTTGGGTATATCTAAAACAATTTTATTCTGTTGAATGAAATCATACCCTAAAATTATTTTATATTTATAAGCCCAAGAATTCTTAGTTACAAAAAATATCCCTTGAAACCATTTAGTGTCAATTTTGAATTTAGAAGAAATTGCAGACATATAAGGAACAGTATTGTTGTCGATAGTATGAATTCTTACAGATCTAGATAAATAACTTATTTTAGTGTTTTCTTTAATTTCATTAAGAGTGATAGGATCAATTAAACTAAGATTTGCACCAGTATCTAGTAAAGCCGGAATGGTTAAGTTACCAAATCTTAACAAAATAATAGGTAGAGATTCTGAATCGTTACTGTTATTACAGGTCATTACATGTTTATTTACTTTTTCTACTCCTTCATTTGTATCTTTTATTTTACTATTTTTTTTAGTTATATCCTCTTCAGTTACCCGATTACTATTCTTATTGTTATTAGAAATTTTTGAATTATATTCCTTAACCTTATCATAATCTGAATTAAAATTTTTATCTTTAAGATTACTATTGACATATATTTTAGTTTTATATATTTTGTTCTTATCATTCGGAAATCTATCTTTTTTGCCAATATTTCTCTTTTTTAACCTTAAGTTACCAGTTAATTTTTGATCATTTGAATTTCTACTGGTTCTTGTAAGCTTTGTATTTTCCCACTTGTCACAAGAACCATTAACTAGTTTAAATTATTTTGTCTTCTGTCCGTACTGTTATTACCCCTATTCCTAAAATTTCTATTGAATCCTCTTCTGAAAGAGCTGCGGCTTCTTTCATAAGGCTTAAATTTGTTGTTTACATTGGAGTTTTTAGGATAATACCAACATTCTGTGGTGATATGATTTCTACTACATATATGACAAGTTATCTTTGGTTGATTCAATTTGTTCGATTGTGAGATGTTGTTGACCGATTTAGTTTTAGTTAAATCATTTATTTTTTGAGTCAATTCCTCAATTTTTTTGTTGCTTTCTATCTGGCTTCTTAATAAAATTTCAATTTCTGATGATTTTGTTACATTATTCAGATGGGCTTCATTCATTGAAATCGCATTTTCAATATCTATAGCAATTTTGCCTATTTCATTGAAATTTGAGGCTCCCCTTTTCATAACCTCGATTCTAATATCCGGACGCATGCTGTCAAGCAGCTTTTGTGATTTCATTTTCCTAGCTAGACTTAAAGTTTGCTCATTACTATCTCCATTGATTTCTAGATACTCATTAGTAGCCTTTTCTACCTCTTCAATTAAATTTCTTATGCTTTGATTTGGTTTTTGAATCAATGAGTTAAATTTACTTTGTAACTCTGCATAACTTAATTTCCTGGAAAATTTATCTTTTAATAATTTAACTATGCATTCGTATTCCATGTCAACATTTGTTTTGGCCTCACTAACTACTTTCAATGCTTCTCCTGCAAGATTTAACTTTAATATCAGACTTTTTTTTTTGTTGTCCCATTTTTCTAACTGAGCGATTTGCTCTAAATTATTCAGAAAAAAATTTAAACTTGCATCTTTGCTGCCATTGAAAGCTTGTAGCGAACTCGCTAAAGAATGTGAAGATTTAGCCATAATGTTTCAATTTAGATTTAAATCACAGAAATATTTACAGAAGTAATAGCTACCATTAAAATATCAATGAAAAAATATATCAACAATTAATAAATAGCATCAATTTTTGAGAATTCTACTGTTACACTGAAATATATATATATATATCATAATCATCATTTCAAATATACACATAAAATACACCACTGTTTACTATATTCCCAAAAATTTTCAGTTTTCTATTTAATGAATTATTAATTTCATTCTAAATTTTGCAAACAGGAATGTTATCACTCAAAAAATATATATACAGATTAATAGGTATCTCATGAAATACTTTGTCATAATACTGATATTTAGAAATATCAAAACATATGTTCAAGTTAAATTATATTTTCAAACATTAAAAACAATATTCCTTACAAGGAAATAAAGTATAAATTCACAGTAAATTTATCAATGATGTAATATGCAAAATATTCATCTGAGAGAGAGTGAGAAAATAAATCATTAAAATATCCTAGTGTAATCATCACTAGAGTAATAATATATAAAAAAATTATTTTAACACATTGATTACGTTTAAATTTAGAGCCAAATATCTAGAGAATTGAAAAAAAATTAAACTAATACCAGGTTCTGACCATAAACGGCGCCACATATTAACGGTACCACATATCACATGGTGGTTGTTTTATTAAGGCATTGCATAATTAAATATTATCTATATTTATTTATCCATTTATATATAATACTTAATGATTAAATTTAAATATTAAAATTTAAGATCAAGACTGACTGGCCGAAAAATTAATCAGTAATCAGCACGTGTATAAAATTGAGAATAAAAGATAAATTTAAAACTCAAGCATAGAAACTGTAAAATGAGAATAAAGCTGCAATCAAAAACTACTCTTAAATTTTATGCTATAAAATCATTTATAGTGATGGTAACACGTGCTGCGAAATAAATTAAGATCATAGGGTTAGTACAAAACATGTGAAACGCTCAATTCTCTAGAATAAAAAAAAGATTTTTAGAATAAGATCAAATCAAAAAAACTAATCAGAACAGAAACATCAAGGAGAATAGAATCAGAATATACTTACAAAACATTTTTATTTTCTTGGCTATAATAGACAAGTACTTTAAGTACTGAAATTTTACATCAATTTTATGATTTCAAAACACGAAAATAATTTGCCTTCGTCAATCCATACTGGCAATGAAATATTAGATTGCTAAAACAGCAAAGAATTTAGAAAAAAATTTTGAGATGAGAAGAGATTCTTCTCCTCGCTAAAGAATTTACTCCCTAATACTGGAGCTGCATACTCTCACACTTCTTTTTGCTAAGGGGCCGAAGCCCCCTCGCCTCACGAAGACAAACTACCAACTCTTTCTTGTTTCAAAGCTCGCGGCAAGGATGAAAATCAGACTGATGCCAACAAAAACGAAAAGTTTTTCTATTTTGTCTTCGGCTTATCAGCCTTACACCAAATCGCCTCATCTTAAGCGGAATTCCAAGAGTCTCATTCCTTCATCTGATTGGCTCCGCTGCCGTTCCATTGCCCAATAAGAGATGAGTGCATCCCGAAAGATTTGCTTTCTTCAGACACTGCTTTCCATGTTGTTTTGTTTACAAACTGAAACTAGAATGTCTTTGAAATATGTGAGAAAAGATTTGTGAGTTCTTGTGCAAAAGTGTGATAATATTATTAGCAACAGTTATTACACTAAATGTTAAATTCCTATTTAACACTTTGCAAAAAAACTTCCAACTTTTTTTAGATCTACTTTCCCTATTTCCTAAAATATTTGAGAAAATTATAAATTTGTTAACGCATTTTATGGGGAAAGTGACCTTGAATTGATTTTCGCATCCACCTAACTTTTAGAGAAATCAGTAAAATCCCTTTCTGCTTGCATTTCATACAGAAATTTCTGAAACATGGAGCTATGATGTCACAGATCGTACTATTCGTAACAGTCTTGCTAAAGTTGGATTCTTTGTCAACACTGAGAATTTGGACAATGAGGATATTACTTTAGAAGAGCTTAAAAAAATGTGGGTACAGCTAAGAGAGAGAACCATGAAATTCATAATATACTGATTAATATTTTTCTTTCTAATGATTCTGAAGCTGAAACCATCGAAACATATTCTGAATTGGATATTTTGGGTGAAAAATGAAAACAATAGAGCCATAAATTGTGAGGAAGAAGAAAATACTTCTGGATAAGTTTTTGGTGCATTACAAAAATACGAGACCTATTATGAGAAAAAACACTTTTTCAAACGAAAAACTCAAACAAAATTAACGAACTTTATCAGTAGCAATTAAAACTAAGAGCGCATGTGATAATGTCTGTTTAAAATTACTTTTATAATAAATGCAGCAATAATTTTAATATATAAAAATTTAGCTTTTTTATTCAGTGGAAAATGTATATAGCATGACAGTGTAACACTGGTTAATGATTTGTTTTATTCTTTCTTTTTTGGTTAGAATTTATAAAATAAATAATAGATAATAATTTACAAGATAAAGTGTGTATTAATTGCAATTAACGTACAATGTTGCCATTGTACATTTACAAATAATGAAAGAGTACTGTTATTCTTTGTTTTAGGCAAAATGAGAATATGTTTGATAAAGGCCAAGTTTTGTAGCCTTACCCCTCTGCAACACAAGAATTAGTCTTTCATTGGGAATTTTATCACTTCTTTCTTTTTTTAAAAAACCTTTTTTGGCGAAGAGAAAAATTTCAAACGTGAAAGAGAAACGACACTTTAGAACACTCGGGTTATATTGATACTTCTATCAGGCTTAATAGTACCTCTCACTGTGTCATTAGAACGTTGCAAGTTTTGATCATGACGACGCTTCATTAAATAACATTCAGTGTCAGGTATATACCAACTGAGGCAAGATTATGATTTAATTTTTTTTCATAGTTCATTCTTAAGCTAAATGAAAGTCATTTGACAAATAGTGCTAACCCTACTGAGTAAAACCATGGAACAGAAATAGAAAATCTCTAAATTTTTACTTTTTATAAGTTGTTTATGTTAGCAACTGTTGTTTCCATTCTATTTTGATTCAGCTCAATTCCCTTTAATGATAAATTTTAAATTCTTTCACAAAAATTTCAATTCTTTCCCTTTATATTTCTTAACACAAAGGCAGGCACGAAACCACATGAACATAAATCAATCATGAATCGTAGTTGCCAGGTACACAAAACAAAAATATATCAGGGTCACAATAAAATATATAAACAATCTAAGTTAAGTAAAAGAAGTAGATGAGGAAGAATTATATTTCAACAAATTTGATCTGCGATACGACGCTGTATTTAATTGACTTCACACTAATTAACATTCTAACATATGTGGAGAAACTTAGCTCAGTTATCTATTTTGCTTATAAACCATCATCTGGGCGGCCGGGATAGCCTGGTTGGTAGGGCACTGAGCCCATGTCCAAGAGGTCGCGGGTTCGATCCCCACCGGCCGAAGACCCGTGTAGTAGTAAATGGTGACTGATATTAAATCTGTCGGGTCACAAAGTCCTCCATATTCCCATAACAAATCATACTCCTGAGGGTACTGATCCAGAAGTTTCCTTGTCTTCTGGAATGGTTCAAAATTACAAGGCTACGAAGTTGAACAGTAGTGGTCGTAAACCCAAAATTGGCTCGGCTGTTCAACGATGGTTATAAAATACAATATAAAAACGATCAGTTAGAGCTGACATCATAGATTACATGTGTTAGTATCTTCTTTTTGAAGTGCAAGTACTCAATCGTCGTGAATAACAACTGTTTCTCTCTTTTAGGAAACTCGGAATCGCGAAATTACCTTTAAAATTGAAAATAGAGTAGACCTGAATATTTAAATTTTCAGTTAATAGCCAGTGGCAGGTAGACTCTAATAATTCATAAGCTACTTTTCTCTAACCTAATCGGTTGGTAATCAACACCGATGAGTCCTATGAATAGCTTTTTATTTTTTGTTTGGATCAATAATAAAAATTACATAAATGTGTGACAAAATTTTGTTAAACATACTGGTTTGACTTTGCCATGCAAGAAAATTCAATCCGCAATAAAACAATTTAAAAAAGACTTACTCGCATAATTTTTGTTGATAAAAGGTTTCTAGATTACAAAACTTAGCGTGTAATTTAGTGCCGAGTTTCCTCTTTGAGATATATTCTTGGTTAGAATTAGTGGCTTCAAATGTTTAGGCTTTGAATATGAAGATAATTTTTATACGTCAACTCACTTTTTCAAAACTTAACGACTCAAAGAGAAAAACAAAAAAAAATACTTGAATTATATGTTGATAGCATGGAGCCTGAAATTGCTGAAACTAAACCAATTAAACCTGGAGGGAAAAAAATTTGATTACCCATTGGCAAAATGATTGTTGAAAAATTTTGTTTGGAAAAGCAGCTTTTTTATGTTTTCATCTTGGCCATCATTAACTATTAATCCTGAACTGCTCGGTACAAAATTTCGTAGACATATTTGAATGCAGTTCAGACACATTCTGTGTAAATTCTTTTGATGATTGAACAGCCAATCGAGATCAATATTAACATTTTCGGATTGGTACAATGGTGTTTGAAGGAGAATGTAAGCTGTATCACACACCCGTTTCGGATTCACAAGTTCATACATGAAATATGATTTGAAAGCTAGGTTTTTTTTTCAATTTTATATAAATAGTGAATGAATCATTTATATTGCGTGGAAGACAGTCTACGGTATTGTGCAAGTTATTGGGTACGTTAACAATGGATCCTTTTATCCCTAACTGGTGATCAACTCCCAGTTCTCGTATTTGCATAAAAGGGCCATTCAATCCTCGGTAGGGTTCAATTTCTCTCAACCAACATGGCACTTTTGTGGGAATATTGAAAACGATCCAGTTTGAACTGTAGGTTAGAATTTCTGATTCTTAATTAAAACAATAAAAACAAAATTATCATTCAAACGATGAAATTTTCTTTTATTCACAACTCAAGAAGTATTTATGGGATCTCTCTGATCCCATATCTCAAAAAATAAACTGACCAACTTAATGCGTAACAAAATTAAAAGTGAAAAAAAGAATTCTAAAAAGATTATCAAACAGCAGCGGACGCCATAGCAACGCATGCAATGACGACGCATGTGCAGTGTTTACTATTACTCTTGAACACAGTTGAAAAGTGTGATGACGTCCAAATAAGATGGGTATGGGCATGCCATTAAACCCAAAACAACAGCCATTTTACCAATGGGTAAAAAGAGGGGGAAAAGTGACCGGTTGCTTATTTAATTTGCGTCGCCATTTTTTTCATTGACCCGCCCCTTGGGTGGTGGTTATTTACAGGCCTAGGATAGAATGAAAGTCGAGCTTATCGTTACTCATATTTTTCTCTTATGTGATGATAACCGTATGACAGTCATGATTAACTGTTACAAACTCGCAACATTTATATTCGCAATTGTCATATAAAATACGCTACAAAGCGTTATTTTATAAAACTAGAAACTTCAAAGAACAGCCTTAAATGTCTGGGTAAGTGGAAGCAAATCATCTTTAGCAGTCACTTGCATTTCATTAATTTCTAAACGCATATTGGCAACTCAAAATTGTCTATGAATCAACAAACATCTAATCTTCAAGTGAGAATAAATATTAATAAAATAGATATATGTTTCGCAATAAATTACAGACTGGTCTTATCACACTTCTCAGCGGCAATGGCTTGAATCCTCTGGCGATATGGGGTAAAAAAGGCAAAGGCTACATAAAAAGAATTACGGACGATGAATTACAGGCATTGGTTGTCGAGATTACTGCGGTCCAGTTTGTCACTACGTACGTTTCCTTGCCTCGACAACCACGGTCATCCATTGGAATTAGACTTCCATATCTAACTCTTATCATCAAATATTTGAAATTGCCTTTCTGTTTTGAGTTTGCAGTGCTGGATAGTCGAATGGTGAAAAGACGCTTCAGAGCCAGCAATTGCCAATCCAAGGTATCGGTCACTCCATTACTGTGTCACATGCCTTTGGCTTTAGATGATGGATGGAACAAGATACAGATAAATTTAGCAACTTTCACGAAGCAGGCGTATGATACCCAATTCATAGAATTTCTTTCAATTGAAATCTATGCCAACTGCAGGGTACGACTGATATATTTTTCCAATAGAATTTATTCAGATGAAGAATTACCGCCGAGTTACAAGGCGTGTAAAAGACCTGGTAAAAGTCATACAGCAAAAGGACTACGGACTTAGGTATAGTCGAAAAGAAAACTTAAAAGAAATAAATTATTTCTATTGGTAATATGATTTGAACTTTAGAATCAAAGTAGTACAAACCGATTCGAAAGAATGGCTTATTTGTATGCAGATCGTTTGCATTATTTAGGAAATAGAAAATATGCTCTAATTAAAATGTCTGCCTAAAATCTTTAAATAGATGTTTCGACTTATTATCTTAGGTTCTTTATGAAATAACTGTATTGGATTGAATTACTGCAATAGAGTTTTCATTTATAATTTGATGAAAATTTATCTATTTACAGCAGAAAGCAGTTGTTCATGTTAAAGTCATTTATAGAATTAGAATAATTCTTTATTTTTCTTAATTTACATAGCTCTGTTTGTAAGAAAATAGTAGCTTCATGTGTTTATTCTGGTTTTAGAGTCCGGATATGTAATGCTAGTAATCTTATATTATAATAAGTGTATTAGTATGGGATGGTGCACGCCTTAACTGGGCTGTAGTGCTCAAGAAGAGAGAGAGAGAGAATAAAATGGTGATTATACAGCTCTTTGAAAAACAAGATAAATTTATTATTATACTGTGTATACTGTATTTTTACAAAAATTTGACCCTTTTAACGAAAAAAAAAAGATAACTAAAATCGGCACATTTTAAATCTAAAATAGCCAAAATTATAAAATTCCAAAATAATAAGATGTCTGCAATTTGGTACATTAAGTTAAAATGCAAAACTTCGGCAGCATTACCTTGATTTTAAACGGTATGTTTAAAAATTTCATCACAATAACATAACATCTTCGTTTGTTTAAAATATTCCAACGCTTAAAATTGATCACTTTATTTTAAACAGATATCCGCGTCGAAATATTTATTTACATCATTAAAACAACTTTTTAAACAATTTTTAAACTTTATTATTTTAACACGTTCTTCCATATAACGCTTCAATTGTATTCATATATTCCGCCGAAAATCGGGATATACATAATTAATCAAACTTTAATGCTTAAGAGAGTTATTTTGTTTTATTTTTTATTTTATAACCGTCGTTGAACAGCCGACCCAATTTCATGGGTTTACAACTACTAATGCTCAATTCCGTAGCCTTGTAATTTTGAACCAATCCAGAAGACAAGGAAACTCCTGGATCAGTACCCCCAGAGATATTGATTTGTTATGGGAACATGGAGGACTTTGAGACTCGACAGATTTAACGTGCATCAGTCACCAATTACTACACGGGGAGTCTTCGGCCGGCGAGGATCGAACCCACGACCTCTTGTACATGGGCCCAGCGCCCTACCGACCAAGCTATCCCAGCCTAAGAGAGTTATTATTAATATTATTATAATTTTTTTTTTCTCTCTCTCTCTTTCGTATGAAGACCGTTCTATGTAACCATACTAAATACTTTAGAGTTTACGCCCTCAAAAGTATATTTTGTTTTAAAGAATTAAAATGTGCTGCGAGTATTATGTATATTTATTCGGATACTTGATACTTCATTTAATTTGATTATTTCATTAATTTGATAATGCATTTTAATTTGATACTTCATTTAATTTGATATGCAGAGGTGCCGTGAGCTTATAGTTTTGGAGAGGTAATTTAACTTACAGAATAAAGTTTCAATTTCGTCGAAGGACGATACATATTTTTTTCGTTAAATTAAATTGTTCAGTTATTAGCCCCACAACTAAATGAAAAAATGAGATTTGCTTGAATCGTATCAACCCCGATTTTCGAAGAAGCATCTATCGGATAAGTTATGAAGCTTTTTTAGTATGGAGATTCACGCAGGATAATCAAAAACCTATG
Organism: Parasteatoda lunata; assembly: GCA_949128135.1. Lineage (NCBI taxonomy): Eukaryota > Metazoa > Arthropoda > Arachnida > Araneae > Theridiidae > Parasteatoda > Parasteatoda lunata. The sequence continues at coordinate 33,765,314 of OX421979.1, forward strand.
CGTTAAGTTCAGGTTTTCAATGTAATTTTTTAACATCTCGTGCAAGGATATAGCAGAACTCGTAAAGGAAAGTACAGATTATTTAATAAATTATGTTTTTGTTGAAAACTTATTCCGTTATTTCTACTCTGTTAGCTAACTATTGTTTGTTGTTTGAGGCTTGGAATAACACTTTGTTTAAAACGTGCACCTAAACGTTACGTTTTAAACGTAAACGTTTAACACTTTGTTTAAACGTTTCGGTGCAACCGATCGTAACCGTACCAGGTACGATCGGTTTCACCTGAATCGTACCTGGTACGGTTTAGGTGCAACCGATCACTGGTGTAGTGGTTACTGTACTGTACTACTGGGCCAGCGGTTGTGGGTTCGAATCCCACCGTAGGCATGGTTGTAACTTTTGCTTTCTCTCTCTCTTTATTCTATGTCCTTTCTTCTGTGTGATTGTGTGAATGTAACCCACCCTATAAACGGGTTGTATGACGTGGGCTACGCTACTCCACTGCAGTGACTTAGCCACAAGTGCACACTGGGTAACGATAAGAGAGTCGCAATTCTGGCATCTCTGAGGCCAGTGGGAAATAAACCCAAATGCTCGCCATTATTTAAAAAAAAAAAAAAAAAAGCTATTTATTATTTATTATTATTTCCAATGGTAGGGAAAACAAACAATAACACAAAAGAACAATAAAAGTAGAGAATAACAAAAGACCGAAGTCATCTTCCCAAAAGCTCTCTCGCACGCCAATATTTTGCGAGGATGCATGCCGAAAGTTGTAGACCACTTAGCCGCATAGAGCGTTGCCCAGGGTACACCACGAGGAGGTAGGTCTACTATGTACCCTTTAATTTCAGCTATTGAACAGATCGATTTTCAAGCCTTTCTAACTATACTACACCCAAACTCTCGAAGAGTGGCTTAGAATTATTTGTGAATTAACTTTTTTCTCATTACCAAATTTTATTTTATTTTATAACCGGGATTGATCACCCGATCCAATTCTGGGTTTACGACTATCAATATTCAACTACATAACCATGTAATTTTGATCCCAATCCAGAAGATAATGGAACTCCTACACCAAGCAGTGGGGAAAAACTTGCCTTCGTGGAGGACATTTTAATGGAACTAACCCACCCACGGTTAGTCTGACTGTAAGGGAACTGTATCCCACGATCCGTCTACAACTGAGGATATTTTATGTCACTACGGTAGTCGGTGCAAGTTTGGGGCGGAATTCGTATCGACCAGCCATCACTGGGATTCGAAAATAGCTCACCTTATTGGGAAGTGAGCACTCTACTACCTGAGCCACCACGACTTTTCTTTACACAATTTCGAGTCACGTAAATCGTGAGAGAGGTTTATAATACGACTGCAACAACACAAAACAATTTTTAGAAGGATTTTATAATTCTGATGCGTCAATGGTCAATTAAATTGACTTTTTGCAGGCAGAAAGCTGGAATCTATACGCGAAACAATCGGAACGAAATAAAACAATTTTAGTAAATTTCATGAGATTTAATATTCTTGTGAAGAGATTTATTTTTCTTATTCTAAGGAAGTTATTGTAGTTCATTTACGTTGCACTAGAGCTGCACAACGAGCTATTGGCGACGGTCTGGGAAACATCCTTGAGGATGATCCGAAGACATGCCATCACAATTTTGATCCTCTGCAGCCTTGAGCCTTGTGACACGGGACGCTGTCCTGTTGGAAAATTCCATTTCCAGCTGGAAAAACTGAGGCCATGTAAGGGTGCAACTGGTCCGCAATGATGTCCAGATACCCTGTAGTATTGGTCTGATTTACCACAACCACGGGTCCCAGAGACACCCAAGAGAACGTCCCCAAAACATAATACCGCCACCACCGGCCTGTGTATGACCTACTGTACATTGAGGGAGCAACTGTTCGCCTAGAAGACGGCGTATCCTGACACGGCCTTTGGCGTGATGAATGACAAACAGTATTTTATCTGACCAGGCAATTCTCTCCTACTGATCCATGGACCAGTCGCGATGTTCCCGGGCCCAACGCAGGGGGTAGTTGGCGATGACGCTTGCTCATCAAAGGCACACGAGTGAGACGTTAGCTGTGTAGCCCCATATCCAACAATGTCCGCTGAACAGTGTGCTCTGATACTATTCTACTTGACCCTGCATTGTATTGGGCTGTCAGCTGAGCCACTGTCTGGCTCCGGTTTTGCTTCACCAAACGAGACAATCTCCGACGACCTTTTTCTTTGATAGCGTGTGGACATCCAACATCATGTCATCTTCTGCTGGTTTCACCGTCATTCATCCACTTTGCATAAGTACTAACAATTGTAGATCGCGAACAACCCAAGAGTCGTGCAGTTTCGGAAATACTTGCTCCTAGCCATTACAACCTGCCCTCTATCAAAGTCGCTTAGAACCGCAGCCTTTGCCATCACACACAGAAGTAAGTGAAAGAATGATTCTTCAAACTCTCCAGCAACAGTTAAATACCACTTCCACCCGATCACGTGTTTACTTAATTACTTAATATCATTATACCACCAGAATAACTTAATATCATTAATATCTTATCAAACTCTCCAGCAACAGTTAAATACCACTTCCACCCGATCACGTGTTTACTTAATTACTTAATATCATTATACCACCAGAATAACTTAATATCATTAATATCTTATCAAACTCTCCAGCAACAGTTAAATACCACTTCCACCCGATCACGTGTTTACTTAATTACTTAATATCATTATACCACCAGAATTACTTAATATCATTAATATCTTATGAAATACAGCATGCTTGAGCTCAGAAATTACATAATTTATTTCTCTTATTGAAAACAAAATTATCTGTTTAGAAATACCGCCGCACAGAATAAGCTGTAGTAAGCAGTCTTATTCTTTCTAGCCAGAAGTAAAGCAGGTCGAGAGCTCGAGATTGTTGTTGTTTACATTCGTATTGAAAACACCATACATAGCTTGAGCAGCTCTTAATTCTAGCTCTGTGCTGGATGACTATACGAATTTTAAATCGTTTTGAATTCGCCAAATTTATCGTGGTGTATTCATCAAAATTAATTTATCGTCAATAAAAATTCCAAAATAATCCACTAATTTATCGTTCAAAGTGATGCGATCCTGTGCCTTCCGTTTTCAGTTCTTTTTTTAATTCATTTGTAAAATATCGTTTTTAAGATTTTGAGTCTGTGATTTTATTTCTCAATATCTTTGACAAAAAATATATTTTTGGATGAAATGTTTATGTTTATCTAAGTCCAGATAAGCTAGAAAATATTTATTAGCCGGGTCACTTTTTTGTCAGTTATGCCGGCACGCTCACCTTTTCATCTGAATTCGTGTAGAATTTTGAGGGAAAAAATATCGTTTGCAAACATGGCTTTGTTGTTGGAAGGAAATGTTTATAATAATAAACGCAACTCATTTTCAAGGTTGTCCCAAACGACCATTCTTTTTTAAATGGTTTTTCATAACGCACTTGTTATTTTGAGAACAGGATCTTGTCGCTTAGAAATTCACAAAATGATAATTGAGTTCTTGAATTCATATCTAGGCGGGATTCAAAGCGTTTTTCTCTGTAAAATTGAAATATGCGGTCATCCACTATATCTGATACACTCAAAAACATTTATATCAAGGAGATTAAATCCTTTTGCGGTCATTACACAACTTTCTAACAATGAATTAGTTTTTTATTCTTTCATCTTGCTCTGAATAATTTTCATTAGTCTTTTGATTTGAAAGGACTTAAAAAACATATCAATTATTGCTCTTATGTTAAACAGAAGTTACGTTAGTTAAATTGGTTTGGCTTATCGTTAAATGTAGGCAAATCTTAGAATAAAATATATTTAATCCCATTTAAGCGCCTGAGATTGATATCTAGCAAGGTTGGCTTGATTTAGTTCATCATTAAAATCACGATTAATATCATTTGATTTTTTTAAAAAAATAATCATTAATATAAATCAATCAAATTTTTTTTTTAAAAAATCATTAATTTAAATCAATTGATATATTAAAAAATAAATATTTTACGTAGAAAGTATTTATTAATTATATACAATATAATTAATAAATATATTCTTTAGGATGTGATTTCTTAAGTCTGATTTTATAAATAATGATAATTTTATCTTAAGAAATATTGAAAAGGGGATGTATGAAAAATTATTATACTTCAAATCAGACTAAATAAATAAAAATAGGGACTAAACGTAGGTAAGAGTTGCATTAAACTTTTGAAATATAATTTTCTATTAGCTGTATGCAAAATAACTTGATAGTAAAAAACATATTTTAATTATACCCATTTAGTTTTATGTTTAGTTAAATCTAAGTGAATTTATTAGTATAAGTACGAGTGGATTGTGTGGAAATTAGTTGTTTCCTAGTGGACAAATTACATTTAACTTGTCAAAAAAATAGACCTTCTATATTAGAGTGTTATTGTAGACTAATTAGCGGAACTTATGTTTTTCAGCTATCCTTATCATTGAGCATTTTACAAATCTAGCTTATTATACGTTTTTTTAGTCTATCTTATTATAAGTTTATTAAATATTCATATTATAACAAACAATACGGAATTCGTCTAATGGTAACACAGTTGTGTTTCATTTCGATAACTTCTGCTCTCGGGGTAAGACCGGGTACCCACTTTATGTGTGTCTATGCTGACCCCCAGAAAGCTGCAGTGCAGCGGAGGAAGATGACAACTACACCCAAGGCTAAACAGAGATTTTGCGACACCCGGGATTTAGGTTTAATTTGTAATATCGCAGGTTTGTGATTCGGAACAAATTTTTGTCAATATTTAAGTTTCTTTCTGTAAAGTGTATAAAATTATAAAAAATAAAGACAAATAAATAAATATAATAAAAATAATAAAAAAGTTATTCTTAATCTTTGAAACTGTTTTTTTTTTTTTTTAAAGTTTTTTTTCTCTCGGAAAATTTCTATGAAAATATCGTCGGTAAGATTTTAAAATTGGAAACAGTTCAAAATACGTGTTTTCGAAAATGAACACAGTGAAAATCGAGACTTTTCAGTTTTAAACCCTAACTTAACCACTATACTACGAGCTTATGCAATTAATTCGTTGCTGTTGTTTCTAATGCGACTTGCCATACCAGAAAGTCTGTAAAACCAGGCAGAATTTAAACCTCGTGAATTTAATCATTATTTGGCGAATTTAAGGCAGAGGGTGCATTTCTTGTTTTTCAGTGGCGCAATCTATGGCCAAGAATACATTGTCAGCCACACCCACGTCACATCCCGTTTAGAAGGGCGGACCCATTCACATTTCCATTCATTCATCCACAGATCACAATTTTGACCTGAACCAGAGAACAAATACACTTTAACTCAGAACCCACAAAGGTATTGATTTGTCATAGAAACTTGGAGAACTTTGTGGTCCGACAGATTTAACGAGCACTAATCGCCATTTACTACACATGGAGACTCCGACCAGCGGGGATCGAACTCACGACATGGGCCCAATGTCTGTATTCTTATTCCGTACTCTAAAGGCTGAAGTGAGTTCTATAGAACTAATACAGATATAACAGCCTTTCTTCCTTTTCTGCAGAAATCTAAATTCCTATAGCGTCAATTTACTACTACTGTTACAAATGCATAGCACCTGTGACAACCTTGTAAGAACAATTTATGGCATTTAAAGTCTTTTAAAAATGACTAATTTACAGAATGTACCAAGTGATTTATGCAAACGGGAAACATCTTATTAAGAATTTATTCGGGTTCATTAGTTTATTCTTTATGAAAGAAAACATATTCATAAAAGAAGTTTGAAAAATAGAATCAAATACCATGTCCATTTTCGAAAACATGCATTTCGAACTGTGTTCATTTTCGAAAGCACAACTGCGTCCGGATTTAAAAACTCTTCGACGATATTATTACATTTGAATAATAAAAGAAAGTATAACAGAAAATTAAAAATTATTCCGAATGAATTCCAAAAACTATTTTCTAAACATTGATTTCTGTCTTTTTTCTTATCAATGAAGGGAGTTTAGTAATGCATATTTTATAAATAAAAATATGCATTCCCTTAATTTATATTTTTATAAACCTTGTTAAGAATGAAATCAAAAACGTCAACACATACGGAATCTCACAAATTATATATATATATATATATATATATAATATATATATATATATATATATAATATATATATATATATATATATATATATATATATATATATATATATATATATATATATATATATATATATATATATATATATATATATATATATATATATATATATATACGATTTTCATGGAGATAATGTCGTTATCAAAAAGCGTTATCAAATATATATATATATATATATATATATATATATATATATATATATATATATATATATATATATATATATATATATATATATATATATACGATTTTCATGGAGATAATGTCGTTATCAAAAAGCGTATAAATATAGATGCTCCAACTAGAGTTTTATCAGTACTGCATCAGCATGAAAATGTTCCGCAGGAGATTCAAGCGAGTGTTTCGTCGTCGTCGTCGCCGTGTGAACCCTCGACTTCGTCGGCAACGAATGATTAGACGTCGGCAAGACCGTTCTTTGTGCAATACTGTTAAAATGTTAACCCATGACTATTCAATTTTACGTTTACGGTGGTATAAAACTGTCCAGCAAATTGCAGGAAACGATAATGCTCGACGTTTCTATAATGCAATTAGTGTTGAACAATTTATTGGTGAAAACGCTTGGTTCTATCAAAACTTGGATAATTATCAGTGGATTAAAGTTAATTATTTCTGTATTAAATTTTGTGAACTTTCATATATTTCTACATCTGTTCCGAAACCTTCTGCTGCTGCTCAGAAAAGTTATTATGCTGCTAATGTAGATGTTGGATCATTAAATAACTATCCTTTCTATATAACTTGGGATATTGAAGATGACTTTGAATTTGGTCAACAAAAGGGTAAAGTGGATGGCACTGCAATAGCTCAGTATCCTTTCACAAAAAAACTTTTACCAGCTAAGTGTAATAAAACATTATTATATAAAGTTCCTAAACAGTTACGTGTTTATTTTACCTGTGCTAAATTTTCTCAATATAAACAACAACAAATAGGACAATTCTTTGAAAATTGTATTGGATACAAAAATGTAAGAGCCCCTAGTGCATTGTATGGATCTCACCCCAATTGGGGTTGGGAGAAATTGTTGCCTACTGCTCAATTAGATCCTAATATAGCTGGTAACGAAGAAGCACCTGTTAATACCTTGCTAGGTATAAAATACTGTATTTCTGTAACTTTTAAAGGCCGTAAAGCCATGGGTTTGCAATAAAAACTGTTATCATATTTTGTGTTATGTTGTTTTTTCCTCACGGATATATATAATATATATATATATATATATATATATATATATATATATATATATATATATATATATATATATATATATAACGTCGTTGCCGAGAGGAAGGATTAAACCAGGTCTTAGGCAGGGAAGAAGGGTACAAAATTTATTAATTATTAGACAGATTGGACAGAGAGCAGTCCTGAAAGTGTACACGAAAAGTTGTGCTCCTCTGTTATGTTAGGGAAAGTCTTGCAAAGTAAATCCGTAAAATGTTTCAATTTAGGGAAAGAGGGAAATCTGGAAATGGGGGATGAGGAATTTTTCTTAACAGTAACGTAAGGAGGTAATATTTTTAATCATGCATTCTTAATAAAATGAAATAATTCATTCATAATAAATAAAAATAAATAAAAAATAAATTCCGAAAACCACACATCCGTATAAGTTAAGTCATTTTTACGTGTGAATCACAAGCAATTTAAGATAAATTCCTCTTGTATACATTCTTCAGGAAAACACGTGTTGAACCATCAAATCTCTCACATAATTCTTTCTTAAACTCTTCCATCATTTTACGTGCTCTGTTTTTCTGAAACGAGCCTCTTTAATTTTCCCCGCCAAACTAAAGGAAAAAAGTCGCCAAACTATGACCTGTTGACTGCGAAGCCCACTTTTGAGGATGGTTTCTCATTGAATGATATCGTCATGGTTGAAGCAGCGGAGAAAAAAAAAAAAAAAAAACGAAGTAAATTAACATAAGAAATAAAATAGACTAGCTACGTGTGTGTGTGCTCGATACCATCAGTCAGTTGTGTTTGGAAGGTGGTTGAAGAATGTTTTGAATCGAACGCTTCCAGTTTAAGAGCTGTATTTGCTTACTGTTTATTGGCTTGGCGTTTATTTTGTGGAAAAAATTGACAAGACCGGTAAGTTGTTTTGTTTGAAAATATTTCGTGTTGTGCTGACTTTTTTCGTTGTTTTAATTAAAATTAATCAATGAAACCGGATGTATTAGTATCATATATAATGTTTGTGTTGATAATTATCACTGATTTAGGGGATCAACTTGATAGCATTCAAAACTCTGCTTGCTTTTTTTTTTGTGAATATTATATCTTAATTAATATCTAAATTTTATTTCTATAAACATCAGTAGTATCTTTTTTCAATGATTAACATCTCGTTTTTATGTTTTATGTGTTTTACAAGGATTGTTATTACTTATTTAATATGCTTAAAATTTTCATAACTTAGTTTGTTCAAGATTATAAGGTTATTAAAAAAAAAATATCGTATTAAAAGAAAAAAAATACTTTTTATTGTAGTCGACAATTTGTCAGTAGCTTGAAAAATCGTCTTTATAAAACTTATTTTATTTGTTGTCCAGGTGAATTTGATGTTTTTAAAATACATCATAAGTTGATAATTCATAAGTTGACGAATCGGAAAAATTGCTTATAAAATCTTTAAAAATTAAAGTAACATTTTAATGTATCGCACTATTTTCGATTTTTTTCTTCTTTAGTTTACAAACAAGTGCGAAAATTTGTGAATGTATAAGTATTCGGCCTCTAACGAGAAATTCTATTCAGAGGGGGGGGGGGGGGGCATTATCATTTTCTAGGTGACGGGCACTCCACCATAAATAGCGGGCATTATTTATTTTTTAATTGATAACTTTTTGGTTTACATTTGTCTATATATTTGATGTATTATCTATATATATTTAAATATGAGTATAAATAAATACATTAATAGTAAGAATTTAATTAGTATAAATATTGATTTCATTTGATAAAGTTAAATTTTTTTGTAAATTTTCAAGGGAGGGTTTTGAAAATCTTTTTAATGGGGCTGAGTCCCACCTGCTTTCCTTCCTGTCTACGGGGCTGGTATAAAAAGTTTTTAAAGTCATATTTGAAAACACTGGAGACAAATGAGTTATTATATTGTTGATTTTCGATATTTTTTCCAACTATTCAACTTGGAGCCGCGCCTTCCAATGAGGTAAACCGGGTTCGAATTCCAGCGATGGCTGGCAGACTCAAATTCTGCACCCGGCTCTCACAGACCACAGTACTGACGTAAAATACCCTCAGTGGTTGACGGATCACGGGTTAGAGTTACCTTACCGTCAGGATAACCGCGTGAGGTTTCGTGGTTTTCCTCTCCATATAACGCAAATGCGAGTTAGTTTTACCAAAAAGTCCTCCACGAAGGCAAATTTCTCCCAATACTTGATCTAGGAGCTCCCTTATCTTCTTTCCAGGGTTCAAAATTACCAGGCTACGGAGTTGATCATTGGTAGTCGTAAATCCAAAATTTGGGTTGGCTGTTCAAAAACGGTTATAAAATAAAATAAAATTGATTCCGAGCGAGGCGTGGTGGCTCAGGGATTAGAGCGCTCATCTCCAGCGAGGTTTTCCTGGGTTCGAATCGCAGCAATGTCTAGTCGATACGAATTCCACATCCGGCTATCATAAGCTAGAATCCCTTTGCCGTTTGGTTATACGTGGGAAATTTTCGTGGTTCTCTCCATGTATCGCAAATGTAAGTTAGTTCCATCAAAGAAGCGATGGTTTGTTTGTCCCAATGCTTGATCCAGAAGTTCTCCTGTCTTCTGGGATAGGTTCAAAATTGGCAGGCTACGAAGTTGAACATGGATAGTCGAAAACTCAAAATTGGGTCGGCCTTTCAACACCGGTTATAAAATGAAATTTGACCTTAGAAGTCGTCTACATATGAATGTAATATTTTTAAAAATTTATTATTATTACTACTTCAAAATAAATAAATAAGGAAGGGTAGGCAACTCTAAGGTTTGATTTATTCTTATGCTAGAATAAGTAGAGTTTTTAAGTTCAATTAAATCTTTTGAATCTGCAAATTATACCAATAGTAAGTGCAAACGATTAGGTTCCATTTTCTGCTTCAGTTTTTTTAAAGTATGATTTATTATTTGCACATTATTATTTTTTAAATTGACATCAGGTTAAGTTACACTCAATGTAAATAAGCAAGTTACGATGAAGCAATACAGTTTTATGTTTATAAAATATAAATTTTAAGAGATCTTTACATCACAGTAAAGTAAAATGATATATTTTTTTTAAACATTATGTTTTTAAATAGTCTTTTCTCTCTCCGTTCTTTTCTTCCTTTATGAACGTGTAACAGCAAAAGTCATGCACTCGTAGGTTGTCCTAAAGATTAACAACACTATTTAGTGATCTCCGAAATGATAATTTAAAAAAAAAAAAAATTTTAAAATAATAATAAATAAATAAATAAATAAAACAGCAATGGACTAAAAATATTCCAAAATTCTCCAAGTGAAACAATTTAATTGATCAGTAATTTAATAAATATCGCTACGCAAATTGAACAAATAACTATAATAAAAAGGCCTCAAATGTCAATAGAAAAGATTTTGCATATTTTAACTAAAAGCGTGATTTATTATTATTATTTTTTTTAAAGTTTTTTTTCCAATGCCCACCTGGCGAATGACCTTCTGTCAATACAGGCATCTGAAGGATAGGCATTTGTTGGCCACTCTTTCAAAGGCAGCATATTAAGTGGGCCAACGTTGCTCCCACAGTAAGGACAGTCTGTCCATGCCTTGCCCGGGATTCGAACCCAAAGCCTTTCTGATGCAAGACCCGACCCTTACACAGTCCGGTCGGCGTTTTTTAATGTTTTATGTAGGAAATCGGTCTGATCGTTTCAACTTGTAGTCAACCAGTGAGCAATTAATTCTTATTAAATTTGACAGAAAAACCAACACCTCATTTTGTGATGCGAACTATATTTCTATAAAAATAATAAATTTGTATTAACTTTTAGTATTTTCTCTGTTATCTTTTTAAAAGCCAGATTAGACCACCCCTGATTGCACACCAACACCCGGAATCCATCTTAGTCTTGTTTATTACCCCAGATTTTACATATTAATATCTTTTATATTTAATTTTAAATATATTAAGTCATTAATATATTATTGCATTCTACTCGCTGTTGTTCTCCAACCCTCGAAACATTTGTTTTTCAGATCACTGAGCTCACTTATTTTACTTATGCCATCCGCACGAATTACCGATAGGGCTGCACAAAATATTAAGAACTTGTATTAGATTATAATGCATCATATTGCATCAAAACTAATTACCATTTTAAACAAAGCAAGACGTGTTGCTCTGCTTTAGACATAGGATATGGCTGCAAAAGGTCATAATTCTTTTGCAAATAGTTTTCGCAAAACCAAAAAATGCGACAAAATAAATAAAAATAAAGAAATTGATTAAAAAAAAACTAAAAAATTTTATGTCCGCATCAATACCATTTTCATATCAGAATCATTTCTCAAAAAATATGCTAAATTCCGTATTGTTTCGTCGAATAGTTTTTGTGTTATGATAGTTTACTAAATCAGCGGAGTCGTCGGTTGAGGTAGTAATGTTTACTTTTATTTATTTATTGCCGCTAGCATAACAAAATTTTGCAAATTATTATTTATTCTTCTTCTAACTCTCGTAAAAAAATATTGAATTTTTATTATTATAATAGAGACAATTTATCTTTGCATCTAAATCTAATGTAGGTCATATTTGACGTGTTCAGAAACACCTGCTAATCAAATATAGCCTATTTTAAAACGCCTCCTAACAATTTATTCATTAATTATAATGTCACTTATTTAAACGTGCATTTAATTATCGTTTGCTAAAAGTGAAATACTTTCACTTTTGTCTTATTTCTCTAAGGAATCTTTTATTTTTCGTAATTTTCTTACAAAATAAATAAATAAATAAAATAATAAATTTGAATCTTAGCAGCTGCTTGTCGAATTTATAGATAGGTAAATGTATAGGCAAAACGGCGATTCGATTTTAAGGATCTAAACTACTGATCGAATCAACCGGTTTAAATATTTGAATAATATTCATCTGAATAATGTTTATTCGAATTATTGATGTAAATTAGTTAGTCAGTAACAAACTTTATTTTCAATAAAATCAATCATAATTGAATAAATAATCAGTCCCAAGAAACTGTAGCGGTAAGATGTTGATTAAAAAATTCATTCGCTTATAAAATATAAAAATTGGAAATAACAGTCGACATCTTTCTAGCGCGCGCTCAAAAACAGGCGCTTCTTCTCATTGTCTTCTCATGCTTCTTTTGTTTATTCTCTTTCACGTCTGCCAAGTTTTGAAAATGGGCGTCTGTTTTTGAGTGCTTGAAACATGTCACCTGCTATTTCTAATTTTTATATTTTTGAAGCGAATAAAGTTTTTAATCAATCATCATTGATTTGATTCAATAATACTGAAATGTACTGTTAATGTACAGTACTGTTAATTAAGATGTTCTTTTAGAATACATTTATATCATCCATGTTGAATAAATCTAGTAACACATTTTGACTTAGCAAAGTATAAAATGGCGGTTGGAAGGGAGGCAGTGTACCTAACCATGCATATAGAGTTGTTCAACGACAGGTTCACAGGTGACGTACCAACTGACTGTCACTTTACTTGTTAAGCGCATGCGCTGTATCTTTGTTCCTATGATGCTCTTCAAAATCTGAGTATGTTCAAGCTGTAAGTTGTTTTTCCAATATAACATACACCAAGTATAGTTTGTCTACGGTAAGAACTCCCTCCACAACAAAGTCTGAAGCCGTCTGCTGCTATGGAAACAAGAATAGCGCACTTCAGGGAAAGTACTGTTTGTCTAAGATAGGTACTCTGCCAGACTTTCGTCTGGAGCTGTGGCGGTGACTATGGTAACGAGGTATCATTATTTCAAGTAGGGGTGCGGGGTCCCTCTTTAGGAATGGTTTCGACGAGAGAATAAGAGACCTCTTCATCGAAGCCACCCTCCCTAAAATGCCCTCTTCTTGTTTCCATAGCACCAGACTGCCGCAGACTTAGTGGCGGTCAGAGTACCTATCTTAGACAAACAGTAGCTTCTCTTCACTCTAGGGCTAACACAATAGACCGGAGAAAAAGATTTTCTTTCGCTCGCCTACCCGAATCAAAACTTGTCCTAAACAGTGACATCACACCCCCACTTGAAATAGTTCTATCTCGTTCTATCTCGCCATGGGCCCAGAGAAATGGCTAGGAGAATTCTTACTTTAGACAAACTATATTTCCCCGCATTAGTTACGTATTTGAAGAGTTTGACATCTCCTTTCTATATTCTTTGCCATAACCTTGCTTGTACCCTAGTGGCTCTAAAGTAAAAAGTGATTCTGGAGGATTACAAAGTAGTTCAAAACAAGAATCGCTTCCTGCAGTACTTTAAAATTGAATATCATGAATTCGCATCAAATTATTTTTCGATCAAAACCATATTTAGAAACTAAATAGAGTAACATTTTCGTGAAAATATAATAACTGATTCACGCAATAAATTCAATCCGCTCACTCCATTTCAAAATCATTTATATGCAGGAAAAATGATTAATAGCTTAATCTCTTTTTATTCTGTTCGTAACATTATTTTTTGATCATCGATTTTTCTTTTTTGTCACGTTTCAAATATAAATATAATATCGTTCTTTTTTTTTTCCCCTTATTGTTTACGTTGCTACTCTCTTTCGTTCAAACTATTTGCAGCTGATGATATAATTCGTGCAATTATATAGATCGTTTTGCTGTCAAGGAAAAATTCGGTAAATTGTAAATGTAAGTTACTGTTTTTGGATAATTTGTTGCTAACGGTATGTATTATCGTTCGAAAAATGCAGTTGGATATATTGTATTATGTGAAAATTCTTCAATCTCAGTTTTAAAAGAAATTCGAGATGTTAGAATTAACTTTTACATTTTGACCGTAGAATAATTTCGGACGTCTTTCGGATTATTGACTAATAATTAAAATAAGAATTCGGTTTCATAGGAATCGTTCTTGTAAAGTAACGTGTTACCCAAAAAATGTGTAATGAGCAATATTTATTAAAAAAAATGTTCTGAAATAAGTTAAAAACTGAAAAGATGCAAACGAGTCTATAAATAATAGATTTTTGGAATCGTTTTCTAATCTTGAATTGAATGCTATTGTTGTGTAAAAAAAGAAACAAATAAGAACAATTGGATACCTGTAAGTGACGTCATGGCAGATAAATGATGACATTTGTCAATTCAGAAGCCAATCAGGTTCGACTCACACGCGTGACGTCGCTTACTGACATCCAATTAAATCTGACTCAAATCAAATGGTTAGACATAATCACTTTTCTCGAATTGCAAGTACATAATTATGTATGCGACCAAAAAACACAATTTCAACAAAAGAATTTTAATTACGTATTTGGGTACACTTCAATAAGATCACTGATATCCAAACATGTGACCTATGACATCAGCGCTAGCTGATTGTTTATACGCAAAATGGCTTGTTAAAGTTGAGCTAAGTTTCCCATACAAGTTAGAATGTTAATTAACGTGATTCATGAAATTAATTAAATACAGTGCCGTACGCACATCAAATTTGTTGAAATAGGTTTCTTTCTCGTCTACGTCTTTCATTTAACTAATATTTATTATTCGTTTATGTATTTTATATTAACTGTGATATATATTTGTTTTGTGCACCTGGCAACTTCGATGCATAATTAGTTTGTTTATTTTTCTTATGGCTTTGTACCTGTCTTTGTGTTAAGTAAGTAATATATAGTGGAAGGATTGAAATCTTTGTGAATGATTCTTTGTGAAAGAATATAGAATGTGTCATTTAAGGGAATTGATACTTGATGGTCTTGGCTTAATCGAAATAGAATGGAAAGAGCAGTTGCTAACGTAAACAAATGCCACGTTTCAACAAATAATCAGGAACGAGATACCCACAATTGAAATTAAAAAGCTTTTCTAATAACTGCCTTTTATTTTGATTTTGCAAAATAATTTTTAAAAATTTATGTTAGAGAGACGTAGCATTTTCACTTAGCTCCTTGAATTGAACAATAGATACCCAATATTAGATATTTGACGCCTAAATCATTGTATATTTAACTCTGAAAGATTTGTATTGTTAAGATTCGTAAGATTGATTGCGAGCATCTTGACTTCGATTTTTCAAGTCTATAAATATTTTGAGTTATGTGAGTTTTCCTGAAAATGACATGATTTAAATGGCATGTTTAAACAAGTTTCCTTACACTTCTCTTTAAAGTGTACTATTGCAACCACAACAGCTAATTTTCAATGCATCAGCGGTATAGAAAACGGGGATAAACAAATACTTGATTTAGTTGGTAACCCGTGAAAATTATTGTTTGCTCTACACGAGAGAGTTCGGACTCTGGCCTTCCTTCTTCCTCCTACAATTATTGAAAAATCAAATATTTGTCCGATTGTAATAATTCTTTTGCATTTATTACTGCCAAACTGGGGTAACTTGGCCTTAGCAGGTAAATAGGCTATCTGCTGTATCTAGAGCCAGACAAAGAGGAGTGATTAATACTTATTTATTGCAATAACCTTGAAGCATCTCTATATTGAAAATCAAAAAACTTAATAGTTCAGCGAGATTGTTTTTTCTGTTTCGAACCTCGAAAACTGCAAAAATTAATTAATTTATTTGATACTTCGCTTATTTTTACAAGTTCACAACCTCGCAACCTATATTATAACCCCCTTTTTCCAAAGAAAAAAAATATTTGCTTCACATACATCATTCATGGTCCAAAGATAGTGTGAATTGAAGCGGCCATACCTTAAAGGAAGAGAATTTTTTTCAACCGCCATTTTGAGAACTCTCTTCGCTTCAGTTCACATGATTGAAATGCTTCACGGTAAATGTCCAGACGATTTTTGTCGTTTTCGTAGTATATATCGTTTGGTAAAATTATTTTTAGGCGTGGTGCTCGGTGAAAGAGTTTATTAAATTTACGATTTTTTTTTTTTTAAATAATCATTAGGTCATGAATTTCTTTCTGGTCTATTTAAAAGAACAAGACTCACTGAATTTCTTTTATGTTTAGTTTTCACCAGAAAGCTCCGAAAATTACAGAGAAATGTGAACCTCAAAAGCTGATATAGGTTACTGACCTCTTCAGTCTTCGAATTGTTTAACAAAGGTTGAGTTTGAAATGAGATTCGAATTATTTAGAAAATTGGAAAGTTAGAGCATAATAGCTTCGTAGTATCCGGAATTTTAGAATAAAATGACAATAATGTCTGAACGGAGTTGAAGATTGGTTGGTTTTTGTGATTTTGAACAATATTATATTACGTGGTTATATATACCTATTATATTACATGAATAATAGCATAAAAGCATAAGGTCCGTATTTGCGTTGTTTGCTTGCTTATCTTGCTTATAAATAAAAATTTCTTATGCATATCTTGTTTTTATGGCTGCTAGAACTTGTTCCAATGCTTTTGTTTATTTGCTTAAACATATTGGGTATGGTTTTTATTTATTTATTATTTTTTTTCCTTATTTGTCAGGCAGGTTTTCCATATCCCTTTTTGTTGTAATTTTTTATTATAAAAATGCAATAAAATAAAAACAATTTTTTTTTTCACTATTGGATTAAAAACAGCAGTAAAGAAATTTATTTTTTACCTATATGAATATATTCCAATACATTTTGTTCGAAACGTGTTTTTTTTTTCTTTCGTAAATTTATCCTGAAAGCATAAATACCAAGGGTTGAGGCTATCAGGCACATTCGTATTCCAATCCCCTTGTGATGTTGCAAGTAAGTTTATAATAATAGTCTTTGTTTATTGTAAGTAAAATAATAAGTGTTTTAAAAGTAATTAAAAGTCGTACCTATTGAATTGCTTTCTTAAAAAAATATTTATTTGAGATTAGGTGATTGACTATATTTACTATAAAAAATTACAATGCAGCATATAAATTTCATTAAGTAGTTGATATATTGAGCAATACTGGTATTTTTTTTAAACATCGTGATAACAATATTTTAAACGATATTCCCACACTATATAGTCAATACTATATATTTAACGATAAATATCGAATATAACATTATTATAAAATACCACCGCTTAATGGTAAATACACCATACCATTTGGTGTATTTACCATTACGCGGTATTAATGTTTGCACAATCTATATACTGTTGCTACTATACCTTTTATTCTACCTATTTGTAAACAAAAATTTATTAAGGCGCAAGAGAAAAAAAAGTATTTCGTTGGAAAATAATTAAAGAATTTTTTTTTTCTAGTTGCCAATTCATTTTTAGTATGTGATGCATTTACAAATTTTAAAGGTTATCAAGAGTTCCAGCACATTTTTATATGACTGAAATGTTGCCAACTTAGATAGAGGAATACCAGCAATTTTGGTGCTACATACAACAAATGTTAGATTAAATAGCAATAGTTTAGCAATAAGCTTCCATAGTTGTCTAGTTTTATAAACAATTTAAGCTAACTCTTCCGGAGTAGTTAAATTGTGTTTAGAATTTTATTATAGTGAAAGATGTGTAATTCAAATATATTAATTCATATCTCAATAACTTTATTGCTCTTTTTTTTGCCATGGATCTGAAATCCTTTTCTTGTTATTTTTGCGTGCTGACCTGAAATTTATTATCACGAATGTTTTGCTTTTAAACTTTCCATTATTCATTTTTCCTCTATTTTGAGAACTGGAAGAATTACTTTACGATCATTTCTCCCATTATTATTAGCATTTAATTTACGGACAAAATGGCAATGTTGCTAGTTTTTTAATGTCAAATATATTGTATTAACTTTATCTTAGTTTTTATATATACGTCAGTCATGAACTTTAAATGTTTTATTTTATTTATTCGATCAAAACGAAAATGACTTATTTGATTTTCAAAGTTCAAAACAATTAATTGCACTGGGGAACAAATTTTTTGTTGTATTTATGCAAATATTTGATCTTTGCTAGTGGGGATTTGATATTTGATCTTTGCTAGTGGGGTCAGGTGTGGGGATTTCAAATCTAAAATTTGTTTTGCTCCTAAAGCAACACATTTTTTTAAATGGTATCTTTGTCTATTTTTTGTCGAAGTGTGCAAGTTTAAGAGCTTTATATATAACAGGGGGTCACGTAAACCTTGTGACCAACTTCTAATTACAAACAAGACAATGTTAGGGCAGGTGAGTCAGGATTAAAATTACATAGGAACCTATGCCCGAAAATGTGCTTAAACGTTTCTCTATTATGACCAGTTCAGAATCACCCGAAGAAACAGCTTATAATAGCAAAGCACTCCTAGTAGCGTATGACGGCAATTCCAGATATAATTCTGCAATTTTAACCTTGATGATGTGCCCTAAATCCTCTAAAAGTTTGTCGCAACATTTGCGTGGCTCCCTGTTATATATAACGCTTTTAAACTTGTTTATTTCAGCAGAAAATAGAATAAAATTTTAGTTTTAAAAAATCTGTAGTTTGGAGAAAGAAACCGATTGTGCATTTGAAAACAGCGGTACGAAAGTACATATGATCTGTTAAAAAATCTGAAATAACGGGGGGGGGGATGTGTTCTCTAGTTATTATTGTAATTTTAATTTATTGTAATTTTCAGTTTGTTTCGTTTCTATTTGGATTCAAGTTTCATTAGAAAGCTTGCAATAAAACATTATGTGCTTGGATTTGTAGCTAGGAAGTTTATAATGATTTCAGAGTTTTATATAAACTTGTGCAAATTATTCATTCAATTTTTGATAAAATAATGAAATTGTGTGCTTTCATCTTCAACCGTGAAATTTAAGGATTGTAAATCTTGACTCAACTTTTCTCCGAACCCAGACATTCGAATTTTCGATTAGAAATTCTTCAATTTTCACATTAGATTGGCATTAAGACTATTTTTTCAGTACAAATGTAGGTGGCTATATTTTTAATTAATTAATCCTTGAATTACCTTTTAAGAATATTTTTTTTCTAGAAAAAAAAAACGCATTTCCTCCACTATGAAATGTTTGAGCCACAGTGGCTCAAAGGAAAAAGCGTTCGCCTCCTAATGAAGGGACCCAGGTTGGAATCCCAACGGTGAATTCAGCTCCCGGCTCACACTGACCACAGTGCTGACGTTAAATATCTTCAGTGGTAGACGGATCATGGGATATAGTCCATTTGCCGTCAGGCTAACCAAGGGAGGTTTTCATAGTTTTAATCTCCATGCAACTCAAATGCGGGTTAGTTACTTCGAAAAGTCTTCAACGAAGGCTAGTTTACGGAAAGCCCGAAGTTATCTTGTCTTCTGTGGTACGTTAAAAATTACAAGGCCACACAGATAGTCGTAAACTTAGAATTGTGTCGGCTGTTAACAATTCTGATAAATTAAAATATGAACTGCTTTATTTTGTTTGCAAACTTATATCATTTTGTATTTACTGAGATAACGCGGTAAACCGTGGAAACGAAAATAAAATGTATCTGATATATTTTATTTTTATCAAATACCTTACAGAAATTATAAAACTAATTAAACTAAACAATGTTTCGACCTATTTTTACAAATTGTGAGGTATAGTTAATTATTATTCGTTTTTAACCCAAAAATTGTTTCTCGGTTCTTGGAGGAAAGCGTTAAATAAATTGAGCGAAGGAGGTCAACGAATTAGTCTCGTCGCTCTGACCAACTTCACTGCTTGGATGAACTGGATGCTTTGAATGTGTTTCCTTGAGAAAATTTGCTTACATTCAGTATTTAATTTACAAAATTAAACTTTTTATTGTTTGGAATATTTCATGCATTTAAATTATTCTTACATGTAATAGGATAATGAAATTGAAATAAATAAGGAAATATACTTTTACGTATACATTCCTGTTTTAGGGCAAATCTTCTCAATATTAATTATATATATACAATTAATAATTATTTTGAGAAAAATCTAGATATATATTGAGTTTCAATACAATAAATTTTATGAATTTTTTTCTCATCACATTTAATTATGTTATTAAATTTCATAGCTTTTGTTTAGGATCTAGACTGTATGATTAAATTAAACTTTAAAAAAATATATATTTTGCACATTCAATGGCTTATAACAAAATTATACCCAGTGTTTCAATCATTTCAGTTTTATTTCAAACATTTCTTTAAAGTAATCCATATGAGAAGTACATTTTCTCCAACGAATAAACATAATTTATTCCAGGCATTTTGTAAAAGGCCCATTTTTGTGAAATTGGAAAAATTCAATTCAGTTTATGAATTTGAGAAAATAAAAAACTGATTTTGTGAAAAACCACTAAAGCCAATGGCCTATTCAGACTTATTATTATTCAGATTTTTTAAAAAATAATTTTATGAATTTGTGGAAATAAAATCGTGTTTCTTACAGGAAAGAAAACCATGTCTTTCGCGCAGTTATTTCCTTTTAGAGACGTCAATAATTCCGTTTTTCTTTTAAAAAAATTAAAAAAATTCGAAGGGTTTGTTTTGTGAACATGCTTTGCGAATGGTCCACGGTACAAAAGGGTTTCACAAAATTGAACAAAAATGTGTCGAAATAGCTCCGAAACAAATATAGTCCAATTTGAAAACCCCAGGTATTCATTATTAAGCATAGTGAAATGCTCAAAATTTGGTATTTGCAACTGGAAAAGAAGCGAAGTGGTTATGTTTAATCTTGTAGTTTAAATCAAATTTAATTGGATACCTGCAAGCACTTAACGCGTATGTGTCGAACATGATTGGCTTCTGAATCTACAAATGCCAAGATTTACTTACGATGACGTCACTTGCAAGTATCCAATCGAAACAGCTCTGACAATCCGTCTACATTTGTAAATAAACATGGCGGCAGAGTAGGAAAGTGTTAGTTGCTTTATTCGTGAAATAAATTTAGAATGAAGATAAGTGCAGTAAATTTTTATCGACTTAGATTTTTTTCCCAAATATTTGATTGTTATAAAGTAATAAAGTTTGAAGTAGGTCACATCTGAATATGATGGTCACATTTTGTCATGATGTCATAATGTCATATTTGTCATAATTTTTAAAACTATTAAAATGTGATCAAGTCATTATAGTGAAGAATGAGTACACAGGGTTTTCAAAACTCTACTATATTTGTTTCGGAGGCATTTTGACGAATTTTTGCTCAATTTTGAGAAATCCTTTTTTACTGTACTATTTTGTAATGGACATATTCTTACGATAACATATTTTTGGGACGGGTTTGTTTTTACGATGAACTATATTGTGAAGGGTCTGTTTTTACGATAAACTATATTGTGAAGCGGCAGTTTTTATAATTAAATATTTTATGAAGGATCTGTTTTGACGATAAACTATATTGTGAAGGGTCTGTTTTTACGATAAACTATATTGTGAAGGGACTGTTTTTACGATGGCTGTGTTCAAGAAATCTCAAACAGAAGTTATTTTTACTCAGCCATTTTAAAACTTTGTCTTTATTTTAAATTCTACTAAATCTATAAAAAAATACTTTAGTAATTTATTAAAAACACAAATTTATGACATGTGTAACAATATAAAATGCCCATTAATAAAACTTTCTAATTTACTTGCCTAAATTGCATACAAATTGCAAAAGAATAGAATGGGCTTAACCTCTTGCTTGCGGCGTTTGCATGGTGAAACCTGACTTTCTTGTTCACTTGTTATACGAGGAGCTGTAAGTAAAAGAAAAAAAAATAATAAGGTTTTCGGTACTATAAATTTGAAACAAAAAACAATTTACAGTACAAATTTATACATTTTTAATAAAATTTGTTTCTCTGTTAGTCTTAACGCTCCAAGCGACACACATTTTCAAGTCTCCCACATTAAAATCTTACTTTCAATTGTGTGGGCTTAGTAAAAAGGAATATGTAGGCGAAACAAATCAACCTACCGCACTGAGAACAAAAAAAAGATTCTACTGGTATAATTGACAAAGGAAACGGAAGCTGTAATGAAATCGAATTCTGTGAAGCACATTATAACTGTCTTCGAGCATTATGTTAGATCAAGAAGTATTTCATTGAAAGTGGTCACCGGGTTTTGTGTTTACCGAATTTAATCTACAGGAGAAATTAATAAAATTTCATATAAAAAAAATGATTTTTTAATTTAATTTTTCTCGACTGACTTGTGGTCTATTCTGTGACTAGGTGAGTTATGAAATACAAAGAAAATTTATTATAAAGTACGGGAAAAAAAAGCACAAACAATTTTATAAACTCAGAAAACATAACAAATAATAATAAGGGTTGGCTTTTAGTAATAAATAAATTTAATTGCTTCCAA
This sequence comes from Parasteatoda lunata, assembly GCA_949128135.1. Classification (NCBI taxonomy): domain Eukaryota; kingdom Metazoa; phylum Arthropoda; class Arachnida; order Araneae; family Theridiidae; genus Parasteatoda; species Parasteatoda lunata. The sequence goes on from OX421979.1 coordinate 33,787,958, forward strand.
AGTGGTAGCCTTTTTGCAGCGCAAACGCTTATTAAAATTTTTAGAAATGTGCCACAAGTCAGCGTTGACAGAGATTCCTCTTCACTGAGGAGAAGTTGCTTACCGTCCAACAAGCTCAGAACGATTGGATCTTGTCAATAGACGCTCTTAGCATCTCGTTGTAGAACAGCACTAAAATCCAAAGCCGGTCATGGTCTGGGGTGGAATTTGCGCAAGCGGCAAAACACTTTTGGTTTTTGTGAATTAGGGCCTTAAAATAAATCCAAAAGTGTGTACGAGGCATTCTAGAAGCTTTTGTTTTTCAGTTGGCCAAAAAGAGATTCGGTAATGTCAACTGAATGTTTCAACGCACCAGCTCAGTAATGCAAAAAGACACAAGAGTGGCGCAAGGTGCATTTTCCGGAAATATCATTTGAAGAATGGCCACCTTACTCACCAGATCTCAATCACATGGCCTACATGCATCTTTAGTTAGCCTGCACTAAACTATACAAAAGTTTAGATTCTCTGAAGCAAAAACTTTGGCCCTCTGCGTATTTAGAAGAGGCGGCCAGTTTGAAACCAATAAAATCTACTTATTAGTAGAAGTATGCTCTTATTATAATTTGCTTTATTTTGTTAATTAATTTATTTTTAATAAAGTTGCATTAAAATTGTCTGTTTTTTTGCCGCTATCTGTAAAAGTTTTTTAGTTATATGCCGTTATTCTGACGCAACTTATCACTGAAACGATTATTGTGTTTAGTTGGGGATATGAGAAACGCAATTTTTAATTATAATACGATTTTAAATGTTATAGTAAAAAATAAAAATTTTGAAATTTGTAAAAATAAAAATTCCATAACTGCGATTTTATGACCGAGACTTCTTTAAAATTTAAATTTGTTACATTGAAATTGAAAATAGAATTACATATGCAGTCACTTTTGTAATTGAGTGACACTTGATATAATTATAAAATTTACCTAGCAAACTCGCACAAAATCTTTTATTAAAAAATTATTTCATATTTTTAAATAAACAGTTAAGAAAGTATAGATTAACTAATCTTAATCTAGCTATATTTTTTTATTCATGAAATGTCCTAAAATAAATATTTTCTTTTTTTATAACCGTTTCCCCGTAACATTTATGATATTTTTTTCATTGCTTGCTGGAAATTAAAAAAAAGTTTTTTTTTTATTTGCAACAAAAAAATTTTTTTAAAGACTTGCTTTTATTGTAAACTACTAAATTATTTTCCCTATATTTTTTTCTTTCTAAATACAATTCAAAATATGCAAAATACTGTTAAATATATATTTTAATTGTAATTTATTGGGATCAATTAAATTATGTGGAAATGAAAATCTTTCTAAGACAATTTTACAATAGTGTTTATTCTTCAGAATTGTTATATTAACTTCAATCATGATACCTTTACTTGAAGAAAAAAAAATCAATAAATATAAAACTAGAGTACCTTAAGCTTAAGCTATTTGGAAGAGAGACAGCGATCTTTTTTTTATTCTGAAATAACATCTGAGCGCTTCTTTTCAACGAGTTGAATATTACAGCCTTTTCATTTTCGAACGTAATCGAATTATTCTATCGTTTTTTAGGTCGACTGAGTGGCGGATGTAGCTCAAGGACAAATATTGTAGGAGGATCAGAAATATATACTCTGAAAATGGGTCTTATGTGAAAACTATCTCATATTCTAAAACTATCACCATAAATAAGTGATCACTTAATCTAAATTAACGCTGTTTTTCGAATCTCTGCCGCCAAGGAAAATAACAAACGGTCTAGATTAATTGCCTTACACTTTAAGCAATGTGATAATTTTAAACTATGTTATAATCTTGCTGTGAAAAAGTATTTGGGCTTTAGAACAGAGAAATAACTGAAATATTTTAAAGTTATTAAACTTTAAATTTTTTTTTTTTTTAAATCGCCAATTTGGCGATATTTTTTCACTCAGATGAAAATTATCTAAATCGCTGCCTTATTCTCAGATGTTGCAAATTTTTATGAGCCCAGGTAATGCAGCATTGGAGAAAGTTATTAAATATTAAAAAAGTAGACCACGAAAGCTTTTCATTTTCACAAAATTGTGGCTTTTCTAATTATTGACGTTTTCAAAAATTTTCAATATAAGCATAAACAGCGCTGGCTTTATAGATAGGCTAAATATGACCTAACAGTCATGAGTAACAGTTGAAAATTCACAGTAGTTATAAAAATTGCATATTGTTCGCAAAAAAGCATCATTTTATATTACGACGGAACTTTCGAAAACAGCCTTTGCTTCCTAGTCTCTTCACTCATCAATCCTTACGATTGATTCGCGATCATTTTTGTTTTTTGCCGAAACACTGATTGTTGTGCCAAATGTAAAAAAATTTTCATTCCAAGATGCCAATCTTTTTATTGTATTAACGCAGGTTTCATTCATTTTATTCTTTTTTATATTATTTTTTCTTGTTCACGTGTGGGTTGAGCTAAATTTAGTTTGCATGGTACATTGTATAATTTTTTAAGCTTTAATTTCTTCTTTAAAAATTAAATAGGAGACAAGTAATTTTATTATTACAGTGTATTAGTGCAGTACGCAAAATAATAACAATAATGAAACCGATCACCCAGAAAAACTTTGGGTTTAATGACCGGATTTTCACTCATTAGGGTTCGAGTGAGTGATCTCAAATATGCTAATTAATTAGCGCAGGTGATGTTTTAAGTTATATAGACACAAAACGTCAGTCAGGCACAAAAACGTACTTTCTTCGAATATACATAACATTTTTTTTGCACGATTCGGATTTCTGACGCCCAAAATATTTTTTGTGCAAAAATTGGCGTAATCACTCATCGGACGGCCAGAACGAGGTGCGTCTTTAAAGTTAAAATTTAAATATTTAAACTTAGCTTACTTATCAGGAATGGTTCTTTTAGCTGTGGCACCCTTTTCATGCACAGCACAAGTGTCAAGTGGCCTTAGAACCTTTATTAAAAGCAAAAAAGAAGGTATTGAAAGTGCTAATTTTTCTCAACTGAAAATTTCATTTTAATGATATGAAAATTAATATAAATAAACTAGAGAAAAAAAAAAAATGAAGAAGAAAGAAACAAAAATTCCGGTATAACAAATCGTTCGAATAATATAAAATATAATGCCAAAAACATTTCATAACATGCGGAATTTAAATTTTTTTTTTAAGGTAAAAAAAAGTGCATTTTTCTGTCAACTTAATATTTCATATGATGGCATTTTTGAATTCAATTCTTTTAGTATGTTTTTTTTTTTTAATAATTTTACTTTACGCATAATCATTTTAAGGATGTTTACTTTCAATTTTTATATTTTATTAAAATTGATTTGCATCTTCATGATGTCCATAACTTATAAATGATTCTTAATAAAGCGAGAGAACAAAAGGAAACAAAAAAGGAGAGGAAAAAAAAATCGAATTAATGATTTGGCATATTAGTGATTCTTCGGATTAGTAAATTGACTTACTGATGAATCATCGGATTAGTAAATGGACTTATTTGTGAATTTTCAGATTAATATATTGGTTTATTAGTAAATTCTCGGATTAATCAAGTGACGTATTAGTGAATCAAAGACTTCGGTGGACCGGTTGCACCTTTTATTTTATATTTACATTCGAGTATGTTTACTAATAATTTCAAAAAAGTTGATTTTCTTCTTCTATTTAATCTTCGTTCCATTTAAATATATTAATTACCTGAAATTTACAGTTGTTATTTCGTGAGTGAGTGAATTTTTTTAAAAATGAACTTACCGAAAATTGTAAAATAAACACCTATTTATAAATTTAACAGTTAATTTTTAGTAAATGGCTATTTATCATAAATCCATGAACTAAAATTTATATGAAGAGCTTGAGGTAACACATTGCCCTAAGTTCATTTTCCCATCAAACTATTCGATTCCAGATAGTTCCAGGTAGGTACTTTTGGAATTTGACGAAGATAACTGCACATAATATAAAAATTCATAGTGTTTTTTTATAACCTAAAACGTTCTTTAGCGTAGTTTTTTCGAATCTCTGTCGCCAAGGAAAATAAAAAAGCCACAGTTTAAGTGCCCTACACTCAAAGCAATGCAATAATTTTAAACTGTATATGATCTTGCCGTGAAGAATTATCTGGATTGTAGAACGAACTAATAACTTAAATATTTTGAAATTTTTTAAACTTTCTTGAAAGTCACGAATTTGGCGACATTTTCTCACTTAAATGAAAATTATCAAAATCACTGCCTTACTCTCAATTTTTGCAAATTTTTATGAGCTCAGATAATTCAACATTGGGGTAAGTTTTCGAATAATGAAAAATTTGACCACTAACACTTTTCATTTTCACAAAACTGTGACTTTTCTCCATATTGACGTTTTGCGCCATTTTCAAAATAAGCATAAACAGCGATGGCTTTAGATTGGTTAAACTTGACCTAACAATCACGAGTAGCTGTTGCCAAGTCGCAACAGTTATAAAAATAGCATATTATTCGCAAAAAAGCGTCATATCATAACACGACGGAGCCTTCGAAAAACAACCTTAAAAGGCTCTTCTGAACTATTTGGAAATTATTATATTGACCGAAACGCTTTACAAAATAATATACTACTTTGAAAAATAATTCTTTCACCGGAAGCGATAAGCTACTGCGGTTTCGAATAATTTAACAAGGGTTAAGAATTTCAATTTCATATCACATACAAATCAAATGACATCACCATTCCTTCACGACGTAGGAAGGACAGGGCATCAAGAACTTGACCTCTCTGATTCATTTCATTCATCGCTTATTTTGGAATATTTTTTATTCCAGCATTAAGCATTTATAGGCCAGAAATTTGACCTTGAACGCATACGTATATCACTTCTGCCTCAGGTCACACGCGTAATAGTTTCGTTTTTTGTTTGAGCCCCCGTACCTTTTTCTTTTGTTGATTTTGGCCTTGGAACAGTGCTAAAGACAATAGTAGATATACTGGAGGAAGGAAAATGCTATATACTAGTAAATTACATTGCGTGTATCAACTATCAGGTGTTGTTACTTTGTGTACCAATATCCGGGCATGGGTTTTTGAGATATTAAGTTGTGGAAAAGTTTTGTAGATGGATGTTAAAAGTAAAAAAAAAAAAAATAATTGCTTCTCTTTCATCGTTTTCTTGTCCTTTGTAATGGGGTTCTAGAACATAAATTTTTTGCCCCTGTTTCAACTGAAAATTGATCTCTTATTACAAAACTACAGTTGACTAATGCTGGCATTTGTTAAATTCTATTTTTCCTGTTTATGAACAGCCTTTCTTTATACTAATGGTTTCAGCGAGAATTGTTGTACAATGAGCAAATAAATAAAATGAAGTAAAATAAAATTGAATGAATATATGTATGATTGTATGAAGCTTATAGGGGTTTCTATTACATAGAAATTACTGATTTTCCCTATAGCTTATAAAGGGAATATAGTTTACCTATAGTAATATGTACAAATTTATATATTTGTGCAAATTTAATTCCGATAATCTAACACATTTTTATTAATAATTATTAGACTGTTATTTATAACTAAACAATACCAAAAAATTTTTTGTTTGAAATTAGAGTAAAATATATACAAAATATACAATATATACAGAATATATATTTGTGCAAATTTAATTCCGATAATCTAACACATTTTTATTAATAATTATTAGACTTATTTATAACCAAAAATGTTTTGCTTGTAATTAGAGAAAAATATATACAAAATGTACTATATATACAGAATATATACAATACATGCAATATATACAGAAAAAAATATATACAAAAGGGTAACCGGTGTCCCAATCTGCGTCAAAGGGTTTAACATGATGGCAAATTAAAACTGTTGTATTCTAGTATATCATGTAATGTAATAAAACAATCATAGTTCACTATTGTTTCTAAGAAATTTTTGTCAGACTTATTTTTTTCTAATGAATTAAAATATTTTTGAGCGAGTCGGATGTTTTTCGTCAGCGCTGTAAGAATATACCAACGAAAATGCATCGGGTAGAACTTGATTTTCAAGAAAAAGAAATCAAATAAATAAAAATATTTTGCAAATTATATTTTAGTTTTGAATGATTATTATGATTTTCTGTTCAACGCAAATTAATTTCAAATAAATAACTCGAAATAAAAGAAATCATTTTCTTAAAAGCCTCAACAATTCTCAATTTCAAATTGGAGAACTATTTTTCTTTTGTTCTCACTACAATAACATCGATGTCTCATTATCTGCACTTATTTTGTCTTACCTATATATTTTTGCTTTATTTTTAAAGGTAACGGCTTCGTACAAGTGGAAAAAAAAAAATGGATCTCTGAAAGGTCGCAGTATAAAGGATCAAAAACCAGGCACTTAAAAACTTCGAACTTTCGGTTCGACTAAGTGGAGGAAATTGTTCTGTTTTGTTCCAGCTTAACTGACCAGAACGAAACGCTAGGCAACTAGATAACTAGGTCTAGATCGCATGATCTGATTCTAATAAAGAGTGCTAAAGTTTTGAGCTAACAATAGTTATGAAAAAGGAAAAAAAAATAATGAACTTGAACGACATACGAATTACACGTAGATTGCATCTTAAATAAGATAAGAATTGACCTACGATGATCTATTCCCAATTCTGAGTTTAACTTGTTATTTCAGTTTTTTTTATGTTTTTCATTATTGTTTATTTTATTTTTGCCAGTTTTATTTATGATGTGATTTGACTTGATCTGATTCCAGACTTTAACAGACTTATTTTGTTATAATTTACACTAAGAAAAAAAATCTGGTTGATTCAACTATCATCATTGTCATTTTTTTTTTACACATTTTGCAGAAGACTTTTCCTGGGGTGATGAATTATTTCAAGTTATTTATTTAGCCGAAATCTGTTATTTTTTATATTTTTTTTATCTGAAATTAAAAACCATACAACTTGAGTCAAGGTCATTTTTAAATCATATTCTTATGCAAAGAATTAAACAATAAGCTGAAAGTCTTGTAACCCTGTAAATTTTTTTTCTCAAAATGCGTCAAAGTTGGCTGCTACAATTTAATCACTAGGGGAAGGCCGGGATAGCCTAGTCGGTAGGGCGCTCGGCCCATGTCCGAGAGTTCGTGGGTTCGAACCCCGCCGGCCGAAGACTCCCCGTGTAGTAAAGTGACAGATGCATGCTAAATCTGTCGAGTCGCAAAAGTCCTCCATGTTCCCATAACAAATCAATACCTCTGGGGGTACTGGGTTGGAGATCGATCGTTCTCTGATTCAGGTCAAAATTACGATCTGTGGAGGAATGAATGGATGAATGAATGGGTCCGCCCTATAAACAGGTGCGACGTATGTGTGACGTGTGTGCGTCTGAAGTCGGATTCTTGGCCATAGGATGGCGCCACTGAAATAATAAGAAACGCACACTCTGCCTTAAATCTGCTTGGTTTCACCAAGCAGGCTTGCCCGTGTGGTAAGTAGCATAAGAAACAACAACAATAATCACTATGGGTTTTGAAACCATGAGCTCTTGTTATTCAAAATTTGCGGAATTTTTTAATTTTTTATGAGGTTTATCTTCTTTAGATAAACTTAGGTTTCAGGAATCAAAGATGTCTTTTTGTTGACCTTCCATTTTAGGTAAAACACACACAGTTTGATTTTGTTGCTTTGAATACTTTGAGTTTAACACAGCAAAGCAGCTCTCTCACACCCTTAAACTATTCTTGTTTACTTATTTTTAAAGTAAATGGCACATTTTTAAAAACACAAGTCTTAAGGGTTTAATATTGATAAGTGCATGTTGGGAATTGAAAACAAAATAATAATTGTTATGATTAAAAAAAACAACGGATAAATTTAAATTTATACTAAAATTAATGATTAATACTCAATTTTGAGAGACAATTGATTATATTCTTAAGTACATGATATCCAGAAAATAATAAACAATTTTGTATGTGGCAAGACAAACCCACAAGAATGTATGAGAAATTATAAACAAATTAATAATCAATGAAGAGGGGAAGGTTATATATATATATATATATATTTCTTAAATTGCGTTTAAATAGGCCGAATAGTGGTGGTCCAGCATTGTTTAACACCGAATAACCCAATAGGTCCATTGGGTCATAAACTTAGAAATAGGGAATGAAACAAAACAACTAATATAAATGATAAGGAGAAATGCATATGAAATTAAGGCATTACATTCCTGTGAGTTCGAAAAAATCTATGCTAATTGTATAGGACATTAACTACTCACCCTATATGGCGATGACACAGCGATTTGTTGTATTGGAGGAAAAAATACATCGAACGCCGATCATGGTTATTTACATTCATTTATTTTTCTTTTATCGGTAAACACACATCAACACTCATACAAGCTTTCGTGGACGTTTCATTAAGCGAAAATCACAAGGCATAAAAATTTCGAAATCATCAAACACATGTCTTCTTACAAATTTTTTTACAAGGTATCTCCGATTTTTTTTTTTTTTTTTTGTCAATATCACTCTATAAGGATCTTTTCATTCCAAAGCAAAAAACCAGTCGCGAGCCCCTTTTTCTCGTCATGCACCACTTAAAAATCTTTGGTCCCTCATGAATAGCCAATGAGGAAAAAAAAAAAAGGATGGACATCTTAGAGAAAGGCCAATGACAAGGGAAGGCGGGAATTTAAATCTCACCCATAAAGAGATATTGGCTGTCCGGAGAAAAGGGTAAGATCTGGTACAGATCACACGTGACCCTGCACCCCCATGTGAACGAAAAGAAGCAAGGTCAAAGGCTAAAGGGTAAAATTAACGATATCCGTCCAGTATGCACTTAAAAATCACCCACCATGCCAAAGAAAAGAAGATGTCACAAGGTTAAGGGCACAAGACATAAAAAAATTATATATATCTATTTCTCACGGTTGACCAGCGGATGCAGCTGCGACTAAAGGGTCCATATTCCTCCCACGCAGGTGCCACCTGCGAAAAGAGGGACCAAAAGGAGGGGTGCAGAAAAAAATATCAAATTACAGTGGGGAAAAACTTAAAGCAGTGCATGACTGAAAAAAGGAAAAAAAACAGTAATAGACAAATATAAATAAATGAATATTGCATAATTAAATATAAAAAGTTAAAGTTATTAATTAATGTAAAAGTTAATTAATAAAAAAAGATGCAGTATTTAGAGATATACAATGTGAATTGATAAAAGAATTAATTAAAGAAATCAAGAGTTAAACAAAACAAAATTAAATTAAGGAGAGAATAAACTTGTGATAATTAACATTATCACAATTCTCCACCTTCACCCAGAAAAATTATATTCCCAGAGGGAATAAAATTTTTCATTGTAATTTTTATAATTGAAATTCGATTTATGATATAAATCGAAAAGTAAATGACAGAACAATTTACAAATTGAGGTACACTATTGCAGTAATTATTGGTGTATACAGGTGGAAAGTTTTTGTAATACAATGTTTTCTTTTATTTTAAAGTTCTTTCAAAAGAAGTCCATGTTGTTGCAAAAAAATTTTTTTGATTTCATTCCTGGAGTTTCGAAATCACGGATTGAGAAAATGAGATGATCACAGTGCTGTATTACATGTTCGTGATACAAATCACAGTGTAGTTGTCACTGTCAAGCAGTGAGTGGGTGAGTAGACAGTAGAAAAATTGTAAGCACAGATAACAAGCCACATACATAAAAAATTTAAATATATATAGAAACACACATTTTGCTATAAAAGCAAATGAAGAAAGGAAAAAATTGTAAAATTCAAATGAGCAAGTGAATTATGTGTCATGTTGCTGAGACTGTTTACCCCCAGTGCATTAAAAAAAACTTACAAAATATTTTAACTTATGCACTTGATAAGTAATAAAAGAAGTTACTAGGTAAAAAAGTTTTTTTTTTTTTTTTTTTTTTTTTTAAGAGATAATTTACAAAAATTAAAAAAAACTAGATATAATTGTTTACTCAATATACCAGAACAAAGTATTTGGTAGAATAATCCTCAAACAAAATTAAATCGCTGCTGGTATTTACCAACAAAAAATGATTAAAACATAAATTTTAAGCCACGCAAAAATCGTAGGGTAAAATGGCCAAAATCAAATAAAACGTATGAAATAGACAAGGTGATAGTTAAGCGCGCACACTCAAGAATTGCACTCGCGAAGAAACTAAATTATGTAAAAATGCACTACATGACATCACATATGTAAAATGTTATACAAAAATAACAAAGCTAAATCTACGTGTTAAGTAGATCAATGTTCTCTGTCATATTTTTATTTCTTTACATATGACAAACACATAAAGTCACATGATGCCAAATATTTGTGTCATGCTTACTAAATAGTCTATTCGTAGGACAATGAATTATACCATCGATAATTTCACTGTATCGAAGCAAACGTAACCACTATTGCCAGCCACTTTATTACCACCACACACTATAAACACAATTGTTCTTAAGAACTGCTCACACATTTCTGTATTAACACTGGTGGGTATTTTGTAGAGTTTCTTGACGAGGTGAAGGTCATCATTCAGGGACCAGGTTTTTCAGAACATTCCGGATATGTTCCTGATACCATACGACGAACAACAACGTCCCGGATGAAGACATGGGAAGTGTCTATCAGGTAGGCATGAGCAAAACTCTCAGTTGATTCAAGACGCAGACATGTATGTATGTGAAATGCTTGTGTGATATTTTAAGTTATGCACACTCGTCAAAAATAGTTCATGGCATGAGCTGCATTGAATGGGCACGACGCTTTCTCATTAATATCAACAGCTCTATAAACAAGTGAATTGATGCGTTGAGGCAGATTCCTTCAGGAGTAGATTCATAGTGGTTATTAAAGTGCTGCCGTGGTTAGTTAGTGAGTATGAAAGTTGCAATGTGTAGAAAATTTGTTGATGGGTGTTCTTGAAAACAAACACAAATATGGATTCATCATCCACATTAAACACACTCTGAATTAATCATGTTGTGTGTAAAAATGATCAAGGGATAACTAATGTCCCTTATGTGCACCTGACTGATGACAGACAAAATCAAATTAGTGTAAAATATTTGCATACCATCCACACTTAAATAAAATTTATGATGGAGTGCAATGCTTGAGTGTAGAAATCGGTATACATCTCAACAGGGTTATACGTTTGAGATACAAAAAAAATGAAATAATTAATGTTGTGAATATTTACACATGAAAAATACAAAACACAAAAAAATAAAATGTACACCGAAGTAACATTAAAAGAAAAAATCAATTGTCTCATATGCTACAAACCGGTACTGAATTTTCTTTTTTTTTTTTTTTTTTTTTTTTTTTTTTGCGAATGGGAGAATTGCGAACATAATAACTTGATAAAATCAATTTTGCCTGAAAAAGGAATTGGTGTAAAATAATTCACACGAAAAAAATTATTTGCCTCCCCCCAATAATTATTACCTTTTTTTTTTTTTTTTTTTTTTTTTAAAAAAAAAACAAAAATATATTTAATCTTTACAAAAAAATTATTTACTAAGTATTTGCTAAAAGAGCTGTCCATGAATCATAACAGAGAACAATAGCTTTATGCACATTGAAAAATAATATGACAAATTTGTCTGGCGAAATTACGGGAATACAGGAAATTCATTGTTCAACATTCAACACGGAAGAAAATGATGTGCTTAAAATATCCTCCATTTTTTTATTTATTTTTATTTATTTATTTTTTATTTATTTATTTATTTATTTATTTTTTTTTTTTGAAACTGAGGACGTCATATCAGGATATATGACCAGCAGATATTAAAAATCTTAATAAGAAATCTGGAACTTAATTCAACACATAAGGCATGAATTCGTAAAGTAACACAAAGAGAAATAATTTTGTAAGAACATTGCAAGATAATAATTGAAAAAAAATGATTCAAGAAGTTAAACAGCGGTAACGATAGTAGGTCTCTTACGAAGATTATATTGATGAGTGGGAGTAGTAATTTGATTTTGTGAAGGGGTCTGAATTAAAAGATTGTGTCTAGGAGGCGCAGTTCGAAGTCTATCAATATGTACACGTTTAATGGGTGAATGAGGATTATCAAGTAATTGAATCTCAAAAATATGAGAATTAATTTTCTTTACAATAGTGTAAGGTCCAATAAATTTTGGTTTGAAAGTACACGAATCTTTCAGATAGACAATGTCATTAATCTGAATGTTTCGAAGATTCGATTTCGATAGTTGTCTGTTATTTTGTTGTTCTTGTGAAGTGAGAAGATTATCATAAGCTATTTCGAAAGTTGTTTTTAACTGCTGTAGAAGTTGATCAAGATAATTAGCAGAATCAAGTATTTGTGCTTGGGTATTAGGTTGAAATGTGTCAAAAATTGATGACAAGTTTCTACCAAAATGTAAAATATTAGGACTGAATCCAGTTGACGAGTGTACCGAGGAATTATACATATGTTGGTGTATTGATACTGCTAGATCAAATGTGATGTTTCTTTCTTTTAGTGTATTAATTGTAGCTTTGATAGAGGTATTAATTCGTTCTGATTGAGCATTTCCGGCCGGATGTGCTTGTGTTGTATGGACTAATTTTATTCCTAGACATGAGTTAATTTTATGAAATATTTCAGCAGTGAATTGGGTGCCTTGATCAGTTAAAGTAAAGGCTGGCCTCCCATGATTGATGATGTAATTAACGAACTGCTTCATTATATGATTTGCGGTTAAGTTATTTAAGGAGTAGAGAACAAGGTATTTAGAAAAATGATCTAGAATAGTTAGTACATAACCACCCTGTACAGGACCTAGGATATCAAGAGAAATAAACTGACCTGGGGCTGTTGGAATCCACTGATTTAGGAAAGGGGAAGGTTTTGGGGTGTGATGTTTATTTCGAATACAAATGTCGCATGACATAACATAGTTTCTGCAGTCGGAATAAATGTTTTTCCAAAAGTACTTCTCAGTAAGAAATTTATAGGTTTTCTCGAAACCAAAATGAGAGAAATGAGCGATATGTAGAGCTTTAAGTTTCAGAGACTGGGGAAGAACAATTTTTGGTTCTACTTTCTTATCAGAATAGAACATAAGGAGTTGAGTGTTTGGATCAATGAAAAATGATTTAAGTTTATGTAAGTCTAATAGGGAATTCTCTTTAAGAGATTTAATTATTTCTGCAGTATTTGAATCCGTTGTTTGCTCATGAAGAATAGTTTGAATAGAAATTTCGTTAGCTGGGTCAATTAATGAAGTGGAATTGACAGTTTCAACAAAAGGCAATATTAATTGTCTATCAGTCTGCTGGTTAGGAACATCAGTTTTGATGTAATCAATGTCAGTGATTCGAGAAAGATAATCGGGTAGAACATTTTTAATTCCTGGAACATGTTTAATGGTGAAGTCGTACTCACTGATTTGCAGTAACCATCTGGTTATAAGATCTGCAGGAGATTGAATCTTTTTATAATGCAGTAATGATTTAGCATCAGTAAGTAATGTGAAATGCCTATTATACAGAAATGTTTTAAAGGCAGTAATGGCCTTAAAAATGGCAAAAAGTTCAAGCTTTAAAGCAGGGTAGTTTTGTTCTGTCTTAGAAAGGGTTTTACTATAGTAACTAACTGGGTGAAGACAGTTGTTATGTTCTTGTAAAAGAACAGCAGCAATAGCTGAACGAGACGCGTCAGTGTTAAGGGTAAACGGTTTATTCCAATCAGGTAATTTGACGAAAGGAGTTGAAAAGAAAATTTTTTGAAGAATTTCAAAAGCTTGTTGACATTCAGGTGTCCATCTAAATTTAGAATGTTTAATAGATGCTTGATTTAAAGGATAAGTAAGTTCAGCATATTTAGGAATAAGATGTCTATAGAATGAGCAAACACCTAAGAAACGTTTAGTTTGTTTAGAATTTTGAGGAGGTTTAAATCTCGTTATTTTACTAATGTTTGCCTCCACGGGCATGATTTTATTTTCCGAAATGAAGAAACCCAAGTAATTAATTTCCTTCTGATGGAAAGTACACTTGTCAGGTGAAAGAGTTAAATTATACTTAATTAGAATATCAAGAAGTGCATTTAATTTAGTGAGAGAATCATTAAAATCATACGAGCCAATCAGAAAATCATCTTGATATGGGTAAATATCATTAATTCCTGATACTTTAAGTTCATCAACAATGCTATCGACTAACGCTTGAAAAGTAGAAGCTGCCGTTTTCAGTCCAAAAACTAATCTCTTTGATTTGAAAGAACCAAAAGGTGTAACAAAGGTTAGTATTTGTTGTAAATTTTCTGGGAGACAGATTTGGAAATAAGCACTACGCATATCAACTACAGAAAAAAAAGAATATTTTGATAGCTGATTAATGAGAAAATGAATGTTAGGTAAAGGATAAGTAGAGTGCTCAATAATAGTATTTAGTAACCTTAAATCAAGTGCTAATCTGTACTTAGGTGGGGCATCAGTTTTTTCTGGGTCTTGTTTCTTTTTGACCAGTAAAAGGGGGCAAGCCCAAGAGCTAACTGTGCGTTCAATGATACCTGCCTCAATCATGTCATCAAGCTCTTTTTTCGTAGATTCATGTAACGCTTGAGGAATGGGGAACGGTTGAGTCTTAATGGGGGTGATAGATTTAAATTTTAAATCAGGAATAATTTTATCCGTACATCCTAGAGTTTTAAGAGATTTTGAAAAGGCTGAATATTTTCCCAATAATAAAGAAAGAATTGTAGATTGCTCTTGTTCATTTAAATTTTTAAGATTAAAATCATCAGCAGATAATTGTTCTCTCCTCAATTTTAAAATTTCATCAGATGCTTGAATTAAATTACACATTTGATTATCATTAAGAGGGGACTCATTAGTGATGAAGATTTCATCCATATAATATTCAGGAAAAGTATTAATTATGTCCTCAATTGGAACAGAATTAAAATCTGGGTCAATGTCAAACTGAGAAGAAGCTTCTCCAATATTTGTTAATTTATTAAGGTGAACAGTTTTTGATGATGTATTTTTAACTACAGAAGTGAACGAATCATTTACAGCTGTATGCACAGCAAAATGAAGCTCCATGTTGCGAATGTCATTTGGCTTAAAAAGAATATCATAAATTTTTATATTTTGGGGGTTAACAATTTTTAGTTTAACAAGTTGAGATTCCTGGGGTTCTAATTTTATCTTTTGGCTAAGAATTACATTAAATACGTACTGATTATTGATATCGGATGTATTACAATCTTTATCAACTTTTGACGAATCATTATTGGAATTAGTCTCTATTTTTTCAGTAGTGGGACTAATAAGAACCAATGTTTTCTGTTCAGACATTAGCTGCTCATTGCACCGTTTATCAGATGCAGGAAGTACAGTTTCAGGATTATAACAATTAACGTGATTAAGATCAAGTAACTCATCGGCGTGATTGGAATTTGACATGAGAGAATCATTTGTTTGGTTAATTTTAATTAGTTCATTGGTCAACATTGATGTCGTAGTAACCTCATCAATATTTTGAGAAATCGAAGGGGAATCTAAACCAGATTGGATATTGCAATTTTGTGTATTCTCATCATGTTTAACAAAAGGGACAATTTGTCCATTTAAAGAAACAATTTGTTTTTGAGGTTCTATGATACAATTATGTTCCAGGAGAAATTCATATCCTAAGATACCACAAAAGTGGGGATTTTGAATAGATGTAATATACATGGGATGTTTGAAAAAAGTCTTGTTAATTTTAAAAGAGGCATCAATACAAGCTTCGAAGTTTAAGGAAGAGTTGATGGTGGAAATAATAACATTTCTTGATAATCGTTTCAAGGTTTGAAATTGAGATAAGATACGAAATACATTCTTATCGAGCAAAGATACTGACGAACCAGTGTCTAATAAAAATAGGGCTTTCAATTTGTTAAATTTGAGTTCAATTATAGGTAATGATTTGTTAGCAAAAACACTATTAATCATAAGTGAAATAGGTTTATCATTATTAATTTTTAAAAATTCACAATCAAAATAATGTTTAATGTTATGAAATTTAGTGGTATTAGACATGGGAAGATTTAAAAAGGTTTGAATATCCATAGATTTGCAATGAGGAATCTGTTTATTAAAGAAAGAATTATTGGGTGTCCTGTGATGATTTGCCGAGACCAGTGCACCCTTTCTGACCCGACTTTTTAGTTTAACGGAGGTTGCTGTGCTTGTTGTTGCGTAAATGAAGATCGTTGCTTAGGTAAAGTATGTTGTTGTGGAATTGCATGTTGCTGTTGTGGTGCATGTTGCGTTTGCAAATGATCATAAGGCGTAGGGTACCAATTATGAGCATTTGGGTAATTGGTTTGAGGAATGTTTTGTCTATTCAAATTTAAATATTGACGGCAATTAGCCATCACGTGATTAGAGCGACCACAAAACAAGCAAAATATAGACGTTTGGTATCTCTGTGTGCTATTAAATTTATCAAATTGATTTTGCCTTATGCCCCGATTACTTGTGGAATATTGAAAATTGGGGTTAAAATTTCTGCTGACATTATTGGGTTTGGGTTTGAAAGTATTGTTACTGATATGATTCACGGAAGCTTTTGAGATCGACATATCCTCTAATTTCTTTTCCAATTCAAGTATTTTATTCTGGAGTTTATCTATAGTATTATTTGCATAAATGCAGTTAGTAAAAGAAGTAGATTGTAAAGATTGTTCAGCCTGAATATATCTTTGAGCCTTATCAACAAGTGATTGGAATTTATCTTCCCCATCAAAAATGAGTTTTTGTTTGATTGAGGGTGGCATTATGGAAATGAATTGCAAGGCCAAAATTTGATCTAGAGACTCGGTTGGTACATTATTGTACGCTTTGGATGCTGCGACTTGGAGCCTATGGGCTAAACTTTTTATCGACTCACCCTCAAGTAGGCAAATGCCCTGAAAAGACGCGAGGGCGGCAGAACCAGACGTTTCTGTTGAGAAAAAATTTTGTAATGCATTACAAGCATCCTCGAATAATGCATTTTTACATAGGGGAGATTGGGCAAAATATTTTAAAGCCGTTCCCTCAAGTTTAGATTTTAGGAATACCAGCGCAACAGAATCGTCCCAATTATTTAACGTTTTTATGTCTTCTACTTGAGATAAAAACCACTTTACGTCTTCATTGCCCGAAAAATTTTGAATGTTTATGTTAGAGATATTTTTTTTTCTAAGGACTTCACTTTGATTCGCATTACTTGGGTTTTGTAAACCCTCTTGGATAATATTATTACCATTCATAATTTGCTTATGATTGCGAAGTAACATTAAACTAACAACAATTGTTTACGATAAAAGATTAAGTTAAATATTAAACATCACTCATGATCAAAGAAATTACAAATAAATAATACTCCTCATACAAATAAAACAAATATATGCATCATTAAACCTCATTATTGAGGGTTTAAACATCAACTTTGTAATATACACTAAACATATAAAAAGGAAACAAACCCAGAACATATATGCATATGTAAATGACAAAATAAAAAATGAGCGGCACCAATTCTTAAGGGTTTAATATTGATAAGTGCATGTTGGGAATTGAAAACAAAATAATAATTGTTATGATTAAAAAAAACAACGGATAAATTTAAATTTATACTAAAATTAATGATTAATACTCAATTTTGAGAGACAATTGATTATATTCTTAAGTACATGATATCCAGAAAATAATAAACAATTTTGTATGTGGCAAGACAAACCCACAAGAATGTATGAGAAATTATAAACAAATTAATAATCAATGAAGAGGGGAAGGTTATATATATATATATATATATTTCTTAAATTGCGTTTAAATAGGCCGAATAGTGGTGGTCCAGCATTGTTTAACACCGAATAACCCAATAGGTCCATTGGGTCATAAACTTAGAAATAGGGAATGAAACAAAACAACTAATATAAATGATAAGGAGAAATGCATATGAAATTAAGGCATTACATTCCTGTGAGTTCGAAAAAATCTATGCTAATTGTATAGGACATTAACTACTCACCCTATATGGCGATGACACAGCGATTTGTTGTATTGGAGGAAAAAATACATCGAACGCCGATCATGGTTATTTACATTCATTTATTTTTCTTTTATCGGTAAACACACATCAACACTCATACAAGCTTTCGTGGACGTTTCATTAAGCGAAAATCACAAGGCATAAAAATTTCGAAATCATCAAACACATGTCTTCTTACAAATTTTTTTACAAGGTATCTCCGATTTTTTTTTTTTTTTTTTGTCAATATCACTCTATAAGGATCTTTTCATTCCAAAGCAAAAAACCAGTCGCGAGCCCCTTTTTCTCGTCATGCACCACTTAAAAATCTTTGGTCCCTCATGAATAGCCAATGAGGAAAAAAAAAAAAGGATGGACATCTTAGAGAAAGGCCAATGACAAGGGAAGGCGGGAATTTAAATCTCACCCATAAAGAGATATTGGCTGTCCGGAGAAAAGGGTAAGATCTGGTACAGATCACACGTGACCCTGCACCCCCATGTGAACGAAAAGAAGCAAGGTCAAAGGCTAAAGGGTAAAATTAACGATATCCGTCCAGTATGCACTTAAAAATCACCCACCATGCCAAAGAAAAGAAGATGTCACAAGGTTAAGGGCACAAGACATAAAAAAATTATATATATCTATTTCTCACGGTTGACCAGCGGATGCAGCTGCGACTAAAGGGTCCATATTCCTCCCACGCAGGTGCCACCTGCGAAAAGAGGGACCAAAAGGAGGGGTGCAGAAAAAAATATCAAATTACAGTGGGGAAAAACTTAAAGCAGTGCATGACTGAAAAAAGGAAAAAAAACAGTAATAGACAAATATAAATAAATGAATATTGCATAATTAAATATAAAAAGTTAAAGTTATTAATTAATGTAAAAGTTAATTAATAAAAAAAGATGCAGTATTTAGAGATATACAATGTGAATTGATAAAAGAATTAATTAAAGAAATCAAGAGTTAAACAAAACAAAATTAAATTAAGGAGAGAATAAACTTGTGATAATTAACATTATCACAATTCTCCACCTTCACCCAGAAAAATTATATTCCCAGAGGGAATAAAATTTTTCATTGTAATTTTTATAATTGAAATTCGATTTATGATATAAATCGAAAAGTAAATGACAGAACAATTTACAAATTGAGGTACACTATTGCAGTAATTATTGGTGTATACAGGTGGAAAGTTTTTGTAATACAATGTTTTCTTTTATTTTAAAGTTCTTTCAAAAGAAGTCCATGTTGTTGCAAAAAAATTTTTTTGATTTCATTCCTGGAGTTTCGAAATCACGGATTGAGAAAATGAGATGATCACAGTGCTGTATTACATGTTCGTGATACAAATCACAGTGTAGTTGTCACTGTCAAGCAGTGAGTGGGTGAGTAGACAGTAGAAAAATTGTAAGCACAGATAACAAGCCACATACATAAAAAATTTAAATATATATAGAAACACACATTTTGCTATAAAAGCAAATGAAGAAAGGAAAAAATTGTAAAATTCAAATGAGCAAGTGAATTATGTGTCATGTTGCTGAGACTGTTTACCCCCAGTGCATTAAAAAAAACTTACAAAATATTTTAACTTATGCACTTGATAAGTAATAAAAGAAGTTACTAGGTAAAAAAGTTTTTTTTTTTTTTTTTTTTTTTTTTAAGAGATAATTTACAAAAATTAAAAAAAACTAGATATAATTGTTTACTCAATATACCAGAACAAAGTATTTGGTAGAATAATCCTCAAACAAAATTAAATCGCTGCTGGTATTTACCAACAAAAAATGATTAAAACATAAATTTTAAGCCACGCAAAAATCGTAGGGTAAAATGGCCAAAATCAAATAAAACGTATGAAATAGACAAGGTGATAGTTAAGCGCGCACACTCAAGAATTGCACTCGCGAAGAAACTAAATTATGTAAAAATGCACTACATGACATCACATATGTAAAATGTTATACAAAAATAACAAAGCTAAATCTACGTGTTAAGTAGATCAATGTTCTCTGTCATATTTTTATTTCTTTACATATGACAAACACATAAAGTCACATGATGCCAAATATTTGTGTCATGCTTACTAAATAGTCTATTCGTAGGACAATGAATTATACCATCGATAATTTCACTGTATCGAAGCAAACGTAACCACTATTGCCAGCCACTTTATTACCACCACACACTATAAACACAATTGTTCTTAAGAACTGCTCACACATTTCTGTATTAACACTGGTGGGTATTTTGTAGAGTTTCTTGACGAGGTGAAGGTCATCATTCAGGGACCAGGTTTTTCAGAACATTCCGGATATGTTCCTGATACCATACGACGAACAACAACGTCCCGGATGAAGACATGGGAAGTGTCTATCAGGTAGGCATGAGCAAAACTCTCAGTTGATTCAAGACGCAGACATGTATGTATGTGAAATGCTTGTGTGATATTTTAAGTTATGCACACTCGTCAAAAATAGTTCATGGCATGAGCTGCATTGAATGGGCACGACGCTTTCTCATTAATATCAACAGCTCTATAAACAAGTGAATTGATGCGTTGAGGCAGATTCCTTCAGGAGTAGATTCATAGTGGTTATTAAAGTGCTGCCGTGGTTAGTTAGTGAGTATGAAAGTTGCAATGTGTAGAAAATTTGTTGATGGGTGTTCTTGAAAACAAACACAAATATGGATTCATCATCCACATTAAACACACTCTGAATTAATCATGTTGTGTGTAAAAATGATCAAGGGATAACTAATGTCCCTTATGTGCACCTGACTGATGACAGACAAAATCAAATTAGTGTAAAATATTTGCATACCATCCACACTTAAATAAAATTTATGATGGAGTGCAATGCTTGAGTGTAGAAATCGGTATACATCTCAACAGGGTTATACGTTTGAGATACAAAAAAAATGAAATAATTAATGTTGTGAATATTTACACATGAAAAATACAAAACACAAAAAAATAAAATGTACACCGAAGTAACATTAAAAGAAAAAATCAATTGTCTCATATGCTACAAACCGGTACTGAATTTTCTTTTTTTTTTTTTTTTTTTTTTTTTTTTTTGCGAATGGGAGAATTGCGAACATAATAACTTGATAAAATCAATTTTGCCTGAAAAAGGAATTGGTGTAAAATAATTCACACGAAAAAAATTATTTGCCTCCCCCCAATAATTATTACCTTTTTTTTTTTTTTTTTTTTTTTTTAAAAAAAAAACAAAAATATATTTAATCTTTACAAAAAAATTATTTACTAAGTATTTGCTAAAAGAGCTGTCCATGAATCATAACAGAGAACAATAGCTTTATGCACATTGAAAAATAATATGACAAATTTGTCTGGCGAAATTACGGGAATACAGGAAATTCATTGTTCAACATTCAACACGGAAGAAAATGATGTGCTTAAAATATCCTCCATTTTTTTATTTATTTTTATTTATTTATTTTTTATTTATTTATTTATTTATTTATTTTTTTTTTTTGAAACTGAGGACGTCATATCAGGATATATGACCAGCAGATATTAAAAATCTTAATAAGAAATCTGGAACTTAATTCAACACATAAGGCATGAATTCGTAAAGTAACACAAAGAGAAATAATTTTGTAAGAACATTGCAAGATAATAATTGAAAAAAAATGATTCAAGAAGTTAAACAGCGGTAACGATAGTAGGTCTCTTACGAAGATTATATTGATGAGTGGGAGTAGTAATTTGATTTTGTGAAGGGGTCTGAATTAAAAGATTGTGTCTAGGAGGCGCAGTTCGAAGTCTATCAATATGTACACGTTTAATGGGTGAATGAGGATTATCAAGTAATTGAATCTCAAAAATATGAGAATTAATTTTCTTTACAATAGTGTAAGGTCCAATAAATTTTGGTTTGAAAGTACACGAATCTTTCAGATAGACAATGTCATTAATCTGAATGTTTCGAAGATTCGATTTCGATAGTTGTCTGTTATTTTGTTGTTCTTGTGAAGTGAGAAGATTATCATAAGCTATTTCGAAAGTTGTTTTTAACTGCTGTAGAAGTTGATCAAGATAATTAGCAGAATCAAGTATTTGTGCTTGGGTATTAGGTTGAAATGTGTCAAAAATTGATGACAAGTTTCTACCAAAATGTAAAATATTAGGACTGAATCCAGTTGACGAGTGTACCGAGGAATTATACATATGTTGGTGTATTGATACTGCTAGATCAAATGTGATGTTTCTTTCTATCTAATTTCTTTCTATCTAAATTCTAATATCACTCTATAAGGATCTTTTCATTCCAAAGCAAAAAACCAGTCGCGAGCCCCTTTTTCTCGTCATGCACCACTTAAAAATCTTTGGTCCCTCATGAATAGCCAATGAGGAAAAAAAAAAAAGGATGGACATCTTAGAGAAAGGCCAATGACAAGGGAAGGCGGGAATTTAAATCTCACCCATAAAGAGATATTGGCTGTCCGGAGAAAAGGGTAAGATCTGGTACAGATCACACGTGACCCTGCACCCCCATGTGAACGAAAAGAAGCAAGGTCAAAGGCTAAAGGGTAAAATTAACGATATCCGTCCAGTATGCACTTAAAAATCACCCACCATGCCAAAGAAAAGAAGATGTCACAAGGTTAAGGGCACAAGACATAAAAAAATTATATATATCTATTTCTCACGGTTGACCAGCGGATGCAGCTGCGACTAAAGGGTCCATATTCCTCCCACGCAGGTGCCACCTGCGAAAAGAGGGACCAAAAGGAGGGGTGCAGAAAAAAATATCAAATTACAGTGGGGAAAAACTTAAAGCAGTGCATGACTGAAAAAAGGAAAAAAAACAGTAATAGACAAATATAAATAAATGAATATTGCATAATTAAATATAAAAAGTTAAAGTTATTAATTAATGTAAAAGTTAATTAATAAAAAAAGATGCAGTATTTAGAGATATACAATGTGAATTGATAAAAGAATTAATTAAAGAAATCAAGAGTTAAACAAAACAAAATTAAATTAAGGAGAGAATAAACTTGTGATAATTAACATTATCACAACAAGTATGGTATTATTTTTTAAAAGTACAAAAGTACGTTAAAATTGATTGATTTGCCCTATTATGAATAATCAGTCATGCGGTTATTGTTGCAATGTCACCAATCTTTCTTTGTTACTTTGAAACAGGATATTTTTACGCAAAAATTGATTCGAACTTGTTCCTTAGACCTAATTCATCATCTCTAATTCACCAATTTGTACTCTAAACTTACTACTATCAAGCTTTAATTCATTCTTGTTGTACTCCGAACTCTACGAAATTGTTACAAATTTGCTGCGATGCAAACTCTATCAAATCTTGTTTCTATCAAACCCTTATTCATAATAGCCGCGTTCCAAACTTATTTCTAACCAACTTTAACCCATCCTAGCTTCACTACACCTACCCAAACCTACATTTCAAACTTTATCAAACCTGTTTCTATCAATTACTAATTCTAGCTGTACTCCATGCGCAACCAAACTTGTTTTTATTTTGTTCTAATTTATCCAAACTGCATTAAAATATTATTTCTATTCATCTCTAACATATCCTAGCTGTACTGCTCTACCAAACTTGTTCCTATCTTGTTGCATTCCAAACTTAAACAAACTTATTTCTATCCATCTCTAACATATCCTAGCTGTACTGTTCTACCAAACTTGTTGCATTCCAAACTTAATCAAACTTATTTCTATCTATCTCTAACATATCCTAGCTATATTGTACTACCAAACTTGTTCCTATCTTGTTGCATTCCAAACTTAAACAAACTTATTTCTATCCATCTCTAACATATCCTAGCTGTACTGTTCTACCAAACTTGTTGCATTCCAAACTTAATCAAACTTATTTCTATCTATCTCTAACATATCCTAGCTATACTGTTCTACCAAACTTGTTCCTATCTTGTTGCATTCCAAACTTAAACAAACTTATTTCTATCCATCTCTAACATATCCTAGCTATACTGTTCTACCAAACTTGTTGCATTCCAAACTTAATCAAACTTATTTCTATCTATCTCTAACATATCCTAGCTATACTGTTCTACCAAACTTGTTCCTTTCTTGTTGCATTCCAAACTTAAACAAACTTATTTCTATCCATCTCTAACATATCCTAGCTGTACTGTTCTACCAAACTTGTTGCATTCCAAACTTAATCAAACTTATTTCTATCTATCTCTAACATATCCTAGCTATACTGTTCTACCAAACTTGTTTCTATCTTGTTGCATTCCAAACTTAAACAAACTTATTTCTATCCATCTCTAACATATCCTAGCTGTACTGTTCTACCAAACTTGTTGCATGCCAAACTTAATCAAACTTATTTCTATCTATCTCTAACATATCCTAGCTATACTGTTCTACCAAACTTGTTTCTATCCTGTTGCATTCCAAACTTAAACAAACTTATTTCTATCCATCTCTAACTCATTATAGCTGTTTCATATATACTTTACAAAACTTGTTTTTTCTCTCACCGTTATTCTTCCTAGCTATACGACAATCTTATCCCTATCCTACTCTTAACTCATCCTGGATGTACTTCTTTATCAAACTTTTTCCCACCTTGCTGCATTCGAAACTTGTTTCTATCAATCTCTAATTCATTCTAGCTGTAGTATATGCTGTGCCAAACTTGTTTTTATCTTGCCATAATTCCTCTTATCTGTACAACAAACTTATTTCTATCCTACTCTCGTCCTAGCTGTACTATTCTACCAAATTTGTTCCTACCTAGTTGCACTCCAAACTTCCAAACCGTATATCTATCTTTCTATCCAGCTTTAACTTATCCCAACTATATTACTCAACAAAACTTGTTCCAAGCTTGCTGTATACCCAACTTTACAAAACCTATTTTTATCCAATTCTAATTCACGCTAGCTGTACTCCAAGCTCTACCAAACTTCTTCTTATAGTATCCAGACCTAATTCCTCCTAGCTGTATTACTCTTCCAAATTTGTTCCTATCATGCTGCTCTTCCAACTCAACCGAACTTGTTTTTATCAAGTGGCGACTCATCCTAGCTGTATTTTGAAATAAATATTTTAACATCAAAATCTGCTTCAAACATTTTTAATGCATTTTTATTAAAATTAGGCATAACTTCCTAAAAAAAGAAATAAATTAAAAAATTTAAAAATATAAATAAATTAAATAAAATTAATAGCTTTGAAAGTGGGAAATTAGAAAATTTAGTGATGTATCATATATAAATTTCTTTTTAATAAAAATTATTGTGATGTGAAAAAAAGATTCACGTGTGAGCGTAAATACTCCAAACATTTTTAAGGCAGATTAATTTTTAAATTTCTCATTAAGAAAAAAATTCAAAATCTGACCTGAGTGCCCCACTCTGAAATAAAATGCAACTATATGAAGTCAACTTTAACAAAACGAGCTTCTTTTTAAGAAGATAAACTAAATTTTGTAAAAAAAAAAAAAAATCTAACACTAAACTCAATTTTAGTTTTCAATAATAAAACGTTTTATATGGCATTCGTATTTTACCCCATCATAAATTTTTTTTTTTTTTAAAAAATAGTCTCATGACCTTTAATGAACCAAATTTACTTTGGGTTATCGCATTGTGACTTTTCTTAATATTACGTTTTACTAATGAAGACAAATATTATTCTTTCTTAATAAGAAACCCAAATATAACACCTGTAATTTGACAGTTAGATTATTTACATTTTTAATGTTAACTTCGATCCATTAAAGAAAGTGATTGCATGTTTATTTTTTTCTTGCCATTGTTCATCGCATCCATCTAAACTTAGACCAACAATTTTCGACAGTTCATTTACGTTTACTATGTACACATCTCATATTCTTCATTATTAATTTCTACCATCTAGCCTACGTTTATTTTAGCTAACCTAGTCACGGTAAAAAAGTGACATGGCGGAGATAAAAGTAATACCCATTTAATGACTTCTTTTTTTAGTGACATTAAGCGCAATTGACCTATTTTTACCGTCTTCTTATTTGGTCATTAGTAGGTTTCTAATGTAACACCCTCGATGTGCTAATATGTGTAAACCATGTCATTATGTAAATACGGTATTTAAACGATGATATGTAACTCTTCTTTCGTGTTATGAAAATGATGGCTTATCTTTTTTGGGGAGAAGACTTTTGCACACAAAAATAAGCACTTTATTATTATTGTAAGAGTTGTTTTTAAGGCTGATAACAGAAATAAATTCGAGGGTTATAATTTTTTTTTAACCAGCGTATCCTTTCTATATTGCTTTGTTTAGCCTTACGGTTAGTTAACTAATTTTTATGCCATAGAAATCTTGCGAAACTAATTATTTACACTTTAGAGCAGAAGTTCCCAAAAACTTAGACCAAAGTTAAGGAGTTCCCACGGAACCCTAGGGTTCCTTTGAAATATTAGGTAGACCGGAAAGTAATGTCATTTCGGTGTATTTGATATTTGTTATCAAGATTTTATTTTTTAATCAATAATGTATTCACCCTCGTTAGTAAAAACTTTTCAATGCCAGATCGAAAATGAATCGAAATGGATTGAAAAAAAAAATTGTTTTTTAAGACTAACGAATATTTAATGCTCCGAAACGACATTACTTTCCGGTCCACCTAATATTACAGAAGTTCCGGAAGTTAGTATTTTTTTAACTATCAATAATTATATTTATATCCAATCAATAACCCATAATTTATTTAATATTTCTGTTGATTAAGTAAACTAATTTAGAAATGCCAATGAAAAAAAGTAGCAAATGTAATTTTTTTTTTTCAATAACGATATAGTGAATAAATTATAAAAAGGATATGCATTTATAAAAGAAATCCAATAAGCATTTCTCATTTGTCTTCTCAATTCAAAATAAAATAATTAAATTTAAGAATAAATAATTATTTTTCATAATTATTTTTTATTTTTAAGAACAAATAATTATTTAAGAATAATAATCATTTATATCATTTTTAAGAATAAATAATTATTGTTTATTTATATTCAGAATAAATAATTATTTGTCATTTTATTTTATATTAAGAATAAATAATTATTTAATTTGAAATAATAATTATTTAATTTGAAATAATAATTATTTTTTATATTAAGAATGAATAATTATAATTCAAATTTAAAAATAAATAATTACTTTTATAACTGAGCTCAACGTTTATAACAATTCTTTTTTGAAGACCATAATTCAACTTCTTTTATTCATTTTCAGCATATGTATACGCCAAGAAAATATGCATACTATTGAATATTTCCTTCATCAGGATTCTTAAATGTGTCACTCCCTTCCATTATAAATATTTTCAAATTAACTAGTAGTTTTTTCACATTAAATATTTTCAAAATAATTAAAAAAATTTCTTTAATAGTATATGAGCTGCAGCTAATGAACTTTGTCGAGTTTCCGCTAAAAGAAACTCGATTATTTAGGGTTCCATAGCTGGAATTTTTTTTTTTTTTGAATAGCTGATTTAGAGAATAGGGAAATTATAAACTACACATATTACTTTAGGGAAACTATATTCCCTTTATAGGCTATAGGGAAGATTAGTAATTTTTATGCAATAGAAATTCCTATTAGTTATGCAGTTTAACACTAGGTTTACGGACGTTTCTTATATACCTATCTCTACGAACACGCGTCAATTTGACTCATGAACGAATGCATATAACAGTACTTAGAAAACAATGTAACTATATATTATAAGAAAAAAAAATAAAAATATGAGATATTTATGGAAAGTTTTTATTATTCAATAATTTTATCAAACAGCATTTCAATATTATACATTTATTTCGCGCATCTTTTACACCAATACTCAATTTTGTTTGTACACTTTCCACAAACAACCTTTTCACATATTTTACAGATGTTATTGCTCCTGTTTCTTTTACAAAAGCCAATTTGGCAAGTCTTGCGTTCTCCCGAAGTACTAGATGGTGGGTGATTTCGTTTTGCGTGGCCACTAGGATCAGCGATGTCTTTGAAGATTTTGTGGATAGGATATCGACCACTAGAGCAGCCCACTTTCAATTTCGTCCAAGTTGTTCCATCGATGGCTATTTCTGTATCACAGAATGCATCCGAATTTTGGGACGATCCCGTAATACTTGTCTCAATCTCAGAATCGGATAGGATACGCATCCTTTTTCTGCGAAGACCTAATTTCTGATGATTTCCTTTTTCACTGTCTAATGATTCCCGAGCTTGCATACTCTCATCAGATTCCAAAATCTCGATTTCATCCTTGATTAGAATCACTTCATTATCATCTTCTTTAGAGCCGGAATACTCCTCACAAATACTGACCATGTTTTGTAAAATGTTATTTCCTCTTCTAGACATATTCAGATGATAAAGAAGGGTTTTTTGTCGAAAAATATATTATAGTATTTTATTCTTCAATACTCGAAATAAGCAACTAAAACCTTCAAAATCTTTTCGCACTCTGACATCAATT